>CM053644.1:2022924-3482924 GCA_028654395.1 Scutellaria barbata
CAGCAGGCCACTGATACATATACCCCGGCTATTGACCCAGCATCGGCCGTCGTTCTTTATCAGCCACTGCATTTCAGTCATGTCGATACTCATTCTACGCCACCTGTTGGGGAGAAGGTTGATCACGTGCCGGGCTTGGATGCAGAGTTTGTCGCTCCGGGTATTCCGGATACGAGTGCCGGGTTACGGGAGATGCATTTGCCCAGAAAGTCTCGATACTTACGATCTCCTTTCACCGCATGGATGAAGAAGCGGACTGACCATTCCATGGCGGATTTCTTACTATGGACCGAGCTTGGGGACGCAGCTGATCAGTAAGAATGTTTACTTTACAATCTTTCCCAAAGCATTTTATTTTTCTTTGTGTATAGAACTAAAATGCCGTCTTCTATTGTTTTGCAGGCGCAACGTGGGCATCGGATATCCCGTTGGACCATCATGGTTCACAGATATTATGGATCCACACGGCGAACTGGATATCTCGGTACAGATCAGTCAGGATTGTTTTGTATTTTACTGATATGATTACAAATTTATTTGGGTATCATATTCATGTTATCTGTTTCATCCATTCAGGTCATTGATTCATATCTCGCTATACTTCAGAGCCAGCCCAAGGCCTTTGATGTTGATGTAGATGAATCTCTCAAGGGGTTGTGTCAGATTATAGATTGTTCCTTCAATGTAAGTACCGTATTCTCTTATATATTAGTTTGGAATGATTGCTCGATAAATGATTCACATGGGTTTGTTGTGTTTTTGTAGGAAACATGCAAGGAAATCTGGAATAGGATACATGCAAATGATGATCCCCGAATGCGTTACGTAGAAGAGGTGCAGGAGGAATTTGCACCTGAAGACCTGGATCGTCTCGTTCCTTGGATTTGTGGTGAGAAGCCGAGGTGGAAACATATCAAACCTTAGTGGAACAGGACGAACAAGGTACGTTATTCTAGGTCTTTTGATAACTCGTTATTGTTCGACTGATATTGACATTTGATAAATCTGTTATTGTTTTTCGAATGTAGATATTTATGGTGCTCAATTTGGACGGGCATTGGGTGGCGGCGGAGATGGATCTTCGTACGTATACATTGGTTCTGTTCGACAGTCTGCGTCATCATTGGGACGCTGATGTGGTGGCACTACGACTTCGACAGACTCTCCCTATTCGTCGCATATTGCCGAGATTGTTGAACCATTGTGGATATTATGGTAAGCTAGGATTTCACTCCTACTGTCCAGCGATGCTTGGTTGCTGCAGTGCCGAGTCCAGATTTTGCTACAAGCAGGATGACCCTACGAGCTGTGGCATATGGGCATTGAAGGCGATAGAGAGTTGTGTTAGTGGCATGTTTCCGATGCCAGATATAGTGAAAGGAATCTGGCAGATTAGGCGTGATGTAGCTTTGGCATTGTATAAGTTCTCGGCAGACGCTGATACATGTGAGCCTATAGACTAGATCGGTTAGGCCGAGTTTGCACATTATTTTTCCAAATAGTGAACATTTCCCGTTGGACCATTTTTTAACATTGACAATGTGATTCTCCAGTTTTCAAAATTTATTTCACCAATATATTTTTCTTCACATAATTGCCCAACTACGAATTTATAATATAAGTTACGTAACACAAACTAAAGCATAATACGGCTCAGATGTAAGACACGAAAGAGCAACTACATACACCCGGATCGCCCAGATGTTTGGGCCAAATAAATCGGACATTTTCTTCGTGTATGTGATTCCGATTGACAAACTGAACACCTTTTTTTCTTTCTTCGTATTCCTTCATCGTTTCTGGATTGGACGTCTTCATTCCCAACTTCCTCGGCCCGATAGTCATACTGGTCCGGAATGCGCTCAGTGCATCTGGCTCTATTATGGTCACCTCGGCCGCAGCGGCTGCACCTTCCAGAACGGCCCGAAGGAATTCGTTTTCCCTTGGGTCGTCCCGCTTGTTTCACCCTATTAGGTGCTCGACATAATTGACTTTCGATGTCATCCGACGCCACCCAAGTTTCTGGATCAGGAACGGGGTTCACCGTACCACTCCACATCCCCCTCCACCAGTTGGTTGTGTAGTATGGTGCTACGTATGATGAAAATGATTCTTTTGCAAAACTATAACAAATAACAATAATAGGTCAAGCATGTTGATTTATGTTTCGAAGTAAGACGCGAATTGATAACATGTTGTATAAATACCTTATTGCTGCACATGTGTGCGAACACGGGATCAGGTCCAGCTGAAAAATGGAACAGGTGCATTCGAACTGGTTTAGCTCCACAATATAAATTTTACTACCATCAGTTACCTTGTACTTGCTTCGTTCGAGTTTTGCAATTTGCATACGACCACCAAGCTTCACCGACTTGACTAATCTTTCATGTGCTGCGATCGTTAAGGTATTTTCTCTATCTTCGGCAGCAGTCCGCCTCTCGTAGAACCATTTCTCCAAAATGCGTCTAGAACACTCCAAAAAAGAACATACAGGCAGTTTTCGTGCCCACACAAGCCGACTATTCCATGTCTCTGCAGCGTTAGATGTCATGAAATTAAATCTTCTCACAGGACATCTCGCGCGAGCCCATCGTTGTTCTCCAGCCTTTGACAAGGTAGCTATCGCACCTTGTATGCCGGATGCTTGCAACATGGCCATATACCTATAATGACAAGCAGGTTGGCAAGTAAATACTATATAGCTTCGAAAAAACAACACACATGTAGAGAGTTTTTGACGTTAGATAAAAGATGTATTTGCAGTGGCATCATAGAAAACGTACCTATCGAACTGTGTGGACTGATAACAATATGCAGCTTTGTGGAAAAGTCCCACCAAGTGTGTTCCGTGTCTCGCCAAGTGTTGTTGTAAATGAAAACAACATAAACCATGGACCGCATCAGGGTACACTTCTTTAATGCCATTGCTGATGCTGGCGTGCTGGTCGGACACTATAAGCAATTGGTCTGGGCAGCCATATGCTTCACGAACATGTTTGAAGAACCAGGTCCAAGACTCGTCGTTCTCCACGTTGCCTATGCCAATTGCTAATGGAAAAATTTGGTCGTTTCCATCTTGTGTCACAGCAACAAATCCAACACCTTTATATTGACCTTTCAAATGACACCCATCCACAACTATAACCGGCCTTGCATATCGCTTAAAACCATGAATAGATGCAGCCATTGCGTAGAAGACAAATTTGAATTTTCCATCTCGATGGGTTTCCAAAGCTGTATATGAACCAGGATTAGAAATTTTCAAGACCTGCATATACAGTGGGATCATTGTAAATGATTTTTTTGGGTCACCGTATGCAACCCTCATTGCATGTCGTTTTGCCGATAATGCCATCCTATAACTAACTTGTACACCATGTCTCTCCTTCATTTCATGCATTATGGTCCTCGGATCCAGCTTGTAATTTTCTTTTCTAACTGATTCAACGTAGTACTCACCGATCACAGCTGCAGGAAGTCGGCGAGGTTCACTACTACTCAATTCACTCCCACAATTATGTTGTAAAACAGCTTTTGAGATTTTCCAAATCCCATATTTCTCGTGTGCGTGCAGGGAGAATGGACAATTATTCTTTATGCATTGCACGTACCATCTCGTCTTGTCGGATTTTGCCACACAGTATTCGCCTACATTGTCGATATGGTAAAATCCAACCGCATTTTGCAACTCTGTTTTGCTACCAAAAGTGGCTCCTTTGTACAGAGTTGAATCTTCGGTCGGCTCGTTCACTAATTCGGGCTGCACATCAGCAGGTACTTCTGGAATAAACCACTCCGGTCTCATAATATATGATTGGAATTCCTCAAACGCCAGTCGTTGCTCTTCATCTAGAGCATCCTCAACTTCCTCGTCTAAATCGAAGTCATCATCAGCCTCTGTCGCATTTGATGATTCATCTTCATCATTGCCCGAACCTGAAACATGATATAAGCGAAAACATACATTACAACTGCAAAATGTTATATCATACTTCAAAATATATAAAAAAATTTACCACCGGCATCGTCAACTAATTGTTGTGGTACTCTATCTGGTTCAGTTGACTGTGAGATTTCTTCACCCTCTGTAAACTTGTGATGTCCATAAACATTCGGAGAACTGTTCAAATCGATGTAGTCGACACCCCAATCTGAAGCAAAGTTCACCCGACCACTTGAAGAAGGCCAAGATGCCCACTGATCCACGTTTGAGCGCCCAGCCTGATTAGCTTCGTCTTCATTCGGAATTCCCCATTTCTCATAAAATGTTTCGTCTGATTGTAGTCCAAGGGGAACATTTGAAAAATCCCAATCTTGTTGGGGAATGTCAAATGCCGGATATGAGTCTGTCCTGGTTCGTACTCTTCCCGATGAATCCCCTATAGAGTTGGGGTTCTGAGATTCAGTACTTTTAAGGGAAACAAAAACGATAAGACACTCCACACTCATAGACAATACTCGTTCCAGATCCGAATCATTCTTAATATTTTCCTTTTTCACGAATCCATTTATCTCCACCAATGAATGGATCGCATATCTATAGCAATTCATGTCAGCATACACGAGTCCATGAATTGACTCTAATAGATCAGCAAATGTAAGTCTTTTAAGGTGAAGCAGCTCTTGGGAACCGTTTTTGTACTCCAAACCTTCCCAATATCCCCCGAACCAAACAACGACAGAAATGAAACTCATTTTTTCCTATACATGAACAAAAAAACAAAAACATCACACATCAAAGAGTAATCATGTTTATATTGTGACAAACTGCCAAAGTGGAGCGAAATAATTATCGGGAAAATTACACAAAAATTACAATAGACTAATACACTCATATTTAACTTTAAATTTTTAATATTTTCATAGTAGTTTTATATTAAAGATTTAATACTACAATGATAAAACAAAAAATTTGAATAATTCAATAATATAAATATAGGTGACAACAAATATAATTTACTCATTACAGTTATCTACAAAACTCACATCAATATTCTATTATTATAAATTTCATATCTAAAATATTTAAGATAATTACAAATTTAAAAGTACGAACATACAAGATTAACTCTAATAATTATTTTAGCAAGACCTTCTTTACCTTGAAAGAATTATTTTAATTAGAGTGAATTCACTTATTTTAATTTATAAAATTAAAAATTTTGTAAAGAATATTTTAATAATTGAGTTATAAAAAAATAATTCATACACGAGTACGAACGTCAATGAATTAGAGTCAATTAATTATAAAAAATAATTAGAGTTAATTTACTTATAAATTAAAATAATTTATAAGTACGAACATACAAGTTCACTCTTTTATATATAACATTAAAAATAATTTATATATAAATATAAACAAATTATAGATTGTTCAATAATAATAATTAATTCAATTATACCTTAATATTAAAAATTATCATATATTCGAATTTTAGTGAGACATGTTTTTTTGGAATTTTCGCTTTCAAATAATTTCTTCGAAATTTCGTGCACAATTATTTCTCAATTTTCGTGAATTATGTTTTTCACAATTTTCGTGGAAAAAAATAATTATTTTTGTGAATGATAATTTTATTTATTTTCGTGTATATTATTTTCGAGTTTAATATTTTCGTGGATAACAAATATTATTTTCGTGGAAGAAAAATTTTTGTGATAATATTTTCGTGCATAAATAATTATTATTTTCGTGGAGGATAATTGTATTTATTTTCGTGGATAATATTTTCGTGGCTAAAATAATAATTATTTTCGTGCAGGATATTTCTAGAAATTTTCGTGAATAATATTTTCGTGCAAAAATAATCTTTATTTTCGTGGATAATATTTTCGTGCAAAAATTTTCGCATTATTTTCGTGGATAATATTTTCGTGCGGAAAAAAATAATTATTTTCGTGGAGGATTTTTCTCGAAATTTTCGTGGACAATATTTTCGTGCCTAAAATAATAATAATTTTCGTGGATAATATTTCTCGAAATTTTATTTTCGTGGATAATATTTTTTCCGAAATATTATTTTCGTGGAGGATAATTTTAGCAGTTTTCGTATATGCTAAATTTAACTATCATCGTGTACGAAAATAAAACATATCTAACAAGAAGGTAAACACAAAAATTAATATCACAAAGTATTAAATTAAATAAATATCACAACTACAAAATTCAATTAAACACGAAAATTTAATATAACATTACATGACAAAATTTACATACTCATAACATACCTTTAAAATTCTTCAACACAAAAAATTCTTCGGTGCTTTCAAGTTGTAATCGACAACCAAAATTATACAAATTTATACAAAATGATTATTTGAGTTTCAATGCTTATTCGATCCTCCAGTTCTATGCTTATATAGAAAATTTCATGACATAAATTCTTACAGTAATAACAGTAAGAATTTGCAAGCATATTTTGTCATATATGCCATTATTGGGGAGGGGCAATTACGTTCACTATATAAGCTTGACACGTGGTGGGAGGGGGTTAATGATGGGAAAATGATACATTGCATGATGGGAAAAAATTATACATTGCACTGAGGGCACATGGGCGGCTGTGCATTGGTTGACTTAATTTGCAATTGTTTGTGCAATTCAATCCTGTGGGGCCCATATGCTATTGAAGTCAAGTTGACTTGGACCAAAAAATGGGCATTTTCATACATTTCCTTATATTTTAGGGTATATTAGGTGCAAAGTCTATATCAATGGACAATTTTGTATGTAATTATAGAAAAGTGGGTATTTTAAGCATTTTTCCCATATTTTTTATCTGTTCAATTAATGTTTTCAAATCATTTTCGCCTGAATAACATCAGATGGATCTAATCTCCAAAACATGGAATTCAGTATTGCTTATCTGACATTATAGACATGACATGAGTCATATGTGTTGGGTAATGGAACATGATTAACTATTTTACGTTTACGATCTTGGTGAGATCTTGGGTTTTTTTAAGTAATATTTGAGATGAATGAATTTTTAAAATCACGGTCCAATTTTAAGTATAAATAATTTTGATTCATCATATTTGTTAATATATGAAAAATTAGTATATTTTCTGATTAAGTAGTGTCCCATACATGGTCATTCTTGATAAATTGAATTAACAAATTTGTATATATTATTTTTCGTTCATATCAAATTCTCTATAATCATACTTAAAAATCTAAGAATATAATTGCTAAAAATTCCAAATAAGCGTTCCCAAAAGTAGCCTAAATATATATAACCAAATTATGTACAAGATAACCCTCAGGATATTGGTAGAAAATCACATCATTACAAGTCATAGATTAATGTGGAACCTACTAGCCAACACTTGAATAAGGCCATTAAACTCTAAGAAGAAAAGCTAAAAAGTATGAAGATAAGATAAAGACGAAAAAGATTAAATTGTAGTAATGATGGTCAAAAATAGTGGTTGGGTTCACATAAATTGAAGAAGATAGAGATGACCCAACAGGTGGCACGAGGATGGACACATATACACCATTTGGCGATTCTAAGTAATCTTAACTAAATGTTCTAAAAGTTGTTGAGATTGTGAAAATTCCGACCTGAAAATGGCTCAAATGTTACTATTCATTTTTCTTTAATTATTTTCTTAAAAATTGGTTAAATAGTTTGATAGAGTACTTTCCTTTTTTTCTTTTTTAAGATGCTTCAAACTTTTTTATGTACAGATTGAATATCTATTGTACTCATCTTATTATATTTTTACCTTTAAAAAAAAACATTATCTTCATTTAATGATTCATTAGATACTACACTCGATAAAATAAAATAATGTAAAATATAATTTTATCGATTCAATTTAAGAGATCTTGTTCTCAATACATTTTATTAAACATATTAGTAGTTTTTATTACACAATTACATATACATGAATGAAAACTGTAAAAAAAAAAAAAAACATATAATAGATATCATACTCGATAAAATGCAGGAATGTATGTATTCCACTTATGCCTTATCCTTAAAATTTTAATGTTGGTTGGACCACCACCACACTAATGGCATATTTATCTAATGTACATCATCTCTACCTTAAGATATGTTTATCCAACTCATTAATCGAATGAATAATTAGTTTAGATACAAAACAAGGTGTCATGGTGACACACCTCTTTAGGTTAGTAGGGGAGATTTGATGTAGACTACAGTTCATTTTTCTATGTGACAATTAATCAAAGTCTTCTAGGAACTAGTTTTGTTTGAAACTCTAAATAAAACTATAAGGATTAACATTTAATGGACAATTACAATATAGTGTTATAAATAAGTACATCCAGTTGAGCTCGAGTTTAGAAAATTAGAATGGACAAAAGAATACAAATTGATGTGAAGTTCAGAGTATTCATATGGGCCCCACCTTTAATTATTATGTCGTTCAAATTTTGATAAATATCAAGTTTTTGGATGTAGTTTTATTTCATATTTTCATTTATTCCATTAATGTATATTACATAAAGTCAAAAAAATTTCTATTATTTCATTTCATTTTATTAGTATACCCACATAATGTGTGTTACACCATGTTATTTATTATGAAACAAGATGTACAAATTAATTTATTTGACAATAATTGAATGAGTGCATATTGAATATAATTGAGTTTATATAAAATAGGGATTCTAACTCAAATATGTGTTACTAATAAGTTAAATATAAGATCATCTCAAGAAGTACTAAAAAAAGGAACTATAATTTGTACATTATTTTTATAAAATTGTCACTCATTTTCAATAGTGTGAATTATTATTCATATTAGAAAGAAAATTTTCACAAAAACAAATGAAAAATAATTTAACATAAGATTTTACTTACGTTGAATTCAATGAAAGAAAAACAGTTATAATGATTTATTATGGTGACCCAACGGTTGTGGTAACGTTTTAGAATGTGAACATTTCAATACATGGTTGGAGATGTTCTAAGTTGAATAAAATTTATTAAAATAATATATGAGAATAAAAAGAAAATAAAAAAGAAAAGTTGGGGAGAGTCTGGCATTATCCATTGGACCATTACTTTGATGGCGGTTAAGGCTGGGAGTTGAAACCTGGTCCCACTGACCGGTCCTAACACGTGGCATCTTTCTAACATTTTTGACAGGTAGTACAGTTTGATCGCTAACCGAAAGTGAAAAAACATTACAAATAAAACAAAAATAAAATTGAAACAGTCATATAATAATTATTTTAAAATATTAAATGAATAAATTCAAAGGGAAATATACATGCAAAACTCGGATTCTCTCTTCTATATATATAAGCAGATTTATGGCACTTAAAATTCCATTTAAATTATTGCTCTTAATTCCTATAAATTCTGAGAAGTAGCAGAGATCATTCACGTGCTTTCATCTTCCTTTTTTTATTTCTCTCTTTTTTTGGCCTTGATTCTGAGGTTTCTGTTATTTTTATTTTTTTTTGGGTGACGAAGATTCTCAGCGGTTGCGTATTATTGAGGGTGGGGGTTAGATTCATTAACTCTGGTTCTTCTGTGTCCTAAGAAGAGAGAGAGAAAGAAAGAAAGTTAGAGAGAGAATGGAAGGAGGAAAGTCATCGTCGACTTCTTCATTCACTTCTGATCTTTTTGGAACTAAGCCTTCTTCTGCAACCCCTCCATCTTCCCAGATTCTGGGTTCTATTTTCCCCCCACCTGCAACGGTACTCTCTCTCTCTCTCTCTCTCTCTCTCTCTATATATATATATATATATTGCTTTAAGATTAATCTGTCTCTTGGTCTTAGATTGAACCATTGCATTTGTCGGAAAATGAGAAAAAGAAGAATGACTCTGCCAAGAAACCAGTTTCAGGTTGTTTTAACTGAAAACACATTATAATATTATCTTCTTTAGTATTAAGAGAATTTGGCCTCAATTTCTTTGTGATGATAATCAATGATATAGGTGAAGCAGAGCAAAGCTGGAACACAAAGACACAGCCATTTCATTACAGCTCGTCCATATACTATGGTGGCCAGGATGTCTATGCACAACCTCAAAATCCCGTGGCCACCACCGTGAGTGCTACACAACTTGAAATCTTGTTTCCTTTAATCATGATTTCAAGTGGTACACTACAATAAATGTGCAGACTATGATGATCAATATTTAAATCTGGATCACGCAAGTTTTATACTCTTTATATATTGTCTCCGTTTCTTGCACTCCCCTTGCCTCATTTAAGAATCTTAATGTATACTTGCTTTCGACAGTTCAATAAGGATGTGGGCGAAGACGACTCGGAGAGTGCTTCTAGAGGGAATTGGTGGCAGGGTATATATACATATGCTTCTAAGTCTTATGGTTGTATTTGTAGCCTAAGAATATGTTTTATTAAGAAACTTTCATTCGTCTCTTTGTAGGATCACTTTACTACTAAGAGCTTATTACATGGGATGTGAAGTGAATCTACTCTACTTATTTAGGTATGTATGTAGGATATGTTAATTGTTGGTCGTTTACTAACGAGATTGAGTGATTGATTAGTTTATTTGTTTGCAGGAGGATATATGATTGTATTGTGGGGTAGGTAAAGTATGTGTAGTGATTGTGTGTGTTTGGCTTTCCAAGTAATGTAAGAGTATCCTTTGAAGGAATTTGGGTTGGATTACTGTGTGTTGACTGGCTTTGGATAATTTGGATAAGACTAAAATAATATGAATATGATAATATTTGCTTCTCCAAAGAAAGCTGTTGAATCAATAGGACACAGGTGACAATATAAAACTCCAATTTCTTCTCGGATAAATTTCATTAACACCATCAAATTAAATTTGATTAGTTCTTAATTTTGAACTCAAATTTTAAATTTTTTTAATAAGAGACTCAATTCAAAAACTTTTTCAATTTAAGGTTTGAAATTTAAATTGAGTTTTTAATTAAAAAAATTTATATTTTTTTTTATTTATATTTTAATATGTATTCATAGTTTGAATAAATTAAGATAAGTTAGTATGCTTTAAAAATAATTTTCATGCGACTTATCTTAATTTATATGAAAAAAAGAGAAAGGAAAAAAATATAATTAATTCAATTTATAAAATATAATTTATATTAAACAGATTAATATTAAAATCAATTTTTTATACTTTTATTCACAAAATTAAAAAATAAAGGAATCTTAATTATTTGAATTGCATTTATTATATATATAAATTAATACAAGTCAGATGAAAATCGTTTTAAAATTGCACAAACTTATCTTAATTTATCTAAACTATATATACATATTAAATTATAAATAAATTATAAATATAAATAAAAAGAAAATGAAAATGAAAATAAAATTTTGTGTTAAATTGAAAAAAAATGTAAAATTGAGTATCTTATAAAAAAAATTTAAAATTTATAAATTGAGTCTTGTTATAAAAATCATTCTTTCTTTTAAATGAATAATTATAAAACATAAATTAAAGAGAGCTGAAAGTAAAAACAAAACCTTCGCCGTTGCCGGGGATCGAACCCGGGTCACCCGCGTGACAGGCGGGAATACTTACCACTATACTACAACGACTTATTGCTTATGCGGTGTGTTATATTATATCAAATACAAGTAAACATACACACGTACATTGTATTGAACAACCAACTAATGTACAAAGATCAGGTTGGAAATATTGTGCATGTGTTGGTAAATATCTGTAAAACTATGAAGATTTTATTAAAATTTTAGGAAATACTATAACAAATCGTAAATTTATCTTATAATTTCAACGAATAATTGACCAATATACTCTATATTACTCATTGAGAATTACTAAATACAAGAGTGTTGTTTTGGAATTACTAAATACAAGAGGGTTGTATCAAAACAATGCTCTATCATGTTTAAATATAAAAATGACATTTTCACAAAAAAAAAAAAAAAAATCAATTTTCAACGAAGTTCTACTACATTTTAATCCATATTGACATGGATAAGTAAAATATTAGTAATCACTCTATTCCCCATCAAAAGGTCTCCAAATACCATTTTGATATGATATTTCGCGATATCTTCAATAGGAATTGAAATAAAGGAGCCTTGCTTCGATAATTCATTCATCAAATTTCTATCAATGCTATAAGGTTCTCAGCTCATGAGATGAGACTTCAAATGCCTTTTCTACATGTACACAAAGAAAAGGAAAGATACAAGAACAAAACTCTATCAACTGTCAACATAATCAAACAAGCAATAAATCGATAGATGTTCTTCATTCATCCTCGACCGATACATCTGTTCGAGGGCTGATGATCCCTTTTGAGCCACCGTTAGATTCAACGGATGGAGATGCAGACATCTCTCGTGTAGTACTTGAAAACGAATCCAAACTCCTCGTATTCCTTCTCACTTCCTTCCCTTTCCCATCAATGCTCAAATAATCCGTCAAAATCCTCTTCAATCCAAACCCATGAAGCGAATGCTTACTACTCTCGATGTATGGTGATCTATCGCCCTTGTATGGAGACGAGCTAGGAGTCGAGAAAGCTGTCTTGTATGGAGTTCCGATGATGTTCTTTTGAGTGATCATACCAACCTTGGAGAAAGGCATTACTTGGTCTGAATGCTTCGATAATCCATCCACGTAAAGTAGGTCATCAATACGGGCCACAATGTTGAACGCCAAGCTCTCGAGCACTCTTGAGTAACTCTCCAATATTGATTTCGCAACATCCTAACAATATTAACTTAATAAAAAAAACATGTTTTCAACCCAAATCGGACGACTCTTTGATCTCAAATGACATAAATGCCCTTAAAAACAAACCTTGTTACATTGGATTTTGATCATGTCTAAGGTGGTCTGAGGGAGACCGGGAAAGCGTTGCTTCAAGCAAAGAAGAAGGCTCTCGGCTCTATCCGCAAGTATATCCCGTTTGTCTCCATCACTCACCAAGTCTTTAACCATATCCCAAGATGATTTCGAGCTAGACCTCTGTAAAGGCTTTGAGCTATTTCTCCGACGCCACACATAAATGGTGGTCTCAACTCTGTTGGCAATCTCTAAAGCATGATGATCAGAAGACAAATCAAGACAATCGAGCAAACACTCGGGCGAAAATTGGTCCGAATTTATATAACGATGGATAAGATCTCCCAAACTCGTCTTTCCATTCTGAAACAAATCACAGACACATTGATGAAAACTCAGCAAAATTCATTCATCACATTAAATATGATTTTCCTGGCACTATAATAATACCTTTGGAAGAGCTTCTAAATACGAATCAGGGATAGCCATTTCAGCTAAAGTAGCACTGTTAATAGCCAATGCAGCTTTAAGGATTTGGTTCGTGCAATCACGTGTGTGTTGAAGCCTTTTCCTCCCGTTTACACTGAGTCCACCGGGTGGGACCCGAGGAACAGGGAGCCACCATTTCTCCTCTTGACGAGGCAGGGGTTTTTTAAACGAGGATGAGCCCTCAATATCCGGAGTTATAATACCTTGATCGACATACCAAAACTCTGAATTCTCAAAACTATTTAATATTTCCTATACAAAGAGGCCCACAATTAGAATCACTACCTAAATACATAGAAATATCAATGAAGATGAAATGGGTGTATATATCTTACAAGTAGCATGTTGTCTAATTTGCGTAACGCAGGGAGATTAATGTAAAGATCCGAACGAGGTCTAGATGTCATAACCTGAATAAACCATTCAAACAACTTCAATAGAGATTCATATAATATGCAAGACTGAGTGACGAGATGATAGTAATGACCTCAAGCTTGGTCCCATCTGGGAATGTTTGCCAAGAAGGCATCAATTCGACAATGTGATCACTAACGGATAGAAGCCATTGCATCTCTCGTTTCCACATAAGTGTCTTCTCGATTTGCAGAGGCTCTAATCTCCAAACTTGTCCAAAAAGTGTAGCTGGCAATGTAATGAAACGACCAAGATTGGCAATAGCATTTGAATTGAATGAATTGCTTTATATGGAGTGAAATAACTAACCACAAAGATTGGTAATAGCATTTGAAATAGCTAAAGCAGTGGAAACACCATTGCCACAACCAGACATGTCTTCACCAAGCAGCAATTTTGAGAATCTCTCTCGCATCATCTCAAACTCTTATAATCATTAAAATGGGAATGAAATTAACACAAATTATGATTGAATAATGGTATTGAAGAGTGAGGAAATCAAGAAAGGGCACCTGAAAGAGATGATCCTTGTTTCACTAAATGGATTTTGTCAACTTCTTGAGAAACCTCAGAATGTGAAGATGAGACCTCAGAAGTAGTGTTTTCTAAATCATTCAAAGTAACCTCAGAAGCCAAAAAATCTGAACTTGAACTGATTTCTTCACTTTCTCCTCCATTCAAATCAATTAGTAAGTTTCCATCTTTGCCCTCACTCTCAAAAGCCCCTTCTTTGACCAAAACCTCCATTTTAGCCTCTTTCAATGACACTCCATCAAGATGAAATCTTTAAAGAAAATGTTATTACTTACGCTATTTATCAAGAATTTAACTGATTCAGAGGCACATTGCAAATGCAGATGAGGGTTTGGATTTTTATGGCGGTATTTGAGGGAAAGAATGGCTCAATTTTTGCTTGGTTCTGAACAACTTCTTCACCTTCAAAGATATTGGGCTTTTTGAAAATGCCAATTGCTCTTAGTTGCTCAAGCCCTCAAGGGGAGAGAGAGAGAGAGGGAGAGAGAGAGAGAGAGAGAGAGAGTAGGCAATGAGGGTTCTGAATGGCCCTTAGCTTAAATTAGGAGTGTTTGCTAAACTTTGCTCACACAAGGAAGGGTCTCTCGCATAATTATTACATGGCAATTGAAATAGATGACAAATGTGAAAAATCCCTTCTTCTTTTTTTCTTTGTTTCTTTTTCCCTTTTTCTGCGGATTTATTTGATCATTTTACGTTTTCTTGAAACTTTATTTTAAAGATTAACAGAAAGAAACTATGAATTCCTACTTCAGATATAAACAAAATTGGAGCTTGAAGACAAGATAATTAAATCAATACAAGGAGACAAAATTCATGTTCATTGGCTCTTCACTGCCCATTTGTAATGATCCTGATCAGGTCATTGAAGAAGACGTTTTGTCCGAATGAACAAAATCTCAACAGTAAAATCTCCTCCACAATTCTTAAATATCATATGAACACAGTAAAGACCAATTTTGACATATTTCTTGTTTTAAACTACACATTTATCTAATATATATATATATATATATATATATATATATATATATATATATATATATATATATGTTAACTAGCATAAGACCCTTACAATTCACGATATTTTAAAAATAGAAATTTAACTTAATAAAATTTAAAAAAATTAAATATTTATATGTTGAGAACATAAATTTATGGTAATGTGCAATACATATCACCTAACGTAACATAATGTGATTAATATATTATTTAATTGTTTGGAATGTATTTACATTTGTAAAAGAATATAAATAATTTTTTATTTACTATTCTGAAAAAATATATATTGCTACATTCATTGTATTATTCAACATTTCCACCATCCTTTAATTTTTATTGTTAAAGTTTAGAATAATTCTTGAATTTTTTTTTTCAATTAAATGATAAAAAAATAAAAGTTCAAATTTCCAAATAAATTTCATTAGTTATTTAAAATATATATTCGCAAAAATCATTCAATTTCATTGATTAATAAATTTGAACATTTTTTTAATCAACACGCCTTGATTGTAATTTAAGTCCCCTCGTATCGTCTTATTTACATTCCGACCCTGGCACAAGAATAATGAATATGATTAGAGAAGATAAAAACTAATATCTTGATCTAAGTGGGTCATGACCTAAAATGGTGATATAAATGATGACATCATGCTTAAGAGTGAATCTTGCAAGTAATCTTAACTTGGGACATAGTGTATTAGTAGTGTTGCAGGTGAGGTTTCACAATAATCATACTTGTTTTTTTTATATTTTTAGTCTTTTCTTGTTTAAAATCCAATCTCCCAATTGTATTTCAAGACTTGCCTTTTAAGGGTTTTATCTTCTTCTTACCAATTAGTGCCCTTTTTAGCCATAGTGCTTGCTGGTCCTTCTAACAGAAAACACACACTTAGACAACACCTTCATAACAACCACATTCTATTAAAAGTTCAAATCTAACTTTGATAGAAATAAAATATAAGATTATCTTGTCCCATGAAGATTTGACATTTCTTATATGCACTTAGATTGAAAATGTATGTCATCGTGCAATGTTGTTAATTGAAGATCAATGAACACTAAATAAGAGTGAATTAGGAAAAATAACATTTAATACACTAAATCGGGGAAGTAGACCATAATTTTGAAATACATTATCGTGCACCTTGTAAATTAAATCAAAAGTTGTACATATTATTCATCTGCACACAAACACACGTATATTTACATATATGTGAATAATAGATCTTGATCATCTATATATGGACACATGTATTTGTGAATTGACATTTGATATATGAGAGAGAAGTAATCTTTTTTTTTAATAGAGAGAAGTAAAGTTTAAGTTATAACCGTTGAGGTTTATAAATAGAGGCAGTTTCTTTGAAATTTGAAATAGGTAGGGGACCTTTGGAAAAGGGCCATGGAGTTATTATTTGGGCATCTTATACTGTCCTTTCTAGTTCTCAGTTTAAACTAAAGATAAATAAAGGCCAACAAAAATAAGGAGTATTTTCTTGTTTTTTTTCTTTCTTTGGCTTTATAACCATCGGTTATTTGGTATGATTGTCGATATATACTTGCTGATTGTGATGTTTTATGAGAAAAAGAAAAAAAAACATAAAAAAAAAGAAAGAAGAGAAAAGGTAATCTAGTACGAGTTAAAAGAGAAAAGTAATTTCAAATTGTGAAGGGAAGCTAGTTAATGCAGTGTTTGAGTCCTTAATTGCATTAATTGTGAAGAAAAAAGACAATTGATCGGAATCTAATTGAAAAGGTCAATAATTGAAATCAAACCGAATTAGTTGGTTCGGTTTCTTTTATATTTAATGTGTTTTAGTTGATTCAGTTCAAAATCGAATAAAATCAAACTCGAAATACATTAATTTTGGTGATCTAAATCGAACCACTCTGTTCGATTTGGTTTTACACATTTCTATTTTCATCTCATGTGAGACTATCGCACGAATAGTAATCGGTTGAAAACAAATTTATTTAGAAGAATTTAATGTAAATTACTTCTTTTGACTATTTATAACTCATGAAATGAATTTGAAAAAAGAATTAAATAATTGTTTCACAAATTACCCTTTTTACTAATAATAACTCGTGAAATGAATTTGAAAAAAGAATTAAATAATTATTTCACAAGTTATCCATTTTACTAATATATAATATTTGCTATCTATCACAAATTTAAATAAATTAACACTACAAATAACGGATAGAAACCACAGTACAGGTATAGATAAAGTTCTAGAAGTGATAAAACTAAAATGAAAATACAACACAACGAAATAAAGAGTAAGAAACAAAATTTGATTTTATATTAGATATTATCTTTCCAACGAGACTTAGATAGTCTAGGTCTTTTTTTTTTTCTTCCTTTTTAGAAATTTAAATCTTTATTTTAAGATAGTTATGTTAAAGAAAATGTTCAAATGTCCAACATGAATAACTCTTAATATGTCTATTAATGACGTGTAACGTGTAACGATCTTATCCCCTTATAAAATTAATAGATATTTTAAATTTTTGACAAATCAATCGTTGACACATCAATATATATCCACGATTGGTATGTTCAAATATTCGATATAGACAACTCTTAATATGTCCATCGATAACGTGTAATTATCTCATCCCTCATAAAATTAAAAGATATTTTGAATTTTTTGATATATCAATCGTAAATACATCAATCTGTATCCATGATTTGTAGATGAGGAAGGATCGTTTTTTTAAAGAGTAATAAACTACTACTTGCCGCCCCCGAAATGTTTGATTAATTGAGCAAAATTCTTCCAATTATTATGGGTTTACAAACTCGGATGGGCTACTTTTGGTTGGGGACTTTTCACTAGGGGTGGGAATTTTATTTCTGGTATCGGGTACCCGACCTGATCGGGTAATATCCCAATAGGGTTGGGTTCCAGTAAAAATAATTAAATATTGGGTGTTTTGAGTCGGGCACCCACATAATTCGGATTGGTTCGGGTATTACCCGATCGGGTTTTAAGTACCCAAATATATACCAACTTCCAGTTGAGAAATTCAAATCTGACCTAATTTTCAATTCTCTCCAAAATCCTCCTTATCCAAAAATACATGTATATATAGTAAAAAGGGTAAAAATCCCGACCCAACCCGACCCGATGGATATCCGAAAACAACGAGTATTTTCGGGTGGCACTATCGAGATACCCGATCCGAAAAATCCGAAACCCACCAAAACCCGACCGATCTCACCCCTACTTTTCACTATACTTCTTTATTACAAAATTAGATGAGCCAGAAATTATATCAAAATTCAGTTGACTATCTCAAATATATGTTAAACGTTGACTATCTTTCCTCAAAATAAAATTTAAAACAAAATTTAAAACATCTGCGTATATTATTTATAAAGTTATTTCAAAAAAAATTCTCATTCATGTCATATATAACCAAACTATTCTATAAAAGTGTTGAGAATGGACAATGGATATGCAAGCACAAATGACAAAACCTTGAAATTTCGCTAGTTTATATTAGAGACCAGATATTCTTTTTACTCTTCTGTAAGTCTAAATATGTTACAATTTCTCACATTGACTAAATTTAGAAGAGGTCATCCATGACGACTTTTCTCCTTCATTTATCACTTCATTAATCCAAATATATCGCAATTTATTCACATTTCACGTCAACATCATAAACAATTGCTCTCATTTATTGGAGTAGCCAAATATTGAAAGTTTTGAGTTGGTAAAATATTGAAATCAACTTCGGATGAGGAAACTGAAATCAAATCTTCTGTTAGACTATTATGCTTCATATTATATTTTTTATTTTAAATTATTCATCATATATGATATTTATCAAACGACATCATTAATTAATATATAATATGTATTAAATATCATGTAATAAGAAATATAAAATTAAATGTAACAGAAGATTCGAAGGTCCTCAATCATCCCCTATGTTAGCTATATATGGAGGGAAGTTTCCTACTTATCAAAATTAACAAGAAACCTAAGGAAAACCGCCACCTACTTTCTTTATTTATTGTACTAAATATCACTTTTTTTTTAGTATTGGAGTTTTCAAACATTCAATGCATCAAAACATTAACTTGACATGATAATTTTAAATATCAATTTCCTCCATCTTAGTGTACAATATGACCTATAACTCTCCAATATTTAAATAGAAGAAAAGAAAGAATATATTTTCAATTTTTTTTATCCATTTTATCTTAGTGAACAAGTTAGCCAACTCTATAATAAGACCTCCTCAGCCAAAACAAAAATCACATACTTAAACAACATTCATTGTTAGAATTCACAAAAAGCCAAGAAGTAGAAATGGCACAAGTGAAGCTGCTAGGAGCTTGGTTTAGCCCATTTGTGAGGAGAGTTGAAATGACTCTAAAATTGAAAGGAGTTGAATATGAATATATAGAACAAGATCTCACAACCAAGTCCCCATTTCTTTTTAAGTGCAATCCAATCCACAAAAAAGTGCCTGTTTTGCTTCATAATGGAAACACCATTGTCGAATCTTTGATCATCATCGAATATATAGACGAAATGTGGGAAGGCCCGGCCCTTCTTCCAAAAGATCCTTACGAGAGATCCAGAGCTCGTTTCTGGGCCCAATATATCAATAAGGTATCTATATATATTAAATAGGCGCAATTTTATAAAATGCTTAGTTTTTCTCTTACGTCCAAATGGGTCACTACAATCACTTATAGTGAACGTATTCATATGAATTTGAGAGTAAATTCATAGTAAAGATAATTGTGATGCAATTACTATTAATGTAATTAATTTTAATATTAAAAAAAGTGAATTTTTTGTTTGCAGTGTACGGATGCAATGTGGAAAGCTTGTTGGAGTAGAGGTGAGGTGAGAGAGAGTTACATGGATGAAGCAATTGAAGCTCTGAAATTTATTGAAAATGAAATAAAAGGAAAGAAATTCTTTGGGGGTGACAACATTGGGCTTGTTGATATTGCTGCAAATTCAATTGCATATTGGTTTCCAATAATTCAAGAATTGGTTGGATTCAAAATCTTGACACATGATGAGTTCCCCAATTTATGCAAATGGGCTGATGAATTTTGTAATAACATCTTGGTCAAGGATAATTTACCTGACAAGGATACATTAATCGCCCGTTTGAAGCTTGGCTTTGAAAGAGGCAGTATGTATTAAGCCCAATATACGATTTGAAATATAGGATTTCATGAATTCAAATGTCTATTTATAATAGATGTTAGTGTAATATATGGTATTAAAAAAGATGTCTTTTGTAGCAATAAATTGTGTTGGCTTGCTTCCATGTATTATGTAAAACTTGATTAAACTATATATGATTGATTACCACAATATTTTCATTAAAATATATTTTATATCATAAAACTCTATGACTACCATATGCTGATTAAAAAATTAAACCGCTAATTTAACAACTCATTTAATTACTAAAATGGAGACATGCTGACATAGGGAATGACATCAGCAGCCTCCAATGTGTGAGTATTCTTTTCCACAGTCTACAGTTAAATAAAAAAACACAATTTTAATTGAAGATAAAGATTTTTGTTATCCTTCTTCAATTTTATAAAATAGATCAAACAAATGACTCATAACTAATAAAATAGATATTAATTTATAAAACTGGATTTTGAGTTATGGATCGTGGGACTCATAAGTTTTGTATTAATTAAAATTAAAGTTGACCTTATAATATTGTTTTATCCTCTTTACATATTCAACCAATCAAAAATATTCAATGTCATTTTTTTTTAATTATACAAATCAGAGGTGATTGCACCATAAATGAAACACGAATTTGATAATTGATGGAAGCAATCAATGTAAGAAAGTAGTATTATTTTATAATAAGTAGTCAGTCATCCAAAGTTGACCTTACGTAAGTGTGTCCTATCTCTATCTTTGGGGACAAGTAAACAACTCTTATAAGTAGTGACCCTCAACCAAAACAATAAACCATGGCGAAAACAAGAAAATAGTCACTCTTCTAAACCATCTTCTTTAGGATTCAAGCAAAATGTCAGAAGTGAAGGTGTTAGGAAATTGGTCAAGCTCATTTGTGACTAGAGTGGAATTATCCCTCAAATTGAAAGGGGTTGAATATGAATACATACAATAAGATCTTAAAAACAAGTCACCTGAGCTTTTCAAATACAATCCGATTCATAAGAAAGTGCCAGTGATGCTACACAATGGAAAACCCATTTATGAATCCCGACTCATCATTGAATACATCGATGAGGTTTGGAAAGGCCCGTCCATTCTGCCCCAAGATCCATATGAACGAGCAAATGCTCGTTTTTGGGCCAAGTTCATCGATGATAAGGTAAAAACATTATATTTATTATTTTAATGTTTAATGCCAACGATGTCGTTTTATTATTGTGTAGTGCACGTCCGTGTTGTGGAAAGCTTGTTGGAGCAAAGGAGAGGAGGCAGAGAAGGCAAAAGAGGAAGCAAGAGAAGCTTTGAAATTTCTTGAGAATGAAATGAATGGCAAGAAATTCTTTGGAGGTGACAACATTGGATATGTAGATATCTGTGCCACTTTCATATTACATTGGGTACCAATTGTTCAAGAAATGTTGGGGCTCCAAATCATGACACAAGAAAACTTCCCCAATTTGATGAAATGGGCAGATGAGTATTGCAATAACAGCTTTGTTAAGGAAATTCTACCAAATAAGGATAGATTGATTGAAAACTACGAGCAAGTCAAACTAGCAGTTATGAGTGGTCAACCCATGAAATACAACAATTAGACTTAATCATACCACCTTATATATAGTTATCCAATAACGGGTCTTTATGATATGATTTATCTACACAATAACGGTATGCAACATAAACGATAAATAAAAAAACAAAAAAACAAGATTCTTCTGGTAGAGTACTTTTAAGGATGTATGTAGCTCAAAAAATGGTTTGTTTTGATTGCTCTATGTTTGAATAAGATGTTTTGTGGAGTAATAAATCTGTTTGATTTTGCAATCCATCATTAACAATTAATCAAATGGGCCAGGCCTTCTTGCTTAGATGGGCCTAGACTTGCACAATATGTACTTGGCAAAGTCCATTAAAGTAATTTAAAAGATAAATTCTTTTCTTTTGAAGGTCAGCATAAACCCTACTTTGAAAATTTGATAAATTGATTCTGCGCACAAGTGAATTGAATCGAATAATAATGTTATCGTCGAAGCTTAATATACTATATTACACCTAATACGACTCAAGATATTAAGTTTTTTGTCAATTACATATTCAGTATTTTTTTTATTATAATTCTATTCATATTCTAAATTATAAATAATTATATTATAAAATAAATTATAAATAGTTTCACAAGATCCCAAAAATATTCAAATAGCAGATTTAAAATCCATTCAACTTAAATCCACCCATCGGAAATTCGAAGATGGATTTGAATGTGAAAAGATATAAATTTTGATAGCACAAATGAAGATAGTTGAGAATATAATCCTAAAGTTCACTCTTTCCCAACGAGTTTCTTATCTTCTAAAATTTGAATCTTAATTTTAATTTTTATTTTTAGGATTTCATGTGTCCGAATATTTAATATGGATTACCATTATTTAGGATCGACTTTACTTATTATTTATAATTGTAACACCCACATTAAATTTAACAATGAAAAATGTAAAGAAATTTTTTATAATTAATATGAGATCCAGATGATAATGTAAATTATTTAAATGATAGTAGTATAAATTATGTATAATTTTTATTTAAAAAAGAAAAAAGAAAATAGATGTAAATTTTATTTGATATATATATGTATATAAGGATTTACTTTAATAGTTTAATAAATATGTATAGTGTATACTTTATATATTATATACATTATAAGATGTTTAAACGTGTATATGCATCAGAATTTTTTTTCATGCCATTAATAATTAATAATATTAAAAATCATAATAATAATAATGATAGTTATTAAAGATAAAAAGAAAAGAAACCTATTTTGAAATAATGAAATTGGCCATGCTCGATGGATAAATATATACATTTCTCTCCACTTTCCATCTTCTCTCTCATCATAATAAATGAACACCACTTTGCTACTTATTATTATTAGAAAGATTATCTTATCTTATTTTTGGAGAAGCAATTTTCTAAATAATTTGAATTGGGTAAAAATACAATCACTCTCTTTCCATTCTCATCTTCTTTCTCTTACACTATTGCCACCACCGCTGTTTTTTTCTGTCATCATTAGCTGGTGTTTTCCGGCAAGATAATCAAGCTATTTTATAGTGACCGTCGAGCTCGTCACAAATACAGGCTCGGATTTTGACCCGATCGTTGCCTTCACCGCGTAAGACCGCAGGAAAGTGGTAGCCTCTTTCTCTTTCTCTCTCCTTTTACCCCCCTCTCTCTCTCCCTGCTTTCCTCCTCCGTTGCTTAGTTGTTGTTGGTGTGAGTTGCCGGCGTAAGGTGTGTGCAGGCCGCTGAACGCGGCGACGGATGTGAAGGTGTGTGTATATATCGATTTGTGTATGAATTTGTGTATGTATGTATATCCGTGCGTGTTGAAGGAGATGTCCTTTAATAAGATGTCAATATAATAAATAGTTAAAGATTTTAATTAATGAAGATTATTAATTCAATTATTTTAGGTGGTCATAGTGTTTAGCTAGAAAACAACTACGATCTGCATTCCAATTGTTGGGCTTGCCACTAACAACAACTGGATCCTACGAGGGTTACACACGTTAAGTTTGAATTAGATCAATAAGACCGTTGTATATAAGTTGTGGGCCTAATATGATTAGGATATGTGTTGGGCCTAATGTGATTAGGCATAGGTTATGGGCTTTTGCCTTTTATTTGGTATAAATAGATGAGCCTAAACCTAATTTGAGAGATAAGAAAAAATATTATTCCCACTCACTAAATAGGAAACGTGGTTCCTTCAGAAAGAAAAGTAGTTTTCTGCATTCTAGCAAACGTTTTGGAAGAGGTTTAGGAAGAGCTTGTGTGTCTCGAGTAGAGAAATTATATCTGTGATTCTTGGTCTTCTTCATCAAAGGACACAAATCAAGAGGTTAATCATTATTTAAATTGTGCACGAAATCCTCTTCTGTTTTGATGCTTGAGAAAATTGTTTTCTTCTATTCCGCTGTGTAGCATCAAAATCCTTCACGTGTGTGGCTGTGAGTGAGAGTGTGGGAGGTGAGGTCGGTGCCGGAATTGCGCCGGCAGGAGGTGGCTGAGGCACCGCCGAGAAGAAGGGGCTACGAGTGTGTATATGTTTTGACGTGTGTGAGTGGTAGCGCCGTTGTGTGTGTGTAGTCGGCCCGGGTTGCGCCGACGGCTGGTTCTATTCGCGCCGCCGCAAGGAGCGATGGCGCCGGGAAGGGTGGTGTGTGAAGGTGTTGGGCGCCGCCATGAGTAGCTGCGCAGGACTGAGTGGTCGCAGGGGCGGAGAAAGGCGGCAGCAGCTAGGTTAAGGTTTAAGGTGGGCTTATTTTTGTAAATTTGATGATGTTCAAGGACTAAGTTGCAAATCCTATATTTTACTAAAATTAATGTTTAGTCCCCTAACTCTTATTAATTTACAGGTTAACCCCCTAACTTTATGGAGTTTGCTTAAAGATGCCCGAAACTTTGGGCAATTATAATTGGACCCTAGAACTTGCTGAAATTGCATAACACATCCCAGAAATTGCTTATATTACACATTACACCCTAGAATTGTTGGATTTGCAGATTGACACCTTAACTTCTTAAGATATGCTTTATAACCTCTAATATTTGAAGAAATGATAGAAACATCTTAGTACTTACTAAAATTGTAGATTTATCCTAGAATTTATTGAATTTACGAAATGAACCCCTAGAAGTTACAAGTATTATAGTTGAAACCCAAAGTTAAAATAAAATGATGAACTAGACCTGGACAAGTGTATTATGTTGCAGTTTAAAACTAGAAAAAAAATAATAATAAAAGGATGTACGACCTAATCATTTATTTTTAACCTAAAGTTCAAATAAAATGATGAATTAGACCCCTAGACTCGTGACTCGTTAACCTCATGACCCAAAGTTCAAATTGAACTATCCACACATATGTTTCTGATGTTTTTCTACGAAAGAGAGCTTCAATCTAAATAATTTACTTTAACTTATTAATAGTTCGATTAAGTTCTAAAACGAGCATCTGCATCTTGTAGGAAACACGAAAGGAGAATCGAGTTAAACTCGTATAAAGAATAGAAGCTTTACAAACATCGATCTCGAAAGGTGGGAAAAATTGCTATGTCGATATTTATATTTCTTTTAAAATATTTAACATGCGAAGTATTATATTGTATGAAATGAGCTATGTATACGTTAAAAGAATAACGTGCTATGTGCGAAGATGTTAAAATATGATGAATGTTATGATATGATGGGTGGGGGTAAAAATCTTATTTACGTTTTAAATCGTACAGTTTTACGGGAAATACTGTGAATAGGTGATTTGAATTCTGTGACTATGTGATTAGTATTCAAGTAAATTATATGGTTTTAAAAGCTATTGATTTCAGATGATACAAATACGAATGCTTTCAAATGATGATTAGTCAGGGTAGTTCCCGTACGAAAGGGATTTCTTTAGAAGCCAATTTATGTCAGAGGATTTTTATACCTATGTGTTGTGTGAATTATGTGGTCAATAGGAACTATTATGTGACAATTTAACTACACATGTCTGCACACCAAGTAGGGTATTCTTTGCTGGGAACCCATCAAGGGAGTATTCTTCGAAAACCCAACATAAAGGGGTGAAATAACCCATAGGATCGGTTGGGGTCCTGATAAACTTCTTGAGGGAACCTATCCAAAGGTTGCATTAGGACTACTTGAGAGTCCATAACGTGTAATATATGATATATGAAATCCGCAGATGTTTCCATGACGACTAAAACCCGTATCCATGATGGTTGAGAACAGTAATGAAAGTGATATGTTTACATGTGATTGAGATGATTGCTTGTAGTATTAAATGATTTAATACACGTATATGAAGCTATCTATTTTCTGTTGTTTTTATTAAAAGACAAACGTTTTACAAAAATCAGTTTTATGTGATAAAATCATGGTTTGGCAAGTGCGTTTAAATCTTTAAAATTGTACTATAATGAGTTGTTGAACGCCCTTGTGAAATCCTTTAAAGTTATAATGTTTTGATTTAGGAGCGTGGCTATTCCTTTTACTAAATGGTTTTATACATACGCACTTGTAGCGCGTTATATTTATTTAAAAATTATCTTATGTTATCCCGAGATTCTCCATTGAGTGTATTTTAAACACTCACTCCTCTTTTAAAATGTTTTCAGTTTTAAAGAGTTTAGGGCGTAGCGCGAGTGGTGGATGCTGGTAGCCGATGATCAAAGGTCGAAGAAGGTTTTATTTCAAAATGTTATATTACATGAAATTCGAAAATATATATTTTATAACGGTTTCTCTTGAATTTATTTATTTTTATTATCTTAAAAGAGTGAACTATATACGTAAATAGCGCCTCAGCCAAAGTTTATCTTAAAAAAAAACGGGAAGTTCCAATAATAATTACACAATACAATACAATTGTAGTTAATTAGAAAAAAATTGGTGAACAAAATGTCATTTTGCTGCTAATGCAATAAAAGAATTTCAAAAGGTGGCAAACCGGTGTCCTACTATTAAAACGATATAATTTTAACAGTTAATTTGAATTCATAAGTTGTACCTAAAACTTTTGTTATAATAATCTTACAGTATAAAATACATAGGTAAGACATGAGATCGTGGAATCGATAGAAAATCTCATGTACGTATTTAAATCATCTATATATGAAATTTTCATTCATTGATAAAACTTTTATACTCAGTTATTAATTTTGTTTTTCTTCTATAAGTCCGTGTTAATTTAAGAATCTCCCTGACGATTTACGTATATTACAGGCAACCAACAAGACTTAGATAGTCTAGGTTTTTTTTTATTTTTTTTTATTTACAATTTTAAAATCTTTCTTTATTTTAAGGTAGTTATCGGAGTCATTGGACTACCCATTTTACAACAATTTCATGTTGTGTCTTATTTGGTTTATCCAGTGATGGATTGTATTTTATCTAAAATTGCAACCCCGAAATGATTGATTAACTGAGCCAGAAATTATATCAAAATTCAGTTGGATTCCAAAAAACAAAAAAATCTCACATAAGTATGTGCAATTGGTGCATTAATTCAATTGGATCGACTCGGATTCGCGTGTATATATATATATATATATATATATATATATACATTTTTTTTTTTTGCTTCAAATCAAAATCTTTATATTCAAATTTGATGACCTTTATATATAAATTTCGTGATATAGATGTACAATAATTTAAGAAAAAAAAAGAATTTCAGTAAAATTTATATAATTTATGTGACCCTTATGTATATTCATGTGACTTTTATGTACAAATATTCATACATTTATATATTATATAAATGTATGAATATTTATACATAAAAGTCACATGAATATCACATAAAGGTATCTATGTACAAATTTTATTGAAATTCTTTTTTTTTTTAAGTTACAATACATTAAGGTTACAATGTATATAAAGATCACAAAATTTATATATAAAAGTCACCAAATTTGTACA
The DNA here is from genome assembly GCA_028654395.1 of Scutellaria barbata. Lineage (NCBI taxonomy): Eukaryota > Viridiplantae > Streptophyta > Magnoliopsida > Lamiales > Lamiaceae > Scutellaria > Scutellaria barbata. The sequence continues at coordinate 2,050,800 of CM053644.1, forward strand.
TAACGATCACACATAAAATAAAATAAAATAAAAGTAAAACCCGCAAATCCAAATCGGATCAACCCAGATTGCATGAATTTTATATCAATACACCTAGTGCACAAGAGAATTTGTAATCACCAATATATATTAAACGTTAACTATCTTTCCTCAAAAATTAAAATATATGCGTATATTACTTATAAAGTTATTTCAAAAAAATCTTCTCATTCATATCATATATAACCAAACTATTCTATAAAAGTGTTGAGAATGGATAATGGATATGCAAGCACAAATGACAAAACCTTGAAATTTCGCTAGTTTATATTAGAAACCAGATATGCTTTTTAACTCTTCTGTAAGTCTAAATATATGACAATTTATCACATTGACTAAATTTAGAAGAGGTCATCCATGACGACTTTTCTCCTTCATTTATCACTTCATTAATCTAAATATATAGCAATTTATTCACATTTCACGTGAACATCAAAAACAATTGCTCTCATTTATTGGAGTAGCCAAATATTGGAAGTTTTAAGTTAGTAAAGTATTGAAGTCAGACTCCGGATGAAGAAATTGAAATTAAGATTCAGATATTCTTTTAGATTATTATACTCAATGATGGAGTCAGGATTTCAGTGAGGGAATCCAATTGACAATATTATAAAATAAAATAATTAGTGTCTCTATAATAGGTGATATTCTCTTATAAAATTGTTTAATTATCTAAAACATCAACCTAATTAGAATCATAAACTTAAACTAACATATATTCATAAATAACAATCAAATTATTATCGATTATAGTTACAATGAATTATCAAATAATAATTAATAATATAAAGAAATTAAAATAAATAATTATCAATCCTATTTTCAAACCAACAAAAAATTACTCATTTATTATTCATATAATATATAATATAACAATTGAAAATTAAAACTCAAATCAAACCGAATATAAAAAAGAAAACTATAAAATTTAAATTATAAAGATTACCTCAAACTTGAAGGTAATATTTCTCTATAATATGGAAAATTTTGATATATTAATAGAAGTTGAGTAGGTATTAGAGGATGAATGAGATTATTTATTTAATTTGATTAGGAATTTGAGTAGGTGACAAAGATTAAATGAGATGTGATAATGTGTGTATGTTAATTTGAGTAGATAGTGGAGGGTGAATAAAATTGTAAGACTGTGAATGAGATTTATTCTCATAAAGGTGAATTAGATTGTTAGACTGTAAATGAGATTTATTTTGATATAGGTGAATGAGACTGTGAGATTGATATTTATTTTGATATAAATATTTATATTGATATAGGAGAATGAGATTTATTTTGATATATTTATTGAATTTGAGTAGATATTAAAGGGTGGATGAGATAGATTTAGATATATTTTTGATATATTTATTAAATTTAAGTAAGTAGTAGAAGATGAATGAAATTGATTAAACATATTTTTAATTAATATATTTTTTAAAATTAATATATATAAATTTACCATTATACCACTAGAAAAATATTAAAATTTAAGGGGGAGCCCAATGCCTCCCTTGACCCCATGCAGGTACGACTCTGATTAACTTCATATTATATTTTTATTTCAAATTATTTATCATATATGATATGTATCAAACGATATCATTAATTAATACATAATGTGTATTAAAAATTATGTAATAATGTGGCACCCCAATCCAATTTGGGAGGATTAAGGCGCCACCTCGACATTATATACTCAAACTATTTGTAAAAATATATAATAATAATTTAAAATCATTTTCATAAAGAAACTCAGCGGAAGACTTTACTAAAAATATGAGTATTTTTTTTTTCTTTCTATTTTAAATCGAAAAGCTTAGCATGCAAGTAACTAACTCGTGTCTTATCCACATTTGCAAATCAAAACTATGACATATTTAAAACACATGAAAATTTTACTTGGTTAAACCAACATAGAAGTTTTCAAAGACTTTATGTAATATCAAAATTCATACAGATTAAAATAAATTAAAACATAAGCTTCTATGAAGAAGTCCGTACAGCCGGCTACACATCCACTTCGTCATAAATTGGACCTGATAAACATTTTAGATAACATCATGAGACTCCTTCGGAGAGAAAACCCAGTGGAATAACCGTACTTCTCTAATACATTGAAGCAATTAAATCATTAAGCACATACTACAACATTATCCTTGGGTACGCTCACCATTGGACCATAACATTATCCTTGGGTACGTTCATCCTTGAATCATAACATAATATCGAGGAAAGTGGGATCGCTCGCTAAACCTCGCATCGTAGACCAGACACTTTTGCCTTTAAGGTCGACGCCCGGTAGGGAAGCTGCATACCGGTTATAGCTACGGTGCTTCTATCCGTAGATTTTCATACGTAACTTACTAATTCAATTAACAACACGTAGCTAGAGAGTAGAAGTTACCATCTTTTGAGATTTGACTTGAAGCGGGAATAGCTATTAAAGTATTCGGTCGTCTCGTACTGCACTCGACACATTCATTAACTTTTAGTTTTTAAATCACATCTCATTTGTATCATAAACATATATATATATATATATATATATTCATCTTCACCGATTACTTATTTAACATATGATTCGGTGTTTGTTGATGTACTTCAATTAATTATAATATCATTAAATCATATCATAATGAATGTGGTATTGAGATTCGGTTCATTTTGAAAAGAGGGAAAAGCAAGATCTTGAAATTTTATGCACGAGATCGGGGCTTTTTGGTAATTTTTTTAGACTTGCTTATCATACATGTCACATATTGTATATCATAAACACATAACTATAGATTTGGGAGAAATTTTAAAGTATACTTTCAAATAAGCATCAATTGTACCTTGAAGGGAATAAAAACCGTATTTTACATCTTAACTCATAAAACTCTAATTCATATGCTAAAAACTTAAATTATTTAACACTTCACACATAAGCACGCATTTAATCACATAATATTAGTTTTAAAATATGATCAAATTGCATTCTTAAATCATAGATAAAATTTAAACCTTGAAGTTAGTAATATATAGGAAGAAAAGACACTCTTTACAAGAACAACTTTTTCATAATTTAAATGATTATCCAAAATTCATGAAATTAAGTATACATTTACATAACAACCCTAAGTCATCAATGCTAAAATATTAGGAATAAATTCAAATCACAAAAGCTTTAATAAATCATTTACTAATATCAAAAATTGTTTGAAATTGCTCTAAAACCAGTTTATGTTATAAAATTCACTGTAAATTGTATATTTACTGAAATCTTCTGAAATTAATAATTTAGAGTTGTAACATCATGTGCTCAAACATAGTAAAACAGTTTTGAAAATGTATTATGGACCGATTTTATATAATTAATTTTCTAAGGTCCAAAACTGCAGAATCCTAAATTCTAAACTGGACTTATTTTAAAAAATCATTATAACTCGTACATTATTTCAAAAATTATCAAATTTCAACCATAAACTCAAACATTCATTTAGTATAACATATCGAAACAGTTTTGAAAAATTGTAATTGACTGAATTTATAAAATTATTTTTCTAAGGTCTGAAACTGCATAATTCCAACTCAAACTGAACTATATTTGAAAAATCATAATAATTCATAAATTACTTCAAATATTACCAAATTTTTACCATAAACTCAAAATTTCATGCAGTATAACATACCAAAACAGTTTTGAAAAATTGTAATTGACTGAATTTATAAAATTATATTTCTAAGGTCTGAAACTGCATAATTCCAACTCAAACTGGACTATCTTTGAAAAATCATAATAATTCATAAATTACTCCAAAAATTACCAAATTTTTATCATAAGCTTAAAGCTTCATGTAACATAACATACTAAAACCGTTTTGAAAAATTGTAATTGACTGAATTTATAAAATTATTTTTCTAAGGTCTGAAACTGCATAATTCCAACTCAAACTGGACTATTTTTGAAAAATCTTAATAATTCATAAATTACTCCAAAAATTACTAGATTTTTATCATAATCTTAAAACTTCATGTAGAATAACATACTAAAACATTTTTGAAAAACTCCAAGTATATATGTTTATAAAAATCGACAAAGTGGACTGCAATTTCTCAAAATTTTCACAACTTGATTAAACCCACCTATTTTCATAATTAAAATGTAGATTTAGCTTTTATAACTCTATCAACATCAAATAAACCATCTTAACTCAATTTATCACACATGCAATGAGTTTAGACAAGATAATCAGACATGCAATTACTAAATCATCATGTAATTGCACAATCAAATCCCAGAAAAGACATATTTTAAAGATCAACCGCATAAAACAAGACTTTGAACATTTTCTTCACATTAGTAGAAAATCACCCTTGGATCATACATGCAATGTGTTTAGGTAAAGAAATCAAATATACAAAGCTTAATCCAACATCTATTTGCTCAATCAACACTCAAAATGACATACTTTTGAAGATCAATTACTTAGAATAAGATATTAAATAAATTTGTCACATTTGTAGAAAATCTTACTTAAATCTTACATGCAACACAAAATTAGAACTTAATCATGCTCTTAAGGAAGAAGAATGGTGAGAATTTACAAAAATTACCTCTTGAATGCACAAACTATGTGTTCTTGAAACTTGCTTGGAAGAAACTTTTAATTTGAGTTTGATTTTCTATCTTGTCTTGGAAGGATATTGATTCTTCACTTAAATCTTGAAAATGGCAGTTTGGTTGAAGATGAGGATGAAGGTTTTGCAGAGAAATCAAAGTTTAGAGAGAAAGATGAGCAAAATAGCTAGAGAGAGAAAGTGCATCTTGTCAAATGATAAATGAAAGACTTTAAAGTGGAGTCTCTTTCTTTTATATGTAGTATGTAGCGTACAAATTATAATTTAATACATGTAGCCCACTTGTATAATGATATAATTTAAGATATAATATCATGTAGTGACATTGAGAATTGTAGCTTAACTTATCTAATGTGGCATAAAAGAATTCATTATTATAATAATTAATTTGTTATTGGTGTAATTTATTGCACATCATATTAAATTCATATAAGTTTAATCAAATTGGTGTCACACATAAATAAGATGACATGACTTGAAATTAATTTGCACATATCTTTAAATTAAAATCTTGATAATATTGTAATCATATAATTATGTAAGAAAGTATGTTCAAGTTAATATATCAAATAAGTCATATAAGTATGTTTGAAAATATATTTAATTTAACACATCATAATAGTCACATATTTTATTGCATATAAATTATATAATAAAAATATACCTAACTATAATTAAACACATAAGTCACATTAATTATTAAAATTATTTTATGTGTAACTTATCTTTCCTTTTTTTTTTTCGATCTATTGGTCGTGCATGTCGAGTGCATTACGATTGAACTCGATCTCCTTGCATAGCTATCCTACAAGACTTTTAAACTTAAAGAAATATTAGTTCATTTTTTCTTGATAAATTATAAAACTTGTCGTAAACATCATTAACAACGAATTATTTTTAAAAAAAAATTGATTTTAATTATAAAAATATAAAATTCACGTTTTTCAAAAATAAAATATTACAAATAAAATATAAAATTAAATATAATAGAAGATTCAAAACTCCTCAATCATCCCCTATGTCAGCAATATATGGAAGGAAGTTTCCTACTTATCAAAATTAGTAAGAAACCGAAGGAAAACCACCACCTACTTTCTTTATTTATTGTACATTTTTTTTCGGGGGTGGTCCAGTGCCTCCCATGGTACGTCTCTGATTATACTTCATATTACATTTTTTATTTTAAATTATTTATTGTACGTGATATTTATCAAACGATATCATTAATTATTACATAATGTGTATTAAAAATTATGTAATAAAAAATATAAAATTAAATGTAATAGAAGATCCGAAACTCCTAAATCATCCCCTATATCAGCAATATATGAAAGGAAGTTTCCTACTTATCAAAATTAGCAAGAAATCGAAGGAAAATAACCACCTATTACATTTTTTAGCATTGAAGTTTTCAAACATTGAATGTATCAAAATATTATCTTGACGTGATAATTTTTAAATATCAATTTCCTCCACCTTAGTGTACAATATGACCTGTCACTCTCCAATATTTAAATAGAAGAAAAGAAAGAATATATATTCAATTTTTTTTATCCATTTTATCTTAGTGAACAAGTTAGCCAACTCTATAATAAGACCCCCTCAACCAAAACAAAAATCACATACTTAAACAACATTCATTATTAGAATTCACAAAAGCCAAGAAGTAGAAATGGCACAAGTGAAGCTGCTAGGAGCTTGGTTTAGCCCATTTGTGAGGAGAGTTGAAATGGTTCTAAAATTGAAAGGAGTTGAATATGAATACATAGAACAAGATCTCAAAACCAAGTCTCCATTTCTTCTCAAGTACAATCCGATCCACAAGAAAGTGCCCGTTTTGCTACACAATGAAAACACCATTGTTGAATCTTTGATCATCATCGAATACATAGACGAGACGTGGGAAGGCCCAACCCTCCTTCCAAAAGATCCTTACGAGAGATCTAGAGCCCGTTTCTGGGCCCAATATGTCGATAAGGTATCTATATATATTAAGTAGGCACAATTTTATAAAATGCTTAATTTTTCACTTCCGTCCAAATGGATCACTACAATCACTTGTAGTGAAAGTGTTCATATGAATTTAAGACTGAAAATAATTGTGATGCAAATATTATTAATGTAATTATTTTTAAAATAAAAAAAAAAGTGAATTTTTTGTTTGCAGTGTATGGATGCAATGTGGAAAGCTTGTTGGAGTAGGGGTGAGGTGAGAGAGAGTTCCATGAATGAAGTAATTGAAGCTCTGAAATTTCTTGAAAATGAAATAGAAGGGAAGAAATTCTTTGGGGGTGACAACATTGGGCTTGTTGATATTGCGGCAAATTTCATTGCATATTGGTTTCCAATAATTCAAGAATTGGTTGTGTAAGGTTATCAACCAAGATTTGAGACTCAACACCCCTTTTGAATCGATCTAGATGAGTTTTGTCAACTGATGAAAACGACCACGCTTTTACAGTAAACCACCACGGTTTTACAGTAATACACAACACTTTTCAGAAAATGAAATTGGAGAAGAAGAGAACGCGAGAATTACGTGGTTCGATCAATGTAATTGATCTACATCCACGGGAAAACAAAGCTGAGTATTATTCCACCACAAAACAACAAGAAATTACACGAATTGAAACCTAATTCGAAGAACCCTAATTTCTCTCTATATCGCAAATTTGGGAACTCTCGTTTCTTGAAGAATTGTAACTCGATGCTTACACCAAATGATCGCCCTGACATTTATAGCTGAAGCCCTCAACTAATTTAGCATAACTACTTCTAGAAATGCACAACATTGCAAAACAAGAATTCGGTTACTGTTGCAATTAACCTAACTAATTAACCCTAATTGCCAACTACCGGTCTGAGACCGTTTCCTGCGGTTCGAACCTTTCCAAGCCGGTTTTGTACGAACCGATCCCGGTTCCAGATTCCTGGCAATTTTCTGAGTCGATCCAAGTCTTACAAATTCTCCACCTCGACTCCTAAAATACCTGAAAAACACAATCATAATACAAGATACACATTCATGGATAATGAATACACATGAAACATAAAAGGATACTGAATCTCCTTCATCTGTCACCAGCCTTGAACTCTCAGTAAGTTCATGCAATGTTTAAACTTTCCATAAGGTATTGATTTGGTAAACATATCTGCAGCATTATCTTCGGTGCCAATCTTCATGGCTGCTGCTACACCCTTTTCTACCATATCCCTTACAAAATGGAGCTTAACATCGATGTGCTTAGAACGTTCATGGAACACCTGGTGCTTCACCAAGTGCACTGCACTTTGATTATCACAATATATGTCCACACTTTTCTGAAACAAGCCCATTTCTTCCAGCATACCTCTCAACCATATTGACTCTTTCATGGCTTCTGTCATGGCTATGTACTCAGCTTCTGTAGTTGATAATGCAACAACTGATTGTTGTATAGACTTCCAACTGATTGCCGTTCCATACATTGTGAACACATAGCCTGTCAAGGATTTTCTGGAATCAAGGTTTCCAGCAAAATCTGAATCAACATACCCTTGGATGATAGCTGCATGCCCTTCTTGTTTTCTGAACAATAAGCCTATTTCTCTTGATCCATTAACATATCTAAGTATCCATTTGAGTGCTTCCCAGTGTATTCTTCCAGGTTCAGCCATAAATCTACTTACTACACTCATTGAATGAGCTAAATCAGGCCTGCTACAGACCATAGTATACATTAAACTACCCACTGCACTTGAGTATGGAACCCCCTCCATGTATCCTTTTTCAGCCTCAGTGTGTGGTTTCTGATTTGCAGACAATTTGAACTGAGAACCAAGTGGGGTTTTTACGATCTTAGACTGATGCATGTTGTATCTCTTCAAGACTTTTGCCAAGTAATCAGATTGGTATAGAAACAGCTTCCCAGAAGGCCTATCTCTTCTGATATCCATTCCTAGGATTCTCCTTGCCTCACCCAAGTCCTTCATCTCATACTGAAGTTTCAACTTGTCCTTAAGTGTTTCTATTCTGTCCCTGTACTTGCTTGCAATTAACATATCGTCTACATACAGTAACAGGTAAGTAAAGACATTATCTCCCTCTTTTTCTAAATAAACACAGCTATCATGCTTACACTTAACCAATCCAATGCTGAGCATAAAGTTATTAAAGTGTTTATACCACTGCCTAGGTGATTGCTTCAAACCATATAATGACTTTTGTAATAGACAAACCTTATTTTCAGTTCCTGGTTTGATGAACCCCTCAGGCTGCTGCATGTAGAGTGTCTCTTCTAGATCTCCATGTAGAAAAGCTGTCTTCACATCCATTTGTTGTAGCTCCATGTTAAAATGAGCAACTAGTGCCAAGAGAATTCTAATGGATGTGTGCTTCACAACAGGTGAGAAGATCTCATTGAAGTCAACCCCTTCCCTTTGTGTAAAACCCCTTGCTACCAATCTTGCTTTGAATCTGATTTTCTCAGTCTCATGGACTTCCAGTTTCTTCTTAAAAATCCATTTGCTTCCAATAAGTTTGTGATCTTTAGGTCTATCAACTAGAGTCCATGTTTTATTCTTTTCTAGAGACATTAGTTCCTCCTTCATGGCAGCCATCCAATTTTCTCTTTCCTTAGACTTAAGAGCAGCCTTGTAACAATCTGGTTCTTCATATTCAAGATCCTGAGCAACAGCTAAAGCATAAGAAATTGCATCAGCATGGCCAAAACGTTTAGGTGGTCTGATATTCCTTCTTTCTCTATCTCTGGCAAGGTGATAGGTCCTAAGGTTTGCTTGATCATCATTCTGATCTTCTTCATCAGATAATGTTGGAATTTCATTTCCATCATCTGATTCAATCTCCCTCTCATCTGACTCATTTCCAGTTTGTTGTTGTAAATGCTCCACCTTAGCCTGCCTATTGTCTTCATTTTGTAGTTCCTCCACCTCAGCTTGTAGTTGACTCTCAATATGCTGATTTGGCAAATTTCCAGGTTGTTTCCTTACCCCATATCCCATTTCAGCTTCTATGAAAGTCACATCCCTACTTACAAAGCACTTTTGATGTCCTGATTCCAAACACCAAAGTTTGTAACCTTTTATACCCGGTGGATATCCAATGAAGATGCACTTGAGTGCCCTAGCATCCAACTTATCTTGCTTGATGTGAGCAAATGCCTTACAGCCAAAAACCTTCAAGTGACCATAGCTAGGTGCCCTCCCAAACCACAGTTCATCAGGTACTTTGAAACCTATGGCAGATGATGGAGACTTATTAATCAGATATGCTGCAGTATTCACAGCCTCTCCCCAGAAACTTTTGGGCAAGTTTGCATCTAATAACATGCATCTGACTCTCTCCAAGAGGGTCCTATTCATTCTTTCTGCAACCCCATTTTGTTGGGGGTTTGCAGCCACTGTCCTATGCCTAGTTATTCCTCTTTCACTGCAGAATCTGCTGAATTCTTCTGAGAGATACTCAAGGCCATTATCTGTTCTCAAATGCTTGACTTTCCTCCCAGTTTTGTTTTCTTCTAAAATCACCCATTGCTTGAACATGGTCAGTGCTTCACTCTTAGTTTTCATCACAAAAACCCAGACTTTTCTGGAATGATCATCTATTAGAGTCATGAAGTATCTACCTCCTCCATGTGTTTCTACCCTAGATGGTCCCCAAACATCTGAGTGGATGTAATCCATACTTTGAGTGGTAACATGTTTCCCTTTGCTGAAAGACTGCTTCCTAGCCTTTCCAAGAATACATTGTTCACAGGGCTTTAAGTTTGAGATAGAGTCTACACCAAGCAACTTCTGTTTTGACAGCTCCTTTAGTCCCTTCTCTCCTATATGTGCCAATCTTTTATGCCATATTTCTGAAACTTCCAGGTTGACAACATTTCCAGCCTCAGCTGACACAGATTCACCTATGAGGATGTATAGACCATTTGATTTTCTTCCCTTCAAAATAACCTTTCCAGCCTTGGTTATGTTTATGCCTCCTTGATGAGTGTTAAATTCACATCCTGCAGAGGTTAGAGTACCTAATGAAATCAGATTCCTCTTGAGATTAGGAATGTACCTTACATTTGTCAAGATTCTGATCTTCCTATCATGTGCTTTGAGCTTGATTGTTCCTTTTCCTCTGACCTTGCAAGATTGGTTGTTTCCCAGCAACACCATGCCTTCATCTTCCATCCTTAGATCTTGGAAACAAGTTTTGTCAGGACACATGTGGAATGTACATCCGGTATCAAGAACCCACTCCTTGGACAACTTCTCATCTGAAATGCATAACATGCTAGCACTATCATAACCCCCTTCAGCAATAGCAGCTTCTTGCTTGTTAGTTTTAGGCTGATTTCTGTCTGGACAGTTTCTTTTGAAGTGGCCTGGTTTATGGCAGTGAAAGCACTTCTTGTTTGCCATATCATCTTCAGATTTTCCTTCTTGATTTGCAGGTCTATCAGCTCTCTTCTTGGTTTGTTGCTGCTTTTTCTTGAAACTTTTATTCTTTACATTCAAACCTTCTCCAAGAACTTGAGCTTTTGAGTCTGTGTTATTCTGAAGAACCTTGGTTCTTATGGCCATTACAACTTCATCCAAGGTTAAAGAAACTTGCCTTCCATAAATGATAGCATCCTTGAAAGAATCTAGAGACTTGGGCAAGGAATTGAGAAGCATAAGTGCCTTGTCTTCATCTCGGATCTGCTCATCTATGTTTTCAAGATCATCCAAGATCTTATTGTATTCATCCAACTTCTCAGCCACCCTCTTCTCATCTGGAATCCTAAAGTTCAAGAGCTTTTGTTTCAGATAAAGTCTATTCGCCAGAGACTTAGTAAAATAGAGAGCATCTAACTTCTTCCAGATCTTGGCTGCTGTATCTTCCTTACAAACCTCCCTCAAAGCCTTGTCAGCTAAGCACAAGAGAATCATACTCCTAGCCTTCTTGCAGACCTCCTTCCTCTTCTCAATCTCTGCAGAGCTTGACTCACCCATGTTTACTTCCACAAGGGCACTCTCCAGATTGTTTTGGATCAGCAAAGCCTCCATGTGCACCTTCCAAAGGTTGTAGTCACCTTTACCCGTGAACTTGGACACATCCATCTTTAAACTCATCTTGCCGAGATCGTATTCCCACAGACGGCGCCACTTGTAAGGTTATCAACCAAGATTTGAGACTCAACACCCCTTTTGAATCGATCTAGATGAGTTTTGTCAACTGATGAAAACGACCACGCTTTTACAGTAAACCACCACGGTTTTACAGTAATACACAACACTTTTCAGAAAATGAAATTGGAGAAGAAGAGAACGCGAGAATTACGTGGTTCGATCAATGTAATTGATCTACATCCACGGGAAAACAAAGCTGAGTATTATTCCACCACAAAACAACAAGAAATTACACGAATTGAAACCTAATTCGAAGAACCCTAATTTCTCTCTATATCGCAAATTTGGGAACTCTCGTTTCTTGAAGAATTGTAACTCGATGCTTACACCAAATGATCGCCCTGACATTTATAGCTGAAGCCCTCAACTAATTTAGCATAACTACTTCTAGAAATGCACAACATTGCAAAACAAGAATTCGGTTACTGTTGCAATTAACCTAACTAATTAACCCTAATTGCCAACTACCGGTCTGAGACCGTTTCCTGCGGTTCGAACCTTTCCAAGCCGGTTTTGTACGAACCGATCCCGGTTCCAGATTCCTGGCAATTTTCTGAGTCGATCCAAGTCTTACAGGTTGGATTCAAAATCTTGACACATGATGAGTTCCCCAATTTGTGCAAATGGGCTGATGAATTTTGTAGTAACATCTTGATCAGGGATAATTTACCCGACAAGGATACATTAGTCGCGAGTTTGAAGCTTGCCTTTGAAAGCGGCAGTGTGTATTAAGCCCAATATATGTTTTAAAATATAGGATTTCGTGAATTAAAACGCCTATTTATAATTTATGGTATTGAAAAAGATGTTTTGTGTAGCAATAAATTGTGTTGTCTTGCTTCCATGTATTAAGTAATAAGCTTGATTATACTATGTATGCTTCCATGTATTAAGTAATAAGCTTGATTAAACTATGTATGATTGATTACCAGAATTTTATTTTATTTTTCTTGTTTGACTTTGTACTTATTTTAATCATTCAGATGAAAATATTTATATGCAATGAATTTGAACACAACCAAAAGAAACACAAAACTGAAAAGTGATATGGTACAATTTTGCGTGCCTAAATCCTAATTTCTCCAAAGCTCATTCAACCCAGAATAGACTGACATTCAAATTTCGAGAGAAATTTTATGACATATCTGAAAAGATGAAATTTTTGTTGTCATTTATGCATAAGAAAAAAACAAGTTTTTTATCTAATGACTTACGAAATGATTTTTTTTTTTCCTTATTCTCTCTCTCAAATGCATCATTATCTATTTAATACAAATTTATTCATATTTTATTAAAGAAAATTATAAATAGTTAATATTGTAAACTAAGAAAAAAATTGAAAGACTTCAAATACCTTATCAAACTCGTAAAATATATTTGAAGTTGTTTCACAAGATCCAAAAAATATCCAAATAGCATATTTAAAATCCACTAAGCTTTCGCATCCGAAATTTGAAGATATTTAGAATTTATAAAGGTAAATTCATAATAGCTGTTTAGATTGGTATGAATTTAATAAATTTCACTCTCATGTTGATATTTTTTCAAACATGTAATTTTGGTAAATTCAAAAACAAATTGAATTCTTAAATTCAGTCTAAATACTCTATTTCCGTTGAATACATTTCATGCTTCATGAAAATTTAATACGCATTATGTATTAATTAATAATATCAATAATGTTGATTGTTACGGATGAAGTGTTGTGATTATTTTAAAATTATATTTTATTATAAAATATATAATATCATAAAACTCCAGTTGACTAACATGTGGTGATTAAAAAAATAAACATCAAATTCATCCACTTGTTTAATTACTAATATGGAAATAAGTGTTTGCTTTGAAATTTCCATGCAGGGCTGACATAGGGAATGACGTCATCCGTCTCTCACGTACTTTTTCCACAAGACTACAGTTAATATATGAAAACAAAATAAATTAATTGAAGATAAAGACTTTTGTTATATGGTTTAATTTTATATAAACAACTCAAAATTCATAAAATATAGAGAGATTTTTCAAATTGAATTTGATTTATGAATGGTGGAATTAATTCGTGTCAAACAACTATATGAATATATAATTTCATATAAATTTTGTATTAACAGAAATTGAAGTTAGACCCTATGATATTTTTTTTACTTTTAACCTATTAAACCAATCGAAATTCAATACATCATTTTTTAATTGTACAATAAGTTCATCGAAGTGATAAAGCAATCAATGTACCATTTTGTAATAAATAGTCAAAGACTAGAAGAATCCAATATATTCTCTCAGTCTTTATCTTTGGGAACAAGTAGACCTACTCCATAAATAGTGAGTCCTCAACCAAACAACCAAAGTCAAAAAGAAGAAAATAAAAGAATCACTCTTCTAAATCATGTCACGGCTTTATTGGATTAGGATTTTAAAGGATTTTTTAAGTAAAGTTATACGGATTTAAAAGATTTTACAGGATTTTTATAACTTTTAAAATTTTGCAAAATTCTGTAAAAACTTTTTAATTAGGATTTTAATGGATTCTGTGGGACTTTGCAGGATTTTTATGACTTTTAAGATTTTGCAAAATTTTGTAAAGACTTTTTAATCAGAATTTTAATAGATTCTGTGAGACTTTATGGACTTTGCAGAACTTTATGGATTTATGAAATACGATAAGAGTTCAAATTTTTTTTTCATACATTCGAATTTAAAAAGAGTCAAAAGATAAAAAAAAAAAAAATAATTCTCCATAATATCATATCCTCCTAAATAGCATTCATCCACATATCCATAGTTATACTAGTCCTCCAAACATAGATTTTTTTTCATACATTCGAATTTAAAAAGAGTCAAAAGACGAAAAAAAAAAATAATAATTCTCCATAATATCATGTCCTGCATTCATCCACATATCCATAACATCTTGTCGCTCTTGTTCTTGGGTTTGAATAATAGGCTCAAAGTTATGGTCTTTAATAATATCCTCAATAATTATAGTAGCAAAAAAAATTAATATTCATAGCTATACTAGTCCTCCAAGCATTAGCGTCTTGTCGCTCTTGTTCTTGGGTTTGAATCTTATCGCTATTGTTCTTGGATTTGAATAATAGGCTCAAAGTTATAGTTTTCAATAATATCCTCAGTAATTATAGTAGCAAAAAAAATTAAAAGTTTGCTCGGTTTGAATAATAGGCTCAAGAGTATGACTGTTGTACACTTGGTGTACATACAATCCGGGTCGACTCGGATCCGCGCACTTTTGCTTTTTTTTTTCTTTTTTTTTTGATTTTTTTATTTTAGGACAAAACCTTTATGTACAAAGTTGGTGACCTTTATATACAAATTTTGTGACATTTATGTATAAATTATGTGACCTTTATGTTAAATAACTTAGAAAAAAATGAAGAATTTCAGCAAAATTTGTACATAGATACCTTTATGTTATATTCATATGACCCTTATGTATGTTTATGTGACCTTTATGTATAAATATTCATACCTTTATATACCTTTATATATTACATAAAGGTATGAATATTTGTACATAAAGGTCATATGAATATATATAAAAGATCACATGAATATTACATAAAGGTATCTATGTACAAATTTTACTAAAATTCTTCCTTTTTTTTTTCTAAGTTACAATGCATAAAGGTCACAACATTTATACATAAAGGTCACAATATTTGTATATAAAAGTCACCAAATTTGTATATAAAGGTCAAAGTATAAAATTTATTAAAAAAAAAAAAAGAAATTCGCTGGATCCGGGTCGGGTCGATCCGGATTGCACCGATTTTAGATCCGTGCACCAAGTGCACAAGAGAATTTGTGTAGGCTCGATCTTCAATAATATCCTCAATAATTATAGTAGCAAGAAAATTAAAAGTCTTTAAATTAAAAGTGAATTTGAAGGTCTATATTATAGATATTATTTCAATTGAAAAAACAAGTTTTTTTGATTTAATAAATATTCAATCAATAAATAATATCCTCAATAATTATAGTAGCACGTTCGATATACATTATTTTCATTACTAATAAAAATATATTAAAACTCAATAAACTTTGTTGATCTAATAAATATTCTCAATAAGCACTCGAAATTTTGTTCGTTATATATTATTTTCATTACTAATAAAAATATATTAAAACTCAATAAATATTGTTGATTTAATAAATATCCTTAATAAATTTTGTTGATTTAATAAATATTCAATCAATAATCAATAATATCCTCAATAATTATAGTAGCACTCGAAATTTTGTTCCATATACATTGTTTTCATTAATAATAAAAATATATTAAAATAACAGAAAACAGTTTTCTAAGAAAACTAAATTTTCGATTTAAAAAATATAAAAGTTTTTAAATTAAAAGTGAATTTGAAGGTCTATATTATAAATATTATTCCAATTGAAAAATAATTTTTTTTTGATTTAATAAATATTCAATCAATAATTAATAATATCCTCAATAATTATAGTAGCATTCGAAATTTTGTTCGATATACATTGTTTTTATTACTAATAAAAATATATTAAAATAATCAAACAATAGGTTTGTAAGAAAACTAAGGGGTGTATTGGATTAGGATTGTATTGAAATTTTTTTCATAGAATTGCAATATAAAGACAAAGGTGAAGAGACATTACCGGATAAAGCACTTCAACAGTCACTTCAAGAGTCCTCTAAAATCTGATGGGTTTCCTTCAAAATCCATCTAATACAACAATCCTTTAAAATCCTTATATTTTTGAATACCAATGAATTATTTTTAAATAGTAAAAAGTTTTGCATGAATACCAATGGATTTGAATGGACTGTTTAAAAAATCTTGAAAATCCAGATTGAATACCAGTGGATTGTTTTTAAGTGACATAAAATCCTGATTTAATACCAGCGGATTTTTTTACAAAAAAAAGTCTTTTAAAATCCTGTGAAATCCTAAAGCAATACACCCCTGTGTAGAAAAAATGTCAGAAGTGAAAGTGATTGGAAGTTGGTTGTGAAAATCTTGAAGCTACCATAGGTAGAAAATTGGTGCATATTATTGTGAATTAATTTGAGATTTTATGTTTTTTAATATGATTGAATGCATCGATTTCCTATATATATGTGTTTTTGAACTTCAAATACTTCACGATTTATTTTTTTGATTATTTTAGAAATTTTAGAGTATTTTGGATTTGAGAAAGATAATCATAGGACGAGAAAAAATTAATTGGATCTAACGTAATTTTGAGGATCTTGAGAAAGAAAGAAAGATAGGCGTAAGGCCCATTCTCCACCTTGAGGGCACAACACTTTTTCAGAAAAGATGGGGATCTTAATTGGGCTGACTTTTCCTCCAAGAAAAAAAGACTACTATTATCCATAAGTTAGAGAAAGTATTGAGGCATTATTGACGCAGTCAAAGAGAGGGCAGAGAGAGAGACACCCGTCCAGTAGAGAGAAAGTTAGAGTGATAGTTATTTTTACTTTCTAATTTAATTTGATGATGGATTATTCAACAATTTTTGTGGATTCGATTACAAGGATGATCGGTTAATCTTTCTGTAACGTCCCGTTTTCTTTTATCAGTAAATCTTGACTGAAACGTTACTCATGCGTAAAACTCGCTCTTTCAAGAAAAATAAAGATAAATAATTTCAAGAAAATTTATTATAAAACATATACATTTTCGAAATTTATGAAATAAATCATCTTAAATTAAAACCTTTTTCGATCTTTGATCATCGGCTACCAGCATCCACTGCTCGCGCACCACGCCCTAAACTCTTTAAATTGAAAACATTTTACATAGAAGGGGTGAGCGTATAAAGACATTCAGTGGGGTTGATCTACGGGAATACTCATAATAATATCATCCAATAACATCTTTTGTTTACGGTTTTTAGCCGTCATGAAAATGCGGATCTTAACCGCCATGAAAAACATTTGCTTAACATAAACATATTACACGTTGTGGACTCCCAAGTAGTCCCAATGAACTCTAGATAGGTTTCCGAAGAATACCTATCAGGGCCCCAAGCCGACCCGATTTGGGTTATTACACCCCCTCGTGCTGGGTTTCCGAAGAATACCCCGCTCTGATGGGTTTCCGACAAGGAATACCCTACTTGGCGTGAAGGCGCATGCGCAGTTAAAAATCACATAGTGGTTCCACATAAACACATAGTGCACATTAATCACGTTCACGTTGGCCACATAACTCACATAACACGTAAGTATAGAAAACTTTAGCATATGTTGGTTTCTAATGAAACCCTTTTGATGCGGGTATTTCCCGTCTTTTCATTTCATGGAACCAGTCTCATTTTTGTCTCTTGAAATCAATAACTTCCGAAGTCGTATAATTTGCTCGAATAAAATTCATGTAGTGAAAACATTTCACTTTAAAAAGACGTCACGTAACAACAGAATTTAAATCACATAATCACGTAGTTTTTTGTAAAATTGTACAACTTAAAACATAAATAAGATTTTACCCCCACCTTAGATTACTCGATAGTTCTGACCAAAAGTTCTTGGTCTTATTTCACTTTATTGCTGTCTTTTGCTTGTATTTCTCCTTCTCGTGGCTATTCGTGGTGGAGACGGCGACCGAGTCAAAAATCGAGACCGTACTTGAGATGAGCTCGGTGAGTACTACATATGGGTGGGTTCGATTACTTTATCGGACAAACATCGACGGGGTTGTCGTCTCTTCCCACGATCGTACACGGTGGAGGAAGCGACCGATTCAAATTTCGAGACCGTAGTTGCGACCGACTCGGCGAGAATTATAAAGTAACCGGTTCACCTTGCTGAAATGACTTCGTCGGCGATGAAGGAATAGTGACGATGATGGCTGTAGTGTTGCTGGGTGAAGATGGTAACTGGAGAGAGAATTTCTTCTCTTTTTTTTAATTATTTTCCCTTCCAAACTTTTGCCAACTAATTCCAATGTCACATTCTCCCACTTTGCCAAGTGTAATAGTTGATGCAAGAGATGTCCTTATTATATTAATTCACCTAATTTAATTAAATTAGAGTTAATAATAAGATTAGTGTTTTAAAAAAAATGTGGGTGCTACATCCCTTCCTCCTACAATAAAATTTTGTCCTCGAAATTTAGATATATACCAAAACTTGATGAATCTGGATATTTTGTAAGGATTTCTTCTTCTTTCTCCCAAGTTGCTTCCTTCGCGTTGTGCTGACTCCATTGAACTTTTACTAAGTTAACTTCTCGATTTCTAAGCTTATAGACCTCTATATATAAGATTGCTACGGAAACATCTTTATAGGATATGTCCTTCCTCAGCCCTATATGTTGTTGATTGATAATATGGCTTGAATCGAACACACATTTTTGCAATATAGATACAAGAAAAACATTATATATATCGATGTAGTTTGGTGGCAAAGCCAGCCTGTACGCCACTCCTCCGGCTCATTCTAAAATCTCGAACGGTCCGATATATCTTGGCTTCAACTTACCTCTTTTCCAAAGCGATAGACTTCCTTTATAGATGATACTCCTAAGAAGACTTTATCTTCCATCTTAAAAATCAAATCTCGCGTGTCTCTCGTCTGCATAAGACTGTTATCGATCTTGAGCTGTCTTAATTCTTTCTCAAACTTTTCGTATTACGTCTACTGCTTGTTTGACTAACTCAGGTCTCAAAACTCGTTTTTCGCCCACTTCATCCCAGTATAGAAGTGATCGACTCTTTCTTCCGTATAGCACCTTGAATAACTATTATTATAAGTGAACTCCACCAAATATAAATGGTCTTCTCAGCTTCCATGCAGATCCAAGGCACTAGCTCTTAACGTGTCTTCTAAAATTTGTATCGTTCGTTCCGTTTGGCCATCAATTCTGGGAATGAAAATCAATGCTGAAAGTTAGTTTGGCGTCTAACTTCTTTTGCAGGTTCTGCCCGAATTTGGAAGCAAAACAAGTGTCCTTATCAGACACAATAGAGACTGGTATTCCATAGAGCCTGACGATCTCATTTATATAAATTTGTGTTAATCTATCCAAGTCGAATGTGATTTTTAATAGGCAGAAAATGAGCAGATTTGATTAGTCTGTCTACCATAACCCACTTCCACTTGGGTATTTCCAATGGTGTCAGCATTTCCGCTGGTCGCTGATATTCTGTTTTTACTTGCTAGCAAACAAGACATCTCTTAACGAAAAGTCCAACGCTCCTCTTCATGTTTCTCTACTACGCTTCCGCTACGCCTGAAGATCTTTTTTTTTTTAAATCGTTATACATTTTCGTCTTCCAGGGTATGCAAAGTATGAGGTGTTATGCGTTTATACTAGTATTCTTTTCCTTAGTCCTTTATCTTTTGGTACGTAAAGTCTTTTTCTATAAGTCGGAGCTTCATCTGCTGACCTTGAAAACCCTTCCTTAATAGCCAGCCAAGCTTAGAAAGCTTCGCACCTCGTTTACGTTAGTCGGCGTCTTCTAATTACTAACGATTTCCACTTTAGCCGAATTTACCTCGTTTCATCATATCCATAGAATTGTGGGTGCATTACTAAGTCTAGAAAGTATGACTACGAATTCAGAATAGCCGTCTCTTGTTCTAAAGATTGTCTTAGTTATATCTTCTCTTTTTTTTTTTTTTTTTACTTTCACCTGACGATATCCCGGTCTTCAATCTATTTTCAAAAATACGCTTACGCCTTTTAATTAGTCAAAATAGATTTTCTATTCGAGGTAGCAGGTATTTATTCTTGATAATCCTTTTGTTTAGCTCGCGATAGTCAGCACACATTCAAAACGTTCCATCATCTTTTCCTCGCGAACAACACCGGAGCTTCCCAGGGAGATACGATGGGATATATAAAGTTTGTTTTTTTTTTTTTTCCAAAAGCTCTTGTAGTTACGCCTTCAATTTTTTTTTCTATCTTCTTTGACGTCATTTGATATGGTGCTTTTGACACTGATGTCGACCCGACACCAAACCTATGTCCAACTCAGCTGTCGATCAGAGGATGGCCCAGGCAAATCTTCTAGGAAAATATCCACGTATTCTCTCATTATCAATATTATTTTGATAAAGTTCGTTGTTTTTTTTTTCTTTCAGAATTTACAATATTTTATCGGAAATGTCTCACATTCTTCCTTCTTAAACATTTTGGCCGTCTGTCGTGGTCTCTGGCTCTTCAGCGGTCTCGCTTCGTATGAGAATAAAACTCGAGCTTTTCCTGCTTCGTGTCTTGGTTTGAAATCTGGTCTAACGATCCTATTTTTAAGACTAGCGTTCGAACTATGATCAGGTTCCTAGCATTGGTGGCAACGTCCAGTCCTCCCAAGGTATTGTCTGGTGTGAGCTCTTTCGTATCTTGGACATGTGGCTTTCATTTTGAGAATAGAGGCGTTCAGAGCATCATTCACCATCAGCCGTTTTATTTGGTTCGAAAGGTGTAACTTGTTCTTGATTTCTATCGTCTCACTTCTTTTTCCCAGACGTCCTAGAAGGTTTTTTTTTTCCAGGAATTACGTAGTCCAAACACATATGTGGGGCGACTTCTTGAGCTCTCTCGATGATCTCGGTGTACGTCATTCCTTCATGTCCAGCCTGAAAACGTAATTCTGCAAATGTAGGCTCCTACTAAAGCGTCTAGCGTTCTTTGTATCGGTACTGACTGAGGATGTCGCGTACCTGCTTAGTTAATTTAAACTTTCTTTAATATTCTCTAATCGTCAGCAACCCTTGACAGAGATATAGAAATTTCATTTCCTTCTTACCACAGTAAATTTTTTTCGGCGGTTAATTCTACATGATCACTTTTTCTAATGTCCGTCCACGTCATTACAGTTCTTCTTTTTAAGTAAAAATTCTATCATATAAGTTCCGTAAGAAACTCGCCTCCACGATGAATTGAAAATAACGCATGAAATTTTCTGCTCGTTGGTACGAATTAGGTGAGTAGAAAGTTTATCTGGGGCCATCAACCATTGTTCCGTATCCGCAAGTCCTCATCTTCCATTGAAGGTTGGCGGATTAAAAAGTCGAAACTGTTTGATAGAGGAAGATTAAGAATAGCATGTTTTTGATTTGATTTAAATCTTAATTATTTAGAATCTATTATTTATATGAATCGCTGTCATTCTGTTAATCATTTCTCCAGTCTGATTTCGGCGGAAGAAGAAAGAGAGTTTTAGTTCGGGAGCCGATCTTTAAGCAATAAATTTAAATTCGTTTCCTTGGCTTGATTTTCTTCATCTTCGTCGAAGGTCGCACGTAGAATGGTTTCAGTTTATGCGCAGGTAACGTCAGTTAGCGAGGTGGCGTTAAGCATTCCTAACGGTATGGAAAGAGAAGTCGTGATGATATCATCTACTTTCGAAACGCTCCTCGTAGAGTAGAAAGAGAAAGCGCGTTTTTTTTTTTTTGTGTTTCCTGACTTCATCTCCCATTCGAAAAATGAAGAAAGCGAGCTGAGCTATTGGTCGAGGAAGTGCTTCCAGTATACTCTTATTTTCTCTAATTCGCCTTTTACCACTGAAATTTTTTCGTATAGGAGTTCTTGGAATAACCGCAGTTGAGTAAATATCTGCCGTGGTTGAATCACTATGATGTGGTAGCGCTAGTCTTCCCCCAAGCAAAGAGGGTGAAATCGGCTTCCTATTCTTATGAATATTTCCCGGTGAAGAAAAGAAAGTGGACAGGCTTCAACATTTAATAAGAGATTTTAGAACATTCGTAATCATCGATTTTCTTCCAAGATCATCTCCCGTGATTAACTGGTCGTAAGGCCAAAACGTATTATTATTAGGAACGTAATCCTAGAGAATCTATCATGAAATTTCAACGTAGTTCTATCCCTGAAGTTCAAGGCATGTGAAGTTCATTTTAAGCATCTATGTTATTCTAGCTGTTATCCTTGAGAATCATTTCACTCAACTTATAACATGATTCTATAAATCATGTAAATACCTCAATAGATTTCTCTATCATCATTTACCATCATAACATTATCGCACATATAACATATCTTAACTTGACATAACCCATCACATAACACTACACCAACTCCTGCCGCGGCCATTTACGCACACGAGCTCATGCTGCGACCGTCAGCGGCTCAGTGGTGGCGTCCAGCAAGTAGTGTGTCGATAACAGTGATATCCGACAACCACATAATCATAAATCATGCATTAAAGCAATCATAAGAAAATGTCTATATAACTTTTTTTTTTCACATTATTTCAAGGTAACATCTGAACATAACATACCTTAGCGAAGGCGGAGCAGTAGATTAGAAGTAGATGCCGGTAGCTAATAAGAATTTTTCTTTCAAAGAAAAGATATATTTTTATTTCTCATTGAATTCACAATACGACAAGAGATTTTTTTTTTTTATCAGAAAACAAAAATATTTTAGCAAGTCTACAGAATCATAGACCTGCTCTGATACCACCTGTAACGCCCCATTTTCTTTTATCAGTAATTCTTGACTGAGACGTTACTCATGCGTAAAACTCGCTCTTTCAAGAAAAATAAAGATAAATAATTTCAAGAAAATTTATTATAAAACATATACATTTTCGAAATTTATGAAATAAATCATCTTAAATTAAAACCTTTTTCGATCTTTGATCATCGGCTACCAGCATCCACTGCTCGCGCACCACGCCCTAAACTCTTTAAATTGAAAACATTTTACATAGAAGGGGTGAGCGTATAAAGACACTCAGTGGGGTTGATCTACGGGAATACTCATAATAATATCATCCAATAACATCTTTTGTTTACGGTTTTTAGCCGTCATGAAAATGCGGATCTTAACCGCCATGAAAAACATTTGCTTAACATAAACATATTACACGTTGTGGACTCCCAAGTAGTCCCAATGAACTCTAGATAGGTTTCCGAAGAATACCTATCAGGGCCCCAAGCCGACCCGATTTGGGTTATTACACCCCCTCGTGCTGGGTTTCCGAAGAATACCCCGCTCTGATGGGTTTCCGACAAGGAATACCCTACTTGGCGTGAAGGCGCATGCGCAGTTAAAAATCACATAGTGGTTCCACATAAACACATAGTGCACATTAATCACGTTCACGTTGGCCACATAACTCACATAACACGTAAGTATAGAAAACTTTAGCATATGTTGGTTTCTAATGAAACCCTTTTGATGCGGGTATTTCCCGTCTTTTCATTTCATGGAACCAGTCTCATTTTTGTCTCTTGAAATCAATAACTTCCGAAGTCGTATAATTTGCTCGAATAAAATTCATGTAGTGAAAACATTTCACTTTAAAAAGACGTCACGTAACAACAGAATTTAAATCACATAATCACGTAGTTTTTTGTAAAATTGTACAACTTAAAACATAAATAAGATTTTACCCCCACCTTAGATTACTCGATAGTTCTGACCAAAAGTTCTTGGTCTTATTTCACTTTATTGCTGTCTTTTGCTTGTATTTCTCCTTCCCGTGACTATTCGTGGTGGAGACGGCGACCGAGTCAAAAATCGAGACCGTACTTGAGATGAGCTCGGTGAGTACTACATATGGGTGGGTTCGATTACTTTATCGGACAAATATCGACGGGGTTGTCATCTCTTCCCACGATCGTACACGGTGGAGGAAGCGACCGATTCAAATTTCGAGACCGTAGTTGCGACCGACTCGACGAGAATTATAAAGTAACCGGTTCACCTTGCCGAAATGGCTTCGTCGGCGATGAAGGAATAGTGACGATGATGGCTGTAGTGTTGCTGGGTGAAGATGGTAACTGGAGAGAGAATTTCTTCTCTTTTTTTTAATTATTTTCCCTTCCAAACTTTTGCCAACTTATTTCAATGTCACATTCTCCCACTTTGCCAAGTGTAATAGTTGATGCAAGAGTTGTCCTTATTATATTAATTCACCTAATTTAATTAAATTAGAGTTAATAATAAGATTAGTGTTTTAAAAAAAATGTGGGTGCTACACTTTCAATTCCTGATAGTAGGGATGTTCGAACCCATATTTCTTTTATGTTTTAATTAATTTCATTTTCCCTTCTCGATATTTGATTGGAATTGATTATGTTATCTATGAATATCGTCTTCGATTATTTGATATTTGATTTAGACTGATCATCTAGGTTAAATGTTG
This sequence comes from Scutellaria barbata, assembly GCA_028654395.1. NCBI lineage: Eukaryota > Viridiplantae > Streptophyta > Magnoliopsida > Lamiales > Lamiaceae > Scutellaria > Scutellaria barbata. The sequence goes on from CM053644.1 coordinate 2,075,727, forward strand.
ATAATTGATTGCTAGAATTTTAAATCATGAATCCTAATTGTTGTGATTTAATTTTCATAAGTGGTAAACTAGAGGTCGTACATAGGATAACATAATCCTAAATTATCGAATCGAGCTTGTGTATTCGGAGTTTAGTTCACCCTATCGTCTTGGTAATTAATGCATTTAATGAATTAAATCTAGAGAGCTTGTTCTAGGTTATTCAATTAAATAGTGTTAATTAGTGATTTTATCCTAATTTAACTAATCTTAAGAGACAATTCGGTTTAATAGAGCTTGTTGTTAGATTAGGGGTGATAATTTCATGATAATCTGAGAGAGGGGTGTTAGGCTGATTAAGACATAATTGAAATTGAGGGATAACTGAACTGTTAACAGGGATGCTTTTTATATATTGATTTCTTGTTTAGTTCGTTTTCTAACTTCGTAATTAGTTAGTGATTCTCAATCATAAAAACTCCCCAATCTTTTCAGTTTTTTGAATTGAACATAGGTGACATAGTTTATTCTTCACTCTCCGTGGGATCGACATCTGACTTGCCCTAGCTACCAGTTGGTTAGGTTAGCGTGGGAATCAGGCAGCATCAAATAGCCCTTGCGCGAAAACGATGTTGGAGCCAACACATCCGTTTGGGTTGATGCTCACAACTGACATCATCGAATTCAGAAACATGAAGACTTTGATCGATGAATGGATGGCATCCTTAAAGGTTGTTGCGTCAGCGCTGGACATTAAGAGAGATCAATTTAGAAAACTAATTGAAAATTGTTTGCAAGGTTCAGTTAAGAAAGCATGAGACAGCACGGAGGCCCATATTAAAGAAGAGATCGATTTCGGAGATAATATTTATGAAATTATCAAAAAGATCGGTCACTTGCTCAAATTATTCTTCATTGAAGACGGATACTGTGATGAAAAGAAAAGAAGAAAAGAAGCGAGAATATACACAAGCCTTGTATGCTCTCGAATTAAGAAGTATATGTTATACGGACGAATACATTTATTGGTTACGCAAATATTACTTCCAAGCTCTAATACCACTGAATGTTGCAACAGAATTATTCTTTGCAAAAACATGCAGCCCATGGAGAGAAATGCTTATACAAACATATAAGGTGCCTCCAAGGAGAATCGAATCAGTGGCCAAAAAAATGTCCTTTTTAAAGAACAGTCTAACAGAGTGGTGTAATACCTCGAATTTCTAATTATATCTATTTTATGAATAATAAACTTTAATTAATTTATCATGATTTAATAGTATTTTATAGAGATATTAATTATGTGTTATTTGAAATATTACGCCTAATATGATAAGGACTCTAAGATTTAGTGGGTTAACAATAAATTTTTAAAATTTTTAAATTAATAGATGGAGATATGGGAAAAATAGATATATTTATTAAGTAGTTGAGATATATTAGTTCATTTTATCTCCTAAGGAGAGAAGTTACGTGAACCCTATATATATATATATATATATACACCACATCGTAAGTTTTAACCTAACAAATCTTAAAAAAGAGAAAAGAAATACGAGAATAGAGAAGAATTGAAGTTAGAAGCGGCGCAGCTAAATTCGTAAGTTCTTTACATAAATTCTTCTTTTGATTAGTTTATAAACATGATCTTTAACTTAGATATATAATAGTTGTATGTATATGGCTTTTGATCTGATTGCTGGCGGAGAAAAAAAAATGAAGAAGGAATACAGAGTCAGTGTAATGAAAATATTAATTAGGATATAATATGTCTTAGAATTTGCTAATCAGTTAATTAATTCACTTTATCAACTTGAGAATGTGTTCAGCTCATTTATATAGAAATTAAATTTTATACAAAGATCTGTTGTTTAAGTTCATTAGTTTAATTAGAATTTTGATGTCACTTTCGTATAGTTAAATTGAGACTTCATGATTAATTGAAGAAACATAATTAATTGGATTAATTAATTAGTTCTAAGAATTCTGTTTTGATTTCTGTTGCAGAAGTATTATTAATTAAGGTTAGAAGGCTAATTTTAGATTAAGTAATCATTATAAAAAAAATATATATATATATTTCGTTGAGGCTCTCGTAAATCATTATCGCTACTGGTGAAGAACCATTTACTTGATATTATCCTCGTGAAATCTAATGAGAATGTTCTTGCAGATTTCTTAATAAGGGATGGACATCTTGAAAGCGGATTTCATCACGGTTCGAGCAAGACACCTTAGGGAAAACCTTGAGGAACTATACAAGACATTTGAGTTGCTTAGGACACGAGTCAAAACAGCTGCATATGTTCAAAAGGCAGATTTGGACAAAGTCCAACAAGCCATACAAGCTGCTCTAACTGTCATTTATGGAATGCATTAGAGGGGCCTATATACAAGGCGTGTTCACCAACGGTGATCCAAAAAGAGAAAAGTTCATCATTGATGAACAAGCAGGGTATTTTTATACCTGAAGCTAGATATTCTACTGACAAATATTTTTCATCGGATACTGGTGAAAAGGCTGATAACACTGAATCAAATGTTTTTTCGGACTCCGGTTAAAATATTAATTTGAAAAGTCAGAAAACAATTCCAGGCAACCCGAGTCAACCCAGCACCTTTGGGGTAAAAGAATGAGAGGTTAACCTAAGGCCATAGACAGGCCCAAGACAAGTTAACACTAATATTTTTCATCGGATACTGGTGAAAAGGCTGATAACACCGAATCAAATGTTTTATCGGACTCCGGTTAAAATATTAATTCGAAAAGTCAGAAAGCAATTCCAGGCAATCCGAGTCAACCCAGCACCTTTGGGGTAAAAGAAGGAGAGGTTAACCTAAGGCCATAGACAGGCCCAAGACAGGTTAACACTAACCAAGTTGTTTCTCCTTTTCAGATTTACCAAAGAATATGAGAGAAATTGGTTACGAGAAATGGGATCAATCCAGGAAAAATAATTGTTGATTGGTTTGAAAAGTATCCAAAATTTTGGATGCTCCCGGGTGTAAACCTGCAAGATGTTCGAGAATGATTCGACTTCGGAGCAATTGATTTGGTGTTCACTACCACACCCTGTTTTCTGGAGATTTCCAAGTTATTGGAATGGATAGCTACTGTTGTGCATGATTCATGGCAGAACAACCCACATTTGGGTCGAGAAAATACATTGGAGCTAAAAATTATTTCAGCAGCTCCTGAAATTACTGGTAAAGGGTCTCACCCAATTTTCTAATTTATAAAACTGTAGAGACTAGATATGGTGGCGTTTAATCGAGCTAAAGTACCACCATCAAATAGCCCCTTGGTGGTCGTCCTCACCGAAGATGATATATCTACAAGACGAGCCTGGGGACTTTGGGTCTGTCTCACAGAGATGGACAAAGTTAAATACTCGTTCAAAATCTTTCAAAATTCTGCGAATGAGTCATTCCTGTTAAACTCAATGATAGGAAATACAACCAAATTTGCTGAAAGCCTCTTCGAAAATAAAAGGACATTAATTTGGGAAAACAAGGATTCGGCAATGGAACAAATAAGGAGAAAGATATGTAACATGATACATATCGGAAGATTGGAAGAACGAATATGTTTTTACTATCAGGTACAAGAGAAACCTTTGTTCGGACAAGGTTTCAAGGTTAAATAGGACAAACCCGATTACCCAAAGAAGAAGAGAAAAGGGAAGGGTTTTTAGACAATAAAAACAAAAAATGTAATAAAAGAAAGTGAGTCTAATTGGACTCGATAGTAAACAAGTTGTATTGTATTCTAAAAATGTAATAGATAGGAATACAGTATAAAAGGTTCAAATACAAACCCTATACAGGTTCAAAGGATGCTAAGAGATCTTTCTTGACTCTATCCAGCACTTGGCATTCCCGTCAGATAAGCTATAATGGATGGATCCACCATCTTTGAAGAATCAGCACCGACGATAGACGATTGCCAAAAAACAAAAGTGAAGGACCCCTCTACTTAACAAAAGATGCGTTGCCGACGCAAAAGGACAACGAGGCCACCTAACAATAAATGGTGGAAGGTGCATTTACCTAACGGTGGGTGGAAAATAAAGAAACTAGGCCCTACCCACTAACCAAGTGAAAAGCAAGCTGGCAAGGTAATAATGATTCCACTAAAGAAGGCATTGGCGCCTATAAAATGAGGCATTTAGCCTCAGAAGAGGATCATCGAAAATACACAACACTTCTCTCTACCATAAGTTTTCGAGAAATATTCTCTCTAGTTGTAATAGTTTAGCTTTCAAGTTTTTCTGTTCATGGGGGTTTCCCCTTCTTGAGTATTAGCCATGATAGGCTAAACAAGTTTTCTCCTCCAATGACGGAGAAAAATATTATTGTAAAATAGTTTAGTTTATAATCTTCAATAAACAAGGTTTTTTGCTTTCCGACATACTGTCCAAAAATTTATATTTCTAAGTGAAATTCATCAAATAGTGAGTCTCCTCGTGATCCCCTTAAAGGCAGGTGGCCGTTGAAAAGGGTTGCGATCTGAGTTCTCAAGAAAATCGATTTAAAACCATAGATTGCGGGCGAGCGGTTGGATCTTTTGATCCGTAAAACCTGAACCGAAATCCAGGAGAATTTAAAAGATTAAGGCGAGTTATGATTTAGACTCAATTTTATTTTATTTTACGAAAGCATGTTGGGTCTGATATTGATTAGAGGGCTAATTCGGATCTAATAAATATAAGGGTGGAAAAAGGAAAAAATGACTAATGACAAGTGTGGTATTTTGGTGAATAATAAAAATTATCAAGGGTAGCATAGTAATTTTCTATGAAAAATTGGTAAAAATAAATGTTTTGTTATATTTATGGATGGGATATGTTGTTAGAAGTGAAAGTGTTTGGAAGTTGGTTGTGAAAATCTGGAAGCTACCACAAGAGCAAAATATCTAGAATAAAATTGGATAAAATATTTTCTTATTATATATTTCAAAATGAAGATACAGGGGTATGTATATATATACAGGTTGTGGAGAGGTTGTTGGAGCAAAGGAGATCTAGTAGGGGAAGAAGGCGTAAGAGGAAGCAAGAGAAGCTTTGAAATAAATGAATGGCAACAACTTTCTTGGAGGTGACAATATTTGATATTTATGCCAATTTAATATTACATTGGTTTCCGATTCTTCAAGAAATGATCGGGCCCAAATCTGTGACACAAGACAACATTCCCAACTTGATGAATATTGGAATAATACTTTTGTTAAGGAAATTAGCAATGTATCCGTGCAATGCGGGGTTTGTAATGTAAGATTTATTAATTTTAAATAATATAATATAATATTATTAATAAGAATTTAGATATTTTATCTTTAATTTATGTTATTTTAAATAATAATATAATTTCAGAATGTAAACAATAATACAAATGTATATATATAAAATCTATATTTGAAATAGAAGATTGTTAAATAACCATCAATTTCATACACTGTAACACTTCCAAATTTTAATGAATTGAAATAATTTAAGAAACATATATAAGAGAATGTTAGGTTTCCGATCTAAATCAAAAAATGCAGCAAGACATCATAATACTTGAAAGGAAATTTGTTAATTGAATTTACCATCATTTGTATATAGGATTCAAAAATATATATATATATATATATATATATATATATATATATATATATTTACAACAAAAGATTCATCAACGGTTTAATTATCCTCAAGACGAGTATTTGAACCTAAGCTTCAAAAGTTCATCTCGAGCATGACATATGAACAAACTATCTGGCCATTAAGAAGATAGATTATCTCCGCACGTGATTATCTGCATTACAAAAACTTAATAATGAGCAATAAGTTCAGTAAGTTGAAACTTGCAAGCAATCACTTATGAGTTATGATGAATCATATCATGCAACATATTCATTTATTTTGAAAACGTCCTTTATAGGGTATCCGATAGGCTGATACTCAATCAATATCAGTAGGTCGTATAAACATTTCATTAAGAAGGCCAATTATCATATCAAAATATCCACACTCCGTTAGTTAAGCATTATCATTAGTACTCAACCAACATCAGAAAACCGTACACATATTGTCTACTCTCCGATAGCCAAGCACCATTCAACTTATTCCTTCTGATACTCAACTATCGTTTGTAGACCGTATAATCATGTTGTCTACTCTCAATCAACCAAGCACCATACTTCCTCTTTCAAAACACCTTTTATATGCATTATGAATCATAAAAACCACGCATACAATTCAATTATAAACATAGAATAATAATTCAAATATCATTTAAATCATATGAATGAATGAATTCTTATAATGCAGCAATTAAAAGTTTCAACTTACCTCAAGTTTGATGCGAGCACAATAATGAAAGTGTTTGTATTTAGGGAAGATGTGATGTGCTTATAAACCTAAAAGAATTAAGCATGCATATATACCTTTAAATACTCATTCAATGAAGATACAATATCATTCAATTACATATATCAAGTCTCATGATCATACATCTTAATATCATTCTTAAACTTACAGCCCCTAACTTTGCAATAAGACACTAAGAACTCAAATGAATCGAAACAACCTATGCTCTTACGTAATTAACATAAATAACCAATTAAGTTATCTATCCTCTAACTCTTCAAGCACACTTCCAAACATTATAACCATACCAAATATCAATAAAATAAATGTACAACTTACAAGATTTACAAGTTCAATTAAACTACTTTAACTAAGTTATCTTCAATTCCTCTTCATAATAACATATATAATTCAGATCATAGGACCTATCAAATAAATATAATTTTAAGCATAAAACATTGGGATATGATCAGACCTAGAATAAAGTTTAGTATGCAGCGTTTTAAGCAAAATAAGCACCAAATTAGCTTCAATTCATCTCATATGCAACCTTCATAATTGATTTCAGTTTTGTATGGGGTTTGGGGTTCTAGGAATGAAGAAAGGAAGAGGGTTGGACGTTTTTGGAGAGAAAGTAATCAAATGAGAACATAAAATTCATTTCATACCACTTTTGACTTTGCAAAAGAGAAGCACTTGTCTTGTTCTAATTGACTGGACTTATTTAGGTGTGAAATGGGTAGCATGTCATGTTTTTAGCCTTAGAAAAGTTTAAACAATTGATAAAAATCACAAAAATCAAGTGCAACACCATACAAATGCTTTGGTGCAACCTAGATTACTAACCAATCAAATTGCATATTTTTCTTACTTTAGAATTATAAATAAATGAAATGAAACTCATAACTTAGAAGTGTAAACAAGTTAATTTAGGAATGCCATTTTAGAGATATTATGCATTTAGCGTATTTATAATTGTTTTCAACACATCCATCTTCTCTTCATAAGCCAAACATATTCACTGTAAAAGAAGCACTTAAAAGAATATATTAGACATAATTATGAATGCATTTTAATGTAGAATGCAAATGATTAGAGAATTGGGCATTACATACACCCATTAATATTGTAAATTAAAACAAAATAAATTAAATTTAATACCGACAAACACTTATTTGTGTCATGATGTTAAACGTTAACTGATATTTAAAAAATATTTTAACTTCTAAAAATATGTTATGCATGTTGCATTTAGTATGGATGTAAGTACAAAAATTTATATATTATTATGTTTTTTTATTTATACTTAATATGTGATTTTATTAAGAAAAATTATTAGCAAATATTTTATTGGTGTTCACAATTATAAATTTTTTTGAAATTTTTGGTCCAACCAATGCAAACAGCTTAAATATTTCAAGTTAAAGAAAAAATATATTTTCCCATTAAATACCTAAAATATCTTGATATCTATTTTAATAATGTGAGTAACTCAATTTCAATCCACTAGAATTGAGAAATAGATCAAACAATTATATCAAAATGTTTTACGTTGTAATTAATTTCTCAAAAGTTTTAAATCTTTTATTTTTAAAATATATTTTTTTCTAATCTATAGTTTAATTTAGTCATTTTTTATCATATTTGTAATTTTGTTAAGTATAATTATGCACAAAAAATTATATATCGAATTTTTTTTTTTGTTTTTTCTACAGTGCAATGTAAATAATAAAATAAAATCCATAAAATGATAAATTTGATTTATCATTCATAAATAAAAAATTTAGATGAAGAAATTATTTAATTTAAAATTATGATTTGTTAAAAAACAAAAACGCACATCCTCGAACATGTCTCCATGATCTCATCAAAATTAAAATACAAAATAAAAATGACAATGAGCAAATTAGATATAGAAATGGTAAAATAGATTCATCATATAACAAAAATAAAATTTCAATAAATAAATTATTTATTTTGAAATCATAATATGTTATTTAATTTGCTTAAGAAATACACTCGCTCACTCAAACCCCACTTGCTATTAAAATTATAAATATAAGATGAAAATAACAATCAAATTCTAAATAAAAAATGATAAATTTGATACATCATAAATTAAAACAAAATTTAAAATGAAAAAAAAATTATTTAATTTAAAGATTATGATTTATATGAAATAGAGAAGAATGAGAAAAATCCTATCTATATCATTTTCATAGGTCATAACCCAATCTAGAGGAACCCACAATCCTTAAAGAGATATAAATCTCTTTTTTTTTTTTTTTGATTTTTTCTAAATGTTGTAATTACTTTATATCCATTCATAATATGCCAATTTAAGAGGAAAAATTAGTTTTATTGAAGTTCTTCTATATATAAATATATATATATATATATATAATATATCCTACTTGACAAAGATAGATTGGTCGGGAACTACAAGTTAATCAAACTAGCAGTGAAAGTGGTGAACCCATGAAATACAATTAGAGTTGCCCACACAGGATTATATAAATGTGCTGAAATAGAGGATGAATTAAAGAAACAAAAACCGAAAACAAAATTCATCTGGTAGAGTAATTTAAGGATGTATGTGGTCTAAAACGAGTTTGTTTAATTCGATTGTTTTATGTCTGAATAAGATGTTTTGTGGAGTAATAAATCTGGTTGTTGGTTTGAACTTTGAATTCCTCATGCTATGCAATTGAACTTTGATTTTGTAATTCATCTTTAACAATTAATCAAAATGGGCTAGGCCTTCTTGCTTGGATGGGCCTACACTGGCACAATGCTTAGCAAAGTCCATTAAAATAATTTATAAGATAATTCTCTTCTTTTAAAGTTCAACATACTTTGAAGATGTGATAATTTGATACTGTGCACAAGTATATTAAAGCTTAATATTTACCCGTGCGATGCGATATTAATTCTTTTTTGTCTGATACATATCAGTATTTATTTATTATAAATATTCATATTCTAAAGCACGAAAATTATAAATAGTTTATATAGTAAAATAATTTGAAATGGTTTCACAAGATTCAAAAAATACCAAATAGCAGATTTAAAATCCATTACACTTAAATCCTCCCATCCGAAAGTTAAAGATGGATTTAAATTTATATAAATGCAAATTCATTAGAGCTGTTTGAGTGATATACATTTAAAATTCATAACTCTATTTTCATTTTCTAAAAAGATGCAATTTAGGTGATTCGAAAAGAGTGAATTTTTAAATCATAAAACTCTACGACTACCATATGCTGATTAAAAAAATAAACCACTAATTTAGCAACTTATTTAATTGCTAAAATGGAGACATGCTGACATACGGAATGACATTAGCAGCCTCTAATGTGTTAGTATTTTTTCCACATTCTACAGTTAAATAAAAAAACATAATTTTAATTTAAGATAATGATTTTTGTTATACTGATTTAATTTTATAAAATAGATCAAATGACTCATAACTAATAAAATAGATATTAATTTATAAAACTGGATTTTGAGTTATGGATCTATTTTATTAGTTATTGATCGTGAGACTCATAAGTTGTGTATTAATTAAAATTAAAGTTGACCTTATAATATTGTTTTATCCTCTTTACATATTCAACCAATCAAAAATATTCAATGTCATTTTTTTTAATTATACAAATCAGAATTGATTGCACCATAAATGAAACACTAATTGATAATTGATGAAAGCAATCAATGTAAGAAAGTAGTACTATTTTATAATAAATAGCCAATCATCCAAAGTTGACCTTACGTAAGTGTGTCCTATCTCAATCTTGGGGGACAAGTAAAACGACTCTATAAGTAGTGAGCCCTCAACCAAAACAAAAAACCAAACACCCAAAGGCATAAACAAGAAAATAATCACTCTTCTAAACCATCTTCTTTAGGATTCAATCAAAATGTCAGAAGTGAAGGTGTTAGGAAATTGGTCAAGCCCATTTGTGACTAGGGTGGAATTGGCTCTCAAATTGAAAGGGGTTGAACATGAATACATACAACAAGATCTCAAAAACAAGTCAAATGATCTTCTCAAATACAACCCGATTTACAAGAAAGTGCCAGTGATGCTACACAATGGAAAACCCATTTCTGAATCTCGACTCATCGTTGAATACATCGATGAAGTTTGGGAAGGCCCGTCCATTCTACCCCAAGATCCATATGAACGAGCACATGCTCGTTTTTGGGCCATGTTCATCGATGATAAGGTAAAAACATTATATTTGTTATTTTAATATTTAATGTCAATAATGTCATTTTATTGTTGTGTAGTGCACGTCCGTGTTGTGGAAAGCTTGTTGGAGCAAAGGAGAGGAGGCAGAGAAGGCAAAAGAGGAAGGAATAGAAGCTTTGAAATTTCTTGAGAATGAAATGAATGGCAAGAAATTCTTTGGAGGTGACAACATTGGATATGTAGATATTTGTGCCACTTTCATATTACATTGGGTACCAATTGTTCAAGAAATGTTGGGTCTCCAAATCATGACACGAGAAAACTTCCCCAATTTGATGAAATGGGCCGATGAGTATTGCAATAACAGCTTTGTTAAGGAAATTCTACCTCATAAGGATAGATTGGTTGAAAACTACGAGCAAGTCAAACTAGCAGTTATGAGTGGTCAACCCATGAAATACAACAATTAGACTTAATCATACCAACTTATATATAGTTATCCAATAATGGGTCGCCATGATATGATTTATCTATACAATAACGGTGTATAACATAAACAATGAATAAAAAAACGAGATTCTTCTGGTAGAGTACTTTTAAGGATGTATGTGGCTCAAAAATGGTTTGTTTTGATTGCTTTATGTTTGAATAAGATGTTTTGTGGAGTAATAAATCTGTTTGATTTTGCAATCCATCATTAACAATTAATCAAAATGGGCTAGGCCTTCTTGCTTAGATGGGCCTAGACTTGCACAATATGTACTTGGCAAAGTCCATTAAAGTAATTTAAAAGATAAATTCTTTTCTTTTGAAGGTCAACATAAACCCTACTTCGAAAATTTGATAAATTGATTTTGTGCACAACTGAATTGAATCGAATTAATAATGTTATCGTCGAAGCTTAATATACTATATTATATCTTAAATGACTCACGATATTAACTTTTTTGTCAATTACATATTCAATATTTTTTTTTATTATAATTCTATTCATATTTTAAATTATAAATAATTATATTATTAAATAAATTATAAATAGTTTTACAAGATCCCAAATATATCCCAATAGCAGATTTAAAACCCAATAAACTTAAATCCTCCCATCAGAAATTTGAAGATGGATTTAGAATTTATAAATCCAAATTATTTTATAAATTATGGAAATATGCTGACATACGGGATGACGTCAGCCGCCTCTCATGTTTCTATCGTCTACAGTTAAATTAAAAATAAAATATTGATTGAAGATAAAGATTTTTATAATATCAATTCAACTTTAAGAAATAGATCAAACTCATAATTTAGAAAGAGGGAAGTATTCATTTTAGCATAAAAAATATAATTATATATTCAAATTACCATAACATATAATAGTATGCCACTTTCTACCACCAAATATAATAGTATGCCACTTTCTACCACCATTTTTGTCAAAGTCAACTTGATGATTGGACAATTAATATATTTTATTAATTAGTGAATGGTGACAAATATAAACTCATTAATTATTGTATAATTTTGCAATAATTTTTCACGTGTAGTACTTTCAATTGCATCATGAATTATTGTTTAATTTTTTTTAAATATATCCACGTGTGATTTCAAGTGCAACAATTAATTTGGGCATGACTATTACACCAAATTTTTTGTTTTGTTTTGTTGTCATTATTCATTATTGTCTTCATTGAATTTGGCCATGCACGTCAATTAATTCGATTGATGACAGTGCACCAATTTTTTTGTTTTTTCCTTCTCATTATTAAGTGTGAATTCACTTTATACTGTGAAATCACATGTAATTTTCCTCCGTTTGTTCTTCTATATAGGTTGATAATTTCAGTAGGAAATTATCAGACAACATTTTGAAGAACAAAATATTCGAGTTTTTTTTCCGACATTTTGGCTCTTGGAAGAGTGGAAAAATTATTGTAAAAATAAGAGAGGTATGTTTACTAGTTAATAATCCTCATTTAACCCTATTTTTTGAGAAATTAGGTTTAATTTGTTTTGATATATGCTTGAATTGATGTTTGGAATGGTTAAACGTGTTTAATTTTGCATTTGATAGGGTTAATTTGTTTGAATATATGCTTGAATTTATGTTTGAAAGGGTTAAACGGGAAAAATCGACGTTTGGAATGCAATAAATACCGATTTTATAGTGATTGTATAGAATAATCACGTTTAACACTGTAATGATAGTGTTAAACGTGAATAAATTGAAAATTCACGAGAAACCCTATAATTATAGTGTTTTGAGATTGAGGGGTATTTTGGTAATTTGGTCAAAAGGTTGACTTTGACCGGGACTCACGATCCCCGGTCAACGGTATGTCGTTGGTGACGACTCGATAATAAAATATGATGAAAAGAAACGGGATAGAAAACGAATCGAAAATTCACGGTTGAATCGAAAAGAAACCCGTCGCCTCCCGGCAGCTGCCGAGACCCGGCCCCCGCTGCCGAGAAAACTCGGCAGCTGCCAATCACGGGTGCCCCAGCTGCCGAGATTTCTCGGCAGCGTGGGCGGGGGCTCCCGGCAACTGCCGAGAAAACTCGACAGGGAAGGGCAACCCGTGATTTTTTCAAAATTCACGTGTAACCCTATAATTTAAGGGCTACACGTGAATTTCACGTGTAGCCCTATAATTATAGGGTTACACGTGAATTTTGAAAAAATCACGGGTTGCCCCGTCTGGTCGAGTTTTCTCGGCAGCTGCCGAGCACGCCTGCCCCCGCTGTCAAGAAAACTCGGCAGCTGTCGAGCACGCCCGCCCCCGCTGCCGAGAAAACTCGGCAACCGCCGAGCACGCCCGGCCCCGCTGCCGAGAAAACTCGGCAGCTCCCGTCACCCGTCTCCCGTCTGGCGCACATGCTCCCGTCGCCTATCTCCCGTCGGGTGCGTGCTTCGGGCACTTGTCTCCCGTCAGGCGTGCGCTCCCGTCACCCGTCTCCCGTCGGGCGGCCCTGCTCCCGGCACCGGTCTCCCGTCGGACGCGTGCTCCCGTCGCACGCGTCCCAGTACCGCGCCTCGTTTTTTAAAATCTCGTTTAAAAAATTTAATAATTAAAATTGGACAATTAAATATCATATTTCATTATTTCCCCTTTAATAAATTTATTTAACTCCGTTTAATAATCCGCACGTACTAAAAATAATTTTTTAATCCGGCTTGCATAATATATACGTAATTTCAATTTAAAAATTAATAATCCCAATTTCAAAATTAAAGTAACATAATATCGCAATCGAACTTACATTTTTGTACTAATTTTTTTAATATCCGTTTATTAATCAACACTTACTTTTGAAATAATTTCCTAATCTTTCATAAATATTATGTACATATGACTGAAAATAATCCTCTTTAATAATCTTCATTCCATAATTATAACAACATAGTTTCCTCGACCCGTTACGATTTTTTTTCCATTTTTTTTGGCCTCCTTTCAATATTCAACTCTTCACTCATTAATTATTTTTTCGAAAATTCGATTTTAAAAATTTAATAATTATAATCGGACAATTAAATATCATATTTCATTATTTCCCGTTTAATAAATTTATTTAATCTCCGTCTAATAATCCGCACGTACTAAAAATAATTTCTTAATCCGTTTTGCATAATATATACATGATTTCAATTTAAAAATTAATAATCCCAAATTCAGAATTAAAGTAACATAATATCGTAATCGAACTTACATTTTTGTACTAATTTTTTTAATATCCGTTTAGTAATCAACACTTATTTTTGAAATAATTTCCTAATATTTTATAAATATTATGTACATATGACTGAAAATAATCCTCTTTAATAATCCCCACTCCATAATTATAACAACATAGTTTTCCCGACCTGTTGGGATTTTTTTTCCCTTTTTTTGTGTCTCTTTTCAATATTCAACTCTTCACTCATTAATTATTTTCTCGAAAATCTCATGATGTAAAAATTTAATAATTATAATTGGATAATCAAATATCATATTTCATTACTCCCCCTTGAATAAATTTATTTAATCTTCGTTTAATAATCCGCACGTACTAAAAATAATTTATTGGTCCGTCTTGCATACTAGATACATACTTTGAATTAACAATTTAATAATCCCAATTTCATAATTAAAGTACCATAATATCGTCATCGAACTTAAATATTTGTACTACTTTTTTTAATGTCCTTTTATTAATCAACACTGAATTTTGAAATTTGTTCCTAATCCGGAGCAAATATTATATACATCCTAAAAAATATTTGCTCTTTAATAATCCCCATTTCATAATTATAACAACATAGTTTTCTCGAATAGTTACGAATAATTTTTTCTCCAATTTTTTTGGTCTCCATTCAATATTCAACTCTCCATTCCAATTTTTTAGTTTCTAGGTTAAACCAACATTAGTTGTTCATAACACTGAGTCATGACTTACATAATTAAATATTGTTGGTGTTTAGAATCGGCTATAGTTGTTGTTTTATTTTATTTCTTACCAGTTACGTGTTGCCTATTACGTGTTTCATGTTTCTCACCAATTTGTTTTGAATTTTTTTGCAGCAACAAAAAAAATGACTATTGAAGTTATTGTATGGTACGGTGGCTATTGGGAAGGTTTAGAATACACGAACGGTTTTGAAGAGGTCATTCACCTTCAGGATCGAACCCTATTTCAGTTATTGTCTTCCATACATGAAGTTGTGGGTGCCGATATGACGCAGTGGGGTTATACGATTCACTCGCTGCTCGATTTTGCCGGAAGACTGAGGAAGATAAAAATAAAAAATACAGAAGTTTTGCAGCGAATTTTGGCCCAAATCGATGGGGCTCTTGTTGTTTTTGTTACTTTGACGAGGTTGAATGTTGGAGGTTCAGGTGTTGTCGTGTCCCCCGAGCCGGGAAATACACTCCCTAGTGTTGGATCGTCTTATTCTTACATTCCAGAACACCATGTCACCCCAGATGAGTACAGTCAACCCAGTTGGGAAATTAGTCCATCGTTTTCTTCAACCCAAACGGATCCACCTTCATATGTCTACACCGACCACGGTCCCTATTTTGCTTCGGTTCCCCTTGGACTCCAATCCGACCCGGGTTTTCACGCAAGATGGGGAATCCCCACTGAAAGTGACACTACTCATTTTGCCAGTTCATCCGGAATGCAGTGGGATCCTTCACCACCGGAGCATGATCGAAATGACTTTGGTGGCAGACTCGATCTAAATATGGACCTACACAGTGAGGGACATGAAGCTGTACAACCATGTGAACAGTTTGCTGAAACAATATCTGTAGGTGCATCCGATCATGAAGACGATGGTGAAAGTGGTAATCGTGCTCCCTTCAGTATTTATTACAAATTTTGAGCTTCGTTAATGTAATGTTTTATTATTTTTGATTACGATATTATGTCTACAGGTTCGGACGATCAAGACGATGATTTTGAATTCAATACTGATCAGGAGAATGCCGTGGATGCTGAGCAACGAGAGGAGTATGAGGAATTCTGTTCGTATATATTGCGACCGGAGTGGTCTATCCCCCATATGTGGAAGACCGAGCTACCCACGGCAGGACAATTACAAACCGATGAACAGGTAACGTACGTGCTGCAAAAAGGCTCCACCTTCTGCAGCAAGGAGGAGCTGCAGACTACTGTTGGGATGCACCATCTGGAAAACAAAGTACAGTATCGTGTGGGCCATTCCGACACCAAAAGATGGTCTGCGCATTGCCCACACGAAGACTGTAGTTTCATGATATTTGCGACACAAAAATATGGGATTTGGAAGATCTCAACAAGTGTCTTGCAGCACAGTTGTGCGTCGGATCTAAACCGTAGGTCTCCACTACGCCTTCCTTCTAAATTGGTTGGTGCATATTTTGCCGACACACTGCGCAAGGAAAAATCGACCATCGGGCCGAAAGGGATCATTGATGAAATGAATCGGCGGCATGGGTTGACACTAAGTTATAAGTCAGCTTTGAAGGCGAAACGCCATGCCATGTTCCTCGCCTACGGTGATCCGAAAAAATCCTTTTGGAACTTGTCATCCTACCTGCAGGTGTTGAAGGACACCAATCCTGGTTCTTATACAGCCTTGGAGACCGACGAGAGTGGAAAATTCAAATACGTGTTCTACGCCCTAGCGGCCTCAATAATGGGATTTGTTTCATATGCACGGCCGAAAATTGTGGTGGACGGATGTCACTTAAAGGGTTTGTATAAGGGAATCGGATTTGTGGCAGTTACTCAAGACGAAAATGATCAAATATTTCCTCTTGCAATCGGCATTGGAAACATTGAAAATGATGAATCATGGACATGGTTTCTACAAAATGTCCGTGCGGCTTTCGGATGCCCAGATCACCTCCTTATTGTGTCCGATCAACACCGGAGCATTAAAAATGCCATCAACATTGCCTACCCAGAGGCGACTCATGGGCTGTGTTGCTTTCATTTACAGCAAAATTTGGCCAGGTATGGAGCACACCTGGTTGGACTTTTCAAGAGAGCTGCCTATTGTTATGATCGCGACGAGTTCGATAGGTACGTTAGAAACCAATTCACTCGCAAAGTAAATTTAGATTTTGAATAATCCACCTATAAAAATTGACCACATCTTTGACTTGTTTTTTCAGGTACATGAACAATCTAAATGCATCGGAGGTTCAGGGTGCGATAAACTCAGTAAACAGAGCGGGGCAGAACAGATGGTCGCGCGTGCATTGTCCGGTGCGTCGGTTTAACTTCATGACGTCAAATGCTGCGGAGACGTGGAATACTCGCCTTCTTTGGGTGCGGAGGCTTCCCGTTTGTTCATTTTTGGAGGGGGCCCGAAAGATAATGGAGAAGTGGTTTTATGAAAGAAGCACGGCGGCTGAAGACAGAGAAGAATTCCTGACGAAGGCGGTGCACGATCGAGTCATCGAATACATAAAGCTTGGCCGACATATGACTGTCGATAAGCTTGGACGGCACAAATTCAAGGTCACGGATCGCTCGAGGATTTTCATCGTTGACTTGAACTCAAAAATGTGCACGTGTAACGTTTTTCAAAACGACTTGATACCATGCTCGCATGTCTGTGCCACCATAAGGTATGTAATTCAGGTGACAATATGGTTTTGCTTCTTTTATTTGTTTCAATTATAAATTATCTTACATCTATAAACGTACAAAATAATGCTTTGGCTGCAGTGTGGGGAACCAATCAGTTACTCAATACGTTTCTCCGTACTACACGACGGCGTCGTTAAGGGGAATGTGGTCTGGTGTCGTCACCCTGGTGCCCGACCCGAACGAGTGGAATGTGTGTGAGGAAGTTCGTAATGTATTTTGTCGGGCACCTGACAAACCAAGACAAACTGGTCGCCCCAAGGGTAAACGAATTCCTTCAACAGGTGAGTTTTCAGGCCGAAGGAGGGGAACAGGGCCCTGTGGTCTTTGTGGCGGTTCCGGTCATAGCATAAGTAGATGCCCCGAACATGTTGCGCGAATATCCGAAGATCAGCCCCATGAGGGAGTCGGTGATGATAATCAGACAATAGGGCAGCCACAAGTGAGGACGAGAAGACGCAAGAAATGCAGTTTGTGTCGTTCAGAAGATCATACTAGAAGAAAGTGTCCTCTCTATCAGCAAGGCAATCTTGAGGAGTAAGATGGCCAATATGTGTATAGTATGCCCACACATAATATCGTGATGTAAATCTGACCCCTGTGTTTTGTACTCTGGTGTCCTTGTTTCAATATGTGGATGTAAAGGGTTTGATCACTTGTAGTATTCGTAGACAAATAGTTTGAATCTGTAAGTCAGGTGAATATGGATTACGAACACAGGACTGAGCTTTAATTTCGTGCTCTCTGGAGTTTGACTGTCTTTTTTCGTGTGCTTATGTATTTATTTGAATGTGTTAGTTGCCTTTTTTTGGTGATTTTTCAGATCATTTCATTCATCTCTGCATTTTGAACGATTTTACTATAAAAGTTTATGTATTGATTTGAATATGTTAGACCCACTTTTGTTGGTGATTGTTGAGATTATTTGCTGTCGGGACGATCACGCCTAAATTTTTTCCCACAAAAAAATATGTCCACAACGGAATAAAGCATGCAAACACTAATACATTGAAACTGACCCTAGAAAAGGAACTCAAACTAGCCTAGTATGCTCTGCAACACTACGTCGTCGAGAAAAAGTCGCGAGCAACCGTGTCCCCATCGGTACTCCATCTATAGATATCGAAGCCCATCTTTCGTCGAATCTTGTTTATAACCTCGTTCAAATAGGGTCTAGGCCAAATACGAGTTATACAACACTCGATGGACATGAGGGCCTATATGGCGCAAGAACTGTTGTCCGTCTGTACATAACATTTGGCCTCTTCTCCTGTGTACAACTCATACTCGAGGGGCATGGGAAACTCGCGTAAGCCCTATTCTCGTCTTCGCTCATTGAAGGATGCGTACTCAAATAGAGTTGGGAGAACACGTCTCAGTGGTAGTGTCTGTACCAGTCGACGTTCCTCTTTCTCCTTATCGTACGTGTGCCTCATGCTATCATACATGATGACACGTCCACGGTAAAGCTGAATCTCAACGGCCACCCAATGCTGGTTCATATTGAGCACTGTGAGGACCTACACCCCAGATATTATTAGTAGGTATTTTAGCACATAATTTCTCGACGTATTGAATGAGAACCTTTTTAGTACGAGTATAGTAATAAATTATGCTCACACTATCCACGTAACTCCACCATGGTCTGATGCGGTGCCACCTAGGCATGTGACCTCGGAAGTAGGGCATTAATAGCTCTAAAGATGCAGTTGAGAAGTTCTCCCTTTTCGGCGTGATGTTGTCCCTAATATGCTCGGGCTCGCCGGCGTGCGCTTCAGCATAAATGGCCTTGCATTTTTCCTGCTCCGAAATTTGCAGGTGCAGGTTAGTACGTTTAGTTTGAGCTCGACCCGTTAAGAGTAATAGTAGGAGAAGGATCATTACAAAAAAATGTGTGTCCACTATCTGTATCCTGCCAGCCCACTTTTCATCGCGTTTCACATTGACGAACTTCGCACTGGACTGGAGGATGCCGAGGTATGCATCAATCGGTTGTGCAGACAAGGACCAACCATTATGATAGACTCCATTTCAATCAGACGTGAGTTGTAACAATGTGAAATGACATAATGTAAAAGATTTTGTAATAACAATACGAACCTCGAAGTCGACATCCACATCCGGGACCACGAATTTACTAAAAAATTCAGGGTTCTCGGTGCAGCCGGACCCCACATTCAGCCTGAAATATGAACATGCACATTAGTATGTCATTCATTAGCAATAAGATATTATCGAGTGACGAAATAAGAAAGGGGACAAACTCTTGGGCGTTTTTTCCGCTGGTCATGTATCGCTCGAACTCCTCCTCCTTTGCCTTCTTTCTTGGTCGTCTTTCATTCTTTATGAACGGGCTGAGGACATATTTACTCGGACCTCTCAGCCTAACACCATGGATGCCGGCAATTGTACTAGGCAAAATATTTGAAGAGCTGGCAGCCTCTGACCCTTCATCCTTATTTTCGGCAGTCGGTGTGGTCTCCAAAAGGGTCCGTCCTGCTGTAGAAGTCCCCAAATCAAAATGAATCGGGGATATGTGTCCCTCGGGGTGGATCTTGTCTGAAGGTACGATGGGAGTCATATCAGTGGGTACGTCGCCATGTGGAGGATAGAAAGACGCATGCCATCCGAATGTAGGTTGAGAAGGGTAATACTGCTCGTCCGGTGGGTAGAACTGCTCGTGGTAGGAGGGTCGATTGTTGTAGTACTCCGAGATCCCATACTGGATCATGTTTGGAATCTCCAGCTCCAAACGCTCATACTCCTCACGTCTTCGCTCATCCACCTCATTGATCCTACCATCGACGTATGATCGAAGCTCAGAGAACTGGTCACCGACATACCCTCGTAATCCCGTCAGGCCTGCATTCATTGATTCGAAGCCTGTGCTGAACATGTTCCTAAGCTCATCAAACATCACACCAACAGCAGGTGCAGAAGAATCTCCATAACCGGTGTGTGAGGGACCTGCCTCGTCGATGATAGGGGTGGTCTGGGGGGATACGATGGCGACTGAAAACCACCGAAATCATAAAACTGCTCGTGATATGGGGGACAACTCTCGGTCGGACGGGGAGGTAGGCCGTAATCACTCTGCAGCGGAATGTCATGCAGGTCCAGAGAGACAGGGACATCAGCATAAGCCGGTGCGAGATCCTCCTCCCCCTCCTATACCCCCAATCCGTCATCGGACGACACGTGTGGCTGCCCACCTCGTCGAGAACTCTCGCCTGCAGTTAATGTGGGCTGGCGGGACCGCGTAGTCCTCGATGCCTGAGGGGCCGCAGTCATGCCTTCAGACAAGATGGCGGTGGGCCTCCGTGGACGACCCCGTCTTGACTGGGTCGGCATCTGGACACCGTCTGCGAGATCCTGATCAAGGTACTGCAAGTACGGTTGGCTCCTCTCACGACGCTCAACCCGAAGGTTCTCATGACACTCGAGACCCTGCAGTAGAGATAGTCATAATTCAATTTGTGAGTAAGAAAATTATAAATGCATGTAATCAATTAGAAACTTTGCATTTAAGTAAAGGTGGTATGAACAAACCTCATGATCAAGCTCCCTCGACACGTCCTCTTCTGACCTTTTCATCGACCACCTCAGAAGCCTCGGTAATACCTTATGAGACTTCGAAAGCCGTTTCCCGGCATATACACCAGTGTATGGAATCGCCTCAAAAGCCCATATCTGAAAAGATCGAAGAACGATTAAAATTAATTGTCAAGTTCAATTATTGAATCATAATATAAAACAAAACCAAATTATGATGTTAATACTAACCATTAGGGCTAACGAGAATCCATAGAAGTGGTACGAGGGGGGCCTGGTTGCAGTTGGCTGTGGCAGCGAAGCTGGTAGTTGATTGATTTTGCCGAGAAGATTGAGATAAGAAATCTTACCCTAGGGAAAGCTCTCCCACCGATCCTCATCCTCGACCAAATCCCAAACCCAAGGGTCAACTGAAGTGGTGAGTGGGTCAACTCCACGCAAAATGTTGTAGAGGAGGATAATCTTAGCAATCTTCATCGTGTCATCAGCACGTGCTACGAACTCCTCCGCTCTAAACCGCTTAAGAAGATCCGCCATAGATATTCTATCCTCGCCTTTAGAAATTCGGTAAAACACGTCATCCAACTGCTGCGGCCTCGACAGAACAATCGGCCTAAATGTAGAGTCGCCAAACCGTAATCCCGTCACCAGGGCGAACTCAGTCCTACAAAATCGATAAAGCCGACGGTCTCCACCAATGTGAAACCACACCTTATCCGTCGGAGTATCGGGCCCACGCATCTCACGTGATATAAGGGCGTGTAAAAAGCTCTTGCAACTGTCATTCTCAGTTGCCCAGCGCATAAAATGCCCGAAGCAGCTCGCCTGAAAATCGGTCACACAATCGTCCTGAGTTTTTTGGAGGATTTGTCTTATGTATCCTAGTACTCGGACACGTGTGTACGAGTTAATGTATGCCAGCGTCGTCTGATACTCCGAACGCACCCAATCGACCTGAAAAGGAGAAAAGAACTGTTGGTCACATTAATTCAAACATTAATATACAAAATGAAATGATATATGTGAATTAACACCATCTACGATGTTTCATGAAAAATAAAGATATGAAACTTATAAAGGTTGGAGTTTTGCTTGACCAAATTAGTAGAGCTGGATAAAACGTAGATTTATAAATTACATTGAAAAAATGCTAACCGACCATTATTATAAATTTAAAAAGTTTAAATGATCCAGTCAACTACAGAAACAATTAAATTGGGAAACAAAAACGAGTAATCCAAATTATGTTCGTACTATGCAAGTCGTGATGAATAAATTACTTTTAGTACGTGCGGATTATTAAACGGAGATTAAATAAATTTATTAAAGGGGAAATAATTCAATATGATATGTAATTGTCCAATTATAATTATACAATTTTTTCATCATGAGATTTTCGAGAAAATAATTAATGAGTGAAGAGTTGAATATTGAAAGGAGACCAAAAAAAATGGAAAAAAAAATCGTAACGGGTCGAGGAAACTATGTTGTTAAAATTATGGAATGGGGATTATTAAAGAGGATTATTTTCAGTCATATGTACATAATATTTATAAAATATTAGGAAATTATTTCAAAATTAAGTGTTGATTAATAAACGGATATTAAAAAAATTAGTACAAAAATTTAAGTTCGATTACGATATTATGTTACTTTAATTTTGAAATTGGGATTATTAATTTTTAAATTGAAATTACGTATATATTATGCAAGTCGGATTAGGAAATTACTTTTAGTACGTGCGAATTATTAAACGGAGATTAAATAAATTTATTAAAGGGGAAATAATTCAATATGATATGTAATTGTCCAATTATAATTATACAATTTTTTCATCATGAGATTTTCGAGAAAATAATTAATGAGTGAAGAGTTGAATATTGAAAGGAGACCAAAAAAAATGGAAAAAAAAATCGTAACGGGTCGAGGAAACTATGTTGTTATAATTATGGAATGAGGATTATTAAAGAGGATTATTTTCAGTCATATGTACACAATATTTATAAAAGATTAGGAAATTATTTCAAAATTAAGTGTTGATTAATAAACGGATATTAAAAAAATTAGTACAAAAATGTAAGTTCGATTACGATATTATGTTACTTTAATTCTGAAATTGGGATTATTAATTTTTAAATTCAAATTACGTATATATTATGCAAGCCGGATTAGGAAATTATTTTTAGTACGTGCGGATTATTAAACGGAGATTAAATAAATTTATTAAAGGGGAAATAATGAAATATGATATTTAATTGTCCAATTTTAATTATTAAATTTTTTAAACGGGATTTTAAAAAACGAGACGCGGTACTGGGGCGCGCGCGACGGGTGACGGGAGCACGCGCCC
The DNA here is from genome assembly GCA_028654395.1 of Scutellaria barbata. Taxonomy (NCBI): domain Eukaryota; kingdom Viridiplantae; phylum Streptophyta; class Magnoliopsida; order Lamiales; family Lamiaceae; genus Scutellaria; species Scutellaria barbata. The sequence goes on from CM053644.1 coordinate 2,099,275, forward strand.
GATGGGAGACCGGTGCCGGGAGCAGGCCCGCCCGACGGGAGATGGGTGACGGGAGCGCACGCCTGACGGGAGACAGATGCCGGGAGCACGCACCTGACGGGAGCGCGCGCCCGACGGGAGATAGGTGACGGGAGCATGCGCGCCCGACGGGAGACGGGAGCTGCCGAGTTTTCTCGGCAGCGGGGGCGGGCGTGCTCGGCAGCTGCCGAGTTTTCTCGACAGCTGCCGAGCACGCCAGCCCCCGCTGCCGAGAAAACTCGGCCAGACGGGACTACACGTGATTTTTTCAAGGCTACACGTGATTTTTTTCAAAATTCATGTGTAGCCCTATAATTATAGGGCTACACGTGAAATTCACGTGTAGCCCTATAATTATAGGGCTACACATGAATTTTGAAAAAAACACGTGTTGTCCCGTCTGGTCGAGTTTTCTCGGCAGCAGGGGCGGGCGTGCTCGACAGCTGTCGAGAAAACTCGACAACTGCCGACCACGCCCGCCCCCGCTGCCGAGAAAACTCGGCAGCTGCCGAGCACGCCCGTCCCCGCTGCCGAGAAAAATCGACAGCTCCCGTCAGTCGTCTCCCGTCGGGCGCGCATGCTCCCGTCACCTGCCTCCCGTCGGGAGACGACGGGGATTTTTGCTCCCGTCGTCGGGAACGCGCAACGACTTTTTTTTTTCGCTTCGTTTTCTATCCAAATCTCGTTTTTTTTTTCATCATACTTTATCATCGGGTTTTCGCCAACGAGATCGTGGGTCCCGGTCAAAGTCAACCCTTTCACCTAATTACCAAAATACCCCTAAATCTTAAAACACCTAAATTATTGGGTAAATAATTCCCATTTTTTTACAGTCTTTTTACTGAATTATTCCCTATAATTACAGTGTTAAACTTCAAATATTAATTATAATTACATGTGATTAAACATGCATATTTTCGATTAAACGTGATTATTTTCGATTATGGCCATTTAACCCTTTCAAACATCAATTCAAGCACGTATTCAAACAAATTAACCCTATCAAATTCAAATTTAAACCCAATTAACCATTCCAAACATGAATTCAAGCATATATGAAAAGAAATTAAACCTAATCCCCAAATAATTTGGGGTTCAATTGGAATTCAAATCCACGTTTAACCCTCCGTTTCTTCAACTAATACTCAACAAATTCGAAGTATTAAGACATATTTCCAACAAACTCAACAAAATTTCAACAAATTCTCAAGAAATTTCAGAAAATTCGAAACTTAATGTCAACAATTTTCTGAAAAAACGAGGGATAAATCACTAACCTCTCCTTCTTGGTTTGACATCTTCGTCTTACACGTGAATTTTCACCAAAAAATCTAAGCTTTACACGTGAATTTGAGCTCAATTTTTGAGCTCAAAAATGGGGGAAAAAACTGGTCCAGGCGCGGTTGTGTTTTTGCTGAAGAGGTTGGAGAGAGAAAGTGTGACCAAGGGTTTGGGGTGGGGTAGGTTAGGTGAGAGAAAGTGTCATATTTGACTAATTTTTATTCCTTTGACCAAATTATTGGGTAATAATTTTGAATTCAAAAGCCAATCAAAAATGGTGATATTTTTTACCACACTTTTAAATTTGATGGTATAAACTATCTCATTTTTATTTTTTATGGTAAAAAAAGGTCAATTTTATTTTTGATGCTATTTTAGGTGATATTTAATAGTAATTATGGTAAATTGGGTTGCTATCCCTATTTAGAAATGCATTTGTGAAATTGGATTTTGAGTTATAAATGGTGGGGCTCATATCCGTAATATGATCTCATATAAATTATATATTAATAAAATTAAAGTTGACCACATGATATTGTTTTTTACTCTTTACCTAGCCATCCAATCAAAATTCAATGTCATCTGTTTGCTAATTGTATTAATCAGATAAGTTCATCGAAATAAAATACTTGATAAAGCAATCATGGTAAGCAAGTAGGAGTACCATTTTATAATAAATAGTCAAACATGCAATTAGTCAATCACTAGGTGGATCCAATCTTTTTTTTCCCACTCAACCTTTGGGAACAAGTAAACCTACTCTATAAGTAGTGAATCCTCAACCAAAAAAAAAAACAAACAAGCAAAAGCAAAAGCAAAAGCAAAAGGAGAAAAGAAATACTCTTCTAAATTATCTTCATTAGGTTTCAATCAAGCCAAGGAGTAGACAAAATGTCAGAAGTGCAGGTGTTAGGAAAATGGTCAAGCCCATTTGTAACTAGAGTGGAAATGGCTCTCAAATTGAAAGGGATTAAACATGAATACTTACAACAAGATCTCAAAAACAAGTCTTCTGATCTTTTAAAGTACAATCCGATTTACAAGAAAGTGCCCGTAATGCTACACAATGGAAAGCCCATTTCTGAATCTGGGCTCATTGTTGAATACATTGATGAGGTTTGGGAAGGCCCATCTATCCTACCCCAAGATCCATATGAACGATCTCATGCTCGTTTTTGGGTCAAATTTATCGATGATAAGGTAAAAAATATTTTTTTTAATCTTTTAATGTGTTAAGTGTCTGTGTGTACACAAGTATAAAGTCATATGAGCCTCATGATGTCCCTAGTAAGAAGGTGGATATGTTAACCATCATGTAGGCTCATATAGAAAAAATACTAGTAATATGTTCTTTCTAACATATTTTAATGATGTCGTTTTATTTTTGTGTAGTGCACGTTTGTATTGTGGAGAGCATGTTGGAGCAACGGAGAGGAGGCAGAGAAGGCGAAAGAGGAAGGAATAGAAGCTTTGAAATTCCTTGAGAATGAAATGAATGGCAAGAAATTCTTTGGAGGTGACAGCATTGGATATGTAGATATTTGTGCCACTTTCTTATTACATTGGTTTCCAATTCTTCAAGAAATGATGGGGCTCCAAATCGTGACACAAGACAACTTCCCAAATTTGATGAAATGGGCAGATGAGTATTGTAATAACAGTTTTGTTAAGGAAATTCTACCTCATAAAGATAGATTGATCGAGCTCTACAAGCGCATCCAACTAGCACTTCAAAATGGTCAACCCATGAAATACGACTAGAGTTAATAACTGCTCTTTCACATTGAGATCTCATCTACATATACAGTAACAATGTGTAAGATAAACGAGAATAAAAAAATAATAATAAGAAGAAATCATCCATAAGTGTTTAAGGTTGTATGGAACTCAAGAGTAGTTTTGTTTTCATTGTTATATGTTTGAATAAGATGTTTTATGGCTGTAATAAATTTGGTTGTTGGTCTGAAAGTTCAAACTTTGGTTGAATTATGTATGTTTCTGAAAATTGGTTCTTGAATGAAAGAATGTTTTCTTAGTTTTCTTTTTTCTTTTTCTTTTTTTTTTTAGAGAGAGTAATTCATAACCGTTTGATTTTGTACAGATTTTGCAAAAACTGATGAGATGTTTGAATCCATCGGCAACAATTAATCAAAATGGGATAAGCCTTCTTGCTTAGATGGGCTAGACTGGCACAATCTTTAGCAAAGTCCATTAAATAATTATGTACATAACTGAATTGAATCGAATTAATATTGGTGTTTAGGACAACTAAAACGACTTGCGATATTTGAAACTTTTGTCTAATACGTTTTCATTTTGTTCTGCATTTTTATTATTTTGGGAACAATCCTAAATGTTCTGTAAGGTATATCAACTTTTTAACGACTAAGGACGAGTAGAAGAAGACTTAATTTTTTCTTTTAATAAGCTCCAGAGGAATGGAAAGGAGAGAAACAATAAACTATACAATCATATATATATATATATATATATATATATATTATGTGATGTGTCTCGACTTAATTTTTGACTTGATTTTTTTTAATGAGCTTAGAGGGAGCTTGAATTCAGGTAATCACACAATCTACACTTTTAATAAGGATGTAATACCACTTGAACTACAAGTCTCATGATAGGCTTGCGGTGTACATCAACTTAATTTTGTAAAATAATCAGACAATCTTTAACTTCCCTAATACAAGATATTAATTAGATAGGACAATTTAAACTTGATCTAACAAATAATATATAAAAATAGTATGGGTTCATATTGATTGGCATAAAACAATTGGATGTATTTGAATAATTTGAAATCTAAAATTTGAAATGAATATATTATATTCAAATTGCTTAAATTAATTCAAAATGAAAAATGGAGACTTTAAATCCATATCAACATAAAATCACACACATATATATAAGTTTAGAGTAGTGTTTCTGTACACCAGGTGCATGGGTCATAATCCATGCAACCGGGTCGGATCAGGTCCGGTTTAACCCGGATCCGCGCCCTTTTTTTTTTTTTTTTTTTAAATTTATGTCATAACCTTTATGTTGTAATAATATAACCTTTATGTTGTAATAGTGTAACCTTTATGTACAGATTTCATAACCTTTTTACTGAATGACTTATACTTTTTTCACTATAAAAATTCATGCAATATAACCCAAAACCTTTATGTTGTAATAATATAACTTTTATGTTGTAATGGTATAACCTTTATGTACAGATTTCATAACCTTTTCAATAAATAACTTGTAGTTTTTTCACTATAAAAATTCAATATAGCTGAAACCTTTATGTTGTAATGATATAACCTTTATACTGTAATACTATAACCTTTATGTACAAATTTCATAACCTTTTCAGTGAATAACTTATACTTTTTTCACTACTCAGCACTGCAAAAGGTTATGTGCATATAACTAAAAGGTTAAGTTCGCTAAACTAAAAGGTTAAGTTCGCTAAGCTAAAAGGTTATGTCAATATACAGCAGAACTAGAATTTGAATTAGGGTTTGGGCTAGGGTTTGGGCGCGTGGGGGCGCGTGAGGCGCGTGAAATGCACTTTTTGGCGGGTTGACCCGGGTGCATGGATCTAGGATCCGTGCACCTGGTGTATAGAAACAATTGTGATAAGTTTATATATATGTAATGATTGGAATAACAAAATCCACAAATATAGATATAGACACACATGATGTAAATTAAAAAAGGGACATATTTAATGATAAGAGTTTCAAAGATGAAGGGCAATACATTGAGCTTTGTCAAGCTCATAACACAAGATCCAGACACAATAAAAAAAAAAAAACATTTGCATCCAATTTATTAAAAGGAAATAATTTCATGAGTTGTAGAAAACTAAATTATCCCCAAATCAGTCCTTGTGAAAATCAGGATCCTTCACTATAGTGACTGGGCAGGTTGCAGTCGTTATCACATAGTTAGTCACACTCCCCAATATTATCCTATAATAATCAAAAGTCAAAAACCAAATTCAAATAATTATAAAAATAAATAAAAAAGGAAGAAGAAGAAGAACTGATGAATTTACATTTTTGATTAAAATTTTAATAAATTGAAAATAAGCAAAACGCTTGAAATTAGAGTACCTTTTGATGGTGCTAAGTCCCCTGCTGCCCATAACCAATGAATCCAGCTTCAAATCTTCAACAGCTTTACACAGCTTCTCTCTCGCATCTCCCCAGTAGAGTTTCGTCACCACGGTGATCTAATCAATCACCTTACTAATCATGGATAAAATCCCCAAAAATGGCTCTGAAACCCTAAAAAAGCTTTAAAATAGGAAAAACCTCTTTCTGCCGAGCAGCAGTGTCGAGAATGTCGAGAAGCTCGATATCAGTAGGTACGTCGTACTTCTTCATCACCTCTGGTTCACGAAACTCCACCAATGGGATCAGAGCTACAAAATCGAAAAACAATCAGAAAAATCGCAAATCGGCAATTTATTTTGATGATTCTGGATGCAGAAATCGGAATCGGAGAATAAGGAAAAGAATGCATACGAGAACCGGATTCAGACCAGAGACTGTGGCGAGATTCGTCAGTGGTGTGAGACTTGATGTGTAGAATGTAAAACGTATCGCCTTTATCTGCTAGATTGTCGATCGACCATTGCAGCGCCGCCTTGCTGCTCTTGGAGAAATCCATGGCCACGCCGATTCTCCTGTCTTTCGCCATCTCTCTCTCTCTCTCTCTCTCTCTCTCTCTCTCTCTCTCTCTCTCTCTTCCGCGTTATATTCAGCCCGAAGGAGGGAAAAGCAACGTTGTTGCGTCTGGAAAACGAAAGATAAAAATGGAATTAATACCATTAATACGCGTCGCGGGATTTGATTCTAACCTTTTTAGATAATAATACACTTTTGTAGATTTATGTCTAATTTTAAAAAATGTGACTAACAAAACAAAATATTTCTGCAAAATATGAGATAAACATGCACGTGATATGATATTAGCATCGACTAAAATTGTTATTCGTTGTTTTTAGTATATGGTTCTATGTGTGATCATAAATGATATTTTTGAATAAATTCAATGTTAATTCTTAGCTATATAACTAATTTTTGCTAATCACACGAATTTAATTTTGTAGAAATTTTACTCTATAAATATAGGTTGCGTGTAAACAATAAGAAACTTAGGCATAAAGGTTAGAGGAATGAAATTGTCGTTTCATGGGAAATTATGCATTATTACTCTGGAAATTTCGACTGAAAACTTATTTCTTTTATTTCATAACAATAAGATGCCTATTCTTTTAATAAATAAATAATTAAAGAAAACAATTATGGGAGATTGGATAGACAAGGTGTGTCATGAATGTTATTTTACTAATTTGTGTATAGACATCAAAACCTTGCTTTGCTGCAAAGCTAACTACTAATAATAATACTTTATGGTTTATCATTTATTTATTTATTTATAATCAACGGATGGTTGAGCTACTAACACTTTTTTAGTTATCTATTACACAAACAAACATTAAAGAAAGTCAAATAATTTCTTCGCCGTGGTAATTTGCGAAATTGAAATGGAGAATTAATTATGGAATAAAGACTAAATGTATGGACATAAAAAAGTGCAATATGAAATCATGTTTTAAAGGTCAAAGGTTATTCACTTTCTGCTATGTAATGAAACAGCACACATGCAGCAAAAGACACTATCGATGGATGATAAGATCATAAACAAAATTATGAAGCTTCCAAGCTGCTTCCTTTGTCCATTTGTTTACTATTTAATCATATCTCTCTCTCTCATGATGCCATAAATGTCATATAATTCTTGTACATGAAGAAAATGAAGCTCCCAACGCTATCCATTCATTCAATTCAAATATTTATATTTATACCCAAGTTAGGCAAGTTATGATCAATTAATTAATTTATGTGATTGCTTTTAAATGAAATAATAATATTTGAATGTGAAAATATATAAATTGTGATAGCACAAATGAAGATAGTTGAGATTATAATCCTAAGGTTATGTTTGGAAGGAATTTGGTATGCAAGATTTTGCACTTCAAAATCTCTATATATGTTTGTTTCTGTATTTAAATTTGGATTATAAAATCCGAACATAATCATTACTACCTATATTACAATTATTAATCGTTATCAAATATATTTTTCATAAAAAAATATCACATCAACCTACTTTTTCACAATAAAATATTATATCAACCCACCTTTCCAGCATCGATTTGACATCTACAATATAATCATACCCTACTAAATTCTCAAACAAACATACATTTTTACTATTAATCTTTACTACAAAATCCAGATTTCAATAACAGGATTTTCTAAATCCCACATAATTCTCTTCCAAACATATCTTAAAGTTCACTCTTTCTCAACAAGTTTCTTAACTTAATTATCTTCTAAATTTTTTTTGAATCTTAATTTATTTTGCTTCTTTTAGAATTTCATGTGTTTGAATAATTAATATGGATTACCATTGTTTAGAATCAACTTTACATACTACTTATAATAACTACACATTACAATATCAATTGTAGTTAATTAGAAAAAAATTGGTGAACAAAATGTCATTTCACTACCAATGCAATAAAAGAATTTCAAAAGGTGGCAAACTGATGTGCTACTATCAAAATGATGTAATTTTAACAGTTAATCTGAACTTATAAATCGTACCTAAAACGTTTGTTATAATAATCTTACAATATATACATAAGTGAGATATAAGATCGTGGAATCAATAGAGAATCTCATACACGTGTTTCAATCATCTATATATGAAATTTTCATTTATTATATATTGTTGATAAACTTTTATATTCAATTATTAATTTTCTTTTTCTCTATAAGTCGATGTTAATTTAAGAATCACCCTAAGGATTTAGGTATATTACAGGCAACCAACCATCCACTGGTTATTAGGTAAGATCAAATTTAATGAGTTTACACGCATATTTACCCCCACATTGATCACATCCTATAATATAATTTACATTTATTTTATTTTATTGTATTTTTCTCTAAATTGGAATCTCCAACTGATTACATATTAAAAAACTGTGGTTTCCAAGACAATATTTGGATTTATCATCTTTTCGTGCAAAACTATCATATGAAATAGTAATGAGTTTTTTACAATTCATTCTTATGTTAGTCCTTGTTATCATTCGAAGACTTCGAATTATTTGGTTTATTTGTTTGAATCTTTATGTGCGTTCTCATCATTAATGAATTTTTTTGTTTTTTGTTTTTTGTTTTTTTTTTTTAAACTGCTGTGTCAAATTTTTATGTTATGTCAATTTTCTTTTGATGTTTATGGAGATATTACTGTCCCTCTTTTAATTACAATGATTTTAATTTTTAACTCATAGCGAATAAAATATTAGGACTACTGTGTACATATAATGGGCCAACATAACAGCGCTAAAGGCTTGGTTCCATTTATAATGGAATTTGGGCCAAGTTAAGAAATCGGCCCAATAGAACTTCTAATTTGGGGTGTGTGTGTGTGTTTTTTTTTTCCGCAAAATTATAAAGAAGAGAATTCTACATCTCCAAAATTTGCATGAATGTTTCATAATTGTTGTTTTCGAACACTTGTATTTAAAATAAAATATTTGAACTTACAAAATGTAAGAAATTAACTCTTAATCTAGCTCACACACACCAAATCAGTCGAACAACACAGCTTAACAACTTGCAGAATTCGAACTCGAGAAATTGAATATAATGCAAAACAAAAACGCGATCAACACTCAGAGAATTACGTGGTTCGACTCTATCCACTTGAATCTACATCCACAGCACGAAACACAAACACTTTATCAGAATTCAAAGAAAATTGTACAAGAGAAGTTGAAAACGCATTTTATGGTTTTCTGGATAGAAACTAAGAACCCTAAACCTCTGATCTCTTGATTTTCTCAGCGAAACTGGAATGAAACTAGAATCAACTATGCATGCTTATATACTAAACAAAAGCCCTATGCTAATTGAGACTGATCGCAACTAAATCTCCACAAGTATAGCTAATTAAAAACAGACCCTGGCGAAAAATCCTAATTTGCCTTTCGTGGCTGTTTTCATGCATAACCAATTCTTGATCAATTAACTGTTCTGATCTTGTTAGTTGTGTTTCAGTTATCTCTTAACTGATCCAGACTTCGCTCTCCACGTGTCAATCCACATCAGCATGCAAGATTTTCTCATTTCACAAAATATTTTAGATAGTGGGATATATTAAATTTGGATCAACAATTCAATATATATATACGAGACGTGGAGATCAATTCAAATTAAGGAATGAAATAATACAAATACCTTATATTTTTTTGCTCATTAAAAAGTAAATATTATTGAATGAGGAAAAAATGTATGAGATATACCCACCAGATTACAAAAGAAAGCGACAAAAGTAAGAAAAAGAGACAATCAACATCCCAACACTATTCTAGGATTGTTAAGTTGGTCCAAAAAAATGATATAACTTAATAAAATGGATAACAATCCAACTTCATGTTCTAGCTTTGATTTCCTCCGTCATCTTTTCCAGCTCAATCGCGACATCACGAAACAAACAAGCGTTTCTCCACTTCCAAATCACCCACACCGCACACATCCAAATTGCGATAGCAACATATCTACCTTTAATTCCTTTTAAGATATCTCCATGAAAAAGTAAGTGTTTCAAAGGATTATTATGCATATTCACTAAGATATTAAGCCAACAATAGATGTGCATCCAAACCTGATGAGAGACAGGATACTCAAAACAAAAATGTGGTGCAGTCTCCTGGCTAGAACGACAAAGAATATATGACAAATCATCACTGCCGTTCAAGATATTTCTCCTCTTCAAATTATCTCTAGTCGGAAGTCTATCCCATAAGATTCTTCATGCATTCGAAACAATCTTAACAGGTACTGGTTTATTTCAGATTAAACGAAACACACGTTCCTTCTCTACACACAAGGGGTATACAAATACCTTATATATAACACTTTTATATTAGAGTTCTAATTATAATGAGATTTTATAAGACTTTGAATTAGTTAGGATTTTAATATAAAATTATTTAAGTATGAAAATCCTAAATTACTATTATAACCTTAAATAATTATCTTTGATAGGGATATATTTGACAATCTATATTTTATAAGAAATATACATACTTTTATATAGGTAATATATATATATATATATATTTTTTTTTTTTTATAAATTGATATAAAACATGTTTTCTTATAAGTGGCTAGTAAACATTTTCATTTACACACAAATGGTGTAAATCTCACTACCCCTTTTCTTAAATCTCTCGTAAAATCAAATCTTTCAATACAATTTTAATAAAATGCATGTAGAATTCACTAGGTATATACACAAATACATACATACTCCATAAGGATATGTGAATTTTTATAATAATACACACTATAATCTTTATATTTTCAACCTATGTAGCATGTTCTACATCCACACCCCTCTCCATCTGTCTAGTAATTAGAATATTTTCAATGAATACAAAGAGATCTAGATCTCACACAACAGATGAAATTCCATGTGCATTTCCCCCTTCAACCTTACAACATTTGGCACCTTGTACATTTGTTTCACAACAAGTCATTTGAACAAATGCATCACTCATCACTTAATTGTTTCAAGTTATGAAACATGATCTATTCGTAATAAATCCAATATGGATATATGTCCGGATCCCATGTCTTGAGAGAGAGTGTGTGTGTTTGTCTTATGGGTGTTTGATTATGAAAGAAAATAAAAGAATCTTCTTGATTATATTATATGGATAGATGTAGGTTTTTTTATTATTTGATTCTTTTAATATGAACTTTGTCTTCATAGAGTTAATATTCACCACTTCAACTGTCACATGTAAAGTTGAATAGATATATACATTTGATGATCATGACTTAATGGAGATCGCACATGGATTATAATTATTCAATAAGCATCATGAGTTTTTTTTTTTTTCCCTCTATTCAATATTAATTAAATATAAAATAAGCAATGCATTTCATTTGGTCTTGCTCGCAACATTGATTAGTAGCTGATATAATAAGGAACATCTATTTTGATGTGATCAAAATAAATGGACTCCTACTTCAATTGAAATTAGGACTCCTACTTCAACTACAACTAAGATTCTTACTTCAACTACAACTGAGACTTCTATTCCTACTACAATTACTCAGGGAGTCTATAAATACCCTCTTTATGTTTACTTTTAAATGGAGAATGTATAAAATACATACATAATTAATTATACACACACTTGTGTAATTTGAGAGATCTATTTGAGCAATCTGACTGACTTGAGCGTCGGAGTCCCATCGCCGGGAGCGATGGGAACCCTCCCGGTGTCTGTTTTGCAGGTTTTTGGATTCGAGGTTTCGAGTTTCAGCCCGAGAAGACGAATGGTAAATCGGAGCAACATCAATTGGCGCCGTCTGTGGGAAATTTTGAGTTAAGACGTTGAGATAACAAACATGGTGAATATCAAAGGATCATAGAGAACTACCAAACTCAAATTTCCTTTTACCTTAATAAAGTGAGAAATTTCTACTCTCCATGGACGTAGGCTAATTTAGCCGAACCACATTAAATTGCTGTGTCTTTTTTGTTCTGTTTGATTTTATATAATTGTCGTTATACTTAATGATTTCTCCTTGGAAGGGTTGATCGATGGAACTGATCAACTGAACCTTCCTTGGATCGAACTGAATGATTTCTCCTTGGAAGGGTTGATCGATGGAACTGATCAACTGAACCTTCCTTGGATCGAACTGAATGATTTCTCCTTGGAATGGTTGATCGATTGAACTGATCAACTGAACCTTTTTTGGATCGAGCTGAATGATTTCTCCTTGGAATGGTTGATCGATGGAACTGGTCAACTGAACCTTCCTTGGATCGAACTGAATGATTTCTCCTTGGAAGGGTTGATCGATGGAACTGATCAACTGAACCTTCCTTGGATCGAACTGAATGATTTCTCCTTGGAAGGGTTGATCGATTGAACTGATCAACTGAATCTTCTTTGGATCGAGCTGAATGATTTCTCCTTGGAAGGGTTGATCGATGGAACCGATCAACTGTTGGATCGAACTGAATGATTTCTCCTTGGAAGGGTTGATTGATGGAACTGATCAACTGTTGGATCGAACTGAATGATTTCTCCTTGGAAGGGTTGATCGATGGAACTGATCAACTGAACCTTCTTTGGATCGAGCTGAATGATTTCTCCTTGGAAGGGTTGATCGATGGAACTGATCAACTGAACCTTCCTTGGATCGAACTGAATGATTTCTCCTTGGAAGGGTTGATCGATGGAACTGATCAACTGAACCATCCTTGGATCGAACTGAATGATTTCTCCTTGGAAGGGTTGATCGATGGAACCGATCAACTGTTGGATCGAACTGAATGATTTCTCCTTGGAAGGGTTGATTGATGGAACTGATCAACTGTTGGATCGAACTGAATGATTTCTCCTTGGAAGGGTTGATCGATGGAACTGATCAACTGAACCTTCTTTGGATCGAGCTGAATGATTTCTCCTTGGAAGGGTTGATCGATGGAACTGATCAACTGAACCTTCCTTGGATCGAACTGAATGATTTCTCCTTGGAAGGGTTGATCGATGGAACCGATCAACTGTTGGATCGAACTAAATGATTTCTCCTTGGAAGGGTTGATCGATGGAACTGATCAACTGTTGGATCGAACTGAATGATTTCTCCTTGGAAGGGTTGATCGATGAAACTGATCAACTGAACCTTCCTTGGATCGAACTGAATGATTTCTCCTTGGAAGGGTTGATCGATGGAATTGATCAACTGAACCTTCCTTGGATCGAATTGAATGATTTCTCCTTAGAAGGGTTGATCAATGGAACTGATCAACTGAACCTTCCTTGGATCGAACTGAATGATTTCTCCTTGGAAGGGTTGATCGATGGAATTGATCAACTGAACCTTCCTTGGATCGAACTGATTGATTTTTCCTTGGAAGGGTGGATCGACCGAACTGATCCACGAAACCTTCCTAGGAACGAACTGATTGATGAATTCCTTCGGAATATCCCGGCGAACTAAAAGGACGAATGTCCTGACGAACTAACTAAAAAGACGAATGTCTTGACGAATTGATACATTCCCTCGGAATGTCGAACTGTTGAAGCGACTGATATGTTCCCTTAGAATGTCTTGATTAAATTGAAACATCTCATTCAAATGTTCGAATAAATACGTCTGTTTATTTCTTTCAGATATACTTATGTGATTAATTATTTATAATGGAGGAAACTCACATCTTTTTTCAAAATTTAGTGAACTCCACTAGTGTATGTCAACATACACTACGAAAGGGGGGGAGTACTGATGTGATCAAAATAAATGGACTCCTACTTCAACTGAAATTAGGACTCCTACTTCAACTACAACTAAGATTCTTACTTCAACTACAACTGAGACTTCTATTCCTACTACAATTACTCAGGGAGTCTATAAATACCCTCTTTATGTTTGCTTTTAAACGGAGAATGTATAAAATACATACATAATTAATTATACACACACTTGTGTAATTTGAGAGATCTATTTGAGTAATCTGACTGACTTGAGCGTCGGAGTCCCATCGCCGGGAGCGATGGGAACCCTCCCGGTGTCTGTTTTGCAGGTTTTTGGATTCGAGGTTTCGAGTTTCAGTCCGAGAAGACGAACGGTAAATCGGAGCAACATCATATCTAATAGCTTAAAATATATATATACTAGATAGTCAAATTAAAAACCTTAGATTCAGTGTGCATATATTAAATATCTAATCATCCTCAAGTGTTATATGACGTGGATATAATGAACACATGTGTCGACTAATGTGAGAGTTGAGAGGCCGGTTTAGTGGCAACGTTGCTCTACTAAGTTGAGGTCCGGTTGAGTGAAAATGATATTTGTGAGGCTTTAGAGTGAATGTTTCGTTCATTGAACTTTTACGTGATTTAAGTAGGTTTTTTCAAGTTTTAAAGTGACAATTTGTGGTTTTAGGGCTTCTTTGTCGTTTTCATTTTGTCTCCCTCATTTACTACTCGACATCATAACTCTTCAAGGGTGTTTTTGCATGTTTTTATAGAATATTATCACAAACGGGAAGAATTTCAGCAATCGTTTTTAACACATATTAAAAGGATTAATCCATAAATGCATGATCAGTTCAATTATATATACCCTATTCATTCACACAAAGTAACAACTCTCATTGAGTGAGATGTTCAAATAATTTCCATGATCTCCTCTTCCATTGATAAAAGGGGTTCGTTCTCAACAACGTTAATTAGGTGGCACACTAATTTAGCCATAATCTTTGGAAGAATACATGTGAAGAATGGTCCCTACAAAATGATAGTATTTTGGTAGACAAGTTAGAGTGATGGATGAAAAGGCAAATTAGAAGAATTCTAATGATAAGGAGTGATAGAACATAGTGTTTCTTGTAACCCAAAGATGGAGTAGCATAGGCATGCCTTGGCTTGGCTGGTGATATATATAATTATACACACTTTGTGGGACACAACTTTCATCAAACAAACCAACCATACTCATGCCTTAAATATCATATCAACCCCACTACAACAACTTAGACATGACTCATCTAATATTTAGACATCTACTCCATTAAAGTTATAAGCTTTTTGTTTAAATTAAATTGGATATATGTGTGTATCACATTTATGTGTATATGTTTTGTGAATTGGTGTTGAATTTTCAAAAGTTGCATTAATTAGTCAAAATCAAGATTTTATGTGGATAGTGATTTCGTAATTGTGTGTTAAATTAATATCCATGATCTGAATTCTATTACTTTAAGAACCAGCTTGAATACTAATTTATTATTATTTTTATAGATTTACTCAAAATAATAATTTTTAAGTAAATATGCATGATTTGAATTCTATTATTATAAGAAGCAGCTTGAATACTAATTTGTCATAATTCTAATTGACTTACTTCAATGAAATTGATTATTATCATTGTAACTATAATGTTACCACAACAAGAAAACATAAGACTCATCAAACAATAGATATTCATGATTGTCATGAAATTGAATTGATTGGTTGACCAAAAGTTAGAGTGATTATAACTTCAAATTTTCAAAATTCAATTATGATATATTAAGAAATCCAAAAATTCAAAAAATAAGTAGACAATAATATATACTATATTACTATAATGAATCCATCAACACAACATGTGCTGTCACGTCACTAATAGTGACCAAATAACTTGGATTAACTTTTCCTTTTGTGTTCATCCAATCTTTTGCTTTTCCACCAAACATCCTACACATGCAGTGCAGATTGCACTTATCCAAACCATTAGTACTAAATCAAAATGGACCCCTTTTTTAATTAACTAATTGAATAATGTCGGAATTTTGTTCCTTTTTAATTAACTAGATTGAATAATGTCGGAATATTGTCATCTAAGATTTCCCTCCATTACAAACCTAATTTAGAGAGGCAAAACAAAGTTCGAGAGATTAACAACGAGAGTGTCTCCATTGGTCAAACATTTGAATAAAATAGAACTTTTAATATTAATCATTGGGATTAGCAAATATTAATGGTAGACATGTTTATCATTGTGAGATGTTTTGTCTTCCACGCTCAATGTTTTCTATAGTTATTTCTCATAGAATTTGCAAAACACATTTTCATTGGATGTATTGTACTTTGTTACATAACACGTGGAGGATTAGAAGTGGCTGATCAAAAATCGAATCAGCCATAATTTTGAGTAAAAAATTGATGAGAAGAGCTCGACTTGATTGGATTTGTAGCCAACTATGGAGGCCAATCAGAAGCGGTCGAGTCGATCATAAATAAATTTTCGAAGGATTAATTTGGGACTCTGCCGACCAGATATGACCAAGCCGATCAAAGATAATTGACCCGACGAAAAATACAAAAACTTCGAAGATCAGAGCTAAAGTTATTCAGAACTCACATGACTAGAGAGCACAAGATCAATCTCATTTGAGAAGAGCTAACGACTTAAAATATACAAAGAAAATATTGGACTCCCGATCCGAGCTCGACTAAGACATAAGACCTGATAGATAATCAGGGAGAGTCGATCAGAATCGACTTAGCATCGATCCCGAAATAACAATTACCGACCGATCAAGATTTGGTGAGGAAGACCAAAAAACGGATAGGTAGGGCTTTCGAGAAGACTATCTTTTGCCTAACAGTTTTTCCTATAAGATAGGAGATAGTGAAAGAAAACCAACATCCCACTCCTTAGAAGATAAGAGATAGTGGGAGAAAACCAACCCCATTTAAAAATCATGAGAGAATGTGGTGATCCCCACTACATGTGTTCTCCCTTTAGACTATAAATAGTAGAAATACATATGAGATTAGGGGGAGAATTATTGTATTCAAGCATAAGAAGACTCATTTTTCATACATATATAAGATATGTTCTGGCTGACCATATCTGACCGATTAGAATAAGGCGACCAAAATTATCTGAATGGGTTTCGCACATAGTGTTTTCTTCATATTTTATTCGATTTCTTTATCTGATTCTGTTGATTTAAGTCGGATTTTTTTTTTTTTTTTTTTGTGTTTGTTGATTAGGAATTTGTACTTAAATAAATTACAAGGTCAATAAGAATAATATTTGATTATATTTTAATTTATATAAACAATTTTTTGATATACTGATATTTTTGGTCGCAATCATTTTCATCTACTCATTTTATGTTTTCATATTATTTAAATTATGGGATTACAATGGATTGTCAAAAAAAAAAGCTCAATTATTTTCAGTTCATTTGTCGTTTCAAGTTAAAGAAACATACTACGATTACGTGTACATTATGACAATAATATTCATTTTTAGAAAAGACAGGACAAGGAAAAAATTTGGAATAAAAAAAAATCTTTATAGTAAAAAAAAAGAGATAAATTGGAACAAATTTTATTTATAAAACGAAAATATTTAAAAATAGAAAGAGTATTAGTTTTGTTCCCTAGTAATGTTTTTATATTAAAGTTCAATTTTAAAATAATAAAAAAGGCAAAAAAATTAGTTAGAGGCGTTGAAGATTTCAACATCTTGGTACCAAACATTTTGGAAAATTTAGCAATTAGGTTGTGAGTGACTGTGCGTGCTACATGATCTTTCAAATTTGAACCAAAAAAATCTGAATTATTGGTAACTAAATTTAATTTTTGATCTCACCAAAATGAATGACAAGCTACCTGCTCCAATTTCAACTGCTAGTGGTCCTTTTCATTTTTTGGAGGGAATTTCCAACAATTTGTGGCGGTAAATTCCAATTTTAAATTTAGCAGTTTTATTTTTAAAGAAAATAATTCAATTTGTAATTAATTGGGTTTATAAATTTATGTATATAAAAGATTATTTCATATACATGCAAATCATAATAATTTCATTTTTCACTGTGAGAAGAACCCCATTTTATTAAATAACTTTAGTGTCGGCAAGGTATTTCTAAACAATAAAAATAAATTACAAAAATGTAAATCTAAAACATTCCAGAATATAATAATATTCACATTTAATTATGTCACATATCCAGTGTGAGTGTGTGACTATGTGAGTACTGTTCACATTCGGGATTCCAATGGAATTGATTAAAAGTTCTCTTCCACTTTATTTATTTTTGTTCTTATGCTTGGTTCTACATTTTCATTTCAAATACTTTTTTGTCACCTTCTACAGTCTTGCCTCTTATTTTATTACGTGCAAAAGTTATAAAAAAATATACAAATAACATCGTCCAAAATAATTGTATGAAACAAAAGTCCAAAAAAAAAAGGCAGTGACCAAGATGTAAAATTTAAAGGGCAAAAGCAACAAATTAAAATGGAAGTATATAGTGAATTATTTTGGATATCACCTTTTTCTATTAAAATTATCATAGTGAATTATTTATTTAATACAATAGATAATAACTTTTTTTTAGCATAAATATAAGAAAATGACAGTTTTACTTCTATCATAATACATAAATAATATTTCTTATCGTATCAATCAACAATCTTGCACGATTATTTTAGATTTTTTACCTAAATCATAATAAAATTATATATTGTGATATAAAAGTCAATTTAATTTAATTTTATAATATAAAGTACTATTATAACATAAATTTTTCCAATGTAAAACCTATCAACTAGAACGAGAACAAAGCAAAAGAAAAGAAGAGCCACGCCGACTCACTTTTGGCTTTTAATAAACGCGCTCAAGCCACGGCCTTCTTTTATGAAACGTATTCATTTAAATATTATTACGGACTATTTATTTATTTAATTAATTATTCGTGACTTATAAACGAATTTAAATTTTATTTAATTGATGCAACCCCGTCCACTAAGTAAAAAGGCGGGAAGGCAGCGCCGTCTGACGCCGGCAAAGAAAACGACGGGCCGTAATCAAAGCAGCAATTAACGACGGCCGTTAGGTTGACGGAAAAGCTGTTTGACCAAATATAGGTAGACAGTTGAGCTGCCGGAACTACACTTGCCCCACTACCGCCACGTCATCACGATTTAAATCGATTCATATTTGTTCACTTGCCTAAGCAAGTTGATTTTTTTTTTAATAATTAAATTCAAGATTTTGTTTAATTGGTTTTAACGATAATTTTTTCTATACGTCCTTCAAGAATATCTTACGATAATCCAATTGTATGCATGCAAGTTGTTAGAATATAATTTATTGCACAGGTAGTTTAAACATTATATGGGTAATTAGTACACAAATATGACGTAATATTTTTAGTGTAGCATTAAAAGGATCTACTGAAATGTATACTAAAAATAACGGAGATATTAAAAGGATAACATTTATATATATATATATATATATATATATATATTTAAAGATAGGAAAGTATTTAAAGAAAGAAAATAAATCAGAGTCCTTTATTTGGTAAACAAGTAGACATTTATTTAATCAAGAACGAGGAAAAATCAACAATATATTTCAGTTAGTGATTGGAGCCTTACAAAAAAAAATTCTCATAATGTTTGCTCTGTAATGTAATTGAGATAATAAGTAAATATATAATTCAGCAATTTGAGTTGCCATGTTTGTGCCTATCCTTATTTGATTCAAAATTCTATATTTTTATTTGGATATTTACGTGTTTGAGATTTTATCTTTAACGATAATTTGGAAAAATATTATGGTGGATGCTAAGAAAATATTATATGTGAAAAAGTCATACTATATATTGAGAAAGGATTGTGTTTTAGGAATTTTTTTTTAATTATATATTAGTGACTAATAATTTTTAATATTCTCAATGTGATAAAAAGAAAAAGGCTATACGTAACTAAGAGTTACAAAACTGACTAATTTAAATTAAAGTTAAATATTATAATTAAACTACACATAAATGAGACTTAGAACGATACATAGCGTATTATAAAAATTGATAAATCCTATATTTCCTATATATTGTAACAAGAGAATATAAAGTCAATTATTATACATATAATTTGTTAATTTTATGTAAGGATTGAGAAAGGATAGTTATTAAGGAAGGAAACAGGGATAAAAAGCGTGACAGGATATGAAGTGGGGGACAGAGGAAATTATCTGGTGTGGGCAGATATGGACACAGCTCAGAGTCTTTAACTGAACGCATATACCCACTCACGTAGATACCAAAAAAGGCAAAACCTGCAGATCACCCCACCTATTTCCCATTTTACCCCTAACATATTTCAACTTTATCCAAATTCATCCTTTTTCAATAGGATCGATATATTATTGAATATCTGATTTTATTAGAAATTACTTATATCTTTTTCACGTGAAAATAATAATATCATCCTTGCATTTCTTGAGATCAGAAACATTTATCTAAACTGACATATCATGCAAAAGATTATATGGCTATAAAACTTTTTTTAGGTATAGAAAATGATGTACTGAATTTAATTTTTTTGTTTTTTCAGATTTGGTTTTGCTATAAAGATTACATATGGATATATAACTTTTCTTGTGAAATTTTGAAATATATCATACTTCATAGTAAATTAATATAGATCTCTCATATTTCATTGTTTTTTCAATAACACGATAACATTACCACCATTTAAAAAAAATTCAATCACCACTTACATTTGAAAACAATTCAATCACCACTTACATTTAAAAATACTATTAGATCTTAGTAAGAATCATCAATGTTGTACCCCTAACCCGAGTCGAACAAAATCAAATATAAGAAGGCCAGAAATGGTCGAGCCGACTCGGAAGGCCAGAAATGGCCGAGCCGCCCAGAAGACCAGAAGTGGTAAGGAGGCCGGCCAGAAGAGCTCGACTCGGACTCTTAGCTAGGTAAGGAGGCCGGCCAGAAATGGACGGGCCGGCCAGAAGAGCTCGACTCGGACTCTTAGCTAGGTAAGGAGGCCGGCCAGAAATGGACGGACCGGTCAGAAATGGACGAGCCGGCCAGAAGAGCTCGACTCGGACTCTTAGCTAGGTAAGGAGGCCGGCCAGAAATGGACGGACCGGCCAGAAATGGACAAGCCTGCCAGGATAACACATTGGACGTCCAACCCGATAGACCGTCCAGAATGACCGACTCGAGCTGATCTTGCTGCCCAGGTTATAGCTAACCACCAAGAGATCGTGGGTGACAAAACCGCCAAATGCCACGTAAATAAGCGAAAATCAAGGAGAAAGTGGGCTCAACTTCCACAACCTCCACGATCTCCAATACTTAGATTATTTTTCAGCTATAAATAGATGTAATTTCAACTTGTAAAGGCCCCCAACGCTTTTGTATAAAAGCACGAGAGAGCTACTTTCTCTTAGATAAATTACATAAGATTCTGGCCGGCCACAATAAATCGTCCAGGATCAGCCGAGCTAAATTGCCCGAGTAGGCTCCGGGCCAGTCTTTTTCATACTTTCCACTTTATTTTCATTACATTTGGGTGTTAGACTAAAAATTATTCGCTTACAAATTCCAACGTCAACAATCAAAATGCTAAATAGCATTTTTAGCATGATTTTTTAGTCATTCACAAGCAAAAAAAAAAAAAAAATCAAATCAAATTTCAAAAATATTAATAATTTAAATTTAAAATTACTTATCGTATTTCAAAATAATTATCGTTCAAAAACGTTTCATATATATTAATAAATCATTTACTTACTATACTAATATGTATAAAATTATCAAACGCTCAATAAGATTCATATATCACATTAACACTAACTAAAATGTTCTGTATAAAAAACCAAATAGAGATAAGATTTCATTATATTTTATAGTAAAACAAAATTGATAAATGAAAGAAATCATGTTTACTTAAATGATATCAAAAGGTTGGAGAGTAGGACCTCTATAACCTATCATAATTGGTCAAACAGTATATTGAACTAAATAACTACCTATAGGAATGCCAAATTGTCAACAAATAGATTCGGGATTTGGACTTTGTTATGTAAATTCAGTAGGATAAATTAGAGTAGAAACATTGAAGATACTTTCTTTTATTTATTAAAATATTTCTTTATTTACATTAAAATATCATTCAAAGTATTTCACTCGAAAGAAAGTCAAAATAATTTCAACAATTTAAAATACATTAATGTATTGCAATATTAGTGCTACTATAGATTAATTTTAAGATATTGTTTTATATTTACATACAAAAGAAATATCATATGTATGGAATGAATATGAATATTTCCAAACATGGTTTGACATATTAAAAAAAAAAACATATTTTCAACTTTACAATCAATTGTAATTCGTACTTTTTGTCTGAGTTTTCAAATTTAAATTTCCAATGTATTAATCCAAACATGTAAGAATTGGACATAGATCCTAATAAATTCCACAAAAAATTATATAATATTATTTTATAAATATAATTTAATGAGACAGAATCTCACTACATATGTAACTGTCATAATAATGTTTAAACCAATAGATTTGTCTATGCTTTAAGTCGATGGACAATCTTTTAATTGGAAAGAGATGGAGCTCCCCTCTTTTAATTAGGAAGAGGTTGAAAACTCCCACCCCATTATAGACTACTCAATTGAGAAAAATGTAAATTGAAAAATGTGTTTGATTGATATACATTTGTAAAAGAATGGGGAGTAAACTTGTAAGTTTCTCAATCGATTGAGATATAAATATTCGAGTGACAGATATTAATGGTAGAGACTCAATCAAATATAAACTCAAAATAAACATCCACATGAAGAAATTTGTTCCTTATGAATCTATTGTTGAATGATTTCTTTTCATATCACCATAAATCTTACCAACCCAATTATATCTTGAAACATCGTGACAATCTTATCAAGATATAATGAATATATTTGGTCAAATGATTCAAGAAGTGCCCATATTGTTTTTCGATATTATAAATTTACATTTAGGGCAATAATCTATTTACGCGGATTAATCATCTACACATCCACACGTCTATATTTATGTCTACATAGAAATAGATAAGTAATAATTAACTTATATTTCACAATTATCGTACTAAAACCATGTTTTTGCACCAATCAAAAAGTCGCCAACACGTTGTCACCACCACCCTACAGTGAGTGCTTTATGCCTAATCCCGTATAAAATTAATTAGTAAGTTAATCAACATCTTAAAAAGACCGAATTGAAATCAGGCTGGTCCCATCCTCTGGCTCACATGCGAACCAAGTGAGCGGTGTCAGACGGGGGACCCACTTCATTCTTACCTGGCTACAACTCTTTCCAACTATTCTCCTAAATTCACACCTTTTTTTCCATGTCAAGTTTAGCTAATTTTATAATAATAATATGGAAAAAGAGTTGTTTATTATCTACATTAATTTGATTGGATTTTGAGTAGGTCTTTTCTCATTAAAAATAAGTCAACTCATGCAATACATATTGCATATTAATCTCATTTATAACTATACAGAATTTTAAAATCTGATGTCAAATTATTTGTATTCTATAATATCAGAAAATAAATTATAATGGAAGGTTGAAAACATTAGAAATGAGAGCGAATGCGAATCTGGAGCGGGTTTAATATATTTCGGGTTTAATATAGCAAAAATAGTGGATTAGAGTTATTGCGCGTGGAAGCACTCGCCAGTCCCTAGGGTTCCTTGTTCCCAGTTCTCACTTCCCACACAGCGTAGTAGTGGCAGTGTAAAACTGTCACATTATAAAAAGCATCACCACCCTACTTTCTCTCTCTAAAAACTGCCTCCCCCCCCCCTTCTCTGTTTGTATATTTTGCTGGGTCCCTGGCTTTTCCCACCATTTAAGTGGTGGCTATAATTAAACCTTCAAGAGGCAGCAAACGATCCATAATCCCTCTCTTTTGCTTTTCGTAATACCCGCCTTTGATATTTTCTTCCTTCTCTCTTACTTCATATATACACAAGCTCGCCTGTGTTTGCATCTATGGCGCAGGAATTCGACGATTTGGAGTTCTGGCTGCCGTCGGAGTTTCTGACCGACGACGACTTGCTGACGGACTTCAAGGCCGACCGCTTCAAGGCCAAGGAGCTCGACGATTTCTCGTACGGATTTGGGAATTCGTTCGGTTTCAACTCCGATCTCAGTTCGCCGACGACGGAGACCGAGAGCGACGACGATGACGTCATCTCTGAGTTGACGCGGAAGTTAGCTCATTCCACTCTACACCATTCGAGTTTCTCCTCCGATTACGCTGCAAAGGTATTTGGTGGTTTGATTTCATTTCTCACTTCTTTGTCCCTAAAATTCTTTGGTGGTTTATTTTTTTTTCGAATTTTTTTTCTAGGGATTGAAGCTATCCGGTTCGCCGCAGTCCACTCTCTGCGGGTTCAAACCCGGATCAAGAGGCAGCCCGAACTCCGCCTCAGGCGTAAGCTCGCCTCAGGAAGCCGAAGACCAGCGGCGTTGGGATTTGCTCTACGCGGCGGCAGGGGAAGTTGCGAGGATGCGAATGGTCGAAGAAACAGTGCCGTTTTACTCATCAAAGCTCTACACGACGCATGGTAAACCCAGCCCAGTGACTGCGCCGCCGCAAAGCCCAAACCCGGCCTCGTTTTACCCTAATCATCACGCCCAAACACAACAAAATCACCTCTCCTATCAGATGCTGCAAGCAGCCAAGGTGCTCAATACTTGCTCATTCAACTTCACATATATTCTACCTCAATGTTTTAGGATTTTCCTAACAAATGAATTTGTCCGTACAGTTTCAGAAGATGAAGCAGCATCAAATGTTGAAGGATAGAGTTGCGGATTTTCAGCTTCAGAGTGGAAGGAGGAATGGCGGAGACTTCAGAGCCCACGGTTTGCCGGCGTCGACATGGCCGGCTTTGCAACAAACCCGGCAGCAACCCAGTTCAGGGATGACGGCGGTTTTTCTGGGTGAACCGGCACCGAAGAAAGAACGTACAGGAACCGGAGTTTTCCTTCCTCAACGATTTGGTTCAGTCCCTTCTGAAACTCGCAGGAAACAAGGTAATTAAATCTAATTATTTATCTTTGTAATTTCATTGTTAATCTGTTGAATTTCTTGTTCTCAAGAAAATTTGGATTTGAATATACAGCAAGCTCAACTGTTCTGCTACCAGATAGAGTAGTCCACGCGCTGAACTTCAACAGGGACGCCATTGATGCCCACATTCAGCAGAGAAACAATGGAAGATTCAATGCAGATTATGGTAATTTTTGAACACAAACATAATTCACTTTCACAAAGTTGAATTAGTTCTTGAAAATTAATTATGGAAAATTGATCAAATGTAGAAGCTGCAATGAAGCAAAGAAATGATTTAGCGATGGCCCAACAACAGAGGAGAAGTCTAGTGTCACTGCCTGTGATGAATCATCAACAGCTCAGGCTTCCTCAAGAGTGGACTTATTAATGGCAATGTTTATTTTTGAGGAAATTTTAGGGGTTTTTAGGAAGAAGTGTGATAATTTGTGGGGGGAAATAGCATTAGTTATTTCATATTTTTAGTATAGGAAAGAATGCAGAATTAATTAAGTAGATGAAGAAAAGAAATAATGTGGTGAATTGGAAAGAAATGAGAAATTTCTGAAATAAAAATTAGCTGAAAATAGTTGTGTGGATTTCTTTCTTTCTTTATGGTGGAGTTAAATAAGAAGGAAAGGGTGTATCTGGGGTTAAATACTTTAATTAGGTGGTAATTAGTCTAATGCCAGCTAATTAGTGGTGGAGTCTCTTTTTGGGTGAAACTCCAAAATTAAAAGTTTTTCTGTTTTTGGTTTATAAGTATGGAGAATATGTAATGCTTTGAATATCTATGAATTGAAAAAAAGTCCTTAAATTGCTGTCTATTTGCATTGATGGTCAAAGCATGGGGAGTAGTAAAAGCAGTTGCCCCGTTTGCTTTTCCACTGCCCAATATCCTCTCTTTTTTCTTTCTTTTATGATTAAACAAAGGACGGGTTAGGATTTAAACTTAAACGCAAGTTTCAAAGATCGATATTTATTAGGGTTATTATTGTAAAAATCATAGATTTTTCAAATTTTGCATTTGACAATTAGCAATTTATTTACAATATCTCGTGCCAAATAGATTTTCAATTTAATAAAATAGTCTCTTTGGAATGCTGCTAATTCCAAATCAATCCACTCGAGATATTTACAGTGAATATTTCGTGCATATTGGTAACCAAATTCAACAATCCTTATATACAAATGTTGTGATATTTATGTAGAAAAAAAGAAAAAAATTGAACATAAATATTTTTATATTATATTCATATGACTTTTATATATATTCATGTGACATTTATGTACAAATATTCATATTTTTATATAAATATATAAATGTAAAATGTATATACAAATATTCATACATTTATATAAATATATAAAGATAACATGAATATACATAAAAGTCATATGAATATAACATAAATGTATTTATATACAAATTTTTGCTGAAATTCTTCATTTTTTCTCTCTAAGTTATTGTATATAAATGTCTCGAAATTTATACATAAAAATTATTGAATTTGTATATAAAGGTCAATCCATAAAATAAAAAAAATAAAACTCGCGGAGTCGGGTCGGGTCCTATCCGGATTACATGGATTCTAGATCCATATATCTGGTATACTAGAGAATTTATAATAAGAATTACGTAAATGAAAATAGGAAAGGAAACTCTATAAATAAGAAATGAAAGTATAAGAATTAAGTGAATGAAAATAGGAATTGAAACTCCATTATTTATGAATGAAAGTATGTGTATTTACGAGGAATAAAAGATTGAAGGTCAGAGATAGTTAATTTCTGAGATAAATGTGATGTACTTGAGCCAGAGCTTATAAATTGAAGTTGGGTATAAACTTAAATTTTGTATTTACCAAAGTAATTGTTGCATTAATGCAGTCCACCCTTCATCATTAATGTCAACATTATTTTTAATGTTAACTTTTTATTAATAAAGGCTTCCTTTGAATAAGTGTTCATTTGAATATTTTGTTATGGATTATGAAATATAAAATTTAAACAAAAATATTCTTATACAATATCAATCTCTCTCCACTCATTTTAAACTAATATAAGATTGGGTAATATATCTATCAAAAGGAAAATTGAGATAAAGAATGATGGTAAAATCTTATGAGAATCAATGTTATAGAGATTAAATAAGTAAGTTTAAAATTAACAAATATTTAGGAGATTAAAATTGGGGAAACTTGAAAGAAATTACGAAAAGTGGCTAATAATACTTAATTAGAAATTTAATTTAAATTTAAAATGATATTTATATATTTTAAATAGGGAGAGGTATTATATAGAAAATCGATTTTAATATTAACCAATTTTATATTTTATGAATTGAAATAATTATATATATATATATATATATATATTCATATAAATTAAGATAAGTCGGATGAAAATTATTTTTAAAGAACACTAACTTGTCTTAATTTATCCAAAATATGAATACATATTGAAATATAAATAAATATATAAATATAAATAAAAAAATATATAATTTTTTCTTGAATTGAGAACTCAATCTAAATTTCAAGCCTTAAATTGAGAAAAAAAGTTAAATTGAGTTTCTTATTGAAAAACTTTAAAATTTGGGTTTAGAATTGAAAACTAATCTATAAATTGGATCTTATTATGAAATTTTTATATCTTGTGTGGGTTAAACCAATAGCTGTCTTGATATACCTATATTACCAAAAAAAAAAAAATCTAAGAATGTGTAATTGCTTCGAGGGGTATTAGGGTCAAAAATAAAATATCAATTAATAAATAATAAAATCATTATATACATATAAATATAAGGAAATATCATTTTAGCTACTTTGTACTTTTTAAACAACAATAATTTTGATAAAATTTTGGATAAGATCATTTTACAAATTCTATTTCGTGAGATGAGTCGAGTCGGATCAAATATAAGAAATTATTTAATATTTTTATGTGTATTAGATAATACATTGTATTATAAGATGCGTTTTGAGTTGAGTTGGATTATAAGAAAATATGTAATACTTTTATGTATATTATGTAATATTTTTCTATATATCAAGATAACATTTTTGTATTGTAAGATACATGACCCGAATTGTCTTGGTGTTTTTCTCTCTCGTACAACATGTAATACTTTTGTGTATATTAGGTAATATTTTTCTATATATCATGTAATATTTTTGTATTATGTGCATATACTACATAATATAATATAAAAATACTATCTGAAATATAATTTTTTTTTACCTAATATACACAAAAATATTACCTAATTTATTAGGTTCTACCCGTCTCACGAAATGAAATCCGTGAGCAGTCTTGCACAATACCTACTCAATACTCTTTTATTTTAATTTAAAAATATATAAGGAAATGTTTTGTTTAACCACTTTTTAAGGAAATTTTGTTTTCACCACAAGCTTACGCGGTATCCTATCCTTATAAAAATGCAAATTATAATAATTATGATCAAACCTGAATAACCCCACATTTATAAAAGAGATTGTGGTGACTAGAAAGTGGAGATTGTGGTAATTAGTGTGATTAAAAAGTGAAGGTTATGGTAACTAATGTTCAAGCTCATATCACACAAATTTTCTAATTTTTATCATTTCCCTCACGTTCCTCGTTAAAAGAAAAAAAAAAATCTGGTTTTCATATCAAGAATTGCTGAAAAGATTTTATTTTTTTTCATATTAGTGGTTAGAAAAACTCATCTATATCAAAGTTATAGATATCTTATAAAACCTAATATTAATTTTCATCCTCTATAATTACAAATGAAAATATAATATCTTCATGTGTGTGATATGGTTGACTTGTCCTTTTGATACTGCACATCTACACGTCCTTTTGTTTGTATCGTGCCGTCCTTAACTTTCTTTTCTATGTTTATATTAATCAATTCTCATTTATAATCAATTATTAAAAGAAAAATATCAAGAAGAAGAAATGATTCCAAATATCATTGCATGATTGTCATGTTGTGCAATGAACATTAGGTTACATTTATATGAATGATCATGTAATGTTGAGTCAAAACTATGGTTGGTTTTCAACTAAATTTAACCCACAATAATTGATTTGGTGACAAGTTACCTTTCTTAGGGATTTGGTAACACGGGTAATTCATTTTTTGTCACAAAATTGATAAACTTTTAGGAAATATTAATATCGTTGTCGACACAGATAATTTACGGTATAAAATTTAAGAAAATTTGAGAAAATATCAAAAAAATATCGAAATTTCCTTTTTACTATATAAGATAACATTTTATCTTATATATTATTCATGTAGGACATCAATTTAATACCAAGTCATGTATTAATTAAATATGAACAACTATTATAGTTGTACAAATCATTTTGTTAATTTGTCTATCGTAC
Organism: Scutellaria barbata; assembly: GCA_028654395.1. Classification (NCBI taxonomy): domain Eukaryota; kingdom Viridiplantae; phylum Streptophyta; class Magnoliopsida; order Lamiales; family Lamiaceae; genus Scutellaria; species Scutellaria barbata. Next base: position 2,128,514 of record CM053644.1, read on the forward strand.
ATGGATTTGTAAATTTTAAAATTTTCATATATCTTTATTAATATTTCCTATATAATAATGATGGAGATGCCAACATTTGGCAAGATGAGAGTGGGATGGATTGTTGCTTTCTACTATTTTGGGATATTATTCTACACCACATAATTAATAAACAGGCTTCCTATATTCAAAGTTTGCTCAACAACTATCACCATTTTGAACTGTTCCTTTTTAGGTTAATTAAAAGGACATCTGTTTTTTAAGTATGTTTTTCATTTTTCCTTATCTTTATATTTAAGTTATAATTAATAAGTAACTATAATATAACATTCTTTTAGAAGAATTAACTGTGTCCGTTATTATATCATTAACCCCTCTTTCATATAGCAGCTTTGTTCAGATGAGGGTTTGCTTCATATTAGAATAATAAGGAACGTTTGTACATTAATGAATGATGTAGGTAATGGATCATTTTCAATAACTTTAGTAGAGGTGGGCCACGATCCGAATCATGGTTTTTTTGGTTTCCAACGGGTGATTTCGAGAACCGTCAGAAGTGATATCGAAATTGAATCTTGGGATTCTCGGTTTTGATTCTAATTTGGAAACCGACGATTCGAATCTAGTTTCGGGAATTATTGTGGAAGTGAAGTTGGAATCGAATCGTGACAATCTTAATTTCAGTTGTAATTTGGAAATAAGCGGTTCAGATTTGAATCGTCAGTTTGGACGGTTTCATTTTAATTATTTTGGTTTTGAAGTTTTTTTTTTAAATTTTCATTTTAAATTAAATTTACATATAAACATTACAAAATAAAAATTTTGTTTGAGTTAATTATTTGATATAAATGACTTATATTTACAAATTACAACATTAAAATTTACAAGTTACAACTTCAAAAGATTAATAATTATAATTTAAATACAACAAAATAAAAATAATAAAAAAATTACAAAATAAAAAATAATAATCGATACAACTTAAAATTAAATAGTAATTAACATAATATTACTGTATATAATATAAAATTTAAAAAAATAGATAAACAAGCGGTTTAACCGTTGATTCCTGAATTGAAGATTGAAATCTCACTCTATCAATTGAAGGATATGATTCGGAGTAGTTGCTTCAAACGGAAACCAGAAAACAGTTGATAATGGTGAGGTTCCGATTTTTCAAATCGGTCGGCACCCTAAAACTTTAGAGATCAAATATATATTTTAAAAATGTTTTACTTAATTATAAGATTTATGTTATTTAGAGAGACTACCTTCAACTTATTGATCACAATTTGCTAAAAATAAAATAAAATTGAAGGAAATGTTTGTAACAAAAAGTCAAAATGCTGCAAAATCGTTGCTCTACTTATTAGCCTAATTGAGCCCAAATGTTGAAATCCATTAGTATTTAAATCTGGCCCGTGAGGCCCATTTTTGAAGCCTTAAACATTTTGTAGTATTATGTCATAAATTGGTGGCTTTAAAATATGGGTCTCACTAAAGGGACCCATCAACTTTTAAATATATCTTAATTTAAATATTTTTTAATTAAAAAAATTAAAGTATTTAAAATTAGCAATTTCAGCCTTTAGAATATATATATATATATTTGAAACCTTGTCCACTCTTTTTGCCATTTCAATTTTTTCTCCTTTTTTTTTCAATCCTTTTTATTCTTTGATATTATTTTTCTAAATTTCTTAAGAAATTAAATACTAAATTAATGACAGGTATATCCTGAATTAATCAAATTTATAAAAATCAAATAAAAAAAACACAAAAAATCAATTAAATTCGACTATCTCCATTTGGCCATTGTTGGCGGAAGGTCGAACGTTTTCTTGCCTATTCCGCTAACCAAAGTCGAATGAAGATGGTTGAATTTGATCGATTTTTATATTTTTTTCATTCGATTTCATATGATTTTCATATATTTAACTAATGCACGTTATTAGTTTAACATTTTATTTCTCAAAAAATTTAGAAAAATAACAACAAAAAACGAAAAAAAAAGAAGAAGAGAAAAATGAAGTGGCAAAAAAAAGGGGTAAAGTTAAAAAACGAAGAAGGTAAAATTAACATTTATTTAATATTTTAATTATTTAAATTAAATTTATATAAATTAAGGTGTGTTTAGAAGTTGATGTGGTTACTTTACTCCTTTTAAAATATTTCTTGAATATAGTATCAATGTATCATATAAGGCTAAAATTTATATGCACCAGGGGCATGGATCCTAGATCTGTGTTCCCAACCCAAATCGGCGCGTAGGCGCTTTTACGTGCGTCCACGCACCCCCACGAGCGGCCACACCATAGCTGGTGTGCGCCGCACACTATCTGAATTTTATACTTTAAGGTATCACTCATTTACTCTTAAGGTATCACACTATAATCCTTCAGGTATTAGTGTAAAAACAGCACTGCTTTCTTCTTTTTCCTCTTTTTTTTTGCTTCTCTCTCATTTTTCTTCTTAATCTCTTTTCTTATCAATTTGTTATTCTTCTTATTTGTTTTGTACATTATTCTTCTTCTCTATCTTCTTGTTCTTATTTTTCTTCAAATCTCCATAGAGTCATTTATGAAGTTTTTTCTTCTTCTACTTCTCTTTTACTCATTTTCATAGATTTAGATAATTGATTTCAAATCACAATTTATTACAATAATTTTAAAACATTAAAAATCAATTATTTCAAATAATATGAAATCATGATTTGCTGATTTTGAGGAAGAAGATGAAACATTTGAAATTTCATAATTTACAGGTATTACATATGTTCATTTCAAGTATTACATAAGCACCTTACAGATATTACACATTTTCACTTTAAGTATTATTCATTTTCATTTCAGGTATTACATAAGTACCTCATAAATATTACACAAGTTCTTTTGAAGTATTGCATAAGTACCTTATAGGTATTACATATGTTCATTTCAAATATTATATAAGTACTTTATAGGTGTTACACATGTTCATTTCAAGTATTATATAAATACCTTACAGGTATTACACATGTTCATTTCAAGTATTATATAAGTACTTTATAGGCATTAGACATGTTCCTTTCAAATATTACATAAATACCTTATAGGTATTACATATGTTCCTTTCAGGTATTACAAATCGTAATACCTCAAAAGTATTTTCATAATATTTTGAAGGTATAACTTACATATTATTCAATCATGTAATTTTGTAATACCTAAAGAACAAATCATTAATACCTCAAAAGTATTACTTACATATAAGTTCTTGTTTTCAGCCAAATACTTTACCTTGTTTATTGTTAAAATCTTTCTCCATTGTTGACACAAGGAACCCTAGATTTTAGAATTATAAGAATTCAAAATTTGTAGTATTGTTGATTAAGTGTAGAAATTGAGAAGAAATTTAAAAAAAATTATTGATCTTAAAAGATGTGAGAAGAAATTGAAAAGAAAGAAAAAGAAAAAAAAACAAGCAGACAGAAAGGAGTGAGAAAAAAAAGGAAAAAAAAGGGAAAGAAAAAAAGAAAGGAGTGAGAAAAAAAAAAGAAAAAAAAAGGAAAGAAAAAGAGAGATAAAAAAAGAAAAAAAAAAAAACACAATTTTTTTATATATATATATATATATATATGGGTGGGGCACATCATATAATGCTCCTGCCTTGTTAAAAAAGAAAGTCTGTTTTTTAAACCAAAAGTTTTTTTTTTCCTTAATTGAATGAATATACAAATTTTATTAACCAATCAAAAATCACTCACATCCCTCAATTATTTGTTGGATTAACTTTTTTCATCACATTTAACTTATTGATTCCTTGAATTGTTTGATAGAAGGAGAATAATTTTAAATCTAACTTGAATTTAATAAACTTTCTCAAATGCCCACTCTAATTCTACCATTTTCAATTAAACAATTTTCATTTGTTTAATATGTGTTTGTAAGAGATTATGGTTCTTTGCTAGCCCATAAAAATTTATACACAAAAGACAAAATAAATGTTTGAAGGAGGATGTTGTTATAATCAATTCACAAAAGTTAAAACCATAAGACAACCCTGGCTAAGAGATTCGATTTCTCCGAGGTTAAATAATAATATTAAGATAACTTTACGAGGAAAATATTCATTTTACTATAAAAAATATAATCATATATTCAAATTACTATAACATATAATAGTATGCCACTTTCTACCATCAAATATAATAGTATGCCACTTTTTACCACTATTTTTTTCAAAGTCAACTTGATGATTGGACAATTATTATATTTTATTAATTAGTCAATGGTGACAAATATAAACTCATTAATTATTGTATAATTTTTTGATCATATATCCACGTGTAGTAATTTCAATTGACTCATTAATTATTGTTTAATTTTTTTTAAATATATCCACGTGTAGTAATTTCAATTGCAACAATTAATTTGGGCATGACTATTACACCAAATTTTTTGTTTTGTTTTGTTCTCATTATTCATTATTGTCTTCATTGAATTTGGCCATGCACGTCAATTAATTCGATTGATGACAGTGCACCAATTTTTTTGTTTTTTCCTTCTCATTATTTAGTGTGAATTCACTTTATACTGTGACATCACATGTAATTTTCCTCCGTTTGTTCTTCTTTATAGGTTGATAATTTCAGTACGAAATTATCAGACAACATTTTGAAGAACAAAGTATTCGATTTTTTTTTCCGACATCTTGGCTCATGAAAGAGTGGAAAAATTATTGTTGAAGTAAGAAAGGTATGTTTACTAGTTAATAATCCTCATTTAACCCTATTTTTTGAGGAATTAGGTTTAATTTGTTTTCATATATGCTTGAATTGATGTTTGGAATGGTTAAACGTGTTTAATTTTGCATTTTATAGGGTTAATTTGTTTGAATATATGCTTGAATTGATGTTTGAAAGGGTTAAACGGAAATAATCGACGTTTGGAATGCAATAAATTTCGATTTTATAGTGATTGTATAGAATAATCACGTTTAACACTTTAATGATAGTGTTAAACGTGAATAAATTGAAAATTCACGTTTAACCCTATAATTGAAGTGTTTTAAGATTGAGGGGTATTTTGGTAATTTGGTCAAAAGGTTGACTTTGACCGGAACTCACGACCCTCGGTCAACGGTATGTCGTTGGTGAAGACTCGATGATAAGATATGATGAAAAGAAACGGGATAGAAAACGAATCGAAAATGCACGGTTGTGATTTTTTCCCGGCGACGAGGGAAAAAATCTCCGTCGTCTCCCGGCAGCTGTCGAGTTTTCTCGACAGCGGGGGCCGGGGCTCATGGCGGCTGCCGAGAAAACTCGACGGGACAGGGCTACACGTAAATTCCCGTCCCCCGGTCCCCGTCGGGCGCGCGCGCTCCCGTCGGGCTCGCGTCTTCCCTGTTGGTGACGACTCGATGATAAAATATGATGTAAAGAAACGGGATAGAAAACGAATCGAAAATTCACGGTTGGGATTTTTTCCCGGCGACGGGGGGAAAAATCCCCGTCGTCTCCCGACAGCTGTCGAGTTTTCTCGACAGCGGGGGTCGGGGCTCCCGGCGGCTGCCGAGAAATCTCGACGGGAGACGGGCTACACGTGAGTTTTGTGGGCTACACGTGAATTTTGAAATATTCACGTGTAGCCCGTCTCCCGTTGAGTTTTCTCGGCAGCTGCCGGGAGCCCCGGCCCCCGCTGTCGAGAAAACTCGACAGCTCCAGTCCCCCGTCCCCCGTCGGGCGCGCGTCTCCCCCTTCCCCCGTCGGGCGCGCGGCTCTCCCGTCCCCCGTTCCCCGTCGGGCGTGCGCGCTCCCATCCCCCGTCCCTCGTCGGGCGCGCACGCTCCCTTCCCCCGTCGGGCGCGCGCCTCCCCAGTCTCCCGTCTCCCGTCGGGCGTGCGCCTCCCCCGTTTTTTAAAATCCCGTTTAAACAATTTAATATTTCATTAATTCCCCTCTAATTAAATTATCTACATGCGAAAAAATGTTTCTCTTTAATAATCTTCATTTCATAACTATAACAACATAGTTTCCTCGACCCGTTACGGTTTTTTGATCCAATTTTTGTAGTCTCCTTTCAATATTCAACTCCTCACTGTGGGATTTTTTTTCTTTCTAAAATCCCATTAAAAAAATTTAATAATTATAATTTGATAATTAAATTTAATAATTAAATATCATATTTGATTAATTCCCCTGTAATAAATTTATTTAACCTCCGTTTTATAATCCATACGGTGTAGTAAAAATAATTTGTTAATCCGTCTTACATAATAGATACATAATTTGAATTACTAATTTAATAGGCCTTAAATTTCGTAATCCTTCGCAAATATTATGTACATACTCAAAAATAATCCTCTTTAATAATCCCCATCCCATAATTATAACAACATAGTTTCCTTGACCCGTTACTCATTTTTTTTTCCATTTTTTTTGGTCTCCTTTCAATATTCAACTCATCACTCCGTAATTATTTTTTCGAAAATCCCGTTGTAAAAATTTAATAATTATAATTGGACAATTAAATATCATATTTCATTAATTCCCCATTAATAAATTTTTTTAATCTCCATTTAATAATCAATACGTGATAAAAATAATTTCTTCATCCATCTTGCATAATAGATACATAATTTGAATTAACAATTCAATAATCTCAATTTCATAATTACAGTAAGATAATATCGTAATCGAACTTAAATATTTGTACTAATTTTTTTAATATCCTTTTATTAATCAACACTTAATTTTGAAATAATTTCCTAATCTTTCACAAATATTATATACATACTCAAAAATATTTGCTCTTTTATAATCCCCATTTCATAATTATAACAACATAGTTTCCTCGACCCGTTACGAATATTTTTTTGTCCAATTTTTTTAGTCTCCATTCAATATTCAACTCTTCACTCGGGAATTTTTTTCAAAAATCCTCTTAAAGATTAGGTACATAATTTAATAATCCGGTTTCGAGGCCAAAATTTCTCAGTTAAACTTTGCGATTATTTGAACGTTAGTTTCTAGGTTAAACCAACATTAGTTGTTCATATTTGATTTATGACTTACATAATTAATTATCTTTGGTGTTTAGAATCGTCTATAGTTGTTGTTTTATTTTATTTGTTACCTATTACGTGTTTCATGATTCTCATCAATTTTTTTTAAATTTTTTTGCAGTAACAAAAAAAATGACTATTGAAGTTATTGTATGGTACGGTGGCTATTGGGAAGGTTTAGAATACACCAACGATTTTGAAGAGGTCATTCACCTTCAGGAACGAACCCTATTTGATTTATTGTCTTCCATTCATGAAGTTGTGGGTGCCGATATGACGCAGTGGGGTTATACGATTCACTCGCTACTCGATTCTGGCGGAAGATTGAGAAAAATAAAAATAAAAAATACAGAAGTTTTGCAGCGAATTTTGTCACAAATCGATGGGGCGCTTGTTGTTTTTGTTACTTTGACGAGGTTGACTGTTGGAGGTTCAGGTGTTGTCGTGTCCCCCGAGCCGGGAAATACACTCCTTAGTGTTGGATCGTCTTATTCCGACGTTCCAGAACACCATGTCACCCCAGATGAGTATAGTCAACCCAGTTGGGAAATTAGTCCATCGTTTTCTTCAACCCAAACGGATCCACCATCATATGTCTACACCGACCAAGGTCCCTATTTTGCTTCAGTTTCCCTTGGATTCCAATCCGACCCGGGTTTTCACGCAAGATGGGAAATCCCCACTGAAAGTGACACTACTCATTTTGCCAGTTCTTCCGGAATGCAGTGGGATCCTTCACCACCGGAGCATGATCGAAATGACTTTGGTGGCAGACTCAACTTAAATAGGGACCTAGACAGCGAGGGACATGAAGCTGTACAACCATGTGAACAGTTTTCTGAAACAGCATGTGTAGGTGCATCCGATCATGAAGACGATGGTGAAAGTGGTAATCGTGCTCCCTTCAGTATTTATTATAAATTTTGAGCTTAGTTAATGTAATGTTTCATTATTTTTGATTATCTCTATATGTATATAGGTTCGGACGATCAAGGCGATGATTTTGAATTCACTACTGATCAGGAGAATGCCGTGGATGCTGAGCAACGAGAGGAGTATGAGGAATTCTGTTCATATATATTACGACCGGAGTGGTCTATCCCCGATATGTGGGAGACCGAGCTACCCACGGCAGGACAATTAGAAGAAGATGAACAAGTAACGTACGTGCTGCAAAAAGGCTCCACCTTCTGCAGCAAGGAGGAGCTGCAGACTACTGTTGGGATGCATCATCTGGAAAACAAAGTAGAGTATCGTGTGGGCCATTCCGACACCAAAAGATAGTCTGCGCATTGCCCTCACAAAGATTGTACTTTCAAGATATTTGCAACACAAAAATATGGGATTTAGAGGATCTCAACAAATGTCTTGCAGCACAGTTGTGCGTCGGATCTAAACCGTAGGTCTCCACTTAGACTTCCTTCTAAATTGGTCGGTGCATATTTCACCGACACACTTCGCGAGGAAAAATCGACCATCGGGCCGAAAGGGATCATTGATGAAATGAACCGGCGGCATGGGTTGACACTGAGTTATAAGTCAGCTTTGAAGGCGAAACGCCATGCCATGTTCCTCGCCTACGGTGATCCGAAGAAATCCTTTTGGAACTTGCCATCCTACTTTCAGGTGCTGAAGGACACCAATCCTGGTTCTTATACAGCCTTGGAAACCGACCCAGTGGAAAATTCAAATACGTGTTCTACGCCCTAGCGGCCTCAATAATGGGATTTGTTTCATATGCACGGCCGGTAAATGTGGTGGACGGATGTCACTTAAAGGGTTTGTATAAGGGAATCGGATTTGTGGCTGTTACTCAAGACGGAAATGATCAAATATTTCTTCTTGCAATCGGCATTGGAAACATTGAAAATGATGAATCATGGACATGGTTTCTACAAAATGTCCGTGCGGCTTTCGAATGCCCAGATCAGCTCCTTATTGTGTCCGATCAACACCGGAGCATTGAAAATGCCATCAACATTGCCTACCCAGAGGCGACTCATGGGCTGTGTTGCTTTCATTTACAGCAAAATTTAGCCAGGTATGGAGCACACCTGGTTGGACTTTTCAAGAGAGCTGCCTGTTGTTATGATCGCGACGAGTTCGAGAGGTACGTTAGAAACCAATTCACTCGCAAAGTAAATTTAGATTTTGAATAATCCACCTATAAAAATTGACCACATCTTTTGACTTTGTTTTTTCAGGTATATGAACAATCTGAACGCATCGGAGGTTCAGGGTGCGATAAACTCATTAAACAGAGCGGGGCAGAACAGATGGTCGCGCGTGCAATGTCCGGTTCGTCGGTTTAACTTCATGACGTCAAATGCTGCGGAGACGTGGAATGCTCGCCTTCTTTGGGTGTGGAGGCTTCCCGTTTGTTCATTTTTGGAGGGGGCCCGAAAGATAATGGAGAAGTGGTTTTATGAAATAAGCACGGCGGCTGGAGATAGAGAAGAATTCTTGACGAAAGTGGTGCACGATCGAGTCATCGAATACTTAAAGCTTGGCCGACATATGACTGTCGATAAGCTTGGACGACACAAATTCAAGGTCACGGATCGTTCGAGGATTTTCATCGTTGACTTGAACTCAAAAATGTGCACATGTAACGTTTTCCAGAACGACTTGATACCATGCTCACATGCCTGTGCCGCCATAAGGTATGTAATTCAGGTGACAATATGGCGTAATGCTTCTTTTATTTGTTTCAATTAGACATTATCTTACGTCACTAAACGTACCAAATAATGCTTTGCCTGCAGTGTGGGGAACCAATCAGTGACTGAATACGTTTCTCCGTACTACACGACGGCGTCGTTAAGGGGAATGTGGTCTGGTGTCGTCACCCCTGTGCCCGACCCGAACGAGTGGAATGTGTGCGAGGAAGTTTGTAATGTAATTTGTCGGGCACCTGACAAACCAAGACAAGCTGGTCGCCCCAAGGGTAAACGAATTCCTTCAACAGGTGAGTTTTCAGGCCGAATGAGGGGAACAGGGCCATGTGGTCTTTGTGGCGGTTCCGATCATAACATAAGTAGATGCCTCGAATATGTTGCGCGAATATCCGAAGATCAGCCTCATGAGAGAGTCGGTGATGATAATCAGACAACAAGGCAGCCTTCAGTGAGGACGAGAAGACGCAAGAAATGCAGTTTGTGTCGTTCAGAAGATCATACTAGAAGGAAGTGTCCTCTCTATCAGCAAGACAATCTTGAGGAATAAGATGGCCAATATGTGTATAGTATGCCCACACGTTCATCGTGATGCAAATCTGACCCCTGTGTTTTGCACCCTGGTGTCCTTGCTTCAATATGTGGATGTCAAATGTTTTATCTTGTAGTCTTCGTATTGTAGTGTGAATCTATAAGTCCGATGAATATGTCGGAGCATTACAATACTGTGCATTTTTATTCCTCTCTGGATTTTGACCTTATCTTTCGTTTGTTTATGTATTGATTTGAATATGCTAGTTACGCTTTTTTGGTGATTATTCAGATTATTTGATTCCGATCTGTTAGTGACAATGTTTTTCAAAAAAAAATATATGTCCACAATGGAATAAAGCATGCAAACACTAATACAGTGAACCTGACCCTAGAAATGGAAATCAAACTATCCTAGTATTCTCTGCAACACTACGTCGTCGAGAAAAAGTCGCCAGCAACCGTGTTTCCATCGGTACTCCATCTGTAGATATCAAAACCCATCCTTCGCCGAATCTTGTTTATACCCTCGTGCAAATAGGGTCTAGGCCAAATACGAGTTAGAATACACTCGATGGACATGAGGGCATATATGGCGCAGGAACTGTTGTCCGTCGGTACATAACATTTGGCCTCTTCTCCTGTGTACAAGTCATACTCAAGGGGCATGGGAAACTCGTGTAAGCCCTGGTCTCGTCTTCGATCGTTGAAGGATGCGTACTCAAATAGAACTGGGAGAACAAGTCTCAGTGGTAGTGTCTGTACCAGCCGACATTGTTCCTTCGCACGATCGTACGTGTACCTCATGCTATCAAACATGATGACACGTCCAGCGTACAGCTGAATCTCAACGGCCACCCAATGCTAGTTCATATTGATCACTGTGAGTACCTGCACCCCAGATATTATTAGTAGGTATTTTAGCACATAATTTCCAAACATAGTGAATGAGAACATTTTTATAACGAGTATAGTAATAAATTATACTCACACTATCCACGTCATTCCACCATGGTCTGATGCGGTGCCACCTAGGCTGTTCACCTCGTACGTAGGGCATTAGCAGCTCTAAAGATGCAGCTGAGAAGTTCTCCCTTCTCGGCTTGGTGTTGTCCCTAATATGCTGGGGCTCGCCCGCGTGCGCCTCAGTGTAAATGGCCTTGCATTTTTCCTGATCAAAAATGTGCGAATAATGGTTACTACTTTTAGTTCGAGCTCACATTTAAGATTAATAGTAGGAGAATGATCATTACAAAAAAATGAGTGTCCACAATCAGTATCCTGCCAGCCCACTTTCGATCACGTTTGACATTGACGAACTTCGCACTCGACTGGAGGATGCCGAGGTATGCATCAATCGGCTGTGCAGACAAGGACCAACCATTATGACAAACTCCATTTCAATCAGATGTGAGTTATAATAATGTGAAATGGCGTAATATAATTTGGATTTTGTAATAACAATACGAACCTCAAAGTCGACGTCCACCTCCGGGGCCACGAATTTACTGAAAAATTCCGGCTTCTCTGTGCAGCCGGTCCCCACATTCAGCCTGAAATATGAACATGCACATTAGTATATCATTCATTAGCAATAAGATATTATCGAGTGATGAAATAAGAAATGGGACTAACTCTTCGGCGTTTGCTCTGCTGGCCATGTATCGCTCGAACTCCTCCTCATTTGCCTTCTTTCTTGGTCGTCTTTCATCCTTTATGAACGGGCTGAGGACATATTTGCTCGGAGCTCTCAGCCTAACACCATGGATGCCGGCACTTGTACTAGGCAAAACATTTGAAGAGCTGGCAGCCTCTGACCCGTCATCCTCATTTCTGACAGTCGGTGTGGTCTCCATAAGGGTCCGTCCTGCTGTAGAAGCCCCCAAATCAAAATGAATCGGAGATATGTGTCCCTGAGGGCCAATCTTATCTGAAGGTACGACGGGAATCCAATCAGTGGGTACGTCACCATGTGTGGACCGACCCTGTCGAGGCCACTGCTCTTGGGGAGGATAGAAAGACGCATGCCATCCGGATATAGGCTGGGTAGGATAATACTGCTCGTTCGGTGGGTAGAACTGCTCGTGGTAGGAGGGTTGATTGTTGTAGTACTCCGAGATCCCAAACTGGATTATGTTTGGAATCTCCAGCTCCAAACGCTCAAAATCCTCACATCTTCGCTCATCCACCTCACTTATCCTACCATCGACGTATGATCGAAGCTCAGAGAACTGGTCACCGACATACCTTCGTAATCCCGTCAGGCCTGCATTCATTGATTCTGTGCCAATGCTGAACATGTTCCTGAGCTCGTCAAACATCGCACGAACAGCAGGTGCAGACGAATCTCCATATCCGGTGTATGAGGGACCTGGCTCGTCGTCGATAGGGGTGGTCTGGGGGGGATACGAAGACGACTGAACATCACCAAAATCATGGAACTGCTCGTGATATGGTGGACAACTCTCGGTCGGACGGGAAGGTAGGCCGTAATCACTCTGCAACGGAATGTCATGCAGGTCCAGAGAGACAGGGACATCAACATAAGCCGGTGCGAGATCCTCCTTCTCCTCATGTACCCCCAATCCGTCATCGGACGACACGTGTGGCTGCCCACCTCATCGAGAACTCTCGCCTGTAGTCAATGTGGGCTGACGGGACCGCATAGTCCTCGATGCCTGGGGGCAGCAGTCATGCCTTCAGACAAGACGGCGGTGGGCCTCCGTGGACGACCCCGTCTTGACTGGGTCGGCATCTGGACACCGTCTGCAAGATCCTGATCAAGGTACTGCAAGTACGGTTGGCGGGCCTCACGACACTCAATCCGAAGGTTCTCATAACACTCGAGACCCTACAATAGAGATAGTCACAATTCAATTTGTGAGTAAGAGAATTATAAATGCATGTAATCAATTAGAAACTTTGCATTTAAGTAAAGGTGGTCTGAACAAACCTCATGATCAAGCTCCCTTGACACGTCCTCTTCTGGTCTCTTCGTCGACCACCTCAGAAGCCTCAGTAATACCTTGTGAGACTTCGAAAGGCGCTTCCCGACATATACACCGGTGTATGGAATCGCCTCAAAAGCCCATATCTGAAGAGATCGAAGAACAATTAAAGTTAATTGTCAGGTTCAATTATTCAATCATAATATGAAACAAGACAAAATTATGATGTTAACACTAACCATTACGGCTAACGAGAATCCATAGAAGTGGTACGACGGGGGCCTGGTTGTAGTTGGTGGGGGCAGCGAAGCTGGTAGTTGATTGATTTTGTTAAGAAGATGGAGATAAGAAATCTTACCCCAGGGAAAGGTCTCCCACCGATCCTCGTCCTCGACCAAATCCCAAACCCAAGGGTCAACTGAAGTGGTGAGCGGGTCAACTCCAAGTAAAATGCTGTAGAGGAGGATAATCTTAGCAATCTTCAGCGTGTCATCAGCACGTGCTACGAACTCCTCGCTGTAAACCTCTTAAGAAGATCCGCCACCGATATTCTATCCCCGTCTTCAGAAATTTGATAAAACACGCCACCCAATTGCTGCGGCCTCGACAGAACAATCGGACTAAATGTAGAGTTGCCAAACCGTAATCCCGTCACCAGGGCGAACTCAGTCCTAGAGAATCGACAAAGCCGACGGTCTCCACCAATATGAAACCACACCTCATCCGTCGGAGTATGAGGCCCACGCACCTCACGTGACATAAGGGCGTGTAAAAAGCTCTTGCAACTGTCAGTCTCAGTTGCCCAACGTAAAAAATGCCCGAAGCAGCTCGCCTCAAAATCGGTCACACAATCGTCGTCAGTTTTTTGGAGGATTTGCCTTATGTTGCCTAGTACTCGGACACGTGTGTACGAGTTAATGTATGCCAGCGTAGTCTGATACTCCGGACGCACCCAATCGACCTGAAAAGGAGAAAAAAAATGGTCACATTAATTCATACAATAATATACAAAATGAAAGTACGTATGTGAATTAATATGATACGATAGACATGAAACTTATAAAGGTTGGAGTTTTGCTTGACCAAATTAGTTGAGCTGGATAAAACGTAGATTTATAAATCATAAAAACAAAAAAGCTACCCGACCATTATTATAAATTTAAAAAGTTTAAATGATCCATCAACTACGGAAACTCAGAAATTGGGATTATTAAACAAGTAATTCAAATTATGTATGTATTGTGCAAGACGGATGAATAAATTATTTTTATTACGTGCTAATTATTAAACCGATATTTAAAAAAATTATTAAAGGGGAATTAATGAAATATGATATTTAATTGTCCAATTATAATTATTAAATTATTAAAATGGGATTTTCGAGTTAATAATTACCGAGTGAAGAGTTGAATATTGAAAGGAGACCAAAATAATACGGGGACAAAAATTCGTAACGGGTCGAGGAAACTATGTTGTTATAATTATGGGATGGGGATTATTAAAGAGGATTATTTTGGAGTATGTACATAATATTTGCTCGGGATTAGGAAATTATTTCAAAATTAAGTGTTGATTAATAAACGGATATTAAAAAAATTTGTACAAATATTTAAGTTTGATTACGATATTATGTTACTTTACTTATGAAATTGGGATTATTAATTTTTACATTCAAATTATGTATATATTATGCAAGACGGATTTTGAAATTATTTTTTGTACGTGCGCATTATTAAACGGAGATTAAATAAATTTATTAAACGGGAAATAATGAAATATGAAATTTAATTGTCCAATTATAATAATTAAATTTTTAAAACAGGATTTTCGAAAAAATAATTATCGAGTGAAGAGTTGAATATTGAAAGGAGACCAAAAAAATACGGGGACAAAAATTCGTAACGGGTCGAGGAAACTATATTGTTATAATTATGGGATGAGGATTATTAAAGAGGATTATTTTGGAATATGTACATAATATTTGCTCGGGATTAGGAAATTATTTCAAAATTAAGTGTTGATTAATAAACGGATATTAAAAAAATTTGTACAAATATTTAAGTTCGATTACGATATTATGTTACGTTACTTATTAAATTGGGATTATTAATTTTTACATTCAAATTATGTATATATTATGCAAGACGGATTTTGAAATTATTTTTTGTACGTGCGCATTATTAAACGGAGATTAAATAAATTTATTAAATGGGAAATAATGAAATATGAAATTTAATTGTCCAATTATAATAATTAAAATTTTAAAACGGGATTTTCGAAAAAATAATTATCGAGTGAAGAGTTGAATATTGAAAGGAGACTAAAAATAATGGAAAAAAAAATTCGTAATGGGTCGAAAAAACTATGTTGTTATAATTATGGGATGAGGATTATTAAAGAGGATTATTTTGGAGTATGTACATAATATTTGCTCGGGATTAGGAAAATCTGTTCAAAATTAAGTGTTGATTAATAAACGGATATTAAAAAAATTTGTACAAATATTTAAATTCGATTACGATATTATGTTACTTTAATTTTGAAATTGGGATTATTAATTTTTACATTCAAATTATGTATATATTATGCAAGACGGATTAATAAATTATTTTTTGTACGTGCGCATTATTAAACGGAGATTAAATAAATTTATTAAAGGGGAAATAATGAAATATGATATTTAATTGTCCAATTTTAATTATTACATTTTTTAAACGAGATTTTAAAAAACGAGGCACGGTATTGGGGTGTGCGCGATAGGTGACAGGAGCGCGCGCCCGACGGAAGACAGGTGCCGGGAGCACGCGCCCGATGGGAGACAGGTGCCGGGAGCACACTCCCGACGGGAGACGGGAGCGCGCGCCCGAAGGGAGACAGGTGTCGGGAGCACGCACCCGACGGGAGACGGGAGCGCGCGCCCGACGGGAGACATGTGCCGGGAGCAGGCCCGCCTGACGTGTAGGGTTACGCGTGAATTTTGAAAAAATCACGTGTAGCCCCCGTCTGGTCGAGTTTTCTCGACAGCTGTCGGGAGCCCCGCGCCCACGCTGCCGAGCACTCCCACCCCCGCTATCGAGATTTGTCGGCAGCCGACGGGAGACGACGGGGATTTTTGCTCCCGTCGCCGGGAACACGCAACGACCTTTTTTTTTCGATTCGTTTTCTATCCAAATCTAATTTTTTTTTTCATCACATTTTATCATCGAGTTGTCGCCAACGAGATATCGTTGACCGGGGGTCGTGGGTCCCGATCAAAGTCAATCCTTTCACCTAATTACCAAAATACCCCTAATTCTTAAAACACTTAAATTTTTGGGTAAAAAATTCCCATTTTTTTACAGTGTTTTTACTGAATTATTCCCTATAATTACAGTGTTAAACTTGAATTATTAATTATAGTTACATGTGATTAAACATGCATATTTTCGATTAAACGTGATTATTTTCGATTATAGCCATTTAACCCTTTCAAACATCAATTCAAGCACATATTCAAACAAATTAACCATATCAAATTCAAATTTAAACCCAATTAACCATTCCAAACATGAATTCAATCATATATGAAAAGAAATTAAACCTAATCCCCAAATAATTTAGGGTTCAATTGGAATTCAAATCCACGTGTAACCCTCCGTTTGTTCAACTAATACTCAACAATTTCGAAGTATTAAGACATATTTCCAACAAATTCAACAAAATTTCAACAAATTCTCAAGAAATTTCAACAAATTTGAAACTTAATGTCAACAATTTTCTGAAAAAACGAGGGATAAATCACTAACCTCTCCTTCTTGGTTTGACATCTTCGTCTTACACGTGAATTTTCACCAAAAAATCTAAACTTTACACGTGAATTTGAGCTCAATTTTTGAGCTCAAAAATGGGGGAAAATGGAGGTTATTAGCGGCTGTTTCTGGAAGCTCTTCACGTTGGAGAGAGAAAGTGAGAGCAAGGGTTTTGGGGTGGGGTAGGTTAGGTGAGAGAAAGTGTGTTTTGTTGACTATTTTTTATTCCTTTGACCTACTATTATTGGGTAATAATTTTTAATTCAAAGTCAATCAAAAATGGTGGTATTTTTGGGCATACTTTTAAATTTGATGGTATAAACTATCTCACTTTTATTTTTGATGGTAAAAAAAGATCAATTTTATTTTTGGTGTTATTTTAGGTTATATTTAATAGTAATTGTGGTAAATTGGGTTGCTATCCCTAAGTTTATTGGGTCAAATCTCACAAAGCAATAATCGGATAATAAAAAAGGGATACCATCCCATATTACCCTTTTTTCCTATACCATATTTCTTTTATACCCATCAATATAATAATCTATCAACTATACCCATAAATATAACAAAACATCCTTTTCTACCCATTTTTCTTGGAAAATTACTATCCTAACCTTGTTGACTTTTATTATTTACCAAAAAACCTTGATTGCCATTTTTTCATTCTTCCACACTTATATTTATCAGATCCGGATTAGCCCTCTGATCAATATCAGACCCAACATGTTTCCGTAAATAAAATAAAATTGAGTTTAAATCATACCTCACCTTTGTCTCTTAAATTTCCTTGGACCTCGGTTCAGGTTTTACGGATCAAAGATCCAACCACTCGCCCGCAGTCTATGGATCTGAAACCGATTTTCTTGGGAACCCAGATCACAATCCTTCTCAACGGCTGCCTGCCTTTAAGGAGATCACGGGAAGACTCACAGCTGGATAAATTTTTACTCAGAATTATAAAATTTTTGGACAGAATGTCGGAAAACAAAAACCTTGTTTATTGAAGAAAATAAACTAAACTATTTTACAATATAAATTTTCTCCGCCATTGGAAGAGAAACTTGAATTAGCCTATCATGGCTAATACTCGAGTAGGGGAAACCCCTATGAACAGGAAAGCTTGAAAGCTAAACTATTACAGACTTAGAGAGAAGACTTCGAAAACTTCAAGAAAGGAAGAGATGGTGTGTATTTTCGATGCCTTTCCTCTGAGGCTGAAGGTGTGAGACCCGAGCCCCTCATTACCTATTGACCAATACACTTCATGCATCATATGCATTTCTTATTGCTTATGTGCTACTTGTGACCTTGCATGATTATATTTTGCTTCCAAATATTAAATTATTTATATGTTCTTATATAATTAGTGTTGAGAGATCCCTATTATAATTGATTAAGACTCGAGTAATTTTCGAGTGCATAATATGAATTATTTGATTAATGATGATATAAATTTCGTTGAACTTTTCAAAGAAAGTAAATCTAAATTATATATATATAAATAAGTATTATATATATATATATATATATATTAGTTTAGCCGTAGGTATACACTATATATATAAGTAATGCAAAAGTTAATGAAATATTATTATAATATATATATATATATATATATATATATATATATATATATATATATATAAGTGATGATGCGTATATAATAATGGTAAGTAGCATATGTAACTTAATAATAATAAAATATGTATTGTTTATATATATGGATATATGCATCTCTAAAGCATAATAAAGGATATACATTAGAATTGGTATACACGTGTATGCAAGGACCTTTTTCATCACATTAATTAGGATAATGATAAAAGAAAGGGGAACTTACTAAGGAAGCTAAGAAGAGGAGGTGGACTAAGGCTAGTATATACATAGAATTTCTTCATTCACTGGTGGAAGGAGAAGAAAAAAAATAAGGAAGAACACACCCCTTCTTCTCTTAATTTTAAAGGTATTTGGCTTAAAACTTTTAATTCCTTCTTTGAATTTTCATGTTTTTTTTTTTTACTTTTAGCATATATTATGAAGTCCAAAGATGTTCTTTGGAGTTAGGGTTGAGAATAAATTGTTTTCTTGAATGAAACAAAATAGGTTGCTATGCTGTAATCTCGGTTATGTTCTGCATCTCTGTTCCGAAATATTCTGGGTGATGTAGGAATTGAATTAAGCTAAAACCTTTTAACATAATCTAGTATATGAAGTGTAGAATATGTGTGTCAAATTTCAGAAGATTTGGAGTTAAAATCGATTTTATATGATTTTTCTAAGATAAGCTGTTTGGAGACAGTTTTTATCTTGTTTTTGAGTCCGAATCAAATTATGTTTCTGAACTGTATACTTCGAATTTATATATGATCTTTTACTATGTTTTAGAAAAATTTCTCAGGTACGTACAGAAATTTAGTATGAAATTTTTGGAGTTTTGTACGATTTATGCTGAATTTTACAATATAGTTGGTTTTCTGTGTTGATCATGTCCTGTTTTCGGTCTTGTTCTAAATATCATAACTAATTATTGCAACCATATATATATTCCATATTTGACTATGTTGTAGTACCAGTTCTGATAGAGATGTAGAAATTTACCTTGTAAATTTTTAAGCCTTGTACCATTTATGAGAATTTTTACAAGAAAATATGTTTTCACCTTATAAAGTACCCTGTTTTCAGCAAACTTAGAAAATTCATAACTAATTATGTAAAGCTTAGTTTTAGTTGATATTTTTATATGTTATACTTCCACATGTTATTTAAATTCTGTAAAAATATGAAATTATTTTATGAATTCTATAATATTTGATAAATTTTTTAATATAGACTGATTTTGAGTTGAAATTGAGGTGAAAACTAGTTTATAGATTTAATTTTATTTAATACTCTTTATGTTATAACCATTATAATAACTAAAATTAATATTATTAAATCCAAATAAAAGATGTTTTAGGTTATTAGAAGTTACTTTAGTTTAATATAATTGTTATTGATTTGATATAACAGTTTATACATTATTTTTGTTTAGTGGTATTGACACAAAAGAGACGAGAAGTTGAGAATAACCATTTTACAAGACAAGGTAAGTAGAAATTCATTTGCAACTACAATGCATAAACATAGTATTTTATGTGTTTACTTGCATTATATGATAATAGTGAATTTGCGCTTCTTGATATTGGTGATTAGTTTTTATGTGCAATTAAAGATGATACGTGAGCATTGGATTTTGTACATATCATTCATGAGCATAGATAGGTGTATGCATAGAAGACATGATGAGTCTGTATGCACATCATAATCATACAAAGAAACAAAGTTAAAGCAAAGTTGACCGTTACTAGTACATCGAGGCCGGTGACATGCGAGGCATGGATATGGCTTAAAAGTAAAAGTGTGCCTGTGTGGCATGCGAGCCGTGGTTATGGTTCGAAGATATTGGGCCATAAACATGACTTTAAAGCAAAGTAAAAGTGTGCTTGTGTGGCATGCGAGCCGTGGTTATGGTTCGAAGATATTGGGCTATAAACATGACTTTAAAGCAAAGCAAAGTAAAGTACAGAGATTATTGAGCTAGCTCCTTTCCGATGTACTGTAGACGGGTCAAGGGCCTAACATAGTAAAAGATATCAAAGCCATGCATTCACGTCATTCTTAAAGTCCTTACAGCCATTTGTATGACAGTGCATGCATGATTTCTACTTACTGAGCTTTAGCTCACCTAATTTATGCATTGTAGGTGAGCATGACAACGTTTGATGAGCTTTTCGGATCTTGCTAGCATGTTTTGGCGCTCCAATGGTGTTTTGAGACGGTGTACATGGATGACGACCTGCGGGGCTAAAACTTGGGCTTATTTTGCTTTTGACCATGTTGGTCTTGTTCAAATTTTTGGGATATGTTTATAATCGTTGCGCCATAATGTTATATGTTTGGTTTAAGAGAACTCTGATGACACTTTGGTGTAAGATATTGGCTTATGCTCTGGTATAGATGAGGTGTTGCTTATGATATGTCGTTTTTTTATTTTGTTATTTGTTAGCTTGAAAAAAAAAATGGAAAAAAAAAATGTTATTGTCACATTTTTCAGAGTTTTGTATTTCAAAAGTGTCATAAAATTTAGGACGTGACAGAAAGCCTCCTTTTATAGGCATCAATGTGCTCCTGTTTGGATACATTATTGCCTTGCCAGCTTGCATTCCACTTGGTTAGTGGGAATGAGCCAACCTTCTTTATTTCTTACCAACCGTTTGGTAAGTATAACTCGTTGTCTTCTTACGTCGGCAACGAATCTTCTGCTTTAATGGAGGGGTCCTCCACGTTTTCTTTTGGCAATCGTCAATCCTTGGTGCTGGATTATTCAAAAGTAGGACCATCCACTACACCATGTCTGTCGTGAATGTCATGTGCTGGATAAAGCCAAGAAAGGTCCCTTAGACCCTTTTTGAACCTATATAGGGTTAGTATTTGAACCCTTGATACTGTATTCCTATCTATTATATTTTTAGAATACAATACAACTTGTTATTAATCGAGTCTAATTAGACCCGTTTCCTTTTATTACATTTTAGGCTTTTATTTTCTAAAAACCCTTCCTTTTTCCCTTTTTCTTCAGGTAATCGGGTTTGTCCTTTTTTACTTTGAAACCTTGTCCAAACAACGGTTTCTCTTGTACTTGACAGTAAGAGCATATCCGCTCTTCCCATCTTCCGATATGTATCATATTACATATCTTCTTCCTTGTTTGTTCTGTTGCTGAAACCTTGTTTTCCCAGATTAATTTTCTCTTATTTTCAAAGAGGTTCTCAGCAAATCCGGTCGTTGTTCCTGTCATGGAATTTAACAGGAATGATCCGTTCACAGAATTATGAAATATTTTGAACGGATACTTTACTTTGTCCATCTCGGTGAGACAGACCCAAAGACCCCAAGCTCGCCTGGTTGATATATCGCTTTCAGTCAGGGCGACTACCAAAGGGCTGTTTTCTGGGGGTGTTTTGGTGCGGTTTATCGCCCCCATCTCAGATCTCTGTAGTTGTATGAATTGAAAAACTGGATGAGATCATTTTCCTGTGATTTCTGGAGCAGCCGAGATAAATTTTAGCTCCAGTATATCTCCTCGACCCAAGTATGGGTTGTTCTGCCATGAATCGTGCACAGCAGTGGCTATCCAGTCCGGTAGTTTGGAAATCTTCGGAAAACTGGGTGCGGTAGTAAAAACTGAAGCGATTGCTCCAAAATCAAACCATTCCCGCACATCATGAGGATTTACCCCCGGAAGCATCCAAAGTCTTGGATACTTACCATACCAATCAGTAGTAATTCTGTTTGGATTGATCCCATTTCTTGTAACTAATTTCTCCCATGTTTTTTGGTAAACCTGCAAAGGAGAAATAGCTTGGTTAGTGTTAACCTGTCTAGGGCCAGTTTGGGGCCTTAGGTTAACCTCTCCCTCTTTTACCCCAGAGGTGCTGGGTTGACTCGGGTTGCCTGGAATTGCTTCCTGACTTTACGAATTAATATTTTTATCGATGTCCGATAAAACACTTGGTTCGGCCTTATCAGCCTTTTCACCGGTATCCGATGAAAAACTTTTATCAGCAGGATGTCCTGCTTCGGGTATAAAAGTACCTTATTTGTTCATCGATGATGAACTCCTCTCGTGTAATTCTTTTTGCATCACCGATGGTGAACAGACCTTGTTTACCGATTTCACTAATGCATTCCACAAATCATTATTTGAAGTTATGATTGCATATATGGTCATTTGGACTTTGTCCAAATCAGCTTTCTGGACATAAGATGCTGCTTCAGCTCTTACCCTTAGCACCTCAAATGCCTTATAGAGTTCCTCAAGGTTTTCCCTAAGGTGTCTTGCTCGTATTGTGATGGAATCTGCTTCAAGGATATCCATCTCTTGTTAAGAAATCTGCAAGAACATTCTCATTAGATTTCACTATGACAATATCAAAAAGATAATATTGGCATTCTGCTTGCCACCTAATAATACGTGCTTTTTCAATCTTTGATTCTAGTTTGTTTTTCAAAAAAGCTTTAACGTTAGTATTATCAACTTTTAATATAAATTTTTTGGCTAATAAAAATAAAGGTCATTTTTTAAAAGCCTTCCAAACCGCAAAGAATTTCTTCTCGTTTATGTGGCAGACTCTAGCTTGTTGTTCGGTAAACAACCCTCCTGTATATCTACATGGTTCTTCACCCGTAGATGTCCTTCTCATGAGCACTGCTGCCCATCTGAAATCATTAGCGTCTGTGTAGACAACTAACTGATCCTCATCTTGAGGAATCGCGAGCTTTGGTAAGTTACTACAAACCTGTTTTAACTCACGAACTCTTTGGGAATGAATATCTTCCCATTTCCATTTGGTCTTCTCATCCTTTTGTAATAAAAGACGGAAATCCTTGCGATATTTTGCCAAGTCCTTAATAAATGAACCTGCAAAATTAATCACTCCTAAGAAACTTTGAAGATGCTTCTTATCTCTAAGAACATTTGGGAAATTGCAGATTTTTTCCACAATATGTTCCTGAAGTTCCATACCTGCATGGTCAATAATAACACCGAGAAACTCGATTCTATTAACCGTGATTATTGCCTTCTTTTCAGAGAGCACTACTCCTTCTTTATGACATGCTTCTGAAAATATTTCAAGATGCTTTAAATGATCTTTCATATTTTTAGAGGCAATTAGGATATCGTCTATGTAAACAAACATAAACTTAAAATAATCTTTAAATAGATTATCCATCTTTCGTTGGTATATTTGAGGTGCATTCGCAAGCCCCATAGGCATTACGTTCCAGATATACTGACCTTATGGTGCAGAAAAAACAGTTAATTTCTTAGACTCTTTTTCTAACTTAATCTGGTAAAATCCAGACTTGCAATCAAACTTTGAAAACACTTTTGATCCTTTAATGCATTCAATTAGGTGTTCTCTACTTGGGATATAATAACCATCAAAGTCGGTAATCTTATTAATACATTGATAGTTAATTACTAACCTTGCTTTTCCTCTCTTTATTTCACCATGGTTTCTTACCAAAAACGCTAGGCTACTATAAGGAGAAATACCTGCTTCGATCAACTTGACATCGATATGCTCTTTGATAATCTTTTGCATATCCTTTCGATCCTCAAGGTTCATCTGAATCGGCTTGTATCGAACCAACTCGTATCGGTATTGTTCTTTTACCTTCAACGTTGCTTCGATCTGGTTCTTGTCCCACCAGGCTAACGGATTCTCATTGTAATTCCTCTGAATTAGCCTTTTAACATTTTCAAGGGAAAGTAAACTTTCCTCATCAATGTCAATCTGGGGTGGTCCTTCTTGTAAGGCATTTTTCAGAAACTGAATAGCTTCCTCATGTGCCTCCTCCATTCCCTCTTGTCTATAGGACAAAAGAGCTTCTCCAAATTTCCTCTTATCCTGCATTTTAGGATGAGTCAACTTGGCATCATTATCACCACGTTTGCTGTGAAAATTAATAGGCATTATCCTATTAAAGACCTTTTCACGCCGCAAAACCTGTATCATACTACCACAGTTAGTAGTAAAGGTTAACAGGTTCTTGTGATTATCCTGTTCATATTTTGCAAATATTTTGATAAAATTGTTACCAAGCAAAATATCAGCCCCTGTATCATGAATATAGATAGGTGGCATTCTTACTTTATACCAAGGGGTATCGAATGCACCTCCGATCATTATTCTTGATTCTCGAATACCTTTATTGAATATTAGGATCTTCTGTGAGAAGTCCCTTCCTGCAATAATAAGTAGCTTTTCCTCTGCTTCGCTGGGAAAAACTCCTGACTTTACTGTGCAAATGCCTGAACCTGAGTCAATATAAGCTGCAAAATATTCTGTCTTATATTGATTATACAATATCCCTACAGATATATATATAGAGAAAATACTCGTCATTCAGAATCGTTTGGATATATATTTCTTTTCCAAGATTCTAGCATGTTTATCCTTGAGCTTCTTATATTGTGCTCATAGATCAACTCTTGAAATTATCTTTGATGAGTCTGTCCATTATCTCGCATTACTCTTATGCGTTCTGTTAACTTATCTTTTTCTTTTCTGAGATCTTGGATCTCATCATCAATATGCCTCCCTGGCATAATTTAGAACCCGTCTGGATTGTTTGGATAAATCCCTCTTCTCCAGCGTTCTAGCATGTTTATTCGTGCGTTTATTTGATTTATTTTTAACGCAGTCTCTTGCATCCTTATAACTACTTGGATGCTTCTTTGTTCTATACGATCTTGCTCCCGCAAAGATCTTAACAAAGTCCTTGCTTGAATTCTTTGTATTCTAATATCAATGATCTCATCTTCCAACTTAATTCCTAGCATAATGGTTTTATTCTACCCTGATTGTATGTCCATCAAGGTCGAACTCCATCCATTTTCCTTCTCTTCTCCAGGGCTTATGTTCCTCAAGGAAACTTAACCCTAGGGTCATAACTTCTTTGGTTATGCCTGCACTTCCTGTAACAGATACATGATAGCTTGCTATTTCTAACATGCCTTCGTATTTATTAATACTTGGTTGTTATAAATGATATATCTCCTCATAGGAAAACAAATTATCAGTTTTAGATATATCAAAAACAATATGGATTTCTTTCCATTCATCATTAGGGCATTTGATTTTAACATTTCTTACCCTAATTTTTTGTGGATACAAATCATCGTATGGTTCTTTTCCTCTTAGGCTTAGAATCCTACCTTCGGAAAAAGACAACCTGTTACTAATTTCAGAATCAAACCTTAATGATCTATTGTTTAAAATAAGTTGATCTTTAATTAGCAAATTAACACCTCCCAACCTTGGTATCTGGATTGGGTCTGGTGTTCTAACCTTTGCAAATTCCTTGAAAATTATAGGAATTTCTATATACTCTTTCCTAAGAAACATATCTGAATGATGTGTGTTGGAAAGCGCATATGCAATTTTATACGTAATAGAATAGGGTCTATTTCCTTCTTTCATAAGATCAGGTCTTTTAAAATCTTGATGAAGGGTTAAGACTCTGCTAAAATCTTGGTCCGCTAGGTTGTATGCAATCCTGGGATGAATGTCAAACATAAGTTTGCCAGCATACAAATTTCCTACCATTGTATCAAGACAACTTTCACTCAAGTTATTGATTCTTCTATCCATTACAGATAAATGCAATTCAGAATCAATTCCTTCTTTGAATGTAGCTTTAATCACTACTTCAATGGTTCCAATATGGATCCATTTCATCGTGACCGCTACTTCTTCTTTGAGATGACTCAGTTCCTCAAGAATTTCTTCTTTTGGAATAAGTTGCATCTCAACTTTATTACCGGTTAGATCTATCAGAATAGAAAACTCACCTGAGTTCACCCGATAAATGATATGGTGCTTGCGTTGTCTTATCCCGATCTTGTCACAAAATCGATTAAGACTTCCTCTCTTAAATCCATCATATGGACCTAAGGTTGAATCCTGTCTCATGATCTTTTCCATCGTCTTATTAGAGATGGTCATTTTTTAGAAGAATCCTAATAGACTATCCGATGTCTGGAGTCTATCTGCCTGTTCGCCGGAACTACTCGTCTGATTCTTTAAATGATCCATAGGAACCCTCTGAATCAGATTTGAACTCTTCTTCATAGATGCTTTCATCCGAAGAGATGTCCTCAAATTTATATACTGGTATCAAGTCCCCATAAAAGACGGCATCCCGGATGTCTTTTGTGGACTCGAACTGGCGTACGTCCTTTTGCTTCTGTGGGCAATCGGGTGAAATATGGCCTCTCGCACCACACGTCCAGCAGTTGCAATCCTTGAAACTTTCATTGGTACGAGTATGAGCTCGTTTGAAAGTTATTTTTCTAGTTGTTCCTCCTGCTGACTTCCCTGTGGATCTAGATCCCTGTGAAGAAAACCTGGAAGGACCAGACTTTTGACCAAATTTATAAGATCTAGCCTTTGATTTAGACCACCATGATCTTCCTTGTTTGGAAGGCCTCCTGTATGATTCTCCGGACATAGATTGAAACCCTTCTCTGAAGTGTTTCTTTCTCTTTCCGTGTCTTTTGTGACTCGATTCTCCAATGATGCTAGGAAAATCATTATTGTCACAACAAAGAGGAGTCTTTTTCATCATCCCTCTTAGTTTTTTCTTGTTCTTTTGTAGTGTTGTCTGATGACACCACTCTCTTAAGCTGTCTTTAAGGAAAGACATCATTCGAGCCACTGAATCAATTCTCCCTGGAGGTACCTGATATGTTTGTATCAACATTTCTCTCCATGGGCTGCATATTCTTGCAAAGAATAATTCTGTTGCAACTTTCAGTGGTATCTGTGCTTCGAAGTAGTATTTGCGGAACCAATATATATATTCGTCCACATGACCAATACTTCTTAATTCGAGAGCATACAAGGCTTGTGTGTATTCTCTCTTCTTTTCTTCTTTT
Organism: Scutellaria barbata; assembly: GCA_028654395.1. Taxonomy (NCBI): domain Eukaryota; kingdom Viridiplantae; phylum Streptophyta; class Magnoliopsida; order Lamiales; family Lamiaceae; genus Scutellaria; species Scutellaria barbata. The sequence goes on from CM053644.1 coordinate 2,155,968, forward strand.
CTTTCATCAAAGTATCCATCTCCGATGAAATATAGTTTGATCAGGTTCCCGATCTTTTCGATAATTTCAAAAAAATTATCTACAGATTGGATTTCTTCTTTAATATGGTCTTCCGTAGAATCCCACATTTTCTTAACTGAACCTGTCAAGCTATTTACGATAAGTTGGTAAAAATGCTCCTTATCGATATCCAATGCTGATGACGAGACCTTCATGGACGCCATCCATTCATCGATTAAGGTTTCCATGTTCCTAAAATCGATGATATCTGTTGTAAGTGTCAACCCGAATGAGTGTGTTGGTTCAAGCATCGTTTTCGCCCAAGGGCTATTGGATGCTGCTTTCTCTCATCCTGGCCGTCTCTTGTGTTGTCGAGCTATATGGGCACCATAGGCAACTTCATCCTGTTTCCAGGTTTGTTGGAAAACAGGTGCATCAGGTACTCGTGCTTCAGGTACTCCAGTACTAGTACTCCCTACTTCCTCCTTTGGAATGGGCTCATTTATCCTGAGATTAACCAGATCCACAATTCCCAAATTGGAAAGTGATTCGGTTAATTCTGCAAGATCAACTCTTGAGACTTCCATCAGACTTTTCATATGATGTCAAGTAAGAGTTCATCGTAGCTTTTAGACTTCGTGACTTCCGTAGCCTTTCCTTTTGGGATTTTTAGTTTATCTCCGAACATATCTTTGTATCGTTCGTTCATTGATCTACCTGTTCCCTTTGGTAATCTTCTTTTCAGATCTAACACTTCTTGTTTTAGATCTAGAACTTCTCATTGGATCTCAGTTAGAGATCGGAACATCTTCTCCATTTGTCCACCATAATGAATGATGGTCTTCTGGATCTCCCTAAGGTCTTGAGTGACCTTAGATGTGTCTGGAACAATTATGTTCCAATCTGAGCTGGATGTCATTTAATGATATCCTGCACTTGTGTTATCTCGAAATATTTTCGGATACATTTTCTTAATTTTCTCCTCCGTTAGGCACAAGAAAATAATATTGTACAACATAATTTAATTTATTTCTTCAATAAAACTTGGCTCTGATACCAATTCGTGCATCGGATCTTAATAAATATAAATCGTGGAAAAACTCAAATAAATTCTTTTATCCAAATAAAATTATTTAATACATGGTATTGTTATACCTTTCAGACCAGATCACAAGTATAAATACGAGTGTTTTTTGGAGCACGAGAAAGGTTTTCAACCGATATACCAAAAACAATTATATCCGGGTTTCAAAATACTCTTTAGCAATATGGTTTGACAATAATAAATTAGGAGTTAACATAGCCATTTTCAAAATTAAAATAATCATTTCTTTTGGGATGTCAAAGGGCATTTTTGGTCTTTTCACCAAAAATGGGTATTTTGGGCTATTTCTTATATCAATGGGTATTTTGGAAAGTTGTTATAGTTAAATGGTTATAATGGGGTATTATCTCTAATAAAAAATTATGATGATTAGAATTCTTTATAGATAATCAAATTAAATATTCAATCAGTTACACTCAACCTATAAACAGATTGTTTAAAAAATATTAGCCAATTTGCAAAAGTAAATGGCAAGCACAGAATATAAGTAATGATAAATTGATTTTGATTTGGTTAGATTATATATTCAGAATCTCAATCCCAAAGAGAAGAAAATTCGAATTAAAATGTTGATAGAACACTTGGGCTACAAACTATTCAATTTAAACAAAATCGAAATTTAATTATAGCTTCATTTTGCTAAGAAATTTTAAAAAATAAAAATCGAAATCCATGATTAGGGCTGTAAAACAATCAAAGCTGAGACATAATTGAAACGTAGTTAGATGTAAAATATGTTCTAACTTATATAATCTATTTATCGAATTGAGTTCAAAAGAAATTTTAAACAAATTATATTGAATCGAGTATTAAATAATAAATGATTTGATTTTCACCTCTACATTTGGTACTAAAAGTTGTTCGTCGTGGAATTCTTTTGAACATATAAAACACAATGATGAGATACAATAAAATGAAGACAAAGTCTTAAGTAAGACGATCTTACGAATCTCATTCAATGATACGGGTTGGGTTTGACCCGACCAACACTAAAAATCAACGAACAAACAAGTCAAGTGTTATGGTCGAACAGATTCCAGTGCCCGAACCGAACTAATCTCCAACCTAAGTGAATCGAACCGGGTTTCCTACCTCGGCTTGGTCGGTATATGCGAACTACTTTGATAGGCAAATTATGTCTGTCCCGGCGAACTATGTTAGCTCGGAATGTAACAACGAACTGAATGATTGTATGAGAACGAACTGATCCTAACTGCCCGCTATTTTTGCGGGTTTGTTATCCATATCCCTTATTTCTGGGGTAAGGTCGAGCTAATCCTTGATTTTCGGAGAACTCCTACTTCAACTACAATTAGGACTCCTATTTCGACTACAACAAGTATCAGAGAGTATATATATGTCCTTGTTCTTTTCACTTTACACACACGCAATACACAAAAAATACACATATCATATTACTTGAGAGAATTCAGAGCCTTTCGACTGACTTGAGCGTCGGAGTCCCTTCGCCGGGAACCTCTCCCGGTGTTTGTTTTGCAGGTTGTTGGATCCGAGTGTTCAGGTTTTTGAGTTTTTGGTTCCGAGAAGACGTACGTCAGACCGGAGCAACATCATCAAAGTTAAAAAATTAAAGTCAAAATCAATAATCAACGAATCAAAGTTAACAAATCAAAGGCAACACCCGGTAAATAAAAGTTAAAGATAATACTTTTTCAAAGTATCATATGATAAATATAAAAGTATTAATGTTACACATGAAAATATTACATTATGAGAATAAAAACTTAATGTAATAATTTTATATATATCATGTAATACTTTTAAAAAGTATGTATCACATCACACACATAAAAGCATTACATGAAAAATATGAAAGTATTGTATTATGACAATAAAAGCAAATGTAATATTTTTATGTATATCATATACTACCTTTTGAAAGTATCACCTTATAATATTTTTATGTATATCATGTGATACTTTTTCACATAATATACATAAAAATATTACATTATGAGAATAAAGCACCATATAATTATTACATTGTGCATATGAAAGTATTACATTATAAGAATAAATTAAAATATAATATTTTTTGAAAGTATCACCATATAATGCTTTTATATATATCATCTAATATTTTCAAAAAGTATCACATGATATATATAAAAATATTACATGGCACACATGAAGATATTATATTATGAAAATAAAGTGATATGTAATACTTATATATATATCTATGTATATATATTATACAATACTTTTTAAAAGTACCATATGATACACATAATAACATGTAATACTTTTATGTATATCATGTGATACTTTTTGTAGTATATGATGCATTTTGAGTTGAGTCAGAGTATAAAAAAAATCTATAATTCTTTTATGTGTATCAAATAATATTTTTCTGAGTATGAGGTAATACTTTTGTATTATAAGATATGAGTCGGATCTTACAAAAATGTGCTGATACTAAAGCTTCTAAGTCCTCTTCTTTCTAGCAACATGTAATACTTTTGTGTATATATTTTTCTATATATCATATAATACTTTTATATCAATTACATATACTACATAATATAATAAAAAAATATTACCTGATATGTAAAAAAATATTACCTAATATACACAAAAATATTCCATAAAAATGACATAAATATTATATAATTTATTATGTCCAACCTAATCTGACCCGATCCATCTCACAAAATAGGATTCGTGAGACAATTTCGCACAAAACCTACTCTAAAATCAAATGACAAAATACAGATCAATAGATACGATTTCTCATCCCATAGTTGATTCTAACAAGATAAAATTCTTTCTCCATGAAAATGACATAAATATTCTTTAAAAAATAACAATATGAAAAACCAGAAACCACAATTATTTAGCAAAGTTGCAGTCAAAAAACCCTCACACGTAGTATTTAAACATAAATTCGTATTTATTTTTACGAGTATACAGACAATTACGAACACCATATAAACTAATAAATGGAAACTTAATTTCCAATATTATCTCTCAAAAATAAAATTGCAGCAGGAAATAAAGAAACAAAAATTAGTCCATTACCATTAGACCCCTGAAATTTAGTAATCCACAGCCCGAGCCACCGCCGTCAGCTCCCTGAACTTCACAGCAAAACGGCCGGCGGCGTGGCCGGCCACCGCCGCCACAAAAACTCCGACGTTGAAAGACATGACTGAGAGCATAACCAAGTAAGCTAAAGCCATACGAAGAGCATACACGGCGGCGTCAAGCGCCGCTCCGGCCAGAGGGCTGAGAACCCTCAGCTTCAATCTCGGAGCCGCCGACAGAAACTCAACGGCCGCCGCCAGAAGAAGCACCGCCGCAAGGGCTAATACGTACATTCCGAGGTGGCCGGAGCTGGGCCAGCCGGCGAACAGAACGACGACGTCTTTGCCCCAGAAGAAGCTCATGTGCATGGACGGCATGGGCATGGGCATGGCCGCCATGCCGTCCATGGTGGATTGGTTGTTATATGGTGGAGACATCGGCATCGGCATCGACATTTTTGCAGAGAATTTTATGCTTCGAAGTTGGAAGAAAATTTGAAGAAATCGAAGACGAAAATTCTTGGAGAGGGTGTATATAATAATGTGTGGTGAAAACCAAAGGCCTGCTATATTTTATATTTATTTTTTAGTAAAACAAAATGTCTTATTGCTGTCACTTTGGTATGGTCGAAACCTGAAAATGATTGTTCAAAGAATTTCATATATATATATATATATATAAAATTTTGTATTTTTATAAAAAAAATTGACTTCTTTTTAAATGGATTTATACACACATATGAGATATGTCAGTGTTCAAAGAACATAGACATTTTATTTCATTGAGCCCTTGCTTCTTTTTTCTTTTTTTAATTGAGTTACAAATTTTAAGAGAGAATTATATTTTTTGTTTTATAACTGGGGGTTGGGGTTGTTGAACCATAGGCTAATTAATGATAGATATATCTTTTACTATGAGCAATGTTTCGAATAGATTTGAAATAGATGAAAGTATTCATTTTAGCATAAAAAATATAATTATATATTCAAATTATCATAACATATAATAGTATGCCACTTTCTACCACCAAATATAATAGTATGTCACTTTTTACCACCATTTTTGTCAAAGTCAACTTGGATGATTGGACAATTAATATATTTTATTAATTAGTCAATGGTGACAAATATAAACTCATTAATTATTGTTTAATTTTTCAATAATTTTCCACGTGTAGTAATTTCAATTGACTCATGAATTATTGTTAATTTTTTTTTAAATATATCCATGTGTGATTTCAATTGCAACAATTAATTTGGGCATGACTATTACACCAAATTTTTTGTTTTGTTTTGTTGTCATTATTCATTATTGTCTTCATTGAATTTGGCCATGCACATCAATTAATTCGATTGATGACAGTGCACCAATTTTTTTGTTTTTTCCTTCTCATTATTAAGTGTGAATTCACTTTTACTGTGAAATCACATGTAATTTTCCTCCGTTTGTTCTTCTATATAGGTTGATAATTTCAGTAGGAAATTATCAGACAACATTTTGAAGAACAAAACATTCGAGTATTTTTTCCGACATTTTGGCTCTTGGAAGAGTGGAAAAATTATTGTTGAAATAAGAAAGGTATGTTTACTAGTTAATAATCCTCATTTAACCCTATTTTTTGAGGAATTAGGTTTAATTTGTTTTCATATATGCTTGAATTGATGTTTGGAATGGTTAAACGTGTTTAATTTTGCATTTGATAGGGTTAATTTGTTTGAATATATGCTTGAATTTATGTTTGAAAGGGTTAAACGGGAAAAATCGACGTTTGGAATGCAATAAATACCGATTTTATAGTGATTGTATAGAATAATCACGTTTAACACTGTAATGATAGTGTTAAACGTGAATAAATAGAAAATTCACGAGTAACCCTATAATTATAGTGTTTTGAGATTGAGGGGTATTTTGGTAATTTGGTCAAAAGGTTGACTTTGACCGGGACTCACGACCCCCGGTCAACGGTATGTCGTTGGTGACGACTCGATAATAAAATATGATGAAAAGAAACGGGATAGAAAACGAATCGAAAATTCACGGTTGGGATTTTTTCCCCGCGACGGGGAAAAAATCCCCGTCGCCTCCCGGCAGCTGCCGAGAAATCTCGGCAGCGGGGGCACCCGTGATCGGCAGCTGCCGGGAGCTCCGGCCCCCGCTACCGAGAAAACTCGGCAGCTGCCGATCACGGGTGCCCCCGCTGCCGAGATTTCTCGGCAGCGTGGGCGGGAGCTCCCGGCAACTGCCGAGAAAACTCGACCAGACGAGGCAACACGTGATTTTTTCAAAATTCACGTGTAACCCTATAATTTAAGGGCTACACGTGTAGCCCTATATTTATAGGGTTACACGTGAATTTTGAAAAAATCACGTGTTGCCCCGTCTGGTCGAGTTTTCTCGGCAGCGGGGGCGGGCGTGCTCGGCAGCTATCGAGTTTCTCGGCAGCTGCCGAGAAAACAGCATGCCCGCCCCCGTTACCGAGAAAACTCGGCAGCTGCCGAGCACGCCCGCCCCCGCTGTCGAGATTTCTCGGCAGCCGCCGAGCACGCCCGCCCCCGCTGCCGAGAAAACTCGACCGCTGCCGTCACCCGTCTCCCGTCGGGCGCACATGCTCCCGTCACCTATCTCCCGTCGGGTGCGTGCTCCTGGCACCTGTCTCCCGTCGGGCGTGCGCTCCTGTCACCCGTCTCCCGTCGGGCGGCCCTGCTCCCGGCACCTGACTCCCGTCGCGCGCGCCCCAATACCACGCCTCGTTTTTTAAAATTCCATTTAAAAAATTTAATAATTAAAATTGGACAATTAAATATCATATTTCATTATTTCCCCTTTAATAAATTTATTTAATCTCCGTCTCATAATCGGCACGTACTAAAAATAATTTCTTAATCCGGCTTGCATAATATATACGTAATTTCAATTTAAAAATTAATAATCCCAATTTCAGAATTAAAGTAACATAATATCGTAATCGAAGTTAAATTTTTTTACTAATTTTTTTAATATCCGTTTATTAATCAACACTTAATTTTGAAATAATTTCCTAATATTTTATAAATATTATGTACATATGACTGAAAATAACCCTCTTTAATAATCCTCATTACATAATTATAACACCATAGTTTCCTCGACCCGTTACGATTTTTTTTTTCCCATTTTTTTGTCTCCTTTCAATATTCAACTCAGCACTCCGTAATTATTTTTTCGAAAATCCCGTTTGACAAATTTATTAATTAAAATTGGACAATTAATTATCATATTTCATTATTTCCCCTTTAATAAATTTATTTAAACTCCGTTTAATAATCCGCACGTACTAAAAATTATTTCTTAATCCGTCTTGCATAATATATACATGATTTCAATTTAAAAATTAATGATCTCAATTTCAGAATTTAAGTAACATAATATCGTAATCGAACTTACATTTTTGTACTAATTTTTTTAATATCCGTTTATTAATCAACACTTACTTTTGAAATAATTTCCTAATATTTTATAAATATTATGTACATATGACTGAAAATAATCCTCTTTAATAATCCCCATTCCATAATTATAACAACATAGTTTCCCCGACCCGTTGGGATTTTTTTTTCCATTTTTTTTGGTCTCCTTTCAATATTGAACTCTTCACTCCGTAATTATTTTCTCGAAAATCTCATGATGTAAAAATTTAATAATTATAATTGGACAATTACATATCATATTGAATTATTTCCCCTTTAATGATTTTTTTTATTATCGGTTTAATAATCAGCACGTAATAAAAATAATTTATTCATCCGTCTTGCATAGTAGATACATACTTTGAATTAACAATTTAATAATCCTAATTTCATAATTAAAGTACCATAATATCGTCATCGAACTTAAATTTTTGTACTACTTTTTTTAATGTCCTTTTATTAATGAACACTTAATTTTGAAATTTGTTCCTAATCCGGAGCAAATATTATATACATCCTAAAAAATATTTACTCTTTAATAATCCCCATTTCATAATTATAACAACATAGTTTCCTCGACCCGTTACGAATAATTTTTTCTCCAATTTTTTGGTCTCCATTCAATATTCAACTCTCCATTCCAATTTTTTAGTTTCTAGGTATAACCAACATTAGTTATTCATAACACTGAGTCATGACTTACATAATTAATTATTGTTGGTGTTTAGAATCGGCTATAGTTTTTGTTTTATTTTATTTGTTACCAGTTACGTGTTGCCTATTACGTGTTTCATGTTTCTCACCAATTTTTTTTGAATTTTTATGCAGCAACAAAAAAAAATGACTATTGAAGTTATTGTATGGTACGGTGGCTATTGGGAAGGTTTAGAATACACGAACGGTTTTGAAGAGGTCATTCACCTTCAGGAACGAACCATATTTCATTTATTGTCTTCCATTCATGAAGTTGTGGGTGCCGATATGGCGCAGTGGGGTTATACGATTCACTCGCTGCTCGATTCTGCCGGAAGGCTGAGGAAGATAAAAATAAAAAATACAGACGTTTTGCAGTGAATTTTGGCCCAAATCGATGGGGCTCTTGTTGTTTTTGTTACTTTGACGAGGTTGAATGTTGGAGGTTCAGGTGTTGTCGTGTCCCCCGAGCCGGGAAATACACTCCCTAGCGTTGGATCGTCTTATTCTGAAGTTCCAGAACACCATGTCACCCCAGATGAGTACAGTCAACCCAGTTGGGAAATTAGTCCATCGTTTTCTTCAACCCAAACGGATCCACCTTCATATGTCTACACCGACCACAGTCTTTATTTTGCTTCGGTTCCCCTTGGACTCCAATCCGACCCGGGTTTTCACGCAAGATGGGGAATCCCCACTGAAAGTGACACTACTCATTTTGCCAGTTCATCCGTAATGCAGTGGGATCCTTCACCGCCGTAGCATGATCGAAATGACTTTGGTGGCAGACTCCATCTAAATATGGACCTAGACAGTGAGGGACATGAAGCTGTACAACCATGTGAACAGTTTGCTGAAACAGCATGCGTAGGTGCATCCGATTATGAAGATGATGGTGAAAGTGGTAATCGTGCTCCCTTCAATATTTATTACAAATTTTGAGCTTCGTTAATGTAATGTTTCATTATTTTTGATTATCTCTATATGTATATAGGTTCGGACGATCAAGGCGATGATTTTGAATTCACTACTGATCAGGAGAATGTCGTGGATGCTGAGCAACGAGAGGAGTATGAGGAATTCTGTTCGTATATATTGCGACCGGAGTGGTCTATCCCCCACATGTGGGAGACCGAGCTACCCACGGTAGGACAATTACAAACCGATGAACAGGTAACTTACGTGCTGCAAAAAGGCAGCACCTTCTGCAGCAAGGAGGAGCTGCAGACTACTGTTGGGATGCACCATCTGGAAAACAAAGTACAGTATCGTGTGGGCCATTCCGACACCAAAAGATGGTCTGCGCATTGCCCACACAAAGACTGTAGTTTCTTGATATTTGCAACACAAAAATATGGGATTTAGAAGATCTCAACAAGTGTCTTGTAGCACAGTTGTGCGTCGGATCTAAACCGTAGGTCTCCACTGCGACTTCCTTCTAAATTGGTCGGTGCATATTTCGCCGACACACTGCGTAAGGAAAAATCGACCATTGGGCCGAAAGGGATCATTGATGAAATGAACCGGCAGCATGGGTTGACACTAAGTTATAAGTCAACTTTGAAGGCGAAACGTCATGCCATGTTCCTCGCCTACGGTGATCCAAAAAAATCCTTTTGGAATTTGCTATCCTACTTGCAGGTGTTGAAGGACACCAATCCTGGTTCTTATACAGCCTTGGAAACCGACGACAGTGGAAAATTCAAATACGTGTTCTACGCCCTAGCGGCCTCAATAATGGGTTTTGTTTCATATGCACGGCCGGTAATTGTGGTGGACGGATGTCACTTAAAGGGTTTGTATAAGGGAATCGGATTTGTGGCTGTTACTCAAGACGGAAATGATCAAATATTTCCTCTTGCAATCGGCATTGGAAACATTGAAAATGATGAATCATGGACATGGTTTTTACAAAATGTCCGTGCGGCTTTCGGATGCCCAGATCACCTCCTTATTGTGTCCGATCAACACCGGAGCATTGAAAATGCCATCAACATTGCCTACCCAGAGGCGACTCATGGGCTGTGTTGCTTTCATTTACAGCAAAATTTGGCAAGGTATGGAGCACACCTGGTTGGACTTTTCAAGAGAGCTGCCTATTGTTATGATCACGACGAGTTCAATAGGTACGTTAGAAACCAATTCACTCGCAAAGTAAATTTAGATTTTGAATAATCCACCTATAAAAATTGACCACATCTTTTGACTTGTTTTTTCAGGTACATGAACAATCTAAACGCATCGGAGGTTCAGGGTGCGATAAACTCATTAAACGGAGCGGGGCAAAACAGATGGTCGCACGTGCATTGTCCGGTGCGTCGATTTAACTTCATGACGTCAAATGCTGTGGAGACGTGGAATGCTCGCCTTCTTTGGGTGCGGAGGCTTCCCATTTGTTCATTTTTGGAGGGTGCCCGAAAGATAATGGAGAAGTGGTTTTATGAAAGAAGCACAACGGCTGAAGATAGAGAAGAATTCCTGACGAAGGCGATGCACGATCGAGTCATCGAATACTTAAAGCTTGGCCGACATATGACTGTCGATAAGCTTGGACGGCATAAATTCAAGGTCACGGATCGTTCGAGAATTTTCATCGTTGACTTGAACTCAAAAATGTGCACATGTAACGTTTTCCAGAACGACCTGATACCATGCTCGCATGCCTGTGCCGCCATAAGGTATGTAATTCAGGTGACAATATGGTTTTGCTTCTTTCATTTGTTTCAATCAGAAATTATCTTACATCACTAAACGTACAAAACAATGCTTTAGCTGCAGTGTCGGGAACCAATCAGTTACTGAATACGTTTCTCCGTACTACACGACGGCGTCGTTAAGGGGAATGTGGTCTGGTGTCGTCACCCCTATGCCCGACCCGAACGAGTGGAATGTGTGCAAGGAAGTTCGTAATGTACTTTGTCGGGCACCTGACAAACCAAGACAAGCTGGTCGTCCCAAGGGTAAACAAATTCCTTCAACAGGTGAGTTTTCAGGCCGAAGGAGGGGAACAGGGCCATGTGGTCTTTGTGGCGGTTTCGGTCATAACATAAGTAGATGCCCCGAACATGTTGCGCGAATATCCGAAGATCAGCCACATGAGGGAGTCGGTGATGATAATCAGACAACAGGGCAGCCACAAGTGAGGACGAGAAGACGCAATAAATGCAGTTTGTGTCGTTCAGAAGATCATACTAGAAGAAAGTGTCATCTCTATCAGCAAGGCAATCCTGAGGAGTAAGATGGCTAATATGTGTATAGTATGCCCACACATTCATCTATATGCAAATCTGACCCCTGTGTTTTGTACCCCGGTGTCCTTGTTTCAATATGTGGATGTAAAATGTTTGATCACTTGTAGTTTTCATAGACAAATAGTTTGAATCTGTAAGTCAGGTGAATATGGATTACGAACACAGGACTGTGCTTTTTTTTCGTGCTCTCTGGATTTTGACCGTCTTTTTCATGTGCTTATGTATTGATTTGAATGTGTTAGTTGCCTTTTTTTGGTGATTATTCAGATCATTTTATTCCTCTCTGGAGGCTACACGATTTTAACGTAATGTTTATGTATTGATTTGAATATGTTAGACACGCTTTTTTGGTGATTGTTCAGATTATTTGCTTCCGGGACGATCACTGTCAAATTTTTACAAACAAAAATATATGTCCACAACGGAATAAAGCATGCAAACACTAATACATTAAAACTGACCCTAGAAAAGGAAATCAAACTAGCCTAGTATGCTCTGTAACACTACGTCGTCGAGAAAAAGTCGCGAGCAACCGTGTCCCCATCGGTACTCCATCTATAGATATCGAAGCCCATCCTTCGTCGAATCTTGTTTATACCCTCGTTTAAATAGGGTCTAGGCCAAATACGAGTTAGACAACACTCGATGGACATGAGGGCATATATGGCGCAAGAACTGTTGTCCGTCTGTACATAACATTTGGCCTCTTCTCCTGTGTACAAGTCATACTCGAGGGGCATGGGAAACTCGCGTAAGCCCTGTTCTCGTCTTCGATCGTTGAAGGATGCGTACTCAAATAGAGCTGGGAGAACACGTCTCAGTGGTAGTGTCTGTACTAGCCGATGTTCCTCCTTCGCATGGTCGTACGTGTGCCTCATGCTATCATACATGATGACACGTCCACAGTTCAGCTGAATCTCAACGGCCACCCAATGCTGGTTCATATTGATCACTGTGAGCACCTGCACCCCAGATATTATTAGTAGGTATTTTAGCACATAATTTCTCGACATAGTACATGAGAACCTTTTTAGTACGAGTATAGTAATAATAATTTATGCTCACACTATCCACGTAACTCCACCATGGTCTGACGCGGTGCCACCTAAGCATGTGACCTCGTACGTAGGGCATTAATAGCTCTAAAGATGCAGCTGAGAAGTTCTCCCTTTTCGGCGTGATGTTGTCCCTAATATGCTTGGACTCGCCGGCGTGCGTCTCAGCATAAATGGCCTTACATTTTTCCTTATCCGAAATTTGTAAATAATGGTTAGTACTTTTAGTTCGAGCTCGCATTTAAGAGTAATAGTACGAGATGGATCATTACAAAAAAATATGTGTCCACTATCAGTATCCTGCCAGCCCACTTTTGATCGCGTTTGACATTGACGAACTTCGCACTGGACTGGAGGATGCCGAGGTATGCATCAATCGGCTGTGTAGACAAGGACCAACCATTATGATAGACTCCATTTCAATCAGACGTGAGTTATAACAATGTGAAATGGTGTAATGTAAAAGATTTTGTAATAACAATACGAACCTCGAAGTCGACGTCCACATCCGGGGCCACGAATTTACTGAAAAATTCCGGGTTCTCGATGCAGCCGGACCCCACATTCAGCCTGAAATATGAACATGCACATTAGGATGTCATTCATTAGCAATAAGATATTATCGAGTGACGAAATAAGAAAGGGGACAAACTCTTCGGCATTTTTTACGCTGGCCATGTATCGCTCGAACTCCTCCTCATTTGCCTTCTTTCTTGGTCGTCTTTCATCCTTTATGAACGGGCTGAGGACATATTTACTCGAACCTCTCAGCCTAACAACATGGATGTCGGCACTTGTACTAGGCAAAATATTTGAAGAGCTGGCAGCCTCTGACCCATCATCCTCATTTCCGGCAGTCGGTGTGGTCTCCATAAGGGTCCGTCCTGCTGTAGAAGTCCCCAAATCAAAATGAATCGGGGATATATGTCCCTTAGGGTGGATCTTGTCTGAAGGTACGACGGGAGTCCTATCAGTGAGTACGTCGCCATGTGAAGGATAGAAAGACGCATGCCATCCGGATGTAGGTTGAGAAGGGTAATACTGCTCGTCCGGTGGGTAGAACTGCTCGTGGTAGGAGGGTCGATTGTTGTAGTACTCCGAGATCCCATACTGGATCATGTTTGGAATCTCCAGCTCCAAACGCTCATTCTCCTCACGTCTTCGCTCATCCACCTCATTGATCCTACCATCAACGTATGATCGAAGCTCAGAGAACTGGTCACCGACATACCCTCGTAATCCCGTCAGGCCTGCATTCATTGATTCGAAGCCTGTGCTGAACATGTTTCTGAGCTCGTCAAACATCACACCAACAAAAGGTGCAGAAGAATCTCCATAACCGATGTGTGAGGGATCTGCCTCGTCGACGATAGGGGTGGTCTGGGGGGGATACAATGGCGACTGGAAACCACCGAAATCATGAAACTACTCGTGATATGGGGGACAACTCTCGGTCGGACGGGGAGGTAGGCCGTAATCACTCTGCAGCGGAATGTCATGCAGGTCCAGAGAGACAGGGACATCAACATAAGCCGGTGCGAGATCTTCCTCCTCCTGTACCCCCAATCCGTCATCGGACCACACATGTGGCTGCCCACCTCGTCGAGAACTCTCGCCTGCAGTCAATGTGGGCTGGCGGGACCGCGTAGTCCTCGATGCCTGGGGGGCCGCGGTCATGCCTTCAGACAAGATGGCGGTGGGCCTCCGTGGACGACCCCATCTTAACTGGGTCGGCATCTGGACACCATCTGTGAGATCCTGATCAAGGTACTGCAAGTACGGTTGGCTCCTCTCACGACGCTCAACCCGAAGGTTCTCATGGCACTCGAGACCCTGCAGTAGAGATAGTCACAATTCTCATGTAAGAGAATTATAAATGCATGTAATCAATTAGAAACTTTGCATTTAAGTAAAGGTGGTCTGAACAAACCTCATGATCAAGCTCCCTCGACACGTCCTCTTTTGGCCTTTTCGTCGACCACCTCAGAAGCCTCAGTAATACCTTGTGAGACTTTGAAAGCCATTTCCCGGCATATACACCGGTGTATGGAATCGCCTCAAAAGCTCATATCTGAAAAGATCGAAGAACAATTAAAGTTAATTGTCAAGTTCAATTATTGAATCATAATATAAAACAATACCAAATTATGATGTTAACACTAACCATTAGGGCTAACGAGAATCCATAGAAGTGGTACGAGGGGGGCCTGGTTGCAGTTGGCGGGGGCAGCGAAGCTGGTAGTTGATTGATTTTGCCAAGAAGATGGAGATAAGAAATCTTACCCCAGGGAAAGCTCTCCCACCGATCCTCGTTCTCGACCAAATCCCAAACCCAAGGGTCAACTGAAGTGGTGAGTGGGTCAACTCCAAGCAAAACTGTGTAGAGGAGGATAATCTTAGCAATCTTCATCGTGTCATCAGCACGTGCTACGAACTCCTCCGCTCTAAACCGCTTAAGAAGATCCGCACAGATATTCTATCCTCGCCTTCAGAAATTCGATAAAACACGCCATACAACTGCTGCGGCCTCGACAGAACAATCGGCCTAAATGTAGAGTCGCCAAACCGTAATCCCGTCACCAAGGCAAACTCAGTCCTACAAAATCGACAAAGCCGACGGTCTCCACCAATGTGAAACCACACCTCATCTGTCGGAGTATCGGGCCCACGCACCTCACGTGATATAAGGGCGTGTAAAAAGCTCTTGCAACTGTCATTCTCAGTTGCCCAGCACAGAAAATGCCCGAAGCAGCTCGCCTGAAAATCGGTCACACAATCGTCGTGAGTTTTTTGGAGGATTTGTCTTATGTATCCTAGTACTCGGACACGTGTGTACGAGTTAATGTATGCCAGCGTCGTCTGATACTCCGGACGCACCCAATCGACCTAAAAAGGAGAAAAGAACTGTTGGTCACATTAATTCATACATTAATATACAAAATGAAATGACATATGTGAATTAATATGATACGATGTTTCATGATAAATAAAGATATGAAACTTATAAAGGTTGGAGTTTTGCTTGACCAAATTAGTAGAGCTGGATAAAACGTAGATTTATAAATTACATTGAAAAAATGCTAACCAACCATTATTATAAATTTAAAAAGTTTAAATGATCCATCAACTACGGAAACAATTAAATTGGGATAAAAGAACGTTTAAATTGAAATTATGTATCTACTATGCAAGACGGATTAAGAAATTATTTTTAGTACGTGCGGATTATTAGACGGAGATTAAATAAATTTATTCAAGGGGAAATAATGAAATATGATATTTAATTGTCCAATTATAATTATTAAATTTTTAAAATGGAATTTTCGAAAAAATAATTAATGAGTGAAGAGTTGAATGTCGAAAGGAGACCAAAAAAAATGGGAAAAAAAATCGTAACGGGTCGAGGAAACTATATTGTTATAATTATGGAATGAGGATTATTAAAGAGGATTATTTTCAGTCATATGTACATAATATTTATAAAATATTAGGAAATTATTTCAAAATTAAGTGTTGATTAATAAACAGATATTAAAAAAATTAGTATAAAAATGTAAGTTCGATTACGATATTATGTTACTTTAATTCTGAACTTTAGATTATTAATTTTTAAATTGAAATTATGTATCTACTATGCAAGACGGATTAAGAAATTATTTTTAGTACATGCGGATTATTAGATGGAGATTAAATAAATTTATTAAACGGGAAATAATGAAATATGATATTTAATTGTCCAATTATAATTTTAAATTTTTAAAATGGAAATTTCGAAAAAATAATTAATGAGTGAAGAGTTGAATATTGAAAGGAGACCAAAAAAAATGGGAAAAAAATTCGTAACGGGTCGAGGAAACTATGTTGTTAAAATTATGGAATGGGGATTATTAAAGAGGATTATTTTCAGTCATATGTACATAATATTTATAAAATATTAGGAAATTATTTCAAAATTAAGTGTTGATTAATAAATGGATATTAAAAAAATTAGTACAAAAATGTAAGTTCGATTACGATATTATGTTACTTTAATTCTGAACTTGGGATTATTAATTTTTAAATTGAAATTATGTATCTACTATGCAAGACGGATTAAGAAATTATTTTTAGTACGTGCGAATTATTAAACGGAGATTACATAAATTTATTAAAGGGGAAATAATGAAATATAATATTTAATTGTCCAATTTTAATTATTAAAATTTTTAAACAAATATTAAAAAACGAGTGGCGGTACTGGGGCGCGCGCGACAGGTGACGGGAGCACGCGCCCGACGGGAGACAGGTGCCAGGAGCACGCACCCGATGGGAGACGGGTGACGGGAGCGCGCGCCCGACGGGATATAGGTGACGGGAGCATGCGCACCCGACGGGAGACGGCTGACGGGAGCTGTCGAGTTTTCTCGGCAACGGGGGCGGGAGTGCTCGGGAGCTGCCGAGAAATCTCGGCAGCGGGGGCGGGCGTGCTCGGCAACTGCCGAGAAATCTCGGCAGCGGGGGCGGGCGTGCTCGGCAGCTGCTGAGTTTTCTCGACAGCTGCCGAGCACGCCCGCCCCCACTGCCGAGAAAATTCGACCAGACGGGGATACACATGATTTTTTCAAGGCTACACGTGATTTTTTTCAAAATTCATGTGTAGCCCTATAATTATAGGGCTACACGTGAAATTAAGGGCTACGCGTGAATTTTGAAAAAAACACGTGTTGTCCCGTCTGGTCGAGTTTTCTCGGCAGCTGTCGGGAGCCCCCACCCACGCTGTTGAGAAAACTCGGCAGCTGCCGAGCACGTCCGCCCTCGCTGTCGAGATTTCTCGGCAGCTGCCGAGCACTCCCGCCCCCGCTGCCGAGATTTCTCGGCAGCTGCCGGGAGACGACGGGGATTTTGCTCCCGTCGCCGGGAACGCGCAACGACCTTTTTTTTTCGATTCGTTTTCTATCCAAATCTCGTTTTTTTTTTATCATACTTTATCATCGGGTTGTCGCCAACGAGATACCGTTGACCGGGGGTCGTGGGTCCCGGTCAAAGTCAACCCTTTCACCTAATTACCAAAATACCCCTAAATCTTAAAACACTTAAATTATTGGGTAAAAAATTCCCACTTTTTTTACCGTCTTTTTACTGAATTATTCCCTATAATTACAGTGTTAATCTTGAATTATTAATTATAATTACACGTGATTAAACATGCATATTTTCGATTAAACGTGATTATTTTCGATTATGGCCATTTAACCTTTTCTAACATCAATTCAAGCACATATTCAAACAAATCAACCCTATCAAATTCAAATTTAAACTCAATTAACCATTCCAAACATGAATTCAACCATATATGAAAAGAAATTAAACCTAATCCCCAAATAATTTAGGGTTCAATTGGAATTCAAATCCACGTTTAACCCTCCGTTTCTTCAACTAATACTCAACAAATTCGAAGTATTAACACATATTTCCAACAAATTCAACAAAATTTCAACAAATTCTCAACAAATTTGACCAAATTCGAAACTTAATGTCAAGAATTTTCTGAAAAAACGAGGGATAAATCACTAACCTCTCCTTCTTGGTTTGACATCTTCGTCTTACACGTGAATTTTCACCGAAAAATCTAAGCTTTACACGTGAATTTGAGCTCAATTTTTGAGCTCAAAAATGGGGGAAAACTAGTGAGGAGCGGCTGTCTTCGAAGGAGGTGAGAGGGAAGGGTTTGGAGGTGGGGGAGGTGAGAGAAAGTGTGTTTTGTTGACTACTTTAGAATCTTTGACCAATTATTATTGGTTAATAATTTTCAATTCAAAGTCAATCAAAAATGGTGGTATTTTTGGCCATACTTTTAAATTTGATGGTATAAACTATCTCACTTTTATTTTTGATGGTAAAAAATAGTAAATTTTATTTTTGGTGCTATTTTGGGTAATATTTAATAGTAATTGTGGCAAATTGGGTTGCTATCCCATTTGAAATAAGTGCATCTTCCATATCGAATAAGGTTTCGGATTTAATTGAGTCCATTTTTAGTTGTAATTAAAAAAAAAACATTGGGAGTGTTGTCTTTTTAAATAAAATTTTGTTTTTTCAACAAACATCTTTAAACTTTATTGTTTAAATTAAACAATGATAACTAATTACTAAACTCACCATTTCATAATGAGTATGAATGTTGTACACTTGGTGTACATACAATTCGGGTCGACCCGTATCCACGCACTTTTACTTTTTTTTTTTTGATTTTTTTATTTCAGGGCAAAACCTTTATGTATAAAGTTGGTGACCTTTATGTACAAAGTTTGTGACCTTTATATACAAATTTTGTGACCTTTATATATAAATTATGTGACCTTTATGTTAAATAACTTAGAAAAAAATGAAGAATTTCAGCAAAATTTGTACATAGATACCTTTATGTTATATTCATATGACCCTTATGTTTATGTGACCTTTATGTACAAATATTCATACATTTATGTTTATGTACAAATATTCATACCTTTATGTATTACATAAAGGTATGAATATTTGTACATAAAGGTCATATGAATATATATAAAAGGTCACATGAATATTACATAAAGATATCTATGTACAAATTTTGCTGAAATTCTTTTTTTTTTCTAAGTTACAATGCATAAAGGTCACAACATTTATACATAAAGGTCACAACATTTGTATATAAACACTACAAGAAAATCACCTTACGACAACGATTTTTCCGCGTCGTTAAATCCATTTTTTTACCGTTGTTGTACCAACCGTTGCAAAAAATATTCGCTCTACGACAACGCACCAAAAAGCGTTGTCGTATCTGAAAAAAAATCAAAAAAATGACACATCAACATAATTTGGACACATCATTGCCACGTCATGAGAAATAAATGTGCGTTGTCTGGGATTCAAACTCGTGACCTTTGTTGGACCTTAAACCACTAGGCTACTAGTGCTTTATGTGTTTATATTATATATGTATTTCTTTTATTAACTAATTTTATATATATACATATATAATTAATGACTAATTAATATATAATTGGAAGGTTAATGACTAATTAATATGTTTAATAATATTTCATCTAATTTCATATTAAGACGATTATAAAGTATACTGTGCATATTTTTAATATATGTTATAAACATACCAAATTTTTAAAATTATGAGTTTGTTTATATATATAAGATAATATTAATGCAAATGATATAAAATAACATCATAAAATAATTAAACTTTTCAACTTTAATTTAATTAAAATAATATATAATTTTTGTATTATTATATAAAAAAATTGTATTGAGCAATTAATATATGTATGTTTTTTTATTTTGAAAAATAGTTTATGGTTCAATTAACATATTTAAGTTTTTTTTTTTCATATTATTCTTTTAATTAATCATTTTTATATCTTTTTTTATTTTATAAAATAATTTTTTCAAATAATTTATGTTTTTGGTATTAATTTTAAAACCAAACTAATTTATATTTATTTTCTAAAATAATAATATATAATTTTTATATTTTTCAAATTAATATATGTATTGTTTTTTTTTTTTTGTTGTAAAATAATTTTTGGTTCAAATTAAAACCAAACTCATTTTATATTTACTTTCTAAAATAATAATATATAATTTTTATATTATTATGTAATACAAATTTTTATATTTTTCAAATTAATATATGTATTGTTTTTTTTGTTGTAAAATAATTTTTGGTTCAAATTAAAACAAAACTCATTTTATCTTTACTTTCTAAAATAATAATATATAATTTTTATATTATTATGTAATACAAATTTTTATATTTTTCAAATTAATATATGTATTGTTTTTTTTTTTTTTTTGTAAAATAATTTTTGGTTCAAATTAAAACCAAACTCATTTTATCTTTACTTTCTAAAATAATAATATATAATTTTTATATTATTATGTAATACAAATTTTTATATTTTTCAAATTAATGTATGTATTGTTTTTTTTTGTTGTAAAATAATTTTTGGTTCAAATTAAAACCAAACTCATTTTATCTTTACTTTCTAAAATAATAATATATAATTTTTATATTATTATGTAATACAATTTTTTATATTTTTCAAATTAATGTATGTATTGTTTTTTTTTTTTTTTGTAAAATAATTTTTGGTTCAAATTAAAACCAAACTCATTTTATCTTTATTTTCTAAAATAATAATATATAATTTTTATATTATTATGTAATACAAATTTTTATATTTTTCAAATAAATAAATGTATATATTTTTTTATTGTTGTATAATTAAATTTTTTATATATTCTTAATTAATTGATATGATATATATATATCTTTTTTTTATGTTTTTTGTATTAATTTTAAAACACAATAATTTTATCTTTATCTTTTTTTAAGAAAAACACAATAATTTATGAATTATGAATTATAAAACACAATTTTCGAATTATGTTTTAAAATAATATACCAATTTTGTATTATTATTTCAAAGGGTGAGAGTAATATTTAATTAGGTGTAGTTAATTTCTTAATTAATTCAAAATAGTATTTTATAAAAATACTATTTTCTATAATTATGAGTTTGTTCATATAAGATAATATTAATACAAATAATGTAATACAAGATAACATTATAAATTAATTAAATTTAAGTTAATTAAAAAACAATTATTTTATAATTAATGAGTTGTAAAATTGTGAAAAAAAAAGTACTAAGAAACGACAACGCCAAAAAGCGTTGCATAAAGGGTTGTAAAATTGTAAAAAAAGTACTAAGAAATGACAACGCCAAAAAGCGTTGCATAAAGGGTTGTCGTTTTGAAATAAAAATTCGCTCTACGACAACGCATCAAAAGCGTTGTCTTTTTAAAAAAACGCCATTTAACAACCCTACTAAAAAAGCGTTGTCGTTTCCTAAAAAAGCGTTGTCGTATGGCGAATTTTTTTAAAAAAGAGAAAAGCGTTGTAAATTCCAAAAGACAACACAAATTCATGAAAAGCGTTGTTAAATGGGCGTTGTTGTATGCAAAATTTCTTGTAGTGGAAAGTCACCAAATTTGTATATAAAGATCAAAGTATAAAATTTATAAAAAAAAAAAAAAAATTCACTGGATTCGGATCGGGTTGATCCGGATTACACGGATTTTAGATCCGTGCACGAGGTTCACAGGAAAATTTGTGTTTCATAATATATTTAAACACTTCAATATTTTCCTATACAAATAAGATAAAACATCTGAGGTTTATAAAATCTTTCAAATATTTTTGGCAGCATATCTAATAAATCCAATATAATTACCAAATATAAACAATATTTAATAAATATTAAGATTATCAAGCAAAACCATATGAAACAAGATCAAAATGATCCATATGAAACAAGATCAAAACCATCAACGAACTTGTACATTCTTAAAAGCATGAGATTTCATTTTAGGAACAGTAACAGTGAGAATTCCATTCTCCAAACACGACCTAACTTGATCAACCCTACAATTCTCCGGCAAGGTCATAACCCTCAAGAACTTCCCCTTACTGCGCTCAAAATGGTGCCAGTTCTCATGCATCTCTTCTCTCTCTACACTCTTTCTCCCACTTATCGTCACAGTCTTCCCCTCCTCCACCTCCACCTTCACCTCCTCCCTCTTCATCCCCGCCGGAAGATCAACCCGGAGCATGTGCGCCTCCGCAGTCTCCTCCCACTCGCTGGTGAATGGACCGATTCTGTTGTGCTGGAATGGTGCTGACATGTCGATGAAGGGGTCCCATGTGTCCATGGTGAAGGGATTGTTCTTGAAGATGGGTCTGAGGGACATTATGTTGTTTGGTGCCTTTCAAGTGTTTGTTAAAAGTCCTGAGCGAGGATTGGATTTATAGTGAGTTTAAGAAGAAGAGGAATTAGGGTTTTGTTAATGGGAATCGCCTTTTTGTGTAAAGTTGGTAGAGATATGATAATATTTTCGTGGAGGACATAGTTCAATGTCGATTGAAGATTCTAATGCTTATGCTTTATCAATGTCACAGGGAATATATATATATATATATATATATATATAGATAGACCAATTATGTCTTTTTTAATTGTTTGAGAATATTAATATTCTTTCTTACACAGCAAGAAATTTAATCACTTAAAATGGGGTATAATATTCTAACATACTATACAAGAAATTATTTTCTATTATAAAAGAGAGTTTTACAATACTCTTTATGAATATTGTAATATTGATCATTGGATGGGCTTAATCTGTATGAGTAAGTAGCCTTTTAAAGAACTACTATATAGTTTTGGGCCTAGTATTGGGCTAGGTTTGAAATAATGGGTTAGATTTCCACTTATAGTTCCTGATAATTAATCGTTAAGTTTTGAGAACACGTTCATTAATTTTAATTAATGGAAGAGTATATTCAGGGCTAAGTTATTTTATTATTATTATTATTAAGAAATGATTCTGGTTAATTTGTTGGGTTCCACGATGATGTCTTTGGATATGGACCAAAATCAAATGGAACCTCCTTTTGAGTTCATGAAATCTCAAGTCATAATCAGATTAACTAATGCAGCAAAGCCGTCCATTTTACCTTTTCCTCAAATTTTAGAATCTAAAATTTGTAAATTATAGAAAATTCATTTTATAAATATTAATATTGAACTAACTATATCAGGTACAGTATATATTGCATATGTATGTATTCATTGGAGGATTTTCATATATTACCAATAGATTGAGTGTGTTAGGATGTGTGTAGTAAATTATGTGTTTGCATTAAAATTTAAATAAGATAGGGTCTAGAATGAACGAATTTGAAAAACAAAGAGCTAAAACTACTCCATATTAATGAAAAGTTCTTAGTTTTCAAAAATAAATAAATAAATGTGAGGCTATGATTTGGATTAATAACAGTATCATATCTAACTTGTCCTACCATGACATTGTATTAATGCGGATAATTAACAGGAAGTGACTGTTACCAAATCTTTAACTGTTTCAACAATTCTCTTTTTGATTAAAGTGAAAAAGACAAATCTTAACTCAATGTCCCACAATATCTTTTATTATTATTACTTTAATCACTTTAATTTTAGGGATGTAAAATGCATTAATTGATCTATATTTTTGGATCGAAATAAATCAAGTCAAATTCTAACAATTTGATACTTAAGGTTACATCATCTATGTTTCATTCAAACACTAGCTATTTGGGCCAATGACGCATTTGGTCAAAAAAAAAAAATATATATATATATATATATATATATATTATGTGTGCAATCGTATGCTCTAAGAAATAAATATCTAATTATTAAGGAAGAATATACCAAACGAAAATATAAAATAAATCGAGGCTGAAAAGTTGATTTTATACCAATTATCGATGGGATTAGGGTAAATGAGAAATAACAAATTTAAATACAAATATTTTTATATGGCAAACGTTAATGGTTAATTAATATAGCAATTATAAATTTTATTAAATTTATAAATTAGTTTGCATCTATTTTGAGAAAATATTTGGCGTCCCGACCCTCAACTGCTCTCCGTGTTCAACTCTCTGTTTGGCAGTGAGAGGGGAGAGAGAGAGAGAGAGAGAGAGAGAGAGAGAGAGAGAGAGAGAGAGAGAGAGAGAGAGAGAGAGAGAAGAAAAAATTCGGAGAGAGAGAAGAAACGATGCAATCACCCCACGACCCAGTTTTATAGAGAGAGAGAAAAAGGGGTGCTGCTTTCTGCAATTTTCATTTCAATCGTTCACATTTCTTCGGCACTACCACTGTCAAAATCCGCCATTATTATCATCTCCAATCTTCTGTTTGGACACTGGCATTTGTCTCCTTCGATCATCCAGGGTAGTTTCTCGATTGATATCGCAAATAAACGGTGGCAATAATGAATAATGTTGATTCTCAAAAGGGTTTGTTTGCGATGTAATATGGCGTTATTGTTTAAAAGCACAAGATGTCGCTTTATATTGGTCGCGAAGCTTCAAAGGTTCGCATTTTCCTTTTACTGCACCTCATGCTATATGCTTTTGATTTGATTTGATTTTTATAGTAATTGCGTGTGGTTAATTCGATTGACGTACTGTTATTCATGATTTATGATTTGTTCCTTTGTACGAGAAGTTATGGAAGAGATTATGTACGGAAACCTCAACAGAACTCAAACTGTTAGGAGAAAATTGGAAGCATGTTTTAGGGGGTCTCATATTTCAGGTTTGTTCTTACCTATTGCTTGTGTTTATTGATCTGATCAATATTTTATTGGAAATTATGAAATATTGTATATCGCATCGTTGATCGAATCATGAGTGTTTACCCTTGCGCTTTGGATTAAGCTTGTTGCGAGCAAGAGCTTTCTTGTTCATGGCAAATGGTTGATTTCAGAGTCGCCAACCAATTAGAACATTCAAATTGAACTCACATGAGAAACCATTTTCCAAATTTTGGTGTTTTACTACATAAATGGAGTACGAGTTAGTATAATAGAATCATTAGCCCCTCGTTTATCTTTGCTAGAGTTGATTATGTGCAATTAGAAAAGGATTTGCAATGGAAAAGAAGGTCATCTAATAGGGAAATCAAAATTGCAGAACCATCTGTAGTAGATTTTTTGTATGTTTTGTTTGGATATATTATAAATGGCAGGTTAATCGTAAGGAAACTGTGTCAAGTTTTGTTTTTCTGTGGCAGATATATGGCCTGGAAATTATGGTCTCCTTATCATTTGCAACTTCCCATGAGTTTTCCAACTTTGTTGAAAGAGCGTGGTCTTTAAATGTTTTTTTGATATCAATATTATGGCATGCAATTGCAATTTGTTGGACATTCAGATCTTCTGAAGTATGTTTGTGCCTTCTCATGCCATTTGCAGATCGGAAATTCTATATTAGGTTACTTACATGCATAGTTGCATGTGCCGCTAGGCGCAAAGAGATGCAAGCTTGTTTTTGTCACCCAAGGCGCAAAATCTAATATAAATTAAGAAAATCTATAAGATAAAGAAAAAAAGTCATTATTGGATTACTAAAAGCTCATAGAGCAGATAAAGATTAATATTTCAAAAACACACAAGCCATTAAACATCTAAAGAATTTCTCTTTCATGTTCAAGATTTAAATCTAAACATTGAAAATGTGAAACCCAAGTCTTGAAGCTTTGGGTGGGACTTGGTAGACCTTTTTTTTTTTTTAATTTCCCATTTCAAAAATTGTATGAACTGCTTAATAAAAGTGCTACAACCGTCAAATACCTGTTGTTATGTTCAAGAGGGGTGCACCTATAGCTTGAAAAGGTGCACAACCTTGCGCCCCCTGCATCTTGGCCACTCCCCTAACAACTATGCTTACATAGATGGCATTGAGTAAGCTATAGTCTCCCTTTGATATAAGTTTCTATACTTCAATCCCGATATAATAGAACGTTGCTGGAGAGGTGAACAATATGTGGCTTATTATAGCATTTGGTTTTAAATGGTGATACTTCTAATGTGACATTGCAAGACAGTGTGACTTTTACTGATATGGAATTTATGTAGCTTTATCAGCTTATATATGCTGATCTTTCTAGTTAAATCCATACGCATTTTCAGCAACCTATAACCAATAGGCACTAGATTGTATTACATATTAACTTATAGCATGGTATAGGTGCAGAAACTAGAAAACTCGATTTGTGGTAGAAACTTTCTGTCATAGGACCTTACATATTCTCTTTTTTGTGGGAAGCAAAAGCACTTCGGCAGTGTTGCAGGTTTTAATTTTAGAACATGACATCCATCTGTAATACCTATTATCAGTACATCCATGGACTGGCAGCTCGAGGAGTTCATTATATACATCGGCCAGGACCCACACTTCAGGATGCTGGCTTCTTTTTTCTTCCAGTAAGCATATACAATTTTTGTAGTTTTGTCGTAAATGTTACCATGGGCATGCATGCTCTTTTCCCCGGTTGTATTCTTTTAACTTTTTTTCCAACTGTAGGAGCTTGGCCTAGAAAATGCGTACATGAGTGAAACTGTATTTACCTTCATTTTTCTGTCTTTTGTCCTGGTGAGTTTTTACGCAATTCGTTAGTTCTTTTTGAAAAGTTTAAATTGGTGTTTGTTTACTCTTGTTGATATTTTTGCTGCATGAAGTGGACTTTGCATCCTTTCGTTTTGAAGAGTAAGAAGATTTACACCGTCCTGATATGGTGCAGGGTTTTAGCATTCCTATGTGTAAGTGAATTCTGGTCCATGTTTTATATACTTGAAGCTAGCCAAAATTCTATAATTTCTTGACTGTGTACATAAAGTTTCTTGTCAATCAATTTGTCTTTTGACAGTTTCATGAAAAAATATATAGAAAATACCGACTATTAATATTTTTTGTTTATTTTCATTTTTTTTTTTTTTTTGCTGTAGGCTTGTCAATTTCTTAGGATAATAACATTCTATTCTACCCAGCTGCCCGGTCCAAACTACCATTGCCGAGAGGTAGTTCACTTATGTTTTTCTTCTCACTCAATGTAGTGCGATTTTTGTTTTCTTCTGAAGATGTTTATCATTGTATATTTTATGTAGAACTTGTAACGAAGTATTGCGTTTTATGTTGGAAATTTTATATGTAGGGTTCAAAGCTTGCAAGACTGCCTCGCCCTGATAATGTTTTGGAAGTTCTATTAATGAATTGTAGGTGACATTTTTTTTTTCACTCTCCAATATGGCGTTAGAATGTCAAAGAAATTATAGGCTTTTTGCTCACTGGCATTTCAATGGTTTTGCAGTTCCTCGGGGAGTGCTTTATGGCTGTGGCGATTTAATATTTTCATCTCACATGATATTCTCTCTAGTCTTTGTCCGGACATTCTATAAATACGGTACTCATAGGTATTTCCTTGGTATCTCTTGTAATAAACTGCTCAACTTGCTCTGTTTGCAATTATATTCATTTGGAAACGGCTCTTAGAAGTCGTAACCATATTTCTCGGTATGGTTTTGTAGATTCCTAAAATTTTTTGCTTGGTTATTGGTGGTGCTTCAGAGCTTCTTGATAGTCGCATCTCGTAAACATTATACTGTTGATGTCGTTGTAGCATGGTAATAATATCTATATAAGCTGGATTTGAACTCGAACCTTTAAATTTCTCCAAAAGTCTGATGGATTGTCCGATGCATGATTTTTATTGCAGGTACACGGTCAATTTGGTTGTGTTCTTCGTAGATAAGAAGTTACCAGGTTGGCATTTTTGTTGTTGTCGGAATTAGTTATATCCCACTTTATTTGACATCTTTTGCATCTCTGGGCTTGACTTCAATTCTTGATTCTTCCCTGAAGAACTGCCCGATCGTTCCAACGGGGCTGCAACGCAGTTGCTCCCTTTGAGCAAGGATAACAAAACGAAAGAAGAGACTCACAAACTCCTCAATGCAAATTCTGGAGATTCTACTGACTGGGTATACACACAACCTTTCAGTTCTTGATATATTCAATGATTTGCACCACTTCTCTCACCATTGATCTTTTCTCTTGTTCAGAGACCAAGAAATCAATTCAATGGCAAAATTATGGAACAAGGAAATGTTGAGGCATCAGTTAATGGTGTATAAATTTAGCGAAACTACGCCTCGATGGAACTAACTAAACTGACACAGCCTCGTTCGTCATACTTCACAGCCCATCTCTTGGAAAACCACCCCCCACCGTTCCGCAAGGCCCGGTAAACAGCTCTTTGTAATTCTAGAACATGGATTTGCTTTTCAAAGTTTTTTATGGTGGGTTTGAAATTCCATCATCAACACCATAATGCATGAAGGATTTCGAGATTCTGATTGCCTCCATCGTGTTTTGAACTCGTCCTTTTTTTTTCTTATCATGCTACTTAAAAAACCATGCATAGTGATGGCATCATCATTATACATCGCATCGTTGCTACAAGAAGAGTTGTCGACATCATAAATTAGATCGCAAAATGAATAAATTATCAAATGGAAGGGCCAATTTATCCACAGGACATTGTTGTCGGAATCAAGATTGATGACATGGTTTTGGGAAAAATGTGGTTATGCATCCTAGTTTAGATTCAATAATGTACAAAAATTAAATAAACTTGACTAGGCCAACACATAGACACCCTATATATATATTTGTCTTATTATGGAATGGGCTGTATACAGCTATTTTCCTTAGCCATGTGCTTTGATCCCTTTTGGATGTGTATCTTTGTTGATACTTTTTGTATGCAAAATTATCCCCCCCCCCCTTTTTTTGGGTTATTGATAATAATAATGATACTGAACAATGAAGGGGTATAAAAATATTTTAAATTGAAATAAAAATCTAGTTTCTGAACGATATTGTTTGAAATGAGAGGATTTCAAACTAGCCAATTTTATATTTCCATCATAATTAAGGATATGTGATGATGCCTTTATTGTAAAGGAGGGTCCTCTTGATCCCTATATGGGTGGTACATATAATTACACCTTTTTCAAACAATGGGTGGTTTTAAAAAATAAATTTGTAGGTGACTGAAAATTAAATAATGGATAGAAATTATTTTTATCAATAAATAATCTAAATTTGTGCATATAAAAATGAGGTGACTGGGGTTGGGTCCAAAATAAGGGTTTGAAATGATAATTGTTGTGGGACCATTAGTGGATCATGAGTGTTACTCATTTGCTATTATTACACACTGAAACACTCCTCATTTTCAGTTTCCTTCCAAATAAATTGTAATTTGCTTTTACCTTAGTCAACAAAGACAATCCACATATGAAGTCTTATATCTCGTACGAGACAACTTTCATTACGATTTGAATTAATTTGCATAAGATTTTTATTCAAATCTAGACATTTTATTTTTTGCTTTTTCGAGATATGACTTCATAATTTGGAAGTCTCAAACATAGAGAGTTGACATGTCTTTACTCTTTAAAATTTACTTGTTACTAATAAAACTACGGCACAGTTTTCTTATTTATTTTTTTAGGCTTGAAACTAAAACAATTGAAATTTTAATTTTTTTTGCTACACACGCGCATTAATAAGTGGAAAAAAAAAATCTAAAACTTTGCTATGATGTATGAATTGGTCTCTTCCATCATCGATATCAATAAACAACAAATATTTATCTCAATGTAAATCAATGCTAAAAAACCTGTTAAGATTTTCTATACTCATAGTTTTTTGATCTTATCGTGTTGGTTTAATTATATTATGTGTATGTTATAATATCATCGCTGTATGTATCTAGAAAAAATATTTAGTACACAATTTAAGATAGATTATCTAGTGTGTTGAACTAGCATTTAGAGTATAAAAACAAGAAAACAATTCCCTTAAAACACTGAGGTACAATGGTTTTGATCAATCTAAAATGATTATATAGTATTGAGAGAGAGAGAGAGAGAGATTGGGTTGAAGTCGTCCTAGTACCAAAAAGGTTTTGGATTTAGCAATTTTGACCAAGTCACTTTGAAATAGCATTTCCAACTTTGGTCATACAATGACTATGCAAATATTAAGTAACCTTCCTTTTTTGTGAAGGGAATTCATAAGTGTCTTCACACTGTACAAAATTAATGACACAACCTTTTAGAAATACATAAATATTTATACGAGATGATTTCACATCTATGATTTCACAAACTCATCAATATACATTTTGTTGGTTACGAGTAGACCTATTTCATATAACTAATCACATGAAATAATATGATAATATGTTTTAAATATATATATTTAATCTACTTAATATAAATGCACTTGATCATTATCCGAATTTCCAAATATGACAAATCTCCGCACCACTTCAAAATTTTGAATTCGTGTATGCAATGTGGGAGAAAAAAAATCATTATATCGAGTGCAGCCACATCTTAAAATAATGAAATTTATAGTATTTATTAAAGACCGTTTTCCATGTTTGATTTAGGTTTTAAAAGTATTTATTAAAACTGCCATTGAATTTACATTACTTTAAAGTATAAGAGTGAGATACATAAAAGTGGAAATTTCGATTCCATTTGCAACTTAGAAATAATATAAAAACTTTTATATAACTGGTACACAAACGATCCGACCTACATGCCCTCCATGCACACGCACGTGCTTCCAAGAATTTGGGTGAACGCACTCACACCCACTCAAATTCGCTTCAAGTGTTATACTTTTATATTATGTTAAACATATATTTATGTTATATAATTAGTCATATCTTTAGAGTTTTTATGTTATATTAAGCACATTTTTATATAATGTTAAATATACATTTATGTTATGTTAAACATACCTTTATGGTTTCATGTTATGTTAAACATACTTTTAGGGTTTTTATGTTATGTTAAATATACATTTATGTTATATTAAACATACTTTTATGAAACATTAAGCATATCTTTATAATTTTACGTTATGTTAAGCATACCTTTAAGATTTTTATATTATATTAATCATATCTTTTAATTATGTTCGTTGTATCTTTATATATTATATAAAAGGTATGAATTATATTAGGGTTTTTTTTGCCAAAATTAGAGTTTTTTATTTAAAATTAAAATATTATATAAATGTATGTTTAACATAATATAAATATATGTCTAACACAACATAAAAGTTAGGTTTAAAAAAAAAAAAATGTGTGGATTCGGGTTAGATTCGGCCGATCCGACCCGCGTTATATGGATCTAAAATCCATACAACAATTACACACAAATACAACTCTTGAAATAATTTGAATTGGTCTACATGTTTGAAGGGCAAAAAAAAAAAAAAACATAATCAAGTAATCTGGCAATTGAATATTGTGAAAATTGTTAGTGTTTTTAAAATAATTTTACATCCAAAAATTTGTGAAACCGTCACATGAATTTAATAGTGTGAGATGAACTGATCCATCTGCATTTATATGAGTTTAGAAAAATTGATTTGATTCTTGAATAATGACTCCATCATGTCAAATTATATCCGTGGAACCAAGGAAGTAAAAATCGCGATATTTCGACGATATATCGTTGAAATATCGCAAAATTTGGGGGTTCGATATAAAATCGCGCTACAATTTTATATCCGCAAAAATATCAGGATATATCGTGAGTTATAGCCACACGTTGACAACTGTCTTTTTTTTTTTTTTTGCGCTCAGCGCCTTTGTCCAACCATTTTGTTTTTTTTTCCTTTTTTTTCCCTTTTCATTATGACTCATCCCTTTTCATTTTGTTTTTTAATTATGAGACGTTAATTTCTTTTTTTTTTTCTTTTTTATTATAATTTATTTATATATATTTAAAGGATATTTTTAAAATTAAACTCTATCTATCTCTCAATATTTATATTTGTATCTATGAGTGGAATAAATAATAATTATAGTTAAATTCTTTAAATAAATTAACACACTAACATTTAGGTTCCTTTTATAATTTAATTAAGTTTAGTTAATTTTTAAAATATTTAATAAAAGGATTATGATGTATATATTATATACTATATATTAGTAGTTTATCTCTATATTTATTGTAAATATATTATTTGATTTAAATTTTAAGTTTAATATAGTATTAATGTTAGTTATATGAAGACACTTTTAAAAAAATAAATTAAAATGTCTTGGTATTGCTTAGGTATTAAACATGTGAAAAAATTATTAAATTATTCTATTTATTAATATCTTTTTATATAAAATTTGTCATGTTATCATAGTAGACAACGTTTATATAGTATTTTATTTATATATTTATTAAAAATATATCATTTTATTTGAAATTATAAATTCAATATATGTATTAATGTCAGTTATAATGATATTATAATTAATAGATATATTTTTCAATTTTTTTAGAAAGTTTTTATATTTTTTTAAAAAATGTCCGATATTTCCACCGATACCGATATCGATACCGATACCGATATATCCGTAAAATTAGGGTATTGATATTTTCACCGATACCGATTTTTTCGTCCTTGCGTGGAACAGATTAATACTATAAGTTTTATTTGGTCTTAAACCAAGTTTAAGGAGGATTAATTAATTTATTAATAATGTGGGTGTCGTGAAACTTTAACTAACCAAAACAAACGTACAGAGGATTTGGTTTTGGCCAATTAGCATTGGATTTTTGACTTTGACCAGCACCGAAAAACTATATATTGTATTATATTATATTATATTATATTATTTGGCAATATTATAAATAGTATTTCTTTTCGATTTGAACTGGAGTCACTGGACAAATCTTTTTTTTTTTTTTTTTGAATTTAGGCAAACTGATCTGATTGAGAGGATATTTGACTTTGACATACCTGGTAGATTGTAAGTTAGATAATGATATATTAAAATTATATTATAATATATTCCTTTACCAATTTGGGTTGATTATTTTGAAAAACTAAGACGGATGTAATATAATATTAGTGTATACAATTTTATCAAAGTGTTACGACAAAAGAGCCTCAAAAGTTATTTTAAAAAAGTACGACATGTCGACATATTATGGAATAAAACGATTTAGATTAACTCGTCTTAATTTGTTTTGTTATTAAATCTTAAAAGGTTAATGATTATATTTTATTCAAATACTTCAATATTTTAATTTAAAAAAATTAATATGTTTAAAGCTCTAAAATAACTTTATTATTTTCAGTTTTTTCTAAAATTGAAAACTTATAATAAAATGTTAGAAGTTATGAACTTTGAAAAATAAATAGTGTTCTAATAGATCAAAATTCGTGGCTAAATTTGTTATTCCATCTCACACTTTATCACTTATAGGTCATATTTATATATGACATATTTGATTATTTTAAAATATAAAATGATATAGAAACTTGCAATAAAGGATATAGTGTGATGTTGTTTAAACTCTAACAAAAGAAATAAAATAAAATCAGAGGTGATCCTTAATTCAAGGTATCTTCTTTCTTATTGCCGGCAAAAAACGCCAAAACCTCCACGTCGATCGAATTCATTTTTTTGGTTTAATTGAGAAAATGTCACGTGTTATGTTTTTTTGGGGAAAAAAAGGTGATTTATTGAAATTTGTTACACTGGAAAATTCATATATCTTTAACAAGTTTTAAACTAAACAATTCTACCCACCTATACATCATGGACATATTACACATTAAAAATCTAAAATATTTATTAATTTTATTTTTCATATAATGAGAAGATGAGATCATTACACGTCATTAATGGATATATTAAGAGTTATCCACGGTGGATTTTTGAATATTTTCCTTAAAGTAAATGTAATAATGGAATTTCAGGAATGTTATTGGGAAATGATTTATAAAATTGCGCTACAATTTGATGTTGGCTTTTTTTGTAGTATAAAAATGATATTCATCCCATTTTTTTTTTAAGGAATAGTGTTATAAGGTCAAAAAAATGCAACTAGTAAAGTAATTACTATTATCTCAACAAATAAAATTAATATGGAAATAATTTGATTTTTAGATTCCTAAAACAAAGGAAATTTTCACTGAGACAAATTTATGGTCAACTCGTACCTTTTTTCCTAATTGGAGGAGACATTTCAAGAATTCAAATTGTAACAAAACGGAATCAACAATCTTAATAATTATAATCTTATAATTACTAATAAAATAAAATGTGAGATCCAACAATAAATTATATAAGACAATCTATATAACATGTTTTGCTATCAACAATATTCTAAAAGTTTGTTTTGAGATTTAAATTCTATCGATTCTTCTTCACAACACTTAGGTATATCTTTAGATTTACGGACTAAAGAGTTTAGAGTCGAGTGAAGAAATTATTCATTTTTCTCTAATAAAAAAAAGAAAAATCAAATTTATCTGAATGAACTTCACACTCAGTCCAACCCAATTTACACAAAAATAAATCAAAAAATGGTTTGACTATTCAACTTTTTTTATAAATATATCTACACATAGGATTGCTTTAACTTAAATATAATTATTTTACACAATAAACAAAAGAATTTAATAAATCAAGTAGACATGTAGTTGAATCATATGATGAATCCAACAATAAACACAATCATTGATATCTTAATACAACAAAATACAGAAAATATAAACACCACTTAAAATGAGAATCCAAACTAATTAAGAATACAAAAATGAAGTATTTGATTGCATGAGACTTGTCTAACGCAGTTTATCTCTTATATCCTACGAGCACGAAACGGGTTTATTAAATAGAGTATTAATTAAAAAATAAAAATATCTGGCAAGAAATACGGAGAATAAGGCAGAAAAGAGGAATGATGAGGAAGTAGAAAAACAGCATAAAGCAGAAAGCTAAAACCAGGGGGGCATACAAAAAAAAGGACACTTTTTGTGCACACATAAAAGAAAGTAGCCACTGTTCATCAAACCGAAATACATGAAGAAAAATCATGGTGTAATTCACACTTACTCCATGCTTATAATGCATGCTCTTGAAATGTGAAACCTGAATATCACAATTCTTGGATCAGAAAACCACCAAAGATCTCATTTTTCAGAGATTTAGTCTTCATTTCTAGCTTCAAAAAATGGGTGGACGCTGCTCCAAGTTTTCCTTGTGTTGGTGGCATTCTCACCTCAAACCCACTGCTCTTCAATCCTCTGATCTGGGTCGGTTTTTTTTTTCTCTTTTTTGTTTGTGGGGTTTTGTGAAAAGTGTTTCTTTTTGGTTTAATTTTTGTGGGTTTGCAGAAAATGGGGAGAAAGATTCATTGCCGAGCTTCAGAGAGTTTAAATGGGATGAGTTGAAAGCTGCAACAAATGGGTTTTCTTCAGACAACATAGTTTCAGAGCATGGAGAGAAGGCTCCTAATGTAGTTTACAAAGGGTTGCTTGAGAATGAGAGATGGATTGCTGTTAAGCGTTTCAATCGCTCTGCTTGGCCTGATTCTCGTCAATTCTTGGTTAGTGTGTTTCTTGATTTTGTTCATGTTGTTTCGTTGTCAGTTCATTTGTGCGTAAGTGGAGCTTTCTTTTATGTTTTTCCTTTTCTTGCAATTTCTTTGGCATCTGATTTGATTCAATGTTGTATAGTTCTTGTTGGAAAAGTAGCATTTTGGGTCCTTTTGTATTTGTGTGTTTATTTGTACTCTAGGATCAAGATCAGATTTCTAATCAAGATAGGAGATGGTGTTTGTATATTTGTTTTTTCTGTCTTTTTTTTTTTCTTTTTTTTTTTTTTTCTTGATGTTCTTTGTGGAATGTTTAAGGATGAGTCTAAGGCAGTGGGGAGTCTGAGAAGCGAACGATTGGCGAATTTAATTGGATGTTGCTACGAAGGGGAGGAGAGATTGCTAGTTGCAGAGTTTATGCCCAATGAGACTTTGGCAAGGCATTTATTTCACTGTGAGTTTCTTGTATTGATTCGTTAGTTTCTCTGAGATGTGATCTGAACATAGCATGATTCATTTAGGGTTTCTGATGTATGTTTGTAATGAATTCTAATAGGGGAAAACCAGCCAATGAAATGGGCAATGCGGTTGAGAGTGGCCTTGTATTTGGCCCAAGCTCTTGAGTACTGTAGCAATAAAGGCCGAGCATTGTATCATGATCTTAACGCTTACAGAGTCTTGTTCGATCAGGTGACATAACGTCTTAACATTTGCCTTTTCAGTTTGAAATTCTATGAACTACATGGTCTTATATACCTAGCTCTATTTGTGTATAGGATGGTAATCCCAGGCTCTCTTGCTTTGGATTGATGAAGAATAGTCGAGACGGCAAAAGTTACAGCACAAACCTAGCCTTCACTCCTCCAGAATACTTGAGAACTGGTAACATATTTAGATAATAAAATGCTCAATGAAGTTGTTATCTTGTTCTTGGATTTTGTTGATATATAGCTTTGGTTATATGTTTCTATGCAGGAAGAGTGACTCCGGAGAGTGTAGTTTACAGCTTTGGGACGATGCTTCTAGATCTTCTAAGCGGAAAGCATATACCTCCAAGCCATGTACGTTTTATACACTATCTATCTAAGATACAATAACAAGAAGTTCATTAAGGAATTGAAGAACACAACCTGCTCAATCTTGATTATCTTCTGTCTAGGCACTTGATCTTATTCGAGGCAAGAACTTTCTGATGCTGATGGATTCTTGTTTGGAGGGTCATTTCTCAAACGACGATGGAACTGAGTTGGTGAGGTTAGCTACTCGTTGTTTGCAATACGAGGCACGTGAAAGGCCCAATGCTAAGTCTCTTGTCACTTCTCTATTGTCTCTTCACAAAGAAACTGAGGTACCATCCTAATCAAAAAAATCAGTTTGTCTAAGTTGAGAAGATTGTTATTCTCATTGATGTCAAAATCAGGAACCTTCTTACGTTCTACTTGGCATTCCACAAGGAAATGCAACTACTGATCAACCATTACAGTTGACTCCAATGGGTGAAGCATGTTTGAGAATGGATCTTACTGCCATACATGAAATCTTGGACAAAACCGGATACAAAGATGACGAAGGAATAGCTAATGAGGTCCCTATTTCTCTTGTCTAAATTGTGTATTGATCGAAATTTAGTGAAAATTTCTTGATCTCTTTCCAGTCTGCTTGCAGCTATCTTTCCAAATGTGGACGAATCAAATGCAGGAAACGTTGAATTCGAAGAAGCATGGAGACGCTGCTTTTCGAGCTAAAGATTTCACAGCTGCCATTGATTGCTATACACAGGTAAAGCATGTTGTCCTATCAATTCTTCACGTTATTAGAATCCAGAGTAGAGCTGGCAATTCGGGCCTTCTGGGCCAACACCTGCTCTCACCAGCCTATAGAATTGCAGTCCATTCTAATCTTACTTGGGCTGGCAGGCCAAATTGGCCGACACCCCTAAATATTCTTTTAAATAAAAAAAAAAGTTAATTAGCTAAATTGTGAGATGAAATTACAAAAGCAAGCAAATAAACATCATAATATCACCATAAGGGCTCGTTTGCCTAATAGTATTGAGGGTTGATTGATCTCATATCACTCTATAGCTTATATTTGTCTTATAATAATTTTTAATCCCTTCGCCCTGGAAAATCAGAAGATCCTTTTCCCACAAAATTAAAATTTCTGATTATGGATCCAACCCCATGGGTGTGATCTTCAAGAATCCTTCACAAATACCAATGAACATTGAATTTAGAACTACCAAAACTACCCCAATTATTTTTTTGCCTTTCTTCTATTACTCGGGGTTATAATAGTCAATTTCATTCTTTTTGTTCAAGTTTAATCATAATCAACCAAACATTATGTTGCATATTAATATGGAATTTCATTCCAT
This sequence comes from Scutellaria barbata, assembly GCA_028654395.1. Classification (NCBI taxonomy): domain Eukaryota; kingdom Viridiplantae; phylum Streptophyta; class Magnoliopsida; order Lamiales; family Lamiaceae; genus Scutellaria; species Scutellaria barbata. Next base: position 2,193,785 of record CM053644.1, read on the forward strand.
GATGTGTATAATAAACATGACATTGATACTTAATGTTGTACTACAAATCTCAAGCTTGTCTATCCTACTATATCCCATACTATAAAGCAAACAATCCCTAAATGAATTAAGGGTTTGGGTATTTTGGTAGTTGGTTTTGTTGCTTAATGATTTAATGGATGTCGGGTGCCAAGGGCAACTGGCCAATTTAGCTTAGAGTCCACCAAACTCATCGTGCCTTTTGGACCACGCCAAAAAGGGCAATTTTTTTCTGGTGGAGCTCAAATTGTTGGTTCAATCCAAAGTATGACATGTTGTGTTTCGTGTAGTTCATTGATGGTGGGACAATGGTATCACCAACGGCCTTTGCTCGTCGATGTTTATCTTATCTGATGAATGAGATGGCTAATGAAGCTCTTGGGGATGCTATGCAAGCTCTGGTGGTATCACCAGAATGGCCAACTGCTTTTTACCTTCAAGCAGCTTCACTTTTTGCACTTGGAATGGAAAATGATGCTCAAGAATCACTCAAAGAAGCTACAAATTTGGAAGCCAAAAGAAACAGAAATTAAATGTGTATAGATTTCTACTTTTCTTTGATTTCACCTTCTTCATGTATTTAGCATTACTATCAACCTGCATCGAACACCAGAAGATCATCTGAAATCGATTCCTATTATCGTTTTTTTTTTTTTTGGTCACTTATGTAAACTTCAGCTGTAATTCTTTCAGCTTTACAAGTTTTGGGAGTGAAAAATCATTAGATTTGCTAATGCTTATTCAGAAATTCAAACTGCAAACACATATCATTTAAGTAATTCCTTTACGATGTTAATTTCAATGCACAACCATGCATCAAAATCATCAGTAATACATCCTTCATAACTCAATCAAAAAATGTAATGTAATTTGTGCCGCGATAACTAAGGTGCGCGATTGAATAACAAATGGTTCCATCTAAAGAGATCATTGAGTGTGAATTACAATGGCAAGAAATACCAGTCTTATTACTCAAATCAAGCTCGTTTTCCCCCATTATACACGTCGCAGTTGTATCATTGCACTTCAAAATAGCGAGAGTGAAATTGTCCTCTTTACATTGGAGGACGACTATTTCCAAGAAGTTGGCCAACTAAGTTAGTCACCTGCAGCAAAATTTTGAATACAGTCAAGGGTTTATCTAGCACTCAGAAATATCAAGAATATGGTCTGTTAAAGTTTGTCAAGTACATGCATTATAGTCATATGGAAATGCATGCACACACTACATTAATCACCTTCAAGCTTCTAACTTGAGGCATAATTCTAACAGGTTTTAACAACTTGTGTGACTTGAACTCTAGCTAATCAGGCAAACAGAGAAAATTGTATACTGGATGACTAAAAATATGAAATGAATCAGCAATGCGGGAGCATCAAATCACCTGCCAGTACTTGGAAACACATCGGTCAATGCAACTGTTTTCGCCCATGTTTAACTCAGATTCTTTATACCTGAAACATATGTTGTACTCTCATTAGCTCCATTTACATTCATGATCAATAAAGAGATCAAAAGGCAATTCCTACACCTCGAGAATCTGCATTTACATCAAAGGTGGTATCAAGAAGACATACTTGTGCTCGATGCATTTGTTGAAACAGGTATGCGTAAGCCTGAATCCAAAAGAAAGTATATCAAATATCAAGATTAGGCATATCAAAAGCACAAAACAGGTTGCACAGAACTCACAAGCTTAAGACAAGAGAAGGAAGAACTGGTACTATCTTAGAATCAACCAAAATTCAAGCTAAACAAGCTTTACATTAGAAACTGAATAGCATAACAAAACTACTAAAATTTAAAATACCATAAATGAAACAGTACTTCCTCCTTAAACGAAAACTACTAACATGATCGATTAAAAAAATGGGCCTTTGAGGAATTTTCACAAACACAAAGAACACAATACCTACTTGTTAAACATATCCACCCTATATTCCATCTCCTTCTCCATCATTCCGATAATCTGCACAAGAAAACAATAAAAAAAAAAAAAAAAAAAAGAGCTGTAAATTCGAAGAGCACGAAAGCCAATTACATAAAACATGCACCAAAATTCGTGTGCGTCGATACCTGCTCCCTCTCAAAAGCAGAAGGGGAGTTGGTGTTGTTTGAAGCCATTAGATCCAAAATGGAGAAATACAGAGAGAGAAATGGTTGAGAATTCTTTAACAATCGAAAATTAAAAGCTAAATTCAGATTGGAACGAGAAATTTAATCCAGACTCTCAGACGCACAACACTGAAAAATAAGATTCGTTACTTAAACCCTAATTGGAGAGGCGACTGAGAACCATAATTAGTTGGTGGTATTCAAATTTATTATGCCTACCTTTGCCTGCAGGTTTAACATACACCAACTTGGATTTTTTAATTCGAGACCCCGTTTATTATTATTATTATTATTAGTAAAAAAAAAAAAAAACTCCCAAGTTTTACATTGTTTTTATATTTAAGCCAAAAAAAATTACATTATTAATTTTAACAGTAAATTAATCCATCGATTTCAATTCTAACCAATATATAATTTTGACCAAAATTAGATTATGTATTTAGTGATGTATTTAGTGATGAGGGTGCACATAAATACAAAATTGCTCACTCATCGTAAATAATTCTTAATATTTCCATCAATAACGTGTAATGATTTTATTCCCCCATTACATGAAAAGTGAAATTAATAGATTTACTAGATTTTTGACATGTCAATCGATACATATTAATGTGTCCATAATGAGTAGGTCAGCAGAACTGCACATAAATAATATATAAATGATATATCACTTAAAATTAATTATAGATTAACCTAGTATAACCTAAATAAATGAAGAAAATAAAAATTTAGGAAAACAACACAATATAACAAAAATTTTAAGCAAAAAATTAACTATAACTTTGTTCACTTATACAAAAAATACCAAAATTTTAATAGAAAAATAATACAAATTATAAAGCAATTACATTAAAAAATAAATTTAGATGCAAAAAAAGAAAAGGTGCTCAAATATTTTAAATATAAATAACTGAAAAAAAACTCTTTTATAAAATTCAAATTATTGTATTTATCACACAATAACAATCATAGAAGAAAAATTAAATTTTCTGGTATTATGCATCATGTGATGATAAATCATTTGAAACCGATATTCAATATGTTCAATAATAATAATAATAATAATAATAATAATAATAATAATAATAATAATAACTTTTATCTTTATAATTATATAAATGGATAGCAACCCAATTTACCACAATTACTATTAAATATGATTCAAAATAGCACCAAAAATAAAATTGGCATTTTTTTATCATAAAAAATAAAAGTGAGATAGTTTATACCATCAAATTTAAAAGTAGGGCCAAAAATACCATATTTTTTGATTGACTTTGATGACCAAATTATTACGAAATAATAATTGGGTAATAATGTGATCAAAGGGAATCTTGATCAAAAACGGCTTTCTCTCACCTCCCCCCAACCCCCAAATCCTTCTCTTCTCTCTCACACCCATCGAATTACAGTCCCTTTTGTCCTCCATTTTCACCATTTTTTGAGCTCAAAAATTCCCCTAAAAAATTCACATTTAAAGCTTCGATTTTTTGGTGAAATTCCACGTTTAAGACGAAGATGTCAAACCAAGAAGGAGAGGTTAGTGATTTATCCCTCGTTTTTTCAGAAATTTGTTGAAATTAAGGTTGGAATTTGTTGAAATTTCTTGAAAATTTGTTGCAATTTTATTGAATTTGTTGAAAATATGTCTTAATACTTTGAATTTGTTGAGTATTAGTTGAACAAATGGAGGGTTAAACGTCGATTTCAATTCCAATTAAACCCTAAATTATTTAGGGATTAGGTTTAATTTCTTTACATATATGCTTAAATTCATGTTTGGAATGGTTAATTGGGTTTAAATTTGAATTTGATAGGGTTAATTTGTTTGAATATATGCTTGAATTGATGTTTGAAAGGGTTAAACGACCATAATCGAAAATAATCACATTTAATCACGTTTAATCGAAAATATGCATATTTAATCACGTACAATTATAGGGAATAATTCAAGTTTAACATTGTAATTATAGTGTTAAACGTGAATTTTTGAAAATTCACACTTAACCCTATAATTTAAGTGTTTTAATTTAGGGGTATTTTGGTAATTAGGTCAAAGGGTTGACTTTGACCGGGACCCACAACCTCCGGTCAATGATATCTCATTGGCGACGACTCGATGATAAAGTATGATGAAAACAAATGAGATTTGGATAGAAAACGAATAAAAAAAACGGTCGTCGCGCGTTCCCGACGACGGGAGCAAAAATCCCTGTCGTCTCCCGATAGCTGCAGAGAAATCTCGGCAGCGGGGGCGGGCGTGATCGGCAGCTGTCGAGTTTTCTCGACAGTGGGGGCGGGGGCTCCCGGCAGCTGCCGAGAAAACTCGACAGGGGCGGCTACACTTGATTTTAAGGGCTACACGTTATAATTGGACAGTTAAATATCATATTTCATTAATTCCTCTTTAATAATTTTTTTTAATATCCGTTTAATAATCAGCATGTAATAAAAATAATTTCTTCATCCGTCTTGTATAATAGATACATAATTTGAATTTAAAATTTAATAATCTCAATTTCATAATTAAAGTAACATAATATCCTAGTCGAATTTAAATATTTTTACTAATTTTTTTAATATCTGTTTATTAATCAACACTTAATTTTGAAATAATTTCCTAATCCTTCGCAAATATTATGTACATACTCAAAAATAATCCTCTTTAATAATCCCCATTCCATAATTATAACAACATAGTTTCCTCGACCCGTTACAAATTTTTTCTCCATTTTTTTTAGTCTCATTTCAATATTCAACTCTTCACTCGGGAATTATTTTTTCTAAAATCCCGTTTAAAAAATTTTATAATTATAATTGGACAATTAAATAACATATATCATTAATTCCCCTTTAATAAATTTTTTTAATCTCCGTTTAGTAATCAGCACGTAATAAAAATAATTTCTTAATCCGTCTTGCATAATAGATACATAATTTGAATTTAAAATTTAATAATCCCAATTTCATAATTAAAGTAACATAATATCCTAGTCGAATTTAAATATTTTTACTATTTTTTTTAATATCCGTTTATTAATCAACACTTAATTTTGAAATAATTTCCTAATCCTTCGCAAATATTATGTACATACTCAAAAATAATCCTCTTTAATAATCCTCATTCCATAATTATAACAACTTTGTTTCCTCGACCCGTTACGAATTTTTTTTCTTTCCATTTTTAGTAATCTCCTTTCAATATTCAACTCTTCACTCGGGATTTATTTTTTCTAAAATCTCGTTTTAAAAATTTAATAATTATAATTGGACAGTTAAATATCATATTTGATTAATTTCCCTTTAATAAATTTTATTTAAACTCCGTTTAATAATGAGCACGTAATAAAAATAATTTCTTCATCCGTCTTGCATAATAGATACATAATTTGAATTATCAATTTAATAATCCCAATTTCAGAATTTCCAGAATTGATGGATCATTTAAACTTTTTAAATTTCTAATAATGGTCGGTTAGCTTTTTTTTTTTGAATAATTTATAAATCTACGTTTTATCTAGCTCTACTAATTTGCTGATAGAGAGGACACTTCCTTCTTGTATGTTCTTCTGAACGAGCATTTTTTGTGTCTTCTAGTCCTCACTTGTAGTTGCCCTATTGTCTAATTATCGTCACCGAATCCCTCATAGGCCTGATCTTCGGAAATGGACGGCACATTTTCGGGACATCTAGGGATGTTGTGACCGGAACCGCCACAAAGACCACATAGCCCTGTCCCTCTTCTTCGCCCTGAAAACTCACCTGTTGATGGAATCTGTTTACCTTTTGGACGTCCAGCTTGTCTTGGCTTGTCAGGGACCCGACTTAGTACATTACGAACATCCTCACACACGTTCCAATCCTGTGCGTCGGGCACTAGGGTAACGACACCGACCCACATTCCCCTCAAGGACATCGTCGTATAGTATGGAAAAACGTATTCAATCACTGATTGGTTCGTAGAACTGTCGGCAAAACATTATTGGGTACGATTAGTGGTGCAAGATAATGTCAAATTGAGATAATTAAGAGATGCAAAAAAAATATCGTCTACTGAATTACATACCTGATCGCGGCAGAAGCGTGCGAGCATGGTATCAAGTCGTTCTGAAAAATGTTACATGTGCACATTTTTGAATTCAGATCAACGATGAAAATCCTCGAACGATCCGTGACCTTGAATTTGTGGCGTCCAAGCTTATCAACAGTCATTTGTCGGCCCAGCTTTATGTTTTCGATTACTCGGTCGTGCACCACTTTAGTCAGGATTTTTTCTCTATCTTCAGCCGCCGTTCTTCTTTCATAAAACCACTTCTCCACTATCTTTCGTGCCCCTTCCAAAAATGAACAAACGGGAAGCCTCCGCACCCAAAGGAGGCGAGCATTCCACGTCTCCGCAGCATTCGACGTCATGAAGTTAAATCGACGAATCGGGCAATGCACGCGCGACCATCTGCTCTGTCGTGCTCTGTTTAATGAACTCAGTGCACCCTGAACCTCCAATGCGTTCAGATTGTACATATACCTGAAAAAATAAGAAGAAAGATTTGATCAAATTTTATAAGTGGATAACTTATCCTTAAATAATTACAACTGAATTGATTTGTAACATACCTCTCGAACTCGTCATGATCATAACAATAGGCAGCTCTCTTGAAAAGTCCAACCAAGTGTGCTCCATACCTCGCCAAATTTTGCTGAAGATGAAAACAACACAACCCTTGAGTCGCCTCTGGGTAGGCCCTGTTGATGGCCTTTTCAATGCTAATGTGTTGATCGGACACAATAAGCAGCTGATCTGGGCATCCAAAAGCGGCACGAACATTTTGCAGAAACCATGTCCATGATTCATCATTCTCAATGTTTCCTATGCCGATTGCGAGCGGAAATATTTGGTCGTTTCCGTCTTGAGTGACAGCCACAAATCTGATCCCCTTATACAAACCTTTCAGATGGCACCCGTCCACCACCACAATTATCGGCCGTGAATATCTGACAAATCCCATAATTGAGGCGGCTAGTGCATAAAACATGTATTTGAATTTTCCATTCGAATCCGTTTCCAAGGTTGTATAAGAACCAGGATTGGTGTCCTTCAACACCTGCAAATAGGATGGAAGATTCTAGAATGATTTCTTCGGATCACCATAGGCTATGAACATTGCATGCCGTTTTATCTTCAGAGCTGACTTATAACTCAGTGTCAAACCATGTCGACAGTTCATCTCGTCAATGATCCCTTTCAGCCCGATTGTCGATTTTTCCTTCCGGAGTGTGTCGGTGAAATATTCACTGACCAATTTAGAAGGAAGTTGACATGGAGACCTACGGTTTAGATTCGAAGAACAACTGTGCTGCAAAACACTCTTTGAGATCTTCCAAACCTCATATTTTACGGTTGCATGGATCGTGAAACAACAACCTTCGTGTGGGCAATACACAAACCATCTTTTTTTTGTCAGAATTGCCCACACGATACTCTACTTTGTTTTCCAGATAGTGCAATCCAACAGCTGTCTGTAGCTCCTCCTTGCTGCAAAAGGTGGAGCCTTTTTGCAGCACGTGTGTTACTTGTTCATCTCCCCGTACTTGTCCTGCACTGGTAGCTCAATATCCCACATATCGGTGATAGACCATTTCGGCCTCAATATATACGCACAGAATTGCTCATACTCCTCTCGTTGTTTGGCATCCAAGACATTCTCCTCATCAGTACTGAATTCAAAGTCATCGTCTGCATGGTCCGAACCTACATATAGATAGAGATCGTAAAAAAAATGCAACATTACATTCACTAATTTCAAAATGATTATGAAATAAGCATGCTGTTATGATTATCACTTTGACCGTCATCTTCATGATCTGATGTTCCTACAGGTGTCGTTTCAGTAAATTGCTCATTCGATTGTATCGCTTCATGTCCGAAACTGGCTACGTCCCTGTTTAAGTGAGTCTGCCATCGAAGTCATTTCGATCATGCTCCGGTGGTGAAGGATCCCACTGCATTCCCGAAAAACTCCCAAAATGAGTATTGTCATTTTCATTGGGTATTCCTCATCTTGTGTGAAAACCCTGGTCGGATTAAAGTCCAAGGGGAACAAAACCAAAATAAGGACTTTGATCGGTGTACGCATATGAAGGTGAATCCACATGACTTTGGGAAAACGGTACACTAAATTCCCAACTCCGTTAACTGTTCTCATCCATCGTGACACGGTGTTCTGGATAGTCGGAATAAGACGATCAAACTCCAGGGGGTGTATTTTCCTGCTCGATGGACACGGCAACATCGGATTGTCCAACGTTCAACCTCGTCAGAGTAACAAAAACAACAAGAGCCCCATCGATTTTTGACAAAATTCATTGCAAAATTTCCGTATTCTTTATTTTTATCTTTCTCATTCTTCCTACAGAATCGAGTAGTGAGTGAATCGTATAACCCCACTGTGTCATATCGGCACCCACAACTTCATGAATGGAAGACATTAAATCAAATAGGGTTCGTTCCTGAAGGTGAATGACATCTTCAAAACCGTTGGTGTATTCTAAACCTTCCCAGTAGCCACTATACCATACAATAACTTCAATAGCTATTTTTTGCTGGTTACTGCAAAAAAAAAATTAAAAAAAATTTGTGAGAATCATGAAACACGTAATAGGTAACAAATAAAATAAAACAACAACTATAACCGATTCTAAACACCAAAGATAATTAATTATGTAAGTTATAAATCAAATATCAACAACTAATGTTGGTTTAACTTAGAAACTAACGTTCAAATAATCGCAAAGTTTAATTCTGAAATGGGGATTACGAAAGTGGATTATTAAAATTATCTACCTATTATTTAAGATGTTTTAGAAAAAAATTCCCTAGTGAAGAGTTGAATATTGAAAGGAGACTAAAAAAAATGAAAACAAAATTCATAACAGGTTGAGGAAACTATGTTGTTATAATTATGAAATGGGGATTAATAAAGAGTATTATTTTTGAGTATGTACATAATATTTGCGAAGGATTAGAAAATTATTTTAAAATTAAGTGTTGAATAATAAACGGATATTAAAAAAATTAGTAAAAATATTTAAATTCGACTAGAATATTATGTTACTTTAATTATGAAATTAGGATTATTAAATTTTAAATTCAAATTATATATCTATTATGCAAGACGGATGAAGAAATTATTTATATTACGTGCTGATTATCAAACGGATATTAAAAAAATTTATTAAAGGGGAATTAATGAAATATGATATTTAATTGTCCAATTATAATAATTAAAATTTTGAAACGGGATTTTAGAAAAAAATTCTCGAGTGAAGAGTTGAATATTGAAAGGGGACTAAAAAAATGGAAAAAAAATTTCATAACGGGTCGAGGAAACTATGTTGTTATAATTATGAAATGGGGATTATTAAAAAGAATTATTTTTGAGTATATACATAATATTTGCGAAGGATTAGGAAATTATTTCAAAATTAAGTGTTGATTAATAAACGGATATTAAAAAAATTAGTAAAAATATTTAAATTTGACTAGGATATTATGTTACTTTAATTATGAAATTGGGATTATTAAATTTTAAATTCAAATTATGTATCTATTATGCAAGACGGATGAAGAAATTATTTTTATTACGTGCTGATTATTAAACGGATATTAAAAAAATTTATTAAAGGGGAATTAATGAAATATGATATTTAATTATCCAATTATAATAATTAAAATTTTGAAACGGGATTTTAGAAAAAAATTCCGAGTGAAGAGTTGAATATTGAAAGGAGACTAAAAAATGGAATTTTTTTTTTGTAACGGGTCGAGGAAAGTATGTTGTTATAATTATGAAATGTGGATTATTGAAGAGGATTATTTTTGAGTATGTACATAATATTTGCGAAAGATTATGAAATTATTTCAAAATTAAGTGTTGATTAATAAACGAATATTAAAAAAAATAGTAAAAATATTTAAATTCGACTAGGATATTATGTTACTTTAATTATGAAATTAGGATTATTAAATTGGTAATTCAAATTATGTATCTATTATGCAAGACGGATTAAGAAATTATTTTTATTACGTGTTGATTATTAAACGGAGATTAAATAAATTTATTAAAGAGGAATTAATCAAATATGATATTTAAATGTCCAATTATAATTATTAAATTTTTTAAACGGGATTTTTAAAAACGGAACGTGGTGCGCGGGCGCGTCCGACGAGTAAAGGGGGAGGCGCGCGCGACGGTGACGGAAGACGGGTGATGGGAGCGCGCGCGCGACGGGAGATGGGTGACGGGACCGCACGCGACGGGTGACGGCAGCGCGCGCGGGATGGGAGATGGGTGATGGGAGCGCGCGCGCCCGACAGGAGACGGGTGACGGGAGACTATCGAGATTTCTCGACAGCGGGGGCACGGGTGATGGGCAGCTGTCGCGTTTTCTCGACAGTTGGGGCGGGGGTTCCCGACAGCTGCCGAGAAAACTCGACGGGGCGGGCTACACGTGAATTTTTCAAAATTCACGTATAACCCTATAATTATAGGGCTACACGTTAAATTCAAGTGTAGCCCTTAAATTATAGGGATACACGTGAATTTTGAAAAATTCACGTGTAGTCCTTAAAATCACGTGTAGCCCGCCCCCGTCGAGTTTTCTCGACAGCTACCGGGAGCCCCCACCCCCGCTGTCGAGAAAACTCGACAACTGCCATCACCAGTGTCCTCGCTGCCAAGATTTCTCCGCTGTCGGGAGACGACGAAGATTTTTTCTCCCATCACCGGGAACGCGAGACGACCGTGAATTTTCGATTTGTTTTCTATCCAAATCTCGTTTCTTTTCATCATACTTTATCATCGAGTTGTCGCCAATGAGATACCGTTTACCGGGGGTTGTGGGTTCCGATCGAAGTCAACCATTTGACCAAATTACCAAAATACCCCTAAATCTTAAAAATCCTATAATCATAGTGTTAAACGTGAATTTTTAATTTATTCAAGTTTAACACTATAATTAAAGTGTTAAACATGATTATTCCCTATAATCACTATAAAATCGAAATTTATACCATTTCAAACGTCGATTATGCCCGTTTAACCCTTTCAAACATCAATTCAAGCATATATTCAAACAAATTAACCCTATGAAATGCAAAATTAAACTCGTTTAACCATTTCAAACATAAATTCAAGCATATATGAAAACAAATTAAACTTAATCCCTCAAAAAATAGGGTTAAATGAGGATTATTAACTATTAAACTTACCTTTCTTATTTCAACAATAATTCTTCCACTCTTCCAAGAGCCAAAATGTCGGAAAAAAAATTCGAATAATTTGTTCTTCAAAATGTTGTATGATAATTTCGTACTGAAATTATCAACCTATATAGATGAAGAATACACAGGAAAATTACATGTGATTTCACAGTATAAAGTGAATTCACACTAAATAATAAGAAGGAAAAAACAAAAAAAATTGGTGTACTGTCATTAATCCAATTAATTGACATGCATGGACAAATGCAATGAACACAAAAAAAACAAAAAATTTGGTGTAATAGTTGCACGACCAAATTAATTGTTGCAACCCTATTACTACACGTACCTCTTATTCATTATTCCAAAAAAAAAAAAATTTAATGAGGACATATTTGTGCCCATTGACCAAAAAAATAAAATATATTAATTGTCCAATCATCCAAGTTGACTTTGACAAAAAATGTGGTAGAAAGTGGCATACTATTATATTTTGTGGTATAAAAGTTCACACTATTATATCTTATGTTAATTTGGATATATGATTATATTTTTTATGCTAAAATGAATATTTTCCTCTTATATAAAAGTAAGACCACTAGTGTCTTATGTGAAGCCCATAAATATTCTCATAATAATATTTTTTTAAAATAAAATCTTTAACAAATTAAAGTATAATACAATTGTCTTTAATATGGTTAATTAATGAATTTTACTTAATGTATATAAGAAATATTAGTAAATATAAAATAATATATAAAAAATATAGTTATATTTTTGTAAGAAGCATATGCTATACTTTAAAAAAATAAAATATTTATATATTACAAATTTAGTTATTTTTAAAACATTTGAAAAAAAAATATAAAAAATTATATTTTAGAAAAAAAAAACAAAATGAGAGTAGGTTGACTAAGAAAATGTTCAAACTTACTAATTAATGAAATTAAATATTTTTTTATAAAATTATATTTTCAATAAATTATGAAATCTATTTATTATTAATGTAGTATTATTAATTAATTTTATTATTGCATCGATTGTATCATATTTCATCAATACTAGTTACATATTATTTCATCAGATATTGATTGCATCTATTTCAGTAGATATTAGTTGTATCCTATTTTGGTGTTGTGTGGTTAATTTGGTAATGTATTATTATTAATATATTTTGTCATTGCATCATATTTCATCGATATTGGTTGCATACTATTTCATTGGATATTGGTTGTATGTTATTTCATCGGATATTGGTTGCATACTGTTTTATCGGATAGTGATTGCATATTATTTCAATGAATATTGGTTGCATGCTATTTTGATGTTGTGTGGTTAATTTGGTAATGTATTGTTATTAATTGATTTTTTATTGCATCGATTGCATCATATTTCATTGATACTGGTGGCATACTATTTAAATCCTATATTGGTTGCATGCTAATTATTGGATTACATGTAATTTATTAGTAATACCACAATCTTATGATTATAGAGATTAGGATTTTGATATAACTTCATCTATTGTGTAAGATTTAGTTACAATAATTGGTACGTATGTTGGATTTGATTTTGATGGATTTATCTCATAATTTATATATAATCTATTTGGATGAATTTTCGTATGTCAAGAATATATGGCTTCAATTTGGATGGATTTTGGTATCTCAACACATTTTTAGATTTGGATTTGATATGCAACATGGGTTAAATAGAATATTAAATCTATTAAATACATATTTGATTTATTCATTCTAACAATCATTGTTTTGGTTACCATCCAACATAATGCCACCATAGATCATATCTCATGATGTGATGCCTTAATACACAATTAACATTAAGAAAATAATTGCTTCAATCTATAAAAATATACACGTTTCAGTTTAAATACTAAATATTAAATTAGAATTAATTAATTTATATATAATTAAATTAAATGCTAAATTATAAATAATTAATTTACATCGATTAATTAAAATACCACAATTTTTGGTGTGGTATGATTTAAACAAAATCAAATGCATATAACAAAAAATATCATTGAAATGGTCCATATGTATTTCAGTCTTGTAAAGAAGCCCAATAAAAAGACTCAATACATCTCATAAGACCACAACCACAACCCAAAGCCTAAATGATAAAAGTCACCTTACACAAAAATTACCACAGTAAAATTTGGTGTATTACATAGTAGAATTACCCTATTGTTTGTTGGGTTTAATAAAGTATGGGCCAAATTTTGGTGCAGAAAAATATTGTTTGACAATATTTTTAAATCATTGTTTTTTTTTGTATTTGTGATTTTATTTTATTATTTTTTTTTCTTATTATTTTAATTTGTTTTGGTTAACTTAGTTAAATTATAATTAATTACACATAAATTATGATATGTCATTTATATATTATCTACTGACAACCGCATCTCAACATACATAATTTAAATTTGACCTAAATCATGAATTGGTTAAAATTGAAATCAATTAGTCAATTCAAGGTTAAAATTTATAATTTTAAAAGAATTAACCAAAATAGAAAAAAAATTATAAAAAATTGGATTTCTTTTATCATTAAACATTATTATTATTATTATTATTATTATTATTATTATTATTATTATTATTATTATTATTATTATTAACATCATCATTGATTTTATTAAAATCATCATTGATTTGGATGAAATTTTCTTTGTAAAGAAAAACAAAAACTAGTTAGGTTGCATTATGTTTAACTTTTATAATACTAGTCATAAAGCAATTAATGTACGGTGGGTATGTGGACAAAATTGTATGTCTAGAATACCATCATACGTCTGAAGCAATTAATGTATGGTGGGTAGCGGACAGAACTGCATGTCTAAAATAACATTAATATTTTAACATGTCTGAAATTAATGTTTTAACATGTGTAAAGCAATTAATGTATGGTGGGTATGTCACAAAACTGTATGTCTAGAATACCATCATGCGTCTGAAGTAATTAATGTATGGTGGGTAGGCGGACAGAACTGCATGTCTAAAATACCACCATGCGTCTGATGCATTAATGTTTTATGTTCAAAACTGCATTTCTAGAATACCCGTCACCATGTGTCTAAAGCCATTAACATTTTGAAAATGTTTTATGTTCAAAACTGCATGTCTAGAATACCCGTCACCATGCGTCTGAATACCAATCACCATGCGTCTGAAGCCATTAATGTTTTATGTTCAAAACTGCAAGTCTAGAATACCCGTCACCATGCGTCTGAAACCATTAATGTTTTATGTTCAAAACTGCATGTCTAGAATACCCTAAAATACCCAATACCCTACCTGTTATGTCTGAAGCAATTGCATGTCTAAAATACCTGTTATGTCTTAAGCAATTAATGGTTTGCGTTCTGAAGTTTGAAGCAATTAATGTTTTATCAAACTGTATGTCTAGAATACGCGTTATGTCTGAAGCATATTTTATGTTCTAGAATACGCGTTATGTCGAAGCATGTTTTATGCTCTGAAGCATCTGTAAATTTTCGATGAGCTCCTAAATAATAATATCCTAGAAAATGCACAATTTCCTCGATACAAAAATTCGAACAATTAAAAAAAATCAGATAAGTTTTAGAGTATGAACCCTTGATTCGCACATTGAAATTCGTGGATAGTTGCCAAAATAAATATAAATATAGGGCTTACGTCTGTTTCCTCATTTTTAACCCTTTTCCAGTAAAAGACCCTAGCCCTATGTAGGGTCTCCCACAATATCTAATGGATATAAACGATAATTTTTGTTAATGAAAAACAAATGAATTTGTGACAATGCATTTATAGAAAAACCTCATTTCTTGGTGTCAAATATAGGATATGTGGTAAAAAACTGGAAGATCTATTCTCTTTTTTTTTTCAAAAAAATCATCTTGGAGATTGTGTAGTGCTTACTCTGAAACTCTTCGTTTATACCGTAGTGATATTTTTTGTGTCTCTCTTTATCTTTGAATTCTTATCTAATGATTCGGGGCGTAATCCTGGACGGGAAGAATAAAATACAAAGGGTTTTCCTTGGTTAATTTTCAAATTGTTAGGATTTCAATGTTTAGATTTTGATGAGACAAATCACTTATGTAATAGGAAGTTTTGAGTACCCCATTTTTCAAGATGTTTAAGTGAATAAATAGACTAGAATTGAGTCTAGTGTTAAGTGCTAAAATGGAGGTTGAACAAGGATAAAGCTGCATCTATGCCATTAAGAAAAGATATCGCTGCAAGAAGGCAGGATACAGTATTGCTGCATGAAGGCAGAATACAGCACAGCTGCAAGAAGAAAAAGATACAGCAACGCCGTAACAAGACAGAACATCTCTACAACAAAGAAAGAAAGAACGGCGTCAGCATCGCTGCAAGAAAAGAGTACAGGAGTACTGCTGCAAGAAAATGATACAGCAGGACTACCGGAAGTTACTGCAACCAGGTCTAAGTTACGGCAGCACTGCAAGAAAGTATCAGCTGCATGAAGACCTAGGATACAGCGCTAAGCTTACAGTCCAGTCAAGTCAATAAGCGCAACTTACAACAAGGAGTATCCTACAATCCTAGGAAAGATAAATGCAGTACGAGGAACGAAGACTCATGCAAGAATAAATAGAGCCGTTCCAGAGAAGATCAAAGTTGCAGACACGGAGCCAATACGAAGATGCCACGTGGACTGACGCGCTGCAGAAAGCTGCGAGCCGCAACTGCCGCATTAAATGCTCAGAAAGAAAAAGTCAAGTCGCATTAAATGCGAACCATGCCTTTGGTCAGACTACTTCAAATTCAAAAGAGAGATGTCTCCTTCAACGGACATCTTCTCCTACAAGTATAAATAGAGGAAGAGATACACTGAAGCTGGTTACTGAAACTACTGATTAATCGAACAACTCACAAAGCTTACAAGATCCAAGTATTCAAGTCTACGATCAGTTTCAGTCACTCAACCTCCCGAAGTGAAGTAAGTTCAAGCTGAAAGTTTCCTCAAGGATTCAGAAGCTCACTTCAAAGCACCAGTTGAAGAAAAACCTTTTTATCTTTTTAACCTTGTTGTTGTGTGCTTAGGTTGTTTTAGTTGTGTCGAACAGTTGATAGGAGAGATCCTTGCTGTTTGTATAGTTGTCTAGAGTTAGGCAGCTTCCCTGTGTAGGAGTGTGGAACCCTGTATAGGTGAGCCTTTGAAGTTTGCAGTTGCTGTGTGTATGCTGGACTTCAGTAGGTGGTTATTTTGTAAAGTTGATAGATTGTTAGGAGTGTCCTGTAATTCAATCTTTCTTAACAAAGTTCCTGCTCGAGGAGCAGTAGAGTGGACGTAGAAGGATTATACCACCTTCGAACCACTATAAACCATAAGTGTTTATTGTTTTACTTATCTGTGCTTTTACCTTCAGTTTCTTATCTGTATCACTTTTCTGATATAAGCATCTTTGAGAAAATCAGCCTTGCATTAAAGTAAATTTCCGCTGCGCATAAAACTCCAAGTTACAGTGTGCAGCACTGTATTCTAGTGTTGTAAGCAGTAACTATCTGACGCTGCAAGTTCAAGTAACTTGCAGAGTAGAACGGATTGTTTAAAGATTGCAAAATCGACCAAGGTTCATTCACCCCCCTCTGAACCTCGGACACCACTTGGGACCAACACAAATTTTCTTAGGATTTTGTCTATTCTACACGTTTCGCTAAGATTTGAGAAATTTGAAAAAAGAAAATCAATTCATCAACGGAAACGAAAAGAGAGGGGTTCGAACCCTCGGTACGAATAACTCGTACAACGGATTAGCAATCCGATGCTTTAGCCCACTTAGCCATCTCTCCCAATTGAAAAAGATAATTACTATATTACACATAAAGTAAAGAATCTTTTTTTCTCTTTCTTCTTTATCGATTATACTGTATATATAGATCCACAAATCAGGAATTTTCTTTATCTAAAAGATGGGCTCGACCGCGCGAACAATTGAACTAAAGAAAATAAGAATTCTTTGTGTTGATTTTGTTCGAAAGGTCCTTCTTATTCTCACGGCCCGGCCTGGTCAGTAACTTGCAGAGTAGAACGTATTGTTTAAAGATTGCAAAATCGACCAAGGTTCATTCACCCCCCTCTGAACCTTGAACACCACTTGGGACCAACAAGTGGTATTAGAGCAAGTTGGGTTAAAAGCCAACTTATCTGGTCACCTACCCAGATCTACATTTGTCTCGTTGTTTTCTCTACATCAAAACTCATTCTTATAGCATATCATGGATTCATCAAATCACAAACTACCTATGTTTTCCATAGAAGAATATGACGATTGAAAGATAAGAATGCAGGCACATCTTTCAGCAATGAACGACGAAATGTGGACGGTCATCACCGAAGGACAAATAATCCCCACAAAAGTAAATCCTATGCTAGGAAGAGAGCTAGAGGAAGGAGCGCCTCCACCACCAAACTTCCTAATCAAACCAAGACTTGAATGGAACAATGAAGATAGGAAGAAAGCTAACTTGGATAATGTGGCTAAAAATGCTCTATTCATCACTTTGGATAAAGACACCTTCAACAAGGTCAAAACTTGCAGAACATCTAAGGAAATATGGGAAAAGTTGGAGCAAATATGTGAAGGGACTGAGCTCACCAAAGACAACAAAATCTCCAATGCTACCCAACTATTCGAGCTCTTCGAAATGAAGAATAAAGAGACTCTCGAGCAACTAGACTTGAGGTTCACATCCATAGTGAACAAACTAGAAGCTCTGGGCAAATACTACACTAAAAGGAGAAAAACATGAAAGTGTTGAGAGCCCTACCCACGGAGTGGGACAGCAAGACCACTGCCATGAGAGTGTCCATAGACCTGAAATCCATGAGTACATTCTACCTATTCTCCGACCTCAAAGCATTCGAGTATGACATCAACAGACGGAGAAAGGAGTCTGAAGAGTGGAGCTCCAAAGTTACAGCACTCACCGCCAGAGGCATCAAGGATACAGCAACCGCTAGTTGCAGTAAGCAGAATAAGGTTACAGCAGAAGTTGCTGAAGAGGACATGGCACTGCTCCTAAAGAAATTCAGGAGATTCATGAAGAGCAACAATAATAGCAGCAGCACCAACCTCAACAAAAAAAATGACTTCAGAAGAAGCCATCCACCTCCTCAGGTATCCTCTTCTCCACAATCAAATACAGGAAATATTGAGTTGTGTTACAACTGTAGGAAACCGGAACACTATGCAAGGAACTGTCCGTATCCAACCGTGCACAAGTATCCTGAAGGAGAAAGAGAGCAGAGGAGAGATAAGAGAAGAGAGGAAAAACACAAGCTTCGAGCTCTCATAGGAGAGATGGAAAATGCCAAGGATACAGTAGCTCCGAAGAAAGTACTGAAAGCAACAGAATCCTCTGACAGCGACACTGAAACCTCATCCTCTGATGAAGAAACGTTGATATGCCTAATGGCTAAAGATTACGAGGACAACGAAGAAGATGAGGTAATCTATCAATCGTTGTCCATACCAGAAAGTGAGGAGCTGAACATGATCCACTCCTTAAAAAAGATCATGAGTGACTTCGAGTAGATCAACTCAATTCATGAGGAATTGAAGGTTGAAAATGAGAACCTTAGAATCGACAATGAGATCCTCAAGAGCAAGAATATTGACATTGCCAAAATGCTCGCTACACGAGAGTTTGATAACTCAAAGTGTAGTAAGCTGCAACAAGAGGTCTCTAGATTAAATCTGCTGATCACTAAGCTAAAATCTGAGAAGGAAAGCTTGCAGTCCACGATAAGCACTTTCAGCAAATCATCAAAGGACGCAAGGGATTGCATAAATCAAAACAGAAACCCCTTTGAAAAATCGGGTATAGGTTACAGCAATCACACCTCCCAGGATACAGCAAGCACATCCAAAGCTGTAAAGTTTGTTTAAGCTGAAACCCCAATGGAGAAGGAGTTACTAAGTGACTCTGTGAAGATCTTGAACAAAACAGCAATGATGGATAAGGGGAAGAAACCCCAGTGCTCAACTGCAGGAAGTATGCCTGCATCTAAGAACTGGCTGCAGCAGAAGTCATCTGTTGTATGCAGCAAGAGGATGCAGCAACCAACTAAGTTGCAACACAGAAGAAACTTTCCCACCTATACTAAGACTTACATGTCTAAAACTCAAAAAGGATATACTCAAGAAAAGTATGGTGGAAGACCACACTACAAAGGTGTTGGTATCACACATGTTGTTAAAGCACACACTTATAACAAGCAGATTGCTAGGACAACTGCATACAATCAGAGAACCAACAAATCTTACAACAAATCAGTGACTGTTAAGAAAGTTTGGGTTCCCAAAGCAACTAACCCCAAAGGACCCGTACAGATATGGGTACCTAAATCTGTCTGAATTTGTTACAGATTTCAGTGCCAGGTTGCAGCAGTGATGTATGGTACATTGACAGCGGTTGCTCAAGGCACATGACAGGCAGCAAAGATTCTCTGAGAGACTTCCAAGAATGCAAAGGACCAAAGGTCATCTTTGGAGATGATTCCAAAGGAAGCACAAAAGGAAGTGGATGCCTAGTCAAAGGAAACATAAAAATCAAGGACATATCCTATGTAAAAAGACTCAGATACAACCTTCTGAGCATTAGTCAATTCTGTGATAAAGGATACACAGTGGAATTCAACCTCAACAAATGCTTAATCAAGGATAGCACCTCAAATGAAGTCAAGCTTACAGGAACAAGGAGAGGAAACATCTATTTAGCTGATTGGAGCCTCTCTACTCAACCTACATGCTTCATTGTGAAGAGTCCACCAGAACTGAGTTGGCTGTGGCACAAAAGGTTAAGCCATCTGAACTTCAAGACTATCAACAAGCTAGTAAGGAAAGGCCTCGTAAGAGGATTGCCAGATGTAGCATACAAGAAGGAAAATATTTGTGGAGCTTGTCAGAAAGGAAAATAAGTTAAGAGTTCATTCAAAGACAAGTCTCAAAAGTCATCTCACAGGATCTTAGATCTTCTACACATGGACCTTTTTGGACCAGTGGAACCAGTAAGCTTGAGCTGGAAGAAATACTCTCTCGTAGTTGTGGATGACTACTCCAGATACACCTGGACGATCTTCCTTGCAAAGAAATCAGAAACTCAAGACAAGCTACCAAATCTCATGAAGAAGATCCAGAATGAAAAAAGCTTGAGTATTGTGAAGATTAGATCAGACAGAGGAACTGAGTTCACAAACAAATTTATTGAGAAATTCGGTTATGATAATGGCATTCGACATGAATACTCTGCTGTAAGAACACCTCAACAGAACGGTGTAGCTGAAAGGAGGAATAGAACCCTCAAAGAAGCAGCAAGGACGATGATAGCAGAAGAAGAAATACCCAAGAGATTTTGGGCTGAAGCAACCAACACTGCCTGCTACACACATAACAGATGTCTAATTATAAAGGATCTAGACAAAACGCCCTATGAAATCTGGAATGAACATATACCAAATATTTCTTATTTACATATTTTTGGATGTAGGTGTTATGTTCTCAACAATGAAAATGAGCATCTAAAAACATTTGATGTTAAATTAGACGAAGGAGTATTTCTAGGTTACTCTGCTGTAAGCAGAGCCTTCAGGGTTTTCAACAAAAGAACCTTGGTGGTTGAAGAATCTATTTATGTGGTGTTTGATGAACCACACTGTGACACCAGGAAGTTGGAAGAGCCACCTGAAGAGATAGCTCCAAGGAAAGAGAATGTTGTACCGTATGTAGAAGGAGTTCTGCCTACAGAAGAAGACAAAGAAGAGGAAGTTGCATCTTTAGATACAGCAGACATTCTTACAGCAGCAGAACCTCCTGCATTACAGCAACAAGAAGAACAACCCAGACAAGAACATGTCTTCGAGCCTGACAGGACATGGTTAAGGAATCACCCAAGGGATCTTATCATAGGAGATCCATCCATTGGTGTAAGAACCAGAAGATCCATCCCTCATGAAACAATGTTTGCGTGCTTCATATCCCAGTCAGAGCCTAAGAATGTTGAAGAGGCACTGCAAGATAGCAACTGAATACAGGCCATGCAAGAAGAACTAAATGGTTTTGAAAGAAACCAAGTATGGAAGACAGTTGCAAGACCAACTCATCAAGGAGTAATTGGAACAAAGTGGGTTTTCAAGAATAAGTTAGACGAATCTAGTCTCGTAGTAAGAAACAAAGCAAGATTAGTTGCTAAAGGATACTGCCAGGAAAAAGGAATTGATTTTGATGAGACATTCACTCCAGTAGCAAGGCTGGAAGCAATACGAATTTTTCTGGCATATGCAGCTCACATGAATTTCAATGTCTATCAAATGGACGTAAAGAGTGCATTCCTGAATGGTCTTCTTATACAGGAAGTTTACGTTGAACAACCTTCAGGCTTCAAAGATCAAGCAGAAGAGAAGGTGTTTCGGTTACACAAAGCCCTGTATGGACTTAAGCAAGCTCCGAGAGCTTGGTATGACACCTTATCTCTCTATCTGCTAGAGAATGGCTTCCAGAAAGGAACGATCGACAAGACGCTGTTTAGGATACATGATGGAGAAAGTGTACTGTTAGTACAAATATATGTGGACGACATCATCTTCGGATCCACCAACAAAGAGCTATGTGAAAAATTCTCCAACCTGATGCAGTCAAAATTCGAGATCAGTATGATGGGAGAATTAAGTTTCTTTCTCGGACTGCAAGTAAAACAGCTACCTACAGGAACCTTCATCAGTCAAGTCAAGTACACGAAGGAGCTTATCAAAAAGTTTGGCATGGAGAATGGAGTAGTAACGACCGTTCTTATGTCTACATCAATAAGCCTTGACAAAGATGTTGATATTACAAAGTACAGACGCTTAATTGGATCCTTACTGTACCTTACAGCAAGCAGGCCAGACATCATGTTCGCAGTAGGAGTCTGTGCAAGATTTCAAGCAGCATCAAAAGAATCACATTTTTCAGCAGTCAAAAGAATTATTAAGTATCTAAAAGGAACTCAAGAAGTAGGCCTATGTTATCCCAAGGAATGAGGATTCAAGCTTAAAGGCTACTCTGATTCAGATTATGCAGGTTACAAGATTGATCGGAAAAGTACCAGTGGGACTTGTCAGTTTCTGGGAAATAGACTCGTTTCATGGTTCTGCAGGAAGCAAACCTCTATTACAACCTCTACAGCAGAAGTAAAGTATGTTGCAACAGGAAGTTGTTGTGCGCAAATCCTCTGGATACAGCAGCAACTTAGGGATTATGGAATTCAAGAAAAAGAGATTCCAATTCTCTGTGATAATACGAGTGCCATCGCAATTACCTATAATCCTGTATTTCACTCCAGAACAAAGCACATTGATATACGTCATCATTTTATAAGAGATCACGTGGAAAAGAAGGACATTGTGTTTGAGAAAGTTCATACGGATTTCCAGCTTGTAGATATATTCACTAAGCCCTTAAGTGAATTGAGGTTTTCAATGCTTAGAAACGAACTAGGAATTCTTAAGTTATGAAAAGAAAAGGAAGATGCAAGAACCAAGGGGGAACCTCTGCATGCTTGCGTGAAGCAGCAAGTATAGTGCTGTAAGCTATGCCTTCTTACAGTGCTGGGTTCAAACAGCACTGCATCTTATATTCTTACAGTACAGTAGAAATCGAGACGTCAAGCAGCACCAGGTTACAGCATTTATTGATTACTCTGCAACCTCGTACTAAGGATGCTGCAACCTTAAAAAGGCATTTATTTAGGCTGCAAAGAGCATGTCTTTCAGCATTAAATGCAAAGTCTGCGGGTGTCAGGAAGTGGAAAGGGCGCGGTCAGAAACCCACGCGCCAGGTAATTATGAGCGACGATTTGACATCTCCGCTTTTTCGTGGACCGTAAGATCACTTCTCCTTGAATGTTTTCAACCGTCGATCTTATCCACGTCCCTTGATTTCCGCCATAACACCCATAACCGCACCTTTTGAAATCATTATCACCATCCTTCAAGGAGAGAAAAACATTTTCGTAAAAAATCTCTAAATCTAAAATCCTCAATTTTTCTCTCTATCTCTCTCTCAAATCTTCAATGGCTGCCCATCAAACTATAGTTCTGGAAGGAAGATTAATCAACCAGGAGCATGTTCTCGTTTCAGGGCTGTTTGACAACACCCTCATCAGAAGAATTTTCGACACCCTTGAGCGGACCCAAGTCCTAGGGCTGTTGACAACAGTGTACGCTGGCTTCTCTGTGGAGTCAGTACATAGATTCTACTCCTACGCCAGGCAGGCGGAGGAAATGAACAGCATCCTGTTCAGAATGGATGCTGATGAGGAAGAACGATCCTTAACCGTTAGGGACATCGCCACCACCTTCAGCATCTCGGCTGCAGGTTTGACCCCCAGTCAGTTGACATCTTATGGGGAGGCATCTGCTCAAGAGATGTGGGATCTCTTTCGAGCAAGGGATGCAGGGGCTGAAATCAAGAGAAACGCCCACAAGAAGCTCTTTAAGCCGGAGTTTGAACTGCTTCATGATATCTGTGCATACTCCATTGAAGGCAGAATCGGGAGTTATGACAAATGCACAGATCTCCGATTCCGGATCATGTCCGTTATCATGGCCGGAGAAAAGGTGAACTGGGCGAGGTTCATCATGAAGAGGCTGTGGGAGGAAGCAGAGAAGATAACAGAGCATCGGAGCAACGGTATCACCATCTGTTCTCTGCTCTGCAAGCTTGGCCTTCAACTTGCAGCACCTGCCCCCATTCACATCGGAAAGTATCTCGGGGAGAAGAAGAAGGGCAAGACCCAACCAAAGGCTGCAGGAGTTGCGAGGAAGAAAACCAAAGACAAAAAGAATGCAACTCTTGCTCTGCAAGATGAAGCTGCAGGCAGCGGGAAGGAAGCCGAAGGAGAGGACACTCCGAGTCCTCTTCCTGTTATCAAGAGGAGTTTAGGGAAGGTTGTACCTGGAACTGAATCCTCGTCCTCTGATGATGATGCACCCTTGGTGAGAAGGCCCCACGCAGCAAGAAGAAGGTTGTTGCAGCTGCTGCCTCACAACGCTCTACAGCAAGCCTAACTGTAGTTACTGTTGCGGATGAGTCACATCAACCCAGGGATAAAGAAGGAGTTCTTAATTCCCAACTCTCTACATCTTCTATGGTTGTAGTTTTTTTTTTTTTTTTTATGAAAACACCCTACGGGGTGGGGGGTTCAGGCGGACCCCCAACCTGTATATAAACCAACCATAAAAGATACATCGTCAAAAAACATAAGTAAAGAAAAAGACAGAAAAAATAAGAACAAAAGGCCAAAACAGGCGGCCAAAAAGACACTGCCAAGACAAGGCAGGAGTAAAACCAAGTCTAAAAAGAGCCTAAGAAAAGAACCCAAGGCAATAAAAACATACGAAAAAACCGGTGCATCAAGGATGAGCACCACTACGGTCAACTCGAAACGACGGTCATCCCATCTGATCAAATCTAGCCAACACCTGAACCCGTCGAGGACAAACATCTGGAGGCTCCTCTGTATAAGGGGAATATGAGGGGTGCTCTCTTCCAGTCGTTGGTGGATAGGATCACGGAGAGGGTTGCAGGCTGGACTAGGACTGCGCTTTCCTTTGGGGGCCGGCTTGCGCTTATCAGGAGTACTCTTTCTTCGATGGCTCTTCATTTGGTCCAGGTGGTCCAGCCTCCGCTTTACATGATTCAGCGGATTGAGCAGTGTTTGGCTCGGTTTTTCTGAGGTTCTTATGGCCGGCAGAGACACACGCATTGGGTTTCTTGGGAGACGATTTGCCGGCCGGCAGCTGAGGGTGGGTTGGGCTTACGGCGTCTTTTGGATGTTGTTGAGTCTTTCTCGTATAAGCTGTGGTTTAGATTCCGAGAGCAGGGGTCTCTTTGGGCTAGGTTTTTGTTGCAGAAGTATTGCCGGCATCAGTTTCATGGTAGTGTGGGGGTCTCTCCTCATTCCAGCACGGTCTGGAAGAGGATGTGCTCGGTTCGTCTTGCGGTTCAGTCTCAGATTTTTTGGCGTTTAGGCTCTGGAGAGGTGAGCTTTTGGCATGATCATTGGATGGGGGATGGGCCTCTGTCAGATGTCATGGAGGTTTCTCGTCATTCTGGTGCCTTGGTCCACTGGTTCTGGAGTGATGGTGGTTGGGACAGGGTGAAGCTTCTTCGTGTGGTCTCCTCTGAGGTAGTGGATCGGATTTGCTTGATCCCCATTCGGGCTTGTTCTTTGGACCTTATTCGATGGAAGGGTTCTTCCGATGGGAGGTTCTCTTTTGCGTCGGTTTGGGAGTCGATCAGACCTCAGTTTCCTCTTAGACCTATTCTTAGTGCCATTTGGTCCCCTTGTCTTACCCCTACCATCTCTATATTTCTGTGGCGGCTTGTCCTTGATCGTCTTCCGGTTGATTGCAAGCTTTAGGCTCGTGGCACCTCTTTAGCTTCGAAGTGTCTTTGTTGTCCGGACCTTTCTCTTTCGAGTCAGTCTTCTGGGGGGTCTTCTGATATTGAGTCGTCTAGTCATATCTTCTTCACGAGTCCCACAGCGAGGAAAGTGTGGGAGCATTTCTACACCATGTTTGGTTTGGCACCTCCACACACTGTGCACGCTCACCATATATTGTATTACTGGAGGCATTTTTCCTTTGGAATGCACATACATAGCACACACATCACGACAGTGATCCCTTGCTTGATCTTGTGGTTCCTCTGGACTGCAAGAAATGATAGCAAGCACCGACGGTTACCAGTTCGTGCAGACTCGATTATTTTTCGGGTCCTGAGGCAGGTTCGTGTTCTCCACCATAGCAGGCTCCTCAGCAGAGGGAGTTGGGGGGGTGTTCTTCATGTGGCGGCATCTCTTGGCCTATTTTATCATTCCAGGCCCCCTCGGCCTCCTATACCTCCGATAGTTTGGCGTCCACCTGACCTTGGTTGGGTGAAGCTGAACACTGATGGAGCCTTCCGAGCTTCTACAGCGGTTTTCGGGATCGGTGGCGTGATTCACGATCATACAGGCGAGATCATTTTTACCTTCCATGAGCGGGGATCAGCGATCGAGAGTTTGGCAGCGGAGCTTTCAGCACTTCAGAGAGGCCTCTTCCACATTACGAGGCTTGGATTGTCCCGAGTATGGATTGAGCTGGATGCTATTCTAGTCGTTCAGCTTCTTTCACATTCGGATACAGGTCATTGGCGTTTCCAGGAGTCCCTTACGTGCATCCGAAATTTCCTTTCATCCTTGGAGTTTCGGGTGTCTCATATCTTACGAGAGGGGAACGCAGTGGCTGATTATTTGGCTAACTTAGGGTGTCAGACTGAGTTAGCCTTCTATGGTTGTAGTTGACCTTAGGGATGAGTCACATCGGCTTCGGGAACCACATCAGCATCGGGTCGAGCCAACTGAAGAAGAAGCTCGTCTACAAATAAAAGCTTCAGTGCTCGATCCCATCTTTCTGGCTGCTAGAAATATGGAGCAGCAGTACTCTCTCTGGAGAGAGATGAGGCTGGCTAAGGGGGAAATCCTGCTGAAGTGGAAGGATTTCCTGACAATCGAGCAAGCTGTCCTGGAGTGGGCCAAATTAGAGGACATTCTGGCACTCCTGCAACCTGAGTACGCAGCAAGAGTACAGCAGCTTGATGATAACAGTGCTGCTCAGGGAGCAAAGGACAAAAGGAAGGGAAAAGCTCTCACAGAATCCGACTCTGCAGAGCTGCCGATGAGAGCAGCAATGGAGGACGTGCAGGTCTTCCTTACCCCGGCTGCGGAGGCTGTAAGAAGGGGCGATGACGTCGCTTTTGCTCGAGAGCAAATCGACACCTTGGGAGTGGAGCAAGCTGAAGAAGCTATGCTGCAACAGGCGCTGCAACAAAGTGTAAAGGAAACCAGGATGCAGCACACTCCAAGAAGAATGCGGGGAGAAGGAAGTTCAAGTTCTCATCAGATGAACTCCCCTGTATACGAGCAAATGGTTGAAGGTCTCTCCACGATCGTCTCTCTTGATCCTCTGGAGGAAGAGACCCAACTATTGGACTATGGCGATTCCCCAGTTCGTGAAGTTGAAGATACTGCCTGTGCAGATTCTCAGGGAGAACCATCAGCCATAATCAGAGATGTCATCTCAGACATCGCTGAATTTGCCGATGAAGTATCTATGGAGGAAGTTGCAGAGGCGGTACTCCTTGTACTGGCGAAGACAGTAGTACAGCAAGCGACCATCCTTGAAGAAGCTGCTGGAGAATCAAGAAGGATGGAAGCTGAGATTTTTGCAGCAATAGAGCGTACAGTGCTGGATACTGTGGACGCTGCAGGAAACCAATCAGAGCTGCAAGAACCCATTCTTGCAGTAGAAGTTGTCCAAGTCGCAGGACCGGCAGAGGAGATGGGGTCCCTGGAGAAGACCTCAAGGGAGGATGTTGTTCTGACAACACTCTCTAAGGGTATGAAGACCTCTGCTGGGGAGGCTGTTCAGACAGTACCCGCAGAGGATACAGAAGAAAGAGCTAAGGTAACCCCAGTGCAGCTAGAGACACCTCAAGAGGAGGTTGATGCTGCGCTGCTGCATGCTCTCAAGAACCTTCCAAGGTTACAGCAGCAGAGGTTACTGAGGAAGTTGAGGTTACTGATGTCGACTTCGCAAGGATGATGAAGGAACACAACATAGCTGTTCATGGGCCAAAATCTGGCGGAGCAGATCCTGTTCAAATCTCATCCGGTGAAGATGAGGCAGATGAAGAAGAAGAAGAAGAGCACCCATCCTCAAGCTTTACAAGCTCTCAGACCAGCAACAATGAGGATGAGGTCGCCACTGAGGTTTCAAGGCAGGATGCAGCACCTAAAATTCAAGTTGTTGTACCATTCACTACATCATCTGCCGCCTCAACAAGACGAAATTCTGAGCTGACTCCTGACGAATCAATCAACCGAGTTGAAGTCGCGGTAAGATATCTGGTGCACGCCCTCCAGGAGCACGAGTCTACCATGCGCAACAGTCTCAGGGTCGCTGCCCAATTCCACGCTGAAACTATGACTGGTTTCAAGGAGGATCTTGAAGCTCTGCCGGGGATGATCAAGAGGACGCTGAATGATCACTCCCACAGGCTTTATATGGAACGGGTCGGGATGGAAGGAGAGCTGAAAGTTGAAGCTACGCTGACACGCCAGGAGATCAGGCAGTGCAAGCGTCATGCTGAGAGTGCCTCTGATAGGCTGAATACTCACTCCCATGTCCTGCAGACACTTCTGGATCGCGTATCTGATCAATCTCAGCGAACCAGAAGTGTGGACGACCGTTTGGGGAATCTGGAGCTCATTGTTGGAGAATTGAGGGACATCATGTTCCGAGCCTTCCCTCAGTTTGTCGATGCTCCAGCGGCCGCCCCCGAACCGACCCGTCGCCCACGTTCCAAGGTGGTCCCAGCTGCCCCTGCTCAGCCCCCGGTATTTGATGATGCCAAAAAGGGATAAAGTAAAGAAGATAGATACAGGAGCTGAAGAAGATGATGAAGATGATGACCAGCAACCTCTCAGCAGGAGGAGGAGAAGTTCTGGATCATCTGCTGTTGCTGACATCCCCTCTCCAAAGAGATGATGATGCTGGAGCTGGAGGAGCTGGTGCAGCTGTAGGAGGAAGATCTGCTGCAGGTTTTGCATTCAGCAGGGCTGCAAGCAAGGATGCAGCGCCTCCATCCTATCAGTCCAAGAGAAGGGATGAGAGCCAGCAGCAAGGCTCAAGAAAGAGAATGAGCGGGGACGAGTCTGAGAGTCAAAGGCAGCAAAGAGAAGAACAAGATCCATATGCCTAGATTTAAAGACTCGGGGTAATTGGTGAGAAGAGAATAATTCCAGATAACTTCTATCAATTTCCTCCTCAAGAGATCCCTCGCCTTGACATAGAAAAAATCTCTGCTGAAGTGTCCGTTCTGATGGATCAGAGGTCTGAAGGTAAAAATATGGCTTGGAGGTTTGACATCTTCAAGGAAATCAGACTGCCTACTGACAGGAATCCATCATTTGAGGCGATCACCATATATAAACGATTAGAATACCTCAGACACTTTAGAGAATTATGCAGAAATGGCAAATTCAGCAGATATCATACTTGCAAGACTGCATTAAAGAGATATGAGCAGCTCGCTAGGGACGGAGATCTGGAGATTCAGAGATATTATATCGACCTAGTGAAGCATGGCGGGATCGTACCCTACTGTGAGGACTTCTGGCTCAAATGGATCCAAATTCCTGTGATTATGCACAAGTTGGAAGAGTCCTATCAAGAGTCCATCAGGGACTGGTGGAAAGGATCAAGAGGAAGAGAAGGCATTGAAAAGTTTGCTGAAAGAAGATTTGAAGAACCGTCATCTAAAAGGTCCCTGTTTCAGTAAAATCTATACTCTCTTATGATCCCTGTTGTACATTATATATCTTGTAAAATTTCTCTCTGTTAATGAAGAAATTTTGTTTCTTTCTGTTCAGTCCAAGTTCAAACCTTATGAACTCATGCATGTTGTTTACATTTTTTTTCCTGATGATATGTGATGAAATGAATAGCATGATGCATCTCTAATGAATTCAGGATTAGACTTAATCTTATCAAAGTTGTTCAAGCATGTAATCCAGATAAACCATATGAGATAATGTAAAATAAAACTTCTTCATGAACGAAATAATGTAAAGGTTTTGTTATCATCAAAAAGGGGGAAATTGTTAGGATTTCAATGTTTAGATTTTGATGAGACAAATCACTTATGTAATAGGAAGTTTTGAGTACCCCATTTTTCACGATGTTTAAGTGAATAAATAGACTAGAATTGAGTCTAGTGTTAAGTGCTAAAATGGAGATTGAACAAGGATAAAGCTGCATCTATGCCATTAAGAAAAGATATCGCTGCAAGAAGGCAGGATACAGTATTACTGCATGAAGGCAGAATATAGCACAACTGCGAGAAGAAAAAGATACAGCAACGCCGTAACAAGACAGAACATCTCTACAGCAAAGAAAGAAAGAACGGCGTGCAACATCGCTGTAAGAAAAGAGTACAGGAGTACTGCTGCAAGAAAAGGATACAGCAGGACTACCGGAAGATATTGCAACCAGGTCTAAGTTACAGCAGCACTGCAAGAAAGTATCAGCTGCACGAAGACCTAGGATACAACGCTAAGCTTACAGTCCAGTCAAGTCAATAAGCGCAACTTACAACAAGGAGTATCCTACAATCCTAGGAAGGATAAATACAGTACGAGGAACGAAGACTCATGCAAGAATAAATAGAACCGTTCCAGAGAAGATCAAAGTTGCAGACACGGAGCCAATACGAAGATGCCACGTGGACTGACGCGCTGCAGAAAGCTGCAAGCCGCAACTGCCGCATTAAATGCTCCGAAAGAAAAAGTCAAGTCGCATTAAATGCGAACCATGCCTTTGGTCAGACTACTTCAAATTCAAAAGAGAGATGTCTCCTTCAACGGACATCTTCTCCTACAAGTATAAATAGAGGAAGAGATACACTGAAGCTGGTTACTGAAACTACTGATTAACCGAACAACTCACAAAGCTTACAAGATCCAAGTATTCAAGTCTACGATTAGTTTCAGTCACTCAACCTCCCGAAGTGAAGCAAGTTCAAGCTGAAAGTTTCCTCAAGGATTCAGAAGCTCACTTCGAAGCACCAGTTGAAGAAAAACCTTTTTATCTTTTTAACCTTGTTGTTGTGTGCTTAGGTTGTTTTAGTGGTGTCGAACAGTTGATAGGAGAGATCCTTGCTGTTTGTATAGTTGTCTAGAGTTAGGCAGCTTCCCTGTGTGGGAGTGTGGAACCCTGTGTGGGTGAGCCTTTGAAGTTTGCAGTTGCTGTGTGTACGCTGGACTTCAGTAGGTGGTTACTTTGTAAAGTTGATAGATTGTTAGGAGTGTCCTATAATTCAATCTTTCTTAACAAAATTCCTGCTCGAGGAGCAGTACAATGGACGTAGAAGGATTATACCACCTTCGAACCACTATAAACCATAAGTGTTTATTGTTTTACTTATCTGTGCTTTTACCTTCAGTTTCTTATATGTATCAATTTTCTGATAGAAGCATCTTTGAGAAAATCAGCCTTGTGTTAAAGTAAATTTCCGCTGCGCATAAAACTCCAAGTTACAGCGTGCAGCACTGTATCCTAGTGCTGTAAGCAGTAACTATCCGACGCTGCAAGTTCAAGTAATTTGCAGAGTAGAACGGATTGTTTAAAGATTGCAAAATCGACCAAGGTTCATTCACCCCCCTCTAAACCTCGAACACCAGTTGGGACCAACACAAATTTTCTTAGGATTTTATCTATTCTACACGTTTCGCTAAGATTTGAGAAATTTGAAAAAAGAAAATCAATTCATCAACGGAAACGAAAAGAGAGGGGTTCGAACCCTCGGTACGAATAACTCGTACAACGGATTAGCAATCCGATGCTTTAGTCCACTTAGCCATCTCTCCCAATTGAAAAGGATAATTACTATATTACACATAAAGTAAGGAATCTTTCTTTCTCTTTCTTCTTTATCGATTATACTATATATATATATATATATATAGATCCACAAATCAGGAATTTCCTTTATCTAAAAGATGGGCTCGACCACGCGAACAATCGAGCTAAAAAAAACAAGACTTCTTTGTGTTGATTTTGTTCGAAAGACCCTTCTTATTCTCACGGCCCGGCCTGGTCAATACCTATACCTAGCCGGGCTCTTTTTTTTTTTTCAACGAATTATAGATAAATAATGATTTATCTGATTTGAAAACAAAAAATACTTTTTTTATTATATTCATGGAACAACAACAAAAAAAAGATTATTTACATTCTTTTTCTTATTATATTTTAATTTTACCAAACTAAAAAATAAACTATTGATTCTTCCACAATGCATTTTTATATTATGATTTTAGTGTTTTTTTTTATCTGTATCTATCTTCTTCAGCAAAAGAGAAAGTTTTAGTTATTTAATTATTTCATTTAAATTAAATGAAGCCTCTTTTCCGAATCTCATTCAATTTTGATCTCCTCACGAAAAATTTCAACGCTCTCATTTTGATGATTCTTTGATGATCCTATCTTGATCATGCTCAATTATCTTGTTCGACAAAAGGTCCATTTGTATACAATAATCATATTGTAGTGGGTGTAGTTTAGTGGTAAAAGTGTGATTCATTCTATTAACCCTTAATAGTTAAAGGGTCTTTCGATTTTATTTATATTCCGACCAAAAACTTTATTTCTTAAAAAGATTTAATCCTTTACCTCTCAATGATAAATTCGAGAAAAAAAATACGAATTCTCGTGATTTGTATCCACGAGTCACTTATAAATAGAAAAGTTGGATTATGAAATTGCAAAACAGAATTTTT
The DNA here is from genome assembly GCA_028654395.1 of Scutellaria barbata. NCBI lineage: Eukaryota > Viridiplantae > Streptophyta > Magnoliopsida > Lamiales > Lamiaceae > Scutellaria > Scutellaria barbata. The sequence goes on from CM053644.1 coordinate 2,226,573, forward strand.
GAATTGGACCAGAACTTCCAATTGAATAAGTATGAGTAAAGGATCTATGGCCGAAGATAGAAAGTCAAGTTCTCATCGTAACTAAATCTTCCATTTTTTTCTTTCTTTAGAAAAAAATTTGAGCAAATAATGTTTATGTTTTGAAGCAATCTAGAATACGCGTTATGTCTGAAGCATGTTTTATGTTCTGAAGCAACTAATGTGTTGTATTTTATGTTTTGAAGCAATTAATATTTTATGTTCTGAAGCAATTAATATGTTATGTTCGTCAAGACATGCCCATTGTTGTTGTTTATATTCTGAAGCAATTAATGTTTTATGTTCGTAAAGACATGTCCATTGTAAACCGTTTATGCTCTGAAGTTTGAAGCAATTAATGTGTTAGGTTCGTAAAGACATGTCCTTGTTTGGATATTTTATAATATTCTATTTAAATTGTATTTTATGTTCGTAAAGACATGCCCATTGTTGTAGTTTTATGTTCTCAAGCAATTAATGTTTTATGTTCAAAACTGCATGATGTTTTATGTTCAAAATTGCATGTGTAGAATATCACCATGCGTTATGTATATATGAAACAATTAATATTTTAATTAATATTTTATATTCTGAAGCAATGTGTTATGTTCGTGAAGACATGTTCTTATTCGGATATTTTATAATATTCTATTTAAATTGTACTATAAATTCAAATTTAAAAATTTCAATAGAATTATGAATATTTTGAATTTTAAAGAAATATTGAATGATGATATTGAAATATTTTTTACAAATTAAGAATATTTATAACTTTTTTTTATAAATATTCACTAATTTTAAAATATTTCAATAAGTCTTGTACTATAAATTCAAATTTAAATCAGGATACAATTATGAATATTTTGAATTTTAAAGAGATATTGAAATAATTTTTAAAAATTAAGAATATTTATAATTTTTTATAAATGTAAATTAATATTTAAAATATTTTAATACATTGATATTTTTAATTTCAATGCTTTTATACCTCAATAAATCCTCAATACTTTCAATATCAATGGTTATGATTCTCAGATAGAGAATAAATATTTTAAAAATGTTTTTAAAATATCAAAAGATATCGATATATATCCTTAATTTAAAGTACAATTCAAATCAAATATCGAAAAAATCAAGATATAATTATACCAATATTCTTAAAAATATACTTTCAATACTTTTATATCTCAATAAATCTTTAATATTTTCAATATCGATGATTATAATTCTCACATAAAGAATAAATATTTATAAAATATCAAAAGATATCGATATATATCCTTAATTCAAAAGTATAAATCAAATCAAATATGGAAAAATAATCAAGATATCATTATACCAATATTCTTAAAATTATACTCATCCTCAAATATTGAAAATTTAGTGAAAATATTACCATCTTTTAAACCACCAAAACATATATTTTATATTTAAAAACACAAATTTTATAAAAATGCAAAAAATCAAGTTTACTCTTGGCAAAAATCAAGCTTATTATCTAATCCATTATGCATTTAAAATAAGCATGATCTCATTATAACAAATTACCATTTAAAATCGACATGGATAAATTTTAAACACCAAAAGATATATTTTAAAAATTTAAGGAATCTCAATCGATAAATTTAAATCATCAAAAGATATATTTAAAAAAAATCGAGTTATCATGTAAATACAATAAACATTCGGAATTATCTCATCATCATAAATTATCGATATTTATTATCACAATGTATTATAAATTTCGAGAAAATATCAATAAATCTTAAACCACAAACCGTAAATTTTAAGAGTCAAAATTTATTTATGAATGTTATTTTTTTTTAAATTCAAAATTTTATTTATAGAAAAAATCAAGTGAATGTTATATTTTTTTTAAAATTCAAAATTTTATTTATGGAAAACATCAAGTGAATGTTATATTTTTTTAAAATTCAAAAAAAAAATTATGGAAAAAATCAAGTTTAGTAAGCATTTAGAATTGTTTAATAAACATAACAAACTTTTTTTTTTAAGAATAACATGAATGAAATACATACCACGTACTATTCATTCACAAAATACATCACAGAATTTTTTGTAATCTTACAAATGAATTTTCAAACAAAACAATTAAAGAAAATAACTTGTTTTCTTTATAATGACATAAATAAAATACTATTCATTCACAAAATTCAAGTTACAAAAAAATAGATGAATTTTTGTAATCTATCACAAAAATGCATTCTCAACAACTAAAAAATAAAAAGGTAGGAATATTTTTTTAACAAAAATTGTGTTTTTGTATATGTTAAGATTAATTATAATAGTCATTTAACTCAAAATTTGCATAAGTACACAATTTGTCAACACCAATTCCATTAAGAAAAATATAGATGAATTTTAATGAAATAATTTTATGAAATACTTCTGTAAGACGAGCCACCTCAACTCATAATTGATAGTTCATATAAAAAAATCAATTAATTAAAATGAATTTAAATTTGGATAATGAGATTGTATCTTAAAAAACTATATTCTTATATAAGATTTGGTGTAAGAAAAGTGTACCATAAAAAAAATATATATATCAATTGTATTTTTTTGGGTTTAGAATTGAAGTATTGTTTGTACTTTGGGAAATAAATTGTGACAATATCAGCAAATAAAGTGCGACATGAGCCAAGAGATGGTACCATAATAATGTATTGAAACTTTTATTAGAACTTCACATATAAAGATTATATATCACACAAAAACAGAATAAAGAAAACCAAATAATCCCGTTTTGTTTGACAAAACCAAATATAATTACTAGACCAACAACATAACCCCTGTCACTGAATTCTCTATATTAATTTGAGAACTCCGAGGTAAATTAGGTGGTCGGAGCTGGAATAGGAGCAATAGAGTCCTCCTCCGCCTTGTTATCAAGGGCGATGGAGACGCCACCACCGCTGATCATAAGCTCCAACATTTCACGGTGGGAGCTCGATTTCTGTTTCCGACAAAGATGTGGTAAATACACTCCTACACGTTTTCAAAAATAATGTAATTTAGAAAAGAAAAACCAACATTGTTGTTTTGATAATTAAAGACTTCAACACAAAATTTAAACTTTGAAATTAATCTATTTACAAATAGATATGTGTGTTTAGATTTTATACTAAAAGAAAAATAGAAAACAATCAAATTAATTTTTGAATTGCAATTATTGTTTCATGCCATTAAGGGAAACAATTATTTCATGCACACTGTGGTGGATAATTACTTTTACAATTATTAAATAATTATACAACGATAAGTACTCCCTACCATACCAATGCATGTCATTTTAGGAGCCAAATTTTATTTCCAATTGTTTATCTTTTTAATTATAATTTCACTTTTTCTGTCAAATTTCTCTCACTCACCGCCCAATTTTTTTTTTTTTACTTGCAACTTGTAGTATTTAATGTCTTTCATTAGTTCATATGTATTCTAAATCATAAGATTCTATATTTTCCTTAATCTTGCTATTTCTATATCATAAGATTAATTATTAGGCATTTCTCTGTCTAATTTTAATGTTTCTTAACTAAATTCGATTTGAGTATATAGTTAGATTAGATTCAATTAATTAGAAAAATCTTTTCTTTTTTTTTTCTTTTTTAAGAGGATCAAATGATTTCATTAATATTACCTTCCGCAGCAGCTAGGTTAAAATAGAGGTCGACAATATTGGGGCAGTTCTGGTAGCAAGCCGGCGAGCAGAGTGATTCGGTGAACTCCCGCGCGAGGAAGGCGTCGGAGGATATTCCGACGGAGCTGCGGTCAACGCCACAGGCGTTCACACACTCGTCACTCTCCATGTAGCACGCCATGGTCTCCACCACCACCTCCGACGTCTTACACGTGTACTCGAGGCTCCCATCTTCCTTCTTGTAGTTCTCCAGCACGCATCGCTTCCCCGACGAGGCGACGGCGAACGAGCACCGATCCTCCGGCAGGTTCTCGCAGATCATCTCCGCCATACCTGTACGGAGAAAAGCATATATAGCACACGTTATAGAGTGTGTGTTTTAATATTTAAATGATGGAGAGAATTGATTATGAATGTGTGAAACTTACCTAGAGTTGCCTGGATGAAGAGAGAGCAGGCAAAGAAGAGAGCCAAATGCAGTTTCGATGAAGAAGCCATTTTTTTTCTTAAGGCTTTTTAGTAATGAAACCAACAAGGAAGGAATATGGAATTTGATGGATGAGTTCAATGAGAAACTTGCATTTATATAAGGTGGTGGTGATCAAGAGAGAGAGAAAGAGGAGATATATATATATATATGTCATATTATTGGTGCAAAAGTTTGGTCGCATGAATCCTCCTATCGAATTTTGATGGATTCTCTGAATTTTTAGGTTAATTAAAATTTTGAAATTTATGACAGCACACAAATTTATATGAAATATATATTAATTTATTTTTAAAGAATTCCGAGTCCAGATTTATGTTCATTCATGATATAATATAATGAAATAATATGAAGTTAGAATGTTATACAATTTTTGAAATTTTTATCAATGTAATTATAGCTACAATTTTAAATTCACCTCTACGTATAATAAAAATATTTTCTGGATGGGATAAGTTAACAATTATGATATATTTTGGTATTATAGTAACTTTGAGAATTGAAAAAAAAAAAAACTGCATTATTAGTCCAAATATTTGGGATATCCGTGACATTTTGGGTTTTAAGTTGTAAAGTGAAATTTTGTTTCATGTATATTATTATTATACGCATTAATACATTGATGTAATAAATTATTAGATGAATTAAAATACCATAATCAATTATCTAAATTAAAATTATAGTTGAAGACTAAAAAGTATAAAGACGTGACCGGATGTCCGCACGTTTAATAAAAGGTTTCCTACTTTTGTATGTTTCAAACCACGACTCAATTATTCTGATTTACAATTATTAATATTTATTTTCTCTTATATTAATTGCAATAGTTTGTCCAATATAATTTAATGTAAGATTATTAAAATTCAAAAAAAAATATTTCCATGAATGACTCCCACGTCTCCACATATTTCAATTGCGTGTGCAAGAAAGAAAAAGGGTATAAAAAATTTGTTCCCACTCGAATTTGACTTGTTAAGTATCACAATTGCTACATCTGTCTTTGTAGAATTATTTTATTAGATCTGTGAATTTAGAATCCATAAAACATAGATTGATTCAAGAAAAAGGGATTTGTATGTGACTGGTGAAGCTTCATTTCATGTAATTATTCTGTGAGAAAATCTCATTTAAATTTTTGTATGTGTATTTTATTATATTCTCAAACAGTAAAATTAAATTTATTCTCATTCTTCTAATATTATTTAATTTAAATTAGATTAATTTTTGAATTCATTATCAATTTCTTATGTAGAACAAGATACAATATCAAAACACAAAGTAAAATCATACACATTGTCATAGTTATGATAATAATGTATCAAATAATGCCAAACACACTATTGTTGAAGCTTATAACTATATAATAATGTATCAAATAATGTCAAACAAACTATTGTTCAAACTAATTGAAATGCAATTAAGGCTTAAGCTTTTTTTTTTTTTTTAATTGGGGAAAGATTCGAATTTGAGACCTTATTCAAAATGAGTATTTTTAAGTAATTTTTCTACCGTTAAATTAGGCCTACATTTGAAATTTATTAAAATCACCAATAGGGTTTAGTTTGAATAAACTTTAATCAAACTCAAAAATTCCAACTAAGTTAAAATTGAGCCTCTAAAACTTCCCAAATATGAATACATGTCCAAATTTATTTGTTATAATGTTAAAATGTAATGAGCCAATAAAATATAAATGTAATTAGAATTTAAACTTGTCCAAACCAATTTCCAAACAACCTCATTTGGGTCCATCCACACTCTTACAAATTGTTTGCTAGAAATTTAATTTTATGGTTAATCCTTATTTTAGTGGTTTTACATCTACCAAATCAAACTCCAAGAAATATTTGATCTTGTTTAATTATTAAATATATCTAATTTTATTTTAAGAAGGGAATGGGTGGCATTACTCATGGGTACATTCGATTTTGTTCATGGTATGTTCCCAAAGTTCGAATTTCACAAAATTAGAAATTTAATAATGCAAGATGAAACGTGTCAAGTAAAATCAGCTATATGGAGTAATAATTTAAAATTAGGAAAAATAAAATTGCTAATTGGTTGGTGAAAAATATTGGAGATATAAAAAAATAACTTTTGAACATGCACTGATTTTAAGGGAGGGGACACCAACGTAACGTCATTTTTCAAAAGTCGGATTTGCATTTGTATTGTCCTAAATGTGTTGTTTTTTTTTCATGTAAATGATTTTTAAATGGTAAATCTTATTTTTAGTTATTGACCATTTTAGCAATAATCTAATTTTGTTTGTTTCAAATTTAACCCTCCTAATTATAACAAAAAGATATCTTATTTTTCATTTAACCAAATTTGACTTATTTCATTATTTAGGAGAAGAGAGAAAAATATTGTTTAAGGATTTTTCTTTTAATATTTCTTAATTTATGATAAAACCTCTAAAATTTAATTTAAATAGAACTACATCGAATTAATTTTTTGTTTTTATTTTATTTATTAGATAAAGTCGTGTGTAGAGTATAATATTATAAATTAAACTTGATTGATCAAGTAAAAAAATATGATTGAAATGTGATTGAAGATATAAATATTAAACTATTTTGGAATGGATAGCACTAAAAACTACACTAAAAGATACTAATCAAATATTCACTAGAAACTCATTTACGATTGATTTAATTACATTTGATAAACTCTAAAGTTTTTTAAAGAAAATAGATAATAATTTTAAGAAAGTTCAAATTACTTGGACTCGACTTTGTATTGTTTTCACTGACACAATATATATACAATCATTATAATCAATTGATAAGATGCAACTATATACATATTTTTTATGTGTGCATGCATATGTAAATTTACAATATATGTCGTACCGGTTGATGGTCATTTGGTCATGTAGTATCATCTACTAATCAAATTATGGACAAAAATGCTATGAATTTATAAGTCAAATTAATATCCTCCAATTTTTTGTCGGATAATTGGGCCAACAATTATGTTGGCTTGGGCCTATTTATATATTGGACAATTGGAGTAAAGAAATTATAGTATTTGTATATTGGACTCTTATTTATTTTGGCCCAATAAAACTTTTTGGGCTCCAAACTCTACTATACTGCATATATATTATTTATATATCTAAGTTATACAACGGTTTGAAAAGTTCTACCCTATTTATAGGATAAATTTGATAACAAAATTCAATTTATAAATTAATTTTTAATTTTGAATTTAAATTTTAAAGTTTCTTAATGAGGGACTTAATTTAACATTTTTTTTCAATTCAAGACTTAAAATTTAGATCGAGTTCTCAATTCAAGATAAAATTTCATTTTTTTTCTTTTTTATTATATTTATAATTTATTTATATTTTAATATGTATTTATAATTTAGATAAATTAAGACAAGTCCGTGCAATTTTGGAATGATCTTCATCCTACTTTTATTAATTTATATATATAATAAATGCAATAAAAATAAAGATTCTTTTATTTTCTTAATTTTATGAATAAAAGTATAGAAAATCGATTTTAATATTTAATATAAATTATATTTTATGAATTAAATTAATTATATTTTTTTCTTTCTTTTTTTCGTATAAATTAAGATAAGTCGAATGAAAATTGTTCTTAAAGCGCACTAACTCGACTTAATTTATCCAAAATATGAATACATATTGAAATATAAATAAATTTATAAATATAAATAAAAAAGAAAATGAAATTTTATTTTACATTGAGAACTCAATCTAAATTTCAAGCCTTGAATTGAGAAAAAATGTTAAATTGAGCCCCTTATTGAGAAACTTTAAAATTCAGGTCTGGAATTGAGACATAATCTATAAATTCAAATGGGATCCTCGGTATCCACTCCTGTGTACCAGCCCTGTACCATTTAGAAAACGACGTCATTTTCATATATAATTAATAAAGTTTTCAGCAGTAAGTAATCTTCAGCAGCGCGGATCAAACCGTATCCGTATCTTTTTTTCTATTTTTCCTGACACGGTAATCTTTTATATTTTTCTATTTTTTTATTCGTTTTCATATCTTTTATATTTTTCTATTTTTTATTCATTTTCATATATAATTAATAAAGATTTCAGCGGTAAGTAAGTAATCTTTAGCAACACATTCAAGCCGTAATTTTTTTTTTCCTCACACTGTAATCTTTTATATTTTTGTATTCGTTTTTTTTTTCATTTCTTTTATATTTTTGTATTCGTTTTTTTTTTCATTTCACACGGCTGAATGCATTAACATCACACGCACTATCTTTCTTTTGTTCTTCATTAACATCTTCAAAATTCAATCGACGCACTATCTTTCTTTTGTTCTTCATTAACATCTTCAAAATTCAATGGACGACAAGAGGTGGATTCTTCTTCCATGAAATGTTAATCTGAATACCAAAAAAAAAAGGTAAAATATCAAATAATATATATTTAAACCCTAAGAACTATGAATGTAAAAAAAAATATAAGCCAAACTATTGAGATTAGATATGCATGCAAGAATATTTATCGATTTTTTCCTTTGATTTTTTTTTTTGTATTTGAAAGAATATTTATCGATATTTTTCAATATATTTTCCTTTGATTTGTTTATTTGTATTTTGACAATATTTTCCAATAACTTTTGTATAGTTGGCAATATTTTGAAGAATATTTGTCGATATTTTCCACATATTGTCGTCGATTTTCTCAGTAGAGATCGGCGAATTGCAGTTTGGTTGAAAAGAGGAGTTTCCGCTAATTGCAGTTTGGTTGAAAAGAGTTTCAATAAAAAAAAGGAATAGAAAAATAGAAAAATATAAAAGATTACTGTGTGAGGAAAAAATAGAAAAAAAGATTACGGAGCCGTGCTATTGAAGATTACTTACCACTGAAATCTTTATTAATTATATATAAAAACAGCGTCGTTTTTTAAATGGTATATGACTGGTACATAGGAATGGTAACAGAGGATCTCATCTGCTATAAATTGGGTTTTTTTATAAAATTTATCTCTATTTATATGTATTTACTAATTATTTGTCTCTTCTAAAAATTGCAAGCACAAACGTTATATGAAACATATTTTTTTGCTCCCAAAATGTTAAATTAATAATCATTATTCATATCAATTAATTGTATATTGTGTTACATTCCTCCTAACTATAGAGTGGAAGAATATTAATATATTTATAGTGGAAAATATTTTCCTATACCACAACAAATAATATATGCGATGAAGATCCCAACTGAAAATATGTCCAATACTATTTTGTAAAAGTAGCTAAATGTATTTTATTTTCATTCGTATTATGGATCATATTCATGGATGTAGTTATATTCAATTCATTATATGTTACTATTAAGTTAGATACGAATTTTTTATATTCAAATTTTCTAAACGAGACCCTTTATCATAAATTAAAATTTAAAGATGCATAATATTTGGTCAACATAAATCGAGTTGCCATATTTTGATAGTGCAATATATTAGTGTGGATTTTGAAGTCTTACCTTTCAAAGTAGATTTTAGTCATTTCAGTCACGTGAAAGAATTATTTTGTCACCAAACCATAATAAACGTAATGGAATTTTCACGAGAATGGAACTTTTCTCACCAAACAAAAATACTTGGCACCATTTGCCCCCTGCAAAAAAATAAAAAAATAAAAAGTTTAAAATAACAATAAATAATAATAATAATAATAATAATAATAATAATAATAATATAATATAATATAAAATAAGAAAACCGAAAAGAATTTTTAAGTTCGTGATTATAAAGCTTTTTTTTTTTTAAGATCTTATAAACACTTAATATAGAATGTCAAAATCTTATAAGTTGTTTTTAAGAAGTATGCAGCTTATGTTTGAAACAAGATCTTATTAAAGTAGAATTACTAAATATTTTAAAAATATTATTTCTTATAAATACTTCAACCTTTTAACTTTTATAATAAAATTTAATATCTTATATATTTTTAAAAACAACTTAAGTAAAATATTTGAATATTAAATTCCTTCAAATAAGTTGTGAATAATTATATAATCACCTCCATCGGAATTAAATATATTTATTGTAACCTAATAGAAGAATTAAAAAGATCATATATTGGATTTGGTATACTCGAGAACCCAACCATTGATATGGGCCACACACGCACATGAGCCATTGAGTAACACATATAAAAAAATTAGTAATTAATATGTAAAATAAAATAAAATAATAGAATAGTGAGCCATCCTCGTCCAACCAAATTAAGGCCCCACGTGCCAAGCTGTCATCTGTGATCAAACTTAGAGTGTGTGCTCTCAAATGTTTTTAGAGTAAATTTCTTAGTGCGATGATTTCAAGAAAAAGAATTTTATTCTGTGAGACGGTTAATTCATATATCCATCAAATAATTTTATATAAATTTTTTCAATGTTTTTATACCCAAGCTTGTGAAATCGCTTTTTAAAATAGAAAAGTTATATCTTATCAACCTTAAACTCTTTTAAATAAGTTTATAGTCAGATTTTTATATTACATTTATAACATGTTCTCTACATACAAGCATGAGATATATTTTTTGAAAGGATTAACATATGAATTATCTACGCAGCTGAAAATAAATATTATTGGATTTTTTACATGGTTGAAATCACAATCTATTTAGATGTTGGTTCTACTTCTAAATTTGGATTGAAATCACATGGAAAATCCACTTTTAATCACAACCCAAATGCTTTGAGCTATATTTTACGAAACTGCAAAATTCTCATTCTAGCGCGCAGTGTTACGCACGGTTATATATGTGAGGTTACAAAGAGTTGAGTTGGAAGTTATTTCTTAACTTCCATCACTTTCCCTTTATTCAGTTTTTAACCTCAAGACTTTTTATTATATCATATATGAAATATGATCAGTCCAGATGAACAATCCATTAACCCAAGTCCGGCTATTAATTTCAACACTTATTTTAAAAAAATTATTATATGGGGTTTATTTAGTACGATTTTTCTTAATGTAAATTTCCAAATTATTAAACGAGAACAATGTTAAAAAAAAAAAAAAAATGTTTACCCAATCAATGGGTGACACTCAAGCCCACCTATCCCCCTCACCCCATGCCTTAATACCCCAAGCTTGTTCAGAGCTTCTATATATGTTGTGGTACCCTAGAAAGAATTCCCTAAAAGAATTTTACTTCTAATTTACTACCTACTATTACATGGGTTCTTCTGACAAACCCTCGTAAATCCAGAACAGAAGGACAGAGTTCTTGCTCAAAAACTCATATCAATTATGGCCTTTTCTTCTTCTTCTTCTTCTTCTTCATCTAGATACTACCTATTGTCCTGCTTTTTACTACATTTAAGCATAGCTGCAGAGCCAAAGATGGCATTTTTCTTCAAGAATTTTGGTAAAGATTCAAACTTTAAGTCCCAGCTTTCTCTGTATGGTGATGCTATGGTTGCTAATGATAGCATGTCAATTCAAATTGCCAGTTCAGGGGGTTCTAGAGCTGGGAAGATTCTTTACAAAAAACCCTTTAATCTTTTTGAATTAAACTCTGGACATACGGTGTCTTTTACTAGCTATTTTGTCTTCTCTATGGTAAAAGGGCATAGTTTGGCCTTTGTCATGCTCCCTTTTGGCTTGTCTTTGAATGTGCTTGATGGTGGAATGTTTCATGAGAGGAAAATGAAGTTCTTTGGTGTTGAGTTTGATGCTGTTAAGGATGAGAAACATGTTGGGATTGATTTTAATAGTTTTGTCTCCATCAAAGTTGGTAATGTTTTATCCAACAATTTGGTGATAAGTAGTGGAGAAAAGTTGCAATCATGGATTGATTATGAAGCAAGTAGCAAAAGATTAGATGTAAGGATAAGTAATTTAGGCGAAAACAAGCCGGTTGATCCAATGCTTTCGTGTCCTATAGATTTGTCGACAATGTATAGAGACAAGCTTGTTACTATTGCATTGAGTTCATCGAGTGTAAATTCATCGTATAAGTTTGATCTGTATTCGTGGAGTTTTAGGACAAGAACATTCCCACATTGGATGCATTCTAACCCAATGAATCCAGAGGATCAAATGGGGAAGACAAGAGAAGTGAAAGTTGCTAAGAATAGTGCATGTTCTTTGAGAATATTTTCTGCTTTGATTTTTGGCATTGGATGTGGAGCATTTGGGGCCTTTCTTGTGTTGTTTTTATGGACTGTTTTCGGACATGGACTGCCCTTGGGGCCGGAGGAACTAAATATGCAACGAAAGGATTCATCTCCATTGGGAAAACCATCGAAGATGGTAGGATTATAGGTGTTTGATATTGCAAGAATGGAGATTGAGTCATTTTTGTCTGTAAATCACTCTGTACTTTCCTGTTTTGTGATCATTAAGATGTATAGATTACTCAATTTAATGTGATTGTGATTACTCAATTGTATTAAACGATAAGCCAGAGGCCTCATCCAAAATGTTCCAGAGTAAAAATATTCTTTTGGGCATTCTATCGAACAGGTTGTGGGCATATACCAGAGGTGCAAACAGAGTACAGATTGCCGTATTGTGGGTCTAAATTATTTTCGGAGATAGTATATTATTTTTGCCCATTGCTCTTTATATTTCATTAAATTGCTTTTTTTTATTTATCTAAATAAAATTACTGTTCAAAATATAAACTCATCTACTATTCAATAAAAGTGAATAATAAAAAGTAAAAAATATAATTATATTCAATCAACTAAGTTGGGCTCGTGATAGTATAATACGCCCAGGATTTGCACATTTTATAAGTCTATCCAATCCATGACTCAGTTAGGCTCACCATAGCATAATAGGCCCAATATATTTGCACACTCTCTATATTCTATCCAATCCATGACTAAGTTGGGCTCATAGTAGGTCCAAGATCGGCACTCTCTATCCAATCCCTCTCCCCCCCCCCCCCTCTCTCTAACAAATAGAAACAGGAAGAGATAAACCATAAACCCTGAAAATGGCAACACTTCAGCTTCTGTTCCACAATTCTCACCCATTTGCTTTGAATTTACAAACCACTATCAAATTCCCCAGCAATTACCCGAATTTCAACATTAAACACCAAAAATGCCATGAATTACCGCCCACTAAATCCTCCAATAATGATGAATCCTCCACCAGTGGCACCTCCACAACCCGCCGCGGCCGGAAAAAGCCCGCCGCCGCCGCCACCACCACCACCACCAAGACGTCTCCAGCTTCCGCGACGAAAAGAGGAAGGCGTACTAAAAAATCATCTGAATCATTATCGGATTCAGAAAAGGAAGCAGTAATTGCCAAAGAGACCGACAACGCGGACGAGCTTTTCGATTTCGACGACGGTGTCGATTTACCTTACGAAGATCCGCCATTAATATGCTGCTTCGGAGCTGCTCAGAAGGAGTTTTTGCCAACGGTGAGAGTAGCGCCGGAGCAGATGCACCCGGATATTTACTCACAGTGGAAAATGCTCCAGTGGAATCCACCGGAGTTCGCGCGGGCACCGGGTGGCCCGCCTTCCAATGTGGCGATTTCCCACGTGAGGCTCGGTGGACGGGCAGCGTTTATTGGGAAAGTTGGGAGAGATGAATTTGGTGAGCAATTGGTTTTGATGATGAACAATGAGAAGGTTCAGACAAGGGGAGTGAAGTTTGATGATAATGCGCGAACTGCCTGTAGTTATATGAAGATTAAGTTTGATGAGGGGAAAATGTCAGCCGAGAAGGTTAAGGAATGCCCGGAGGATTCATTGCTTGCGTCGGAGTTGAATCTTTCTGTGCTCAAAGAGGTAGTAATGTGATTGTATATTGTTGTTTGATAGTCATTTGTGATATTTTGTTAAGGTTTGCATCTTGTGGTTATGATATGATGTTGTTGATGATCTCATGTTTATATTTTTCTTGGGTAATGTAGTAAGATTCAGCGTTGGATTTTGTTTTGTTTATCGTATATTAGGGTGAATGAATCTGTTGATAAAATTGATTATATTACTTCAAATGTTGAATACTTTGGTCTAGTTCTATTAGTTGGAAGTATATTAAAATATGAACATTAGTTTACTATTGAAGATTGTGATAGAATGAGCATTGGTGAACTCAAAGTTGTTCCATCAATCTACAGTTTATGTTTAATTTTATTTTTCTGAAGTAGCTCAGTTACAATTGGTTTATGTTTTGAATGCACAATAGTAGAACTTATTGGGACTTGCTGAATGGAGATGTATACTGATTTACTGGACCTTAGATTGATTGTTTCTTGATTGGTTTCTTGCAGGCCAGGATTTTTCATTTTAGTTCTGAAGTCCTGACTTCAAGTTCTATGCGTTCTACCCTTTTCAAAGCTATTTCATGGTCTAAGAAATTTGGTGGTCTTGTATTTTTTGACTTGAATCTACCATTGCCATTGTGGAAATCACGTGATGAAACAAGAGAATTGATAAAGGAAGCGTGGGAACAAGCAGACATCATTGAGGTCTCAAAGCAAGAACTGGAATTTCTTTTAGATGAAGAACACCATGAGAGAAGAAGAAACTATAGGCCTCAATATTATGCTGAGAATTATGAGCAAACCAAGCAACGAAGAGACTATTATCACTATTCTCGTGAGGAAATCTTACCATTGTGGCATGACCGACTAAAATTTTTGTTCGTGACAGATGGAACACTTAGGATACATTATTACTCCCCTACTTTTGATGGCGCGGTGGTTGGTACAGAAGATGTACTCATAACTCCCTATACTTGTGATAGAACTGGTTCTGGTGATGCTCTTGTGGCTGGAATAATGCGGAAGCTGACCACTCAAACTGAGATGTTTGAAAATCAAGATGTGTTGGAGAGACAACTTCGGTTTGCTATTGCAGCAGGCATAATATCTCAGTGGACAATAGGTGGAGTACGAGGTTTTCCAACAGAGAGTGCTACACAAAATCTGAAAGAACAGGTGTATGTGCCATCCATGTGGTAGGTTGAACAGAGACCAAATCATGAAACGTAATGCTATGATGCATTGCATTCTTCAATGCTCATGTATTGATGTACATGCATGAGGGTGTTTGTCTAGATACGGCTTGTGCACCCCTTCATCTGGACTGTCAGGGCTTCTGAGTTTGTGTTCTTGTATGAATTGCAGGTAGCTGTTAATTGATCTTAAGCTTATAGAACTAGCACTCAGTATAGTCATCAACCCAAAGCATAAATCGGGATTGTGATTCTTTCAGGTTTATGTCCGACAAACATTTGATTGTCTTTTTTCAGTTGATGTGCTATAAAGTTTATGCTTGCAGAAGACTATGTGAAGCAGAATTTTTCTCTCTTGATATTCACAAAAATTATGTTCAGGAATAGCCTGATCAGCAGTATACTTCAATCCTAATTTAGGAAATAGTGAATCAATGAAATGAAATAATCTATAATTCCATGGTTGTATCTGTGCACTCATTCTGTTCTGTTTCGTATTGTTGAACAAAAGGTTACCATCTTCCCAGCTCTCAGGTGCGTCCCTGATTCCATTTCTTGCTAGTTTCAATAAATGCATGAATATCCAGAATCCCAAAGCATCCTGTTTGCTGCTGCAATTTACAGCCTTACACATGGTGTCGTGTACTGAAGTTTTCTGTTTTCAAGCTGATAAGAAGAAGCTATCTGTGTGAGGCAACTTTTAAATCAGGTTTTCGATCAAATTGCTGACGATTCACTTGCTCCTGAGATCTTTCGCAGATACAGCCTGGAAAAGGATTTGCATAGAAGTTCTCCTCTAATCTTGGCACTGGTCCTGCTTCTCTGAGGTATGGTGCCCCATCTCTTTTCTTGTGTAGACTCTTAATCTTTGCTGTGAATTCTTTCCAAGAGATAGATCTGTTATCCAACGAATCTATGAGTCTTACAAAATTCAGCCTGAAAGAACAGAATACAGATTTAGTTTTAACTCTTCAGAAATGTATATGAACTATGAAGGGAAGATGGGGTTCATAATGTTAGAAACCTGTCAGGGTTTATTGTCTTCCTAAATCCCTCGAACTTCCTGTGCCCCTGCACTGCCTTGGCCATATTCCCATCATACGTGTAAACAAATACATCACTTTCTAAAGCTATAATATAGTCTAAGGCAGCAAGACGATTCTGATAACGCTTGAAGGGTTCCAACTCTTCAGGTGTTGCAAGCGTTGAGTGTGAGTATACATTAGGATATTCGGCTCGAAATGCATCCATGCTTTTATTACCATATATTTCTCCTGCCACTATGTATATTCTTGTGGAATTAGGATAGCCCATGGCCTTTAGAAATAGTGCTGCCTCCCTTGGAGACATGGGGCAACCCCCTTGCAACCTCCTCTCTTTGCTGTTTATCTCTTTCTCTTTCCAATGCTGAGTGTTGTACCTCATCTGATGAAGCTCCTCAGCCTCAGATGCAGTCAAATTATGGCTGCATCCCGTGAATGCTAGCATGTCCTTCTCATACCTGTTGAGAAAGCGATTAACTGACTTTAGGAAAAACATCAAAAAAAATTCAAACAAAGAATTGTTATTAGATTGTTACCTTAAGTGAAGAGCTATGTATGGTTCATTATTATCTCTCAATCTGTCCACTAGTTTCATTCCAAGCTTCTCAATTGCTGGTGCATAACTAAGTGCTCTATAGTTTGCACGGCATCTGAGCCTCTGAATGGACGGGGCTAGCCCATTATTGGCAAGGCGTGAGTCTGTGTGGGTAAACGTGATGACTCTACGCTTTTTTAGCAGAGAAAGAATCGTCCCTTTGTAGTAACTAGCCTGTAAGAAAATCAAGATTTTGAAAGTTAGCTGAATTTCAGGCTAAACAAACAGCAATGCACCTTAGTTCTATTCTATACCCTAGACCAAGAGATAGGTGCTTTGTTCACAGGCTTCATTGCTGCATACTTTGCTGGCAGCTTTTCGACAATCTCTATATCATCCTTTAGAACTTCAATGAAATGCTTCCAATCGAAAATATCCTTAAAATTGCTGTTTGAAAACGAAACCATCTTAGACAGGATCCTAGCAATTGAAGGGAGATAGCATTGTCTATAGTGAAAACCATACCTAGGATCTGTCCAAAAGCTAGTGTGGTCAAGAGAAGGAAGAACAAGAGTGGCATTCATCATCTTTGCTATTGCAACCATATCACATATCTGATAAATCCCAAATTTGATTGAATCATCAGAATTTCATTACAAATGGTGCAAGACAAGTTAAAGAAAATTGTCTGAACCAACAACTTACTCCTGTTCTCATTTGATTCAATCCCCCATTGGCCTCAACCACCATGTAACCATTAGTTGCTGCTTTTGTCCCTGAAAGAATTTCAATTATCAGTATTTGTAGACATAATATATAGATTAAAGAATAAACTAGATGCAAGTCTCAAGCATTCAACGTTACACCACTAGTCGGGCTTGGGCTTACTAATGCGATTACGTGGTCGTTGGATGCATTGTTGATATTTCTCGCTGTTCGGTTTCGTCCATATTTCTTGTGCCTGTGAGTAAAGTTACATAAAATTATTCGAAAGATTTACACTTCTTATAAGCCTAAAGAAAAACATAATATTGGAATTGGCCAAAAAAAATTCCAAATTATTTGAATTACACAGGTCAATTTAGATATATACACGAGTATATAGTGTGCATTATTCGATGTGCTTCACTTGTATACCATTTTAAAACCCATCATACCCTCCTTCCTTAAAACTAGATGCATGTTCCATAATACAAGTGTTTGACCATTTCGAAAATAGGCCAAAATTGTATTCAATTTGTCAAATCATGATGGAAAATGCCAACTACTTAAAAAGAATTATCAAAAATAGCAAAAAATTGGGCTTTTTCTTCTTCTTTTTTTTGGGCTATTCGATCTTGTAAAAACATCTTACGCAAAGTCAAACCAAATTGATCAACGAAATACAACCAAGGAGGAATTAGACGTAACAGGATTGAATTATAATAAAACAAAATAGGAGATTAATAATGAACAATGTTCAAAAGATTCTTAATCATGTTCTTTTTTTTGGGTAAAACTAAAAGTGAACAACGGTCAGTTAATCATTAGAATTCAACGTTAAGAGTAAAATTTGGCAAATATACAAAAAATAAGATAAAATTTCAACACTAAAATTTGTTGCCACCCACTAACCCCCTTCGTGGGTCTCAAACAACGGAAAATCAACCAACAATTAACTAAACTTTGATTAATTCCACTACTTATTTTTAGTAATCAAAATAATTAAATACTAAATTAATTTAATTTAGGGATAACAACATTATTCAATGTTTGTTGAAAAGTATTCAAAGCAAATTCCATCACTAAATTCTTGACCAAAAACACATTAACTCAGAAAACCCGTAGACTTTAACTAAAGTCGCGATTAATTCAATGCCAAGAGTAGAAAATCAAATAAAAGCTTCAGAATAATAAACAAAAATCAGTTTTAATTAATTAATTCCATTTTGACAAAATATAAGCATCGAACTCACCGGAAACTGCTTCAGCGGCCGTGACCGTACGGCGGTGCCGGAGAACGAATCGGAGTCGGAAACCGCCTTCTGAGCTTCCGACGACGTGTTAACAGTTTTAATGATGGCAATCCCTCCGACCCTGGACCTCATGGCGAGTCTCCGGTCGGGCTCCGCCGCGTCGCCGCCGTGCGACACGAAGAAATAGCCCAAATAAGCGGTGCAAACCACCATCATGAGAAGGACGAGCAGAACCGTCCGGCCCACCGGCTTTCTCGTCGTCAGGGATTTGAGGTACAAAGCCCAGTTTTCCGGCAGCCTTCTGCGTATGGAGGTGGGGTAGCGAAGCAGTGGTTGGTGGTGGCGGAGGTGGCAACTGTTTTGGCGGTATATTACGCCATTGCCGTTGCTGTTCTCTTTACACAATATTGCTTCTGAATCCGTGTCGGTTTTAGCACGGTCTAAAACCACTTGGACGTAGTCGGAGGAGCTTTCTTCTCGGTCGGTGTCGGCGACGCGGCGGCGTTGGTGAGTGAAGGTGGCCTTAGCTCCGCCGTGGATTGGGGTGGTGGTGCTCGATGGACTGCTGGTGGCTCCGCCGTTCGACATTGGCCGGAGAAATATCCTATGATCAAAACTTTCTATCCAATATAAAAGAGACGATTATGAAAATAGAAGAAAATTAATAGGCGTTAATGGGGAACCGTTGTTTTGTTGTTGCACTGTATGAATTTTTGTTAATTATTTTGGTTTTTTTTTTTTTTCTTACGTTGGATTTTGAAAGAGACCGTAAACTTAGGCACAAAAGAAACTATTCTTATGTGTATGTACATATACATAAGAGGAGAGAGAGGGGTAGAGAGATATGAGAGTACCAATTACAACTCTATTGAATAATCTATTTTAAATAGTATTTAGCGTTTTATTTATATCATAACTCTATTTGTTTTTTTTTTTAATAATATCAATTTGCTCTAAATAATTGTACTTTTTTTTTTCACAGTAAATGTCTAAATTTCTTTTTCAAAACAGTTTTCCGATAATTAGTAATTCCTTATAAATTTTTTTGTTATTATCCGAATCAATATTTAACATATATTCAGTCATTGAAAATTTTGAAAATAGAATATATCTTCAAATATCAACCAAAGTGCATGAGTCATGTATTATAATGACAGTTCCTTTTGAAGCCAAATTAGAACTTCAAATCAATTTAACAATTTTTGTTTGATTTGGATTTGAATACAACAAAAATCGTTAAAATCCTAAAATGATTTTGTTAGATTCACATTCAGATCGAATGAGAATTATGAAATCAATTTTGAGTTATGATTTGGTTTCAAATAAGATTATTTTGATATGAGAATTATGAAATCAATTTTGAGTTATGATTTGGTTTCAAATAAGATTATTTTGATATATGACTCGTGTTTTTTTTACTAATATTTGAAGGTAAATTGCATTTCGAGTTTTTCAGTGAATTTTTGATCTAAAATATATTAAAAGTTAGTTCGAGGAACAACTGAAAATATTCGAAGAAAATGACTTCAATTTAGACGTCCATTAAAAAATGATAAATTTCATAGTAAGACCTAATATATAGATTAGTTCTTAATTCTGGATCTCTGTGTTAAAGTTTCTTTATATATTAGTTCTCAATTCTGACCAAAATTTTAAAGTTTCTCATTAAGGGGCTCAATTTAACATTTTTTCTCAATTTAAGGCTTAAAATTTAGATTGAGTTCTCCATTCAAGATAAAATTTCATATTTTTTTTAATTTATATTTATAGATTTATTTATATTTCAATATATATTCATATTTTGGATAAATTAAAACAAGTTAATGTGCTTTAGGAACAATTTTCATCCGACTTATCTTAATTTATGTGGAAAAATATATATATGTAATTAATTCAATTCATAAAATATAATTAATATAAACTGATTAATATTAAAATCAATTTTCTATACTTTTATTCATAAAATTAAGAAAAAAAAATTATTGAATTGCATTTATTATATATATATATATATAAATTAATACAAGTGAGATCGTTACTAAATTGTACGAACTTGTTTTAATTTATCTAAACTATATATATATATGTTAAAATATAAATAAATTATAAATATAAATAAAAAGAAAAAAACATTGTATTGAATTGAGAACTCAATCTAATTTTCAAACATTAAATTGAGAAAAAATGTAAAATTGAGCATTTATTAAGAAATTTTAAAATTTAAGTCTAAAATTGAAAACTAATCTATAAATTGAATCATATTATAAAATTTATCCTTAAAAAAAAAAAGTTGAAATAGCAAATGATGTATTGCTATGTATTTGGTTTATGTGCTTCAACTAGTGCTTCGATTATACTTAAAAACACAATTACAATTGAAATAGTATTATCTTTTGATATACATTATGTGGATAAAGTCAAGGATAAAAATATTGCGATATATCGCGGATACGGATATTGTGATATGAATATTGGGGGTAATATTTTTTTCGCGGATATATCGCGGAGTATTGATATGGCTATCGATATTGGTTCAGTGTAGAACAAAATTGGATGGAAATCGGAAAATATTGCGGATATATCGCGAAATATCGCAACAACATAAAAAATCGCAATTTTTAATTAAAAAAAGTTGATTTTGTCATTATTTTCCTAATTTGAAGTATTTATTTTTGTCCCATTGTTGAGGGAATATATTGAACAACTTTCAGTCGATTTTGATTCAATGAATATGAGTAGCAATGATCATAATGATATGAAAGTTCACAATTTGGTTGGACTACTCGAGATGTTTTTGATCTATGGAAGCCAAAATGAATATCAACAATATGATTGGATTAGTATACATTATCTAATTCATAGTGAAGCGGTTGGACGAGATAGAACAACTTATAAATGACATGTGCATAGCTATATTAATAAGTACTTTAATTATTGTAAGATTTTTTAAATAAAATTTAACATTAAAAATAATATTTAGATTTTCAAAATAATTATCAGATTTTGAAAATAAATTTCAAATTTCTCAAGAAAATTGTGGATTAGTTATATCTTTATTTTAATTTCAATTAATTTTCTTAAAATTTCCAAATCATTTTAAAATTGTCAATATTTTTTTTTTAAAATCAATCACTTTTAAATTTATTATTATTAATTTTATTGTAAATTTTTTTTAAGACTTCACTTGTTTATGTGTAGATATTTAAATAATTTTTCTGATTATTTATTATGAAAATTTTAATGTCATTATTTTAATTCTTTTATAATTTTGATATTTACACCTTACATAAATAAGCCCAATTATTCAAGGTAAACCCAATTTTCATGAATACAAAAATGACATTTTTATAATTTTCCCCAACTATCCTCCTTTTATATTAGTATAGATGACATTCCATCTACTATATTTGAACCTCATAGGTCATCCTTTTGGTACTAATGTATTGTGTGATGTAATTTTAGTAATTTTATCTTGTATTATATAATATATTGTCAGTTTTCATTCGAAATACAATGCTTATTATTTATATGTTAGTTTTAAATATATTATTTTAATGTGATTTTGAGTGGAATATTGTGTAATGATGTGTAAAAATAATCCCTAAAATTTCATATTAAATTTTCAAAATTTTAATAAGATTTCCGTTGTTTTTTCAAATTTTTTGCGATATCGATATATCCATCAATATATCCGTAAAATCAAAATTACAATACGACATGCGATATCGATATTTTCATCCTTGGATAAAGTATATATATTCGTGATATTATCGATATCAGATAACTTTGCATGAAAATATTTCTCTTATGAATCATCATCTTAAGGTTTGTAATTGGGCAAATCTTTTGCATTCTGGACTATTTAGATTTATCATATTTGACAAACATTAATTACATGAATTAGTGGAAACAACATATTTACACTATATATATGACGGATATTAAAATGATTGTATATTTCTTTCGATATAACATTTACAAAATCAATACGACATATTATTTTAAATTGGCTGAATGACATTTATAACCGCCGGACTAAAATCTCAGTCTAAAAGCAAACATGTGAATAATATAACAACTAATCGTCTTATACATTACAACTTAGATTAATTATGGATTTAATTACCTTCCAATCCTTATTATATACCTTTTAATTATCAATTTTTTTTTTATAAAAACAAGAATGACATAGAAATAAAAGTTCTGACAGTGAGAAACCAGTTGTATATTTATAGGTGTAGACAATTTGAGTCGACTGGATCATATTATTAATTAATTTTGTTTGGATTTTTTTTAAGATTTAAAATTATAATTAAAGTTGTTTAATTATCAATTCAATTGAGTTAAATTTTATTTGGAGTGAGCATAAGCTTGAATACTATGATCTTTTTATATTTATTTTGTTTTGTTTAATTTTATCCTATTCGAGCATGAGGCAGTAACAATTTGAATCTTACTAAACATATGAACATATTAATTTATTTGTTACATCAATTGATCTTGCTCGAATGAGCTTTACAAAATGGTTATTAGTGAGCTTTAAAAATCATAATTTAATTAGTCTTATCAGTTGAACAAGTATTAATCTGAGTCGAGCAAGAGTTAGGCTTGGTTAAGCATTGATTGTTAACAATATAAGAATGTATTCAAACATATTTGTTGTTATTATTAGATTAAAATGAATGATACTTTTTTCACAAACAATTTCAAATCAACAAATGCTAATGAGATCCCAAAACCTACTACATGTTTTTTCTAGTCAACGTCGAGCTCAATGAAATCACAATATAAATTATATTTTAAAATCCAAAGGACTGCAAAAAAATATATTCTTGTTCAATTTTATAATTTTTTATTGCAAATTTCTGGTACAGTTCCATTTGGTGAGATTTAATTTGACACTTGTCGTGCAATTCATGATATGAAAGAGAAAAAAAAAAAGTCATGAATATTAATATATAATTAATAAACTACAAAAACTTTTATGAAATTATCTCATATATAATTAATTGTCTATAACCAAACAGACTTTCACAGTTTGTATTATTTTAATTTGTGAATTAAGGATAATTGTCGCAAAAATCACGATATTTTCCTAAATTAAAAATTTAACTTTCAATATCGTGTACATCTATAACCAACGAGCAAATTTTACGTATTTTTTAATTTTATGAATTCGTGTTTTTAGGTCAATTAGTGTTTGTTTATTATTAAAAAAAATTATTTAATATATGTATTAACATTAAATCGAGGGATTTCTTCATAATTTTTGAAAATTTGAGAATTTTTGAAATGGTCGAATCTGTCTATTATGAATGCACGAGATCTTAAAAGTCATGTTAATTTATTATTAATCAAAAATTATGTTAAAATTACAACTTTTGGAAGAGTTCGAGATTCTTACAGCAATTACCTTATGAATTATGTATCATGATTGATCCTTACAAATAAATGAAATTTATAAGTCATTTTTATAAAAGTCACAATATGAAAATTCAATTTTTTAATTAAAATTATATTGTGGGTTTGGTAATATTGGATACGTGGACAGAGGAAAGTCAGAAGAATTTAACCATTGCGCACGTTTTGGAGGTCATTGCACGATTATAGTGATAGTGCACCATCTAATACCCTAATTTGCAAAGTGGCTAATTATTAGAGGTTCTTAGCTTAGTGCTACATGAACTTCTCCACACCTATGATGAATTTTAATTTTAATCATTTATTTTGAAAATTATAGTTGATGCACAACATGATCGATTTTCAGTGATCAACTAACAAAATGATTAATGTATGATTTACTTTGCATCATTTGAATCTAGAAAGTTCCTTAATATGTCTTGTGCATCTATTTTTAAGATGTCATATATCATTTTATTAATTCTTTAATTAGAGTTTAGTAGTTTACTACGAATTTTATTATTTATGATTTAATAATATTTATGTGGGATTGATATTTGAAATAATAGTCAGAAAGTAAATCTCTTATATCTATCAGTATAGTATATATATATAGTCATTGACACCTTTTCTATTTCTCTTATATCTATTTTGTTTAATCAATTGAAATTAGCATTTTAATTAATCAAAATATAAGTTTAATGGTTAAATAAAACGATAAAAACATGCAATAGCATGCTTATAAAGGGACTCAAAGTTCAACAGCTAGAAGATGTTGGCATAGTTGGGCTTGTACTGATCCATAGGTCGGTATACTTGATAGTTGATAATGGGCCTTATTGGGTCATTAGGCCCAACATCACATTTCTAAACGGAAAATTGCCTGTCAACCAAATATATATTCGGGCACATTTTATAAGCCCACTTAAACTTGATCCAACCCACCTGCCCCAAATTCTAATAAACAAACGCATATAAATTGATGAATTAGGGTTTCTGCAAATAAACCTCGTCTCCAGCTCCGATCGCTAAACCTCTCCGATACAGCAATGAAAGGGCGCCAGGGAGAACGCGTGAGGTCAGCCTATCATCTGATTTCGCTTTTACTGCTTTATCTACACATTTACACTCACATATCTGTTCATACTCAGTTTTTTCTTTCATCTGATTTTTATGTTTTTTGGAAATTTTGTATAGACTATATGTCCGAGGAACAGTTCTTGGATACAAGAGGTATATCAAAGTTTTATTTTCTTTGTTCTTAATCGTGTCGTTTACTACATCAATGGAAGAAATTAGAATGGGTTGTGAATGAAGTGATTGATGATAGGTCAAAGTCGAATCAGTATCCCAGTACGTCGCTGGTGCAGATTGAGGGAGTGAATACGCAGGAGGAAGTATCATGGTACCTTGGGAAGCGAATGGCGTACATTTACAAAGCCAAGGTTAAGAAGAACGGTTCTCACTACCGTTGTATTTGGGGGAAAGTTGCACGTCCCCATGGTAACAGCGGCGTCGTTCGTGCCAAGTTCAAGTCTAACCTTCCCCCAAAATCTATGGTATTTTTCCTCAAATTCTTCTTATTTGTATACGTGGTTATTAATTGAAAGATGTATTGACTTAATAGGTTTGATATGCATGGTATTTACAGTATGATGGATTAGTTAACTTGGAGAAATGCTTTAAAGTTACCAATGGTGTGATGGTTTTGGAAGTTGTAGGAATTCTAACTCACAGTGAGTTGCCCAAGAACAACTTATTAATTAAAGTATGCTCAATGAATTATAATAGCATTTGGAACTCCCTTTTTTTTAAGCGTTGTCTCTGGTTCAGTCTGCATCTTATCATTGTGTTTCACAAAGAGTGGTTTGTTTTTTGTAAGTTGGCAAATAAACCAGATTGCTTCTCAAATTGGAAATGTGTTACTGCATGTTTACAATGTTGAGTTCTAGTCATATTGCACACGCCTTTTGTTCAGCTAGTTCTCTTTCTTATCTGGGTACTTTTTGGGGGGGGGGGGAGAGAGAGAAATTTTACTTATTTCAAGATTAATAGAATCTTAGGAAATTTTTCTTACTAATGTCTTGTATTGTTTGTTAATGAAACAGGGAGCCAGAGTAAGGGTGTTCATGTACCCAAGCAACATTTGAGGTAATTTTCCAACTTAATGTTAAATTGCTTTATATGCATTGGTCATTTTTTGTGTTCAAATGGCTTGGCTTTCCAGAATTAGCTCTCTTGCCCGCAGTGTACTGTGGAGATGTTAAGTTTATTTGATGGTACTGTTGTCTAACATTGCAAATTTGGTGAAATCACATGCACTTGCACATTCACCCTTATAAAAAAACTTCATGTAGAATATTTACTAATGTTTTTCAGGGCAACTGCCTTTTAACAATACTGCTTTAAAACTACCAGTGTATTTATCAAGCACTGAGATTAAGGATATGCTTCAATGTGTATTCTTTCCTCACCTTGACTGAATGTACTTTTCCCACCAACACCCCCCCCCCCCCTCGCGCCTCAATGAGAGGTGCAAGTGGTGTTGATTTTACCTCATTTGCTATCATCCTTTTGTGAGCTCTTTGTATCCATTTTATGGGTTGTTACACTGAGTGTGTTAAAACATTGGGTTGTTTTTAAATTTCTTTATCTACTTTGCAGCTATGAGTTTGGTTGACCAAGTTGGGAGCATTATGCGACGGCCTATCCTTCCAGATTTAATTCATAGATTTGAGTTTTGGATGTTCTCGATTTTCTTTTCTCTGGACAATGAATTATCAAACAGTTGGGTTGAGGTTTAGTATTGTGCCTAGTCTCTTACTACTGTAATTACTTGGTCCTCTCTCCTTTGTCAAGACAAAACATTGTTTCTGTGACATGCCTGCATTGTTTCTCTTAAATGCACGACAGTTTTCTGCCTGCATGTTAATTAGTGATGTACGATGTTTTTGTCCAAATATATTGAGATGAGAAGGTCTCAATGTAACAGTGCATTGCCGCCTTTGCTTAGTAGTTTGTTATTGCAACTAGTGTAGATAAAAATGAAGTTCAAAATAAGATGTTAAGATTAACCACCTTGGCCCCCTAATTGCCTCCTTTGGATGTTGGCCAAGTTGAGTACAATTAGAACATAGAATCAGATTCATATATCTAAGGAATAAATATTAGATCTATTATCATGCTTGTCCACTTGCCTACACAACATGATAATTTTCTGACATGACTATACCTAGGTTCCAATCTGATGTGTTCTCCACTGGGGTTTGGAAAAACATTTTTACGCTCGTTATAGTTATAAAAATAAACATTTTTTTTGGTTTTGTTATTGATTTTATCGGCTAAAAATGAACCCAAATTAATTTTGTGTTGAATCGATATGGATTAATTTGGTGTAGATAAATTAATCTTTCATGTTGGAATATGTTCCCTTTCTCTAAACTAAATTAGAACAACAATATGTTACTAAAAATGGGATAATCTATATGACAAAACTACAGCTAATAACTGATAAGGACGAAGAATGCAATATTTTTTGAATATTATGCAGAATATAAAACGTGTCAGCGTTTCTTGCGTGACAACTTCTTTTCGCCAAGTCACATCCCCTAATTGGATGCCTACTCCTATCGCATTTTAGATAATTAATTCACTTGCCAACTAATATTTAAAAGAGTAAGAATTTTATGATCTCACTTGCCAATTAATGGGGATTGACATAATCAACCCAAACTTAGAATTTAATTTACTTGAAAAATATTACTCGTTCGATTTAAAATTATTTTTTACCTTGGAAAGTATTATTTATTATTAGTTTACAAATTACTTCAAATTTTACGTTTTATGTTGAAAAGCATTAGTTATATATATTACTTACTGTAAGCCTTATGTGTATATGATATTGCTCCGGTTTGATGTGCGTTTTCCGGAGTCAAAACTCGAAATTTTGAACGCTCGAATCCAACGAACCTGCAAAACAAACACCGGGAGGGATTCCCGGCGAAGGGACTCCGACGCTCAAGTCAGTCGAAAGGCTCTGAATTCTCTCAAATAATATGACAAGTGTATTTTTTGTGTAATGCCTATGTCTAAAGTGAAAAAGACAAGGATATATATACTCCCTAATACTTGTTGTAGTCAAAATAGAAGTCCTAATTGTAGTTGAGGTAGGAATCCTCTGAAAATCTGGAATTAGCTCGATCTTACCCTAGAAATAAGGGATATGGATAACAAACCCGTGAAAATAGCGGGTAGTTAGGATTAATCCGTTCTCATCCAATCGGTCAGTTCGTCGATACACTCCGAGCTAATGTAGTTCGCCGGGACAGGCATAGCTCGCTTATAAGAATAGTTCGCTTATAATGACCAAAGCAAGGTACGAAACCCGGTTCGATTCAACCAGGTCGGAAAATAGTTCGGTTCGGTTATTGCATTTAGTTCGACCATAACAGTACTCCCCCCTTTTCTAGTGTGTGTTTACACACACTAATGAAGTTCACTTAATCAGGACCTTTCGAAGGAATAGTAAGTACCTTTCGAAGACAGGATATTCCGAAAGGAATGTCTCAGTTTGTTTAGGACATTGGTCCTTTTAGTTCGCCGGGATATTCCGAAGGAATTCATCAATCAATCTACTCCATCAGGTTATTCTAAGGAGACGCGTTGATCAGTTCATTTGATCAGGACATTCCATGGGGATGTATCAATCAGTTCGTTCCAAGGGAAGTTTTGTTAATCAGTTCGGTCAGTCAACACTTCCGAGGAGAAATCAGTCCGTTCCTAGGAAGGTTTCGTGGATCAGTTCGGTCGATCCACCCTTCTAAGGAGAAATCAGTTCGTTCCTAGGAAGGTTTCGTGGATCAGTTCGGTCGATCCACCATTCCAAGGAGAAATCAGTTCATTCCTAGGAAGGTTTCGTGGATCAGTTCGGTCGATCAACCCTTCCAAGGAGAAATCATTCAATTCGTTCCTAGGAAGGTTCAATTGATCAGTTCAGTCGATCAACCCTTCCAAGGAGAAATCATTCAGTTCGTTCCTAGGAAGGTTCAATTGATCAGTTCGGTCGATCAACCCTTCCAAGGAGAAATCATTCAGTTCGATCCTAGGAAGGTTCAGTTGATCAGTTCAGTCGATCAACCCTTCCAAGGAGAAATCATTCAGTTCGTTCCTAGGAAGGTTCAATTGATCAGTTCGGTCGATCAACCCTTCCAAGGAGAAATCATTCAGTTCGATCCTAGGAAGGTTCAATTGATCAGTTCGGTCGATCAACCCTTCCAAGGAGAAATCATTCAGTTCGATCCTAGGAAGGTTCAGTTGATCAGTTCAGTCGATCAACCCTTCCAAGGAGAAATCATTCAGTTCGTTCCTAGGAAGGTTCAATTGATCAGTTCGGTCGATCAACCCTTCCAAGGAGAAATCATTTAGTTCGATCCTAGGAAGGTTCAGTTGATGAGTTCAGTCGATCAACTCTTCCAAGGAGAAATCATTCAGTTCGTTCCTAGGAAGGTTCAATTGATCAGTTCGGTCGATCAACCCTTCCAAGGAGAAATCATTCAGTTCGTTCCTAAGAAGGTTCAATTGATCAGTTCGGTCGATCAATCCTTCCAAGGAGAAATCATTCAGTTCGTTCCTAGGAAGGTTCAATTGATCAGTTCGGTCGATCAACCCTTCCAAGGAGAAATCATTCAGTTCGTTCCTAGGAAGGTTCAATTGATCAGTTCGGTCGATCAACCCTTCCAAGGAGAAATCATTCAATTCGTTCCTAGGAAGGTTCAATTGATCAGTTCGATCGATCAACCCTTCCAAGGAGAAATCATTCAGTTCGTTCCTAGGAAGGTTCAATTGATCAGTTCGGTCGATCAACCCTTCCAAGGAGAAATCATTCAGTTCGATCCTAGGAAGGTTCAGTTGATCAGTTCGGTCGATCAACCCTTCCAAGGAGAAATCATTAAGTATAACAGCAATCATATGAATTCGCATAAAAGAAAAGACAACAATTTTAATCGGGTTAGGCTAAATTAGCCTTCGTCCACAAAGAGTGAATATTTCTCGTTTTATCAAGGTGAAGAAAATTGAGAAAAAAGTAATAAGAAGCATACATAAGTGTAGCTCATTAAATTGGTTCTTCTCGGCTGGAACTTTCTCATTTCTTAATCCGAACTGCTTCTTCTAGGTTGATATACTTGGTAGCTTTTTGTAGTAAGTCATCAAAATCCAGAGGGGTCTTCTTCACCAAAGAAGTATGGAGATCACTATCTCTTAATCCTTGAATAAAAACACTAACCATCAGATCGCCCGAAGCCTCAGGAACCTCAAGGGTTGCAATGTCTCCTCTATTTTTTGTCGGACTCCAAACAGTGTTTGAGCAGATCGCTTTTGTTTCCGAATACTGGCGAACTGATGTAAGAATAAATCTGATAATTGTTCGAAATTGCGAATCACCCCATCATTGAGCTGACTGAACCAAGTTTGCGCGACTTTGATGAGGGTGGTAGCGAACACCCTACACTTAATCCCTTCTGAATACCGGTGTAAAAGGGTGGTATTTTCGAATCGACATAAATGCTCCCATGGATCGGTAGTGTCATCGTACTCGAAGTTAACTGGGTGAAAAGAAACGGGTAGCTCGTCCTTCATAATTAGGTCGGAAAAAGGGTTCCCCCTTGAATTTCGTGGAGCTCGGCGAGCATTCCGATGGGCTTCCCTCAATTCCCTTCGTAATTCAACAACTTCCTCAGATAATTCAGCACGCTCCCGTTTTTGACTTCTGAGATGATCGGAGCGGCTCTCTCTCTCATTGGCTTGTGACTTGTCCTCGTGCTGATTTTTCTTGACCTCAATCTCGACGTTTTCTGGTTGCTTGGCTTGTGCACTTAAGGCTTTTTAGACCGCCGCCGATATCAAATCAGAAAGCTCTTCAGGAGTTAAAGTAACAGTGTGCGGAGGATTAATTGGGACTGTATTTTGGCTATCCCCTTCTTCATCGCGATTCCTTGACGGTCCATCTATCTCCGTTCTCTGCGTTCCTCTAGTATTTACTATGTTTGTTATCTCAACGTCTCAACTCACAAATTTCCCACAGACGGCGCCAATTGATGTTGCTCTGGTTTGATGTGCGTCTTTCGGAGTCAAAACTCGAAATCTTGAACGCTCGGATCCAACGAACCTGCAAAACAAACATCGGGAGGGATTCCCGACGAAGGGACTCCGACGCTCAAGTCAGTCGAAAGGCTCTGAATTCTCTCAAATAATATGACTAGTGTATTTTTTGTGTAATGCCTATGTCTAAAGTGAAAAAGACAAGGATATATATACTCCCTAATACTTGTTGTAGTCAAAATAAGAGTCCTAATTGTAGTTGAGGTAGGAGTCCTCTGAAAATCCGGAATTAGCTCGATATTACCCTAGAAATAAGGGATATGGATAACAAACCCGTGAAAATAGCGGGTAGTTAGGATTAATCCGTTCTCATCCAATCGATCAGTTCGTCGATACACTCCGAGCTAATGTAGTTTGCCGGGACAGACATAGTTCGCTTATAAGAATAGTTCGCTTATAACGACCAAAGTAAGGTACGAAACCCGGTTCGATTCAACCAGATCGAAAAATAATTCGTTTCGGTTATTGCATTTAGTTCGACTATAATAGTATATATAATTCACCCAATACACAATAGTGGTAATAATAATAATAATAATTTAGAGAGAAAAAAAAAACAGAGGAGAGAGAGGGAGAGAGAAATAAATATGAAGGTGACGAAATGGGAATGGAAGGAAAGAGAGAAAGCGGCAGTCCCTATATTCACTGCCTTTTCTTCGCTTTTCCCAAGATTCCCCTTACGCGATCGCGCACAAGGCGCATTTTAGCCGGTTTTTTTATCTACTTCTCTCTTCACAGCTTTCTCTCTCTTCCCCTTCCTCACTTCCGCCTCAAGCCAGCGATCTCTGTCACTTCCTATTCATACTCCCACAAAACCTAATTTTTTTTTTCCTGTGTTGCACGATGGGGGATCACGGTAAGGCTAAATCCGACATTTCCTTCGCCGGAACTTTTGGTAGTAGTGCTTTCGCGGCTTGCTTCGCCGAGGTATGCATAATTCTACTTTAACCAAAAATATACATATATTTTTTTTTGATTTTTTATTTGTTCACAATTGTATAATTTTTAAAAAATAAAAAATGATTTTTGTTTTGATACGTTTTGTTCAAATTGAAATATTAGTTTTCACTTGTAATGACTGTATGTATGTCAAGGATGTTTAATTTGAAAGACCTTACCTGCTGACTTGTTTGATCTGCCATTTTAACCTTATTTAGTATTCAAGCTATATTGTCAAGTTTTGATTTTTTTGATGGATGATTCTTCAATATAAGCTTGCTTTCTGTAATTTTAAGATTTTATTTGCAAATTATGCGATATTACTCCTATGTCTATTTGGTGTATCATTATTTTCTCAAATTGGATACAGAAACTTTGTTGGGCTCATTTGGAATATAATGAAATGCTCTAACCAGCCTAGGATTTATCAAAATACTTATGCCTTTTGCTGTTACCTTGCATACATGTCGTTATTGCTAATCCTCCAAATTTTGCATATTTCTTATCCTTGTAGGTGAACTGCATTTGTTTTTGTGCTAATTTATTTATTTGTGTGCATAGCTCTGTACGATTCCATTGGACACTGCCAAGGTCAGGCTTCAGTTACAGAAGAAAGCGGTTGCAGGGGATGCAATAACATTGCCAAAGTACAATGGATTGCTTGGAACAGTAGGAACTATTGCGAGAGAAGAAGGGCTATCTTCACTATGGAAGGGCATCGTGCCGGGGTTGCATCGCCAATGTCTGTTTGGAGGTTTAAGGATTGGCTTATATGAACCTGTATGTTTTCTCTTTGAATTTCGGTTGAAAATTTTAGTTGTTTGGTTTCTTTTAATGTTCTCCAACTTCTGTTTGCTCAACAGGTTAGAAACTTCTATGTGGGCAAAGATCATGTCGGAGATGTGCCATTATCGAAGAAAATACTTGCTGCACTCACAACTGGTGAGATCATACTGCTCATGGTTTTTCTCTTTGTTATGCCCTAATAAATAGTTCGGAAAGTCAAAAGATATAGTGTCCAGTTCTTTATAATGTGTCAATATATTTATTTCTGACTTTTGTTAGATATGATTAAGATTGGAATGGTATTTTTGTTCAACGATGCTTTTGTGATTGTCACCAGGAGCTGTGGGTATAACTATTGCCAACCCTACTGATCTTGTTAAAGTACGACTTCAAGCCGAGGGGAAACTGGCACCTGGTGTGCCTAGGCGTTATTCTGGAGCGCTAAATGCATACTCTACAATTGTGAGACAGGTCATATCTTGAACCTTGTTTTGCTTCAGCTTTGCTGCTTCTTAGAGTTGGTATCTGGCTCGATCCCACTTGGTTATAATTTTATTGAATATATAGGAAGGTCTTGGAGCTCTGTGGACTGGACTTGGACCCAATGTTGCACGCAATGCTATCATAAATGCTGCTGAACTGGCTAGTTATGATCAAGTGAAAGAGGTATTGTAATGCTTAATGAGCTCTCTCTTTTCTCATCTTCTGCTCTTAAGCCAATTTGTTCTCTTAATGTCTTCTGTTTTGACTATCTTTGTTTGTTTTGACTTGATACAGACAATTTTGAAAATCCCTGGTTTCACAGACAATGTTGTTACCCACATTATTGCTGGTTTAGGAGCTGGTTTCTTTGCTGTCTGCATAGGTTCTCCAGTTGACGTGGTAACTTGTCTGAATCAACCTGTTAATTTGACTTATTTGTTCGAGTTTTTCATAATTGCTGAGATTTCTGAAACAATCTTTGAGCATTTTGGGTGAGGCCTGTTAATTGACTCAGTTGGCTCTCACCTCGCAGGTCAAGTCGAGAATGATGGGAGATTCTTCTGCATACAAAAACACAATTGATTGCTTTGTTAAGACTTTAAAGAATGATGTAAGTTCATTTCCTACTGCTGTAGAAGTGTTACATTTGACCCCATTGCTTGTGGTTTATTTGGTATGTTCAAGAATGATTTTGCCAAAGTATTTTATTGGGTAGTTGGTAGTGGAAGTTGGTTCATGCTATAATGTCACACAGAAGGGTTTCTCAGATATTTTGTGGTTCATTATCTTTGGAATGTGCATGAATATGGACATGGTTTTATCTCATCCATCATCCAGATTAGCTTCATTAAACATTCACATTATCGATTTATCATGTTTTACAGGGACCTCTAGCATTCTATAAAGGCTTTATCCCCAACTTTGGACGGCTAGGATCGTGGAACGTGATAATGTTTTTGACATTAGAGCAGGTATGAATCCAATCAATTTTTGCTCCAAAATATGCACTTCTGGGCATATGCATCGATGAAGGATTCATATATTTGATTGCTTCTTGTTCAATTGCAGGCTAAAAAGTTTGTCAGAAGTTTGGAGTCGTCTTAGAACAGAAGAATAGCGCTTTAAAAGCCATTTATGAAGGCAATTATTTACTTGGACTTCATCTGCAGCCATTAATAGACATTAAGAGAAAACATTAACCATGTTTCATTGTTTTCACATTGTTTACCATAAATAAATTACAACTTGCTGGGAGAATCAACCCAAGGCACAATTGGAGTTCAGTTTATCATCTTTTCTTTCATTAATCATCTCGAAAACTTTTCCTCTTGAGTTAACTCAAGTGGATGCTTGCCTAGTCTTTGTAACTGTTCTTGCACCAGATTCTTGGCAATAAAATTATATTCAGAGGAAACTTACATCAAACCCTTGTTACCCTTGAAAAGTTGTCTTGAATCTCATGAATTTAAAAGCGATACTTACATCAAACCCTTGTTACCCTTGAAAAGTTGTCTTGAATCTCATGAATTTAAAAGCTTGTAGCTGAGGGGAGGGAGAGGGAGAGGGAGAGAGAGAGAGAGAGAGAGAGAGAGAGAGGTCTAGTCAGCTCAATTTCTTCTTCTCCAGAATCAATTTATGAATCTTGGAGAAGTAGTCTTTCTCTAAGCTTGCATAAAGTTGCTGCATTTTTCTGCACCCCAATAGAGCATATCCATCTATTTGGTTCTCATATCTTTCATACACTGCTGGAACTGTAAGAATCATAACAAGACCTGCCACAACACGATACGAGGTAAAGATCAATCATCTTAAATACACAAATATCACTCAAGAATTTTCAAACTTGTTCACTTACTAATGTATCCCAATACAAGAAAACTAGCAAGACTCCCAATCATAGAGATGATCAGAAGAGCAAGAGCTACTTTGGTGGACATTATGGAGTCCCTTCCAAGGGCAATGTCCTCAGACACAGAGAGCATTGTGTTTGCATGATTACGGATAAAAACAGCTGCTTCGTTTGCCGTTTCTTCTGTGAGATAGAAACGTGGTAGAGGTGGAGCTGGCCTGTATATCACACCCTTTTAAGGATTAATATAAAAACAACACGAAGAACGATGTAAC
Source organism: Scutellaria barbata (assembly GCA_028654395.1). NCBI lineage: Eukaryota > Viridiplantae > Streptophyta > Magnoliopsida > Lamiales > Lamiaceae > Scutellaria > Scutellaria barbata. The sequence continues at coordinate 2,262,101 of CM053644.1, forward strand.
AAATCCATAGCCTAAACTAAGCAATGCAAACAAAATCAGGATAAAATAGGTAAGAAACCTTAAGCAACCTGTTAAGAATTGCCGCTGATTTTGCCCACAGAAAAAGAATGGTGAATAAGAGCAAGAACACACTTGAGGCAAATGAGAGTAGAGTGTAACCAGATATCTCAAACATCGACCAAGCAGCCAGAGTTACGATTAGTATTCCCACCGTTAGATCTTTCCGTCTCCATAACATTATATCTGCAACTGTAAAACAGAAAAAAAAAAAATAATAATAATAATAACATTTCTTCTCCTCATATTACTCTTGGTATTTGCTAACATTTTCAAATCTTTTCATGGATAAATGTCCTATTTTGTAACCGAAACCAATGGACCAACAATGGATGAATCTCTAGCTGAACCACAGATTTGTGTACTGAAACTGAATAATCCCTGATATGAAAATTGAATCAATAGACACATTACAACTATCACAGACTTACCAACACCTTCTCCAAGAATCTGATGAACAGTTTGCTGCCTGTTAAACAACCGATCTGATGAACCCATTTTCAAGACTTCAGAAACAGGCAAAACCCATTAACTAACTCTAATGAATTACCTCTGTAACAAGAAAAACCAATGGTAAAATGTTGATCTTTCTATGATTTATAAGGAAGAAGAGATTTGTTTGGTCTGTAAAGCTCTTAATCCACCTTTTCTTTCTTTCTTGGTCATGTCTCAATGAAAGATGTTGACAAGTGGGGCTCATGGTTCTCAAGTTTCAGCTTGAAAGGTATAAATACTTTTCCACTGTATTCCTTTTTCAAACATACAGAATCAATCTTCAGTAGTGATTTGTGCTTGTTTGTGTGAAGATTGAATAAAAAAGACAAAGTGGGGCTGATGTTTTCTTTATCTTATTTTCTTACCGCTGTTTTGCTTTAGGAGTTTTGAGGATTGAAGTGTGAGAATGACAACAAATATGAAGCAGAAAAACTTCAGGTCAAAAAAATAAAATTGACAAATACTGAAAAATCAGTTTCTAAGCTTGCAAGAACAAAACAAAAAATGTACATGTTCAAAACATTTTCATAATTATTAGACCATATTATTCAAGAAAAGGTGGTATAATCGCCTCCGAACATTGTAATTGATCTGATGAGGAATTTTTTTACAGTTTCTTCAAAAAACAATATAAAAATGTACATGCACAACTCAGAAACAACTACAAAGATCGTAGTTTCTTAGACATGCCTTCTCAATCCTTTTTATTCTCGTTGATCTTGTCTTTGTCTTCTGAGGAGCCAGGTTGCATTTCAATGACTGAAGAGGATTCCATCAGGCTTGCAGCAATTGCAGCTTTCAAATCCTCATCTTCATCATCTAGTAATGTTTCTCCCTCCTCGTACTGGATGTAGGGGTTAGAAACCCGTTCTTGATCACTTCTCTTGGGTGTTCTCGATGCTGAGTTGCATGATTTGGTGATTCTCTCTGCATCTTCAGGCAAAAGCCACTGGCCGTAACCATTGGAGGCTTCGGCAGATGAGATGGGACACTCCTTCGGAAAATTGCCCCTCACCAGGAAAATACTCCAGCCAAAGCCTTTCAAAGAGTCGAGGTAGGCGGAGAGGTAGAACTTCGATAGGTGCTCTGGTGCTGGATAGAGGCTGTCAAAATTGTACCATTCTCCGTTCACTTTTCTGATACAGAACCAATGGTCCTGCAAATGACATATAAAGGCGTTTTCCTTTTCCGGGTCTATCTGCGCTGGCTCAGCCACTGGACTATCCAAGGGAATGACTTGCAAATCCCACACTTCCAAAGCTTTCTGTAGAACCTGTCACCGAAAAAAACAAACAAACATATATTCAGTATGGTTTGCATTTCTTGTCCAGAATATATTGCTTTGGAAATTTGGATTTGGGAAAATATGCAATTCTATAATCTATAATGATATAAATCCTGATGGATGTATGCTAAAATATCAGAGTTCATGCATCATCAGACTAGAAGAAGTTGAATTCTGGAGACCATCCCACCCAGCCTACAGAAATATTTGGTCTTCTCTTGATTCATAATAACAAGTAGATATATGTATTTGATTGTTCAAATTACGGGACACTGCAACAAACTAAGTCTCTATTCCACAATGTGAGGTCAGCTATAGAATCAAATCTTCTCATCATGATCGGTTATGACACATGTATTAAGATACAATATATCTTTTTGAAACAGCTTATACACGTGTCCAGTCCACCTTATGTATGTTTCTCTGGTTTTCTCATACCCTCACTTTCTTTCCAAAACATTCAATTTATTAATTATTGTATTTAATTTAGTGTTTTCGCACATCCATCTCAATATTGTCGTTTCTGCTCCCCCTCATTTTTATTCATGTTCATATTGGTCGCCCACATTCCGATCCAAAATGTATGGCAGGTCTTACGTTTAATAAAATTTTATAGGCATTTTATAGCAGAGAGATTAGTGCAGCATCTTAATCCACTGACCATTCTCTTCAATGATAGATCCTAAGTATTTAAAACTTTTAGATGAATCTAATTAATGTCCCAAATCTTCAGATTTATCTGACCGTTATTTCTGTTATTATTCGATTACTAAAATAGCATTTTATATGTTCATTTCTAAATCGTTTATGGTAACAACTTTTAATTATAATGCCTCTCTGAGGTTCTAACTTGGCAACTACTGTCTTTATTGATTAAAACTATATCATCTGCAAAGTGAAGCATAAACACATATGTAGAAAGAACCCTAAAAAAGACCATGCTGTGCAAGACACAACTCCATGATTTTCTATACTGAATTACATTCAAGAAACCCTATAATCCCATTCAAGCAGAATGAATCAATGAAGCAGAAAATCACTCAAAACACTGCAAATTCAGTAATAGTATTATCTCTCTGGAAACAGAATCGTGTCGAGTCAAAAGACTTCTCTTTTTTTTTTCCAAGTCGAAAACACATAAACAACCACACATGAATAATACTCTGTGAGAAAATAAAAAGCAATTACAGTATGTCACTACCTTCAGTTTAATGTATCTTCTTCAACTAAAACTCTCACTATTATATAAATATCACCAACGAAACTCCTTACCCAATCATGGAGATAAAATCACGCATCTAATTACCTAAACTAACAAAGCTTTTGTATTTTTTTAAATTAAAAAAACACACACACACAAACACGCATGTCTCCTTAAGAGCAATCGGAATTGAGAGGAACTGTAATTAAGCTATTGAGCAATCGAATTCAAACCTGGATGCTGAAGTCACCATCGAGAGAAACATTATGCGAGTGTTCAGGGAGAAAATCTCCGGTGACGGAGCCGAGCATCATCTGACGCTCCGTACGATCTAGATCGGAGGCCAACGCCGCCAAATCGAACTCCGAGAAAAAGGGGCCCTGCAACACCGTGTTCACGCAATGCACAGCGCACAGCTTCGACTCTTGTACTTCGTGGTACAACATTCCCCCATTGCTGGCACCTCCTCCGCCTCCTCCTATCGTGTTGCTATCCATTTCTTTCTGAAATTATCTCTCTGTAAAACCCTAATTATTGTGCAATCTGTACAGCTTTCAGTTAAATTATTTGTGATGAAGAAGGAAAGGAATTACAAATGCGGAAAATTGCTCGGTTTTCTATTTCAAACCACCAACCGATGCCAAAGCAACTTTCCGACAATTTCTATTGCCATCCTGTTCCCCATATCTCTCTGTTATATCACTTTTACCATACAACTTTCAGAATATTGTAGAATTAACCCATAAAATGTGGAATTATAAATTTACATTTCACTAAAACTTATATGATTAGTTCTCAATTTTGAATTCAGATTTAAAGTTTTTTAATAAATAGCTCAATTTATCATTTTTTTTTCAATTTAAGGCTTAAAATTTAGATTGTGTTCTCAATTCAAGATAAAATTTCATATTCTTTTTTATTTATATTTATAAATTTATTTATATTTCAATATGTATTTCATATTTTAAATAAATTCAGACAAGTTAGTGCACTTTAAGATCAATTTTTTTCGTCCAACTTATCTTAACTTATATGAAAAAAAGAAAGAAAAAAATATAATTAATTTAATTTATAAAATATAATTTATATTAAACTGATTAATATTAAAATCGATTTTCTATACTTTTATTCATAAAATTAACAAAATAAAGGAATCTTAATTTTTTGAATTGTATTTATTATATATATATATATATAAATTAATATAAGTCTGATGAAAATCGTTCCAAAATTGCACGAAATTGTCTTAATTTATCTAAACTATAAATATATATTAAAATATAAATAAAAATAAGAATATAACGCCTCATTTCTTTTAAAGGTAAATTTTGACTATTAAAGGTAAATTTTGACTAAGGCGTTACTTACATATAAAATTCATCATTTTACTAATAAAGGTAAATAAAAACAAGAGTAATTATCAATTATTCGTTTCTAAAATTCATGAATTTAAAACACTTTGAATAAATTGTTTTACAACCTTTGATCATCAGCTACCTGTTAATTGGTAATTGGTAATTTGAAGAGTTTTGTAATGTCTTCTAGAATTCCCTAGTCAAGTCAAAATAAGACTTTATTGCTTTCAAAGATTGTCTATTTTCTATGATGAATTTGTAATTCGTAAGATGTATTCATCCACTATAAAATCTCATGTATGTGATGAGTTTGTTATCAAAAATATTAATACAAAAAAACCACTATAAAATCTCATGTATGTGGATGAGTTTGTTATCAAGAAATATTAATACAAAAAAAAAAAAAAGCAAGAGTTGTAGTTTTGCAACCCATTTTAATATCTTCTTGCAGCCATATTCCCAACAATTTTGGTATCTAGAGCTAAGGTGATCCAAAATATGGCTGCAAACCCAAACTCTATTTTCTCATATACCACAAGCCAAATTCCAATCTTCAATGGAAAACATTATGACTATTGGAGTTCTCAAATGGAGATCATATTTCTTTCGCAAGATTTATGGGATATGATTGAAGAAGATTATGAAGAGCACCACACTTCCGTCGATGTTTTGTGGACTGAAAAGAAAGAGAAGGAATATAAGGAGAATGTGAAGAAAAATGCTACTGCCTTAAGGATCATTCAACAAGGAGTAAGCAAAACTATTTATCCTCTAATTTTTAGTATCAAGAAAGCAAAAGATGCATCTCTGAAAATTGAGATTCAAGGATCTGAAAAAGTGATTGTCATAAAATTACAATCATTGTGGAGTCAATTTGACAACTTGTCTATGAAAGAAAGTGAGCTTGTCAAAGACTTCTTTTCTAGAGTTGCTGAAATCATCAACCAAATTAAGAGTTGTGGAGATGTTTTTGAAAAAAAAAAGTGGTTGAAAAGATTTTGAGAAGCCTTCCGCAAAAATTTGAACATATTTTGGCGGTCATTACTGGAACAAAAGATTTTGAAAAACTCACTCAATATGAACTCATGGGATCCTTAGAAGCTCATGAGCAACGAGTAAACAAGTACACTAGTCAACCTTTGGAGCAAGCTTTTCAAGCAAAGGTGAATGTTTCAAATAAATCCCAAGGAGGCACGTCTCGTAAAAAAAATTTCGGCAGAGGTCGTGGAAGAAGTGATTCTTCTTGGCAGCAAAAATCTGGTAATTTTAATTTTGAATGTTTTATTTGCAAGAAACCTGGCCATGAATCTAAAGATTTTTGGTCAAAGTGTTAAAGATGCAAAATTCCTAATCATTCTGATAGAGACTGCTGGTTCAAAGAAAAGGGAGAAAATAGTGACAGAAGAAAAGCCATTCATTTTTCGGTGGAAGATGATAACAATAAATTGTTTCTCTCAATTGCAAATAGCAAAAAATCTAATGAGACGTTGTATCTTGACAGTGGGTGTAGCAACCATTTGATTGGAAATCAAATGAAGTTTGTTTAGTTGGATAAAAATTATTCTTCTCATGTTGAACTTGGTGATAGAAAACATGTCAAAAATTGAAGGGGAATGAGTTATCGTCATTCACGAAGATGAAGGTAATAAAAAATTCATTCATGATGTTCATTATTGTCCAAATATTTAGCAAAATCTTTTGAGTGTTGGACAGACGATGAGAAGGGGATACAAGCTGATTTTTGATGATAATAAATGTCAAATTCTTGATAAAAATTCTGGAGATGAGGCTGCTATTATGAAAATGACTTCAAATAACCTTTTTCCTCTCAATTTGAAGTCACGTGTCGCTTTTAGAAGTGGAACACCAGATGATACTCAACTTTGGCACTTGAGATATGGTCATTTGAATCTCAAAGGCTTGCAACTTTTGAAGCAAAAAAATATGGTTATTGAGCTTCCTGAAATTTTGAAAAATAATGAAGTTTGTGAAGGATGTGTTTATGAAAAAATGCATCGTCTTCCTTTAACAAAAACAACGTGGAGAGCTCGTGAACCTCTCGAGTTGGTTCATGCCGATATTTATGGGCCAACAAGAACACCCTCACTTGGCAACAAGAGGTACTTTCTTCTTTTTGTAGATGATTTTACAAAAATGACTTGGGTTTATATTCTTGAGCAGAAGTCGGAAGCTTTCACAAAATTTTTGCATTTCAAAGCTTTTGTAGAGAAGTAAAGTGGCTACGAATTAAAGTGTCTTAGAACTGATCGAGGAGGGGAGTTTATCTACAAACCTTTTATGAATTATTGTAAAGATGAAGGCATCCAAAGACAGCTTACAGTTCGACAGACACCATAATAAAATGGTGTAGCTGAGAGAAAAAATCGAACAATTGAAGAAATGGCAAGAAGCATGTTGAAAGGCAAAGGGCTTCCAAATAAATTTTGGACGGAAGCCGTAAATACTACTGTCCATATTCTTAATCGGTCACCTACGAAGGCCGTGCAGAATAAGATATCTTTTGAAGCATGGTATGGGAGGAAACCAAACGTGAGCCAACTCAAAGTCTTTGGCTGCATAGCTTATGCTTTTATTCCTTCCCAAAACAGAGAAAAGTTTGATGGCAAAGGTGAAAAACTCATTTTCATCGAATATAGTGATGAATCCAAAGGTTACCATTTGTTTAATCCAATATCTAATGAGTTGGTGCTTTCAAGAGATGTTATCTTTGACGAAAATGCATCATGGAAGTGGGTGAATGAAGTTGTTGAGCAAGAGCCTGTGGAACTTGCAATTCTTGAGCCCAATAAATCTCCTCAAGAAGTTGTTGGACCATCAAACAATAATATTCAAGAAAATGAGCCAGATTCAGAAAATCATCAGAGAAAGTATCGATTTTTGGCTGAAATATATGAATCATGCAATGTTGTATTTTTTGCTTGTGAGCCAAAAAGTTTTGAAGAGGTTGTACATGAAGAAGTTTGGAGAAAAGCCATGAATGAGGAGATGAAAAGCATAGAGAAAAATCAAATTTGGCAATTGGTGGACCTTCGGAAAGGAAAAGAAGCGATTGGTTTGAAATGAGTCTTCAAAACCAAATTCAATGAAGACGAAAATGTACAAAAATATAAGGCATGATTGGTTGCGAAGGGCTACTCACAACAGCCCGGAGTGGATTTCAACGAGACTTTTGCTCCGGTTGCACGAATGGAAACAATACGAACTATTCTTACAATCGCAGCTCAATTGAAGTTGCAAGTTTTTCAACTTGATGTAAAATCCGCATTCCTTCATGGAGAGTTAGAAGATGAGGTTTATGCTACCCAACCTCCAGGCTTTGAAACAAAAGTGTAAGATGACAAAGTCTACAAGCTACATAAAGCTCTTTACGGCTTAAAACAAGCACCGAGAGCGTGGAACAACAAAATTGATTCTTATTTCTTGAAGAATAATTTTCTGAAAAGTCCATCTGAACCATCATTGTATGTGAAGAAAAAAGGAAGTGATTTCTTGATGGTTTGCGTTTATGTTGATGACTTGATTTATGCAGGAACTAATAATGAGATGGTGAAATCATTCAAGGAAGCAATGATGAAAGAATATGAGATGACTGATCTTAGATTGATGAATTTTTTTCTTGGAATCCAAGTTAAGCAAGCCAAGGGAAAGATTTTTATCTTTCAAGAAAAATATGTGGCTGATTTGCTTAAGAAGTTCAAGATGGAAAATTGCAAACCTATAGCAACAGCTATGGCGTTGAATGAGAAGTTGCAGTGAGATGATGGAGCGAAAAAAGTTGATCCAAGTGTTTATAGAAGTCTTGTTGGTTTATTGATTTATCTCACAAATGCAAGACCTGATATTGTGCATTCTGTTAGCATAATTTCCAGGTATATGGCTGAACCAAGCAAGACACATTTTGCAGCAGCAAAACAGATTTTACGATATCTATAAGGATCAAAAAGAGTCGACATCAACTATGTGAAGGTAGAGAATAACAATTTGATTGGCTTCACTGATAGTGATTGGGCTGGAAGTTTGGATGACAGAAAAAGTACTTCAGTATATATCATTTGTTTGGGATCCAAAGCAATTTCATGGAGTTCCAAAAAGTAAGATTCGGTTGCATTATCTTTAGTCGAGGCTAAATACATTTCGACGAATGAAGCTGCGTGAGAAGCAATTTGGTTAAGGAGAATTCTAAATGATTTGCAACAAAAGGTTGAAGGTCCTACTCCTATCTTTTGTGATAACCAATCTGCAATTACTATGACAAAGAATCCAGTCTTTCATGAAAGATCGAAGCACATCGAATTGAGACATAATTACATTCATGATTTGGTACAAAAGAAGGAAATATTCCTAGAGTTTATCTCAACTTTGGAACAACCAGCTGATGTTCTTACCAAACCCGTTTTTGTGGAGAAACTTCAAAACTTCATGGATGTGATGCAAATTACAAATTAAGAAGGGGTGTTAATTGGTAATTTGAAGAGTTTTGGAATGTCTCCTAGAATTCCTTAGTCAAGTCAAAATAGGACTTTATTGCTTTCAAAGATTGTGTATATGATGTATTCATCCACTATAAAATCTCATGTATGTGGATGAGTTTGTTATCAAGAAATATTAATATAAAAAAAGTAAGAGTTGTAGCTTTGCAACCCATTTTAATATCTTCTTGCAGATATATTCCTAACACTACCAGCATCCACTGCTCGCGCACCATACCCTAAACTCTTTAAATTGAAAACATTTTAAAAAGAGGGGTGAGTATTTGAAATATACTCAATAGAGAAACCCTAAACAACATAAAATAATTTCCAAATAAATAAAACGTAGAAACACGTACTCATAAAACTATTTGATAAAAGATATTGTCATGTCCTTATTTCGAAATGTTATAACTTAAAAGATTTCATTCGGGTATCCAACAACTCATCATAACATAATTTTAAAGATTTACTCGAACTTGCCAAATCACAGTTTTGTTACAAGAAGCTGGTTGTTCGATTTGAACTTTGGGTCTCGGGTTAACGAGTCACGAGTTTAGGGTGTACACGATTAGGTCGTACATCCTTTTATTATTATAACTTTTCTAGTTTTAAACTACATTATAATACACTTGTTTGAGTCTAATTCATCATTTTATCGTAGCTTTGAGTTTCAATCATAATGTTAGTAACTTCTAGATAGTATGCCGATTTATCTCGTTTCCCTTCTATATACCCTACAAATCATAAGAGCTCATCTTAAAATCTAATCGAGTGATTCATAAATAAAAATACATTTTTAGTTAGAGTTTTTTATGATAACGAGCAGACTAATTAGAGGGTTAAGAAAAGAAAGTTTACGCATCGATGTGATATGAGGTGTCCCAAAACCTTTATATGCGAAGTTAAATTTGAACTTAGAGTTATGAGATTAATAAAATACAATTTCAGGGTTTTATATCCTAGCTTGTAGGTAAATAGGTTGTAGCATACTTTCTGTAACACCCCAAATTTCTAATTATATCTATTCTTATGAATAATAACTTTTTATTAATTATCATGATTTAATAGTATTTTATAGAGAAATTAATTAGGTGTTATTTGAAATATTACGTCTGATGTGATTGAGATTTCAATTGATGTCGATAATATCGACAAGTCTAGATAAGTTAAACATTGATATATAAATATTTAATATCGACAAGTTTTACGGTTCATAATTATTTGTAATTATATTTAACTAGATATCAATCATAGTAGTTACTATATGCATAAATCAATTGGTGTAAGATTTAGTGGGTTAGTAATAAATTTCTAAATTTTTTAAAGTGATAACATGGAGATATGGAAGTAGATATATAAGTAAATTAGTTGAGATATTTTAGGGATTCTTTATTTTGTTAAAAGTCCTAAAAGAAATGGGAATTTAAAACCCTAAATGTAAAAGTAGGCGTTAAAAATTGGAAATAAATATGTGAATCGTGTTAAAAATTGGAAATAAATACGTGAATCAAAGAACCAGAAATATAAAATTTGGAGAAAGCAGAAGAAAGAGAAAACGAAAGCGTCCATCGATGAATAACCAGAATATACATCCTGTGTATCCATTATATATATAGCTTTGGATTCTTTTTACATCCATAATTTCTAGTATGGAATAATTGTTTAGTTTAGTCACGTAATGTACGATTTGTGAAATGGATTGAGAAAAAATAAATAAATAAATCAATTGAATTGTCATCATTGAGTGGATTGAGTGGAAAAATCATTCTATAGTGTTTCTGATCACATGAATAATAGAAAATCATCTAAATTGACCAATCCATGTATGATTTAGAAAAAGTTCGAAGAGTTAGAGTTTTCTATTGATTTGGTTAAGTTAGTTTGTAATTATTCCCCTCGACGATATTTGATATATAATATATTATTTATGAGTAATCATACTGCTTACAATTAAACTACATGTATCAAAATTATAATAATAATAATAGGTAGCAGTATCAGTCTTAAGATAGTAGTCATACATATTTAATTATTATTTATTCATTAGTTATTGATTTGCAAAATTCAAACACCTTCTGTTAATGCATGACATTAATTAAATAAATGATTAAATACCCCAATGATAACAAGGATAGATGTTTTGCATGGTTAATTCCTTTTATTTATTTTCTGTAGTGTTCAGCCCATTACATAGTAATTAATATGAGATGCAAATATGTTGTCTAATTTACTTAGTTTAATTAAGGATAAGGATTTGACGTCAGTATGTATAATAAAATTGAGGTTTTATAATTAAATGGATTAATTAATTAGTTATAGAAATTTCCATTTGATTTTTATCGCATGTGTTATACTAATTAAAATTAGAATTTTTTAAGGAAGTGGAAATATTAAGGAATTGATAGTGAATTAACTAGATAAAAACCTTTCTGTGATTAATGATTTGATTTAGAAATCTCAATATTAAAAGATTATAGTTTTAGTGTGTATTATGTGAGAAGGAGATAATGCCTCAATTGAGGACTGCATTCCATTCCACTAAATAAATAACTGTCGATACATCGACAAAAGAAGAAAACCAAATAACCACCTAAAATATAAAGATATATACAAAGAAATACTAGGATACGTTATTATTTTCCTTAACATATTATATTGATAGATTCTAAGTTATCAATTAATTATTTTTAGATTTGCGTTGAGAAAGCTTAGAGTATATTATATTGATAGATTATAAGTTATCAATTAATTATTTTTAGATTTGGGTTGAGAAAGCTTAGAGGTTTGTGAGGATTGTGAGATACGAAAGTTTTGAGAACTCCAGATAAGTACATCTCTCACCTGCAGTATGAGTAGTTTTGTTTTATTTGTTTAATGTTGATGCAAAATTTACGTGAATGCTCATTTTGTTATCTATGAATATGTTTTAATATATGATTTGCTAAATTATGTATTTTGTGAGTTTTATTTATATTTCTTTGTGCATATAAAATGATGTTTTGTTAAGTGATGTAAGGTGAGAAACATATAATTTTGAGAAAGTATATATATATATATATAGTTTTATATATTTTCAGAGACTGGTACCGGACTCTCAAACCGCCCACTAGAAAAAGAGTTAAGGGCTCCTAGACTGCTCCGTTGGAATTTCGGTGGCTAGCTACCCCGGGTTCTACGGAGTTGCGCGCATTGGTACCATGTCCGGGCCCACAGTATATTATTTTCCAGTATAAGTATATATAAGGTCTTATTAGCTGATAACTTGCATTTTTTCAAAAGTTATAAAGAAAAAGGTTTTGTGAGATTAGATGATGTACTTGCTAAACTTTTGCTTATAGTATTTACCTCATACTGCAGATAAAGGTAAAGGTAAGATGTGATGCAAGGGGTAGCAGCGCTGAAGCGTGATTGGTGGTGACGGCCTCGGAATTGGTTAAAGAAATGTTATTTTAGTATTCATACTAAGAAGACTTTATTTCTGATTTCCTTGAGGAGAACTTTTCTCAAACGATTTAATTCCTTTTCAAATGCTTTAAATCGTTTTAAAACTCTAGCATGTTTCTTACAAAGTTTGTTTCCGTTGTTTTCTAAAAAAAAGTGAATCCTTACTAAGATTTTTTATAAGTTTAGGAAGTTATATTGATTTAGTAAAAGTAACTACCCTAAGAAGAGGGGGTGTTACACTTTCGTTCAATACTAAAGAAATCCATAGGGGTTAAATTGTAACATGATAGTTCTATTTAGGTTCATTTGTCATTCTACCCAATTTTAGGCTTAAAAGGTAATATTCATAACTTCGAGAGTTAATCTAATAATTTTAATTACTTAATGGGTGGATTTTGAAATTCTAAAAGTTATGGGGTCCAAGTGTCAAATTCAAAGTCCAGAGGTCTTGTTGCACGTTTTATGAAGTTTAAGGGGTAAATCTATAGTTTCTAGTAATTCTAGGTTTGTTCTGCAATTTCAGCATTCTTTAAGGTTCAAAAGTCATATCCAAGAGTTCAGGGGTCTAATTGCATCCTCCATAAAGTTAGGGGTAAGTTGTGCAAAATCTATAACTGTTGGGGTCAAATCTCAATTTATATAAAATTAAGGGGACAACCTGTAAATTAATAAGAGTTAGGGACTAAACATTAATTTCAATAAAATATAGGGTTTGCATATAAGTCCCTGTAATAATTTAAATTCAGAAAAACCCCCAAATCCTAACCCTAGCTGCCTCTGCCTTTCTCCGCCCCTGCCACCGCTCAGCCCGATGCCACCACTCACGACGGCACCCAACACCTCCTCACATACCACCTATCCTGGCGCTGCCACTCACGGCAGCGCCCACAACACATACATGGCATACACACACAGTCCCCAGTAGCGCTGTTGCCCCTCGCGGCAGCGCGATTAGACCCAACCGCCGATGCAACCCGCGCCGGCCTCACACACCCCCAACCCGACGCCGCGGCTCACGACAGCACCACCACACACGCGGATATACATACATACACAATTTCATACACACACGTCGTCGCTCACCGCGGCGGCTCACAGCCCAACATGTCGGTGCAAACGAACACCGACTACCACCCAAACAAATCACCGACGTGAACCCCGATCCAGCTCCACAACTCCCAACAACGGCATGACTCAGCAATAAGGAAGAAAAAAAAGAAAGAGAGAGAGAGAGAGATAGGGGGCTGCCGCCTCTTCCCGACGTCGTACGCGATGGAGGCGGCGGCAGTTTTAATTTTCGAACTTGTATTCGTGATGGGCTCGACAAGATCTATAAATTAACCCAATTACCTTACTAGAAAATCCATCAATCAGCAATATTGAAGAAAGAATGGTGATGAGGAAGGAGAAAGAGGAAAAAAAATGAAAGAGAGGGAAATGAAGAGGGGAGAGAGTTTTATTTTCTCTTTTCAAATTTTACCCTAATATATTTTATCTCTCTTTCGAAAAGTAGAACACCCCAACTTCACTACACAAGATTAGGTGTCAAAATTTTAGGTGGGGAAGAGAATAATGTGTCATCCTTTTGTGAAAAATTAATTTAAAAAAAATTCTACTAAAGGTTAAATTAGGGTGTTACAAAGAAAATTAAATTTTGTTTTAAATTGAAAACTCAATCTAATTTTCAAATCTTAAATTAAGAAAAAATATAAAATTGAATTCTTTATTGAGAAACTTTAAAATTTGGGTCCAAAATTGAAAATTAATTTATAAATTGGGTCTTATTATGGAATTTATCAACAACAAAAAAATCCTCTAAATTTACTATATTATCTTTTAGAGTTTGATTTTTAGTCTTCCATATTTAAAAAATATCATTTATTAATCTTCTAAATTATAGCAGTTGGGTTTTTTTTAATTTAAATTTAATTTTAACAATATTTTTCTAATTGAGAAATACTATTTTTTTTAATCAAAATTTAGTATTCTTCAACTAACATACCTTAATTAATAATAATAGATAAAAAAATTATTTTTCATCTCAATATGTGGATTAAAATTTTCTTATTAATTATTATTAATATTAATAATTTGGGCATCCCAAACGGACATAGTAATAAAAAAGAGTTTATTTTTTAGTTATTAATATCAATTTAGTGTTTTGTAAATTAAAAAAATATATCTTTTATGGTGTTAAAGATGAATTTTCATTAAAAAAAATAAAAAGTTATCTACTATAGCCAAGAATGAAAATATCGATATCGCATGTCATATTGTAATTTTGATTTTACGGATATATTGATGGATATATCGATATCACATATTGATATCGCAAAAAATTTAAAAAAACAAAGGAAATCTTATTAAAATTTTGGAAATTTAATATGAAATTTTAGGGATTATTTTTATACATCATTACACATATATTCTACTCAAAATCACATTAAAATAATATATTTAAAACTAACATATAGATAATAAGCATTATAAATACTGTATTTCGAATGAAAACTGACAATAAATATATTACACAATACACTAGTATCAAAAGAATGACCTATGAGGTTCAAACATAGTAGATGGAATGTTATTTAATCCAAATAATACTGATACCAACTCATCACATTAGAGTACTTATTATTAATATAGTTATTATTAATATAGTTATGCACATGTCATTCATAAGTTGTTCTATCTCGTCCAACTGCTTCACCATGAATTGGATAGTGTATACTAATCCAATCATATTGTTGATATTCATTTTGGCCTTCATATGACATTTGAGGATGTGGGTGATCAAAAATATCTCAAGTAGTCCAATCAAATTGTGAATTTTCATAAGTGTCACTTGTCAGGAACATCACTATAATCATTGCTACTCATATTCATTGAATTAAAACTGATTGCAAATTGTTCAATCAATGGATGGACTTTCTTCTTGATTTCAAGCCCCTCTTCGAGTGCAACATACTTCAAATTAGGAAAATAATTACAAAATCAACTTTTTTTTATAAAAAATCGCGATTTTTGATGTTGTTGCGATATTTCGCGATATATAAGTGATATTTTCCGATTTCCATCCAGTTTGTTCTACACTGAACCGATATCGATAGCGGTATTTTGTGATATATCCGCGATCGCCGATACCCGAAAAAAAAAACATTACCCCAATATCCATATCCGCGATCGCCGATACCCGGAAAAAAAAATATTACCCCAATATATTACCCCAATATCCATATCCGCGATCGCCGATACCCGGAAAAAAAAATATTACCCCAATATCCATATCATAATATTCGTATCCGTAATATATCCGCGATATATCATAATATTTTCATCCTGGACTATAACAGATAAAAGGACAAAAAAAATGATATTTCTTAAATATAAAAAAATTAAAAATCAAAAGGTGAAAAATAAGGATGAAATCTCCAATAAATAAATTTAAAAGATAAAAAAACATTTTTTTCCCTATTTAAAGGGGTCTAAATTTGTCAAAATCACTTCCAAAGTGTTTTCTATTTTTTATTAACACTTGCAACGAACCCCAAAATAAGAAATAATGAATTTTCGTAGCCCATTTGCTTGACTTCGGGTAAAATAAAAAAATAAAAAAACCCCATATTTTTGCCTCAATAATTATAAGTTAATTAATCCAAGTAAGATTGTACTAAAAAAATTTCAATTCAAATAGAACTTTTGTTTATACGAGTATAAAAATTATAATCTCAAACTATTAAATCCAAATAAATATAACCACATAGTATTCATTATATTAAAAGTATCCCATATTTTCTATTTGTAAGAAATTGAGATACATTTGAAATCAACATCATAATATATATTAAGCAGAATGTAGTCTTAAACGAGTAGATCATAATGGTTTCTTCCAGTGTAAAGTAACCGTACCACCTTCTGAGGCTTTCCTTTTCTCTGAAACTCCAATCCATATTCTTGAATAGGAATGAAACCAGACCCCCATCCACCATGCTGCAAGTTTAACCAACACACAAACACTTTGAGAATTCAGACTCAACAATTTTCTTTCGTCTTAGAACGACAACATTTACATAGAGGACGGGGTTCAACAGTTTCTCAGAAGTACCTCGTGTTCTGGAATGTACACTGCTATCGGCTGGCAGCACAGCTTCGACAGCACCTAACGTTGAAGGAATTTGTAAATTAACAAGACTTGTTTGAATATAATAGCAGAGAAATCATAGTTTGTTGTCTTGCAACAGAACTTTTATAACTATTTCCTTATCATCCAATCCAATGACACTAGAGTAAAGGGAAGCCTGAAGAGAAACAAAACCAGATGAAGGATACCAACTTTGTGAATCAAGAAAACATAAGTTATAGAGTACAAACCAGAAGTTCAGCCTCACCGCCCCAAAAATCTGGCCTTGCTATGCGTTGGCAGTAACTGCAGAGGCCCTTTAGTTAATTATCTAAAACCAATAGGAGAAATGACCTAAGTACTAACATATTGAAGGCCTCACCGTCTCAGGGATTCATCAACAGTTATTGCAATCAATGCCTCTTCATATTGACTACGCTCTTTTTCATTGTCACATATAACTTCTTTCACAGCCATCCGTAATTCATCTGACATTAACTTGTCATAAGTTTAGAGTGCAAAGGGTGCAAATAGCTAGGCGAAACAGAGATTGTGTGTAGGCTTCTTAGCAGAATAAGCACAAGAAATGTCAAGTAAAATATAAAGATTTTCACAAACTAAGGGAGGTGTATTGGATTAGGATTTTAAAGGACTTTTTAAGCTGAAAAAAGTCATGCGGATTTAAAAGATTTTGCAGGATTTTTATGACTTTTAAGATTTTGCAGGATTTTGTAAAGACTTTTTAATCAGGATTTTAATGGATTGTGCAGGACTTTGTGGATTTTGCAGAACTTTATGGATTTATGAAGTACGATAAGAATTCAATATCTTTTTCCATACATTCGAATTTAAAAAGAGTTAAAGACAAAAATAATAATAATAATAATAATTCTCCATAATATCATGTCCTCCTAAATAGGATTCATCCACATATCCATAGCTATACTAGTCTTCCAAGCATTAGCGTCTTGTCGTTCTTACTTTTGGGTTTGAATAATAGGTTCAAAGTTATGGTTTTCATTAACCGGTAATGTTGAAGATGAAGGTTCGTCCACCGGTTCAATTGGAAATTCATCAAAACGACATTCTTTGCGAAGAAAGTTATGTAGAGTTACACATGCTAATACAAGTTCTGCTTGTGTGTTAAATAAAAATGGAGGCGCTGACTTAAAAATTGTGATATATCCTAAATAGAAATTCGACCCCAAAATCACAAAATACAAAAATTATTCAAAGAAAATTCTCTTAAAAACTCATAAATTTCCCAAAATCTTTTACTCTTGTTAACATCAAATTTTTGATCTCGTCCATTCCCAATTTAGAATTTTCATTAAAATTATGATAGAGTTTAATTGATCTCGTCCATTCCCAATTTAGAATTTTTATTAATAAAACTACGAAAAATTTATGTATGATAGAGTTTAATTTCTACGTTTGGAGGGATGATGAGTTATAAAAAAATTGGATAATTTGTATGTTTGTGATAATATTTTTGGGGATTGAATTACACAATATAGAGATACAGTATATACACACTATACATATCACGAATTTTTATCATGAATTTTTTTTCATAGAATTGCACTATAAAGAATTTTTTTTTTATCACGAAGAAGGTGAAGAAAAAAAAAGATGAAAAGACATTACCGGAGGAAGCACTTTAACAGTCACTTCAAGAATCCTCTGAAATCTGATGGGTTTGGATGTAATTGTTTATATTTATAGATATCACTAAAAAGTCCGTCAAAATCCATCTAACACAACAATCCTGTAAAATCCTTATATTTTTAAATACCAATGGATTATTTTTAAATGACATAAAATCCAGATTGAATACCAGTGGATTGTTTTTAAATGACATAAAATCCTGATTGAATACCAGCGGATTGTTTTTAAATGACATAAAATCCTAATTGAATACCAACGGATTTTTTTACAAAAAAAAAAAGTCTTTTAAAATCCTATGAAATCCTAAACCAATACACCCCTAAACTTTTCAAACTAAGGAATCGACTTCAAACTTGTTGAACATTAGGACCTAACCATGTAGAACACTGAAAAAATCAAAGGAATAAGTTATTTGCATAAACTCTTAGCTTTATACGGACCTGCACTCTCTCTTTCTTCTCGTGGGCCGAGTGGCATTCCCTTGTTGAGAGCCATTCCTTTCACCTGGTTTCGAGCAATAAACTAAAAATGCTAAAATAACAGGACTAAAATTTTCAAGTTGTTTCCTAAGAACAGAGCTTGTAATTCAGGAGTTGAAAGAAACCAATGCATTAGAAATTCAAAAAAATGGACATCAGAGATACTTAATGATGAAAAACAGGTTGAAAAGATCATTCAACCATCTGCTATCAAATTCCACTTTTCAGCACTTTGGTTCATTGAAATCTAACTCCTAAACATAAAAAATTTTACCCATACCAGAGCGCGAAACAGACAGCGTCCGTCGCCGGTGACTTTCTTGACAGAATACCGTTCGACTTTCTGCGATGCCGGAGAACCTCCGTTTCTGACAGGTAAAGCAACGATGGAATTTCAATTACACATTAAAATGAAAGTTCTGCACTCATTAAGCGATAGAGTAGTTACGACCACCAGGTGTTCGATAAAATTCGAGAGCGTGGATATAACATAAAAACGCAAAATCACATACACTGGGCGTCCAATCCTGGCGAAGAATCTAGGCGAGACATTGGCTACGGCGGCGAAAGGAGGTGAGCTGCTACGGCAATGACTGTTAACTGAAGGAACCGGAGAATAGGCAATCTCGAAGCTCGCAATGCCACTCCTGAGTTGCTCGAGAATAGCTTCTGTTCAATCACCAGCAATAAGTGTAAATTACGGTAGGAAAATGAGGAATTGGCGTATTGAAGAGGGTTGGACAAATGGTTACCGTTGGAGGAGGTGGTGGCCATGAAGTGTTCACCGGAATGCGGCGGCGGAGTGGGCGGGCGAGTTCAATCCAAGCGCCAATGGTGATTGCCTTAGCTGTGTGTTTGGGACAAATGAAAGAAATTAAATTAATTCTTTCTTTTTTTCGTTTATTCACGCAGTTACCCCTCATAAACGTAATATAATTTTTATGAGTCTCTATCAAGAATTTAATTTTACAGCAAATGTATTTTCACAATCTCCTACTCAAGCTGCAATCATCTGCGTAGACATGTCCACAATTCTAGATTTAAATCATGGTCAACTATACTTTGATCATTTATTCGATTTCAAAATCATAGGATTTTATGAATTAGTTATAATCGATGATTAAAAGATTTTCCAGTTCTTTTTATAATAATCGAAATTTTTATATAATGGCTCTATCATCCAATCGTTGAAAATCAAAATTTGAAATTCAAACAAATATTGACTGTAGGTAGAACTGTCGATACAGAATGAAACCGTATGTTCTAATTATAAAGAAAATGAAAAAAAAAAAATTTGAACCAACATGTTCCAGAATCACAACTAAAACTGTAATCATATGATACTTAAAATCGAAGCGACGGCTTCGAAACCAAACCTAATCATTCCCACGTCTACATGTGTGACACTTTTTGATAAATTCTATATTGAAGGATTTATTACTCATGTACTATGTTAAGATGGTATTTTGTACAATTTTCCCAATCAATAATTCTATCATGTATATCAATAATTCTCTGTTCATATATATACAAAATATGAATCTTAAAGATGAACTATCATTATATATATTTTCCAACTATATACATAGCAAATTTAAAGAAATCACATATAGAGGAGAGTTTGGGATTTGAATTCTAATGATGATGAGTGATTTTATGACCTCTTTGGAATCGTCATTTGTCATGACATATATAATAATATAAGATTTTTTCTAAATATGAAAGGAGGTTTTGGATTTTTTGTTGACAACAACTATGATTATTTGAGTTTCATGAATCTGTCTTATTTCGTTGCACATTTAATCACTAGTATATTCTCTAAAATATGTACTTACAAGTATGCATAATGTGTGTTTAATAGTATTTATAAAAAGCATGAGTTATTAAATAAATTTTAACGTATACTTAATAGTATATTTAGGAGTTCACTCATTCAATCCATGTCTTCTTAATATGTTTATTTTAATAAAATTACAATAAATTAAGACTTGCAAATGTCTTACAAAATCTAAAAAAATCAAAATTAACTTCTTTATGTAAGTTATTAAATAATGATGATTTAAAAGATATATAAGTCAAGATTAAAAAATACATCAAAATAACAATAGAGTAAGACTTATTTATTCATACTTTTATTGCCATCACAAAGTCATTACAAGTTTTCAATATATCAAGACTATACAATGGTCTTCCAAAATCTTGGTAAATTAAGATTATTTTTTTATATATATGAAGTCTATGCTTAGAAGAGGCTGCCATATATATAGTTAAAAGTAAAATTGACCTTTGGTGAGTTCAGTTAGTTTTCCAGTGAAACGATGTGTTGCACTTTGTACCATTTAATTGATATTTTGATAATTTATAGAGATATATCTTATATTTTCTGTTCTCAAAAAGTACCTATGTTATCAACATTCAATACACATTATATATTATTTATTATTATTTTAGTTATTTTTTCCATAAAAATAAAAAAGTAGAAGTTGGTTGTCAACTGCCACATACTGCTCCAAATGAATAAATAATAAATCTCACCTAAACCGCAACTACCCTAATCTAATTTATTTGACCATACTTATCAAAATTCAGAGACTATTTTTGTATTTAGTGTTTTATACGTAATTGTATGTTATAATACATCTTAATGTCTACTGAAAATTATCAAATAAACAATAAAAAAATATAGTCATAATCTTACTATTTATTTTAACATTTTTTTGAAGTTGCTAATAATAATTCAACAAATCAAATAATTCAGTCTGAAACTAAGTTTTATTTTATCAAATTAGAATGATCGTTTAATTTAATTTGTGAAACGAGCATTTATATGGATGCAAACAATACTTCCTCAATTTTATCTTTTATGTCCACTAGTATTGGACCCGTATATTGCACGAGTTTCATGACTCATTTAATTAACATTTGTTCTTAATCATATATTTGTTATAATAATTGTATTTTTCATATAATGCGAAAATGAGATCATTACAGTCATTGATGGGAAGAATTGTCAACAGTTAGCATTTTATCATTTTTGATATTTGTTATTTTATACATATATATGATACTTCTTTCTTACTCTGTAAAATATTATTTTTAATATGTTTTATTTTCATTTGTTTTTCTAAAAATGTCAAAATTAGTTGTTTGTTGGTGGAGTTTTGTTGTTTGAACTATTATGTTAGTTTTTTTTTTCCACATGTGTTGTTGGTGATTATGACAATGATCAAAATTTGGATTTTTTGAATAAATTCACTTATTTATTTTCAAATTGATAAATTCATCTTCATTACAAAAAAAAAAAAATTAACGTTATTACTTTAAAAAGATAAAAAATTAACAAAAATAAAAGTATATTTTATAAGTAATCATAAAATATAGTGCATGGGACAACAAAAATTTGAAAATATTGGAAGCCAAATTAAAATTAATGTATTTTATAATTTATTCAAGTAATTCTAAAATTTTTGTTTAAGATGTGTCAATAATTTTTAAATTATAATTAAGTATGTGATAGTATATTCTACGAGTTGATTTTTTATTTTTTAATATTTGTATATTATTAATTTTTAGATATTTAGATTTAGGTATTATTTAGAAAGAGAAAAGGTGAAAAGAGAGAAATTGTAACAGTTGTTTAAATTTTTAATGCAATTTTATTCAAATATTATCTCTATCGTTATTCTTTATTAATCTATTATTCCAACCTTACCGCTGAACTTTTAGCTAAATAAGTGTGCTCAATCAAAGTTTATATTTCTTCACTTTTTACAAAACTCTAGGATAATATTTAGTTGAAATTGAAATAATCATTTTAAAATATTAGATAAAAAGGATCTCGTTTCGGACATGGATGCCAAGCATAGCCAGCATGTAGAAAAGTCACGTGCAGATGGACAAACTTACTATGTTGAAATTATTATTATTATTATTATTTTGAACAATGTTGAAATTTTATTAAAATGAAAATTTAAAAATAAAATTGTTTTAACGGCAAAACCGAAAAATGCTGGCACTATCATTATTAGCACCGCTCCAACCACACTCGACATATTCCTCTCTCTCTAACATAGAAATCATCGAAAAATATATATCAATGTGGGGTATATAAATTCATTAAAACTTTTTAAAACTATTGCTAGCTTTAATATCGAAAAAATCTATTGCTAGATTTATTAATTAATAACCGTTTTATAAAATAGTTTTCTTCAATCTTTACTGGGGATCAATTTAAATTTGTAACTCAACAAACAAAAAAAGGGTTCAATTTAAATAAAGTGATATTTTTGATAAACTAATAAGAAACCATCCTCATTTACATGGCCGTATAGATATATAAATTGATAATTCTTGAAATATTTATTTAAATCAATCTCATCTCCAAATTTCTTAGTATTTTATTTAAAAATTATTAAGTTGATTTCTAAAATTGCACAATTTATTTTACCAAGGTTGTCGAAATAAACCAATTACATGACATATTTAGGTTTTTTTGGTTAAGACAATGAAAATTATGAAGTATTGAATTTCTATTTCATTGGATTATAATAATAATATATTGAATTACTTAAAAAATTTACATATTTTCATTGACTCAGTAAATATTTTTTTAATGAATTAATATATATTTTTAAATAATAGATTTCGCTAAATCCAAATTATTAATTTAAAAAGGTTTTAATGTATAATTATTTCGTTGTTCACAGTGTGAGTGAATAAGCACAAAGCAAGCTCTGGGCGTCGATCTCCCCTATGCTCCCTCTGTCGTAATAACCTCTCTCTCTCTCCTCTCTCTCTCTCTCTCTCTCTCTCTCCATCTCTCTCCCCTTCTCCCTCTCCCCCACATTTCTGGAGCTGTGGAAATTATTATTCCATTTCTTCGATCGCTTCTTCAGATCTCTACATAATATCGGTTAAATTTACCGCGCGGCTCTCGTTTAGTGCTGCATTCGATCTTCAGGTCAGTTTTTTTTCTTGTTTACAACGAGAATCGAATTGCTTGTATACTGGATGAGTATGTTATTTGATGTTGATTTGGATATAAGATTGAGTGTAGGTATAGTGCTTTGAGGTATTCAAATTACCAGCGTGGTTCAGGTGTGGCGATGAGTTCTATGTTGTCTTCATTGGGGTCATTTGTATTTTTGTAATTGCTTTGTTGAAATGCTGTCTAGAAAGACAAGGTTGTGGAATAATCTAGCCTTTTCTGTTTTGTAGAATTGTGTCATTGTTTCGTCTGATTCTTGGAGCTTCTAATGTCTTCAATCTCTGACATTAATTGTTTTATTTGCCTAATTTCAGTGTATCCAAATTGATGATTTAGCTGGAGATTTATATCGTCGTTATTTGTAGTAATACAAAACTATGCTTAGTTTTGTGATAATTAGTGAAGTCTACCGTGGATTCATCTCGTGGGCTTACTGAATCGATGATTTGAATGCACTTTGTTCTTATTGAGTTCCTAATATAAGAACTGTTCTGTGAACATTTACATTTAGTTCCATTCCTGACCAATATTTTATATGCCTTAATCTGCAGTGGAGAAATGGCTCCCATGACCATATCTCCAGTGTCCTTCACTGGGAATTTGGCTTCGAGACCTGCTGCTTCAGACCTTCTTAGGAGCTCAAGTAACGATCTTTATGGTGTACCCCTCAAAGCCCTGGGAAAAGCCCAGCTAGGAGCAAAAACAGGAGACTTCACTATAACAGCGAAGGTTAGGAAAGTGAAGAAGCACGAGTATCCATGGCCAGAAGATCCTGACCCCAATGTGAAGGGTGGAGTACTCAGCCACCTATCACCTTTCAAGCCTTTGAAAGAGAAGCCAAAGCCAGTTACCTTGGATTTTGAGAAGCCTCTCATGGATCTGCAGAAAAAAATAGTTGATGTATGACTCTTTTAAACATTCTCTGATGTAGTTATTTTACATGAATGCTTGACATAGTAAATGTGATGGCTTGATTTAATCCTATTGCTTTTCTTGATGTAGGTTCAAAAGATGGCAAATGAGACCGGTCTGGATTTCAGTGATCAGATTATCTCACTAGAGAATAAATATCAACAGGTTCTGGTTCTTGCTCTGATTCCTTCCTATCACATAGCCACTTCATGTTCCATCATGAGCAAAATATTTGTTGCCTCTATTGAACTATGACATGATACTTAGGGGGCAAATTTATCATCTCAACTTGCAAGTTCAAACTATCATATTTTTCAAATCAATGTTTTCTGCTAATTTAAGCACATCTTTCCATATATATTGCAGGCTCTGAAAGACCTGTATACACATTTGACTCCTATACAACGTGTGAACACTGCTAGGCATCCCAACAGGCCAACATTTCTAGATCATGTCTTCAACATTACAGAGAAGGTACAATGCCCTTTCTACTCCAAATCTTTATTTTCTGAATATTCTCTTTGATCATAAATACATTTTGCTGCAGCAGTGACATTTCAAAGTAAAAACTATCAATAGAATGTGATAGCTTGATAAAAGTAGGAAGAGAGACCTTTCTTTATTCTGAATGCTTAATAAATCTTCCACTTATATATGTCTAGTTTGTGGAGCTCCATGGTGATCGAGCTGGATATGATGATCCCGCCGTTGTTACTGGACTTGGTACGATAAATGGCAGAAGCTATATGTTCATGGGCCATCAGAAAGGCAGGAACACGAAAGAGAATATCCAGAGAAACTTTGGGATGCCTACTCCTCATGGGTATGCATATGGGGAAAAGATTGTTATGTTCAATACTTTAAATGTACTTATGCAATATGATATTTTCTTAGGAATAACTTGTGACGATTTCATTGGCTCATGTTGTATTTAGGAAACTTTCATTTTCCAACATCACATTTTTGAATTAAAATGAGAATATTTATTCTTGTATCTGCTGCTAACAGTATTATGTTTTTTTCAACAGTTACAGGAAGGCACTACGCATGATGTATTATGCAGATCATCATGGATTTCCTATTGTCACTTTCATCGACACTCCTGGGGCATATGCTGATCTCAAGTCTGAGGAACTGGGCCAGGTACTGTCCAGCATTTTTCAAGTGCTATTTTTTTCCTTTGTGACTGAAATATGCACATGCTAAATTGTTGTTATTACTTTTAAATATTATCAGGGAGAAGCCATCGCTCAGAATCTGAGGACAATGTTCGGTCTGAAAGTACCAATCGTGTCAATTGTTATGGGCGAAGGTGGCTCTGGTGGAGCTCTGGCTATTGGTTGTGCTAACAAGCTGTTAATG
Source organism: Scutellaria barbata (assembly GCA_028654395.1). Taxonomy (NCBI): domain Eukaryota; kingdom Viridiplantae; phylum Streptophyta; class Magnoliopsida; order Lamiales; family Lamiaceae; genus Scutellaria; species Scutellaria barbata. The sequence goes on from CM053644.1 coordinate 2,287,962, forward strand.
CTTGAAAATGCAGTATTTTATGTTGCCAGGTGCTTTTGCATCTTCTTTCTATGCTACTACTGCATGCCTTTGACACTTGTTATGTATTTTCATGGTCTAGTAAATATTTCTTTTAATTACCTTCACGAGAGTCAAACTTGTATCATCCTTCTGCATTTGACTACTACTGTTTGACTTGGTCCTTTCTGTTTCCATGTAACAGCCCTGAAGCATGCGCTGCCATCTTGTGGAAGACTGCCAAAGCTTCCCCAAAGGTGGTTTAAGAATGTTTGATCTTGTATATATGTAAAAAATGGATGTTGCAACTGTATCTTGATCTACTTATTTTTTCATTACAGGCTGCAGAGAAGCTAAAAATAACAGCTACAGAGCTGACCAAACTACAAATTTGTGATGGTGTCATCCCTGTAATATTTCTTTAACACCTTCTTTGTTTTCCTTCATTTTTTTTCTCTTTATTATGATGTCCCTATAACTGTTTTTCCTTTTATTCTAAGAACCCAAGAATAAACTGTTAATTGAGCTCTAAGCATGAAACAATTCTTCGAAATAACTTCTTGGCACTCTTCAGGCTCAACAAATTCGGTAACATATGATTTCGACACATTTTTTGCAATGCACTGTTAAAATCTAATGCTTCTTCCTTGTAGGAACCTCTTGGTGGTGCACATACAGATCCATATTGGACTTCACAACAGATTAAAACTGCAATTGTTGAATCAATGGATGTAAGTGACACATCTGTTGTCCATTCTTGTGTGCATGATTGTTCTGTATCCATCAGAAACCTTATAGATATTTGGTGTCTCTGCAGGAACTTATGAAGATGGATACTGAAACCTTATTAAAACATAGGGCTCAAAAGTTCCGGAAACTTGGTGGATTCCAAGAGGGAATTCCGATTGATCCGAAAAGAAAGATCAACATGAGAAAGAAGGACGATCCTATAATCCCGATCAGCAAGACTTCAGAATCGGAGTTGAGGGATGAGGTTGAAAAACTGAAATTGCAGGTATTGCAAGCCGGTGGTAAGTCATCAGCAGAGCACCCAGAGACAGGACTAAAAGAGATGGTCTCCAAATTGGAGAGGGAGATCGACTATGAATATGATGAGGCTGCAAAAGCTCTAGGTATGGAGGACAAGATTTTGATGTTGAGGGAAGAAGTTGGAAAAGGAAGGAATCTAAATGATCAACTTGCACATCCTGCTTTGAAGGAAAAGATTGATCAAGTGAAGAATGAGTTTGACAAAAATCTTCCATTGGCTCCAAATTACCCGAGCCTGAAGTCTAAACTTTATATGCTAAAAGAATTATCCAATGCTTTCAATCTTTCTAAGACGGGCACCAACAAAGATGAATTGAGGAGTGAAATTAACAAGAGATTCGGTGCTCTCGTGGATCGCCCTGATTTAAAACAAAAGATTGAGATGCTGAAGGCCGAAATCGCAAGCTCAGGAGTGATAGATCTTGATTCGAATCCGGAGCTTAAGGACAAGGCTGTGAAGTTGACTGAAGAATTGGAGTCGGAATTTAAAGCTGTTCTTAATTCTGTGGGTTTGCAGGTGGTTCCTTCAACCAAAGAAGCTGTGGGAAAATTGACTGCCTTCGATGAAGAAGTTGGTATGATAATAGATGATGTTGTCAATACATCAGATTTGAGAGAAAAGATTGAGCTGCTTAAGACAGAGGTGGAAAGAGCTGGACATACACCAACTGAAGACTCGGAAATCAAGATCCAGGCTTTGGCTGCAGAAATCAAACAAGCCATTGCAGAGGCTATAAGTTCACCTGAATTAAAAGAAAAGCACGAACGACTAGCAGCTGATTTATTAGAAGCCAACAAATCTTCAGTAGGATCAAATGGAAGTTTGGTTAAAGAAGACGCAGAAGATTCTCAAGTAAAAGTCAATGTGGACGCTAACAGCAGCGTTGTCTGATGTGAGCCTACATATCACTTACTGTAAATATGGGTCTTTTACCTTTCCGTCCCTGTTAAGGAAAATGGAATATAACCATTTTGACATATTTAAAAAAAAAAAAAAAACACTTTCTGTAAAAGACACCTTTACATTCTCCCCAGTCTCCATGTATTTGAGACCTGCAGAAGCTCGGAGACAGTGGTTCTCTCAAACATGAGCCACTGTCTCAAGCATCTTTCAGGTCTTTGGATGCATGAAGAGAGGGTAGAACTGTCTTTTACAGAAAAGGTATCTCAGTCCTCTATATGTCAAAGTGGCTGTATCCCATTTTGCAATACCTTAAATGGCTAGAATTTTTTCGCATGTGTCACTGTAATGATTTTGCTTTGAATCATTATTCACCGATGAAGATTGTAGGAACTGGATGATGGGCATGGAAACGGATAAATCTGTTGAAACTACATCAAGATACTAGGGAGCATTTTCTTCAACCTGCAGTTAATCCACTAGTACTAAATACAAGCTTCTTACAGAGACCTTAAAGTTCGCAAAAAACAACAAACATGAAATCAGACATTTCCTTGTTCTGCTTGGTTTCAGATTTCTCAGCTAAGCCATTGTGATTTGCTTTGCTTCTATGTTTCTTGACCTTCTCAATTGTGGTTGTTTTAGTTCAGTTTGTTTTTCCAGTTTTTAGAGAGAGAAAGATGTATAAATGAGACTTGAGCTCCTTGAATATCTGGTGAGTTGAGTGGTATTCAGTGTCTCAAAAACCTTCAATAATCTATTTATATTGTAACTCCTGTTTACTGCAGTGGAGTTTCATGGATGGATCTTGATGAAATAAGAAGCGAATATTGCTTGCAAATTGCAATAGAAAGTCTCGTGTTTCGTGCTAATGAAAGGGTCACTTTAGAAGGGAAAATTGTTAAATTCTTCGTGTAATCTAGGGGGTTGGATCTATAAATAAAAATTCTATGTCAAATAAAATAGAAATCATTTGCATTGCAACTATTTCTTTGAAATATGATTTTTGTTAATGACGATGTGTTTTAGAGACAAGGGTATTTCAACCAAATTACTAATATTTTCGATGAGGAAACAAGATCAAAATTTGGGACAAACAAAAATGAGAAATAATTCTATCATAGACGATTATAAACATATTGAAGTATTTATTAGGTATCATTATAAACATATGAATGATCACATTATCCTTTTTTTAATTCAACCTATTAACGTAAGCCTATAAAAGAGAGGTCAACTATAAAATCGAGGCATAGGAAAAGTTGGAAATAAAAACTTGGGAAAATAAAGTTTTTGATCTTCTAAGTTTGCCTTAGATTTTTCTATCTTTTACCTTTCATCTTTTAATTTTTAATCATCTATATTTAAGAATTATCATTTTTAAGTCATCTTACCTACTACAACCGATAAATTTATGTTTTTAATTAAAATTCATTTTTAATATATAAAAAAAATCAATTGAGAAAATACTAAATTAATATCAATAATTAAAAAATAAACTATTTTTATTAATCTGTCTAAGTCGGGATGTTAAAATTATTAGTATTAATAATTAATACCAAAACTATAACTCATGTATTAGGATGAAAAATAAGTTTTTATTATTAATATTAATTTAGGCATGTTTGACGAAAAATACAAATTTATGATTTAAAAAAAGTGTATTCTCTCAATTAAAAAAAAAATTGGAATGCCTAAATCATTAATATTAATAATTAATAACAAACTCTAACATATATCATGTGAAAATTATTTTTTTATTTATTCATATTAATTTAGATATTTTTGATAAAAATGCAAAAAAAAAATTATTTAAAAAATCAGTGTTTTTTTAATTAAAAAATGGTGTTAAAATTAAAGTTAAATTAAAAAAATTTATTATATACTATAGCAGGTTGGAGGACTAAAAAAATTATATTTGTTAAACGTAGAGGACTAAAAATCAAAATATGAAAAATAAAGGACGAAATATCCTATGAGGTAAACTTAAGAGATAAAAAAAAAAAATTCACTAAAAACTTCTAAGAACATTTTACTTGTAAACTCAATAGTATATATAGAAGTGCATTTATTCAATTCATTTTCTATAGCATTTTTATTGTAAAAATATATATAATCAGTAAAAAATAAGAATAAAAGCCTTTGGAAATTTATTTGTGTGGATGATATATAACTATGACTTTGAGAAATATATAAATAAAGATTAAAAAAATGTCATATCAAAATCAATTAAAACAAGATCAATCTATCTTTGAATTTATTGTCAATCAAAAATTATTAAAAATGTCCAACAAAAGATTAGGATCAACCCAATTATTAGATATTTCATTAAAACCTTACAACATTCTTGAGATCTCAATACAAAAATGGAATTACAGCTTTCCTATTTTTAGGATAATCTTCGCGAAATTTCTCCAAATACCACTCATGATTCGACCCGGCCCGAGGCACCAAATTGGCGCACGTGTACAACAAGAACCCGAGCCCGGCCCAAGACCAAGTCATGAAGGCCCAGCCCAACCACTCCAAAATCTCCCCAAAATAATTTGGACAGCTGACCCACTCAAAAAGTCCACCCCTGGGTACCCTATACCCACCCCCACTCTCCTTCAAGCCCATCAACACATTATCCGACCACACATTCACTGCCGCGCCGCCGCCGAAGACCACCAGTCCGCAACCCATCCGCCACCAGAACCACCGGTCACCGTCAAGATCGCCGTACTCAGACACCCATCTTGCTTGCAGGTAAGCATTGAGCAGATTGAACCCAAAAGCCATCGCCGCCACGCTCACCGGAAAACCCGGCTTCTTGCCGGAGGTTCTGAGGGAGAGGCGGAGAGGGTAGATGAGTGTCCGGTGGAGGTAGTGGAGAAGGAAGGGGGTCATGAGGGCGGCGGCGCGCGGGCTGCGGCTGTTTCGGCCGTGGGGGAAGAGGAGGAGAGTGAGCCACACGGTGGGGCTCTCCATGAGGCACCAGGCCAGCGGCGGCGGGATGGTGGGGCCCCACCCGGGGCGGTGGTGCTTGCCGTAGGGGGCGGTGAGGAAGAGGAGGGAGAAGATGGTGGGAGGAGTGAGAAAGAAGAGAGAGAAAAGGCAATGGTTGTAGAATTCTTGATCGGAAAACATACTTGGAATATAGAGTTAGAGAAAGTTGGGATCTGATCTTTTATGTTCTCATCATTGATGTTTTTGGAGTTTACGAGGCGTTCATGCCTTAGCCCATCTACATCAATTCATTATAGAGTGTTTTTAATTAATATAAAAGATATATTAATTAATATAGGTATATTTTTGTGTAATTAGTGTGTGTTAAGTTTAAAAAATACATTTTTGTCCTCTACTTTAATAATTGGCTAATGATTGATATAATAACACCTCATCAATTAATGCATTTTGCTTTTTTTTTCTCATCTCATCTCAATATATTTATTTTCTTTATTTTTTCTATACAAATAAATTATTTTATTTTCTTTCCTATATAAACAATTTATCATTTTTGTATTATTTATATATTTTAATATGAGTTGAAATTTTTTAATGTAATAATTAAAAAAAATTCTATACAATTTGCACTAAAATTAATACAACAAATAAAAAATTAATTTGAATTGATATAAATAATAGAACACAATATGTATTTATTCATTATTTCAATGTCCAAATAAACTAACTTTATTTCAATGTATAATTATGTTAGTTTAAAAATAAATTATTCCACACTATAAACTCAGATGAGTCTATTGTATTCTTTCTACATGAATATGTATTTATTCATTACTTCAATGTCCAAATAAACTAACTTTATTTCAATGTATAATTAGATTAGTTTTTAAAAAAAAATTATTTCACACTATAGACTCAGATGAGTCTATTGTGTTCTTTCTACACGAAATTTTCTTCGAATGAATTCCGAACTCCGTGATAATCAAATTCATCACCAACTTCGAGCAGATTTAGTTGAACACATTTGAACACGATTTGAAAACTTGTAAAATTTAATTGTTCATTTATATTAATTGAATGTCAAATGTATTGTAATGTCAATTGGTTATTTTCAATTAATTGCTAGCTATATTTATGTTTTTTTATATAATTAATTTTTAAAAATAATATTTAAATATTATTAATTATATTTTAATGTGGATTGAAAATTATTAATATCATAATTAATTAATTCAACATACAAGCAATAAATAATTACTTTAAATTGATATAAATAAAAATAAAAAATAAAAATTAGTGGATTATGGGACCCACATATAATGATTGTATTTGTGTTAAATTGATTGAAATTTGTGTTAAATTGATGTAGAGGTGTGTCCCAACCCAACTTAGGAGGATTAAGGCGCTACCTTGACATTATATACTTAAAATATTTGTAAAAATATATAATAATAATTTAAAATCATTTTCATAGAGAAATTCAGCGGAAGACTTCACTAAACAAGAGCATATTTTTTTTTCTTTCTATTTTAAAACGAAAAGTTTAGCATGCAAAAAAAACTTAACTCGTGTTCTACCCACATTTGTAAATCAAAACCTCGATATTTTTAAGACGTTTTAAAAATTCACTTAAACCAACATCGAAAGTATCAAAAGAGGCATTAAGCATATTAACTTCATACATATTAACATATATTAAAAATATATAATATATAGGCTTCTAGAGAGGGGTCCGTACATCTGGCTATTCATCCGCTTCGTTGTAAGGGGATCCTGAAAATATTTAAAACATAGCAACTTAAGATTTAAGAAATCTTAGTGGATAACGTTTATAAACGATTACGTTAAAGAGATTAACCAAAACACTGAAATATCATCTTCCAAGGTCCGAAGACCTGGCATCCAAGGTTCGTCAACCTGGTACTTCACCCGAATGTGTCATTTCATTTCATCATACTCAACATAGAAGTTATTCTAATCAATGTAAATGTAAATAAATGTTACCCACTTTTGACGTTGATTCGAAAGTTGGGATAGCTCTTGAAGAATCCGGTCGCTCGTACTGCACTCGGCACGTTCATAACTTCTTAGTCTTTAAATTGTATTTCAATTGTATCATACTTAACTAACTTAACATGTTTATCGTACATATAACATATGTATATCACAATAATTTTTCATAATTTAAACGATCATCCAAAATTCATGAAAATAAGCATACATTTACATAATAACCCTTAGTTATCCATGTTAAAATATTAGGAATAAATTCGAATCACAAAAGTTTTAATAAATCATTAACTATAATCAAAATTTTGTTCGAAAATGCTCTATAACCAGTCTGTATTATTAAATTCACCATAAATTTTATATTTACTAAAACCTTCTAAAATTAATAATTTAAACTTCTAACATCATGTACTTAAACATAGTAAAACAGTTTTGAAAAATCATAATGGACCGATTTTATATAATTAATTTTCTAAGGTCCAAAACTGCAGAATCTCAAATTCGAAACTGAACTTATTTTGAAATATCATTATAATTCATAAAATACTCCAAATATTACCAAATTTTAATCATAAACTTAAGACTTCATGTAGTATAACATACTAAAACAGTTTTGAAAAATTATAATTGAATAAATTTATAAAATTATATTTCCGAGGTCTGAATCTGGATAATTTCAACTTGAACTAGACTATCTTTGAAAAATTATAATAATTCATAAACTACTCCAAATATTACCAAATTTTAACCATAGACTAAAAACATCATGTAGTATAACATACTAAAACAGTTTTGAAAAATTGTAATCGGCTGAATTTATAAAATTATTTTTCTAGGGTCCGACACTGGATAATTTCAACTTGGACTGGTCTATCTTTGAAAAATCATAATAATTTTTAAACTACTCCAAATATTACCAAAATTTAACCATAGACTCAACACTTTATGTAGTAATACATACTAAAACAGTTTTGAAAAACTCCAAGTATATATTTTTATAAAAATCGATAAAGTGGACTGATATTTCTAAAAAATTTCAGAACTTGATTAACCAACCTATTTTCATAATTAAAATGTAGATCTAGCTTTTATAACTCTATCAACATCAAATAAACCATCTTAACTCAATTTATCACACATGCAATGAGCTTAGACAAGATAATCAAACATGCAAGGACTAAATCAACATGCAATTGTACAATCAACACCCAAACATAACGTATTTTAAAGATCAACCATATAAAACAAAACTTTGAACAAATGTCTTCACATTAGTAGAAAATCACTCTTGAATCATACATGCAATGTGTTTGGGGTAAAGAAATCAAACATGCAATGAATAAATCAACATGCATTTGCTCAATCAACACTCATATGTAACATATTTTAAGGATCCACTACCTAGAACAAGACATCCAACCATTTTATCATATTTGTAGGAAAACTCACTTAAATCTCACATGCAACTCAAGATTAGGACCTAATCATGCTCCTAAGGAAGAAGATGGGTGAAGAAAAAGACAAAATACCTTTGGAGTTGCACACCAAAGAGTCCTTGAACTCTACCTAGCTCCTTGTCTTGAGGGATTCCTTATCCTTTCTTCACTCTTGAATTTCCAGCTTGTTGGAGATGGATATGAGGGCTTTTAGGTGGGGAGGGTTGTAGAGAGAAGATGGAGATGCTAGAGAGAGAGGGAGAGCTTCCAAATGAAGAGGAAGAGGAAGGAGAAATGTATATATACTATGGCATTTGCAAAGTGAGGAGCAACTTATATGATATAATACACTACTAATTATATGTATATATATATTTGTATAATTCTAATATGATACATAACATGTATATAGATCACAATATAATACACAATGATACATGTAATTAAATCATAATTTGTAGTGCTTAGCAACTTGATATGTAATGATTAGCAACATTGAGATTTGTGGTGGATTTGATGGAGGTATGGGAGATTAAGTGTAGTTCTAACTAAATTGACATGTAAAAGTACTTTTTAGTCAAGACAATTATGCATGAAAATATGACCAAATTAGCACATCACTTAAGTCACATAAATATGTTTGAAAAATATATTTAATCTAACATATCATAATAGTCACATACCTTATTGCACATAAACTATATAATAAAAATCTACCTAATTATAATTAAACACATAAGTCACATTTCTTATATTAATTATTAAAATTATTTTATGTATAACTTATCTTCCCTTTTTTTTTCGTTCGTTCCATTACTCGTGCATCTTGAGTGCATTACGATCGAACTCAGACTCCTCGGAGAGCTATCCTGCAAGACTTTTAAACTTAAAGAAACATTAGATCATACATTCTTGATAAATAATAAAATTTTTCTTAACTTGAAAATATCATATATTACAAATTATTTTATGAAAAATGTAAATTTTTATATAAAAATATATGCTATGCAAGTTTTATGAAAATGGGGTGTTACAAGGTGTGTTTTAAAAAAGTAGATGTTTTTAATTAGTGTGGTGGTATGTGGGGCCCACACTAAAATGGTGTGCTAAAAACGCATTGATGTGGATGCTCTTACATCTTCTTTCTAAAGAGATGCGCTTTGTATCTTTAAATTTCTATTTTTTTTTTGTACTTTGGTAAGTAATTTATTATAATTTAAATGTCATTTTTTTTAAATTATTTTTTTATCCAGGGGTGAAAAGATCAATTTACTCCCACGTTAACAATGGCAAAAAAAAATTGTGCAACTTGTGTATGGATCCTATCACACCCAACGCCTCCCACATGTATGAATGGGTGTGCTCAAAACCACCAAAATTCGCTCTCAAATGTTATACTTTTATGTTATGTTAAGCGTATCTTTATATTAAGCATACTTTTAGGTTTTTAGCTATACATTAACATATTTTTAGACATCTATTTAATATATTTCATACTTTTTAGTTATATTAATCATACGTTTTAAGTTATGTTAATCATACCTTTATGTATTACATAAATGTATAACTAATATTACTTAAATGTACGGTAATACCACATAAATGTTATGTACAAATTGTGTCGAAATTATAGGGATTTTTTTAAATTAAAGTATTACATAAATGTATGACTAATATAATATAAAGATATTACTAATATAATATAAAGGTCAAGGTAAAAAAAATGAAAATGCACGAATTTTGGTCATATTCAACCCGACCCGACCTGTGATGTATGGATTAAAGATCCATACATCAGTTGCATACAAGTGCAACTCCTTAACAATACATTTCATGTTTGTATATTTAAAATATAAATCCAAAATACACTATATTATACTTTATATTTAATTTCTTTACAAATGTATTTGGTAGACGTAAGTCTCTAACAATTGTTTTTCAAACATAACAAGTAAAAAAGATTTTGCAGATCTATTTCTTTCAGTGTTGTCTCTCTCATTTCCATGTAACCCCATCCTAATCTTATCTCAGATCCCACCACCATCGCTTAATACATTTTTAGATTCTCTAATGAAATTCGAGCTCCACCCTTAAATCTTCATCTAATGGATTTTCATGTGATGTTGAAGTGATAAAAATTATACGTGGTGGGGTTCTAATCGTGTAGAGAAATTCATGATTGAAGTGATGATTGTAGTGAAGTTTTGATGGAGTTTGTTGGGGTGGGGGGAGGAGGAATGAAAAGTATTCAAATAGTATATTTGAATTTTATTTAGTAATTAAAGTTTAAATATGGTTAAAAGGTAGTGGTGGAATGTTTTAGTAAAATACACAAAAAAATTGGTAAAAAATAATTTATTTTCATAAAAATGAGGTAGAAAAGTTAATTGCATTATGAATTGAGATAATTTTGGACTTGACTCTTTATTATAAGACTCGTGTAATGCATGAAATTTTATAAAAAATATATACTCCTATCTTCTCAAAATAAATATTCCATTCGGTACACAATAATAGATTTGCTTATATTTTCACACAAATTAAAAAAATATTTAAAGATCCAATTATTTTATTATCTTTCATTAATTCTAGTATTGAATGACCTTTTTTTAGTGTATAAATATACATTTAATTAAGGACATATATGGAATTATCATAAATTAAAATCATATTAATATAGCAACAATTTTATTTTGTGAGACAAACGAAATTAGTATACAAACTTATTTTTGTGAAATAAATATAGTATTATTTTTAGGTTTTTCATACAAATTAAGAAATATGATTAAAATAATCAATCTATTTAAGTATAATTATTGTTGGAGTCCTTTTCTTTTTCCTTTTACCAACTCTTTTTAACACATTTTATTTAGGGGTAGATTGAGGTATTTTTAGGTAGATTATAGGTAAATTATGTCTTGAAATTCTAAAATGAAATTTATTTTGAGACTTTTTTTTTTTTTTTTGCTGTTAAAACTACATTTATTTTTTACCTTGACCAATGTACCTGGCAGCTCATATTGTTTGTTGACCGGAGTTCAAGAACTGAGTTAGCATGGTAGGAGTATTAAACTTAGCAAAATTAGAAAAAAAAATTGTACAATAAAATTAAATTTATAATTTGTGCAATACATATCATATAATGTAACATTTAATACAACATAACAAAATTAAATAATTATTTAATTGTTGAAATATATAATGCATTGTAAATATTCATAAATAACTTTTTATTTATTATTTGGAAAATAATATCTATTGGTTTCTATGTTAATATACTCGACCATCATTTTTTTTTAGTTTGCTTTATATTGATAGCATTTATAACAACCCTTAAATTTTCTTTTCAAATAAATGATAAAAAAATGATAGTAAAAAAAAATTTCACCAATAAATTTCATAATTTATTTTAAAACACATATTCAAAAAAATATATATATATTCAATTCATTAAGTAATAAGTTCCAAAAGTTTGAATAATCGTTTTCAATCTTCCCATTTTTATTTTTTATTATTATTTTATTTATTTATTTTATTTATAGTCTTTCTCTAAATTTATAATATAACAGTTTTCAAATATGTAAATAATTTCTATTATTGAACTCTAGCATATGTTATATAGATAAATCAAGTTAACATTTTTATATTGTTTAGTAATGTTTCTTAATAATATAGAATATAAAGTCATTAATTCATAATATTTAATGAAAAAATATTGTAGGCTTGCCAAATATTTTTATAACTATCCTCTTATATATACAGATTATGTTTGAAATTTTGAATGCTCTTTTTCATATCTTTTATCTCTATCGGTGTCAATAATGATTGAAATTATCGGTTTCAATAACGATTGAAATTAATATGTGTATCCTTCGAGGTCTGGCAACAATTTTAATTAATTTTCGAAATAATATGAATTTAATAATAATAATAATAATAATAATAATAATAATAATAATAAATGAATAGAACGGATTGAAATTGGAAAAAGGTGATCTTATTTATTTAGATGTAAAAAGAACATTGATTGGATTTGATTGTTTATTCAAAAAAGCAACTTGAATCTGAAATATTGTATTGGTCCTATTTTCAGGTAGAGAATTTCAGAAATAAAAATTTCCAAGGAAACGTAAATATTAATTTTTTATAGTACTACATTTGTCCATAATTTTAATATCATTTAGGTGAATTGATTATTTCTTTTGGATTGTAAGTGAGTGTGAGGGTTTAAACCTCGATAAATTGATGTTATTTGGAATATTTGAGTAGGATTTTATTTAATGTTGATGGGTGGTTAACGTTTGGATAACAAATGTTTTCTAGATTAATAATTGTTACATGAAACAATATATTATATTATACAAAACAAGAAATGAACATATATTGAGTGGACTATGATTTTATTTGGTTAAAACGGATTGGTCATAACTGTTACGATGATTTCAGTTGCACAATATTTAGTGTATTCTTAATGGATAGTCGTATCTTTTTATCCAACATTTATTTATGCTATTTATAGTGAAAACGAGTTTATGAATGATACTAGATTTGTGGCAATTGTCAAGTTTTTTAGGGAAAACGGGTTGCTATATATAATCTTGATGTTGCGACATTCAAATTTATTTTGAGTTAATTGAAAATATTGCAACAATAATGGTATTAGGAATATCTTCATAAAAACGATGAAAGAATTAAATAATTGTAATAAAAGTAATACTGACTTTAAGTGGGAAACTAATGTCATTAGGTTTGCAGAGTTTGTGCTTGGTCATGGTTGTTAATCTTAGTAATTACACCTGTATGCATTGCATATTTAGATAAACTAGTATAAGTCCCGTTCCACGTACGGATTTGATTTTTATAAAATTGAAATGTTACAGTTTTTGAATAGTGCTATGATATTTTTTGAAAAATAAATAATTTATACATTTGAATATACTTTAAAAAAAAAACAAAGCTTATAATGTGATTTATCAAAATATGAAAAAAAAAAATCCTATAATGCACAATTTACTATATAGTAATAAAATAAATATGATATTTATATATATTTAATCCTTTAATTTCCATAAAATGATACTCAATCCTATGAATCATATTCAATCATTTAGTTTACATAGGATCCTATGAATCATACTTCATCCTTCAATTATCCTATGAATCATACTTCATCCTTCAATTTTCATAATCTTCTTGATCCATACTTCAAATACTTCAATTCCAACAATTATTTTTCAACTATCCATCAAATAAAATATCTTTTTATATATAAAATAATAATAAAAATGTTAATACAGCTAAAAGAACAAACTACCATAAAAACAATGTCAATGTCGAAAGTCTAATCGACAAAAAATTCCAACTCATGACACTGAGGACCTTCTCACAATTCGGGTTCTTATTCAAGTGGAGACATGCAACATGACAGATTTATAATCAATCACACAATATAGTTACATCATCTCCGACAATTTACGATTCTTGTTATTGAATCATCAAATTCTTGAGGAGGAAGAGAGCATCTTATTAGGAAAAGTTGAGATTGCAAAAGATAATGATGTTCTGTGAGATGAAAAGTTAAGAATGTGACTTATTGTATAGAGAATTGCAAAGGACTCAGTTGGTGAAAGTTATCATCTCTTAGATGATTACAGCGATCAAAAGAAAATACAAAAATGATTAAAATAAATTAATACAAAATGAAAATACAAAAATGTTAAATGACAACCATCTGCATAACAAAAACTATATTTCAAAATGCATCATTAAAACTATTTAAAAATTTTAGAATTTAAGTTCATAGTAAAGCATAAAAGAAAAGTAGCTAAGAGTGACATGACTTTCAATCCTATTATGAAGTATTTATAGATGAAAAATAGAGATATCAAATTATTTATTTTTTAATATGCAAACAACTTCCTTTATAAAGATTTTCCTAAATTTTGAAATAATAGGATTTTCTACATTTTTCTCACTAAATAACATTTTTAGTTTAATTTTAATATCAAAAGATGGTGGACATATCCCATTGAAAAATTAAACATTGAAAAATTATGTTTAATTTTCTACGGTATTTAGTTAAATTATGAATTAATGATAAGAAAATATTTTAAAAAATATCAAAGTAATTTTAAATGACCAATTACTATGGTAAATGTGACCCACAATATATTCCTCAAATTTTGAAGAAAATGATTTTTTATCTATACGGCCATATCAATTTAAAAAAATATGGACAAATATTTTTTAGGAAAATAAGTTACATTGTTAATTTATAATATTTTAATTTCAATATATCAATATGATTTATATTCCTAAAAATCCGCATATGTTCAACTATCACTTATTATATTCCTAAATATTTAGGTGAAATTAATATAATAAAAAAATTAAAAAGAAAGAAAATAGAAAATGAGAATTGAGAATTTGGGCGGGAAAGTTCTTTTGTTAATATATTTTTTAATTTATCATTTTTTTTCTTAATTTAAGGTTTTAAATTAGATTGAGTTTTCAATTTAAGACAAAATTTCATTTTCTTTTTTATTTTTCTTTATATTTATAGATTTATTTATATTTCACTATATAATTATATTTTGGATAAATTAAGATAAGTTAGTGCATTTTATGAACAATCTTCATTTGACTTGTCTTAACTTAAAAAAATATATATAATTAAATCAATTCATAAAATATAGTTTATATTAAATTGATTAATATTATAATAGATTTTCTATACTTTTATCCATAAAACAAATAAAATAAATGAATCTTAATTTTATGAATTGCATTATATATATTGTTGACGTTGAAATTTGTATTTGATCGATTCCTAGTCGAACACTCAAATTGATATAAAACGAAACGGAATTGAATGGAGAAAAGAGGTATGAAATGTGTGTATGTAGCAAACACTGTGCCCGGAGCTTACTCGGGCAATTTTAGTTCGGCTGATCCTGGACGGCAGAATGACCGAGCAGGACCTTATCTCATTAACTTAGAGAAATAAGCTCTCTAGTGCTGTTTTACAGAATGAAAATTCAGATCCTTTACAATGAAAGTTACAACTATTTATAGACAGGAGAAGGTGGATAGTGGGGATCGTGGGAGAACGTGGAAGTTACCCCCACTTCTCTCTTGTTTTCCGCCTACTCATTCGGTATTATGCGGCGGTTTTATCATCCACGATCTCCTAACGGTTGGCTTGATGCCCGTTCGGTTATGTCAGCTCGGGATGGCCTTCCTAGCTCGGCCACTGGTTCACCTCGGCTGTCTTTGGAGTGGATGCTCTGGGCATCGCCCAAGGGGGGTATCCGGCCGAGGTGTTTGGCCGGTTTCGGATCCAGAGAACGACTGTTATCGTCCATATGTATGACTTGTGCAGTTCGGGTGTGTTGGCGTCACATAGCTCGGATACCATGGTCCAACAATAGCCCCTTAGACCACGACGGGAATTATTTCCGCCGGGGTCTAACCGATCTCATTATACCGAGCTGAGTAAGATTTGGACTAGCTATGTGATTTGATTTACGGCGTGTATTTATACAACAACTGAATTGTCCACGTGTCGCCACCTTAATGGCTGAAAATCGAAGAGTCTCAACATACTCTTATATATATAAGTGTCTCATGGCTTCATTTTTCACTTTTCTCTCTTCAAATTCTTGGATAATTTCAATTATGCGAGCCAATACAAGCACACTGTTTTGCGCTGCGTCGCCCGAGGTGGTTTCTTTGCAAGGTAAACTAACTTTTCCCAATCATGTCTAGTAGAGCGTCTGATCAGAATGTAAGGTCCAATCCCCCGGGAGCGGATGCCAGGGGAGTAGCCGAGAAGGCAGGTACTTCGCATATGGGTCCAGCCCCAAGCCCTATGGGGTTCCGGGCCGAGGAGGGTTATAATCTCCGAGTCGAGGAATTAGGACCAATAAATATAGTGTCCCACTTGTCTCAGTCAGATGTAGACCGGTGGCATAGACTTTTTAACATCCCTGAGTGCGTTCAATTTATCGCTCCTCAGCCAGGGGAGCGAATATTGCGTCCCCCCAGGGGTTGCGTTGCTATTAATATCGAGGCGCTTTGTAGAGGCCTTCGATTTCCCATAGCATGTTGCCTGACTGATTATTTGTGGCATTGGAGGATAGCGCCCGGGCAGCTTAGCCCAAATAGTTGGTCAACCATATTAGGTCTATTGATCCTTTTTCATAGATATAACCTCGGGATACCTAGTCCGGATGAGCTGTCCTGGCTGTTTAGCATCAGGCTTATACCTGGGGCCCGGGAATACTTTCATTTTCTCTCACCTCGCCCGTTCCGACCTCAGCTAGTGGGCGACCTCCCCTTGCCGAGATGGACCTGGATGTGTGATTGGTTCTGGGTAGGAGGGGATTGGAGGAGCCCCGGAGATTCTGACGGCGGGTCTGCTGTGAGGGTATCGTGCCCGATTGGTTTCGGGACAGCTAGAGGTATATATTTATGCTCTTTCTGTTCAGCTCGTCTAATATTTTAATATTTCTCCCTTACTGCAGATATTCCGTCTGACACTCTCCACATCGGCGGGGATTTTTCCCGAAAAATCCGTTATTTGTGGGATAACGTCGTCCCCTCTCAGCGGTCATATAGGGAGTTAATCACGGAGGGTCGACTTATTCAAGCTGGGTTGATTTTCCCCTTTTTCCGAGCTCCCGTCGATTTTACTGGTAAGCCCCCGGTTATTGCTTTGAGTATATATTAGGCTTCTTACTTGGCTAATGAAAAATTCTTTTGCAGCCGATCACCCTCAAGAGGGTCTTCGTCCTCGGATGGACCCAGCTGAACGGATCAGGGTTCGTGCCGAATAGGCTGAGAAACGGAGGCAGCCAGTGCGGCGACAGCCAATGCAAAAGAGGCGGGGGCCTGAACGTTCTGGTGTCAGCGAATCTGTTCAGAACCCGGAGACTGGCGGCCCACCGGCCAAGAAGTCTCGACCACCACCGCCTGAAGCATCAACTGAGCCCGTACAGACAGCAGTTAATCCTCCTGTCAGTTCTTCGGTTCGCTCGGGAGTGTGGTCATCTGACTCTCTGCTGGCCGATTCGGTTAGCATTTGTGGCTGGGACCCTGAAAGAGTCAAATCTTCCAAGGAGTTCCTTGGATGGAGGCCACCTTTCCAAGTTAGCTTTGCCCGGGCTCAAATGCCGAGCCTCAGTCTGATGAAGAATCTTCCTCCGGGGGTTGAGCCGACCGTCGAAGCCCCAGTCAAGGCTTGGACCGAAAAGTTAGAAGGATATGCTGGCAAAATGTCGGCAATAGATATGGATGTCTGCTCTTCTGTTCTTCAAGCTCAGGCGTCTGTTTTCGCCTGGCGAGCCCACCTCAAGCATTTGGAGCGAGAGAAAGAATTTGACGTGCAAGAGGTGGAGCTCCGCAAAAGGCGAGCCGAGGCCGTTTCAGCTGCTGAGGAGAAAGAGACCCTTCAAGCTCAATTGGCCTCCTCTCAAGATTTGCTGGCTAAGGCCATTAAGTCGGCTGAGTTTGAACGCCAGCGTTCATTCGACCTGGATCAAAAGAAGGCCACTCTGGGGAGGAACTTGGAGGCCTCGAAGGCCGAGCTGGAGAAGGTGCGAGCTGAACTGCTGGTTGCTCAAGCCGGCACGCGGGATGAGGCGGCCGTCGTACAAAAATACAAGGGGTCCAAAGAGTGCAAGTACGACGGCATCCTGGCTTATCTCTTTGCTTTTATGGATAACATGGAAGTGCTAAGGAAGGCCGGGGTCGATGACCGTCCTCTTCAGGTGTCGCTGGCTGGTTATTTGCAGAAAAATCCTCTTCCCAAGTATTACTTGGATTTGATGGACGATCTGTCTGGCTACCTGCCTCCCGGGTCTGAGCATCTCCTACAGCCAGCCCCGCCTGTCCAGCTAATGTCCAATCCTGATCTTGTAATGGAGGATTTTTCTAATGTTGGACAGGCTGAGAGTTCCCGAGCGGCCAGGGCGGAGGACGAGGCGGTTGAGATCAGTGCTGATGAATAGATATATTTTAATACAATCTTGGTCGGAAAGGGGCTTGGACAGATCTCCTAAGTTTAAGTACTTGGCAACATGTTCAGCAACCATAATAGGTTTATGAAACGTTCTAGTTGACATGTCAATATTGAGAGAGAGGTCTGTCCAGGATGGTGACAATTGTAAACATCATTTCCAATATTCTAGACCATTACCGAGCTATTTGTCCGAGCTGTTTTTTTTTCTGTTCCTTTTGTTTAGGGTTTAGGGTTTAGCATTGTTAAGAGGTTCTAGCCTCCAAACCAGTTGAGTTCAGTTGAAGCTATATAACTTGGTTAATCTTCTGTTTTCTCTTCTTGAACTAATCTCGGCTATTTTAATCCTTAAATAACGCAACTTTGGGAGATATCGAGTTGAACTAGCCATGGCCGAGCTAAAGGGGATGCTCGGTCATGGGTTATTAATCCAACCTCAAATGTTACTTAGTTTATCCGTGGCCGATCTGGACAGATTGGCTGGTGAGCGTGTACTTTGTATAAGTGTTTCGCATGAGGGCAAAGTGGTAAGTTGCACCTCCGAATCTGATGGATTGGTAGCTGAGGGGTCTCCAAATTGTCACCGTCCAATATGCCATGTGTCATCTCGAGTGGGGGGAATACTAACGGTCACTTCCTTTTCTATAAATAGGGTAGGTCCCCCTTTCATTTTCTTCACATACTTGTGAGATTTTTTGAGAGCCCCGAGCAGACATTACTGATCTAGACGAACCGCGCAGCGCTATCTGGACGGAATCTTTTTAGGTAATTTCTTCAATCATGTCTTCTGGTAATTTTTCGTCCAACGATTCGGTCCAGGGGTATAGCCAGGGTGGATCCGCTGAGCTGGAGTATAGCTCGGGAAGGCTTTCTTTGGGGTCGACCTCCTCATCGGATGTAGAGGTTCAAAGTCCAGCCCCTGCGGCTAGTGGCGAGGAGGCTGGTCCTTCTACCTCAGCTCCGGGTATTCCTACCGGGGTGCCTGTTCGGAGGAGGTTTAGGAGGACGGAGTAGCCGTCTGAGGATTCAGAGGCCATGGAGTGGCCGTCCACTGCGACCCGACCTGAGTTTGACCGATGGCATGCGTTGTTCAATGTTCCCCGAGGGGTCACCTTTGACGTTACATTCCCCGAGGAGAGGATGGACAAACCTCCCCGAGGATGTGTGGCCATCAATTTCCGAGATTTGGAGGGCGGATTACGTTTTCCTTTGGCGTCGCCCCTCACACAAGTCCTTCGTTTTTGGGGGGTTGCTCCCGGCCAGCTTCATCCGAACAGCATTTCCTCACTCCTCAGGCTGTTCGTTGCTTTTTATATTTATCAGCTCGGTGTCCCGAGCCCTCATGAGCTGACCTGGTTATACACTCTAAAGCTGCTGCCGGGAGTCAAGAACCATCTCTACTATATCTCTCCTCGGGCGGGTCGTCCCTAACTCATAAAGGGTCTTCCGTCCTCCATCAAGGATTGGAAGGCGAAGTGGTTTTGGGTTGGCGGAGATTGGATGAGCCCTGGACCGGTTGGCGGGGACCCGTCTCAAAGGATACCTTGTCCTGTTTATTTCAGGCCGGCCAACGGTATACATCCTTGTTGTTGTTAATCTGGTCGACCTTCTGATATTACAATTATTTTTTGTTTTGCAGTTATCTCGCCTGACTCTCTCGAGGTGAGTGTGGATTTCTCGAGGAAGCTTCACTACTTGAAAGAGAGTGTTGATCCGAAGAGGTTGGTATTCAAGGTTCTGCTGATCGAGAGGAAGCTAGCTCGGGCCGGACTTACTCTTCCTTTTGTCCCCGCTCCCAACGATTTCCGAGGTGATTGATTATTCTTTTATATGTTGTTGGCCGGATTTCGGACTTGTGTTAATCAACTGATGTCCTTTTGGCAGCCGACCTTCCTGCCGAGGGTTTGCCTCAACAGATGGATCCCACGGAGCGTATCCGCCTTCGAGCTCAGCAGGCGAGAGGAGCTGGGCAATCATCTCGGGCTTCTGGCCGAGGTAGGGGGCGTGGTTCAGAGCACCCTGCTCCTGCCACTGCCACTTCTGGGCGTGGAGTGCCTCCCCAACGCTCACCAAGGAGGTCCCCTCCCCAGAAGCGCCCCAGGACGGCCCCGATCACCCGACCTTTGGGTGCCCAGGATGTCACGGTTGCTACTCCTTTCGGGGTAGTGGCTTCTGACCACCCTTTGGCCGGGTCGGTTAGTATTTGCGGTTGGGATCCGGCACGGGTCGAAGGGTCTAGGGAGTTCCTTGGAAGGTTGCCGCCCTTCCAAATCAGCTATACGCGTGCTCAGCCGCCGAGCACAGAGCTGATGGCCGCTCTTCCTTCTAGGGTCGAGCCTGCGATGGAAGCTCCGGCTAAGGCATGGACTGAGGAGCTGGAGAAGTATGCCGGGCAGATGTCGGTTGCCGACATGAGCGTGTGTGCTTCCATCTTCCAGGCCCAGGCTTCCGTCTTCTCCTGGCGAGCTCACCTCTCTCATCTCGACCAGTTTGAGAGGTATAACGCACGGAGGGCCAAGCTGAGGGAGAAGTCTGTCCAGCTCACCGCCGCTATGGAGGATAAGAAGCTGCTGAAAGCCCAAGTTGCCTCGGCCAAGGAGGCTTTGGTTCAGAGTACCAAAGCTGCCGAGCTCGACCGCCAGCGCTTCACCGACCTGACTGTGACCCATGCTCGGGTGGTGGCGGAATTGGAGGTTGCTAGGGCAGATTTGGAAGCTGCTCGGGCCGTTCCGGTGGACAAGACTTCCGTTGTCCGGAAGTATAAAACCTCGGTTGAGTGTAAGTATGAGGGTGTGATGGCCTATCTGTTCGCCTTCATCGATGCGATCGAGGTCTTGCGGAAAGAGAAGCTGGATGACCGCCCTCTTATGGAGGCCCTGCGCGAATACTTGGAGAAGCTGCCCCTCCCGAGCTATTATCTAGGCCTAATGGAGGACTTGCCGAGGTATCTTCCAGCCGACTCGAGTCACGTACTCCGTCCAGCTCCTTCGATCCAATTGATGTCCGATCCGGATCTGGATATGGACGCGTTGGTCGAGGAGGCAGGTGGCGAGCATGTGGAAGCGATCGTGGCGGCTGAGGAGGCCGGGGTAGCCGAGGGAGCTGGGACGATGGAGGAGGCCAGGGCATCCGAGGTGGTGGATATTGTGGAGGTCTAGCTGGCCTTATTTGTTCTTGTATTTTTCTTTTCCCCTTTTTTTTGAGGCCATTTGGCCTTTTTGTACGAGGTGCTGGCCTCCAAACCAGCTTTCATTTTTTTTTAATATTAATTTGCATGTCGATTCATTGCTCGCCATGTTCTTGTGTGTTCCCACTGATGCAAAACCTGTTAGGCTTAATTATGTAACCAGCTCGGTATTCTGACATAAAAAACACTTGGTGAAATTTTTCATAGAAATTTAATATGTGTATTGCTGGCCTACTCGGTTGATCATACTATCTCATCCAGCCTAGGAGACTTTGATGAAGCCAGAGTCTTGAGCTAACTGGAACTTTGTTGCTCCATTGAGTTCGGAAAGCTCGGGTGAGGCCATAGCTTTAGCTGAAAGGGTCTCTTTCTTCTAGCGCCAAAATGTTGACATTGGAATTTGTATTTGATCGATTCCTAGTCGAACATCCAAATTGATATAAAACGAAACAGAATTGAATGGAGAAAAGAGGTATGAAATGTGTGTATGTAGCAAACATTATGCCCGGAGCCTACTCGGGTAATTTTAGTTCGGCTGATCCTGGACGGCAGAATGACCGAGCAGGACCTTATCTCATTAACTTAGAGAAATAAGCTCTCTAGTGCTGTTTTACAAAATGAAAATTCAGATCCTTTACAAGTGAAAGTTACAACTATTTATAGACAGGAGAAGGTGAGTAGTGGGGATCGTGGGAGAGCGTGGAAGTTACCCCCACTTCTCCCTTGTTTTCCGCCTACTCATTCGGTATTATGCGGCGGTTTTATCATCTACGATCTCCTAACGGTTGGCTTGATGCCCGCTCGATTATGTCAGCTCGGGATGGCCTTCCTAGCTCGGCCACTGGTTCACCTCGGCTGTCTTTGGAGTGGATGCTCTGGGCGTCGCCCAAGGGGGGTATCCGGCCGAGGTGTCTAGCCGGTTTCGAGTCCAGAGAACTACTGTTATCGTCCATATGTATGACTTGTGCAGTTCGGGTGTGTTAGCGTCACATAGCTCGGATACCATGGTCCAACATATATATATATCTGTATAAATTAATATAAGTCGGATGAATATCACTCCAAAATTGCACCAACTTATCCTAATTTATTTAAATATAAACACATATTGAAAGATAAATAAATAAATAAATACATAAATATATATATATATATATATATATAAAGAAAAAAGAAAAATAAAATGAAATTTTGTTTTAAATTGAGAATTCAATCTCATTTTGAAGCCTTATATGAAAAAAAGAAGTTAAATTGAACTCTTTATTAAGAAATTCTAAATTTAAATTCATTATTAAAAATTAATCTAGATTGAGTTATGAAATTTATCCATAAATTTGAATTAATTACAATAAACGTCCCTCTCTACTATCAAAGTTTTTGCATTATGTCCCTAGACTTTTTTTTTCTTTGTTTCATATTACCCACAAAACTATGTAAATTGTTACATTTATTCTTTTACTCTCAAAATTTTAAAATATATGTATTATATTAAGAAACTAAGTTTTAATCAAAATAGCAAATTATAATTATAAAAATATATTCTATTCGAGATATTTATTTGAAAATTTTCAAAATAATTTATGTTTTATTCGAAATATTAAAAATGAATAAGAGACATATGTTTCTTTTAAAGTTTATATTCTATTCCATATATTAGAATTCATTATAAAGTATTTAAAAATAAAAGAATTTCTGATATTTAAGGATCTTATCTATCATCAAATTTATTTTTAAAATGTTTTTAATAATTATAATAAAATATTTCGAATTAAATAGTTACTAATAAAATACTTTTGTAATCTTAATTTTATTATTATTTAATTTTTAATAATTTTTGATTTCAATAATTTTAATTAAATATATTGCTTTAGTAAGAGTATTTTTGAAATTTAAGAAGAATAAAAATATAACGTTCAATTTTTTACACAATACAAAAAAAAAATTAATAGATAAAATGTAGAAACTTGAATATTTCGAGGTATTAGTGTAATTATCCCAATAAATATTTGCACTTTAACCCCTATTTATTAACGTTATATCTTTTTTTCTTTTAATTATGGGCTTGGTCGTGTGAACTGAAGCCCATGCTCGTATATATATAGTGTAGCCCATCCCCATTCAATTCAATATTCCAATTAATATATACAAAAATTAAAGCAAGAGTGCCCTAATTTAATTAGGGCAAGAATCATCTGCGAAGAGTGCGCGAACGAAGTTGAACACGGTGAGTAATTACAGTGTTTTCTTCTCTTTCTTTGCTTCTGTTTAATCAATTCAATTACTGGCTTCCAGAGCTTAGATTTCCGGCGGAGTGCGCCGCCGGAAAAGCGACTACCTTTTTTTTTTTTTTGTTCATGGTATGTAAGTTTTGAAATATCTCTCTTGATCCATATAAAAAAACTGCACTGCTTTCTTCTGTATAATAGACAAACCTCCGTGAAGAAAGGTTGCTTAATTATGTATTCAAATAACCAATTAATTAATTTTAAACGGAAGGAGGCTGCAAAAATAGTAAATTGACGAAAAACTGACTATTTGTTTGTGTTTGAGTTTAATGGAGTAGACTGAGTAATGCTAAAAACAAATTGATTAATAGATTAAGGAAGAAGGCTGCAAACAGTAGTAACTTGATGAATTTGACGGTTTATTTTGTGTTCATTTTTTGTGTGGAGTAATCTGAATAACGTTGCTAAACATTTATACGCAAATAAATTAATTAGTATAAAAAGGAAGGAGACTGCTAAGGCAATAATTTGATGAAAAATTGATTATTTATTTTTTGATCAATTTTAATGGAGTATACTGAATAATGTTGCTCGTTATTTATACCAATGCCAACGTAATTAATACATAAAGAAAGGGGGCTGCAAAGACAGTAATTTGATGAAAATTTTACCATTTATATTGTATTCAGCTTTAATTATTATACTGAATAATGTGTGTTTTTTAGAATGGTGCGCCTACTTGGGTGGAGAACACTTTTTTTCTTTACTTTGTTCCTTTAGCGCTGCAGGACCTTGAGTGTTCTTTATGCTTTTGAATAGCTTTGGAATCAGGATATAGTGATTTCATTTTAAATAGAGGAACATACCATTTTATGATTCCGTTGATAAAGTACGTCGGTTTTAGTAAGTTTGGTAGCTGATCTGTCTAATATAGTTAATGACGTTATATTATTCCTTGGCTATTTGTCTAAAAACACAACTGTACAAACCATTAAATGTGGATTATATTTAACTTACCAGTACTTTAGGTAGTAGTACCTTGCCTTTGAATAATTATGCCTCTATAGAGTTTACAAATTCCTGATATTTATAGTTGATTTAAACATTGTGCTTAATTCATGTGGAGGATATTTTAAATCCGTTGTTGGGCATTGCCTATGGGTTAATTCTTCCTCTTGTTTGCTTTATTAAAATTGTGTTTAGTTTAGTTTTTGTTAGAATACAAAGAGTTAAGACTGACCTTAGTTATTGTACCTTTGACTCGTCAGTTGAGTTTATTTTTTAATAAATAAAGTCATAAAGATAATATCTGCTATCGTTTGGAGCTTTCCATGAAATTTAAGATTTTGGAAATCAGGAGTAGTGGGCCTACTAAAGGTAGGGATTTATTTTGTTTTCATTGTTAAATGTAAATACCTGAAATTTCTGATGGGAGTGTACGAACCTTCTTTGTGCTACAATGGTGAGCAACCTCTCCTTAAAGAATAATGTCAAGAGAGGGAAAGAAGTCATTGATAGTAAAGAATTAAAGTGGCTGTGTTATCTGAATGTAGTGCTACTTTTGTCGGCAATGTATGTGGTGTGAAAATATAAGCTAATATTGTAGTTCTAAACTATAATGTTAGGTGATTGTCAATGGCGTGAAGGCATATAATGCGCACAAATCCACTAGCTTGATTTATTATATTACGTATCCATGTATCTTTAATATTGTTTCAGTCTGGGCAATACACTCTCAACAGTTTTTACAGGAAAACAGCAGTAAAGTCTTCTGCGGTGCATTTCAAAATGATCCTGATTGGACGTGTATGATTGCCAGCATGGACTTGAATGCCTCCCCTGAACCAGAAGATGATGAAGTGTTTACCGAACCACATTCAGAAGAAGATTATGCACGAGATGAACGAATAGAGTACAATGAACATGTGGAACATGGGGAAAGTGCTGTTCAGATTTCTCGCCGGGTACCACTCGTCTTAATTTTTGTGGTTCTAATACTTAGCAAGATAGTATCTGATTTCTTTTAACAAGGTTTCAGGGTGTATGCTAGGTGTTTTGAAGTTACAACCAGTAAGCATGTTTTTCATTGTAGTGTTACCATTGAAGCCCTGTTGATTAGGATGATTGTAATTAATACATCATGGACAAAAATGCTAATTTAAATTATAGAATGTATCACTATAGTGAGTAGAATTATAATTCTTGGTTGTGGTCTTGATCTGAATCATAATAATGCATCTTCAAATCTCAAAATTATGTGATAAAGTGGTGCAATCTCGTGTGATTTTGTGGTTCTGGATGAGCTTGCTGCTTACTGAATTTTTTGTGCTTGAAAATAGTCACTTAGAAGTGCAGCTGAAGTAAGAATGTGCCTTGATGTTTGTTGCATTTAGAACTCACGTGGTACTTCCTTCTGAAGTGTCTGCATAGCATGCAGGAATGAAGGGTGCTCTTCTATCTGACCCTGAGTGTGTAGTAAGTCTATCATGCATTCACTTGCTTGCTGTTCAGGTGTTTAGAGTGCTCTGTCCTTCTCTACTTGTCAGATAATAAATGTGACTATCCTACTGGTCCACTTTCATGAGTGTGCATGCTCCTGATTGTGCTACCCTACTGGTCTACCTTTATGGTATTGGGGCGTCGTCTTAATGTAGCAAACAAATATAGCGAAAATCCGTGAGTAGAACTTTTCAGAAGCATGCTTCTGAATCTTGTGTTTTTGGTATATAAGTTTTGTAATGCTCTGCTTCTATGAGTTAAGGTTGGAGATAAGATATCAACTGTAATTGTTTTTTTTTTTTTTTTGGTGGCATCAGGAGCGTGAGGAAAGGACTCAAAGGATTCGTAAACAGCGCCCTGATGACAGACCATCTTATCGCTATCCGCCAACTCAGCGTGATGATGGCAATCAAGTAAAAAGACAGAGGCCTAGTAGTAAACTTCCTCCAGGTAAAATATTGGCCAATTATGTATCACGAAGTTGTGTTGCGATGGAGGTACCATGAGTGTGAACGGAAACTCTCTACTTTTTCTACTCTTAACATAAAAGAAATATGGGGAGCTTTGGTCATTGAACATCAATTGATGGAATGTTGTAATGCTACAATCAAGTTGTTGGTTCATTTGAAACTCTGGGGTGTCTAGTGTAATCCAGTCATCAGTATTATATTTAAGCTGGCAAAAAAAAAAGTTGAAAATTGAAAAGTGTAACTTCTGTCGTTGTTTTTGGTTCTCCAACCTTTCATAGGTTATCTTGGTGCTGATTTTATTGTGCAGTTTGATATAGATTTCTGTGCATAGATGTCATTGGGTCGAGTTAGGAGTGCCACTTCAAGAAGTTTGATTACAAATAATTTCCTTCCCCAACCTTGTTATTGATATCTTTAGTAATAGAATTTTAATTATCACATGGCAGGTTGGTTAGATTGTCCTGCATATGGACAAGAAATAGCCGGCTATTTGATCCCTTCAAAAGTTCCTTTAGATGAAACATTCTATGATTGTATCAAGCCTGGTAGAAGATACCCAGTTAAGCAGGTAATCCGTCAACAGACAGCTCAAGGAAGAAAGGTGAGTAGATCTATTGCTGTTTCTTGATATTTTCATTGTAATTGTTAAAGTAGACATGGTAGACTAGTAGTTAGCTCATCGTGGTTTGAAATAAAAAATCAATTTGTCTTTGCATCTTTGTGTGTTGGAGGGTGGGGATTGGATAAGTTGTGATATAGAAGGAAATGTGGGAGCAGCAGGATGAAAAGTGTTGGTTTACTATACCTCGATATAGCAGTTAGTCTAAAGGTCTTTTTCAGTCGATTAGTATTATTTATAGGTGCATATATCTGTTTATGTATTAATAATGATCTCTATCACTTTATCATCAGTTTAATAATAATATGTCCATTTTGCAGTTAACGGCATTTACTAGTCTAGTGTCAATTGCATGAATTAAATTTCTACTGTATATTTCCAGCTTGGCTTGGTGATTGATCTGACCAATTCAACTAGATACTATGATTGTGGTGAATGTAGGAAGGCAGGTATTAAGTATGTCAAGGTGCGTTTATTCCTCCCTCTGCCTCCTTGGAAGATTATTCAATTTTCACACTTCTTGATCTGTGATTCTTTAACTCCTGATCATTGCCTTGAACTTCAGATTGCATGCAAGGGGCGTGATTCAGTGCCTGATAATGAGTCTGTAAATAAGTTTGTTCATGAGGTACCTATATCTTTGTCAAACCATTGCTCTGCAGAATTAACCTTTTTTTTCTTCCTTTTTAATGTTTGATCTCATTTCTCTGTAACAAAAAGTGTAAGAGGGTTATTTATTGTAGAAGCAACATTTTGTGTCTCCGTGGAGTTCATAATTGGAAATACTTAGGTAATATCTTGTTTGACATAAATATAGTATTTTATTACTGCTATGCACTTTAGATTGGTCGAAAGAGATGGTTGGGTTTATATAGCATGAACAAGTTGGTTTTCAGTTTTGATGTGGGACGGTGAGAGGTTGTTGACTTGTTTTTTTGTGTTGACAAACCTTACATTTTCGTTTCAAGATCATGATTTTTGACAAATTGGGTATTATTCTCTCCAACTATAAGTCTACAACGGCTCCCCTTCCTTGCTATACCAATATATCTTAGATAAAAAAAGAACAAATTAAAAGTTTCATGTGCTTGCGGCAGTCCATGGAAATTATACACTTCCTTGGTTAATTAGAGCCTCATGACAAATCGTGAAAGAGTATGGTTTGACTAAGAATGAACTAGTGCCACCAGAAGCACAAAACATGTTCACCACTATTTGCTGAATCCAACTTTAGCTTTGAACTGAGATAGTAGGTAATATTTGGTGGAGAATCACTTTATTGTGTCAACTTGGTTGAGAGAGGGGCGAAGCTTTACCTTAGAAATCTCTCTAAAAACATGCTTTGCTATCTGTTTTTCGCTTTCTCGTATATGTTTATGCTAACAGCATCCCTATGTTGAAGTGTCTTTGGTTTGTTGTGATTATAAATTTGTCTTTCACATAAGAACTCTTTCTGTCCTTGATATCCCAAAGATATTGAAATAGCAAGTTGTACATATGTTGCATCAGGTCTTGCAATTTCTGGCTCGGCAAAAGCAACCAAAAAAACATGTTTTTGTTCATTGCACACATGGGCATAATCGTACAGGATATATGATTGTGCATTATCTCATGCGTACACAGGCTACATCAGTCACTGAGGTCAGCTTGTAATTAGTTTTTTACCATTTTGAAGTGGGATGATGGCATGTCTCAATTTTGGTGTTTTGCTAGCAGGCAATCAAAACATTTGCTGATGCACGCCCACCAGGGATTTATAAACCAGACTATATCGATGCCTTATATAATTTTTACCACGAGAAGAAGCCTGATGCGGTTGTTTGCCCCCCAACTCCTGAGTGGAAAAGGTCTTCTGATCTTGATCTGAATGGTGTTGCAATGCCAGATGATGATGATGATGATGGAGATTCTGCTGCTCCTCCAGATGTATGTACTTTCTTTGTTCTAACAATGTGTAATTATTCTCTGTACTGGTGGTGTACAATGTAAATGGAAAGTATCAAAGTCGAAACTGCCACTCTTAAAAGCTAAGTTTTAGTACATCTAGATTAACCTCGGAAAATATGTTCAGGAAAATCATGAGATGCAACCGGTCATGACAAATGATGATGTTCTTGGAGATAAAATCCCTAGTGACCAAGAAGTAGCATTTCGGCAGTTCTGCTATCAAATTTTGAAGTTGGCTCCAGGGGTAGGTTGTGTGGAAATATTTCATTTCAGCATGCAAATGGTCTGCTTAAATTTGCATGTTATTTGTTGAAAATATATGCAATCTGTAGATCTGATGTATCTGGTTCCACTATTGCCTAAGTTTTATTGTTATTCTACAGGCTAGAGGACATCAGCAATTTCCTGGCTCACATCCGGTTTCTCTTAACAGGTTTTAGTGAACCACTCCTATTTGGAACTTTGTTTCATTAGGTTCTTCGTATTTAATTGCTTGATTCTGACATGGCATGTCTGTCCTTGATGTGTTATTAACTTCACTTTATTTGATTCTGTAAACTATTTTGTTGAGGTTGTGTATTTAGTCGTACATAATTCCATGTTTCAGAAATATGAACTATGTGTGTGAAGTGACAATAACTCCTAATTCTCGTATTCACCTATCCTGAGTTTTGCTGATACTTCATAAGTGTGACAACTGTTTTCATTTATAATTATATTTCCGCAGAAGTTTCAATAGCTTTTGAACTTGATGTGTCTGTGAAATCATCCCATATTTAGTTTCAAAGCTATTGTTTGTTGGTGGTAGAATTTTGGACTTTGTTTAGTAACAAAATGTATACCTTAATTACCTTTTTTCTCCCTGGTTATCTTTTTCTTGAGCCTCAACAGTCCTTACCATTTCTTAGTTTTGAGACAAGTTTATCCATACACCGTGGGTCCTGATCTTAATTAGCTTTTCTAGATTGATGGTTAGGTCACCTTAAATGTGACTATCATTATACTTCTCAGAGATTCTTGAAAGCTAAGCAAAGTGATTAAGAGCCAACCCTTGAGTCTATATATCCCAAGATTTATCTCTAATTTTTCGGTCTTTTAGAAACCTATGAATTTGGAGAGTTTTCCCATGCATGAACTGTACCTTAGCCCTTGCTATGTGGCTCAACTCCTCTTTGATAACCTATTAATTTGGAGTTTTTTCCATGCATGAACTGCTCCTTATCCTTTGCTATGTAGCTCAAAATATATAATAGTTATATAGCTCAAAAATGCTTTGACTAGGTGGTATAGCAAACACAAAGACGAAGCTAATAGTGGATGGCTCCATTGGTTTTGTGAGTCCTTATTCTTGCCTGAAGACTAGTTGATTATTTGTATCATAATTTGGGTTACAATGATATTCAAAATGAAATGTTCTTGCATCTCAATTTTAGAGATTGATGTTTGAGACTGTGACCGATTCAACCTTAAATTGGGTTTTTTGGTAACTTGAAGGTGATTCCTTATTTTTGTCATAATACTAGTATTTTTGTAATTCTTAATGGCTAGTGGCTTAATGATTCACTTACCCCATCCAGGGACAACTTACAGCTGTTAAGGCAACGGTACTATTATGCGACATGGAAAGCTGATGGAACAAGATATATGATGCTTATCACCATGGATGGTTGTTACTTGATAGATAGAAAGTTTAACTTCCGAAGGGTTCAGATGCGTTTTCCTTGCCGTCGTGTTAATGAAGTATGTCTTCTGTTATTCTTATTTAGAGTATGTGGATATCTCCAGCTTTTGATAGCAATTTGAGTTTATTGTTCTTTAAACCTGTGCATTTTTATCTCCAGAAAACACCAAATGAGAGAATGAGCCATCATTATACTTTACTTGATGGGGAGATGGTAATTGACACCCTGCCTGATTCACAGAAGCAAGAAAGAAGATATCTCGTCTATGATATGATGACCATTAATCAGGTGTCTATTGTAGAGGTAATATATTAAAATTATATCTGAATTCTACCTCCTTTAATGGCCATTATCCTTGAGTTGTCAGCTCTTCAAGTATATTGTTATTTTCAATTGTCTTCAGTACAGTGCATGGAGCATTGTTTCCTCATTTATATCTGCTGTCCAAAGCTAGTTGATCTAGTCATGTAATGTTGTTATTTATTAAGATATTCACTTTATCTGCACCACTAGTTGAACATTCAGAAAATAGAAATTAATCTATCCCACATATAACCACTCTTCTTTGATTATGTTTCTTTTTTCCTTCATATTTTTGTAGTTTTAAATGTGTTGACTTCACTCTAAACTAATCTGCTTGCATGCAGCGGCCATTTCATGAACGTTGGAAGATGATTGAGAAGGAAGTAATTGAACCTCGGAATTTCGAAAGACAACATATATATCAGAGCCTAAATCCTTATTATAGATATGACTTGGAACCTTTCAGGGTTTGCAATCACCATACCTCTACTTTTTTCTTGCCTCTCTACCTGTCACCCACATTGTGTGCTTGTGCATGCATGAGTGTGTGTGCATGTGGCTACCTCTATTAATCTGTGTATATATTTATGCTGTTCTTATCATACTACCTAAACCATATAGGTGAGGAGGAAGGACTTTTGGCTGCTTTCTACTGTTACAAAACTCTTGAAGGGATTTATTCCAAAGCTTTCACATGATGCAGATGGTCTTATTTTTCAGGTGCTTGGAAAAATTAAAACCCATATTTAAGTTTTGATCATTTTTTTAAAATTATAATGTTTTCTACCTTGATTGCCTTTGTGTGACAACACCATAGGCTTAAAGTTGTTCCAATTTCAATTTTGTTTGACCACATTCATTTATTGCCATGAAATATTAAAGAGGGGGACATTTTCTGCGAAGTATGAGTATGATAGAATTGATGAATATTTAAAGTCTCATGGCTAAGTCTTGATTCTATCAGTTATTCTTCAAAGGATTCTAGCAGTGCCTCCTACCTAGAAGAATGCGAGATGGATTATTTAATAGTAAAGTGGAATCTCTCTGTAATCTGTGTAGTAATATCATCTGTTGGCCTTTTTTTTTTGACAGTGTTGGGATGATCCTTATGTTCCTCGAACGCATCCGGGCCTCTTGAAGTGGAAATACCCTGAGATGAATTCAGTAGATTTTCTCTTTGAGGTTGCTGCCAGTATTTGGATCTTTATCTTCTTTCTCCTTTTTGTCTGCAAAATTAAAACCCCCTCCCCCCCGGATGTATATTTGTTCTAATTGTAAGATATTTA
The DNA here is from genome assembly GCA_028654395.1 of Scutellaria barbata. Lineage (NCBI taxonomy): Eukaryota > Viridiplantae > Streptophyta > Magnoliopsida > Lamiales > Lamiaceae > Scutellaria > Scutellaria barbata. The sequence continues at coordinate 2,320,538 of CM053644.1, forward strand.
ATGTGGATGCTTTGTTTGCTCTATGCTAATGCTAACAGGAGGTTGACAATCGCCAGTTACTTTATCTGTTTGAGCGAGGGAAGAAGAAAGTGATGGACAATAGGGTTGTCTTCCCTGGTCAGTAGTTCATCATTTTTTTCTAGAGCCTAGGTAGATTTGCGAAATCTGACTTTGAAATCCTAGGATTTTGAAGTATTGATCAATATGTTGTGGAGTTCAGAGGTGTCTCTGTGCTCTTTTGTCTGTCTGTTTGCAAAATATGTTCTTGGTGGCTTGGTTGATTTCTTCTCACTCTGATAATTGTTTCCTTATTTTGTGAGCTTTCCAGATGGGACTGATGCATCAGCGTATTCAGGTAAGATTATTGAGTGCTCTTGGAATTCTGAGGAAGACGCATGGGTGTGTATGAGGGTCAGGGTAGACAAAGAAACCCCTAATGAATTTAATACCTACACGAAGGTATTATTCTTTAATTTCTTATTATCATCATCCTATATTTGTTGACTTTACTTGAAAGTGCTTACAATAATACCAAAAACATTATTACAAAACTGAAACCAGGTTATGAGAAGTATCAAGGACAACATTACAGAGGATGTGTTGTTGAACGAGATCCATGAGATCATCCGTCTCCCTATGTATGCTGACAGAATACGGAACGAGAGCACAGCCCACCAGCACATCTCAACACGTCGTAGGTGACAAATTGATAATAATTGAACCACACTTTTCTTTGGAAGAAAAGTAGTGATTATAGTTGGCGATATGAATTGAATATCAGCGAGATAGCCAACTAGCACCTTTTGTGTGTGCCTCATCGTTCAATCAGGGATGCTTTTGGTGATGCCCGAGGCGTTTCGTTTCCTTCTCTTTTATTGCTGTTAGTTTTCTAGATCATAGAAATTGTAGTTATAGGATGATATGTCAATGTATATTATTGTTCTCAGCTGCAGTTTGTTGGCAAATCTGTCCAAAAGTGTAGATTTTAGGATAATAATTTAAATTTCAAATCAATCTGGTTATTGTGAATATAGACTGTTGCTTTATTTGATTCATCTATGTCAGCTTGTTTGCATATGGTCTGCAGAGAATTGTGACCTCGACATGGCTATGTTACAACAATGGTGATTGATTTGATAAATATAACAGAATATATGTTTTATATCGGACATGATTTTTTGTTTGATTTGCTAACGTTACAAATAAGTTCATTCTTAGTATATACATTTTTATTGTTTGGTTAAACTCAACAAATGGGATTAGTCAAATAAACTTCAAAATAATTTATTGCTACTATTAAAGTACGAATAGTTTCATTCGATTTTTCTTTTGTTTGAATAAACAAACATGTGGTTGATGAGAACACAAGTGCATGCGAAGGAGAAGAACTAACCAAGTACAAGAAGACTTCAAGAAACCAAAACATTTGTAAACTTATGCACATTGCAAATCAAATATCCCATTTTCTTACAACTACTTTTCCACCACAGCTTCTTCCACCTTATATTGCACAGTTTCTTCTTCATATCACTTGCAAGATCATAAGTTGAAACAACATAATACAAGATGAAATATGGAAATGGAACATAATATGAAGGCAAGAAAAAAAAAAAAAAAAAACTAATGATCAATATGGTTGCAATACAGGCCTTTTACCAAGTCTCTTGATTTCTCTATCCAATTGACCAGAAAGTATGAATCCAAACATCTTGAAATCACAAAGCAGAGACCAAAATGGATGCCCAAAAGTTGGAGGGAAATTTCCTTCAACAAAGAAATGACTATACCAAGCCAATCCATATCCAAATAAAGGCACAAAAATCAAGAACCACCAATTGAAGAACAATGAGTATACTAAGCATATGATACTGCAAAGTGTCCCTGCAAAATGCCAACGCCTTGTTGCTGGTTTTGAGTGTTGGTTCATGTAGAATGGCCAGAACTCTTCCATGCTCCTAAAATTCATTTCTTTGAGAAATCTCAAGTGATCCCAGATCAGAACTATTGAAGGGAACACTATTTCCACTTGAAATTGGTATCTTTGAAGCAAATTGCAGTGACCCCAGATCAGATTTTGAATGAATTTTGGTTCTTGATGGAAGAGAAAACAAATTTTCACCTGAAATTCATGTCTTTTAAGCTATTTGAAGTGAGCCCAGATCAGAGTTTCAGTAAAATCATTTGGGTTCTTGATTGAAGAAAAGACAAAATTTCACCTAAAATTCATGTCTTTGAAGTGAACCATATCAGGTTTTGAGTAAAATTATTTGGGTTTTTGATTGAAGACAGCAGAAATTCCAGTTTATAATTTCAAGAAGAAACCAAAATCAGGAAACTTTTGACTGAAAATTGGACAACTCCGATCCTGAAAAAGACCCAGAATTGCTAGCTGGACTAGTGGACTGATGAAAGATTTTGAACAAAATTCTGTGTGTTTTGGAACAGAATCAAGATCTGTATTTGCATGAAAAACAATTAAATTACTGCTCAGAAAGAGGAGCCAGCAAGAATGTGTTGATTTGACTTGGAAATTTACAGAGAAAATGAAAAAAGGAGGAGAAGAAAGAAGAAGGCAGCTGAATTAATGAGGAAAAGAAATGAGAAAGTACGAAAATTCTTTGAAAACAACATATGTTGTGTGGATCTGGGTGTTCAAGAAACTAATTATGGGGCCTTTTCCTTTTGTTTCTTTCCACAATCTAGTCATTCTCACTTATCCAATTCTTTAAATAATGTTTTATTTTATATATTTAAGTTTTGTGTGCATTAGTAACCTTGATTTTTGTGGCCATAATCAATTTACAGCAGCTATATGTAGTTGGTAACTACTAACTAATAATGAATAGCATCAACATAAACAAAAATCCATAAAGAAAGAGAGTGCAAAGCTATTGGTTTTCCCATATGATCCGATTTCAGAATTATTATTATTATTATTATTATTATTATTATTATTACAAATAAACCTACAACCACTAGTTAAGATGTGTAGAAAGAGTGGATTTTCATGAAATATATAGAATATTTGAGGGCCAAGAAACCCTTTTTAGGGCATATTTAATTGGAAAAGTCAAAGTGTCCAATTTCCACTCAAAAGCATGTTATTCCAAATCATAGGATATTTGAGGCTTTGAGCAAACCACAAGCAATTTTAGGTTAAATTCCTTTGTTTTGGGGGTCAAAATGATATGAATCAGTTTTGCTACCCTACCCACCGTAAGCATATTCAGTGTTCATTGTTGATATGTTAGATATCTAACATACATATAAATTTTACTTTTCATATAATTAGAAGATTTGATCATTATACGTTATTAATGAATATATTAAGAATTGTCCACGATTGATATTTTATCATTTTCTTGAAATAAATACCTTTAAAAGTTTTATATTCAAAAAAAAAAAGAACTCTTGAATGAGTTTTAAAGGCGGCCCAAAAGGTTCTCACAAGAAGGGCCGACTCAATGCTGTTGGGCCAGCTGGCCCAGGTCCTATTTGGTTTCCTTCAATAGGCCTAATAATTGGGCTTTCTTGCTATATAAACTTATGGGCTTTATAGCTTATTTAAGTGGCTTCCATATAACAAATGAAATTTTTTGCTGAATTCGCTATAGTTCATATTTTATATTTTTCTTATCATATTTCAAACTTGTATTTTTTACAATATAACATTATCATATGCATTAAGTATATACTAGTAAAATAAAATAAAATAAAAAATTGAAACACAAGAAAATAAAGACTCAAAAGACAATTACCAACTAAGTCACTTTAGAAGCCTATTAGCACCTAAGCCCGTAGGGAACCAATACAAAGCATTAGTTTCTATTCTCCTGATAAATAAATAAAAAAAATTAGATTCTAATCAATCTCAAAAAATAAAAAGTTACTATTGCTAAATTGCCACGCGATCGATTTCGATGATTACAATATTTGTCAATTATTTATTTATAATATTCACATACATGTTCACATAGACATAGACTATAGATATCACATCCAACATATTGAACCACCTAATCTAGAGACTTTGATAATAGCCTAAGAAATCATTGGCTTTTGGGCCAGCTTTATTAGACATATTGGCTCTGAATTTAATATGTAGAAAGATTTTTGTACAATTTTCAAGGTAATTGGGGTCTAAATGTGGGCTTAAAGTTGGTCTATTTTAGTCTTTCATACCCAGCCTGTAAAGCTCCTATTGGGCCCAATTAATATTACAATTAATTCATCTATAATTCCTTCATCATATAAATGGGTATAGTCGAGTCAAATACACAACATTATTTAAAGTTACTTAAATATTTAAGGGTTGTTTGGACTGGGATGTATTCATGTGGATTAGTGATAAATATAATCTCGGACATATTTATTATGAGGTTAGTGGATTTGTAATGAATAAAATCTGAGACATATTTGTCATGAGGTTGATAGAATCCTATAATTTTACTCTATTTTTTTTCTTTATCCATTTTTATAAAATCTTAATAAAAAACATTTAATTTTTCAAAATAATATAATATAACATCATCTATCTTTTTTGCAATTCCTAATATAACATCTAAATCCTAAAATAACATCAAAATTATTAAAATCCACTTAAATCTCAAATTCAAACTTGAAAAATTCACCTACACCCCACTCTAAACATACCCTAAGGAATTTTATGAATTGGTTTTAAATAATTCAGAACATCAAAGGAAACAGATTCAATCAAGCTGAGTTCAAGAAAGTTGATCGATCATTTTACATATAGCTCAAGTCAAAGTTTAGAATATCTCATATATATATATATATATATATATATGTATATATTTACACGCGGAATGAAGAAATATTTTCAAGATTTAATGACTACTTAGTAATTGATCGATTTTGTACTGAGAATGGAAGGCTTTAATTTGATTTTCGTACACATATTCAAACTATAATGACCTAAAAGAGAACAAAAAATTATGTGAATTTTTAAATAGGCTCTTTCTTTTATTCTCTCCCACAGATGACTTATCTCTTCAATAGAGTATTCGGGGAAAAAGTGGGGAAGAAAAGCAGATGGCCATCTTTGCTTTTTCTCATATACCTTCAACTTTGAACATACACACAAAATCTAAGATCATATAAGATTATGATCTGATTAGGGTTTGTTGGAATCTTTGTGAATCCCCAAGAAATATGTATATGTATATGTATAACCTAGAAATCTGCATGTTTGTCTGTCTTTAGTAACATGCCAAAACCTACGTTCTTTCTTGGGATTCCTTCACTCAAATATCATGCATATATTTATGCTATGGAGATGACAAAAGCTCTTATGATGATCATGATATATATTGTTAATTAGGGTTTCTGCATGTTATATATCTTGAAAGGCTACAACTGATCAGATTATTTTTATTACAATGAATGATCAGTTTAGTCAATAATCTTTTGCATGTGGAAGATTATGAATTTGAATCTGGGTTCAACCACATAATATTTTGCTAATTAATGGTTAATTTCATAGAATTTTGGAAAATAATAGTTTCTATCACGTTCTTATTGATATTATTGTACTCGATATTATTATACTCGATGCAGTGCACATATTAACATGCCCATTTAGAATTAGTGTACATAGATACTTATTTAAGTGCATTGAACAATATGATGTAGTATGCACGAGGTTAGCACTTGTAATCTCTCTATACGAGAGCTCACAATTTTGTTTGGTTTAGTTCTTTAGGTCGACTACTTTGTACATTAATCATATCAAATAATAATCGTGAAATGCTTGATCTAATATACAGTTCAAAAAAGATCAAGTTCTCGACTTAACTTGATTCTTTATTAGAAATTGTAATCTGAATATTTAAAGCGATGATTGATGATTAATGGAGTCACTATGTATTGCCAATGTCCACTTAAGTTTTGTTTTTTTGGCAATAATGTAGTATATATTTAATTAGTTCCCATATGCCTTAGGAACAAATAATGTTAGTCCAAATAATAGGCAACAAATATGATATATTTCCCTTTATAGGGTAGCATGGAAAACAATATTGCGAATAGGTGTTTTGGGTCCAAAATGAGGGCTTCTTTTTATAGATAGTGGGATATCATTTAACAAAATGTTCTTTATTCGACATAATTCATTTTGTGGGGCAAAAGGGACCAAATCAAAGGCTCCAACATTTCATTGCAATCATGTAGGCCTCCTTTTCTCCACTCCAAATCATCCATTATACCCATAATTATATGTTCCATTTGGAAAAAGAATATATCAAATTAAACTACTCGATAATCAATCAAAATCACATTTTATGTTGGTCCTTGAGAGTAAAATTAAAATCAATTTATTAAAACTTGATTACATTCAACGCATTTAAAAAACATTGGTTTACTCGATTCGACGCGATCTGTTGAGATCTTTGGATTAAATTCATATGTTTTGCAATCCTAAATAATGGATGTAATTTTATTAATTAGAAGCATATAAGAAGGAGAAAAACATTAGAGATAGGAATATTATTTTAGTGATTATGGATAATAATTATTTATCCCCCTAATTATAAGACAACATTATTTGATGTATAATGGCTTCCCCGGAATTGGTGGAACCTATGGCGCACGCCTGCATGTGTGCCTTTCATTTCTTAATTATCTCATTTTTATTTTGTGACATGATTGTATATTTTTTTCAATTTATTTTATTCTTTTAATTTTGTCTCTGCAAAATTAGTCTATTATGTAATTTTTTTCAATTTAAAAGATCACTTAACTCACAATATAATTAACCTCCAACATCTTGATAGTTTAGATCATTTATTTTAATTTTGCGATCTTATTTTGTGACATCATAGATGCATATTATTAATGAAAAGTTAGAAAATTATTATACATGTGGCATAGAAAACAAAACTTAGCAATTAGTGAATCCAAAGTTAGGTGTTGTAGGATTTATGGACTCCAATCCATCAATAGTGACTAATGTGGGAAACACAATTTTTATTCATTAGTTTTATGTTTTATTTTTATTATTTTTGTGCTTTATTTAAAAGTGGAAACAAAATGGGAATAGGGCTAAGATGGGACCCACACTACAGAGAAGAGAATTTTTGTCCCAAATTTGTTATCCATGGAATTATTGTAAACTAGATAAAAACAAACAAGAACATGAAAAGACAAGCCCTAGTGATAGAAAGACAAAATATTAATACTTTATTTATTCTTTTTATTTTCCTTTTTATTGATTAGAAAAAGAAAAAAAGAAAAAGCAAAAGGCTAAAGACAGAGACTCACTTTACGTCTAATTCCATGCACATTAACATACATACATCATACCCCATCCACATGGGTGTGTTTTGAGTAATAGACTTTTATATATATATACTTTTTTTTTTTTCAATTTCATGAATGCATATAAATGAGAATTTAATGGGCCCCCGTGATATACAACCGAAAGAATGTGGGCCCCACGGCCCGAATATATATAGAATCTCGAACCGTGCGGGCTTATCTAACTCGTGACATAGCGGCGAGTCACGGCCCATTATTTATGAAGATTTGTGATTTTGTAAGTAAAAATAAAATTGCATTTTTTTGAAAAATCTTTTATTTTGTGGGAATAATTGTGACTAATAAATTAATTCATTTCTTAAGAAAATAAATTAAACGATTCAACACGGGTGATGAATCAACTTGACGACTTTTATCTATATGGAAATAAATATTGTGAGAAATATCAATATAATAACATTTAATAAAGATATGGTTATGGTATCATATTGACATGATACACAATAAATATTGTGAGAAATATTAATATAATAATATTTAATAAAGATATGATTATGGTATCATATTAACATGATATACAATAAACTTATGTAATATATCCACGTGTATATATATATATATATATGTGTGTGTTTTGTCTTTTTATAATCGATTAGACGATCACATTATTGTTATCAATTAACCTTCATTCAATTAATTGATTTAAAAGTTGTAGGTAGGGCAGATGCGGATATTGTATCCGCCCAAATCTTAATATGATGAGTATACATAGTTTTAAATAGAAACTAAATGAATTTGGAAAAAAAAAATCCCAAATTTGGGTAGAGGCCCTCTACCCATAGGTAGTTGTCCATTAAAACTCATAAAATATATATGTATAGTATATGTTATATAAGAATCGATTCCTATATTTTTTTATTAAAAAAAATATTTACCACTAATCTACCTAGCATTTTATGATAACATATTTACTAAAAATGTATATGAATATATTAAATATACAAATTTAAAAAATAAATACAAAATACTCACTCGAAATACTCGTTTAGATTCAGATAAAAAATATTTATATTTGGTAAATGGATATTGAGTGGGTACGAATACCCGTCGAATAATGGTAATCGAAAACAGAACATGTACGGATAATTTTAAATGAGAATTAGCCGGACATATATGTTTGAAAATCATAAAATTAATAGGGTTATAGTTTGAAATTCCCTAAACGGTAAGATATCCGACTCGTTGCATCTCTAGTTGTGCATTTAAAATCAACAACCAATCATTAAAAACCAACTAATCTAATCCAATTTTAAAAATTCTTATAAGAATGTTTGAATAATTGAAACTTATTTTGATAATTTCATACACAAATCATAAATTACGACTATAACTTGACCCATATTTAAATTAGATGATTAATTCCTAGTCATGTACAAATTTGTTGAATTCCAACATTGATCAGTGCGGTGACTTGTGAGATGTAAACATCTTTTCATCTACTCAAGCACACTCACATTTATGCATCATCAATATCAAACATCTACTTCATTATGCATTTATTTAACAAAAAAAAAAAAATTAATTTATATGTAAGTACACACACTGACAAGTGACATGCACGCACAGAAAAGTTTATTGAACACACACATATGTATATATATTGTATACACACACGAGGGGCACTCAAGCAGCAATTATTAATTTAATTAATTAAATTTCCTTATCTTTGTGATATATTTAAATAATAATAATGGAGTAGTCGTCGTAGCTTTCCAGAGGCTGCGGCTTATTAATGCATAAATTTAATGACATAAGTATTAGTAGTAATATTTACTCACATAATTAGTCTTTATATATAGTTTTTATTGAGGTTGTAACAGCTTTTACGGTACATATTCAAATTCTGATTAATATTTTTGGACTTAAGTCAATATTCATTCATACCTATTACGAAAAGGTGGAATGTACATGTGTATATATAGTGATAGTGGTTTTGCTCAAATGTGAACCGTGGTCAATTTTTAATATGTCCACCGATTACATATAATCATTTCATTTTTTGATTATATGGAAAGTAAAATTAAAAGTGCTCTAAATTTTTGACACATCAATCGTGTAATGTATCCATGGTGAGTAGATGAACATGACTAATAGGAATAGTGTCTATGAAATTTTGCTGTTACATAATATTAAAAAAAAAAAGGTTACTTATTTAGAAATAGTCCCTCCAATTCAAAATAAGTGTCGTCCTTCAACTTTACACACAAATTAAGAATAACTTTATTTTACTATAATACCCTTCATTTATTATTTTTGTCTTTTAACCATCTCATTTTCATTCAACTATAATTAAATATTAACCAATGCATAATTTATTTCTCATTCAACTATAATTAAATAACCAATGCAAAATTTATTTCTCATTCAATTATAATTAAATACTAACATATGCAGTATGCAAGAAGTCACTAAGTTTAACACCAAAATTCTCAAAAGTAAAACACCAAAATTTCTCATTATTCATATTCAAAAAGGACTGTATTTTGTTCTTATAGTTCACTACAAATTGCGAAAATTTTAAGATTAGATTTGCTATATTTATAGTTATATACATACATGAGAGTTTAATTAGTTATTAACTGTTCAATTACTCAAAGCAATGTTTTCATAACCGAATCGGTGGCCAAACTGGCCTGGCCACCGGTTCACGGTTCAACCGGTTGGATCGGTTGAACCATTGGTTCAACCGGTAAAATGATCTTTGTCTATTTTTTTTCAATATTATTTATGTTACATTAAAAAAGTTATGCACTTATATGATTCATATTAAAATAATTACAATAAAATCATAAAATGTCAAACTATATACTCCATAATCCATAATGAAGTCTCAAATTAAAAATTAAAATATTAAATACTAAAATTTAAGATAGATAAAATGACAAAGTAAAATATTTTGAATCTTGATGATCATATCACAAAGATCGTCGTTTTCTTTACTTCTTTTAGTTTCTTTTTTAACTTTTGAAGCCCAATTTGGAAGCCCAAAGATGAAAGATCATTATTTCATAGCCCAAAACAAGAAGTTGATGTAATTTAAAAAAAAAAAACTGATTTTTCGGTTGAACCGGTTTCCGGTTCCCGGTTATAACTGGTTCAACCGGTTTTTTTCAGTTTAATCGAAAAAACGGTTAATTGGGTGTATTTGGATCGGTTTTCGTGCCGGTTCCCGATTGAACAGGTCGGTTGGGTCCGATTATGAAAACACTGACTCAAAGTGCATGCATTTTTTCAAAACATAGGAATGTGCATACAATAAATAAATAATTAATTAAGTATATACACAATTTTGGAAATAACCATCAAAACGACACTTAAAAAGAATAAATCACAAAGTTTTAAAATGACATTTATTTTGGATCGAAGGGAATAGTGATTTTCCTATTTTAGTTTTAGAAATACTAAAATCGCTTTATTAAATTCAACATAATTCATTTATTGTTTTTTTATTACCAAGAACATTTAATTCTTTCTTAAAATCGAAATAAACCATCTTTTTAATATTTTAAAAGGTGCACTTTTGTCATTTTATTATCATAATATTAATTTTCTTAATTTGTGTAGTACTTAAACTCAGACACATTAATACAAACAGAGTAGGGATTTTTTTTAAAGATAGGATATTATCAGAAATAGTGGCTTGTAATATATATATATATATATATATATATATAAATTTATATTCGACAAAACTAAACATATTTTTATTCTTTAATAATTCATATTACAGAAAAAAAGGGAGGGGGGGGGGGGATGGCAGGGTCATTTCTTGATCAGGACGACTCCCCAGAAATCACAGTTTGGACCCATCTGAACATGTCAATACTTTCCTTCAATCTTTTGCTCTTTCTTTAAACAATTTTAATTATATATAATATATAAATTACACATACACAAACATAGGAATATTCAAATGTATACACATAAACATAAAAAAAAAAAAAAAAAAAACAGTGATCATATTTAAGTGCATGTAATTACTAAATAAATAATAGTATTTAGTATATTAATGCATTTTATCTTGGGTAATATGTACTGAATATGTACATAAAAGACATCATGAGTTTCTCAATTGGATTCCTTTTTATTAATTTTTAACCAAACCTTTTACCACAATAAACCTTCAAATCATTTTCACCTCTTTTTATAAAAGCAGGCAATTATTTCCAACTCAAAGGTACTTTGTATATTTACTTTTCTTAATGTTTGCTTGATGCATCATTGTCTTTTTATCTACCATGATAAGAGTAATCATTAAGATCAGTTCATGTCTTTGGTTAATCTTGAGAAAATAAAAGGTCAGAATTATATTTCTATACACCATCTTTTAATCTTATATAATAGCAAAAAAATCAAAACATTTTCAAAATTTTGCAATTTATCCAACTCTTTAAAAGTTGTCAATTTAATTATATTATAGTAAATTAATTGTAATTTTAGCCAAATTTCAATTTTAGCCAAAACTAAATTGTATATGTTTTATGTAGCGGACACATGGATAAAGAAATCATTTACACCTCATCAAAAATCAAAAAATAAAACACCTCATCAATTGTTTTTTATTTTACTCTCCACAACACTCAAGTCCAATTCTCTTTATTTTCTTTAATCTGTAAATTCAAAATAATGTGTTTATTATTATTTTTTCTCATTTTTATAAGGTGTAAATGATTTTTGTATACATGTACTCGCCATATAGGACATATACAATTAGTTTTGATTAAAATTGAAATTTGGTTAAAATTACAACTAATTGACTATAATATAATTAAATTGACAATTTTTAAAAAATTGGTTAAAATAACAAAAAAACTCGAAAAGATTTGAATTTTTTTTACTATTCGAGCTTTATTTTATTACAATTATTATCATATGCGATGTTAAAATAATCATTACCATGCATATATCATATGTATAATATAAAATAAAACGTGAGATTATAATGCAATAATATATGATAGTGTGATTATTAAAATGCGATAAAATTCCTCCAATTGGTTATGTGACCGCCATTAATAGCCTCCAATATGTCTTATTGTGTCTTCTATTATTAATATTGACCCTTAAGTTAGTTGGAAGTTGGTACATACTAACCACCAAAAATCCTATAATTTAAGTAATTCATAATTTTCTAATTTTACAAAAATAAGAGGAAAGTGGTTAAATAAATACACATCTAATATTCACTTTGAGATAAAAATATAATATAAGCTGTTAAAATATTTTGAAGTATAAATAACTGTATAGAACTTATTTTAGGGGAAATGATTAAATACATCTTTAATTAAGTGTATATTACATAAGTACAACAAATTACACGAAGGAAACATACACTAGTGTAAACCTATCAACTGTATTAATCAGCTAAGGAAAATTTTAGTATGTTGACTGTATATGTGTCACACATTATTAAGGTTATAGTTATTAATTATCTTTCTACCATGTGATATATTACTATCGTTATATTACAATTATTCAATCATTATTATTACATCAATTAACAATATAATATTATATAATAATACATTTTTCAATATTAATTTGATATTTACAATACTAATCATATCCTACAAAATCTCTAAACAAATACAAATTTTAATCATTCACCTTTATTTTAAAAATCTAGAATTTCAAAATCGAATTTCTCGAATTCTACATATACCCAAAACAACTAGTATGAAATAACTGAGAATTAAGGTTGAATTTAAGGTAAGTCAACACAATTAATTAAAAAATGAATTTCATTTACTGAGAATTATTACTTACCCAAAATAAAAGTTCTACTCTTGTATGAAATAACTAATACTCAAAAAAATAAAAGTTCTACTCTTGTATGAAATAACTAATACTCAAAAAAAAAAACAAAAGTTCTACTTTTGTATGAAATAACTAATACTCAAAAAAAAAAAAAAAAGCTAATACTTCTAATAAAACTCACTAATACTTTGTAAGTAACTAGTAATAATAATACAGTAAACATATGATATTAAAGTCAAATTTGATACTTTTTCAAGGCAATAAATTAATTTTTAATATTAAAAGTAATAGTTTCTACTGAAAAGTAATACTTCTAAGAGTTAAAACTATTTTTTATTTATTTTAAGTATGGCCTATTTTAACATTTTGCAATTTATTTTTTTTCTTCTCAAATTGCACCTCAAAATTTACAAAGTTATCACTTTCAACATAAGCCTATTTTCAAAATTATTATTATGTGTAACATCATGATATAATATACTATACCTAATATTAATATAATAAATTACATGTGATATTATATTTGAGAGGAATATAATTAATAAAATAAAAAACACAATTGTTTCTATACACCAAGTGCACGGATCCTAGATCCGTGCAACCGGGTCAACCCGTCCAAAAATGTCTTTCACGCTCCCCACGCGCGCTTCACGCGCCCCCACGCGCCCAAACCCTAACTCAAATTCTAGTTCTGCTGTATATTGACATAACCTTTTAGTTTAGCGAACTTAACCTTTTAGTTTAGCGAACTCAACCTTTTAGTTATATGTACATAACCTTTTGCAGTGCTGAGTAGTGAAAAAAGTATAAGTTATTCACTGAAAAAGTTATGAAATTTGTACATAAATGTTATAGTATTACAGTATAAAGGTTATATCATTACAACATAAATGTTTCGGCTATATTGAATTTTTATAGTGAAAAAATTATAAGTTATTTATTGAAAAGGTTATGAAATCTGTACATAAAGGTTATACTATTACAACATAAATGTTATATTATTACAAATTAAAGGTTTGTGTTATATTGCATGAATTTTTATAGTGAAAAAAGTATAAGTCATTCAGTGAAAAAGTTATGAAATTTATACATAAATGTTACACTATTACAACATAAATGTTATATTATTACAACATAAAGGTTATGACATAAATTATAAAAAAAAAAAAAGGATGCGGATTCGGGTTAAATTGGACCCAACCCGACCCACATGCCCAATTACATGGATCATGACCCATGCAATTGATGCACACAAACATTGCTCAATAAAAAAAAGGAGGGTAGATAGAGTGGCGAAATGAGTTCCCAAAAAAAGGGGAACAGAGTAATGTTTCCGTGGTTGGAACAGTGTTTGGATTTGGGTTTTTTCTCTTAAACATAAAATCCAAAATTGAAATGCAAAATAAGCCAATAAGGAAACCCCACTCTCATGGTTATGCAAAAGCCAATCAAAACGAAACCCAAAAAACAAAAACAAGAAAACAGAAGAGAGAGAGAGAGAGAGAGAGGCGATGGCGTGGTAGCTTTTTCTTTTTTTTCTCCGTCAGGAATCTTTGAAAATCCAAAGTGCCCTCACTAACAATATATGATATAAATATAGTGATGTTTGAAAGAGAGGAAGCAAAAAAACAAAAAAAAAAAAAAATTAAGGTCATTTTGAAAATAAAATTATTTTGTTTTTGTTTTGAAAATTTTATTCAATTAGCAAAATCAAAGGGGTTTCTATCCAGCCATATATCAACGTTTAATTTTGATCTTTGATATTTTACAATTTATCCTACTTGATATTAAGAAATGAGTTTATTTTCATTTCATTTTCATTGACAAATATTAATATAGTTTATGCTATATATAGATTTTATATAAAGAATCTTGATACACATATAATACAATGTCTAATTATGTTATTTGTGTCACAATACAAAATATTAATAAGTTACGTGAAGGTTTTCATAATTGGACCAAATCGGTTGATTCAATTGAGAATTGACCATTGATCTAGCCGAATAGTCAAAAAACCACTTTCATGGTGTCAAATCGATTATAAAATGATAATTTTAATATCATTTTAGTAATTAACCAATGTGAGATAAAATCGTCTTAACTAGCATTATTTATAGTGGATGAAACTATCCTTTTAGTAAATAATAAATTCATTCCAAACTACATTATTTATAACATGGTTTCAATCTCATATTAGTTTGTTAACCAATATAAGATAGAAGAAACTCATAAACAAACCTCCCATACATTTATTGGATTTTTTTCCACACCGAACAACTTATAAATTTTCCTTAATTTTGGATAAATATATCTTCTTTAGATATTTTCTTCTATTTCATTTAAAATCGATCAAATCATCAGTTAAACCAATTTGATTGATTGAAATTTGAAATGATAATTAAACCAATTAAATCAGTAATTCAATTATGAAAACATTGCTTCACACAAATTCTATATCTTTCCCATTTATATAAGAACATTTATCATTTATTTCAACACTATTAAATTATAAATGTAGACATGAAATTAAATATGGATGCAGTTCATGTGATAGCCACTGGACTTCTCATTCTCATATGGTATGTATGTCGTATGTGTGGTTAAATAAATATAAAAAAGAATTAAGATAATAATTTAGTTCCTACGTATTAAACGGATTTCTGAGAGAATTATAATAAAATAATATTATAAATGAATATAATAAATGAGCAACAATAAGTATTAAAAGTTGATAAATAGAGATTTTACCTACAACGAATTGAAAATCAAAATGCTTATTATTATCAGAAGATTTCAACCTTTTAAATAAAATAATTTCCTGTTCTGTTCTGTGAAATCAAAGATATACTCACAGTTAGTGTGAGTATTATTAATTTATTATCAACTGAGACCAAAATGTAAAAGAAATAAATAAATAATCCAACACGTTGATTGCCAATTTGTCAGATATTATATTCAGCAACAAAGGGCAAAACCGTACTTTTGGAGGGGTACCAACGGAAAAGTAGAAAGTGAATTTAAAGAGTAGAAGTAAAACCATTTTCCTTCCCCCTTTCCTCCTTTAATCTCTCTCTCTCTCTCTGAACTTTCTCTCTCACACACTACACACTCTCGGAAACACGCTCCGATGAAAGCACACTCTGGAATGCACTATCGCTGCAGTTACTAACATGAGCAGGGGACGGGGTGCTTACAATTGCTTCTAACGGTTATGAATCCCACTTCTACAGACCCAACAGCGCCGCCTCCGCCGCCGCCGCCGCAGCCGCCGCGCTCCTCCTTCAGCTGCGACCGCCACCCCACCGAGCAGTTCACCGGCTTCTGCCCTTCTTGCCTCTGTGAGCGCCTCACAACCCTAGATAACTCCTCCTCCAACACTCCTTCCTCCTCCCGCCGACCGTCTTCCGCCTCCGCCGCGGCCGCGGCCGCCATTAAATCCCTCTTCTCCTCCACCTCGAAACCCAGCAACTTCCCCCCTCCGCCCCCGCCTCCGAAGCCCGCAAAAGCCGCCTCGTTTTTCCCCGAACTACGTCGCACCAAGTCCTTCTCTGCCTCCAAGAACGAGGCTTTAGGGCTCCATTTTGAGCCCCAGAGAAAATCCTGCGATGTTAGAGTGAGAAATACTCTTTGGTCGCTCTTTTCGCTCGACGACGAGAATAAAGCTGGTGGTAGTGGTAGCAACAAACCCTCCTCCATTGGAGCCTCTGCTCCTGCTTCTTCCTCTCACCAAATCGGATCGTCGGTGACGGATAAGCCTGTTCTTGAGGAAACGGAAAATGAAGAGGATTTCAAAGATCCTGAAAACGTAGAGGAAGCCATTGCTTACGACGAAGAAGACGATGACGACGAAATAAGGTCTGTTCGAGATTCTCCTTTGGAGAATGTGGTTGAAGAAGTAAACAGCGGCGAAATAGTGGAGGAAGAAGAGGCGGTGAGTGTTAGCAGTTTGAAGATGAAAGAGCACATCGATCTTGATACCCAGGAGAAGAAGAGCTCAGGCGGGGTTTTCTGGGCCGCAGCATCTGTTTTCAGCAAGAAATGGCACAAATGGAGGCGTAAACAGAAGCTGAAAAAGCACAACAATGGCGATGACTTCGCCACATTGCCTGTAGAGAAGCCAATTTCCAGGCAGTACAGAGAGACTCAGTCAGAGATTGCTGATTATGGGTTTGGGAGAAGGTCCTGCGACACCGATCCAAGGTTCTCCCTCGATGCAGGTAGAATCAGCTTTGATGATCCCAGATATTCCTTCGATGAGCCTCGAGCTTCTTGGGATGGTTATCTGATAGGCAGGAGCTTTCCAAGAATGGCACCAATGGTCTCTGTAATGGAGGACGGCCCATCCGGGCCGTCTGGGCCATCAGGGCCCGTTTCACGCTGTGATATGCAGATTCCGGTGGAGGAGCCATCGATGAATGAGGGTGAGGGTGTTGTTCCTGGTGGGACAATGCAAACTAGAGAGTATTACTCGGATTCTTCTTCGAGGAGAAGGAAGAGTCTTGATAGGTCTAGCTCGATTAGGAAGGCTGAGATCGATGAGCTTAAGATGGTGTCGAATGCCAAGGTTTCGCCTACAACGGCGGATTGTTTTCAGGGGGCTAAAGTGATGGTGGGGGATATACATTCACACTCTCTTAGAGATGATTGTTGTGAAGCATTTGAATTGAATAGTGGGTATAGCCATAGGGGGGATAGTAACAATTCTTTGATAGGGAATGGGGATAGAAAGGAGGCGAAAAAGTCTCGGAGATGGAGTTGGAGAATATGGGGGTTTATACAGCGTCGTAGTGGTGGGAATAAAGACGAGGATGAGGATGACGAGGAGAAATACAGTAGAGTAAATGGGGTAGTAGAGAGGTCATTGTCTGAATCTTGGAACGGGGATTTGAGGGGTCGATTCAATAGAGGTATGTTTCGAAGCAATAGCAGTGTGAGCTTGAGAAATGGTAGTCATCATCAAATTGGTGGATCATTTGGGAGTATGAGAAAACCAAGTGTAGAAATGGTGAATGGGAAGAAGAGAAAGGACGAGTTCGTTTTGGAGAAGAATCGGAGTGCTAGGTATTCTCCTAACCATGTTGATAATGGGCTCTTGCGCTTTTATTTGACTCCTATGAGGAGTATCAGGCGAGGAGGGACGGGGAAGATGAAGACGAATAACTCACACTCTATTGCAAGAAGTGTCTTGAGGCTGTATTGAGATTGAAGGTCCTCTGTTTTTTTGTTTGGTTTAATGGTTTAACTTTGTTGTGTAATCACATCTCCAACTGGATCATGTTGTTTGCAATGCATTTGAAGGTTTAATCATGATAATGTGAAGGTCTTGAGTATTTTAATAATGAGAAAAATCAGATCTTGATTTATCTTGATAGTGTGACTCTCGGTTCAAATGGAATGTTACTTCATAGCATGCTTAAGCTTTGTCTCTTTATGTATGTACGTTTGTGTTTGCACGCACATTCTTTTAGGTCTGCCTTTTTTCACTAAACATTGTTTCTCAATGACCAGATTTTGTTTGGCTAAGATGAGAGTTTCTTGGTTGTTTTAACATCTATCTCAAATGTTGTTGTTTATTTGAGGTGTAGTAAAATACAAGTCGTGCGGTTGGATTCGATGAATGTAATAACTGTAAGAAAAGAAAAGCTCAATATATCAAATTACTTCACTATATTCTGTTTGATTCAAGCTCGATTTACGCAGAATAAATGGTTACATGTGAAAGCTCCAAGGTAGAGAAAAATACAAAGAAATTAAAGTCAAAAAGTGGCAATAAAACCATCCCAACATGGTCTAGTTGTAGATAAAATAAAAGGAGATTGACAAGAATAAAGATAGAGGGGCTCGTAATACAAAGGCATTAAGCATCATCATAAAGAAATGAAGAAATTATCTATCTTTGTCAAAAAAAGTTGATGGCACTAGTGTGAGATTGAAATGTGTTGAATAATTTGAACATAAAAGAACAGAATCTATATAAACATACACAAAAGGGGGTCCAAAATTATAACATAGAGAAATCAATTTCATAGATTTCAAATCAAAGCAAAAAAAGAATGTCATAAATGGTACTATTGTTGAGAATCATATTGGTCCTTTAGATAAGCCACATTCTTGTAAGTATACCATTTAGCAATCACCAAATAGACTAAGAAGTTAATCAAACTAAGCACAGCTAAGAGGCCAAAGAAATAGTCAAGATGGCCCCGGTTCAGATTTTCCGGTATCCATCCGACCCTCCCGTTTCTAGTGGTAACATTGGTCACAATCGTCACCAACAACGTGCTCAAATAATTACCCAAAGCATTAGTCGCAAGACAAAGAGCCGCGCCCAAGCTCCTCATAGTACTGGGTGCCTGATCATAAAAAAATTCCAACTGTCCAATAAACGTAAACACCTCAGCACACCCAACCACAAAATACTGAGGCACTTGCCAAAAAATAGACATGGGAATCATCTCAAGGTCATAGTAGTCATTCCTTCTAACATACTTGAGCCTAATAACCTCAAGTGTAGCAGCCACAACCATGGCGATGATTGAAAGCACGAGCCCGATTCCCATTCTTTGAAGCTGGGTGAACCCCCTCTCATGGCCCGTGTACCTTCTTGCCAAACGGATGATCACTTGATCATACACGATTGTCCAGAATATGACGCTTAGGGTATCAAAGAGCGAAAGAGATGCAGCCGGGATCTTGAACTTAGGCCCGATATGCTGGTCCATGGTGTTCCCTTGTATTACAAACATTGTGCTCATTTGACTGTATACTGTCGAGAAAACTATCCCGGTTGCCCAAACCGGGAGTAATCCGACAAGGCATTTCAATTCCTCGACTTGTGTTATCGTGCAAAGCCTCCACGGACTCAGTTTCACATCATCAGATTCTGTCTTGACTGCAGCTTTGTCGAACCACCTATGCAATCACAAGATTAAAATATGTTAATTCAACTCTGTTTCTTTGATCGATTTTTTCAAGAAATTTTCATCGTTAGATTAATTACCTAAATTTCTCCGTATGCTCAAGCTTTCGGCTTCCCTGGATGTTAGATTCCGAATCACTAGTCTCGTAGAGAAGAGACTTATCTGATGGAACTTCTACTCGAAAATTCCTCAAGCTAGCAACTATGACTTGAGCTATTCGAGTGAATGGACTCCCACTCGGTTTTTGGAGGCGATAAAGGCGACTTCCAAAGAAGAAAGCTACATTTGCAATAGCCATAGCCACGGCAGGAATACCGAATCCCCAACTCCACCCCACATTCATCTGTATCCAAACAAGCACCGATGAAGCAATCAGAGCACCAACATTGATCGATAGATAGAACCAGTTAAAGAATGAGCTCTTCATCTTCTTCTCTTTCTCATCGTTTTCATCAAACTGATCAGCCCCAAAGGACGACACACACGGCTTGATCCCACCGGTCCCAAAAGCAATCAAGTACAAAGCAATAAAGCAAATCGCTGTTTGAAACTTTGTCGGATAGCAATCATCCTTAACACACTCGGGCTTTAGCCCATGAACTGAAGCACATAAAGTCAATAGTGTCATCCCCTGCACCAAGAAGAGATACATGTATTACAAATCAAGTCAACAAGAATAACAAACAGAGTCGTTGTAACAACTTACAATGACATATATGGCACTAAAGGCGGCAATGGTGGAGTATCTTCCTAAGTAAGAATCGGCTAGGAAGGCTCCGATTAGGGGTGTGATGTAACATGTTCCGGACCAAATAGTGATATTGTTTGCTGCTCTAACGTTCGTTTGGTTATAACGAATTATAAGATAGTTCACCAAATTGGTGCTCATGCCATAGTATGCCAACCTCTCACAGCACTCAGTAACTGTTTTCAAATTAAGACAAGAAATCAGATTCTACATCATTGCTGAGTGGATTGAATAGGGTTTGGATTGAAAATCGGAAACAAACCAAGAATGAAACGACAGGCTCTCCAATTTCCAGTTTTCTGTTTATTTGCTGGTCTTTTGTGGATATCCACTGTTCCATCATTGGTATAGACATGACCTTCCTCCATTGGAGCAACTAACTAGCTTTTCCTTGATTGTTTGTCTAAATTAGGGCACACCTACATTGCAAGAATATACTTATCAATTTAAACAACAAATTAAGCAAATTGACAGAGTTCTTGCAATCAAACATGCTTAAAGAGGATTCAAGCATTGTGTAACCATTCTTGATCATTAGATGCCCTATTAATAATCACACACTACGTAAGTATAAAATAACAAAGCATACTCGAGTTAACAACACATTACTATAATCATGCATGGATAATCATCTAATTATATATGTAAATTGATTGATCCAAATAGCTCCAAAAAAATAATCACGCATATTTATTTAAGCAAAATAGTAAAGACCCACTAAGAAAAAAAGGCGATGAAATAACACAACAAATCACGGCAAAAATACCAACTTTTTTACAATAATTAAAAAAAAAAATTGAAAACATGTAAAACAAACCTAGAAGAAATAAAAAATTGCATGTAAAGAAATTAATTAGGTTTTGTTAAATCTCTCAGGTTTAACCATTGAAGGCGCGCCGATTACATCAGAATATCTAAAGGAGAGAGTGTTTGTAAAACTCAGAATCTGAGATTCTCAACTGGTAAACCTCGTAAATATAGGATTCGAAGTTCTATAAAAATATTATTTTGTTGGATATTATATAATTATAAGGTATTATTTTGATTAAATTTGTAGAAAGTTTCGGAGTTATTTAAAACTCGAAATTTGATGTATTCTTTAATAAATACTCTCAATTAAATTAATTAATCCAATTCATAGTATACAATATAAGAATCATATTCATTGAACTGTAAATATATTTACAATAACTCACACATTCGATTGAATAAATTGATAATTATAACGAATCTTTAATTGATTAGAGTATATTTACTAAATTATAAAATACACTTGTATGAGTTAATACATGATTAATTTATCAGTTAATTAATACTTCTTTTAATTAATAAATTTGATATAGCCCCAATATTCATATAACAATTTATAAGAAACCCATGAAGTTTGAGTGGCCCATTAAATTCACGTTTCGGATTACAACCATCCCACAACTGAATATAAAAAATATCTTTTTTTTTTCCTGAAAAAAAGAGAGAAAAAAAAAATACCATTTTCATATTAATTTTTTATTTTAGTACATTATCCATAAGTTTAGTGTTATGTCACATGTCTTGAGTAGGTCAAATTATCTATTAAAAAAGAAACTGATTTGTGCGAGTAATAATCGAACTGAATCTAATTAAACTCATTCTATTTTAAAGTAATAACAGATTATACATATGTGTAGGGATGAAGAATTCCAACTAATGTTAATGAAATTAAAGTCTCATTTATGTGTCTATATATAAACCTATCTATTACCATCAATATAATAGTGTGAATATTTTTTATAAAATATGAATCCCCTAATATATCTTTATTAAAGATTATTATTTAAAATTATTATTGTAATTTAAAATTTTCATATTTAAATAATTTTATATTGAAATCCTAACTAATTCAAAATCTTATAAAATCTTATTATTCTAATATAAAAATGTTATATATAAGATATTTGTATTATTTTTTTCCTTAATTTGATTTGATCTCCACATACAACACACGTGATCTAAAATTCGTATTCCTAAACATATATTCTTGTTAATTTATTTTTTTAGGGCAGATATCTATTTTACTTTAAATTTCGTATTCTTATAAACATATATTCTCGTTAATTTATTTTTTTAGGGCCGATATCTATTTTACTTTAAATTTTATTAATGCGTGTCATATATTATCATAAAATACATATAATCAATACTGATAGAGCAAAATACACAACTAAATATAGTATACAAAGCAGATTTCATATCCATAAATATGCATTTCTTGCGTTGAATCACCACTTAAATTTGGCTTAATTTTTTTTCTTATTTGGATTAACTTACCAAGAAACTAGAAAGTAAGATGCACCCCAAATTTCAACTATGAAGTTAATTGGTTGTAACCATCATGAATTTGGAGCTTATCAAATCCACCTAATCCAAGTTCTTAATCAATCACATCACATTATCTTATTTACTCCTTAACAAAAATATAGTTAACTGTTCTTTTTTTGTTCGTATCAAATTATAGTCATTTTTCTTAATAAAAATGTATAATTTCTCAAAAATATCCATACTTAAATCCATGTAATTTGTGTAGATGGTTATTGGGAAATACTACTTTTTTTCATTAATCGTTTTTTAGAAAATAAATAAAGGTATAAAAAGATATTTGTAGGTATATTTTTCTCAAGGACATTATAGAAATCTTTGTGAAAAATGAAAGTAGGTTATCTTTACCAGAAGACAAATTCTCTTGTGCACTTGGTGCACGAATCTTAGATTCGTGCAATTCGGGTCGATCCGATCCGAATCCTCAAATTTCTTCTTTTTTTTTTAAATTTTATGTTTTGACCTTTATGTACAAATGTTGTGACCTTTATGTATAAATGCTGTGATATTTATACATTATAACTTAGAAAAAAATTGAAGAATTTTATCAAAATTTGTACATAAATACCTTTATGCGATATTCATGTGACCCTTATATATATATTCATGTGACCTTTATATACAAATATCCATAACTTTATGCAATATATAAAAGTATATAAATGTTTGAATATTTGTACATAAAGGTCACATGAATATACATAAGGGTCAAATGGATATAACATAAAAGTATTTATATACAAATTTTGCTAAAATTCTTCATTTTTTCTAAGTTATTGAATATAAAGGTCACAGAACTTATACATAAATGTCACATAATTTGTATATAAAGGTCACAAAATTTGTATATAAAATTTTTGGCTTTCAAACAAAAAAAACCAAAAAATAAAATAAAATTAAAAGTACGTGGATCTAGGTCGACCCGAATTGCATGTACACCAAATATATATGAGACATACTTTTACGAAAAAAATGAATTATTTTATTTTGAAATATAAATTTAATTATGTAAAATAAGGAACTCACAATTCATAATTCACAAAATAAAAATTAACTAATAAGAATGATTTTGGTTTATGGATAGTGGGTCTCAATTTCCTAAAACCTTTTGTATTTATTTTAAGATTAATTTCAATTTATTATTTGAATTATTTTATTTATTTTCAATAGGTGTATAAACTCAAAAAAAAAAAATTCGATCATTAGCCAATTTTTTCAAAATATTTCTGTTACTACCCTAAACATATATTTTTTTACCAAAATTCACCAAAAAAATCAAAAGTTCATGATTCATATGTCAAAATGATCATCTTTTAAAATTAAATTATAACATTAAGTTAATTAAAGATTCTTGTTTGATTTAAACTTGAATTGAACAAAAAACGTTCAAAATTCTAGAATGATTTTTGTTCAATTTGTGATCGAATCGAATGAGAAATATGAAATTTACATGAGATTATAAGTTGGCTTTGAATAAGAGTCATTTTGACATATGAATCATGCATTTTTTTATTGATATTTGGGAGTGAATTGCATTTTCAAGTTTCCGACGAATTTTGGCCAGAAAAAATGTGTTTGGGTAGAATTTTTTTTAAGACACTAGCTAGTGATAAGATTTTTTTTATTTTATTTTTAGTTTAGATACCTACTGTAAAAAAAATACAATAATTCATGTAGCAAATTGAAATTAGTCTTTTTATTTTACGGATCTATATTAGATATTATAGATATTATATATATATTGACAATGTAATAGATATTACATATAAATATTATGTCTGAGTAAAATGAAATACAAATTAGGTCATCATGAAGGATGATCTCTAGTGCACCCAATCACTTCAATAATGCGCACTATAAATGTAATAACGATATTCTACAAACACAAGATATATATGTATAAATAGAAAATAGAAGTTTTGTGTACAGGAATGGCAATGAAGCCGGGTAGGGCGTAGAATATCTAAGCTTGTCCTGCGCTCTTAATAGAGGACCAGCGCTTCATCCCATCCTGCAATGGGTTTTGAAAATTTGCCCCGCACCTCGTTCGGTTTGTATAAATTTAAAATTGTGAGAAAATTAGTGTATTTTAAAAATTTCATATATTGATACATATATTAAAAAATATAAAAATAAATTAATTATAATTATTTTAATTTTATTTTATGAGATTCATTATGAAATAATTTTAATTTATTCGTATAATCACATCTTTAATTATAACAAACACTTCTCAAATAACATAAAATTAAAATGATTATAAATAACTTAGATTTATTTTTCTAAATATATGTATCTTATATATATATATATGTATAATATAGCGGATGATGATGGGTCGAGGGGCGGGGCATGAGGAGGACTCAAACCCGCCCCGCCCTGTCTACAAGGTTGATCAATTCCGCCTTAAATATCTCAGGACACATCGAATACCCACGAAACACGTGAAAATTGTCATCTCTATTTGTGTATACAACTCTGAATAGAAGATCTCGTATATAATACTAATTATTTATTTTTGGTCAACTAAACGAGAATGCAATCTTCTGTAGCGTATAAAGTTGCACTTTAAGACCTTCAATGTATTCACCAATCCATCATCCAAACTTTATTATAAGTAAATACCTGTTACTTACAATGTACATACTATAAAATTCAATTAAACATAAATTTAATTTATGAAATATTACTTTTTTGTGACAATTTTTAAACATGACACGTTATTTTTTGACCATTAATTTCAAGTTTTAATTTTTGAATTATATTCTGATTTTAATAATTAGTACAGACATAAGTGTTGTTGGCGTAACACTATAAATTTGGGATTTGCGTTGTAAGGGTGAAAATTGATCAATGTGGCATGCTAAATTTACAAAAACCCCCCACTGGGAGCACACAGTTCAATTTTCCATCTATACAACTAAAATCCCAATTTTTCAATATATCGCCGAACAATTATTATCATAAAAAATCAAATTTCCAATCAGATTTGTGAAAAATAAAACTTAAAAAGTCACTATAAAAATTCGTAAAATTAGTGACTTAAATTAGAAGAAATTTAAAAAACAAGAAAAATTATAAAACATGATGAATTCTTTTTACATAAAAAATAGGAAACATGGGAGGTTTTCCAAAGAGGAAGGAAGTGCAATTAAAGCAAATTAAAATCTAGAAACAAAACAGTTGAACCAAGAATTAGAAAGGTATATGTGTGGCATCATCAAGACAAAGACTCATTCCAAATTAGTTGACTGCGATTTAAGAATGAAGACTTTTATTTAAGACAAAACAGTTCGTTGCCAAAAAGAAAAAAGGATGATCAGTTTGGCAAAATAGTTCTATTAAATCAACTAATTCTTATTTCTTAGCTTTCAAACAATTCTTACATGGCTGTCCATAACCTATTGACTTGTACATGAAAGCCCTCTTTCAACTACGTTTTCCTCAGTTTAACTTACCTAGTACACTTGCTTTATAATTAATTATCTTTGTATATTAATGACGATTAATATATCTAAGTTTTACTTAAATAGTACCCTTTCTTTAATTATATTAAATAATTTGTGTATTAACGACAATTAATCTCGACACTAGTGCGTTATTAATTGCAATCATTCTTTAGAATTAAATGAAACCTACCGACTACTCTTTTCTTCATTATCATTTACCTAAAAGGTGAGTTTGCTAGTTCCGGATAATTAAATTAAAGATAATTAAGGCTCTAAATAGTACTACCACTTAATTCAACATAAACGATCACATTGATGATTTAATCCTCTTAAAAATATCACATTCTTAGAAAAGTCTAAGAAACAATTAATCTCGTTGGTAGGAGTGATAATTAAACGATCAAAATCTTTCTATTTTAGTAAATTAGACTCATTTGATTTATAAAGCGATTATAAAATTTAAGACTGAGTCGAGTTGATATTGATCACACGAAAATCGAACTATTCAATTTGAATCAGGTTCGATCACCTTAAGTGTTGTTTTTGACAGAACCAAATTGAAAATATATAAAACAAAACGAAAATTGAAAATCCTCCAATTAGGTGAACAAAACTAATTTTATACATCGATTTTGAAATTTAAGACCAAACTCTCATTCATTCGATATTTGATTTGATCATCATTTCCGATTCCATTTCACCCATGCTTACTCATTCGACTACTTGAAAATTAGAATCATAGTTCACACTTTGATATAATCTTTTAGCACAAAAACGTAAATAAAATTATTCTTTGGATATAATTTTTTGTGACCGAGCTCTACTTTACCTACAAATCAAGTTCTCTTTTATCAATCAATTTCTATTTAGTGGGTTATGGATTATGGAACGTGAATTTATCTCACAAAATTAAATCAATTTCTATTTAGTGGGTTATGGATTATGGAACGTGAATTTATCTCACAAAATTAAATTTGTAGGACGATTTCATAAGAATATTATACCCATTCTTTAAATATCTAGAAATTTAATATTAATTCTATCATGTTGCCTCTAAAACAAATAAAAATCTCAAATTTTATTTCATCAATTTATATAACATGTATATATATTATTAATCATCTACATTATGGTCATACATTTAGTGGGACACATACATGATTTAATGAAAATCTAGAAGATTATAAGTGTTGAGTTACTATATGATTAATATTAAACTTTACATTTAATAACATCTATCTATTTCACAATTTTGTATTTATTCAAATTATTCTGAACTTATTTTATTTTATCTCAATACGACGTGAAGTCCTGTGTTCACTTTGAGATTGAAATTGTAGTCTCAAAATGGGAATTTAGGTCAAAACTTTAAAAAAAAAAAAAGTATTGATGCCATAATTCTAAACTATGCATTAAAAGTGACATGCTTCCTTTTTATCTCTCTTTAAATTTTAAGAAAATTGACCTTTTCCCTTTGTCATGCCTTATAATTTTCAATGTACACCATTTTTTAAAGACGTAATTGTCGAAAAAATTACCAACTTTTTCAAAATTACAATTTTAATATGATTTTCAATGTTCACTAGTCAGATTTTAGACACCTTTTAATTCTATAAATATATGTTTCTAAGTCAATTAATATTATGTTTATTACATGTAGTAGCATCAATATGAGATTTTCTTCATAATTTCTGAAAATTAGTGGATTTTTGAAATATTTGAAATTTATCTGTTAGATACAGATATACCAACATCTTAAAAGTCATTAAATTTAGTAATAGTCCAGAGACATATTAAAATTGTAATTTTGGAAAAATTCATGATTTTTGTGTTAATTACACCTTTTAAGTTTTATCAATGACATTACATTTTACCCACAATATATATAGCCAAAATAAAATATAAGATTGAAAGACGAAGATTTAAATAATTAATTGGGTTTGGAGACCAGTGGACATACATAGTTTATGTAATAAATAATTAAAAAAGTGTATATAGAAACAAAATACTCCCTCCGTCCCGGCTAACTTTGCACACTTTCCTTTTCGAGATGTCCCGGGTAAATTTGCACACCCCCAAAAATGGTAAATTTGCACACCCCCAAAAATGGTAAATTTGCACACACTTTTCTTTCATATTATGGTTGACTTTTCAAATCAAAAAGCAAAAAACAACATTTTCTTATTCCACGTACCGGAAAGGGTGTGCAAAGTTAGCCGGGACGGAGGTAGTATTAATTAGGGTAAGAAAAGCTTATGCATGAAGGATCTACGGTTTCACCTAACGAAGGAACAACGACGTCATGGCAGCAATTGAACTTATCACCTATTATCATCATCATCATCTATATAATCTCTTCATTGCCATTACATTCCTCACAATTCAAATTCACAAAACACTTTTATTTAATACACAAAGTGAATTGTGAGTTTAATCAATTTGATCATTAAGAAAATACACACATTTCCACGCAGAGAAGGTGAAAATGGGTTCTTGGATTAGGGTTTTGGTCATGGTTGCATGCTTCCTTCCTCTCTTGGTCGAATGCAGAGTTCGCCATTACAAGTTCAATGTATGTTTTTGCAATTCTTTCATTAATATTCTACAAGCTTTGTCTTAAAAATGTTCATGCTTTTTAGTTAGTTTTTTTAGTTTCCAATGCATTGGTTCTCAAATATTCTTGATTTGGTGGTTAAATGCTTTGTTAGAAATAATGCAAACTTTGTTTTATTATTTCATCTACTGAGCGCTGTTTATTATTCAAAGATGAACTATATCTATAAAACATAGATTGATTAGTGAAAAAGAATTTGAATAATGGGTTTTGGAGCTTCATCTTACATAATTAAACTCGTGAGATTTTTGTAAAGTCAAACACGAATGAGAGTTATTTAATATCATATCATAATATATTAGTATATATATATATTTATCAATATATTTGCGAATATTTTATTCTTAAATTAAATAAATTAATATCTAATTCTACCAATAGGTGAGTTTGTTGGCCTAAAATGCAAGCAAATTATTATGTTAAAAAGTCAACGTTACAACTCACGGAAGGTACAACAATACATATCTATAATATCTACACGGATATATCTCATTTCCAAGATTTTATTTCCTCTTTCTAAACAAATCATTACACAGTCAAAAATGTGTGGTCTACCAACTTTAACTTAGTTAATAACTAACACACTGACATTTCTATATTCCTACAATTTCATAATTTCATCTGAGTTTAATTACAATAGCATACCCTCAATCACATGTACAATGAAGACGTGTATGTTAGAACTATAAAATACAAAACAACATTTACAGTGTTTATTTCACAGGTTGTAATGCAAAACACTACTCGGTTATGCTCAACAAAACCTATTGTCACTGTAAACGGACTATTTCCAGGACCAACAATCTACGCTAGGGAAGACGACACTGTGCTCATTAAGGTTGTTAACCACGTCAAGTACAACGTCTCCATCCACTGGTAATAAACATACAGGACTAAAACACACACATACATGTACATGTTTGATCTAGGACAATTGAAATTTACGAGCTAAATTTTCACGATGAATATAGGCATGGAATCAGGCAACTTCGAACAGGGTGGGCAGATGGACCAGCATACATCACACAATGCCCGATTCAGCCAGGTCAAAGCTACGTCTACAACTTCACTGTTACAGGCCAAAGGGGCACTCTTCTATGGCACGCCCATATTCTATGGCTGAGGTCCACCGTCCATGGTGCCCTCGTCATCTTGCCTAAGCTCGGTGTCCCTTATCCTTTCCCAAAACCCGACCATGAAAGAGTTCTCGTCTTAGGTTTGTCAACAACTACGATCCTCTAATTCAATTTGATAAAATTATGTTTTGCAATGTGTCACATTTTGATCAAATCTTTGATTTTCGATCAGCTGAATGGTGGAAATCGGATACCGAGGCTGTCATCAACGAGGCTCAGAAATCCGGCCTAGCACCTAACGTCTCCGATGCCCACACCATCAATGGCCATCCGGGGATTGTCCCTAATTGTAGTTCCATAGGTATAACTAGATAATATCAACAATCTTAATGTCAGTGAAATGAAATATGAGATGAAACACAAACTTATGAAATTGATACTTGCAGGTGGCTACAAATTAGATGTTGCACCGGGAAAAACATACCTGCTGCGATTGATCAATGCTGCACTCAATGAAGAACTGTTCTTCAAGATTGCAGGCCACAAACTGACAGTAGTGGACGTCGATGCCACGTACGTAAAGCCCTTCAAAACAGACGTAGTCGTGATTGCCCCAGGGCAGACAACCACCGTGATCTTGACAGCCGATAAGAAAGCC
The DNA here is from genome assembly GCA_028654395.1 of Scutellaria barbata. Lineage (NCBI taxonomy): Eukaryota > Viridiplantae > Streptophyta > Magnoliopsida > Lamiales > Lamiaceae > Scutellaria > Scutellaria barbata. The sequence continues at coordinate 2,351,453 of CM053644.1, forward strand.
GGAAAGTACATCATGGCTGCTTCGCCGTTCATGGACACGCTGGTGGTGGCCATAGACAACTTAACAGCCACCGCCACCTTGCATTACTCAGGCACACTTTCAAATTCTCCGACGACTTTCACCAAAGCACCGGCCCGGAATGCCACTCCGGTTGCCGACACCTTCACCAATTCTCTGAGAAGCTTAAACTCAAACACCTATCCTGCAAAAGTGCCAAAGACAGTAGACCACTCCCTGTTCTTCGCCGTCGGCCTCGGAGTCAATCCCTGTCCATCTTGCAAGGCCAGCAATGGAAGCAGAGTCGTCGCGAGCGTAAACAACGTGACTTTCGTGATGCCCACCATTGCTCTTCTGCAGGCGCATATCTTCAACATCAAGGGGGTTTATACGGCCGATTTCCCGGGGAACCCACCGTCTCCGTTCAATTACACTGGCGCGCCGCCGTCGAGTCTAGCTACTAAGAGCGGAACAAAGGTTTACAGGCTACCGTACAATGCCACAGTTCAGGTGGTCCTGCAAGATACAGGGATAATCGCTCCGGAAAACCACCCTGTTCATCTCCATGGATTCAATTTCTTCGTAATCGGAAAAGGATTAGGGAATTTCAACTCCAAATCAGATCCCAAAAACTTCAATCTCGTCGATCCCGTTGAGAGGAACACCGTCGGAGTTCCAGCCGGTGGATGGGTCGCCATCAGATTTACAGCAGATAATCCAGGTACAAATCAAACATTTTTCTCCCAAATTAACAGATTAAATTCTCTAGCTAATTCAAAACCCTAATTTCATTTTCAGGAGTGTGGTTCATGCATTGCCATTTGGAGGTTCACACAACTTGGGGATTGAAAATGGCGTTCTTGGTGGATAACGGAAAAGGCGCAAATGAATCTGTGTTGCCACCTCCTAAAGATCTGCCCAAGTGTTGAATCGGAAAAAAGATAACAGCGTTTTGAATTTGAGCAAATAACAATTGACAATGGAGAAATGATTTTGTGGCGAGGAAAGAATTGAAGGCCAATCATGGAGTTTACATGTGCTATTTGTTTCTTGAGTAAAATTAAATAGTTTGCTCAAGCTAAATTCAATAATTATACGTTGTCTAGTAATTTCTTTTCCTGATTTATATATAAAAATTCAGCAAGTTTTTCCAGAAATAAATATTCGATTACGTTTGTTCTTAAACGCGTCATTATCTTATTTAGTAAACTAGATTCGGGCCTATGTACAGTATTACATTTGAATTGCAGGGGCCCGAAAAACACGGCGATATAGCCATTGAAATGGTCTCAAGAACTGCACTCTTTTCTTCCTCCAGAACCAAATGGCAGCATTGTATTGTTCGTTTCTGATCTTCCCAGTAGCTGCCTTCCAATCGTACTTCTCCATTTCAATCCGGGCTGCTTTTCCGATGGTTTCTCGTAGTTCTTGATCATGCAGAAGAGGTTTCAGTTTGCTCAAGCAGTCATCAAGGTCTCCGGGCTTGTAGAGATAGCCTGTTTTGCCCTGCTGATCTTCAGGGATGATATCCGGGATCCCTCCAGCCCGAGCAGCAACTACGGGAAGCCCGGATGACATGGCCTCCAAAACGACGAACCCTAGTGTCTCCGATTCTGAAGGCATAACAAAAACATCTCCACTAGAATATGCTTGTGAAAGCTCTTCTCCATGTAGTGTACCGGTGAATACAGCTGGCAAGCCGGCGAACATCTTCTCCAGCTCAGCCCTACCAGAATGAATTTATCCAAATATAGGTCTAGAGGTTATGATTTATGAAGGTTTAGCGACTATGGATTCATGATGAGATTCTTGGAATACATATAGTTTTACCTGTATGGCCCATCTCCAATAAAAGCTATTCGGGCTTCTGGTAGCTGATCCATGACTCTTGTTTCAAGAAGAGAATTTACAAGATTGGTTTCAACCAAAAAAAAAAAAAAAGAGATCTTTGATCAAAATAGAAGATATGAAGAATGATACCCTTTGAGGAAATCCAAACTCTTCTCAACTCCAAGGCGCCCTACATGAACTATCAATGGTCTCTCGGGTTCTCCATTGCTAATTTAGAAAGATATTTTGTCAATGAAAAATTATAAATCATGGTTGTAGTTGATTGGGATCAAGAGTGACAGATGAGTTTCAGACCTTAATCTTAATCTCATTTCATGGGAGCGAAACAGGGGATTGAAACGATCAGAATCGACACCTTTGTTCCAGAGACGTATCCTGTTAGCTGAAAAGTTGCAAAGAGAGGCAAAGATCCATTTCAAATGCATGCAAGTAGGTAATCAATGAGAAATATGAAGAGATAGGAGTGAAAATATTATTTTCTTGTAAAGAATTTAGAAAATGTATACTTTTCTCTGGTATTCATGGTGAAACAGTTTGGAGAATAATTAAGTAGATTCAATATGTTAAATATGACCTGCTGTCACCCTAGCTGCTTCTAGATCCTTTGCAATGGCAACAGAAGGAACCAATGTAAGATCAGCAGCCCTATGAAGAAATTCTGTCAAAAGATAACCTAATCCACATTATGATCCACAACATGAAAAAACCATGGATGAAATAAAGGAGATAAATTCCACATACTTAAAACTAACCACATTGGCTTAACCAGCCAGCTGAAGGTGTATCTGGGGATATATCTGCAATGTTTAAAACATATATGAGAGAGAGAGAGAGAGAGAGAGAGAGAGAGAGAAGCCAGAAATATGCCTTAAATATTTATAATTGGACAGCTGTTTACAAATTTCTGACACCGTAATGTAAAATTTCACTTTTTTATTACAAGATTACACAAATCTTCACAAAGTCCAAAGAGACAAAGCAGAGTTTAAGAGGGGAGACAGTATCATAGTGAGCTTGCTGAATATTGGCATAAATCATAAAGCAGAGATACTTCAAAAGCATTTGAGACATTGGGCATACAAAGGCACATGTGTGTGATATGACATCACTATTGGTACGCTCAGTAATTTCGCAATGAAGAGAGCTCCAAATACCTGCAAACATGTAAAACCATCAATACAGCAAGAAGCCAATGTCTGATTCTTAAGATGATTTAACATCGAAGGCAAAATCTTATGTACGAGAAGTAGCAGTAAACCTAGGAGATTGTAAACTATACCATAATTCCAGGAGATGATGCATGTATAATGTCAGGCTTAAATCGAGCAACTGCTGTAATTATTCTCGGGCTGAGTGCGAGTGACAGGGGTACCTTTTGGTACCAAGGACAGGGGAAACTGCCAAGGCATCATTTCATTGAGTCAAGGTATTCAAAATCATGGAAAAAGATTTAAAAGAATCAGACCAAGGTAGTGCTTATAGCAAGTAGCTACATGGAAGTCGCATCAATTAATATCATATAATTTTAAGAAAGAACGATATCATGTATCTTGAACAGTCAAGAACTCTAAAGCTAACCTTCTTGAACCAATCAATTTAGCTCCATAGAATTCCTTGGGTATTCCTTCATGAGTTGTTACAACCATAACCTGTGTACCAAATCCCCACGAAAGAAATGAAATTTATTGGATAGAGTTATGGAAAATGTCTGTAGAGTTGCAGAATGAGTTTTTTCTGAAGTCATACATCATGTTTATGCTATTGGTGTATATAAACACACGGACTAAACCAAGTCATCTCAGCCTAATTACGTAAGGTAAAGGCTCCTAGTTGTCTTCAAAACTTGGATTCTTTCATTAAAGGAATATACAATGGTTGAGGCATCTACTTCAGGTACCTACTGCCTTTATTTAATGAATGAAAATGACCACAAAGAATAAGAGCATACCTCGTCCCCCATTTCACGTAAATATCTAATGAAATTCTGGAACCTGTTTTTATATCCAGAGACATAACTGCACATACAATTCCATATATATATGTAAGTCCCCCATTAAGATTTACTGTACTGAAGAAATGTGATATTGCTAATAATAAAAAGGCATAATGGCTCAGTAAATCTATATTGGATATTGAATGAAGTATTGAGCATTGAAAGGCACTAAGTCGAATGACACGATAGCACTGGGAAAGAATTGATCTTCAATTAAGCTGATTAATTGATGTGGTCTGCAAACTGTTCCGTTAAAGAAAGAACAAATATAAAGAAAGATAAACGTTTAGTGATTATTTACAACTAATTAGATCCACCATATGCAAAGGACAGAACATAGCGAAGTGCCAAAGCATAATCTGCATAGATTGCATATCATAAAAGTTCCCCAATCATGATAGCTAATGATGGATTAAGTTCATAAATAAATTAGATGATCGGATAATTTTGCAGCAAGAACATTACTGTCCAGCAGGGTTAACCTAATGGAGATTATAGCATCAAGTTGTCACAAAATTGCAAAATGCAGATAGCTAGTGAATAAGAAGAATTATGTGAGAGTATAGCTAAAACAGAAAACCACCTAACATCATACTTTGCAAGCTAATATGGTAACACTGCAGCAAGTTTTTTTATCAGCATCATTACAGCATAACATCCTACTAATGAAAAACAACTAATGGATAATGTAATTATGCATTTTGCATAAACTATTCCAATAAGCGTAAGACCTTTTTTCTTTCTGTATTTTCAAAGGCACAACGTAAAACCAAAGACGCTGAAATCCTTACTCTCACCATCCCACAGAGACATTTCATCAAACAGAAAGAAGCATATACCACCAGAAATTCAAAATCATCAGGGCTACAAGAATATTGCTAGCACAAAACATCATAATTTGCCTCAAACAAGAAAACGAAAAGACTCACGAAAAGGGAGATGGCTCAACAAAGATAGCAATACGCCGAGGCTTCGAATTCTTCTCAGACTCAATCAAAGGGGGAGGGTTCTCCTCTTCATATTCCCCAACCTCTGTACCAGTTACGTTGCTGCTAGTGCTAGCTGCGACTAATGGAAGCTCACTAGAGGATTTTACAATGGAAAATCTCAATCCTTTACTCCTTATAGAACTCCTACTCTGCAAAGACTTCGACTTTACACAGCTTTGGCCAATGGGTTTTCCAGTTCTCGAAAAACAACAGACTTTGGAAGGAAAGAATGCAGGAGTGGATGTGTAAGAGCAAGAAGAAGAGGAGGCACAGAAGGAAGGAGGGGAGAGAGCAGGATTTACAGAGAGAGAAGAAGTGGACATGATGATGGCTGCGTTGATGGTATGAAACATAACCACTGCGTAAATATTGAAAGAAACCTTTGAGGGCCTTCGGTTATATTTCCATATTCTATTTAGAGAGAGTAAGAGGAGGCCCCTCTCTCTCCTGGATCACGAAGGGATATCCTAAGGAAGATGAGGAAGTATATGCTCTTTGTCTAATCAGTGGAGGAAGATAGTGATTTTTGTATTTTAACGCTTTTTGGGGACCATTTTGATAATATCCAACACTTTGGGGAATTTAAACTATTTTCGTTCGTGAAAAAGAAATTCTTTTTATTTTGTTATTAGCGTTAGAGAAAAAAGTAAAATAAAAATTCCCCAATATGTGATAGTATTATTTTTAATGCAAATTTAATATAGATTGTTGGAAAGAGTCTTTGAGATGTTGAGATTAACGTGAATGCATATAAATTAGTCATAAAATCTGTACTATTTATAAGTAAATTTCAATAAGTGTAGCATATATTTAGTTATAGGAGACAAACATTGTAGAATTTGAACTAAATTTGATATGATAGGGACACATTTCGAGTAAGCGTCGTATTGAATATCTTGGATTATTTTGCTAGGCTCGGATTTGAGACTTTTATCTCATTTGCTGCAAGAAGATCCACTGGGCTTGGGCTCTAACTAATCTCTTTTTGGCCCAACTCAGGATTGGACTTCTTGCTGGTCTCTGATGGGCCGAGTGCTGTCAAAACTTGAGCATAAATGATCAGACTATTATTACCCAACTTTTCCCTTTGTCAAATTTCCAAACCATAGAATGGTACTTGGTATATGGTTGTCACATTGTATATAGTTTTTATAGAGCTACTAATATATATTCATATTTTTGTTTCCTGAACTCTCCTCCAAATACGTCTGTGATACTTTGATATTATTAAGTTTGACTATTTAACTTCAACATTTTATATTATGTGTGGAATAAATCGTTACACCCGCTTTAAAAATAGTATAGGTGGTAAAAATAAAATAAAAATGACACATGGATAGTAGACAAATGGAAGAGTATGCATATCAAAACTACTTTTTTTATGATCTTTATCAAAGTAATTTTTTTAGATAAACCTACACAATTTATTTTTGGAATAAACAGATTTATTTCAAATAAGGAAGAGATAGATAGTCGAATTGGTAATATTTGTTTGTGTGGAATCAAAATGATGAATTTAGATAAATTTAAGATGCCGAAAATTCAGAGAGGAAAAAAAAAAGGTCCCTCATTGAAGTTGAGAGGGTAAAACGATTATAAAATCTAACAAGTTTATATAGAGTTGAGTTGACAAAAGTGTTAAATTTGAAATTGAAGAGGCAAAATAAACCAATTTTGACAAGTTGGCTACAAACATATTCCACCTTCAATATTGTAATGTAATTTGGTGGGACACTTATGTGACACCACCCATCCACCTTTGTTCATGACATTAGATAATCACAATGGCATTGCAGCTAATCCTTATGGTAGCCCATTAAATTTTATATTTTACTTTAATGTATTTTAATCATTTACTTCATTTTAAAACTCTACTGGCACAAATCAGAGGTATAAAGACGATAATATGATATAGTTGCAGTATTACTATATATATATGAACTGAACTAAATGATTACAAGATTCTTGCTTGAGGACAATAACCTCCACTAAAATTGAAATATGGTTTAAAATGAAGATACATAATGTCATAAATCATAATATTCTCTTCAATATACACGATTTAGATTGATGAAATAAAATATGAAATCATGTAATGATAATGTCTCAAAAATTGAGACAAATATCACTATGAGATTTTTTGAAACACTGCCTAAACAGAACACTATAATGAAGCTGCAGTCTTCCATCTGTTGAACTCAAGGTTAAGTGTGCGAGTGTGCAATCCAGTCAAAAGCTTTTTCCATTCAAACAAAACATTAATATCTATGCAGGTGTTTCTTTAATGTTTGTAATATAGTGTTGAAGATAATAAAGGTAAATAATTAAAATATAATAAAATAAGAAATGGGCACACAAAAAGAGGCAGCTGGGACAGTTACAAAATGATGGTCAAAATTGGGGCCATTACTACAAATTCTGATTCCTCAGAACAATGATAGTTGGGCACCAAAAAAAAAGTGTATTTCCAACTTAGAAAGATTGCATTCTTATCTCACAATTGAATTATAAAAAATTATCAAATTGATGTATCATTTTATTGTGTATATATATCCATATAAAGAAATAATTTTACATCTTACATTTTGTATAAAATTGACATGCATTGGTTGATAGATATATATATATATATATATATATATATATCATATATCAAATGATTTAACAGTGCAAACGTTACAGTTATATAACAATAAATGAAATATGAGATTAAAATATAGTAAAAAGGATAGCCATTGGCCTCCTCCAAAATCCCAACATCTCTTTTTGCCCTTTTGTGTTGGTAATTTGTGAAATAAAGATAACATATCATCTGTATTGTTCCTCTCAAGGGCCCCACCCAAATTCCCTTTTCTTTTGACCAAAGAAAATATTTACTTTGTATTTTGTTTACAAGCCAAAGATTTATGTTTTCTTGTTGAAATGGCTTATCTTATGAGTAAGATTTGAAGCAGACATTCCAGGTAGGAAAAAACCCCTGTAAGAAAAACCTAGCAATCACCAACTTAGATAAATTTACAAGATTTAACTTGGACTTACTTCTACTCTAATCCTAATCATGTGCTAATGACTAACGTAAATGCCCCTAATTATATCTACTTCATCAAAATCATATAATATTTTGTTTTTTTATTCTCGATTTCTCGACATGTCCCATATATATATATATATATATATTGAAATAGTTATTAGAGTTGAAAACATTTCAATTTAGACTACATGTGATTTGATATATTTTGATGTAAAATTTGAAATGTATTTTACCGTATCCGATAAGTTTTAATAGTGCACATATCCAAAATTTAGGCTAGGATTTATTAGATACACTAAAATATGTCAAATTAAAAATTCAAACGATAAAGAGAAAAGATTCAAATGAAATTTATAGCAAAAAAAATTAAGTCATGGAAAATATTTTAACCTAATTAGTATAAATTAAAAGGGCCTGGTGGATTTTCTACCACCATTAATATAACAATATATTTTTTTGCCTTGATTTTAAAATATATTTCTCTACCACAATTTTGAAAAAAAAAAAAAACTGAAATATACTTTTGGTAGTAATCATTGTGGGAATCGATTGCGTGTTAAATTAGATTGTATATATATTTTTTCAACGATACAAGGAATTATATGATGCGGTAACATGATATGATCCATACGAACCTTTTATATTTTGAAAAAAAATATATATCGTAGTTCAAGTTTCCACCCAATCTATTCCACAATTATTACCACCCAAGATATTTCAGTCTTTTTCTTCAAAATTATGATAAAAAGTAAGAAAATTTTATGTGATATACAAAAGTTAATTTTATTTAATTTTATGGTATTAAGTACTATTATTTCTAAATTAACATATGAATACAATTAGAAGAATCTGACAACGTCGGATTATGGATCGTTGTGCATTAATTTGGTCAGCAATCAACCTCGTTCCATGAAATAAGGATATAGACCAAAATTAACATTTTGAATTTTTCATTTCCTATTATTGTTTCAGTTTTATATTATATTTTATAAATATATCATGTGTATGATATAATATTACACCACAATATACACATAATCTGTATTTAAATATGAAAATTCGAAAAACCAAAAAAAAAAAAAAAGTTTACAAGAACTCCATATGAATGATTTCTTGCCAAACAGCTAATATATTTAAATAGCTTTAACCTCTTTTATTATATTTCAATTGTTTTAATTTTCATATTTTTTATTTTTAACCTACTTTGCTTTTTCCCATCAGTTTTTCCTAATAAATACCTCTCACTATATCACCTCTGTCTCTTCTTCTCCATCTCTCTCTCTCTCTCTAAAACGCACAGAAAGTGATGCGGCCATGGAAGTGAAGATGAGCCGACGAGTGAACTTCAGCCCGGAGCCGGCCAAGCACGGCGCCGCCGCCGTCAAAGTTGATGGAAACAAGAAGAGAGTAATCTTGAAGATATGGATCTTCAAAGTCCCAGAAGGGTCATTGGGGGGTTTATTCAAGACCATCGGAGAAAAGGTGGCGAAGGCTCTGCCGCCAGTTTCGGCGCCGGGACGGCGGCGATGCTCGCGTAAGGTGTCTTCTGCAAGTCTGGCGAGGTCACGATCATATGCAGAAACACTTCATGATTCTCAGAGAGCTGAAGCCATTGAAGACTGCATCGAGTTCTTGAACTCTTCTTCTTCTTTGCAGAGATCTAATTCTGTTTCCAGTTCTTGCTAGAATCATGTTCGTGTCTTGTAAATTTAATAGATGAAGATTCATTTTGATCAGGTTTTGTTTTAGGTTGTAATAAGATAATTTAATCGATATTTTGTTTCTCTTCATATTAATTTATGAAAAGATTTAACAACTGCTATTTTAGTGCCAATGAAAAATGAAATTTGGTTTAAAATCATTTTGGTCTTGTAATCTTGGTATTTTATTTAATTTTGATTTCATAATTATCAAGGTTTTCATTTTAGTTCTACAATTAATAATATCTTCGATTTTATTTTAATTTCAACGAATTTTATTGGAAAATGTTACATATCAAATTCTTATTAGTGTAATGTCAAAATTAAAATTTGAATAATTGGGGACTAGTTTGAAATAAGATTGAAATCAAACAAATTGTTAAATTATGGGACTAATTTGAAAATCGTAATAGTTATGAAATCGAAATCAGAAGATGTAGTTATAAGATCAAAAATGATTTCATCTGTTTGATAGCTATTGAGGCTGAAAATCAAATCAATTTATTTTAATTTGAAATTGATAATTTAAATTAAATTGCAAATTTGAATATTTAAAGCTGTGGTTTAAAGTTTAAACTCAAGTTTGGCAACTAAAGAAAAAGAGTAAATAAGTGTAAAGAATAAAAATATTATAGTATATATCAAAGACCAGACTATTGAAGGTGGTTTCGTATTTTATAACTTGATTAAAGCACGTTCAAGTTCATAGAATACTCAACAGAATATTTTTAGATTTGTTTGCTACTTAAAAAGAATCTATATAGAGCTACATATTAAGAGTATCCAAATTCGCATTTGTCTCTATTTATCTAAAATTAATTCATAGCTTATTTTCTTTTGTGTTGATAAAAAACAAAAGCATTAAATTATTATTATTATTATTATTATTATTATTATTATTATTATTATTATTATTATTATTATTATTATTATTATTATTATTATCTAATTTATTAAATACAAAAATTAGAGTTAAGAATTTAATAAAAGATGAAATTAGGAAAGTGTATTCATGATTTTCTATATTAAAAGCGAAAATATAATATCAATTTTAAATACACTATATATACACACACACACACACTCATATATAAAATATGGAAAAATATTTATACATAAAATAAATAGAATTTTGTATAATAAAAAGTTAAATATAAATTGATATTAAAAACACGTTTTGGGTCATATGGTTATAAAAATAATTTAAAAAACTAATGTAAATAACTTCAATAAAAAACAATTCATAATTCTTAACATTGTTTTCAAAATTTTTGATAGTTGACTTGTCCATAATTATCACTTTCAACGCCACTAATAAAAAAATGCGACTATTTTATGTTAATACAAATTAATAACAAATAAGACTATTTATGCCTTGATATTAAACAGACTTTAATTTATATATAATATATAGTTAAAATATATATACATATTACAATCGTTAATTGCCCAAAAAAGTGTTGATATTTTTTTTTATTTGTAATAGAATGATAAATTAATTGTTTGGTGGTTACTACAAATAACTTACAAGTAAAAAACAGAAAACGGAAAAAGTGTTCTATTATTTCTAGTGAAACCAAGATCAATTGATAACCAATGTGGGATTAGATATACCGTTTAATATTCCTCATATTTTAACACATACTGCATTAATTAAATAAGTGATCGAAGAATTTATGTATTCATTTTTTATTCATCAAAATTCAATTTCAAGAAGTTAAACATAATATAATCATCTATGGATTAATCTTATAATATTTAATTTTATTCCTTCAAAATAATTCATAACCATCGAAAACTTTGTCAAATTTGGGTAGAAAACCCACTTTAATAAAACCAATTATTTCCAACATTGTTCCCTACAAATGTGTTTTTTTTTTTTTTAAATAAAAGAGCAGAATAAAATTCTTGCATCAAAATTTGGAGTGATCCACCTCAAATAAATTTATTGCTCGACGTATAATTAAAACGATTAATTGGAGCTGTGCTAGATGTCATGATGACCTCCTATAGTTTTATGGGATAAATTAATTAATAGTGAGTTAGGTATTTATAGCACACCAAAGTATAATCACTGACTTTTATAAGGATAAAATCGATTATTTTTTTAGGTCACTCAGCTACATATAAGTCCCATTATAATGTTTTGAGTATTTTCATATGATTAATCACTTTTTTTTCAAAATTATACTCCGATTACATATATATAAATGAATTATTAGAGTTTTTCATAAATTAAGGATAATTAAAATTAGGTAAAAATGTCCTTAAACAATCTCTCATTCTCTCTTACTCCCAAATTTAAGGTGTGGGATAAAAAAATGAAAATAAAATAAAATAATAATATCTCATTTTCAGGATGGATTTTGAGTATAAAAGGTCTATTTACAATTTATTTCTGATTTAGGGATAAGGAGCTGTAAAGGTCTTGGATTGTGTTCACATTAAATTATGAAACAAGCTACTCTAATTAATATCAATCATTAACTAACATAATAACCTTTCCAATTAATATTTTTAAAAGTTTGATATGTTTTCTTTTTAGGGGAAGAAGTTTGATATGATTACCCATACAATATTGCTCCTTGAATAAAATAATTTTATTACCCTGTATATTATCAATATACTAATCTGGTAACTTCTATTTACTTTTAAATTACACATGATTAACAAATACATTATTCAGAAATAAATAAAAAATGTTATAATACATCATTTTTATTTTTTGGATATCAAGAGATTGCAGACAAATGATAGTGCAATCTTTATGTGTCCAATTACACTTGTCTTTGCAAACAAATAAAATAGAGATTTGTCGAATATCGAATAGAAGAAACATCATTTTATCCTGTCTAAAATGGGACTTATGTATCAGCATATGATTAAATATAACCATGATTGCCATGTGAAAATTAGACCAATATTCAAATGATATCAACTGACAATAATTATTTCATCATTGTGAGGGATCAAGAGAGAGTTTTTCAAGACCTTGAATTCCATGATTTGAAGCTTTCTTCATCTCCAAAGCACGCTTGTACGGTGGTGCAATAGGAGGTTGCACCGGATCTAAGCTCTGGTAAGATCCTTCGGCAGACTTAGGAAGCGGATACGAACGATCTGAATCATACCCGTTGAGGTCACCACAGGCCAGAAATGGAATATAGACCTTGTTAGGCCCTTCGAGCCACCCACTGCTGCAATCTGTCATAACATACGGATTCAGTAAAAACGTGGTTTCACAAGACTTACTGCAACTGTTGAGGCAAAAATGCGAGAAATAAATAGTGCACTGTCTGCTTTTTTGCAACATGGGGATTTTAAAGATCATGATCACAAAAGGATGCTTAACTTTACTCCTCTCTTTTCTGAAAAGTAGAACAATAATTTACAAAAGTGATAATGATAGTTTGACATAACCTTGTTGATATAGTTGTGATTATGTACGTTTCTTTCTCAAGTAATATCATCCAACTTCTGAGCACAAAAATAAGAAACAAGTATGTTCAATTATGAGAATTACCTAGATCATCTGCACCAGAAGGACTTCCGATTTTCTCCAGAAGACGGTGCAAATCTTTTTCGCTAAAGTCCTCAGGGGGCGAGTAATTCTCACAGACTACAAATGCCTCTGCGTAGCAGAAATAATGGAGTTATTAAAAGATGAAGGTTGGAGGTAGACCTGCTTGGTTGCTTGGGGAAAAAAGGATGGACAATGACTAGACAGAACAAAATTTCATCTGAAAAGTAATATTTTCCCCAGAACATGATGGTTTCAACCACTTCCCTAAGAATCTTTCACCATTAGAAAGCTCTTAGATGTAATAATCTATTCCTAGTACTAGGCATTATATTTCTGATTTCCACCATTTTATTGAAAGGTGTAAAAATTAAGAGTTAAAAGAGGGCATTTCCATATTTTTACATTTAAAAACTTCAGCATGTAACAGAGCTGTAAGCAATAGTCTTTCTCATCATTTGGTTTCCATGACGTGGCACTGGCTGCGTCATGACACAGGAAAAGGTTTTTTTTTTTTAAAGGGCGGGCACTTCATCAACAAATTTAATGGCACGTGAGATCATTTCGATTTATGGAGTTGCATTGATTGACTAAGGGGATTGGAAACCCTCCGAACAGAACAATTTTGCTCCCAACATCAAAGATAGAGTTGGGGTATAAACAGATAGGAGGATGAATTAACATAATCAAGAGAAGAAATGAAAAGATCAGATAATTACCTATACTTGAATTACGACTGCTTTTCGGCTTAGCGAATGTTACTTCTGTGAAAAATAATTTTAGCTGCCAGAAAAAGAGGCAAAACATCAGAATTCATTACATCTAGCTTACCTTGTCGCATATTACTTGATGCTACAAAAGTATGGTAAACACTTCAGTAAGATATATATTGAAATTTTAATCACATACAAATCCAGGGATCTGTGAGCTAAGAAAAATTCCATTATGACAACACATAGGGAAATCAGAATAATGCTTATGGAAAGAAGAGATTGTGTGGTTAGTTGGGCAATACTCAGAAAGAAAATAACATAAAAGAAATGAGCACGAGACTTAAAAGCCTCAAATGAGTTACAGGTTCTATATGAACATGACAATTAGTTTTCTGGAATTCTCATACAATTTAGTCCTTTTATTAGTGCAACCTACGTGGCTAAAACTATTCCTGGTTGTATCAGCAACATGATTTTTATCCCCATTTCCCAGGGGAAAGAGTGGCTTCTGTAGATTAAAATCTAGAAGCAATTCTTTGCAAATTCACAAGATAACAAGCCAAGATAAATCAGATATCCACAGAAAATAAAAGCCCAAAACTTTTATATCATAGTTATATAAGACGAAGAATCACGTCACGAACAGAAACAATACTATGAATTACAGTGAGCAAAATCAAATGATAAACATATGAAAACTGCTGACTATGCAAGCATGACAAACCTGACAGTAAAGGAGACTAGTGTCTTTTCCTCGAAATATTTTTGCGATAAACTTCCCACTTCTTTTTAGTATGTGTGTAACTATTGTTAATGCCTGCAAGTGTATTTCACCATCCTCTGACATCAATGTGAGGCAAAAGAAATATCTTACGCAGATAAGACTTTAAGTGCAATGATATATTGATTGCTTTAACTTACAGGACATTCATAATGAAGAACTTGCAAAGAACCTATTTTTCAGTATCTATATTTTGCCATGAACTCAAACCAAAAGGTAATTAAAAAATATGGTATGCCAAGAAAATAGAAAATTTTGCAAGTGAAAGGGAGGATTAAACAGTGGCATTTGTCGGTTATAGTCATAGTTGCTATCAAATAAATATGCTTTCTCTCAAAAATAAAAAACCATTTTTTTTATTTTTTTGCAACAACTGAATTCCTAGATGCCGGAATTTTTTTCATTTTATTTTTCACGAAAAGAATGGAAAAGGACATAGATGTGAATAATGCCCAATGCACAAACTAAAACCATACCGAGAACCTCCATTATTAGGGAACATTAGGATAAAAATACTAACCGCCAATATAAGTTGGGATTGAACAAATTCATCCATGTCATGTAGGCCAGTTACTGAAATATAAAAGAAGAAACAGGTTTGTGATAATATACAGCACAAGTATAGATGGTATGGTACAAGAGGTCATCTAATTTAAAATCATTTCACCAACCATCAGGTGCACCATCACATACGACAAGATCAGCCTTGCCTCCATCAAAATGTCTGATGACCTGACAAACAAGGAAATGTTAAACTAGGGTAATATAAGCACATAATATGAGATGAAATGCCAAAGGAACTAAAAGGTGAACAATATGAAATATACTAACATGAGAAAAATATTGATTGATATAGAAATTCAGACTCTGGGTAAAATATGAAGTAGTACATCTATATCATTTAAATAATAACAAAAATAAACCAAAAACTGCAATAAATAGGTGGGACTCATAGCAAGTCCATGTGAGATAAGTGGGACTCATCAAGATAACAACTACATGGAAACATGGAATATGGAACATAAAATTTTAAGGATGTAAGATTTGTCAATTTAATGGAACCAAGTCTACTGCACAAGACTACTTTCATTGGAGTTTCATATTGTTGCTTCTATCTAGCTAGAATCAGCTTTAACCTAGGCATGAAGCTCTAATGAGTCATTCCTCATTGATCCAACCATCATGACCACGGCCATACTTTATTCTGAAAGTTAGACTAATCGAGCAAAGCATTTGTGGTCATCTATCAGGGTATAGCAAATTACATATTACTAAAATGTTGGTACAACATACATGCAGAGCAGAGCAACAGAGGCAGATCATTTTCACACACGCATTTATAGACAGATAGGTAGATGAATGAGGAAAAAAGTCCACACCGTTTCAGCTGTGCGGGCATTTGTTATATCCCCTTGAACTTGAATAACACCTTCTATAGGAGCCATAGGCTGCAGGTCAATGGCCACTATAAGTGGCAGATCACTATCACTGCAAAATTATAATGATGAAAACTTGGTTCAGACACCAACAGTGTTACACAAGTTGAAAAAAATAACATAAGTGAATAACAAAAAACTAAAGTATCTAAGATTCAAAGGTGTTTTATGAGTATGTGCAGTTGACACCACATTGCAAAAGAATATAGGCAAAAGTCATCCGAGATACAGAAATTAAAAGTAATTACATGAGATGCACCAATGAAACATACTTGGAATCAGGTGACGACTTTGCTGGGAGATAAACTTTTCGACTCAAAACCTGAATGAGAGATAAGGTATGGCAAGGTTCAATGAAAAGTAGCGCATACCTTAAAGAAGTTGATGAATCCACATAAAGTTATAATGTCCAACCAAGAAGGAAAAACAAATATATATATATATATATATATACACACACACATATATATATATAGTATATATATGGACTAGTTCGTTCGTTCGTTCGAGGTAATTAATGCCTATAATTAAATACAGTTAAGGTATTTTTCTATATAGCCTTGAAAAGAGTGGGAAATGCAAACAATTTCAACAATTAAAAGTACTAAATCATGAAAATATCTCATTTTGTAATCAAAAGCCATAGAATGAGGAAAGATGAGAGAATGACAAAGAATATACAAATTGTATTATAGAACTAAATGCACATGTCAAATTCTATTTTATTACATGCCCATTGGAAGTAAACTCACAAGCACCACTATGGCAAAGTAACACTTGAAATGGCATAGATAAATACACTCCAAGGTTATATTGTTTTGGCACTAATACTTTAAACTTCGACCATCAATAAGACTTCCATTTAAACAACTTCTCATGACTCACAACTGTACCAAAAGATATGGTTTGAATGAACCACTATAATTCTGTTTTCACATCTTTAAGTGCAACCAGCACTACTAATTCTTTTTTTTTCCCCCATCATCATCTAAAATCTTATACAGTGATCAAAGAATTACAGATACCTGACTCCAGCTTCCTGGTGCTGCACATAAATCTACCACACGCTTTACCCCTGTATATCATTGGCATCACAATATCAATTATCTGAAGATAACTTATATGAAATTGGACAGTCAATGAATTGGAGATGAATAATTTTAACAACTCCCATTAAATCAGTCCCTGCAAAACCTTCAAATATGTTGAATTCTTCATCAATCTGAAGCAATTTGAAGGCACTTCGAGCACGCCATCCCTCCTCTTTGGCTTTCCTATAGTAGATATCCTGCAATATCAATCATACCATCAAAAAGCATCCCAAATAGAGTAAATCCCACCAGAAACAAAAGAAATAATATAAGAAAATGGAACAGAGCAGAGTAGAGGTTACCCGTTTATCCCTCGATGCTTTCCCCATTGATTTTTAGTTCAAATCTTCCTTACCCGTCTTACTTCCTGAAGCAAAAGCTGAAACTTTTACCCTGAAACTGGGAATTCTCGACCCTCAAAAACTGATGACCATCATAACAAAGCATAAAAATACAAATTTAAATCCAAACTGCATATCAATTGGAGGACAGTTAAAAACCACCATGTACTTCTTTAGTCAGTAATTACATCAAACAGCTGTGCGCATGAAAAATCCCACATTATTAGTTGCTATTTACAGTATATTTTTTCTAAAAAAAAGGGAAAACCAAACGAGCATCAAGGTTTAAAAAAAAATGGACACCTTCTCAAACTGAGTTGTCAAAATCGTAGTCACGCAAAGAAACTTCAAGATTCCGGCGGCGGCGATAAAACGGGAAGCTTGAATTTCCCGCAACGGAGATGGGAAGTAGTAACGACTAGCATAGTAGTAATTTCATAAAATAGGGCCCAGACCATGTTTTAAGCCCAATTTGAAACTAGGCCCAATCCAAAGATAACATGGATATTTAGCCCCTTTGAATAGCAAGCGCACTGACCAATTTTGGTGAAATGGGCCTGTTAGTTTTCCGAGTCTAGATTTGGGCCTAGTATTTCACAATGAAACTACTAATTACGGGTGATTATTATTTTATTTTTTTAATTTTTATAATTTAGAGTCAAATTTGGATTTTTTAAAAATATATTAGACATAGTATGCTCCCGGTTTTTCCATGGATTAACCGGATTCTCCTTTTCTAGATCGGACTAGTGACCGACTCCTGAACCGGGCCGATTCTACAAACACTGCTTCTATACTTTGACATGATATATCATACATATGAATAGTGTAAAAACAAGTGAGATATAAACACATAAGGGCTGCAATTGGATTAGGATATTCAATGGTGATAGTGTGGACCTCTTCATAAAAGAAGTCCAAATCGAAATGATCTAAGAACATGTGCGAAGTTAATTTGGACTATATCAAAAAAAAAATAAAAAAGTCTCTGTGAATCTAGATCTATGTAATTGAATCAATCCGACCTGAATCCGTGCATTTTTGATTTTTTTTTTAAATTTATATGTTATCTTTATTTTATATTAAGATAACTTTTATATACAAATATCATGATCATTATGTACTGGAACTAAGAAAAAAAAAGCATTTTCAATGCATTTTTGGATCAACATATATTTATGTGATATTACACATACATTTATATTAATATAATCATACTTATACTTTTTAGTTGTGTTAGTTATACATTTTAGTTATGTTAGATGCACTTTTATATATTACATAAATGTATGATTATGTTAATATAAAGATAAAAGTAATATCACATAAAAATATATATGTACAAATTATGCTAAATTTTTTTTTTTAAAGTTATAGTACATAAATAAGAATATTTATACATAAAGATTATACTAATATAATATAAAAGTTATATGAATATAATATAAATATAACACATAAATCAAAAAAAAAAAATCTAAAACATGTAGATTCAGATCAGATAGACGGAATTACATAGATTTAGATCCATAGAATTAGTTTATAGAAGACTAACTCATAAAAAAAGCATTATTGGACAAAACCCTAGTTTGAATTGTCAATTTTACACATGTATTTGATTTGATAAATCCACATCATAAAAGACGATTTTATATGTACAACTCCAAGGATACCTATTAAAGCCCGACACCTCAACTTCTCGGGCCTCATGAGACATGAATTCAAGATTTTCTTGAATTAATGAAAAAGACTTTGGACAGAAAAAAGAAAAATAGGAAAATTGTGGGGCTAAAATGTGACAATCAATTAATTCAACAGTTGGGAAATCACATGGCCTTCATCAATAACCTCTGTAATTAATTCGCTTTCCTTTGAGATATAATTAGATTTTAGTTGAGCTGGTCATGGTCCCCCACCGTCCCCACCCTACAAAGACTAGAAACGCAACGATCTACTACAATTAACACGCGATAATAAATTTCATAATAAAATTTAATTTAAAGATTAGTTTTCAATTTTAAATTTAAATTTTAAAATTTTTTAATAAGAGATTTAATTTTATATTTTTTTTATTAATTTAAAATTTGAAACTTAGATTGAATTCTCAATTCAAGATAAAAAATTTTATTTTTTTATTTTTTATTTATATTTATAATTTATTTATATTTTAATATGTATATATAGTTTAGATAAATTAAAACAAGTTCGTGCAATTTAGGAACGATCTTCATCTGACTGATATTAATTTATATATATATATATAATAAATACAATTCAAAAAATTAAGATTCCTTTATTTTTTAAATTTTATAAATAAAGGTATAGAAAATTGATTTTAATATTAATCAGTTTAATACAAATTATATTTTATGAATTGAATTAATTATTTTCTTTTCTTTCTTTTTTCTCATATAAATTAAAATAAGTCGGATGAAAATTGTTATTAAAGCATACTAACTTGTTTTAATTTATCCAAAATATGAATACATATTGAAATATAAATAAATCTATACATATAAATTAAATAGAATATGAAATTTTGTCTTGAAGTGAGATCTAAATCTATATTTCAAGTCTTAAATTGAGAAACAATGTTAAATCGAGTCCCTTAATGAAAAACTTAAAAATTTGAGTTTAGAATTGAGAACTAATCTATAAATTGAATCTTGTTATTAAATTTATAAATTAACATAATATTAAATTATGTGACATTTAAGGTTTCTTATTCCTAATTTATCTCAAACTATTGATTTTACATATGAATTGAGTCGAACAACAAATAAATCGAATAACAAGTAAGTAAACAAGAAAATTATAGCTCAAAAGTCTGTTCGATCGAATCAGTTTTATTATTGTGAATAAGATGAATAATACTATATAAATCTAATACATATTGATCCGCACGATTTTAAAGATCTTAATATGATGAAATCAAATTCAATTCTATCTTGGATTTATTTTTATTTTTGGGTATCTTGAACTTGATTTTGAGTATCTCTTAAATTTGACATCTTGGGCCATTTCTAGCTTGCGGCTTTGTGGGTGTCGACTTAAGTCTTGACCGGCTCGGTCAATCCTAGCTAGCCCTAGCTTGGACTCGTCCACCACAATTTTGTCTTTGGTGGCTCAGACCTTATCGACGTCAATGATCGGCTATGTATCCTGTTTTATCCAGTTCTGATTTGAGGATACAATATCTAATAAGAATTAAAAAAAAATAAAGCAATTATGCAAATATATTTTCATGGAATGAATTTCTATTATCTATAAACCAAATTCAATTTCACAAATTAGTGTCATGCAATTAACTGATCATAATTAGCCACACAAAGATAATAATTAATCAGCAATTATGCATACAAGTACAACATACAGTAGTCGTCTTCTTTTATCTTTAAATTTAGATAATTAAGTGTCGTGAACCAAACCTTTAATGGTGTGACAACTAACAAATTTAGTTAGTCCTATAAAAGGATGGTAGCATCGGTGCTTTGTTTAATAAACCGAAAATGTTGGAGACAGCTATGAATTAGAGCATGATGTTTTTAGCAAATTAAATGATTTTAATAGTCATCTAATAGAGTTCTGGTTGGTTTAATACAAAAACAAATATGAAATATATTCACGGAAATACTCACGGTTTGCACATGTTTTAAATTTGAATTAGTTTTTTTGTATCTAAAATCCACGTACATATATCATCATGACACATCATATATAAATATATTAATATATATATATGGCATGGTAAACATTATTAATTATTTCCGTTAATATATAGAAATATATATATATATATATAATTATTTATTTACAAAATGAGTATGAAGATAGTTAGATAATCAAAATTGATAATTTTTTATAATTATTTGGATAAATATTAATATTTTTGTTAAATTTAATGTTTTCCAAGTAGTTATAGAGATGTTTTAATATAGTTTTAGATTTTAAATAAATATTTATGAGGATAGACTATTATCGGGAAATTTTGAAAAGTAACTAATAACACCCCATAAAAATCTTTTATGAATACACCCCTTAATTTTATTTTTTAAAAGACCTTGGATTAACGAACTAACATACCCTTTCCTCTCTCATACATCTCTCTGCGTCGTAGCAAGCTTTTTGGGTTTTATTTGATTCTCGTTCCATTACATTTAAGTTTTGTAAGAGAGGATGAATTAAGATTTTAATATTTTTTTATTTTAGTAGTGTTTTAAAAATTCATGCTAAACTATTTCAACTGTTAATCTTGTATGTTTAAAAGTTCATGTTAAACTATTTCAACTGTAAACCTTATGTTGAATTCAACGCAAATCAAATCTTGGAAGAATTAGCACACTGTTGAAGATGAGTGTTTATATAAAAATAATTTATTTTTTTATGCACTACTGGAGATACCTTTGTTATGGTTGCAAAATATATTTTGATTTCTATTTATGAGGAATTAATAATATAGATATGCAAGTATTAAAATATGAATACTTGAGCTAGAAGCAAAGAAGTTGCAGAGGAATGGTGAACTGAGAGACGAAGAAGAGAGAGAAGCTGAGAATATTTTCTGTTCCCTCATTCATTTTCAGTGTACGATACATATTGTCTCACTACTAATTTTCTGACATCATAATAAACTAAATCAGAGTATTAATCTGGTGGCTAAAATGCTTCGCATCCAACAGTCTTTCTTGGTCCATCTAAGAGATCGTAGCCATCCGTTTCTTTAGCTCAGATGCATCCACGTGTCCCTCATGTTTTTTTTTTAATTTCTCACCAACATCCTCTTACTTTCTCTGCTTCATTTTCTTTCTGCATTTCCATCAATCTTCTTCCACTCTTCCATGCTATTAATACCAGCTGCTTGATCATCTTGCAAAGTCATAACATTACCCCCGCTTGCAAAAGTTCCTTGACCTCAATGATTAAAATCAGGGAAACGAGTAGCTATGTCATAAAAATCCTCCCATGTAGCCATTTCAGGGCCCCCATCCACCCACTGTACCAAAATTTGAGGAACTGCAGTATTTCTTCTATTATCAAACGCTTGTCCAAGACCACCAAGGGTGCAATCTGCAACTGACCATCACCATCAGTACGAGGCAAAACTGAAGTAGGAGTATAGTCCTTATTGATTTTCTTCTTAAGTAAACTGATATGAAAAACCAGATGAATTGCTAAAGATTGAGGAAGCTCTAGTTTGTATGTCACTGGACCAATCCTCTGCAAAATTTTAAAAGGCTCATAATACTTAGTAGCTAACTTAAGATTCTTCCTCAAAGCAACTGAGTTCTGTCTAAAAGGTTGAAGTTTCAAGTAAACTTCATCACCTACTTCAAAGGTTCTCTCAGTCCTATGCTTATCAGCAAACCACTCCATTCTATGTTGAGCCAACAATAGATTATCCTTTAATAATTGAGTCATTCGAACCCTTTGAACCACCTCAATTTTGGCTATGGTGTGATCAGTATCCAAATATGACCTTAGAGAAAACTGACCTGGTTTATAACCATAGAGAGCTTCAATGGTGTCATCTGTAGAGAAGTATGAAAGTTAGTGTTGTACCAGAATTCAGCAAGAGACAACCAACTTCTCCATCTCTTAGGTGTAGAATGAGTCGTACATCTTAAATAATTCTCAAGGCATTGATTGAGACGTTCAGTTTGGCCATTACTTTGGGGGTGATAGGTTGTGCTCATGTCAAGAGTGGTGCCCACCAATTTGAAATACTCCTTCCAGAAGTGACTAAGAAATATCTTGTCTCTATCTGAAACTATGCTCACAGGCATACCATGAAGTTTGTGGATATTCTCCATGAATAACTTAGCAATTTCCTCAGCAACAAAAGGACGTGATAAGGCAATAAAATGAGAGTATCTAGTAAATCTGTCAATAACAGTGAGAATGACATTCTTGCCTTCAAACATGGGCAAACCTTCTATGAAATCCATAGAAATATGAGACCAAGCTTCCTAAGGGAAAGAAAGTGGTTGTAATAAACCTGCATAAGGTGTATGTTCAGATTTGCATCTAGAGCAAACATCACATGCCTTAATCCACTTCTACACATCAATTTTGAGGTCAGGCCAAAAAAATACTGATTGAATCCTCTTATAAGTGCCTTGAACTCCAGAATGTCCTCCCAAGAATGAATCATGGAATACTGTTAAAAGTTTCTGCCTAAGATCCCCACAAGTGCCCACACAAATCCTTCAATTGAGCCTGATAATGCCCCTGACAACAGTGTAGTCAGGATAAACACTCTGATCAATGGCTTTAGTGGCCAAAATGTTTAAGAAATATGGATCTTCAGCATAACTAGCCTCCACAGATTGAACCTAAGTAGGATGAACCAAAGAAATAGCTTGAGCATGAGCCTCTTCAGCATGCTTTCTAGATAAAACATATGCTGCTCTATTCTCATGGCCATGTTTATACTGTATCTCATAATCAAATTCCAATAATTTAGCCACCTATTTTTTTGTTGGAAATCAGAATGATTTTTTTGCTCCAGTAAGAACTTTAAGTTCTACTGATCAGTTGTTATAATAAAATGATGTCCCTGCAGATAATGTTTCCACTTCTGAACAACCATAATTACAACCAAAAATTCCCTTTCATATATGGATAGGGCCTGATTCTTTGGGCAAAGACACTTGCTAATGAAAGCTGTAGGTCTGTTTCTTGCATCAGAACAGCTCCAACCCTTTTCCCACTTGCATCAGTTTCAATAAAAAATGGCTTAGTGAAATCAGGTAAGGCTAACACTGGTGCATTTATCATGGTTTTCTTCAATTCATCAAATGCATGTTGAGCTTCATCATTCCAAATAAATGCATCTTTCTTCAATAAGTTTGTTAGGGGCCTATTGATCAGACCATATTCCTTGACAAACTTTCCTCTCAAACCTTTGACGGTAACTGGAGTTGGCCAATCAAGCATGTCCATCACTTTAGATTGATCAGTGGAAACACCATCTTGAGAAATAATGTGACCAATATAATCCACTTGTGCTTGACCAAAATGACACTTAGTTCGCTTAGCAAATAATTTATGTGTCCTCAATAACTCCAACACCAACTGTAAATGTATCAAATGATCTTGCCATGTCTTTCTATAGACCAAAATGTCATCAAAAAATACCAAAATAAACTTTTGTAAGTGATAAGAGAATACTTGATTCATAAGAGATTGAAAAGTTGCAGGAGCATTACATAACCCAAAGGACATCACCAAAAATTCAAAGTGCCAATGATGTGTTTGGAATGCAGTCATATGAGTATCAGAGGGCTTCATTTTGATTTGAAAATACCCTGATCTCAAATTAATTTTTGAAAAATGACAAGCTCCATGCAGTTCATCTAGCAATTCATCAATGATAGGAATGAAATATTCATGCTTAACTGTGTGAGAGTTTAAGAACCTGTGATCCACACACATTTTCCATGTGGCATCCTTCTTTCTGACCAAGATGACAGGGGCTGCAAAAGGACTCTTGATATGCTTGATGACACCAGATTCAAGCAGCTCTTTAAAAATTCGTTTTATCTCACCTTTATATGCATGAGAATATCTATATGGATGCTGATGTTTAGGAACACAGCCTGACTTGAGGATTATTTGGTGTTCAATGGATCTAGTAGGTGGTAAACCAGTAGGCTCATCAAACACATCTTTATAATGTATCAATAGGTGAGATAAATCTGGATGATCCTCTGTGTTATGAGGAATATCAGTTAAAGCAAATAATTAGCCTTCAGAATCCAGATCAGTACTAGCCAACAACTTGTATAAAGAATGTACAGTAACCATTATGCAAGAGCTCATGTCAGTTTGAGCCTTGAATTGAACTGTAGTGCCTTTAATAGTTAGAGTGAGAACTCTAGTATTATAATCAAAGTCAATTGGACTATGCATCTTTAACCAATCGCCACCCAACACCAAATGACAACCACCCAGTTTGAACAATCTCGTTGAGAATGTAAAGACTTGTTTATGCATAATCTAAGTGAAAATTTGTGGTCTGTTTAGAGCAAATTATTTTCTCTCCATCAGCTACCTTTATGATCATAGGGAAAGCTTGCTCTATGTAACAACCCAAAAGCTTTGCAGTGCTCTCACCAAGGAAGCTGTGAGTAGCTCAAGTGTCCACCAAAATGTGTAATTCCTCTTTACCATACAACCTTTTCAACATTATCAAATTATCCCCAACACTACCAGTGATTGCATTTAAAGAAATTTGAACCTCATCCTCAACAGTAGGTTCTTCAGTAGGATCTTCAACAGCAGAATCCAAGTAAGCAGATTCCTCTTTTTCACTCATCATAAAAAATAACTGTCTATTACCCTTACATCTGTGGCCAGGAAGAAACTTATAATCACAATTATAACATAAGCCCTTTTCTCTCCTAGCAGCCATCTCAGCCTGAGGAAGTAATTTTCGAGGTGGATTGATTTGTGGAGCAGTAACATGTTTCAAAGAAGTAGGTGGATCAGATCTCTTAAAAAATGTCAATGAAGATTGAGTAAGCTTGAAAACTGCTTTAGTTTTCTTAGCAATGGAATCAAGAGTGATCTCTTGCTTTCTCACTAAACATATAGTTTGATCCAGTGTTTAAGGATCAAACATAGAAACAAATGCTTGCAGTTCATCAAAAAGACCACTGATGAAACTAACAATGAAATAAGCCTCAGTGAAATCAGTGTGGCTGATTAACAGTAAATTGGAACTTAATTCCTCAAACTTATCAATATAATCCTCCAAAGATCCTTGCAGTTGAAGCTTATTAAAATCTGCTATAATCTTGGAGTCCTTAATATCCTCAAAACGATTTCGAATTAACTCCAAAAATCGAGCCCAAAACACTGAGATACCATCTTGAAAAAGTATTGAAACCATGTTAAGGTCTTACCATCCAAATGTAAAGATGCGAGAGTAATTTTTTGCTCATCAGACAAAGTAGACACCAATTGAATATAGCCATGACATCGAAGGATCCAGGATCTTGCATTGGAACCATCAAATCTAGAAAAATCAATTTTAGGCATAGGAGAATGGATACCTCCATGAGTGGGTTGTTGTTGTGGCAGTGAATTTCAGGTGGATGACGAAAGGGTGGTGGTGCAACCCCTGCAGGTGGAAAACTAACACCACCACTAGTCTGACCGAGATGAGGAGTGCCCAGAATAGATTTCTCACAAACCACACATCCAATTTCTCCATAAATTTTTCCATCTGTGAATGTATGGTATCAATGGAATCAGTAATTTTAGCATGACGTGTTTCAGCTAGATGTTGTTAGTCTGCAAATTTTTGGCCAATATCACCAAATCTTTCTAAAAATTGTTGTTTCACTTCCTCACGACGTGCTTGCTCAGTAAGTATATACTGATCGAATTTCTTTTGATTGTCCCACAAATCTTTCAACGTGTGTTTTCAGCTATGGCCGAGGATCGAAAGATGCTTTGATACCAAATGTTATGGTTGCAAAATATATTTTGATTTCTATTTATGAGGAATTAATAATATAGAGATGTAAGTATTAAAATATGAATACTTGAGCTAGAAGTAAAGAAGTTGCAGAGGAATGGTGAACTGAGAGACGAAGAAGAGAGATAAATAAAAGAGAGAGAAACTGAGAATATTTTATGTTCCCTCATTCATTTTCAGTGTACGATACATATTGTCTCACTACTAATTTTTTGGCTTCATAACAAACTAAATCAGAGTATTAATCTGGTGGCTAAAATGCTTCGCATCCAACGGTCTTCCTTGCTCCATCTAAGAGATTGTAGCCATCCGTTTCTTTAGCTCAGATGCATCCACGTGTCCCTCATGTTTTTTTTTTTTTAATTTCTCACCAACATCCTCTTGCTTTCTCTGCTTCATTTTCTTTCTGCATTTTCCATCAATCTTCTTCCACTCTTCCATGTTATTAATACCAACTGCTTGATCATCTTGCAAAGTCATAACAACCTTAAGGTCATTCAATCAAGATAATTTATTTTGCTGCTAAAGAATTACGCCGGCAAATAGAATTCCAAATGATTGAGTTCCTAAACAAAAATTGCTAGTTTTCATTGAGTTGGGATTTGCTAGTTTGATAAATTAAAAGGTTATTCAGAGCATCTTTTATTATTTTAAAATATCTACAATATATAAATAAATTTCTCATATATCTTTTGTTTTTAAAATTGTATTTTTAGTTTTCGAAAATCGTTATATAAAGGAAAAAATTATTAGATAATTTACATCATGATAATATGTCAGAGATTTATAAAATGACTCACGAATCCAAATCCTAACACCCCCGGCGCCACCACCATTAATCGAATATAACTGTGCAATATTAGTTTAACTAAAGATTTTTGTTTCCCTTTTATTAACCATGAATACTAACACACTAATAAGAGACTTATATAATGGGATATTGACATGATTTATAAAAAGAAAATACAAAAGAATAAACAAAAATCAAAATGTGAATACAAATTGATCAAACGAAATAGTCCATCAAGATTTTATGAAAAAAATTATTTTTCTGTTAATTTAAATATTTAAGGGTATTATAGGAATATAGTGGTAAATTGAAGAAAACAAAAAAAGAGTTTAAAATATATGTGTGGATGTATTATGTAATGAGATGTATTTATAAAATTTAGGGGTGTTAGAATGCCCACCCTTTTGTAAGTTGGTCTTGTAATATGATTTGGCATGATTTGGCCCTATTAAATCAACGTTTTCATTTTTAATCTTGTGTATTTAAAAAAATACCAAATTTTAGTCAAATTTTTGCAGGATATTAATACCAAAAATTGTTGGGTACGAGGATTAATTTGTCCACTTAAAATTACACCAATCGTTGTACAATTTTAGGTGGTCAAAATCTCCAAATTCAATGCATTTGAATGTGGTTAATTTCAATGACTTTTATATCCAACAAAAAAGTGGACATTTTTCAATTATATAAAATATATATATATATATATATATATATATATTGAAAATTTATGAATAAATTATTTAGTTTTGGATAAAATCTAAGGTACGTGATTAGTTTTGAATTTTTCTATTAATTGTTATTTATCAAGTATAATACACACACAATATATATATGTATACATCACAAATTTATGTGTACCAAATGCACGGAACATACATCTATACAATCAGGTCGATCTGACTCAAAATGTGATTTCTACTTGCCCCACACGCTTTTATTCGTCTAGAATTCGCGCCTACATTCTATCCCGTATGCAATACTTTTTAGTTATGTTACAGTAACCTTGATATTATAGTAATATAGTTTTTATATGATATAAAGGTATAACTGATCATAAAAGTAATATTACATAAATATATGAGTAATATCACATAAATGTATGATCAAGTAGTGTCGAAATTGTTTTTTTTTTTTAAAGTTTAAATATTACATTGATATTATGATATTTGTACATAAAAATTATAATATAATATAACATATAAATGTGACAATGTTGAAGTAAATGTAAAGCTATACCACATGAATTTTTTAAATTATGACTATGCTTAAAAAAGCATAAGTAATATCATATAAACTCTAAGATATTTGTCCATATATATTATAATAATATAAATAAAGATTGCCGTAAGAATAAAAAAAAAAAAATATATATATATATATATATATATATATATATATATATATATATTATAGATACACAAACTAAATAGATCACCTAAAAACATAGTAAATATTACCAGTCAACTAGAAACGGCTTTACCGGTACAAGCTTTAATTCTAATATCTTTCCAACCGAATCAATTAATTTGAAACTTTTTTCCTTTACCATGTGAAATCATAAGGTACAATAAATTTTATTATATATATATAAATGATGAAAGACGTTATTGACCAAGTCATAAGAATATGCCATGAAACGTATCGTAATTAATTAACATAGTAAATATATCAATGGGGTATTGTACTTTTTCCACCTAATCCATCTAATATATATTAATGATCACAATATTATTTATTTTCGGTAAAAAGATTAAATAAATCATAGTTTTAAAAACATAAAAAAAAAGAAAAAAAAATCATTAAATTGATAGACTTTCTCTATTCCAAATAATATTTCGTGCCTTTTTACGACATTACTAATACATGATAAACATATATTAATAATGTCATTTCATGAATATAACATGTTTGAATAATGCGTAAATAAGAAACGAAACATGATTTACAAGAATTAAAAAAGAAAAGTAGTTCAGTTATTTTGTTGACAACCCTTTTCCTTATCGGGTCGAACTCGAACCACCCCGTCGGTACCAGCCATCATCAAATACTTGTCCTTTCGAGTAAGATTGGTGCACTCAAAGCCTAGGGTTCCGCCGAGAACCCTCTGAATGTAATTGGCCACCTCAATAGCCGATTTACCACCTTTAATAGTAAACTCGGGTGGCAATTGATTCAAAAAGGTGATCTCGTAAGTGGGTCTCGGGTTCATGAACACGAAATACGGGTCAAGTAGCTTGAACCCTCTAGCCGTGGTCCCATAAAACACGCTTTGTTTAACGTTAATCGCAACAGGCACGATTCTATCACTCAGCTCTGCAAACAGCGCACTGAACCGCAGCAAGAACGGTTCTCTACAAGTGGTCCCCTCAGGGCAAATGACCAAATCGCCCTCCTCCAACAACCGCTTTATGTTCGCCGCGTCCCTCTCACGCTCCCTCGATAGCGCGACCGCTTTGATCGGAGAAATTAGTTCGGAGAACTTACTTATGCTGTAAGTAACGCAACTGATTTTCCGACCAAGCGCGACGGCCATCACCACCGGGTCCAGGATCGTGCGGTGGTTGCAGACGAAGAGGACGCCACCGCGGCCCCGCTGAGGTGGCGGCGGAGGGCTGCCCTTGACCACCAGCTTGATTCCGAGGACTTTGTAGTTGAAGTCACGTACGAATTTTTCAGGCAAAGGGATGTTGAAATAGACTCTAAAGAGTGATAGAATGAAGCCAATTGGCATCCACAAGAATGTGATGAGTGCTACAATGGGTGTTGGCCTTTGGACCAAACGACCCTCGTGGAATATGATTGGAGATGCAAGTTTGTGTCTTGGTAGAGCTTCAATTGATGATCTTCTTGGCACCATGTATGCCTCCTGTAATAATCATGAATCAAGTCTATTTTTTTTAGTTTATCAAGATTTATGTCCAAACATAAAATAGGGTTAACATCATTTGTTCAATTTTAATCTAATTTTTTCGATTTGGGCTTTCTGTAAACTAAAAATGATTTCGCGACATGAGTCAAATTCTTATTGATTGACATGTGTCGTCATGTCACTTTTAGATCACTAGAATGTCATTTTCAAAAGAAATTCTAATTTTTCAGTCAAAATTGGATTAAAACTAGACAAATTTTTAAATTGTGAGACTTAATTGAAAATTGTAATACTTATAAGACCAAAATCGAAAGATATCATATTTATGAGATAAATAATGATTTTAACTCCCATATATACGATGATAAGTTGCGTCAAGATCCAATATTGTAGAGTTTTGATTGTGGTATTTAGGATTGCAGGACATAGAGTTCGGATTCATTAATACAAAAGTGTATTAAATATAATATAATGATGTGGCTTTTTACAAATTACATAAGTTTTTATGAACGTCTATATATATATATATATATATATATAGGTTACGGAAAAGGCATATTTTCTTACTTCAATGTTGTATTAGTTATTGGTGCCTATTAACTAGAGACCACTACTTGTGGCCAAAACAAAGTTATTGTAGCACGAGGTACAAGTAATAATTGCAATAATGTTGTAATTAATTAACCATTCAAGTACCACTCGTTGTAGCAACTGCTTTAATATCGTCATAACTCGCCTCTATTACAATTTTATGGAACTCAAGATTAGGCTCTAATATCTTTATTATTTTCTATAAATCATAACAAAATTAATTGAATTATGAGTCGTGTCTTTTTAAGAGTCAAAAAAGGAGTAAGAGTCTCATGAAGTTTAAATGAAAGCTCCCAACCACTAGCTAGCATGAGAGATGCATGCATGGGGTCATATATATAATGGTTGGCCCTAGAAAATGCCTTTTAAAATCAAACCAACCCTACCTAATATATTAAATTGTTCGGGAAAAAAAAAAAAACTCATACAAGATGATCTCATATATATGAATTCGTGAGATAGAACCTAACTACACATGATAGATTTGAACAGATTTAACGACTATTGATAAAAAAAATAGAAGCAAATTAAAGAACTAAAGCTTCCCATATGCTAACTATAGATATATTAATACATGATTAAGAGTGAAATTTGTTACCTTGCATATGGACATGAACTCATGATCACTCTCTCTATCTCCAAGGCCTAAATCAGGCACATTTGATCCAAATTCTTTAACAAGAGCCATTTTTGTATGTTCACCAACAAGAACACCTGGCTTCTTCACAAAGCCTGTGGCCCGGCCCGATTTGGTGGTCTCCAACTCTGTGCCAATAACCTTATCTGCCCCAAAATAGTTCTTACAAAAATGTTCAACCATGATCCTAGGCTTAGCTGTCACAATATACCTCTTCCCAAAAGAGCTAAACACATCCCACGTCTCCGGATTCACATCTTCTGAATAAAACTTAGGCAAAACAGACCTTGCAACGAGCTCAATATCGCGTATTTTGAGCCCTGCAGATGATATAAAAATGAAGGTTTGGATTGCAAGTGATTCTGAGATGAACAAGTCAATGAAATAGATGAATGGGACGGATGATAAGAGGATCAAAGCCCGAATTAGGCTTCCGGCCTCTAAAGAAACGAGCAAGAAGTAAGGGAATGGGCTCGTTGATCTCAAGAGGGTCCCGTCTAGGTCTGATGCCACAGTCTGATTTGATCGGTCATTCATGATTTGTTTTGATATCGGCTCGAAATGCCGTTTAGAAACCATTGTTTCTTTTGAATGAGAGAATAGAGGTTGAAGAGGGGTTTATATGTGTGTGAAGTTTGTTGTGAAGCTTGCAAGGAGAAAGGGTTTAAAAAGAAATGAGCAACATGGGTTATTAATTGTCGAGTACTAGTTAATACAATGGAAATGTTATGTGGTTGAGAGGGGGGAGGGAATTATTAAATTTCAATTTATGTGTATGATTTTCTATATCAATTAAACCTTAAAATAAGGTGTTGACTAACTGTTTCTAATTGTCATAAGACAAAGAATTTAATAATCTGCTGTCATCTGTAATTTTAACTATTAATACTGATGTTTGAGACAAATTATTACCAATTAATTTGGGCCAAAGTTAGTAATTACAATGTTGGAATATATTATAAAAGTAGGTGTAAAAGTGTTTATTCAAAATTTTGGGAGTAAAAAATCTTAAAGAAACTGACATGAAGGACTAATAATTATATTTTCTCCTACTCATATTTTGTATAATATAGCATTTTCATTGTACCAAGAAATACACACTATAGCCACAGTCGACATGCGATAATGTGGAGAGAAATCCTCTTACAATACAGGTTCAAAACTCATGTGATACATATTTTCACTTAAATATTGTGAAATCTTGTTTTGGAATTTGATTCTTGTTGGCTCTCTCTCGTTCCATTCAATAAAGGAAATATATTTCTTAATTTACATGGCATTCGATTGAGGGGCCTACAGATGGACGTTGGGATCCGCATTGAGTGGTTGGAAGCCAACTTTAACATTCAATTAGCCTACAGTTTCAGTTTTTGTACATGCCGCCCTATAGTATACACCCCCACAATATCTCTCTCTTCTCTCTCTATATATATTATGGCAAGTATTAACTAACCTTGCAAGAATATAATGAGTTAACATCTTCACTTATACAAATAAAGAAACATTATAGATTAATTTCTGCATTATTACGTACTACTCATAACAAGAACTGAATAATAATTGCCGAAATTATGCCAATCGAGTACAATATTTTTCCAAAAATAATACACCTCTTGTCACATAAACACAATTCATTATTCATTTCTTTGTCGATGCTAAATTATGAGTATTATTTTTCTGACATACCTTCACTTAAAACCCACAGAATGTGTGATTGGTTTTAAGGAATACCACTTTTGTCATTAATGTTATATTTGATTAAATTAGTAAGGATATATATAATTAAAGAAAACTCATGGATAAAATTAATTTGATTGTCTAATTACATAAATAATGTTTTTTCTAAATTTGTATACAAAAATGAAATTCGACTATCTTTAATAGAATATCAATCAGCTGTCATTGGTTTGGGACCAATTAAGTAACATAAAATTTACTTATGACAATGATCTACCATCTTTTACATTAATTATCAATGTAAATAATATTGATCGACAAAATTAAATAAAAAAATTATTATTTGTGATGTGCTGTCAAATTTTGTAACTTGTTAGTAAATGCATGCCAGAGTTCAAATGGGCATCGTGGTCCTCTTCGTCCAATTGCAACTTTACATTATTGGAATGGAGTTAAGGTGCTTACATGACAAATCGCTTTCATATATATTTCTCTTAATTTGCTCACACAAAATTTTAGTAAAACTTTGTGAAATCGTCTACACCTATTAATTTCTTCAAACAAGTCAACATACTAATCACAATCTATAAAATAAAATAAAATAAATAATAATTTAATTTGTGAAGTGAGTTTTCGTCGTGGATATCGTTATGTTAAATAGTTTTATATATCTTTTTATCATGAAAAACTATATATTTAAAAAAAGTGATGACTTTATCAAAATATTTATAGGAAAAAGTTTAATATTTCTAATTTCTCTCATGGCATGTTACAATATATTATTATACTATTGCTATTCTTAAATTTCCCGTTGAAAGGTTAAGTTAATTATAGTTAAAGATAGCTAGGAGTGAGTATTATTCGATAAAAATCGAAAAATTGAATCGAATCGAAATATGCATTTTGATCGGTTTGGTTTTTAAAATTTCGATTTATTTTAGATTCTGAAATTCACAAAATTCGGTTATTGGTTTAGTTTAATTTTAATAGAAAAATCATCGAAATAGTAGAACCAAACCAAAAATTAGGTTGTGTTTGTGGATCGAGGTTTAATAGTATAAAATATTATCAATACGTGTGGGTTTGAAACATTAAATTTTGTCTAAAAAATATTACTTAAAAGACCAAACCCTAAAATTTTGGTTAATTCGGTTATAACCGAACGAAATTGAATAATTCTTATCGATTGTATGTTTAATTTTATCTCTCTTTGCGATTGGCTTTTCATTCGTAAAAATACAGTTTAATTTTCAAATTTTTTCGATTCAGTTTATTTAGATACCAATCTAACAGATGTACACCTCTACTAAAATTTTATCTTTTTATTTTGTACGAGTTTTAGATCATGTGCGTTGCACGTGGAGATCAATTCAAATTAATACAAATATCTTATATATATAACACTTTTATATTAGAGTTTTAATTATAATAGAATTCTATAGGATTTTGAATTAGTTATAATTCTAATATAAAACTATTTAAGTATAAAAATTCTAAATTACTATTTTAACCTTAAATAATAATCATTAATAGAGATATATTCGGCAATTTATATTTTATAAGAAATATCTACACTTTTGTAAGAAATATCCACACTTTTATATAGATAATAGATATTAAAAGAGTACTCGAGTTGAAAGTACTACCTATAATTTAATCTCTTCATGCCTTTTTCTGTCTTATCAAAAGCTCGTACCATTATTTCTTTCCAAATGTAGAGTTGAGATGGTCTAAAGCTAACCACAATCAATAATTCAATTAATTATCGTTAATTATCACACCCAAATTTTTTTCAAGAAATCTAAATACTCATACTATTATTTTATAAGGCTTTTTTGTTTTTTTTACAAATTTTATTCAATTTAACCTTTTTTTTTTTTATTAAACTTGTACAATAAGTTTTATCTGATATGTAAATAATTTAAAGCTTGATCAGGTTCAAATCTCCAATTCTTGAATTGGTTTCAGAATTAGATGGTTGTTAATGTTGTTAAAAACTTTAAAACAATTATATATACAATTACGAGCAATCATATTAGACTCAAAGAAAAATCTAAACCCCTAAAATTCACAATAAACATGTTTTTTTTTTGTTTTTTTGTTTTTTTGTTTTACTGAGCTGGGAGAGTAGTAGGGAGAGAGAAGATAAAATTAAAAAACTTACATAATTTACGTTTGATCTTGATCTCTGATCTTTACATCTATAACATCATGTTGTTAGAGCTTTAACTATTTCGAATTAAATTGTTTAAAAAATATATAGAGATTTGAGTGATATATAGCAATAATAATTTAGTAATGAGACAGAATATTTTCACAGCTCATCTTGTGTCCTAGCTACTGCTGCAATGAAGTAAGAGGTAGCTACACGAAAAGAATGTCAATTCTGACAACTCATTTGTGACTTTTACTATTCCAACAAGTGCATTTATATATGTGGCCACATTTAAATTAATGCTGTATATATGGTTCCAAGGATAATAACTAAAAAAAATTCACCTCAAGGATACTAATTGATTAAAAGTTCAAGCAGTAAATCGTTAATTAATTAGTTATTTCGTATTTGATAATTGAGAATGGGTGGTACGGGAAAATTTCAAATTTTCTCCAATAACGTGACGCCTTTTAATTTTTTTACCTTCAATTTTAAGAATTTTTTAAAGGTTTTTTGAATTTATAATCTTTCCAATTTTAATTTGTTTTTAGTTAAAAATATGATTTCAAACAATAGTTGTTGGGGATAAGGGTTGAAAATTCCCATTTTTATAAAACCTAAACCCAAAATACCCACAAATATAACATATAAGCCCAAAATGCCCATTTTTGGTAAAAAGACCAAAAAACCCTTTGACATCCCATAAAAAATGAATTTTTAATTATTGAAATTTGTTTTGCCACTCCAAAATTAAGATTACCAAACCAATTTGCTATAGCCACATTTATAAAAACCCGGATATAATTATCTTGGTATATCGGTTGGAAACCTTTCTCGTGCCCCAAAAAACACTAGTATTTATACTGGTGATCTGGTTAGAAAGGTATAACAAAGCCACGTACTAAGGAATTATTATTTGGATAAAAATTTGTTGATATTTTTCACTATTTATATTTATTGAGATCCGATGCGTAGAATGGTATCAGAGCCAAGTTTTATTGAAGAAATAAATTAAATTATGTTGAACAATATTATTTTCTTGAGCCTAACGGAGGAGAAAATCAAG
Source organism: Scutellaria barbata (assembly GCA_028654395.1). Classification (NCBI taxonomy): domain Eukaryota; kingdom Viridiplantae; phylum Streptophyta; class Magnoliopsida; order Lamiales; family Lamiaceae; genus Scutellaria; species Scutellaria barbata. The sequence goes on from CM053644.1 coordinate 2,388,168, forward strand.
AAAATGTATCCGAAAATCTTTCGAGATAACACAAGTGCAGGATATCAGTAATGACATCCAGCTCAGATTGGAACATAATTGTTCCAGACACATCTAAGATCACACAAGACCTTAGGGAGATCTAGAAGACCATCATTTATTATGGTGGACAGATGGAGAAGATTGTCCGATCTCTAGCCGAGATCCAAAAAGAAATTTCAGATCTGAAACAAGAAATTGTAGATCTGAAGAGAAGAACATCCAAAGAAACTGGAAGATCAATGAACGAACGTATGAAAAATTCGTTCGGAGATATTCCAATTATTTCCAAAGGAAAGGCTACGGAAGTTTCGAAGCCTAAAAGCAACGACGAACTCCTACTTGATATCATAAGACAAGTTGGATGGAAGTCTCAAGAGTAGACCTTGCAGAATTAACTGAATCCCTTTCCAATCTCGGAATTGTGGATCTGGTAAACCTCAGGATGAACGAGCCGATTCCACCAATTTCGAAGAAGGAAGAGGAAAGCACAAGTACACCAGTACCTGAAGCACCAGTACCTGAAGTACCGGTTCCTCCCGAACCCAGGTGGTGGCAGGATGGGGTTGAGTATGAAGAATACATAGCTCGACAAGCCAAAAGTCGACAGAGAAGGTTTAAAGGAGTATCCAAAAGCCCTTGGGCAAAAACGATGCTTGAACCAACCCATCCGTTTGGAGTGATGCTCACAACGGACATCATCGATTTCAGAAATATGGAAGTATTAATCGATGAGTGGATGTCATCCATGAAAGTTGCTTCATCAACATTGAATGTTGATAACGATCATTTTTACCAGATACTGATAAATAGTTTGCAAGGTTCGGCCAAGAAGGCATGGGATATGACCGAAGCCTCTCTCAAAAAAGAGATCTTATCCAACGAGAATGTTATAACAATTGTCGAAAGGATGGGTCATCTGCTCAAAATATGTTTCCTCGGGGACGGATATTTTGAGGAAAGAAAAGACGAGAAGAAAAGAGAGTATACGCAAGCTCTGTTTGCTCTCGAACTAAGAAATATATGTTATGCGGATGAATATATATATTGGTTCCGCAAATATTATTTCCAAGCAGATGTACCATGGAATGTGACAACAGATTTATTCTTTGCAAAAATCTGCAGTCCATGGAGGGAGATGCTAATGCAAATCTACAAGGTACCTACAGGCCGAGTCGATTCAGTGGCCAGAAGGATGTCCTTTTTTAAGGACAGTATACGAGAATGGTGTCAACAGGCGACACTACAAAGAAATAAGAAGAAACTAAGAGGAATGGTGAAGAAGACCCTTCTTTGTTGTGACAACAACGATTTTCCGAGTATCATCGGAGAACCACAACGCGAGAGACACGGGAAGAGAAAGAAACACTTCAAGGGAAGGTTTCAATCTAAGACCGAAGGATCATACAGGAGACCTTCCAAACAAGGAAGATCATGGTGGTCCAAATCAAAGGCTAGATCTTACAAATTTGGTCAAAAGTCTGGTCCTTCCAGGTTTTCTTTACAGGGATCTAAATCTACAGGAAAACCAGCAGGAGGAACAACCCGGAAAAGAACTTTCAAACGAGCTTACACTCGTGCAAATGAAAGTTTCAAGGATTGCAACTGTTGGACATGCGGAGCGAGAGGCCATATTTCGCCCGATTGCCCACAAAAGCAAAAAGATGTGCGCCAGTTCGAGTACACAGACGACATCCGAGATGCTGTCTTCTATGGTAATTTGGTGTCAGTTTACAAGTTCGAGAACATCTCTTCAGATGAAAGCATCTATGAAGAAGAGTTTGAATCTGATTCAGAAGGATCTGATAGATCATCTACAGAAACAGACGAGTAGCTCCGGCGAACCAGAAGATAGACTCCAAACGACGGATAATCTATCAGGATTCTTCTCAAAAATGACCATCTCTAAAAAGACGATGGAAAAGATCATGAGACAGGATTCAACATTAGGTCCATATGATGGATTTAAGAAAGGAAGTCTTAATCGATTTTGTGACAAGATCGGGTTAAGACAGCGCAAGCACCATATCATTTACCGGATGAACTCAGGTGAGTTTTCTCTTCCAATAGATCTAACCGGTAATAAAGTTGAGATGCAACTTATTCCAAAAGAAGAAATTCTTGAGGAACTGAGTCATCTTAAAGAAGAAGTAGCGGTCACGATGAAATGGATCCATATTGGAACCATTGAAGTAGTGATTAAAGCTACCTTCAAAGAAGGAATTGATTCTGAATTACATTTATCTGTAATGGATAAAAGAATCAATGACTTAAGAGAAAGTTGTCTTGGTACAATGGTAGGTAATTTATATGCTGGCAAACTTATGTTTGACATTCATCCTAGAATTGCATACAACCTAGCTGACCAAGATTTTAGTAGAGTCTTAACCCTTCATCAGGATTTTAAAAGACCTGATCTTATGAAAGAAGGAAATAGTCCATATTCTATCACGTATAGAATTGCATATGCGCTTTCCAACACACATCATTCAGATATGTTTCTTAGGAAAGAGTATATAGAAATTCCTATAATTTTTAAGGAATTTGCAAAGGTTAGAACACCAGACCCAATCCAAATACCAAGGTTAGGGGGTGTTAATTTGCTAATTAAGGATCAACCTATTTTAAACAATAGATCATTAAGGTTTGATTCAGAAATTAGTAATAGATTGTCCTTTTCCGAAGGTAGGATTTTAAGTCTAAAAGGAAAAGAACCATGTGAAGATTTGTATCCACAAAAAATTAGGGTAAGAAATGTAAAAATCAAATGTCCTAATAATGAATGGAAAGAAATCCATATTGTTTTTGATATATCTAAAACTGATAATTTGTTTCCTTGTGAGGAGATATATCATTTACAACAACCAAGTATTAATAGATATGAAGGCATGTTAGAAATAGCAGGCTATCATGTATCTGTTACAGGAAGTGCAGGCATAACTAAAAGAGTTATGACCCTAGGGTTAAGTTTCCTTGAGGAACATAAGCCCTGGAGAAGAGATGAAAAATGGATGGAGTTCGACCTTGATGGACATACAATCAGGGTAGAATAAAACCATTATGCCAGGAATCAAGCTAGACCAAGAGATCATTGATCTCACGATACAAAGAGACCAGGCGATAACTTTGTTAAGATCTTTGCGAGAGCAAAATCTACCAGAACAAAGAAGTATTCAAGACGTCATAAGGATACAAGAGGCTGCGTTAAAAATAAGTCAAATTAACGCACGAATTGACATGCTAGAACGCTGGAGGAGAAGGATTTATCCAAACAATCCAGACGAATTCTAAATTATGCCAGGAAGGTGTATAGAGGATGAGATCCAAGATCTCAGAAAAGAGAAAGATGAGTTGACAGAACGCATAAGAGAAATGCGAGATAATGGATAGTCTCATCAGGTAAGATTTCAAGAGTTGATCCGGGAGCATAATGTTAGAAGCTCAAGGATAAACTTATTAGAATCTTGGAAAAGAGGAATCTATCCAGACGATTCTGAATGACAAGTATTTTCTCTATATATATATCTGTAGGGATATTATATGATCAATATAAGACGGAATATTTTGCAGCTTATATTGACTCAGGTTCAGGCATTTGCACAGCAAAGCCAGGAGTTTTTCCTAGCGAAGCAGTGGAAAAATTACCTCTTATTACAGGAAGAGACTTCTCACAGAAGATCCTTATACTCAATAAAGGTATTCGAGAATCACGAATAATGATCGGAGGAGCATTCGATACCCCTTGGTATAAAGTAAGAATGCCACCAATCTATATTCATGATACAGGTGCTGATATTTTGCTTGGTAACAATTTTTTTCCAAACTTTTGCAAAATATGAGCAGGATAATCACAAGAACCTGTTAACCTTTACTACTAACTGTGGTAGTATGATACAGGTTTTGCGGCGAGAAAAGGCTTTTAATAGGATCATGCCTATTAATTTTCACAACAAACGTGGTGATAATGAAACCAAGTTAACTCATCCAAAAATGTAGGATAAGAGGAAATTTGGTGAAACTCTTTTGTCATACAGACAAGAGGGAATGGAGGAGGCACATGAAGAAGCTATTCAGTTTTTGAAAAATGCCTTACAAGAAGGACCACCCCAGATTGACATTAATGAGGAAAGTCTACTTTCCCTCGAAAATGTTAAAAGGCTAATTCAGAGGAACTACAATGAAAATCCTTTAGCCTGGTGGGACAAAAACCAGATCGAAGCAACGTTGAAGGTAAAAGATCAATACCGATACGAGTTGGTTCGATACAAGCCGATTCAGATGAACCTTGAGAATCGAAAAGATATGCAAAAGATTATCAAAGAGCATATCGATCTCAAGTTGATCGAAGCAGGTATTTCTCCTTATAGTAGCCCAGGGTTTTGGTAAGAAACCATGGCGAAATAAAAAGAGGAAAACTAAGGTTAGTAATTAACTATCAAGGTATTAATAAGATTACCGAATTTGATGGTTATTACATTCTAAGTAGAGAACACTTAATTGATTGTATTAAAGGGTCAAAAGTATTTTCAAAGTTTGATTGCAAGTCTGGATTTTACCAGATTAAGTTAGAAAAAGAATCTAACAAATTAACTGCTTTTTCTACACCACAAGGTCAGTATATCTGGAACGTAATGCCTATGGGTCTTGCGAATGCACCTCAAATATACCAACGAAAGATGGATAATCTATTTAAAGATTATTTTGAGTTTATGTTTGTTTACATAGACGATATCTTAATTGCCTCTAAAAATATGAAAGATCATTTAAAGCATCTTAAAATATTTTCAGAAGCATGTTATAAAGAAGGATTAGTGCTCTCTGAAAAGAAGGCAATAATCGCGGTTAATAGAATCGAGTTTCTCGGTGTTATTATTGACCATGCAAGAATGGAACTACAGGAACATATTGTGGAGAAAATCTGTAATTTTCCAGATGTTCTTAGAGATAAGAAGCACCTTCAAAGCTTCTTAGGAGTGATTAATTTTGCAGGTTCATTCATTAAGGACTTGGCAAAATATCGAAAGGATTTCCGTCCTTTATTACAAAAGGATGAGAAGACCAAATGGAAATGAGAAAATATTCATTCCCAAAGAGTTCGTGAGTTAAAACAGGTTTGTCGTAACTTGCCAAAACTCGCGATTCCTCAAGATGAGGATCAGTTAGTCGTCTACACAGACGCTAATGATTTCAGATGGGCAGCAGTGCTCATGCGAAAGACATCTACGGGTGAAGAATCATGTAGATACACTGGAGGGTTGTTTACAGAACAACAGGCCAGAGTTTGGCATATTAACGAGAAAGAATTCTTTGCTGTTTGGAAGGCCTTTAAAAAATGGCCTTTATTTTTATTAGCTAAAGAATTTATATTAAAAGTTGATAATACTAACGTTAAAGCTTTTTTGAAAAACAAACTTGAATCAAAGATCGAAAAGGCACGTATTATCAAATGGCAAGCAGAATGCCAATATTATCTTTTTGATATTGTCATAGTGAAATCTAATGAGAATATTCTTGCAGATTTCTTAATAAGAGATGGATATCCTTGAAGCAGATTCCATCACAATACGAGCACGACACCTTAGGGAAAACCTTGAGGTGTATTACAAGGCCTTTGAGTAACTAAGAGTAAGAGCCGAAGCGGCATCTTATGTCCAGAAAGCTGATTTGGACAAAGTCCAAATGACTCTACGTGCAGTCATAACTTCAAATAATGATTTATGGAATGCATTAGTAGAACCTGTAAACAAGGCCTGTTCACCATCGGTGATGCAGAAAGAATTATACGAGAGAAGTTCATCATCGATGAACAAACAGAGTACTTTTATATCCGAGGCAGGACATCCTGCTGATAAAAGTTTTTCATCGAATATCGGTGAAAAGGCTGATAAGGCCGAACCAAGTGTTTCATCGGATTCCGATAAAATTATTAATTCGGAAGGTCGGGAAGCAATTCCAGACAACCCGAGTCAACCCAGCACCTCTAGGGTAAAAGAGGGAGAGGTTAACCTAAGGCCCCAAACTGGCCCTAGACAGGTTAACACTAATCAAGTTATTTCTCCTTTGCAGGTCTACCAAAAAACATGGGAGAAATTGGTGACAAGAAATGGGATCAATCCGAACAGGATTACTGCTGATTGGTCTGGCAAGTATCCAAGACTTTGGATGCTCCCGGGGGTAAACCCTCATGATGTGCGGGAATGGTTCGATTTTGGAGCAATTGCTTCAGTGTTCACTACCGCACCCAGCTTTTCGGAGATTTCCAAATTACCGGATTGGATATCCACTGTTGTGCATGATTCATGGCAGAACAACCCATACTTGGGTCGAGGAGATATACTGGAGTTGAAAATTATCTCTGCTGCTCCATAAATCACAGGAAAAGGGTCTCATCCAGTTTTTCAATTCATAAAACTACAGAGACCTGAGATGGGGGCGATAAACCGAGCCAAAACACCCCTAGAAAATAGCCCTTTGGTAGTCGCCTTGACTGAAAATGATATATCAACAAGGCGAGCATGGGGACTTTGGGTCTGTCTTACCGAGATGGACAAAGTGAAGTATCCATTCAAAATATTTCATAACTCTGTGAATGGATCATTCCTGTTAAATTCCATGACAGGAACAACTACCGGATTTGCTGAAAACCTTTTTGAAAATAAGAGAAAATTAATTTGGGAAAACAAGGTTCCAGCCACGGAACAAACAAGGAAGAAGATATGTAATATGATACATATCGGGAGATGGGGAGAGCGGATATGTTCTTACTGTCAAACACAAGAGAAACCACTGTTTGGACAGGGTTTCAAAATAAAAAAGGACAAACCCGATTACCCAAAGAAAAAGGGAAAAGGGAAGGGTTTTTAGAAAGTAAAAACCAAAAATGTAATAAAAGGAAACGAGTCTAATTAGACTCGATTGTACACAAGCTGAACATGTATTCTACTAATGTAATAGTATAGGAATACATTGTAAAAAGCATAGGATGCCAATTTCAGACAAGAGATAGTGGCTTGTCCCGCCACCATTGAAGAATCTGCATCCTGAACCAAAAGACAAAAGTGGAGGACCCCTCCACTAAAGAAAAACTCGTTGCCGACACAAGAAGACAACGAAGATAGTAGATGCACCTACCAAGTGGTGGGTGAGAAATAAAGAAGGCTGGCCCATTACCCACTCATCTAGTGGAGTGCAAGCTGGCAGGGTAATAATGGATCCACACAGGAGCACATTGATGCCTATAAAAGGAGGCCTTCAGCCTCAGAAGAAGATCATCGAAAATACACAACACTTCTCTCTTCATAAGCTTTTCGAAATCTTCTCTCTATTTTTGTAATAGTTTAGCTTTTAAGCTTTCCTGTTCATGGGGGTTTCCCCTTCACGAGTCTTAGCCATGATTAACTAATTCAAGTTTCTCTTCCAATGGCGGAGAAAATTTATATTGTAAAATAGTTTAGTTTATTTTTTTCAATAAACAAGACTTTTTGCTTTTCGACATTCTGTCCAAAAATTTTATAATTCTGAGTGAAAATTCATCCAGTAGTGCGTCTCCCCGTGATCTCCTGGAAGGCTGGTGGCCGTTGCAAAGGAGTACGATCGGGGTTCCCAAGAAAATCGGTTTCAGAACCATAGACTGCGGGCGAGTGGTTGGATCTTTGATCCATAAAACCTGAACCGAGGTTCAAGGGAATTTAAGAGACAAAGACGAGGTATGATTTAAACTCAGTTTTATTTTATTTACGGAAGCATGTTGGGCCTGATATTGATCAGTGGACTAATCCGGATCTAATAAATATAAGGGTGGAAATAGAAAATGACTAATGGCAAGTTTGGCATTTGGGTGAATAATTAAAGTCAAAAGGGGTAGCATAGTAATTTTCTATGAAAAATGGGTATAAAGAGATGTTTTGTTATATTTATGGGTATATTGGGATGTGTTGTTATATTGGTGGGTAGAAAGGGATGAATGTTTATATAAATGGGTAGTATTGGATCTTACCCCATAGTTGTTGATATGATTAAGGATGACAGTTACTCATGTAGAGGCGGATTAGACTGAATCCTCTATTCCAAAATTTGTGTCTCACTTTATATACCAAATCAAAACTACGTAGTTTTGATATTGATTTTTTTTCTTTTATATTACAATCGCTTTATTTTGAAAATCAATATAATTAGTTTTGAAATGTGGTACACGCATGGTACATGAATATTTGGTATGGAGAATCTCATTTGGAGGCGGATACCCTATCTCTTCTAGGCGGGTTTAGAATTACATCCAATGTTAAGAATTTCTTTGGAGGTTTTTTGAATTTATAATCTTTCCAATTTTAATCAGTTTTTAGTCAAAAATATGATTTCAAACAATAGTTGTTGATATGATTAAGGATGACAGTTACCTGCATTGCGTAGATGCGGGTACAGGTAGTTCTAAATAAGAATGAGATGGATTTGGGTAAAAAAAATCATTATGGTACGGGTAGGAACCCTCTACTTGCGGGTACCCATCCATTAAAATTCATATACCTGTATTAAAAATTCATATATCTATATTAAAATTCATATAATACATATGTATAATAGGAAAATGCTAAAATGTCATCACGAGCAACTTTTAATATGTCAACCGATGACGTATAATGATCTCATTTATTGATTATATGGAAAGTAAAATTTATATGTATGTTGGATATGTGACACATCGATGTGTAATGATCTTATTTCCTAATTATATGAAAAATGAATTTATCTGTATGTTGGATATATGATGACATGTAATGATCTCATTCGCTGATTATATGAAAAGTGAATTTATCTATATCTTGGATATATGACACATTAGCGGTGCGCACATATTAAAAAATGAAATTTATATGTATGCTGAATATGTGACACATCGATGGTCACATATTAAAAAGTAAAATTTATATGTATGTTGGATATGTGACACATCGGAGACACATATTAATATGTTCACGATGGATAGGATAATATGATGAATAGTATATTTTATATAGGGATCGAATAGTATATATATATAGTATGTGTTATGTATGCCCACAGTGGGTAGATTGTTAGAGAATGTATAGTATGTGTGTTATGTAGGGATCGAATAGTATATGTGATGTATAATATGTGTTATGTATGCCCATGGTGGGTAATGTGTTATGTAGGGATCGAATAGTATGTGTGTTGTATAGTATGTGTAATGTATGTCCACGGTGAGTAGAGTAGCAGAGGATGTATAGTATGTGTTATGTATATCCATGGTGGGTAATGTGTTGTGTAGGGATCAAATAGTATATATGTTGTATAGTATGTGTAATATATGCCCATAGTGGATAGAGTAGTAGTATGTAGGGATCGAATAGTATGTGTTATGCTGTGATCAAATATGTATAACACAAGTAGTATATGTTATGTTGGGATCAAATATGTATAACCCAAGGTAGGGCAACATAACTTGATGTATTGTATGTGTTATGTAGGAATCGAACTTGATGTATAGTATGTGTTATGTAGGAATCGATCCCTACTACATTTTTCATTAAAGAAAAATATTTGTCACTAAGTTAGGTGGCATTTTAAGATAAAATATTCATTAAAAATATATATTTCTATTTGGTTAACGAGTATTGGGTGGGTATGGATATCCGCCGGATAACGATAATCCAAAATATTTAAGATAAAATATTCATTAAAAATATATATTTCTATTTGGTTAACGAGTATTGGGTGGGTATGGGTGTCTGCCGGATAACGATAATCCAAAATAGAATGTGTATGAGTAGTTCTAAATGAGAGTGAGACGAATTTGAATAGCACGAATTTGAGATTTTCTAAACGATAACATACCGACCTGTTGTCATCCCTAAATATAATCAACGTGGTAAAAATCAAATATTATACTTTGAAATAAGAATTTATGTGGGACATGGGTATCTATGTGACCCTAATTTGGATTTTTCATCTATTTAATATCATATAGATTAATTCTCCTACAACCAAAATGCCTATATATATAGAATACCACATTAACATTAGCATTACCAACTTTCAAATCAATTACTATGACCAAATCAAAATTGTAACTGAAATCAGATGAATTTTAAAATTTTAAAAACTTAAAGAACCATTAAAAAATCCGTAAAATAAAATGTTCCAAAAAATGAAGAATGCCCAAAATATTTTCATACATTGTTTGATATAGATTGGACTCTTACAATAGCGCAAATTAGCATGTGGGCCATCATGCCTAGCTGGGTTCATAGTAAATATAGATAGATGTATTCAATTTAGTATGGTGGCCCAACTTGGGCCTCACCACCCATCATATATTGTAACCATACATGTAAAATGCACAAACATCTATGTAATGGTCGATATGATTGTGATACCCCATATATTGTATTGAATACAGAATATATATATATATATATATATAGTCATACACAGACACATCATTATTATTTAAAAAATGGCTAGTCCAACTATTCACGTTTTAATTTTACTGTCCAAATTTTTTTATTTAGTTTTCGTCTGGATTGTGTTATTTTTTAGCCACCAATTCTAATTAAACATTCAGTTTCTATTTGCGACATGTGATATTTTGATAAGGGCTATGTTATGTCACACACTTCACCTCTTGAATCTCATGTATTTTAGATTCTATCGTCAATTTCTCACTTTGCTTAAATAGTTTATGTCATCTCTGTTAAAATATTAATCTGGTAGAGATGACTAAACGTAAAATCAAATTAACCAAAATATAGAGTGAAGAGGGTAAATCTCCAATTAACCATTCAAGAAAAGAAAGGTATATATGTGAATATTGATGTCCTTATCCATGTAGAGATGGAGAAGGTGGTTGTTGGAAGGAAGGGGCGAATATATTAATTTTATTCAAAAAAGGAGCATATAATTATCTTTTAAATTATACTTGAAAAAATTAGGGTTGAGAAGTCTGTCTAGTCAATCTTGATCAGATAATGTGGTCTGAACGAATCAGATTTTATTATTGTAAATCAGAGAAATAATAGTATATTGCTCTAATGAAATGATTTTCGAATCTCTTTATCCGTGACTTGGGGCCCTATTTTTAAACTAAGCAAAGGATAACAAAATCTAGGAAATTATATTGATTAGCCAGATTTAATTATTTGGCATGATCAAATTAGATTTGATTGTATCTTGATTAGATTTGATTCTATTTTGATATCTTGGAACTGAGTAATTCTTGTGAAGTGACTTCTTGCCTTACTTGAATCTTGCCGAGGAAGTGGTGTCGACACGAGGTCTGGGCGGCTCAATCGGCTATGCTCAGCCTCGGATCCGACTCCACCACCACATTCAAGTTCTGGTCCGTTGATCTTTGCCCAATCAATTCCAGACCGGTCTGGTGGTTGACCACATGTGACGACCTTGTTCAATTCCAATAAGAAAATACAAGTGAAGAATGAGAATCAATAATCTCAGAATCGCATGTAGTAAAATCTATCCACCATCAAATGAAGTCCTTAAGACACTAATTAATAAAGGTATTCACGATAAAACTACTCATTAATCATTATATATAATATGATAGAAGCACTTCTTTATTCATTATCTTTTAAGAAATCCATTTTTGCTAAATTTAAAATATTCGTTATCATATTCACTAAAAAATCAGCAGCCAAGTATACAGAAATATATTTATTTCCAAATTGATGGTTATGGCTGGACTGCCACATTTTCGCATTAAATATATGGTCTTTAACATAAATAGAAATTACACGTTTATTACTCCATTATTTAAATATATATATATATATATATATATATATATATGGACTTAGTCAGCTATATATATATATATATATGGACTTAGTCAGCTCGGTTCGTTAGAGTCTTTATTACGTACCCATAAACTGGATTTTATAATCATAAATGCAAGATATGAGTATATTTCTTAGAATACACAAAATAAACTCCATCCCTCCATTCCAACCACACCCTTGTTAACTTTTTTGATCTAAATAATTAATTTGCAACCTTCTCTAAGTCATCAATACTCACCTATGCATGCCTCTAAATTTAACATTTTTAGGTTAATTTGTTGTTGGTTTGATTCTTAAAATACTTTTGTCATTACAATATTGTTAAAAAAAAAAAAAAAAAGAGAGAGAACCTAAGAATCCTACTATACAAATATGACTTTTTTTTTAATTTTTTTCTTTCAAATGGATGGAGTATTATCGATTATTTAAGTGGTCAAATGATAAAATTGGCAACATGTTGGGCTTCTAACTAAAGTATATGGGCCAATCGATTTCATTACAGCGGCCTGCTGAGCATAGCAGTTGACAGACCAAGCATAACCAAAGTACTAGAAAAGGTGGGCCCAATCTGCAATTGGGGACTGCTGATTACCCACAACTGATTTAGGCCCTAATCCAATATAATATGAAGGTTATTGTCACTGGCCAATAACTATACTATAATAAGGGGCCCGATTTGGAGTTTTTGAGAAAAACCTGAACAATAGTAGTGTTTTTTTTTTTTTTTCCGTTTTCTTTTTTGTGTTGAAAAACACTAGTGCATAACAACAAAATATTACCAACTTAAAAAAATGTAACAATTCTATGTTTTATGATTAAATTAAAAAATGATTATATTGTATAAAAGAAAAAACGATTTAAATATTACAGTTTTTCTTATTTTTGTCGTTGTTGTCATTAATTATTATTATTATTATTATTATTATTGAAAGTAAAATATTGGAAATTATGAAATTTATTAGCTCGTGCACATTTGCTGCCTTTTCCAAGATTCCATAAGTTGAAAGTGCAACATATTTATTTATTTAATTTTGAGTGGGAGTATCAAATATCCACTCCCAATCTCTGATATGCAGAAAATATCTCAATGTCTGCCACAATATTCTAATATATATACCACCTTCAATTTCAAACTCAAATCGAAATGACAACTTAAGAATAAAACAAATTCGAGTCCTATGTGAAAAGTTATAACCCCACCTCAATATATCCTCTGTTCATCAATCAAATTATATTAAACTTTCCATGTTTCTTTTATATTTTTTAGTGGCTCTTTTTTTTTTTTTTTTTTTTGTCAATTTGCTCAAAAATATCATGACTAACATATATATATATAATATTTACTAAATTTTTTTTGGTTTTAATATATGTATATATATGTATTATATAATTGTTAGAAATTAAAAAGGGAAAATATATTATATTCTAGGCGAAGCAAGAAAATGAGTGTGGATTAATGGAGAAATCCCACTATTGTTCGTTTTTCTTTCAAAGTAACAATAAAAGGAAAGGAATTTTAGGGCAATTGTCTCCTTTTGTGCCTACTATTTCACATGTTTTTTGGACCATTTAAAGTGATGGCTTCTACATTTTGTACCCCATTAATACTTTGTCTACCATGTCTTCAAACTTTGAATAGATGACCATAAGTTTAAATTTTAAAAAAAATGCATATATTTTATTTTACCAAGTTTTTATACATTTATTTTGTTTTTACAGAACTCTTACAATTTTCAAAATTTATTTTACTGAACCCTTCTATCAAAATACTCAATGCAAACAATAACTTTATAATTACAAAAAAAAAAAAATTCTCTAAATTTTCTTGATTTAAGTTTTGAATAAATGTTGGAATTAAGTACATCGGAATCCGACTGTTAACTACTTGTAAGAAGAAAATGACATGAGAAATGAAAATGACATTTACATCAATAATACACGACTTTGAGGTTTTATTCTAAACCATGCGATCAAGAATCAATGCAATAATAATAAGTATCAAGAAATAATTATTTTTCAAGATTGCCCACACAATGAAAACAACGTCCGATAGAATCCAGCTGCTCTGTGATTATAATGCTGAATAACTGTGATTTGATCTTCCTTAATTTGTCGACATTTGATATCTATATGATAAGGAAAATACGACAATGTTATACATTTTTTTAAAGATCGAACGACACACAGCAGACATATTCTGAGATCCACACATTTTATTCAAAATCTTCATTTATTCCGATCCGAAATTTGAGTTTTGTAGACCTAATGGTCTTCACATTTTGTAATAGATAGTTGACAAAAAATTCTCTTTTTTAGACTTCATTTTTATTAACTCTGTATTACTTGATAAATTATATTATATTCAAATGAGTATCATAATAATGTACAAGTATCTTATACAATATATCTTAAAATGAGTTTAAAGACCATAATTTCTTCCAGTAATTAAATATATAGTACATTTTTAGTTTAGTATAATTAGCTTGACATAGATATAGAGCGGAAAGTTAAATCAAATCATTTGATACTAAAATTGAGATCATTTGTTAAAAGTTGGTTAGAGTCTATAAAATATATTAAACAATATTGAATATACCTTACATTTCATCAAAAAAAAATTTAAAAAGTTTGACCAATTGCATGACAACCTATTTGGACAAATTAATCAGGCACATGCGCAAGTTTTTGCTGGAAAACACATAATAATTTAAATTACAAAATAATGTAAAATCTATAATTTATTTTGAATGTTCGTGTTGAAATGGTAATTCAATAAAACTACCTATTGACACTTTTACGAAACTCCACCCCACTTCTTTCTTTCTTTCATTTTTTTTTTCTATGAAGCCATTAATTAATTGTAGAGAGAGTTCGATCCTGGTCCAAAAATTTATCAAATCATATTTTTCTGTGTTTTTTTACACCTAAAAATAAATTAGAATCATATTTACATCTACTTTCAAATTATAGGATCATTTAACATTTTTAACCATTTTAATGAATCTAAATAAAGTGTCTTTGTTTTTTTGAAACATATTATGGATGCACACAAAATTAATATTACCTTCTTACCTTCAACTATTTTGTAGAAGCGACAAGTAAGGATCGATCCCATAAAGAATAGAGAAATTAATTAAATTCATCTGTACTAATGACTGAACAAATAACTAAAGTAAAAGGTTTTGGTTGGAAAATTATTTAATTAAACAAAATCTATTAAGCTACCACGTAACAAAGATAAAAACAAATACATAAATAAATAAGACACCAGTTCTCAGTTCAATATCTTCTTCTATTATTGATTGAGTGGATTAATTAATAATGATTATTTTAATCTATCTCTCCAACCCCCATCCCTAAATTAGGGACAAGCTCTTCTAACCTGAATCATCTTTTAAATTTAGTTTACTGAAACAAGCTCTGTAATAAACCTTGTTCAATCGGACAATCTAATAGGTACGACTAAACGTGCCCAAACGGTTCGAATCGGCGGTCAACGGTTCCGAAACTGTTGATCGCGGTTTTGGTTCCAAACCGGAACTGTGAACGGTTGAAGTAAGGTTCGATTTCGGTTCGGCCTCTCCAAAAACCGTTAACCGGCGGTTCGAACCGCCGATTTGTGCAAATTTTTTTTTTGGATTTTCAAAAGAGACACATGTACGCTCCGGATCGCTTGACCGTTGATGATCAATGGCCAAGATCAAGTTACCGTTGCAAACCGGCGGTTCGAACCGTTGTAATTTTTTTTTTAAATTTCTGGGTACGACCGTGCCCCATTGGGCAGACTTGATTTCAAAAAAAAAAATCGGGAAACCGCCGGTTTCCAAACCGGAATCGAAATCGGACCCCCCACGGTTCGGTTCCGATTTAATGTCCGCGGTTTGAAAAACCGTCGGTTCCGAATCAGCAAACCGGAACCGATGAGGCACCTCTAGGTACAACCTCTAAATTTAATGTGACGAACACATTAATCTTTAAGACGATCGAACGAACTAGACTTCAAATTCACAATTTCGATCCAGATAATCTAGAGATGTGTTGCCCTAACGAATTAAGCGTTATTTGCTACAAAGGAATATAAATTTCATAAATCAGTGAACCAAGCACACAAATCATTCAAGAGATGGAAATTAAGAAAACGTTACTAATCATCCAGAGTAAATTAGAAATAAAGATGCAACATCTCTTCTTACTAGTATACGAAATTTAGCCTTGCATCTTGAGAAAGTAAAAATCAAATCCTAGACTAAGAGTTCTTTTTTGTGGGCGCTCAGTCGCGCTCTCTACCCCGCCACAAACTTCTTCTTCTTGTTCTCCTCCTTAGAATATATAAACTTATTTCATGGGCTAAGGGTTTCACTAAAGCGCATCATGTTGGGTCTTCATTAATGAGTTTTCTTCACACATATTGGATCATCTGATGTGAATACTAGTGAATCCAATGTGTTCTTGTTAACTTCAAACTTTCATATAGAATTTGATCCTCTCTTTGTTCATTGGCCTTCATCTCCAAAATTATTTCAAAATCAAGAAATGAAACAATTGAAATTTTCAAATATAAAATAAAGATATATAAAAAATATATATAAAATATTTTAAAAACACATTCTAAACTAATCGAATTATACACATTTTTCTACTTTATCAGTTTTGTTTCCTTGGATGAACTAATCAATATCTCTTTATATGTTATAGGTCACCCAAAAAGCATTTTCTGCAAATTTAAATTCAACCTAATAAACTCATAGAAGTATTTATTTATCATGAACTTTTTAGGATATAGAAATATTTGAAGTTCAATTATTGTATTCTTCTAAGCTTGTTTTTTAATTGTTGGACAGCTGTCTGATGTCTTAGGAAGAAGGCACGTGACATGCACGAATTGATGCTCGGATGTTTGTCCTTCACTTCAATTATTGTATTCTTCTAAACCTTTTTTTTTCCTTAAAAAAATCTATTAACCTTTTGTAAGTCATAATTAATGCTTGTCTAATTTATAACTCTATATTCCAACAAAATATAAAGTATATTCAAACAATATATATATAAAGTGTATATATATATATATTCAAATAATATATATATATATATATATATATATGGGCACATTAATATGTACTCACGGTTGATGTGTCAAAAATCCAGAACATCAAATAATTTTATTTTCCATATAACAAGGGAATGAGATGATTACACGTTATCGGTGGACATATTAAGAATTGGCTACTGTGGGTATTTGAGCAAAACCATATATATATATATATATATATATATATATTCAAACATAATATAAAGTATATTCCAACTCTATATGAACTACTTTGTGTTCAAGATTCCATCTTATTTGTTATACAATAGACAGAACCGAATATCAATTACTCGAAATTATATATTCAAGTCCATCACAATTAATCTGATTCATTAGCTATCAAGTCAAGCTGAAATTCATCCCTTAAATTTAGATAAAAACTTGGACGAATTAAAATTGATGATTATTTAGCTCAACTGATTATTTGAAAATATCATTAAAACCTTGGATAATATCATGGCAAGGGCTTATAAATCGTAGGTATAATTAAAGTAAGAGAATAGAAATGGGCCCATTGTTATGAAATTGGGCCGGATATTTTACAGCTAAGCAACAAAAAAACGCGCATCTGGGCTAGACATGGAAGTTAAGTTGTAGGGCTGGGGAGCATTCAATCCAAATCTTCATAGGCCCCATACCCTTATCTTGCGGGCCCAAATACTGAACTAGGCCATTTTGGGGTCCACATTCTTTGCCTGCAAAATCCAAAATATATTTATCCTTTTCTTTTTTTTAGAAAATAATAAAAATATCTCCTTTCAATAATATGTGTATTTGATGATTAGAAATTGAAACATGTTATGGCCAAGGGAGTTTTCTTGAAATTATAATATAATTATTATTTATATATATTTTTTGAAATTTAGGTCGTCAAGCATTTCATAAAAATAACATCCTCTGTTCATATATTTATAAACATTAATCATGATTTTCTATTATGTTCTTTGTTATTTTTTAATTTTGTAGGCATATAGCATGGTTAATTAATGAAATAAGATATACAAGACAAGAATACATAAATTAAAAATCATAGATCATACATAGTTGCATCTAATTTTTAGATAATACAGCATAAATAATTTAAGTAGGAATGTTATCCATTTTACATATATTTAGTAAAATTAATTGTTATCCATTTGTTATTGCCACGCGAAAATCTAAACATAACTCACATGCCAATGTATGCATAAAGTTGGGCATCTGACATGCTTGCATCCACATCTAATATTCTTATTTAATTTGCACTATTTTTATTCATCTAATATTGATTCTTGTATGATTACACACTTAATTGATTTGTAGCTTAATTGTTTTAATTTTTTATTCATCTCAGATTATATATATATATATATATTGATATATAAATAATAACATTGGCAAGTATAATTTAAGCTGCAACAATATATATGTAAATATATATATATATATATATATATATATATATATATATATATATATACTCAACAATGAGGTTTTCAGTTTTTGTTTATTTATTTTGGCTTGAGACGATGATCTTAATTATTTTACAATTAACACGACCTTAAATATAATAATATATATAACACTATAATGATATTATATGACTAGTCAATGTAAGCATATTTAATGGGACCAAACAAATCAATCCAACGAACTCGTATATATAGCATGAAGTAGCTAGCTAGGGATACTACTTTTCTAAGCAATTATCAAAATCTAGAGAAAATTTCCGAAACTCTATTTCTTTATCTCAAAGTTAACACACAAATATTGTAATTCTAGCATGCAAAATTATGTTCTTTTCTCGTGATGATCGACAAATTTAAGCGATTCTCTGTCCATAATCATCACAACATCAATTAGAAGGACTTTCATTGCTCAGGCATTTCATTTTATATATAATAGCAAAAACTTTTGTACACCCGAGATTCAGTTTCCCAACCCAACTTGGTATGTGGGTTGTCAACATGCACATCTACACATTTCCATATGCGGCCATATTATAGTTGATGTACGCCATGCGTCATCTAATTCTATATAATTCGTTATGCGAAAGGTATTAGTTGTATACTTTTAAGTTATTAGTTTGTATATTCTTAGAGTCATTTGGATAGAACGATTTGAAATTTTGTATTTCAAATGAATTGATTTGAAATCCACTTAAGTTGGAAGTGGATTTGAAATCCACAAAAATGATTTCAAATTAGTTCAAAATGAAAGCTATAGATGTTGAATTCACATCTATCCAAACACTATTGATTGATTTGCTACTAAGAATTTCAAATCTCTTCCCAAATCCATCAATTTAAATGGATCCTTAAGGTATTAGTTATTTATTCAGTGAAAAATATTAGTTGTATTATATTAAGTTATTAATTGCATATTTTTAAGGTATTAATAGCATACTTGTAAGGTATGAACTGCTCATTCAGTGAAGGGTTGCATAGTCATAAGTTATTAATTGTTCATTTAGTGAAAATTATACTTTATACTATTAAATTATTAGTTCTATATTTTTAAGGTATTAATTATTTATTTAATGAAAGGTATTAGTTGTATAATTAAGGTATTAGTTGTATACTCATAAGATATTAATTATGAGTATTAGTTGTTCATTCATTGAAATATATTAATTGTATACTCTTGGCATGATTGGTATGATGGCATGAGTTGGGAATGAAATCATCATTCTTACCTTCATTCTAATTCCTTTGATTGGTATGGTTTATAAGTGGGAATCATCATTCCTTTAGGAATTGTCATTACCATGGATGAGGGAATGGTCATTCTTTCCTACCTCATGGTATTATGTATTCCTCACCTACAAATGAATGAATTATATTTATTAATTTGATTGTTTATCATTATTTAATTTATTTTTTTACAAGTTGACTTCCCAAAATTAAATTATTATATAAAATTGTATAATAATATAAAATTATTTATAAAAAAATATAATATATAAATTTAATATAAAATAAAAAATGAAAATATCAAATAAATAATAAAATTAAGGTGATAAATAAAATAAAAATAAAAAAAGAATATAAATTTTTAAAAAATATAGAAATAATATAAATATAATATTAGTACAAATAAGTGTAGTCTAGTTTATATAAAAATATATAAATAAATTATAACTAACTAAAATATTTTTTAAATAATATAAAGTATTATTTTAATAGCACAAAATCATATAAAATAATTAATAAAATTATCATAAAATATAATATGATTAACTACTATAAGAATATATATAAATAATAAAAATTTAATATATTAATAATAAAATAAAAAATAAAATATCTTAATATGATATACCTTAATATTAGTGATAAGGGTGAGCACGGTTCAAAACAAGTTGAGGATAAGATAATCTCTAAAATTGCTTCAAAGTTCAGAGATTTTTGGAAAATTGCAAAAAATATCTCCAGACTTGCTCCATCACATCGGTTCGGTTCCTTCAAAGATTCAGGTATTAAGGATCGGTTCAATTCAGATTTTGGAAATTAAGAACTTTATAATATAAAATAAATATTTGTTCAAACAAGTCATAAACTAATAAAATAAATTGGATAATTTACTAAAGTAGTCGTCTTTTTTCGAAAATAATAAATTACATTCAAATTTTTTTCAAATTTTATTTTTCAAAATCTTTTTAATCTACATCTCATAAATGGTCATTAGAAATTATTCATTTTAAAAGTGAAATAAATATACGTTTTATAGTAAAATTTATAGTAAAATTTGAAGGTAGGTATAACCTACAATTAGTGCAATGATTAATTTTTTATAATTTTTTAATTAATTAAATATATCATATTATTTACATTAAATGAAATAAGAATATTAAAATAAAATTATAGTGAATGATAATTTGATCAAATAAAAATTGATTTAATGTTTTATTTGTAGTTATCAATTATGAAATATAATTATAATGATTATTTCATTCATTTCCTATTCCTCTGCGATACCAATCATAGGAATAAACATTTTAATATCATTCCATTCCCATCACAATTCCATTCTTAAATTCATTCCATTTACACCTTATTCAATTCCACCATACCAATCATGTCATTAAGGTATTACATACTCATAAGGTATTAGTTGCTCATTCAGTGAAAGGTATAAGTTGTTCATTCAGTGAAATGCATTAGTTGTATATTTTTAAGATATTAGTATTGTACAGTGAGTTTAAAATCTTAAAATTTTAAATGTACGATTTTCATCATCTTTTTCCTCAAAATTTCTGCAATTAATACCATATTATTGCAATAATTATTTTTAATAGTTTAAAATTATTATATCATGAAATCATGAGCCAAATAAGGAGTAGAAGAAGATAGAAAATAGAAAATGACGTTGTACAAAGAAGGCTGAAATGAAAGAATAAGAGAAGAGTGCAACCAAGAAGTAGGAGAAGATAGAAAATAAGAAGATGATGTTGTACAAAGAAGACTTGAAGATCGAGCCATTTTCAGATTCAAGGTGGAGAACTGAAGGGAATTTGATATCTCAGAAAATGGAATTGGGTGTAATGATCCCAGAACCGGAAATCTCGAGCCTAGAACCGGACAATTTAGCCGTGAACCGTGCGTTGCATGAAGATAGTTACTGCATTGGCCGGTTGTAACAGAAATTAGGGTTGCAGCGCAGCAGTTACGTTTACGACTCCAATTAGCTCGTTTCTGTTATGCGATCGGTTAAATTGGTTGAGGGGTATTTCTCTACAGGTTGAGAGCTATATATAATCGTAGTTAGCTGAGCGAGTTGTACGAGAGATAACAAGTAATCGAGAGAGGCGCATTCTAGGGTTTCTCGATAAGAACCCTAATTTTCTGATTTTATTGTATGTTTCGATTCTTTGAGTTGATTAGTGAATTGTTCGATTGGAGAGAGTGGATGTAGGCTATTTCATTAGCCGAACCACTATACATCGCTTGTGTGTTTTCTTTTCAATTTTTCGTTTTCAATTCTTCTCAAATCGATTTGGGGTTTTTTGTTTGGAGTGAATTTCTTGAGGGGTTTCTTCTGATTTGAGCTAGAATCAGTGGTGAGATCATCTACAAGTGGCGCCGTCTGTGGGAACTACCACGTTGAAGATCGATTGCAATCACCATGAAGCTTGATATTGAGAAATTTTCTGGAGATGAAAACTTCAACCTGTGGAAGGTGAGAATGGAAGCTCTCCTGATGCAAAACAATCTTGAAGATGCATTGATAGAGAAGCCCACATCATCCTCACCTGAAGCCGCTGAGAAATCGAAGGAAATTGAGAAGAAGGCCAAGAGCACCTTGATCTTGTGCTTAACTGGATCAGCACTACGTGATGTTTGTAAAGAAAAAACTGCCAGGACTATCTGGGAAAGGCTGAATTCCATTTACATGGCCAAGTCTTTGGCCAATAAAATCTATCTCAAACAGAAGCTAAATGCATTCAAGATCACAGATGAAAAGAAAGTGCTCGAGAAGATGAAAGAGTTTAATAAAATCTGTGATGATCTTGATAATATAGGTGAAGAAATCAAGGATGAGGATAAGGCACTTATGCTTCTAAATTCTTTACCCAAATCTATGGAGCATTTCAGAGATGCTCTAGTCTATGGAAGATTCTTTTCTCTCACATTTGAGGAGGTCCAAGTCTCCATCAAAACCAAGCTGATAAGTGCAAGAAACTTTGAGATAAAACCAGCAACTCAAGCTGAAAGTTTGGCAGTAAGGTACAAAGGTAACAAGAAAGGAAAACCCCAAGGTAAAGGGCAAGGGAGGCCAAATCCAAATGAAAGCAAACCTGGAACTAATCAAGTAGAAACTAGGAAATGTTTCTCAGGCCACAAGGTGGGACACATCAAAAGGAATTGTCCGGATAAAAAGAAGGCACCTGTCAATCAGCAAGCCTCAGTAGCTGAAGAGGCTTACACCAATGTTGAGATGCTGTGTATAGTGTCCACACAATTGAAGAATTAGTGGGTGTTGGATTCCGGCTGCTCTTTCTATACGTGCCCGGTGAAGGAGTGGTTTTCTGATTTGTAGATTGAAGAAACTGGTCTGGTATTACTGGGAAATGATCAAGCCTGCAAGATTTCAGGAGTTGGGAATGTGACACTCAAGTTACATGATGGAAGGATCAGGACTCTACCAAAGGTCAGGTATATTCCTCAACTTAAACGAAATCTAATCTCACTTGGTTTATTGAATGAAACAGGTTATGAACTGAGAACAAGTCAAGGAGAATTGCTAATCACTAAAGGAAATGAAGTGGTGATGAAATGCAGGAAAGAAAATGGCTTGTTTACCTTGGTAGGTACCACAGTAACATGCCATAACTACATTGTAATGAGCAGCCAAGAAGCCACATTATGGCATAAGAGGTTGGGGCATGTGGGAGAGAAAGGACTTCAAGAATTATCAAAAAGACAACTGCTAGGAGGCTCTACTCTTCCAAAACTAGAACCATGTGACCTATGTGTGATTGGGAAGGCCTGCAGACAAGGATTTCCAGATGCTATTCACAGCACTAAAGGAATCTTGGATTATGCTCATGTAGATGTGTGGGGGCCTGCAAGAACTGAATCTCAAGGTGGAGGTAAGTATTTCCTATCTATAATTGATGATTTTTCTAGGAAAGTTTGGATATATATCATGAGACATAAGAGTGAAGCTTTCTGCAAATTTAAGGATTGGTTAACTCAACAAGAATATAAAACTGGAAGATCATTAAAACACCTTAGGACAGATAATGGTCTAGAGTTTGTCTTTGAAGAATTCCAAGAATTTTGTAGAATGAAAGGCATAACAAGACATAGGACAGTAATGGCTACACCACAACAAAACGGCATAGCTGAAAGAATGAGTAGAACTATCCTTGAAAGAGTTAGATGTCTCTTACTAGATGCAGGTCTGCTTAAGCAATTTTGGGGTGAAGCAGCTGCCACTGCTGTGCATTTAATTAACAAATGTCCTTCATCTGTAATTTCATTTAAGACCCCTGATGAGATATGGTATGAACAACCATCAAATTATCAAAATTTAAAAGTTTTTGGATGTCTAGCTTTTGTGCATGTAAAACAGGACAAGCTGGAACCAAGGGCTTTGAAATGTATTTTCATTGGATACCCTCAAGGCATTAAAGGGTATAAATTGTGGTGCATTGAAGCTGGCAATCAGAGGTGCATCATAAGCAAAGATGTGATCTTTAGAGAAGCTGTTATGGGGTACAAAGATAAGCTGGAGATTGAGCCACCTACAGATACTTCCATGAACTCACAGATAGAAGAACAAGTTCAGTTCCAGGTGGAGTTCCAAGGTGCAGCAGATAATGAAAATAGAGAGGATCAAGAGCAGCATCAAACCAGAGAAGGTTTGGAAAATCAGGAACAAGAAATTCATCAGCCACCACATGATCTTAGAAATTATAGACTTGCAAGAGATAGGAAGAGAAGAGTCATTCATCCACCAAATCGTTTTGGAGAAGCTGATGATGTGTCATATGCATTGATAGTAGCTCAAGACATTGACTACACTGAGCCTGCAAACTTCAAAGAGGTAATGAAATATGAAGATAGAGACAAGTGGATACTTGCCATGAATGAGGAGCTGATGTCTTTGGAAAAGAACAAGACATGGATTCTAGTTGATAGGCCAATTGGACAGAAAATAATTGGGTCTAAGTGGATTTTCAAAAGGAAGTTTGAGGTAGCAGCAAAGGAGCAAATCAGGAATAAGGCAAGACTAGTTGCCAAAGGATTTTCACAAAGGGAAGGTATTGACTTTAATGAAATTTTCTCACCTGTTGTGAAACATGTTTCTATTCGAATCTTGCTTGCCTTTGTTGCTCAAACAGGTATGAAACTTCATCAACTAGATGTAAAGACAGCTTTCCTTCATGGTGACTTGGAAGAAACACTCTATATGCAGCAGCCTCAAGGTTTTCAAAGAAAATGAGATGAAGATAAAGTGTGTCTGTTGCAAAGATCCCTCTATGGACTCAAGCAAAGCCCAAGACAATGGTATAGGAGGTTTGATAGTTTCATGATAAGTATAGGCTTTCACAGATGCATGCATGATAGCTGTGTATATATTGATAAATCTGAAACATCTTCTTATACTTATTTACTTTTGTATGTGGATGACATGTTAATAGCTAGTCCAAGCATGATTAAAATCAATGCATTAAAAGAGAAACTGAAATCTCAATTCGAAATGAAAGATCTTGGACAAGCTAAACGAATTTTAGGCATGGATATAGAAAGATACAAGTCTGATTTTGATATCATTCTTCATCAATCTGACTATCTGTTAAAAGTACTGAAAAGATTTAGAATGCATGAATCAAAATCTGTTGTTACACCCTTAGGAGCTCAGTTTAAACTATCTGCAAAATACAAGCCTAAAACTGATTAAGAAAGAGATGAGATGCAGCATGTTCCTTATGCTAATGGAGTAGGTAGTATCATGTATCTGATGATATGTACCAGGCTTGATTTAGCATTTGCTATGAGTGTCATTAGCAGGTACATGGCTGATCCTGGAAAGTACCATTGGGAGGCTATTAAATGGGTATTTAGGTACTTAAAAGGATCGAGCAATGTGGGGCTAAAATTTACAAAATTTACTGCTAACACTAATATTCTTGAAGACTTTGTAGACTCTGACTTTGCAGGTAACATGGACAATAGGAAATCACTCACAGGATACATCTTCAAGCTTTATGGAACTGCTATAAGCTGGAAGTCGATTCAGCAGCCGGTTGTAGCACTTTCTACAACTGAAGCAGAATATATTGCAATGAGTGAAGCTGTGAAAGAAGCCATTTGGTTACATGGAATGCTAGAAGAGTTAGGGGTGAAGCTGGACAGAATTGCAATAAATTGTGATAGTCAAAGCGTGCTACATCTTGCTAAACATCAAGTCTTCCACGAACGTTCCAAACACATAGATATTAAATATTACTTTGTTAGAGAAGAGGTGGAGAAGGGTTCAGTGGAAGTAAGGAAGACCAAGACTGATGACAATCCGGCTGATATGCTTACAAAGGGATTACCAAGGGAGAAGTTTGTCTATTGCATGCAGCTAGTTAACCTTAGTTGTTGGTCTGATCATTGAAGAAGAAAGACTTGAAGATCGAGCCATTTTCAGATTCAAGGTGGAGAATTGAAGGGAATTTGATGTCTCAGAAAATGGAATTGGGTGTAAGGATCCCAGAACCGGAAATCTCGAGCCCAGAACCGGACAATTTAGCCGTGAACCGCGCGTTGCATGAAGACAGTTACTGCATGGGCCGGTTGTAACAGAAATTAGGATTGCAGCGCAGCAGTTACGTTTGCGACTCCAATTAGCTCGTTTCTGTTATGCGATCGGTTAAATTGGTTGAGGGGTATTTCTCTACAGGTTGAGAGCTATATATAATCGTAGTTAGCTGAGCGAATTGTACGAGAGATAACAAGTAATCGAGAGAGGCGCATTCTAGGGTTTCTCGATAAGAACCCTAATTTTCTGATTTCATTGTATGCTTCGATTCTTTGAGTTGATTAGTGAATTGCTCGATTGGAGAGAGTAGATACAAGCTATTTCATTAGCCGAACCACTATACATCGCTTGTGTGTTTTCTTTTCAGTTTTTCATTTTCAATTCTTCTCAAATCGATTTGGGGTTTTTTTTTTGGAGTGAATTTCTTGAGGGGTTTCTTCTGATTTGAGCTGGAATCAGTGGTGAGATCATCTACAGAAACTATGGCAACCAAAAAAAAAATTTATATGTATAGGTTGGAGTGGGTCAGGTCAAGGAAGTACAAGAAACCTATTCATATATAATTTATTACATTTGTTAGATTTTTGATATTTAAACAGTGAGCACATATTAATGTGTCCATGATAGGTAGGGTAGTAGAATTGTTGAGTTTTATGAGATATTAAATATTTATTTAAATATAATATAAAAATATTTAGGTAAAACAAAATATTGGTCATTTATATCAAATAATTACTTGAAATAATATATAATCATATTTTTTAGAAATTATATATTCAATATCATATATCTTTATACAAAAATTTAGGTGAGACCGTCTCACATGCAGCAGCATCATGCACAGTCGTGTTCGGGATACAATCAATCATGTGCAACAACAACGTGTAACGTGCTAGTATGTATGTTTCAAGTATAAGTATGCTTTTTTAGCTATATAAGTATGCGTTTTTATTTTTCTTGTGCACAGTTGTGTTTCGGGACTCAACTAACCATGCACGACAACAATGTATAAGTATATGTTTTTCAACTATAAATATCTGTTTTAAAGTTATAAATATGTGTTTTAATTATTATCATACGATCAATCGTATTCCAAATAAATATGATAACTATGCATGATTCTATTCTACGGTCTCATGCAAAGCCTACTACCCTTTACATGCAATGAGTAATTCAAGTACTGCATACATAATCTATGTTAATAAATAATTGTTGTACAAAGAATAACTTTTTTAGAAGATATGTAAAAAGAATTGGGTAAAATGCATGCATGTAAGGTCCCAAACTAATCTATGTTATATTTGATTCCAATGTCTCTAAAATATCCGTTTTTGTTCCAAAGACGGTTAAAAAGTATTCAAAAGTATTACATTCAGATCATTCCAACACCAAATTAAAGATATTATAAACATATATAACTTTTTTTTTAATACTTGAAGAATCTTTGTTAGTTTAATCACAATGCTCCTAAAGTATGAAAAATATTGTGTTTAGATTCCTTCTGTAACAAATTATGTTAAGATAACATTAATTTTCTATAATTCAGGGAATTTGACAATATAATATAACATTTTAAAAAAAATTGAAAAAAAAAAAAACACTAGTTATACTTTGAGGGTTTTAACATGCATGCATATTACCACATAATTATTGAACCATTGATGATTTGGCTGGTGTAAAATAAATATAAATTATTCGTTCGAATCCTCTGTTATTTCAATGTTTTATCTTATATTGTATTATTTTTAATTTTTAATAGGCATGAGAAAAACTTTCTACATCCTACTTCTGTACTTCCTATATCTTTTGCTATTCTACAAATAATTATGTTAATTGAGGTCCTAATTATTTGATCAACAATTGAAAAAACTAATATGGTCATGCTGATGTAACCATGATGAATATTTAATCTGGTATTTTATGAAAATAAATTAATTAATTCAGACATGATAAGGCTTCCTTGTAATAGGAGAGACCAATCAAAATTGAATCCTCGTATTGCACCTATGGTCCATTGTTTAATTTATTTGCAATTATTACTTCTATCATATCCAAGAATTCGATGATTCCGATGCAGGATTAATTGCTATTAAGACCTTTACTGAAAATATTCAACTATATTATTATTATTATTATTAATTTAGTTAAGTAATTAGGAGACATATATTGCATGATAGATCTGCTGTGAGAAATGCTCGTCTCATACAACTTAGAAGTCAAAAGATCTTTTAAATTATCGATCACTGAAATCCTAGTGGCCACAAAAAATAGTTATCTTTAGGTTGATGGATTTGAGTTTAATTGGGATTTCAAAACTCTAATAATAAATCTATTGATATTGTTTGAGAATTTTTTAAGAAAAAAAATTAGAAAAGAAAATATATTTTGCAATTTTTTTTTTCTTACTTTAATCTTTTGCATGATAATGTTAAATACAAGTGCAAAAATAAATTAAAGATTATTAATATGTAATTGTTGGGACTGCTAGTTGAATCGGTCTGATTTACTAAACCGTAAACCGTTAATCATATGATCAGCTCAGTCACTAACCTAATTTGAATGATCATTTTATATATTTATATATATCAAGCAAAATTACTTTCAAAACGATTTTGATGGATCCAAAATAAGAAAAATGTTTTATTTCCCCTTGCACTTTCGCTTATTTCGGTTTTTCCCTCATACTTTACTTTCTGTTATTTTGCTCCTATGTTTATTTTTATTTAGGGTAAAAACCCAAAAACAAAATTTATGGGCAAAATATACATTAAAAAAAAGATGAATTGAAATCTCTGACTTGGACCATTACATTGGGTCTGTCCAAATATTGGTCAAAATATTGATGACTATATATATCTATGATGTGTGCAGGAGAATCAATTTAAGTTGAATTAATTTGTATTTAAGTTGAAATGTGTTTTCAGCAAGCTGTCCATGTTTCAAACTTGTGCTTTTAGCTAATATTATAATCCACTAATTGAGAGAATCATCCAATCACATGCTTGATTGAGATTTTGATCATTATTGATGCTTCACCAAAGATTAATTAACCATGTCTCTTAAATAATCCCAAATTAGCTGTCACATGTGCCATTTAATTACATTTCAGTTAAATCAACCAATGGTTTATGGTTACGATGAAAGGTCTAAAGATTATTAATTAATTAATATTATCTTGGATCTCATTTACCTATCGTTTTAAATTTTGTAAAAACTTAAGGAATATAATTTTTTTATTATTATACTTAACTAATCAATGAATTTACAATCTAAATTTTGAAAGAGAATTGAATCATTGAAATATCATCTATATATTTATAATAACAAAATGATCACTTATTGTGTTCCCAAAATAGTAAAATCCCACAAAAGGTTAAACTTTCAACCTTCTATTTTTATTTTTATTTTAATCACTTATTGTGGATATTTGAGCATTTTTTTTTAATTAACAAATAAAATTGACAAAAAAAAAGTAATTCAAATATATTAAGAAATTTGGAAACATGCTTTCAATTAATGATTTTTTTTTTATTGTGATGATTGATAAATCAAATTGAAATATGTTTCCATAATTTTAGGAGACTATTTATTCTAAGAAAATAAAAATTACATTTCCATTAATTTAAATGAATTAGGCAAATTTACATATTCAATTTTTGATATGTTGGTGAAATGATTTAGATAAACAAATGACTAGTTATTATGTTGCTAAGATATCAAAATGTATGGATATATACACACACAATGTATATACACATATTGCTAAAATTTGTATGTAAATTTAAATAAGTTGACTTGATTATATAACTTGCAATAATCCGCTGGTATATAATAACTACATACTTTAGATTTTTTTAATATTGCAATAGTTAAATAAATAATTAAAAATTATTTTACTATATAATTTAGATATATTTTTATCAATTTTTGATAGTTTTAATGTTTCTTTTCAAATATTTTTCATATATATACATTATTATATATATATATATATATATTATTGTTGTATTACTTTTTGTACGCAAAAATTATTTTACATGATATTGAAACTTATTATTATATTTTACATATAATACAATTAATAAAATAGTTAGACAATGTATGATGAACATATGAAATATTTAAAATTAATAAATTATACGGGTATTAGATTAAATTGAAAGAATTCTAAAGAACTAGCTATAGTGTTTTTCATGATCAATATATTTATGTCAAACAGTTACAACACTTGAAATTTATATGTCCATGCATCATACGTGTAGCAAACGAAATTTAAACATTCTTAAAACCTTGACTTGTTGTCACTTAACATTTCACACCAAACTCAAAATACTTAAATTTTATGAGGGTAACATATTAAATTGGAATTAGTCTCAAAAGAATTATTATTTTGTTTTAACATTTTCATATTAAAACATTAAAATAGTAATCTTTTTATATGTTCGTGCATCGCACAAGAGCTATACTAGTATTTCTTAATATTATCTAAAAGTTATATAATCTAGGTCAAAGATTAAAGATTTTCAAGAAATATAGATAAGGATAATCTTTGCATAAAGTTGTATAAATGTTTAAAAACAAATAATTTAAAATAAAACTGAATTTTCAAAACGATATTTATATGAAATTGGAGGGATTATTATTTTTTGTGAGAGATCAATTCTTTAGATGATGTTTGCTAAATATAGAAAGTTTATGTGATTCAGATATATATGTTTTATTATTGTTTTTAGTTGTTGGTTTTATGATTGTGAACTTGATTCCTCTATTGAGAAAGAACATTTTATTCGATGTTTTATATTATACAAATACGTGTCCGTGACTCCGTGCTGTGCATAAAATGGGACGTAAAAATACTCTATTGTTTTGTACTAGAATTTTTTTTTCTTTCTTTTTTTTTATTTTTAGTAATGATGCTATTTCTTATTGATTGGCCCCACCGTTTTTTTGGTTATTAATTTATACTAAAATAAAAAAATATAAGATTTCACCAAATATTAGTTATAAAACCATCAGTCATAATTATGAATAGTAATTATCCATAAATAATATATCACAAATTAACATGCACATAATACTTAAAACTATATGCAAATCTAATTTTATGAGAAGTGATAGCTTATAATTCAAAATTCAACGATTAATTTACAAAAATAAGATTAAGTTATATATGGTTGGTGGTATTTCGTCACATTGAATTATGTCTCTGAGATGTTCTCATATATCTATATATATAACATATATAATTTTATTTATTTGATGATTAGGAGCTTCAAGTTTGTCACTTAAACTACACTTAATTAATTCATTAACTACAAAAATGTAATCATATAGATCCTGATAACTGTGGAAAAAAAATCAACGAATTTATCTAAATGGAGCATCTAAACTCAAGTTAGATTCGATCAACAAGAGAGAATAATATTAAAGATGGCAATGAAAGAGGGAATTTCCCCATCAAAGTATGAAAAGGTTTTTATGCCTCTATTGAAAATAATTAAATGATACTTGTCCCATACCAGTGAAGTGTCATTCTAATTTTTTTTTATCATAAATTAAGAAATAAAAAATTTGAACATATATACTCTTAAATAATCAAATAATTTTAAATTCAAAACTTGAAAAATAATCAAATAAATTTTATACCCTTAGTATTATTAATAAAAATAATTTTAGAATAAAACTATATAAAAACTTAAAACGACACTTAATTGAATTCAGAGAGCGAGTATCAACTATTCCCACGTTTATTTTGTATTATATTTTAAAATAATTACTACATGTCATGTTTATTAAGTATACATTATGTACAATCGATACAAGACGAAACAACAAATGTAATAAATAATTGAATTAAAATTAAAAAAAATGGTACCAATTTTGTGATATAGCAAATAAAAGGGTTGATAGATGCGGGTCGTAGCGAGTAGGGTCGGGTAGTTGTTAGAAAAAATAATATTCGGATGGTGATGGAAGGTCCATTTCGAAAACGGGTCCAAAACCACACTGCTGCTTCCTCACTTTATCCGACTTGTCATTTTTCATCAATTATCCTACTCCAATTAGTATTATTCTTTCCCCAAATCCATTTTTCTTTAAAAAGAAAAAAAAAAGAAGAAAGGAAAAATACGCTCTCTTCGTCTGGATTCCCATCTAATTTTAAAAACTGTTTTGTTTTAAAATAATTGTCAATTAAAGTTTAATAAACACAATTAATGGTAAAAGTCCGGTAAAAATATAGGTACTTTGTTGATTATAGAAGAAAAGACGGGTAAAGTTGATATAAATTTTATTTTCTAAAATGACAATTATTTTTAAAATGTGGCGTGGTCTTTTTTTTTTTTCCTTTTCTTATCCTAAAAATCCTAAATTAAAGAAAATAAATTTTCAATATTGATTTCTCTTGGTGTATTACTATTATATCTCAGTAAATTCCAAACGGGGTTGTTTCTCATGGAATTTCTTAATAATGACGTCACAAGTTATAAAATTATTGAACTTTTTTTTTTTTTTGTTATAATTATATGAGAATATGTCACAAACTATCTAAAACACTAAAATGTACGTACATTTTCATAGTTCAATATTTAGTTTGTAAGTTATGAGTTATGTGATGATTTATATCACGAATGTAATCTATGAGACGGATAATATAAATATTGTAGTCCTAATTAACATTGGAGGAGTAAAAAAGTACTCCCTCCGGCCCTTAACACTTTGCACACTTTCCTTTTTAGTTTGTCCCCAAACACTTTGCACACCCAAAAATGGCAAATTTTAACATAATCAACACCCTCACAATACACATTTATTTACAAAGAATGCCATTACTTTTTTTCACACAATACCATTTAATATTCAAACTTTTTCTTAAAAGTTGTGCCTAATTTGACCACTATACCCTCAACCAAAAAGCAAATATCTACTTTTTCTTAAAAAGTGTGCCCAATTTAGTGTGCAAAGTGACGCGGGACGGAGGGAGTAAAAGAATAGTAAGATTGAAGGAGGGGGGAAAATCAGCAGATAATGACGCACTACTCAAAAACCATATCCAAAACCTTACTTTTCTACAACTTTTTCTTTAATTGATAAATTTATGGTTAATTGTGAGATGCCTTTGAAAGTTTTAGGGACATTGTCTGAAAATGGACAGTGCCCATTAGAGTGAAATAAAAGGCAATTAATAGCCTAAACATACTTAGTGCACTCACACTAACCCAAAAGCCATTTCCCTCTTTGGGGAGACTTTCTCCTATACCCCTATTCAAACCCTACCCCTATTCAAACCCTAGCTACTTGATACTTCAACTAATCAGTTCGTATTTTATTATTTTCTAAAAAAAATTCAAATTTCAATACTTCCTTTGTTAATTTACATAATTTATACAGTGATGTTATCATATTGTACATTTATATAAGGAATAAAATAAACGTGAGAAATAAGATACAAAACAAATTGATCATATTGATATCATATTGTGTGTGTATTTATATATATATATATATATATATATATATTTATAATTTAGAAAATTGAAGATTAGATTTGACAAGTGCCACTCAATATTTTATTTATACAAATATATAAAAGATTCCTTATTAACATTAATTAATTCTTATTAACATTAATTAATTGTGCACGTTGATGCCAAAAGAAAGGGGGAAAAATTAAAAAGCAATCCCTATGAAAAGCAATTTGGATTGGAGTTAATCATTGAGTTTGATGATTACATGAGCTTGTTTAGATGCTGCCAATCGTACTCTAGAGCTTCAAAAGGTATTAGATATCAATTAAAATATCGAATTTTTATGGAGGATATTGACATTTTTTTTCCAAGAATTTGAATTTATTAATTAAAATATTTTTTTACTATTATTTTTTACTGAGATATCAGTGATTTTACTGTCATTCCAACAAAGATGATGATAAAAATTTATATAAAATCATTTCACGAGAGAGTTCATTATCCACAGTTTAAACTCATTTTTACAGGTTATTCTCAAATGTGTATGGTTGTGAGAATTCAAAATTTTGATAGTGAACATAAATAACTTGATTATAAGATAGTATTTAATTTACTTAATTAAGCTTCTTCTCCAAAAATACAATATTGTAATCATGTTGAATATTATCTTTTCAATAAATCATCGTTTCATCTTTTGTTTTTCTTCCTAATATATATTGTCAACTCTGAATATGTACATAATTGTACTAATAAAAAATATACAAACTAACATTTAAAAAAAAAAAAAAAAACAAAAACAACAACATCAACAATAATGGATTCGGATCAATATCTTGTACATGGGATGCTTCAATAATGGAACGTGGTGGCTAAATTATTGTACTCCATCATTAAACCTTAGTCATATGAAGTTGGTAAAATTGCTATCTTCCTCATTGACTTAAAATCATTTAATTAGGTTTTATAATATATAGTTAACTAAAGTACGAAATTCTTATCACTTTTTAAAAACTTGCCTTCTAGAAATAGCTAGTAAGGATTGGATCGATTTTAGACATTTCACCTTTTTTTTTCTAATAGAATTTTCCATCAACTAAAATTGATTACATGGAGGACAAAACTAGCTACATTAAAAAGAACAAGCAAGCCAACACACATTTGTGATGATTTAATGTTTGTTTGGAAACACTTGTAAAATAAAAGTCTATTCTTATTTAGTGTTTCTTAAGAAATGATTCTACACACTAGCTTCTAGGTGAATGTGACCCTAAACTTTAAATGTAGTCTAATTTTGAATTTTTTTTTTTTTTTTTTCAAATCATGTTTCAATTGTATATTTCTTATTACCAAAATGTGCACACACATACATCATATGTTTATGAGAGAGAGCATTTTGTGCTTTAAAACGTTCTAAGCTTGATTTATTTTAATTTATTAATTTGAAATATAATCACTTAGGAACCAAAAACAATTATAAAAATATTATATTAAATCAGACACTATTATCCTTCAGTTCATATCTCAAAAAAAAAAATTCCCAAATATAGGACCATGGAACTTATAATGCTGGTATCTTGATTAATAATTTAACACTAAAGTAATAAGCTTCTCCAAAAAGAAAAAAAGATAAAATGACACATGGAATAAGCATCAAATACTTTTGACCATATGTTTTTTTTTTCTTTTTTTTTTTTTATAGTTGCTCTTGTCTATTATATAAGATATACTTTCAAAATCATAACACATATAGCACCCAAAATTAATACTCTCCTTGCTTTGGTGTGGCTTATTGAGAACCTAAATTATTCCATTTAAGATGAGTACTATGTTTAGTAGTTGTCCCAAGTACACTTCAAATTATTCCCTAAACTAATTAATTCCAACCCTAGCTAGCAAGGAGTACCTGGCTAAAATTAAAAGTAACTTTAATTTGTTGTGTTGGAATCCAACAAAACTTGAAGTCTTAGAGAGTATAGAGAGAGTTTTAATCAGACATGCATCTCAAGAATGCGGGGCATTTTTTTAAGATTTTTAAAAAAAAATTAATGTTTTATATTACACACAAAATTCTTTTTTCACGCTAACACTTCACATACGAATTTTCTTATTAATTCTTATTTCAAACACCTAACATCATCAACAAGACTCTTATCAATTATCATCTCAAACATAAATCTAACCCCTCATCAACATAAATCTTTTTAACAATTACCTTTTTAACAATTAGCATCTCACACATCAAATATACACATTCTTCCCAATTTTCATCCACACAGACGCTACACCATGAAAAATATTGAAGTAATTAATTAAATGAAAGAATGAAAAATATTCAATTAATCAATTCTAAATCCTAAATTCTAATCAATGTTCGAGAAATTATTAAAATATGATTTTAACAATATTCATTAGAATATTCAATGCTCCACTAATAAGAAAATGTTGCTAAACTAATAATTGATTAATTGTCTACAATAATATAAAGAACATGAATATTGATGAAGAGTGCAACGATCTTTTGTACCAGAAAAGAATATTGATGAAAAGTGCAACAATCTTCTGTACCAAAAAAAAATATGATTGAGATTAATGAGTAAAAGGATGTGGTAAAAGACATAAATATGATTGAGATCAATGAGCAAAAGGATATGGTAAAAAACATAAATCATCAAAGGAAAAAACAAGCATTAGTGGACATGACAAGAGAAATTGTACACAAACAAAAAATAATTTCAAAAGCAAGAGTTTGAGTTTGTGTGATTATGCATTAGGGGCATGACAAGAGAAATTGTACCACGTCATTTGAATGATATAATATTTTCTTATCTTTTTTCTTTTCTGAAAGTTTTTAATTTACAAAATTGTGGTACTGATTTTTTTTAATTTTTTCAAATTCATTATATTTGACGATACAAAAAAGAATGTGTAGATTCATTATATTTGACGATAAAAAAAAAAGTAATTAAACAGGATTGATTGAAGACTTCAAGGTAATTATAATTTTTTCTTATATTTTTTCTTTTCTGAAAGTTTTTAATTTAGAAAATTATGCTACTGATTTTTTTTTATTTTTTCAGATTCATTATATTTGACGATATAAAAAAAATGTATAGATTCATTATATTTGACGATAAAAAATAGAGTAATTAAGCAGGATTTTGAGGATTGATTGAAGAGTGTTGGGTAATTATAATTTTTTCTTATCTTTTTTCTTTTTTGAAAGTTTTTAATTTAAAAAATTATGGTACTAATTTATTTTAATTTTTTTCAGATTCATTATATTTGACAATACAAAAAAGACACTAATTAAACAGGGATTTGGATCCTTTGCTGGTTGAAGAAACCAGCACCATGTGCTGGGTGAAATACTCCGCCGTTTTAATACTATTTCTTAATCTCTCTCCTATTTTCCATTTCATTTATATTATTTATTATTATTATATTAATCTCTCTCATCAATCATTCCATTAAGATATATTTTTTATTTTTTTATTAAGATTTTTACTTTTTTTCCTTTGATACTTACATTTGCTCAATTTTCAGGGATTTGGAATAAACTCTTTTCACTTCACTGATTCATTAGGCCATTTTTTCTTTTGGCTTTTTAATTCTTCATTATCTTTATTGTTATTCTTTATGAGGCAGCATGTTAGAATAATCTAAAAGTATATTTTAATATAACATATCAATAATACAAATATCGAAAATTAGAATATATCAAAATTGCAATAAAAATTAAAAAACAAAAAGAAAAAATGGCTGAATGAATCAGTGAAGTGAAACTGAAAAATGAGCAAATGTAAGTATAAAAGAAAAAAAGTAAAAATCTTGATGCATTGCTGAATCGGCAACATATTAATAAAAAAATAAAAAATATATCTTATGGAAAACAGGAGAGAGATTAAGAAATAGTATTAAAACGGCGGCGTATTTTACCCAGCACATGATGCTGGTTTTCTTCAACCAGCAGAGGATCCAAATCCATTAAACAGACTTGGAGATTTTGAGGATAGATTGAAAACTTCTAGGTAATTATAATATTTTCTTATTTTTTTTCTCTTTTGAAAGTTTTTAATTTAGAAAATTATTATATTGATTTTTTTTTCAAATTCATTATATTTGATGATAAAAAAAAACATGTGTAGATTCATTATATTTAACGATATAAAAAAGACAGTAATTAAACAGACTTAGAGATTTTGAGGATTGATTGAAGACTTCTAGTTAATTGATGACTTGGATTTTAAGGATTGATTGAAGACTTTTTATAATTAATTATTGAGTTGGACGATATGATTGGTTGATTTTGAAGATTTGTTTTATTTTCTTTGTTGCTCAATTTATATTTTAATTTTTATAGTTAATTTTGAGGATTTCTCGAATATTGATTAGGATTTAAGATTTCTTGATAATTGATTAATTGAATATTTTTCATTACTTCATTTAATTGATTAATTCAATATTTTTCATGGTAGCGTCTTTGTTGATGAGAATTGGAAGAATGTGTATGTCATGGTAGCGTCTTTGTTGATGAGAATTGGAAGCATCTGTATGATTGATGTATGATATGCGAATTCTTAAAAAAGTCTGAGAGGTTAGGGTTAAGTGTCTGAGATGAGAATTGATAAGAAAATCCATATGTGAATGGTAGCACAAAAAAAAAGAATTATATGTATAATATAAAATATTAAAAATTAAAAAAAAGAATTCTTAAAGAAATACGCACGGTGTGCATTTTTCAGGTGCATATCTGATCAAAACTATATATATATATATATATATATATATATATATATATATATATATATATATATTCAAGAGGATTTGTTTTGATCCATACAAGACTAAAGAAATCTTCAATTCGTTATATCAAATATTTTGTACTTTTTGCTAGAAAATTTTGTGTGTTTTGGTGCAAATTACATTATTCTAACTCTGTTGCAATATCATATCAATAATATTTTAATGTAGATGATCTCTAATAAGATTGAAGTCGAATTTTTCTATAAATGGTTATATCTTATTCTTATTTTGTATTTGTTCAAAAGTGTATTATATTTGATTTCTATTAATATTACAAAATGAAAATCGCTTCTCGATCTGAAAGGAATTCTCATAATTTGTTAATTACTTGAATTTAAAAATATTACTAAACTAATGCTATAACTAAGTCATGATATATGTATATATATGTGTATATATATAATATTTCCAGATGGAAGTAAATTATATATTAGTTAAACAAAACAAAATGAAAGGATATAAATTGGCTTAAAATTTTAGGTTGAAGAATTATTCTGAACAATTATATATATATATATTATTTAGGGATTTGAGAAACTTAACAAAAGAGATAAAAGAGAGAGAAAATGACAGATAATAAATAAATAAAACGTGGTTAGAGAAAAAAATAAGCTTTTTAATTTCCTAATCATATACAGATTAGAAGTCCTTTCTGATCAAGAATTGATGACTTTATTATAAATACTCCAAACTAATTAAATTATAATATATTTTATTCTCACTTTTTCTTTTTGATAATTAACAACATTTTACTTTCTCTTTCTTTCGTCTTTCCAAAAAACAGTGAGATGGAGTTTGATTGTCATCACCGAGTGTTTGAACCCACTTTAACCAATACTACAATCAGAATGTCTTTTTTTACCACAAAATAGCATAAAGTTCCACCTCTTGGCGGAGTTAAAACGATTTAATGTGATTAAAAACATGGATGGAACTATTGAACCTATGCAACAACTTGCTTCGGACACAACATATACCTCCGTGAAACTTCTGTTCGACAATTTCACGACAATGTCAAAGATACGAGAGTCCCTCCATGGGCCTCTTGTATCTCTGCCTTTATCGGAACAAGAACGTAATCAATTGATCCGACATGCATGCGATGTAGCACGGGAAACTGTCGGGAGACTTAAAAAACTTCAGAGTGGACATGTTAATATCAATCTTATATTGAAAAAGTATGATGTTGGTGCTGCTTCTAAGAATAGTGATCAAGAGAGTTGTAGCATTTGCTTGGATGATTTGTT
This sequence comes from Scutellaria barbata, assembly GCA_028654395.1. Classification (NCBI taxonomy): domain Eukaryota; kingdom Viridiplantae; phylum Streptophyta; class Magnoliopsida; order Lamiales; family Lamiaceae; genus Scutellaria; species Scutellaria barbata. The sequence continues at coordinate 2,427,838 of CM053644.1, forward strand.
TAGACATGATGGTAAAGAAGTAATCTGTACGTCTTGTGGTCATATTTTTCATGGACATTGCATTAAGAATTGGTTGGATAAACGTTTTTCTTGCCCACTTTGTCGATTTGAGATAGGCTCCTCTTAGCTAAGATTTTTTTCAAGATTTTCTTATTGGACATTTCTTTTAATGTTTATGAACATAATTAGAGTTTTATATGAAATTTTCTTTAAGATTGTTTTTTTTTTAAAATCAAAAAATCTCATATTATTATATGAAAGTATGCTTTGGTATTAAAGGATTGAATTAATAGTTATTACTTCACCATTTAGGTTAGGCTTGAAAAATAAATTTTACAATATTTAAAATTGGGTCCATGTGATATCAATACCACATAATTTTGAATAAAGAAAAGTTTTTCAATCAAACTTGTATGTGGTTTTCACCAACCACACATATACATAGCTAATACGTTTACGTAAAAATCAATCATTAATAAGTAGATTAATATGCAAATTAAAGTAGCGTAATTATTAAAATTATGACAAGCATCTAACAAGAACGAAGAAGTAAAACTTGAAACACACTAATCTTGATAAGATGCAACATAATTAATTTGAAAAAATAATAATAATAATGAATATTGGGAGAAATAGAAGAGTGGGAAGCATGATGTTGGTAGATGAAGTTAAAGTGAAATATATGGTAATAAGGTGGGACCCAGGAGAGTAGCAACTAAGGAAACACATTTCCGAAGTTTGATCCACCCTCGCCTCGTGCCCTAAAATTCCATTTCCTTAATCATTACACCCCCCACTAATTAATTATCCCTTAATTTTTATTTTTATTTTATATGAAAATTGTTATTTTCTTTTCAGTGCCCTCAAGAAATCGATACGTTTCGTTTTTTCTGTGGTTCACCCCCAAAGACACATTTGTTATTTGTTTGTACAAATTTGTATTAATTTATACTTTGAAATGGAATATTATATTACATGTAATTTTAATTCTTTTTATAAATTAAATTTTATTTCACGCGTTATGATATTTAGATTGAATTGTTATCTATAAAATGATTTTACAAGAAATTAGATATTTTTATGAGTATATATAAGTTGAACATTACTTTCAAATCGAATTTATTTACTCGATTCAGTTGATTATTGAACCAAATAAATATATATCTCGATTTACAAAGAACTTATCAATAAAATAGAATCAAATGATGATTTTATTTTTTTCTTATTAAATTTGGTTATCTATTAAACTGTTTTTTTTCTTTTAGATTTTCTTAAATATAGTTTTCATCTGGTCATTACACGCAAATTAAAAAATATGTCACACCCTATAGGTGGGATCCATATAAATAACAAATATTTGATCACCAAACTAATATCAATATATTATATATAGATGTAAGTGTAGATATCAACCATGATAGAAAATTGGAAATACATATTAGTATAATACAACGAAATAACACAATAATTTTTATTTTTGTAATTTTGAATTTTTTTTATTATTATTCGTATGATATGAAACCGATCTAAAAAGTTTTGAGAATAGTCTCAACTTTGGATCAATAAATTATATGATTGATCCAAATAAAATATATATTTAAAAAAATGAAAATTTATTTTATAAAACATTATCATGGGAGACACTCATAACTTGTTAATCATTACATTCTCTTCAATGATATCTAACTCTGTTCAAATTAAATGAAATTAATACTTATTACTCTCCCACCAAAAAAATGAAAAAAAAAAAAAAAAAAAAAAAAAGGAGAAATGAGAGACGTGGAGGTGGGCCATTCCGGCCGACATATCCCGTTAGAACGGGTAATATTATTATATTATTAGGCATTTTCCCTTTAAAATGCTATTTCTAATTAATTCCATTTATTAATTGCAATTTAACATTCATTTGTTGGGTGATTTTATTAAACTTCTAAACCATTAGATTTTTTTTATTCACTAATCTTTTTTTTTTTTGTTTGTTTGTTTCATGTTAGGCACCAAACTATGTAAACTATAGCATTTTTATTTTTCAACTCTCATATGTTCAAACAATATATTTTTAAAAATATATTATACTTAAAATAATAAAAGTAATTTTAAAATATTATCATTATAGTAATAAAAGTATTTTTCAAATGAAATTTTATTTGAAATGTTAAAATTGAAATTAGAAAAAAAAATTAAAAAATTTATAAAAAATATTATTTCCGTATATCTTTATTTTATTCAAGATATTAGAATTAAATGCACACAAATATTAAATAGGGATAGAAAAGAGCAGAGGTTGGAAAAAAATAAGATCCAAAAAGATTATGAAGGAAATTGGAAAATACCATTTAAACGGTGAACAAACTTAACAGTTAGCTATTATTTTATTTTAATTTTTGCTTTTTTTTCTTTTCTTTATATCAAAATATCAATTTAATATGATTTTATGAAATATCTATTTCTATTTCCCTTATTGATAACAATATCAGTACTGATTTTACATGGTTGACATGAACTATATTGGTTGAATCGTTTTGACCAAGATCATTTATTCATTCTCTTTTTCCTTTTTCTATTTGTTTCCATAGATAGTAACATTACCCACTCTACTTTGATTCTTTAAACTTTATTATTTTTATTATGTAGTAATTAACAAAAATAGTAAAAAATAGAGGTTCAATTCAAACCTCAAGTTAGTGGATGGTGTTCAACGGGTGGGTCCCAAAGTCCTAAGTATGCCACACTGAGCAGTCTAGCTCACATAGCTCACATAGTCATATATTTATTTAAAAACAAAAAAGAAGGAGCCGAGCCGGCCAAGTGGGGTTCGGCTTTGATTATGCTCAGCCTTTTTGGACGTGAACTTCTTACCGACTTGAGCCGAAAACCTGACTCGGCTCGGCTCAGCAGCTGAAAAGGTTAATTTTGGCAACACCACATAATTACAGTGTTTCATGTTTGCAGTTTGGCCCCTATACATTGTCGGCCTTTTCTTTTGCATCCTTTACTTTTACCATATCACTTTTTTAACAAAAATTAAAAATTATTTTTTTTAACAAAGAAACTTTCATTCGAAGTAAAAGAGAATATCATGGATACAAGAAGTGTCATCCATACATCAAACTTACAATAACTAATTCAAGATAGAGAACAACATATAAAAAAAAAAAAATTGAACTATATCTATTAATATGATGGATGAATTTATGATGTTTCAAATAAAATGTAAATCGAACACAAATTCAAATTACTACATTTATTACTTTTTTGGGCATTTACTCGTTTTATTATTGGATAATAGAAAAACATCCTCATACAATAATATTTGTAAGCTCTAACGAACTATATTTGTTTAAGTATGCATATTGAATGACTAATATATAACCTGATACAAGCAAAATTCTAAAATGTATTGTAAATGGAGAAACATATTCTTTTTTATTTTTTGACCCTTCTCAAGAATTCAAATTCATTCCAATTTCTAAAACATTAATAATTTTGAAAAGAAAGAAAAACACACATCTTTTTTACCATGGTCCAACTTCTAGATAAATTTAGAAATTCAATTTCTTTTGAAATATTCTTATTAATTGAAATGATAAGTGATTTGAATTTCATTTTCCATCTTAATATTTAATTTCATAATTATATATCCACCGCAAAAACAGTTGAGAAAATATCATACTCTATACATGACACATATATTTATAAATTGAAATACGAAAATAAAAGAGAGTCGCGTCGAATATTTGGAGCTTGGAAGCAATATTTTCCAACGGCAAGAAAATTAGTAAATAATGAGGATTGCAATAAAGGACATGAAATGGTCTTCTTTTTTTTTTGGCCATTGATTCAATTGCCTCCCAACATTTAGGACAACTCAAGTAACTTTGATAATCATTTCATGTCAAATTCAATGATAATCAAGGCATGTTTGTTCCTCTTCAGGTGAACTTATAATCTTTGACCATTTATTACTTCCTTATCATCACTTGATTTTGTATCATCTTCCTTTTTTTTTTTTATTTTATTGATTTACTTATTTTTTGGTGAAATATTCTAGAGTTTTTCTTGAAAAAAGAAAAAGAAAAATGGATTAAATATGGTTTATTTTTATCCACCAATATTTTTAACAATTTCGTATAGGTTTGTATATATAGGATAACTGTCATAATAAAACCCAATTTATAAATTAGTTCTCAATTTTAAACCCAAATTTTAAAGTTTCTCAATAAGGGGCTCAATTTAACATTTTTTCTCAATTTAATGATTGAATTTAGATTTAGTTCTCAATTCAAGATAAAATTTCATTTTCATTTTTATTTTTATTTATAGATTTATTTATATTTCAATATGCATTCATATTTTGGATAAATTAAGTCAAGTTAGTGCGCTTTAAAAATAATTTCATCCGACTTATCTTAATTTATATGAAAAAAAAATATAATTAATTTAATTCATAAAATATAATTTATATTAAACTAATTAATGTTAAAATCGATTTTCTATACTTTTATTCATAAAATTAAGAAAATAAAAAAAATCTTAATTTTTTGAATTGCATTTATATATATATATATATATAAATTATTAATACAAGTTGGATAAAAATCGTTCCAAAATTACACGAACTTGTCTTAATTTATCTAAACTATAAATATATTAAAATATAAATAAAATTATAAATATAAATAAAAAGAAAAAAAATGAAAATGAAATTTTATCTTGAATTGAGAACCCAATCTAATTTTCAAGCCTTAAATTGAGAAAAAATATAAAATTAAGCCTCTTATTCAAATTTTTTAATATTTGGATTTAGAATTAAGAACTAATCTATTATAAAATTTATCTATATATATCAGGGGCATGCATCATATGTATAAGAATATTTTAATTTAATTTTATTATAATTCTTTTGGGAAAAGAAAATAAGACGTCTAACAGAAATTAAGCAAACTATAGTGATTTAAAGAATATTTCAAATTAACAAGTAAAAGAATTATCGATTTAAGAGGAAAAATAAAAGTTTTATTCTATTACAAGAATACATAATCAATACCATTTCACCATGTTCAATCATGACATCACAAAGATAATTTATAACATCGATTAAAATTAGAAAATACAAAATAAAATATTCTATAAACCCATAAAAAGATTAGAGTATTTTATTTTAAAATATAATCACTTCACCTCATATATATGGACTTATTTCTATTTATGGATATCTTACATAATATAATTCTTTCTATATAAAATAATTTTTATTTAATTCATTAACATACTCATATAACATATTCAATATATATTACTTAATTCGTTTCAAAATAAATGTTATTTTAGAGTTTTTGTCATAATTAAAGAATATAAAAATTGAACAAATATATCATTTACTAATCAAGAAATTTATAATTCAAAATTGGAAGGACAATCAAATTAATTCCATAACAATATCCCATTAAATCCTTAAATTTTAGCTTATAAAGAATATTATAGAAATAATTTGAAAATAAAATTTTAAAAAAGTATAAATGTCACTTAATTTGAAACAAAACTCTACAATATCACTTATTTTGAAAAGAGAGAGTATTAACTATTAAGTAGTAGTTTAATGCTCATTAAATATAGAAATGATATGAAATTAACCTATTTATTGACATTTTCCATGAAAAATACAGTGGAGTTAAAATTTAATATACTACTATATGATTTATATTATTTTCCTTTTTAAAATATTTCAAATATATAACACATTATTTATGCAAGATAATATTTATTTAACTCATTTAAGAATATGTACATATTCAATTTAATATTTTTGTCTTGGAAAAATTAAAAGAATTCAGCTATTAAATAATATATTCGTATTGTATCTCTCATTAAATGTAATATAGTAGAAAAATTGACAACCTTAATTGTTTTTACTAATAATTATTTAAATGTTTATAAGTCAAACAAAATATATGAAATTATCCCATGAATGATGAATGGAGTGAGAATCCAAAATCTGTCAAAAATCGAAGACCCAGAATCGAATCATTAGTGGAATACAGTGAAGAGAATTTCTAAACTGAAAAAGAAAACAGAAAAAAAAAAACATTTAATTATATATTCCATTTAATATCGACACTGACACACTCCCCCATCAGTAGTGTTTATATATATATGTGCTCATTTAATAGCAGCAGAGAGTCTTTTCCTTTTCTTTACTCTTCACTGCCCTCTCTCTCTCTCTAAAAGGTTTTCTGGGCTATATAACTTTACTGCTTTTGAGGAAATTCAGGCCGCCTTGAGCAGAAAATCTTGAAGAGGCGCATTGTTGCAGCTGCTACAGAGAATTTGCCACTACTATATAGCTCCAATAATTTCTGGGCTCTCATTGATTGTTATTGCCAGTCCTTTCTTGAAATGAAGTATTCTTTGAACTATCACTCTTTCTTCCCTATATAGATATAGAAGTCGTGGTTATACCAAGAAACGCCTTTTGTATTCTTGCACTTCCTGTGTTCGAGAAAAAGACTCATCGAAGGTATTTTCAGAAAGTGATGAAACTCGCGATTTTTTTCGTTTCTTTTTGGGATTGGGATCTGATTCCTTTCTGGGCTTTCGTTTTCTTGGAAGAATTTCTTTTGTCTCATTAACCGTTTCTTTCTTTTTTCGATTTTTGTTTCTCCAGATCTGCGTGGTGAAAATCGACGGCAATGTTGGCTCAGAAGCAGGCAGAGGAAGCCATTGTCTCTACCTTCAACGAGGCTGAAAATGACGGCGGCGGTGGTGGGAAGGCGGAGGAGACGGCGGAGGAGCAGCCCATTTTCAGCGTCAAGAACATGCTCTGGCACGGCGGCTCCGCCTGGGACGCCTGGTTCAGTTGTGCTTCGAATCAAGTATGTTACTTGTCAAGATTGCAGCTTGATGAACTAAAATCAAACATTCATGTCTGTTTAATGATTCCCAGGTTGCCCAAGTGTTGCTAACACTTCCATACTCATTTTCACAACTGGGAATGCTATCTGGAATCATCTTCCAAGTGTTTTATGGCTTGATTGGTAGCTGGACAGCCTATTTAATCAGTGTTCTATACATAGAGTATCGAAGCAGAAAGGAAAAAGAAGGCATTAGCTACAAGAATCATGTCATCCAGGTTCGTCTAGAGAGAGAAAGAGAGGAGAGAGAAAGATACATACTTCTTAAGTTTTTTTTTTTTTTAATAAAACTAATATGTTATTAATGAAATAATAATACAGTGGTTTGAGGTTTTGGATGGATTACTTGGACCATACTGGAAAGCCATGGGATTAGCCTTTAACTGCACTTTCCTTCTCTTTGGATCTGTCATCCAACTCATTGCTTGTGCAAGGTAATCTTATCATGGACCTCCCTCAACCCTCTATTTTATTTCATTTTCTTAATTAACATTTAAATATTAATTAACAGCAATATATACTACATAAATGATCATCTGGACAAGAGGACATGGACATATATATTTGGAGCTTGTTGTGCCACCACTGTTTTTGTTCCATCTTTCCACAACTATCGCATTTGGTCATTTTTAGGACTTGGGATGACCACTTACACTGCTTGGTACTTAACTATAGCAGCCCTTGTTCATGGCCAGGTATTTATATTTCATTTTCTTTTCATTTATCTAATAGAGGGATCATTTAATTGTATTTAATGTTTGTGTTAAAACAGGCTGAAGATGTTATACATTCTGGTCCAAAAAAGATGGTGCTTTACTTCACCGGAGCCACCAATATACTCTATACATTTGGTGGCCATGCTGTAACTGTGTGAGCTCTCTCTCCCCTCATTCTCTCTCTCTCTCTCTCCTCTTCTTCTTGTTATAGTGCTTCTAGGCTTCTATTAGCAGCTTTTGCCGGCCACCTCGTGGACTGTGAAAACAGACATAATTATAGGAACTGCTTTTTTCTTCTTTGTTTAAGGAAGGAAATAATGGAAAAAGGAAATTATTTGCACTGCAATTTCTGTCGTGTAATAACAGTAAAATCCAATATATGGCCTTAGAGTTGGAAGTCCCTAGCCCATCCTCTAGAAGTACTTTTGCTTCACACAATAATTGCACAAATATTATTCCATATTGTATAAGGGCTAAGGAATAATGTACTGGTTAGATTCTTCTCTTCTTATACAATCTTTTGTATATTTTATCATTATACACTTTGATTGCTTTATTAGTCTTTGCTTGAATTGAGGTAGTTTGAGTCTGAGTTATTAATCAATGATGGGATGTGTTGGATATCTTGAAAAAAATGATCTTTGTTTTGGTTTAATAGGGAAATAATGCATGCAATGTGGAAGCCCCAAAAGTTCAAGTACATATACTTGTTTGCCACATTGTATGTCTTCACTCTCACACTCCCATCGGCTTCAGCCGTCTATTGGGCATTCGGTGATCAGCTTCTCAACCATTCAAACGCATTCTCTCTCCTCCCGAAAAATGGATGGCGCGACGCCGCTGTCATCCTTATGCTCATCCACCAGGTCTTGATCCACTTGTGTTTTGTATCCATGGATACTAGTGATTTACAATTCATGATTGCAATAACATATTAATGGTGACTTTTCAGTTCATCACATTTGGATTTGCTTGTACGCCGCTCTACTTTGTGTGGGAGAAGGTGATCGGAATGCACGACACGAAAAGCATATGTTTGAGGGCGCTTGCGAGGCTTCCGGTGGTGATACCGATTTGGTTCTTGGCGATAATTTTCCCCTTTTTCGGCCCGATTAATTCTGCCGTTGGAGCCCTTTTAGTGAGTTTCACGGTCTACATTATCCCGGCCCTTGCCCATATGCTCACTTATAGAAAGGCTTCTGCCCGTCAGGTAATTTTATTTTATTTCATCAATACATATCAAATATAAATAATATGTTATTATTAATTGTACTAATGAAATAAAACATGAGATTTCGTGGCGGGAAGAGTAGTGACTAAAGTATGGCTAGAAAATGCAATAAAGATGGGTTATTGATTGGAGGAATAGAGAGCAGAAGCATTAATTGCAAGGATTTGGAAATTTTGCAAAGACCAGAATATATAGGTGGCAAGTCATTTTCATTTTAGTTATATGCTACAGTCTTGATGTTGTGTTATGTCCCATGTGAGCTGGCTTCTAGTTGCATCCCTTTTTACTCAATTTTGGATCAGTTAATCATGTTTCGATTTCGTATTTCATTTTACCATTGCATAAAGTACGATTTTTGATAATTGATTCTTCGACGTTTTGTGTTGTTATTGTAGAATGCTGCCGAGAAGCCTCCGCGCTTCATGCCAAGTTGGACGGCCATGTATGCAATCAATACTTTCATCGTGATATGGATATTTGTGGTGGGTTTTGGGTTTGGAGGATGGGCTAGTGTGACGAATTTTGTCAAACAAGTCGACAGTTTCGGGCTTTTTGCTAAGTGCTACCAGTGCAAGCCAGTGCCGCCGCCTGCCGGCCACCAATCTCCACCGCAGATCCACCGTTGATCAAGAAACTTCTGCCGGCCTTTTTTCCTCCTCCCATAATTTGTAATATACACACAAGGAGATGGCAATATATATCCCCTATATGTGATGTGTGCCTTTTTTTTTCTTTTAATATTTTTTTTAATTGAAAAATGTTAGGTGAGTTAGTGTGTTGAATTGTGATGATTGCTTGTGAAAGCATAGGCTAATTAATTAAGTAAAGTCTATACTATAATTTTTAGACCCTTTTCCCCATTTTCCGGTTGCAACTTTTATTTGAATTTGATATAATATATGAATATATATTTGTTTAATTGAATGGGGGATTTAAGTTAGTAATTTAGTCCATTATGTGTGGGCTTGATATTTTTAAATGAACATTTTTTGACCAAGATTCTCTTGAAGAGATTAGGTGGGCCGCGGGCCCAATCCACTCACATGGGCTGCACGTCTCTCTCTCTCTCTCTCTCTCACAGTGTGTGTATCTATAGACAGTGGTAAAAAGTCACATTCATATGAACCATGACATGCATGAACCTATTTCATGTCTTCCCTATGGCTTTTAGCTTCAATTAACCACTTGCTATGTTCTGTTTATAATTTAATGAATACATTGACATAATAAAGTGAAGAACTGATAATGGTTGAACAATTTCTTAATATTTTCTATGGGTATATTTTTCGTCAAAAAATATAAAATATAAAATATAGAGGATAAATTAGGAACATAACGAGACCCAATTTCACAGTTAGTTCTCTCTTGTTCCATGACCCTCTGTTATAGTTGTGCACTACTATGAAAATAACACAATTTTGACAATAAGTTTAAATTGTTAATTAAAACTGTTGTTGAAACTACGTCATTTTAATAATATTATATAGAATACGAGATTGTCCGATAGAGAATCTCATTCACCAACTATAATAATGTAAATTATTGATGATTAGTCATTTGTACATTGGAGGATAAGTTTATTACATTGTTCATATTCAAACATGTATCCCCTATTTGATTACATCGAAGTTGTTTCATTTTCATTTTTTTTTTTAATTTAAGAAATGTCGTATGAATATATTATATATATAAAGTAAATTATAGATTAAAATACAAAACGATAAGTAAGAAAGTGCATGTCATTAGCTAGGACAAAATGAAGCACAAAATTAAATTACACTATGGCATAAAAAAATCGTGTATATCACTTTATGTTTTCCACCAAGTCTCGTGATTTTAAGTACATACCTAATCTTTAAAAAAAAAAATAATAATAATAACGTTACTAATGGGTGTGGATTTGGCATATTTGCATTGCGCGTTGATTTGGTTCTTAGCTAGATAACATACATACATACATAATCCACAAATTAAATTCCATTCAATTATAGCTACTAGTGTTCATTACTAAACATGAATTCTAGACAATGGTAAGTCTCGAATATTAAATGGCATGTACCAATAAAAACCATGGTATTAAATGACAACAAAAAACTATCAAATAATGTATCTTTATTTATAGGTTTTCAATTTCAAGGGTCAAAACTTAAAATATCCATTTACAAATTAGTAAATATGTTCTTCACCAACAAATTTAAGGAAACATTTTTTAGTCACTTTCTGCTTTGTGGACAAGAATATCAAAGTAAACATATTTTAAATCCTTTTTAAAGGTAATGTTAGTCTTTTAAATGAAAATTTACTAAAAATATAGTTTCTTAAGTCAGTGGCTTGGAAAGAGAGGATCAAAATGTGAACATGGTAGAATCTTCCACCAAATTTCATTTACTTGCTTAGTAACAGACTATATATATGTGTGTGTTTTGTAAAAATAAATATATATGTATTGCTGTAATATATTGTGTTATTGAAATATACAACAAAACATTACTATATTGCCAGAATTAAACTGGATTGTACCTGCGTTGACTTATAATAAGAAACTGGAATGTTTATTAGGGATACCATCCCATCCTGCCCATTTCCTTATAACATTTTTTCTTTCTACCCATCAATATAATAATATATTTTACTATATCTATAAATATAACAAAACATTCATTTTTATCCATTTTTTTTGGAAAATTACTATCCTAACCTTGTTGACTTTTATTATTCACCAAAAAACCTTAATTACCATTAGCCATTTTTTCATTCTTCCACACTTATATTTATCAGATCCGGATTAGCCCTCTGATCAATATCAGACCCAACATACTTTCGTAAATAAAATAAAATTGAGTTTGAATCATACCTCGCATTTGTCTCTTAAATTCCTTGTGGACTTCGGTTCAGGTTTTACGGATCAAAGATCCAACCACTCGTCCGCAATCTATGGTTCTGAAATCGATTTTCTTGGGAACCCTGATCGCAATTCTTCTCAACGGCCACCTGCCTTTAAGGAGATCACGGGAAGACGAATTTCACTCAAAATTATAAACAGAATGTCGGAAAGCAAAAACCTTGTTTATTGAAGAAAATAAACTAAACTATTTTACAATAATTATTTTCTCCGTCATTGGAAGAGAAACTTGATTTAGCTTATCATGACTAAAACTCGAGAAGGAGAAACCCCCATGAACAGGAAAGCTTGAAAGCTAAACTATTACAACTAGAGAGAAGATTTCTCGAAACTTATGGTAGAGAGAAGTGTTGTGGATTTTCGATGATCCTCTTCTGAGGCTGAAGGCCTTCTTTTATAGGCATCAATATGCTCCTGTGTGGATCTATTATTGCCTTGCCAACTTGTATGCCACTTGACTAGTGGGGAATGAGTCAACCTTCTTTATTTCTCACCTACCGCTTGATAAGTATATTCCACCATTTATTGTTGAGTTAGGCGGTCTCGTTGTCTTCTTGCGTCGACAACGAATCTTCTGCTTTAGTAGAGGGGTCCTCCACGTTTGTCTTTTAGCAATCGCCTATCCCTTGGTGCTGGATTCTTCAAAGGTGGTACCATCCACTACACCTTGTCTGGCGGGAATGCCATATGCTAGATAGAGCCAAAAAAGATCTCTTAGACCCTTTTGAACCTGTATAGGGTTGGTGTTTGAACCCTTTATACTGTATTCCTATCTATTACATTTTTAGAATACAATACAACTTGTTTATTATCGAGTCTAATTAGACCCGCTTTCTTTTATTACATTTTAGGTTTTTATTTTCTAAAAACCCTTCCGTTTTCCCTTTTTCTTCGGGTAGTCGGATTTGTCCTTTTTTACTTTGAAACCCTGTCCGAACATAGGTTTCTCTTGTACTTGACAGTAAGAGCATATTCGCTCTTCCCACATTCCGATATGTATCATGTTACATATTTTCTTCCTTGTTTATTCCGTTGCTGGAACCTTGTTTTCCCAAATCAACTTTCTTTTATTTTCAAAAAAGGTCTCAGCAAATCTAGTCGTGTTTCCTGTCATTAAATTCAAAAGGAATGACCCATTCGCAGAATTTTGAAAGATTTTGAATGGGTATGTAACCTTGTCCATCTCTGTGAGACAGACCCAAAGTCCCCAGGCTCGCCTTGTTGATATGTCATCTTCGGTAAGAGCGACTACCAAGGGGCTATTTGATGGTGGTGCCTTAGCTTTGTTGAATGCCACCATATCTGATCTCTGCAGTTTTATAAATTGGAAAATTGGGTGAGACCCTTTATCAGTTATTTCAGGAGCTGTTGAAATGATCTTTAGCTCCAGGATATCTCCTCGCCCTAAATAGGGGTTGTTCTGCCATGACTCGTGCACAGCATTAGCTATCCATTTCGGTAGTTTGAAAATTTTCGGAAAATTGGGAGCGGTCGTAAATATTGAAGCAATTGCTCCAAAATCAAACCATTCCCGGACATCTTGAGGGTTTACACCCGAGAGCATCCAAAGTTTTGGATACTTGCCAGACCAATCGGCAGTGATCCTGCTTGGATTGATCCCATTTCTTGTAACTAATTTCTCCCATGTTCTTTGGTAAATTTGCAAAGGAGAAATAACTTGGTTAGTGTTAACCTGTCTTGGGCCAGTTTGGGGCTTTAGGTTAACCTCTCCCTCTTTTTCCCCAGAGGTGCTGGGTTGACTCGGGTTGCCTGGAATTTCTTCCTGACTTTCTGAATTAATAATTTTATCGGAGTTCGATAAATCACTTGTTTCGGCTTTACCATCCTTTTCACCAGTGTCTGATGAAAAACTCTTGTCAGCAGGATGTCCTGCTTTGGGTATAAAAGTACCATATTTGTTCATTGATGATGAACCTTTCTCGTGTATTTCTTTCCGTATCACCGATGGTGAACATGCCTTGTTTAGAGGTTCCACTAATGCATTCCACAAATCACCATTTGAGGTTATTGTTGCATGTAGGGTTTTTTGGACTTTGTCCAAATCAGCTTTTTAGACATAAGATGCTGCTTCGGCTCTTGTCCTTAGCAACTCAAATGCCTTGTAAAGCTCCTCAAGGTTTTCCCTAAGGTGCCTTGCTCGTACTGTGATGGAATCTACTTCAAGGATATCTATCTCCTGTTAAGAAATTTACAAGAACATTCTCATTAGATTTCACAATGACAATATCAAATAAATAATATTGGCATTCTTCTTGCCACCTGATAATACGAGCTTTTTCAATTTTTGATTCAAGTTTATTTTTCAAATAAGCTTTCACATTAGTATTATCAACTTTTAATGTAAATTTTTTGGCTAATAAAAATAAAGGTCATTTTTTAAAAGTCTTCCAAACCGCAAAGAATTCCTTCTCGTTAATATGCCAGACCCTGGCTTGTTGCTCAATAAACAACCCTCCTGTATATATACATGGTTCTTCACCCGTAGATGTCTTTCTCATGAGCACTGCTGCCCATCTGAAATCGTTAGCGTCTGTGTAGACAACTAACTGATCCTCATCTTGAGGAATTACGAGTTTTGGTAGGTTATTACAAACCTGTTTTAACTCACGAATTCTTTGGGAATGAATGTCTTCCCATTTCCATTTGGTCTTCTCATCCTTCTGTAATAAAGGACGAAAATTCTTATGATATTTTGCTAAGTCTTTGATAAATGAACCTGCAAAATTAATCACTCCTAAGAAGCTCTGAAGGTGCTTCTTGTCTCTAAGAACATCTGGGAAATTACAGATTTTCTCCACAATATGTTCCTGTAGTTTCATTCCTGCATGGTCAATAATAACACCGAGAAATTCAATTCTATTAACCGCGATTATTGCCTTCTTTTCAAAGAGCACTAATCCTTCTTTATGACATGCTTCTGAAAATATTTCAAGATGCTTTAAATAATCTTTCATATTTTTAGATACAATCAGAATATCGTCTATGTAAACAAACATAAACTCAAAATAATCTGTAAAAAGATTATCCATCTTTCGTTGGTATATCTGAGGTGCATTCGAAAGACCCATGGGCATTACGTTCCAGATATACTGACCTTGTGGTGTAGAAAAAACAGTTACTTTCTTCGACTCTTTTTCTAACTTAATCTGGTAAAATCCAGACTTACAATCAAACTTTGAAAACACTTTTGATCTTTTAATACAATCAATTAAGTGTTCTTTACTTGGTATGTAATAACCATCAAATTCGGTAATCTTATTAATACCTTGATAGTTAATTACTAACCTTGCTTTTTCTCTCTTTATTTCGCCATGATTTCTTACCAAAAACCCTGAGCTACTATAAGGAGAAATATCTGCTTCGATCAGCTTGAGATCGATATGCTCTTTGATAATCTTTTGCATATCCTTTCGATCCTCAAGGTTCATCTGAATCGGCTTATATCGAACCAACTCGTATCGGTATTGTTCTTTTACCTTCAACGTTGCTTCGATCTGGTTTTTGTCCCACTAGGCTAAAGGATTTTCATTATAATTTCTCTGAATTAGCCTTTTAACATTTTCAAGGGAAATTAGACTTTCCTCATCAATGTCAATTTGAGGTAGTCCTTCTTGTAAGGCATTTTTCATAAACTGAATAGCTTCTTCGTGTGCCTCCTCCATTCCCTCTTGTCTATATGACAAAAGAGTTTCACCAAATTTCCTCTTATCCTGTATTTTAGGATAAGTTAACTTGGCTTCATTATCACCACGTTTGCTACGAAAATTAATATGCATTATCCTATTAAAGGTCTTTTCTCACCGCAAAACCTGTATCATACTACCACATTTAGTAGTAAAGGTTAACAGGTTCTTGTGATTATCCTGCTCATATTTTGCAAAAGTTTGGATAAAATTATTACCCAATAAAATATCAGCACCAGTATCATGAATATAGATAGGTGGCATCCTTACTTTATACCAAGGGGTATCAAATGCGCCTCCGATCATTATTCTTGATTCTCGAATACCTTTATTGAGTATAAGGATTTTCTGAGAGAAATCCCTTCCTGCAATAATAGGTAATTTTTCCACTGCTTCGTTGGGAAAAACTCCGGACTTTGCTGTGCAAATGCCTGAACCTGAGTCAATATAAGCTGCAAAATATTTTGTCTTATATTGTACCGATATATATATATAGAGAGAAGATACTCGTCATTCAGAATCGTCTGAATCGTCTGGATATTTTCTCAAATATTTCCAGGCTTCTAACATAGTTATTCGGGCCTTTATTTAATCTATTTCTAACGCCAATTCTCGCATTTCTTGAAGTCTTATGACTTCTTGTATGCTTCCTCGTTCTGGTGATACCTGCCTACAGAGGGATCTTAACAAAGATAACGTATGAGTCCTCCATCTTAAGAGATTTGAGACCTCTTCATTTATACGCATTCCTGGCATATAAACAATTTTATTCTATCCTGATTGTATGTCCATCAAGGTCGAACTCCATCTATTTTCCTTCTCTTCTCCAGGGTTTGTGTTCCTCAAGGAAACTTAACCCCAGGGTCATAACTCCTTTGGTTATGCCTGCACTTTGTGTAACAGATACATGATAGCCTGTTATTTTTAACATGCCTTCATATCTATTAATACTTGGTTGTTGTAAATGATATATCTCCTCACAAGGAAACAAATTATCAGTTTTAGATATATCAAAAATAATATAGATTTCTTTCCATTCATCATTAGGGCATTTAATTTTAACATTTCTTACCCTAATTTTTGTGGATACAAATCCTCACATGATTCTTTTCCTTTTAGGCTTAGAATCCTATCTTCGGAAAATGATAACCTGTTACTAATTTCAGAATCAAACCTTAATGATCTATTGTTTAAAATAGGTTGATTTTTAATTAGCAAATTAACACCTCCTAACCTCGGTATCTTGATTGGGTCAGGTGTCATAACTTTAGCAAATTCCTTAAAAATCTTAGAAATTTCTATATACTCTTTCCTAAGGAATATATCCGAATGATGTGTGTTGGAAAGTGCATATACAATTCCATACGTGATAGAATATGGTCTATTTCCTTCTTTCATAAGATCAGGTCTTTTAAAATCTGAATGAAGGGTTAAGACTACTGAAATCTTGGTCCGCTAGGTTGTATGCAATCCTAGGATGAATGTCAAACATAAGTTTCCCAACATACAAATTACCTACCATTGTACCAAGACAACTTTCACTTAAGTTATTGATTTTTTTATACATCACAGATAAATGTAATTCAGAATCAATTTCTTCTTTGAAGGTAGCTTTAATCACTACTTCAATGGTTCCAATATGAATCCATTTCATTGTGACCGCTACTTCTTCTTTGATACGACTCAATTCCTCAAGAATTTCTTCTTTTGGAATAAGTTGCATCTCAATGTTATTACCGGTTAAACCTATTGAAATAGAGAACTCACCTGAGTTCACCCGATAGATAATGTGATGCTTGCGTTGTCTTATTCCGATCTTGTCACAAAATCGATTAAGACTTCCAATCTTAAATCCGTCGTAGGAACTTAGAGCTGAATCCTGTTGCATGATTCTTTCCATCGTCTTGTCTGAGATGATCATTCTTGAAAATAATCCTGATAGACTATCCGATGTTTGGAGTCTATCTTCCTGTTCGCCGGAGCTACTCGTCTGATTCTGTAGATGATCCATCAGATCCTTCTGAATCAGATTCGAACTCTTCTTCATATATGCTTTCATTTGAAGAGATGTCCTCGAACTTGTAAACTGGCACCAAATCACCATAAAAGACAGCATCTCGGATGTCTTTCGTAGGCTCGAACTGGCGTACATCTTTCTCCTTTTGTGGGCAATCGGGCGAAATATGGCCTCTCGCGCCGCACGTCCAACAGTTGCAATCCTTGAAACTTTCATTGGTACGAGTGTGAGCTCGTTTGAAAGTTCTTTTCTTGGTTGTTCCTCATGTTGACTTCCCTGTGGATCTAGATCCCTGTGAAGAAAACCTGGAAGGACAAGACTTTTGACCAGATTTGTAAGATCTAGCCTTTGATTTGGACCACCATGATCTCCCTTATTTTGAAGGTCTTCTGTATGATCCTCCGGACTTAGATTGAAACCCTCATTTGAAGTGTTTCTTTCTCTTTCCGTATCTTTCGCGCTGTGGTTCTCCGATGATACTCGGAAAATCATTGTTGTCGCAACAAAGAGGGGTCTTTTTTATCATTCCTCTTAGTTTCTTCTTGTTCTTCTGTAGTGTCGCTTGTTGACACCACTCTCTTATACTATCCTTGAAAAAGGACATCTTTCTGGCCACTGAATCAATTATGCCTGGAGGTATCCTGTAAGTTTGCATAAGCATTTCTCTCCATGGACTGCAAATTTTTGCGAAGAATAAATCTGTTGCCACATTCCATGGTACATCTGCTTGGAAATAATATTTGCGGAACCAATATATATATTCATCCGCATAACCTCTATTTCTCAATTCGAGAGCAAACAAAGCTTGTGTATACTCTCTTTTCTTCTCATCTTTTCCTTCCTCAAAATATTCGTCCCCAAGAAAACATATTTTGAGTAAATGACTCATACATTCGATAATTGTAAAAATATTATCGTTGGATAAGATCTCTTTTTTGAGAGGGTCTTCTGTCATTTCCCATGCCCTCTTAGCTGAACCTTTCAAACTATTTACCAATAATTGGTAAAAATGATCGTTATCAATGTCCAGCGCCGATGAAGCAACCTTCATGGATGCCATCCATTCATCGATCAAAGATTTCATATTTCTGAAATCGATGATATCTGTTGTAAGCATCAACCCGAACGGATGTGTAAGCTCAAGCATCGTTTTTGCCCAAGGGCTATTGGATGCCACCTTAGCACTTCTTGGTCGTCTCTTGTGTTGTCGAGCTATGTATGCACCGTAGTCGACTTCGTCCTTCTTCCAAGATTGTTGAGGATCAGGTACTTCTGGTATTCCAGAACTTGTACTCTCTTCTTCCTGTTTTGGAATATGATCATTCATTTTGAGATTTACCAAATCCACAATTCCTAGGTTGGAAAGGGATTCTATCAACTCTGTAAGATCTACTCTTGAGATTTCCATCCGACTTGTCTTATAAGGTCAAGTAGGAGTTCGTCGTTGCTTTTAAACTTCGGTACTTTCGTAGCCTTTCCTTTGGAGATGCTTGGTATGCGTCCGAACGAATCTTTGAAGCATTCGTTCATGGATCTACCAGTTCCCTTTGGTGACTTTCTTTTCAAATTTACAATTTTTTGTTTCAGATTTGAAACTTCTCGTTGGATCTCGGATAGAGATCGGAACATTTTCTCCATCTGTCCACCATAATAAATGATGGTCTTCTGGATCTCCCTAAGGTCTTGTGTGACCTTAGATGTGTCTGAAACAATCATGTTCCATTCTCCGTTGGATGTCATTTAATGATATCCTGTACTCTTGTTATCTCGAAATTTTTTCGGATACATTTTCTTGATTTTCTCCTCCGTTAGGCACAAGAAAATAATACTGTATAACATAATTTAATTTATTTTTTCAATAAAACTTGGCTCTGATACCACTTCGTGCATCGGATCTCAATAAATATAAATTGTGGAAAAACTCAAATATATTCTTTTATCCAAATAAAATTATTAAGTACGTGGTATTGTTATACCTTTCAGACCAGATCACAAGTATAAATACGAGTATTTTTTGGGCATTGGAATGGTTTCCAACCGATATACCAAAATAATTATATCCGAATTTTAATATAACAAAGCAACTTTGATTTGGAAATAATAAAATTGGATTGAAAAAAGTAATCTTCAAAATTAAAATAATAATTTTTTATAGATTGTCAAAGAACTTTTTGGTCTTTTCACCAAAAAATGGATATTTTGAATTATTTATTATATCAATAGGTATTTTTGAAAATTGTTATAGTAAAATGAGTATTTTAGGATATTAAGTTATTAACCCATGTTTATTATTCATAGGTAATAAATTTGCAGTTGCTATGGTGGCGCCTATTAATTACGATGAGATTATATTTTAAATTAAAATAAATATATGCCTCTTTTGCATGGGTATAAAGATTCCCCTCGTCGGCCACTATTAACTTTTCTTCATTAATTACTTGAAAACTTGAAAACTTGAGATAACTAAAAAAGTAACTACACAAGATCATTATTATATTCTCTATTCAATTCAAATTTTCTACCATTTTCTTTGATTCAATTTCACACTAATTAATGAATACAACTCTCTATTTCCCCCTAAAGTGATATATTACTATTATTAAGTTGAAGCAAAATATTTACATTCCACTCCTTTAATGAGATTTCTGTCTCATAAATTAAAATTCATAAATAAGTTAATTTCTTCTATTATATCACAATTATTTATATGAATGGGGTATATTCCACGGATTTCACGCATTCAAATCCTAACTTAAACCCTAGCTCAAACCTTAATTTTACAGTTATATTGGCCTAATTTTTAATTTGTTAGCATAATCTTTTACTTATGTTCATATAATCTTTTGCGGTGCATAACAAAACCAGAATACCTTTCAAAACATTTACATTGTAATAACATAACTTTTATGTTGTAATAATATAACTTTATGTTATTTTTTAAGTACATAAAAATTATGATATTTGTATATAAAAATTATACTAATATAATATAAAGGTTAAATTATTATAAGGTTTCAGTTATACTGCATGAATTCTTATAGTGAAAAAAATTTAAATTATTTACTGAAAGGTTATAAAAACTGTATATAAAAATTATATTATTACAACATAAAAATTATGACATTAATTTTAAAAAAATAAAAAAAATGGGAGCGGATTCAGACAGAATCGGATTCGATCCGACCCGCACATCCAATTATATAATCAATGCACTTGATTCACACAAACAGTACCCCTATTATATACATATTATGTCAGTTGTCATCAAATACAAATAGCATATACTTATTAAAAACCAGCAAACTCTCTCAATGAAATATGAGATTTAGATGTTATTTAAAATAGATATGATTGAGTGACCAATTTTTTAAAATAGCAAATATTGAGAAATTAACCATATAAAAGTGCATGCATCTGATTGGGTTTTAAATCCAAACTGCGAAATACTAAAATTAGATTGTAATCTCATCTTGGCATTATATTTTAATAATTTTATAAATATAGGACCAATAAATTGTATCATCGAGAACACGAAAATCATTGTTTAATCTATTAATGTAGCACATATCAAACATTATCTTAGATTTTCTAGTTCTTTATTATCATTTGAATTGAATTGATGCACGATTTACTTCTTTGAACCGTCCTAATTAATTAATCAGATTGTAAAATATTGTTAAAAATATATCAAACACTATCTTAGAGTTTCCTGGAGGAAAACAGCCCATGCATATATCTTAATACAAAAAAATATATGTGAAACTTGTTCGATTATAATTTCTTGAAATAAAATCCTACAATTTAAATTGGGTTAAAATTATATTTCATCTCATAACTATGATGATTTTTTTTATTTTGATCTTATAAGTATTACAATTTTCAATTTAGTCTTAAAATTTAAGAATTCATTCAATATTGGTCCAAATTTGACCAAATTTTTTGAATTTCACTGGTAAATGTCCGTCGCCACATCACTTTTAAATTATTGAAAAGTTTAAATTCAGCGAAATTCAACTAAAAATAGACAAATGCTTAAGTCATGAAACTAAATTGAACATTATAATAACTATGAGATCAATATCAAAAGACATCATAGGTATAAAACGACAAATAATTTTAACCCACTCAAATTCATTTCTACAGGTCACACTCTGTTGGATTTCTGAGTCATATTTTGATTTGTCTTAATCATGCTCATTTTCGAAAGAATATCTATTTTCAATATCATTTGTGCCATTCTAATTAAATTTGCATATCGCTCGGGTATTGAAAAATATTGGATTACGTAAAGGAATCAAAGTCAACAAGCTGTTACTATCAAATTAAACAATAAAACCATTTACCCCAAACAAAAAAAACACATTAAAATACATAAAAATTAATAAAAATAAACCCATATTGAATTAAAATTGCCAACCAGCTTTGTCATCATATTCAAAACTATTTTCATTGCCGGCTTTTGCATTTTCTTGTGGCGTTGGATTTCCAGATTTCTTCAATTCTTCAATCTTAATTTATTTTTTATTTTTAAATTCCTCCAAAAATGGCATCAGAAATAACAGAAGAAGAAGATGATCAAAATCCATATGCCATTGAAGACAAAGAAGCTGAAAAAACAAAGATCAGAAGGATTATAGATTACCAAAAATCCCTCTACTTTTCATCATCATCATCATCATCATCATCATCATCATCATCTTCTTCTTCTTCTGCAACAACTTCAGCATCTTCGTCGAAAAACACAAGCTTAATGGGGTTGATGAGAGAAGGAAGCACGTCGTTGGGAAGACTATTCGACATGGAACACACTACCCTTGCTAACTACTTCAATGATTACAGTGTTTCACCCATCATTAAACCTATTCTTTTATGGGGCAGTGACACTGATCATGATGAAGTTCATGACGATCCATGGGCCCAAATCACAGGAATCCCAGATCAAGACAAGCTTAATGAAGAGTTTGTGCAAAGGCCAAAAAGAAAGCTGATGAGAACTAAGTCTTACAAGAGATTGCCAAGATTTAGTTTGTGGAGATGTGGGAAGTTCAAATTTAGGCTTAGGTTTATTAGAAAGTTGAGAGTTATCATTAGAGGAAGGATTTTTTGACAAACACTTTGTAATTTCATTACTATGAAGTTATACCGGAGAGCTAGCTAGAGGTGTAGTAAGAGTTGATCTGTTTTCATGTTACTCGGGATCCACTCCAAGAAAATTCGATACTTTATCATTAATATACAGAGACTTATCGAGCCTTGTCGGGTTTTTAATTTGTCTAATTAATTAGAAATGGTCCAAGGACATTTCTATTATTCTATAAGTAATTGTATTGTCTTTCAAGATTATGAAATCCGTGTCCAAATAAACACCTCCATACTTGTACAAAACTGCAAGCCTAATCAAATTCGACAGATTTTGTGGCAAGGGAATATCCCCTGGATTCTTGCTCCCATCCTTGATCGAACTGAACCACTTCTCAGCCGGAGTGTTCGTGAATAAAGAACAAAAGTTGGGAAATATTGCTCGGACACGAAAACCGAGCCGATCAATGGCTTCAAAATCATGTCCCCCTCTCTAGAATCCATAGTGGTTGATAGTATCATCAAACAGCTTGTAGAGTTGGTTTTGAATAGACTTTCCAACCCGAAAAACTCCCTTTCTCCAAAAGATTCTGCAGGTGAAATCCATGTCATGAAGATGTGAAGCTTACACTGATTTCTGCTAAAAAAAAACTGTGATTTCAGAATCAAATCTTCTTTCCATATGGGATGCCTTAAAGACCCTCAAGCGTTGATGATCAACAGAATCTGCTGATTTTAATACAATCACTGGATGATGATGACGACGACTACTTGAATGCTCGAAAGCATCTGAATCGAGTGAAAATTTTAAGTAGATGATGTCGGAAAAAATGAGGACTAAGATGATGAGTGCAAAGGTGATGGTGGAAAAGATGATCAATTTGAGAGGGATGAATCTTAGAGAATCACACTTGTTGTTCAATCAAACTGAACAAATACAGAATATAAGTTTTCTGAAAAGTTCATGTTTGGAGAAGACAAGTGGTTAGTTAGGATACCATGGCTGCGACCAAGGAGAGTAACCAACAAAAACAAATATAAGTTTGATTACTTTTCAACACTTTAAATAAAGATGATATAATCTATGTTTTGAAATAGTGTTTCATTTTTTATTTTAAAATTAGTTCGTATACCACCTTTTGTAACTTAATCACATCTATTACTTATATAAAAATATGGATATTTCTTATAAAATATGGATTGTCAAATATATCCCTATTAATGATTATTATTTAAGGTTAAAATAGTAATTTAGGATTTTTATATTTAAATAATTTTATATTGAAATTATAACTAATTCAAAATTCTATAGAATTCTATTATAAAGAAAACTCTAATGTAAAAATGTTACATATAAGATATTTATATTAATTTGAATTGATCTCCACGTACAACGCTCGTGATCTAAAACTCGTCCTTTGAAAAGTATGCAATTTGATGCCCAAACTTTTTAGTTTTTGGAAAACAAGTAATGCACTATATTGCAATGTTTTAAGATATGTTTAAATGACAAGGTCATAAAATTGTGCATTTTGAAGTCAACCCATCAAATTGCTATTGCAAGCCACTTGGATATAATGACTAGTATAACTCAAGTTAAATTTTAATTTCAACTTATTTGATTAATATATAATAAAGGCTTTCATTTTCTAATACTCAATACATGAGAGTGCCTCGATTAGACATCACCAACCAGAGCATACTATGACACGAAATACACTCATCAATTCATTTCATCTTATCTATGTCTGAATCTTTTAAATAAGGTTCCTCTGAAAGAGTATCTCATAATGGAGAGTTTGGACAATATACGGTTAGTCCACCATTTTTGTACTTTATATATATAATTAAAATAAAGATATTATGCTATCGCATGTCTTTAGTGGTCATACTTTTATATAGATCAAAATTTAGTAGATTTCACCAAAGGGGTAAGAGTCCATACTACCCATTTATATAAACATTCATCTCTTTCTACCCATCAATATAACAACACATCTCAATATACCCATAAATATAACAAAATATCCCTTTATACCCATTTTTCATAGAAAATTACTATGCTACCCCTTTTGACTTTAATTATTCACAAATATGCCACACTTGCCATTAGCCATTTTCTATTTCCACACTTATATTTATTAGATCCGAATAAGTCCACTGATCAATATCAGGCCCAACATGCTTCCGTAAATAAAATAAAGCTGAGTTTAAATCATACCTCGTCTTTGTCTCTTAAGTTTCTTTGGACCTCAGTTCAGGTTTTATGGATCAAAGATCCAACCATTCGCCCGCAGTCTATGGTTCTGAAACCGATTTTCTTGGGAACCCTGATCGCAATCCTTTTCAATGGCCACCTGACTTTAAGGAGATCACGGGGAGACGCACTACTGGATGAAATTTCACTCAAAATTATAAAATTTTTGGACAGAATGTCGGAAAGCAAAAAGCCTTGTTTATTGAAGAAAATGAACTAAACTATTTTACAATATTACTACTCTCCGCCATTGGAGGAGAAACTTGATTTAGCCAATCATGGCTAAGACTCGTGAAGGGGAAACCCCCATGAACAGGAAATCTTGAAAGCTTAAACTATTACAAAACTAGAGAGAAGATTTCGAAAGCTTATGAAGAGAGAATGTTGTGTATTTTCGATGATCTTCTTCTGAGGCTAACGACCTCCTTTTATAGGCATTAATATGCTCCTGTAGGAGTCCATTATTGCCTTGCCAGCTTGCTTTCCACTTGGTTAGTGGTAATGGGCCAACCTCCTTTGATTTCCACCTACCGTTTGGTAAGTGTATCTATCTCCTTCGTTGTCTTCTTGCGTCGGCAACGAATCTCTTTTATAAGTAGAGGGGTCCTCCACTTTTGTCTAAATGCTGATTCTTCAAAGATGGCGGGTCCTGCCACTATCCCATGTCTGAATTAGCATCCCATGCTTGATAATACTGTATTCCTATCCTATTACATTATTTAGAATACAATACAGCTTGTTAACAATCGAGTCGAATTAGACCCGTTTCCTCTTATTACATTTTTTGTTTTTATTTTCTAAAAACCTTTCCCTTTTCCCTTTTTCTTTGGGTAGTCGGGTTTGTCCTTTTTATTTTGAAACCCTGTCCAAACAGTGGTTTCTCTTGTGTTTGACAGTAAGAGCATATCCGCTCTCCCCATCTTCCGATATGTATCATATTACATATCTTCTTCCTTGTTTGTTCCGTTGCTGGAACCTTGTTTTCCCAGATTAACTTTCTCTTATTTTCGAAGAGATTTTCACCAAATCCGGTAGTTGTTCCTGTCATGGAATTTAACAGGAATGATCCGTTCACAGAATTATGAAATATTTTGAACGGATACTTCACTTTGTCCATCTCGGTGAGACAGACCCATAGACCCCATGCTCGCCTGGTTGATATATCGTTTTTAGTCAGGGCTACGACCAAAGGGCTGTTTTCTGGGGGTGTTTTGGCGCGGTTTATCGCCCCCATCTCAGGTCTCTGTAGTTTTATGAATTGAAAAACTGGATGAGACCCTTTTCCTGTAATTTCTGGAGCAGTAGAGATAATTTTTAGCTCCAATATATCTCCTCGCCCTAAGTACGGGTTGTTCTGCCATGAATCGTGCACAGCAGTGGCTATCCAATCCGGTAATTTAGAAATCTTCGGAAAGCTAGGTGCGGTAGTGAAAACTGAAGCAATTGCTCCAAAATCGAACAATTCCCGCACATCATGAGGGTTTACCCCCGGAAGCATCCAAAGTCTTGGATACTTGCCAGACCAATCAGCAGTAATTCTGTTCGGATTGATCCCATTTCTTGTCACCAATTTCTCCCATGTTTTTTGGTAAACCTGTAGAGGAGAAATAGCTTGATTAGTGTTAACCTGTCTAGGGCCAGTCTGAGGCCTTAGATTAACCTCTCCCTCTTTTACCCCAGAGGTGCTGGGTTGACTCGGGTTGTCTGGCATTGCTTCCTGACCTTCCGAATTAATAATTTTATGGGAATCCGATAAAACACTTGGTTCGGCCTTATCAGCCTTTTCACCGATATCCGATAAAAAACTTTTATCAGCAGGATGTCCTGCTTCGGGTATAAAAGTACCCTGTTTGTTCATCGATGATGAACTCCTCTCGTATAATTCTTTCTGCATCACCGATGGTGAACAGACCTTGTTTACAGGTTCTACTAATGCATTCCACAAATCATTATTTGAAGTTATGGCTGCACGTAGAGTCATTTGGACTTTGTCCAAATCAGCTTTCTGGACATAAGATGTCGCTTTGGCTCTTACCCTTAGCACCTCAAATGCCTTGTAGTGCTCCTCAAGATTTTCCCTAAGGTGCCTTGCTCGTATTGTGATGGAATCTGCTTCAAGAATATCCATCTCTTGTTAAGAAATCTGCAAGAACATTCTCATTAGATTTTACTATGACAATATTAAAGAGATAATATTGGCATTCTGCTTGCCACCTGATAATACGTGCTTTTTCAATCTTTGATTCAAGTTTATTTTTCAAAAAAGCTTTAACGTTAGTATTATCAACTTTTAATATAAATTCTTTGGCTAATAAAAATAAAGACCACTTTTTAAATGCCTTCCAAACCGCAAAGAATTCTTTCTCGTTAATATGCCAAACTCTAGCTTGTTGTTCTGTAAACAATCCTCCTGTATATCTACATGGTTCTTCACCCCGTAGATGTCTTTCGGATGAGCACTGCTGCCCATCTGAAATCATTAGCGTCTGTGTAGACGACTAATTGATCCTCATCTTGAGGAATCGCGAGCTTTGGTAAGTTACTACAAACCTGTTTTAACTCACGAACTCGTTGGGAATGAATGTCTTTCCATTTCTATTTGGTCTTCTCATCCTTTTGTAATAAAGGACGGAAATCCTTACGATATTTTGCCAAGTCTTTAATAAATGAACCTGCAAAATTAATCACTCCTAAGAAGCTTTGAAGGTGCTTCTTATCTCTAAGAACATCTGGAAAATTGCAGATTTTCTCCACAATATGTTCCTGTAGTTCCATTCCTGCATGATCAATAATAACACCGAGGAACTCGATTCTATTAACCGCGATTATTGCCTTCTTTTCAGAGAGCACTAATCCTTCTTTATGACATGCTTCTGAAAATATTTCAAGATGCTTTAAATGATCTTTCATATTTTTAGAGGCAATTAAGATATCGTCTATGTAAACAAACATAAACTCAAAATAATCTTTAAATAGATTATCCATCTTTCGTTGGTATATCTGAGGTGCATTCGCAAGCCCCATAGGCATTACGTTCCAGATATACTGACCTTGTGGTGTAGAAAAAATAGTTAATTTTTTAGACTCTTTTTCCAACTTAATCTGGTAAAACCCAGATTTGCAATCAAACTTTAAAAACACTTTTGATCCTTTAATGCAATCAATTAGGTGTTCTCTGCTTGGGATATAATAACCATCAAATTCGGTAATCTTATTAATACCTTGATAGTTAATTACTAACCTTACTTTTCCTCTCTTTATTTCACCATGGTTTCTTACTAAAAACCCTGGGCTACTATAAGGAGAAATACCTGCTTCGATCAGCTTGAGATCGATATGCTCTTTGATAATCTTTTGCATATCCTTTCGATCCTCAAGGTTCATCTGAATCGGCTTGTATCGAACCAACTCGTATCGGTATTGTTCTTTTACCTTCAACGTTGCTTCGATCTGGTTTTTATCCCACCAGGCTAAAGGATTTTCATTGTAGTTCCTCTGAATTAGCCTCTTAACATTTTCAAGGGAAAGTAGACTTTCCTCATCAATGTCAATTGGTGGTGGTCCTTCTTGTAAGGCATTTTTCAGAAACTGAATAGCTTCTTCGTGTGCCTTCTTCATTCCTTTTTGTCTATAAGACAAAAGGGCTTCACCAAATTTCCTCTTATCCTGCATTTTAGGATGAGTCAACTTGGCTTCATTATCACCACGTTTGCTGCGAAAATTGATAGGCATGATCCTATTAAAAGCTTTCTCTCGCCGCAAAACCTGTATCACACTACCACAGTTAGTAGTAAAGGTTAACAGATTCTTGTGATTATCCTGCTCATATTTTGCAAAAGTTTGGATAAAATTATTACCCAGCAATATATCAGCACCTGTATCATGAATATAGATAGGTGGCATTCTTACTTTATACCAAGGGGTACCGAATGCGCCTCCAATCATTATTCGTGATTCCCGAATACCTCTATTGAGTATTAGGATTTTCTGGGAAAATCCCTTCCTGCAATAATAGGTAGTTTTTCCACTGCTTCGCTGGGGAAAACACCTGGCTTTGCTGTGCAAATGCCTAAACCTGAATCAATATAAGCTGCAAAATATTCCGTCTTATATTGATCATATAATATCCCTACAGATATATATATAGAGAAAATACTTGTCATTCAGAATCGTTTGGATAGATTCCTCTTTTCCATGATTCTAACAAGTTTATCCTTAAGCTTCTAATATTATGCTCCCGGATTAACTCTAGAAAACTTATTTGATGAGTTTGTTCATTATCTCGCATCTCCCTTATGCGTTCTGTCAACTCATCTTTCTCTTTTCTGAGATCTTGGATCTCATCATCAATACATCTCCCTGGCATAACTTAGAACCCTTCTGGATTGTTTGGATAAATCATTCTCCTCCAGCGTTTTAGCATGTCTATTCGTGCGTTTATTTGATTTATCTTTAACGCAGCCTCTTGTATCCTTATGACTTCTTGGATACTTCTTTGTTCTGGTAGATTTTGCTCTCGCAAAGATCTTAACAGATTTCTTGTCTCGGTTCTTTGTATCCTGAGATCGGTGATCTCTTGGTCCAGCTTAATTCCTGGCATAATGGTCTTATTCCACCCTGATTGTATGTCCATTAAGGTCGAACTCCATCCATTTTTCATCTCTTCTCCAGGGCTTATGTTTCTCAAGGAAACTTAACCCTAGGGTCATAACTCTTTTAGTTATGCCTGCACTTCCTGTAACAGATACATGATAGCCTGCTATTTCTATCATGCCTTCATATCTATTTATACTTGGTTGTTGTAAATGATATATCTCCTCATAAGGAAACAAATTATCAGTTTTAGATATATCAAAAACAATATGGATTTCTTTCCATTCATTATTAGGGCATCTAATTTTAACATTTCTTACCCTAATTTTTTGTGGATACAAATCCTCACATGGTTCTTTTCCTTTTAGGCTTAGAATCCTACCTTCGGAAAAGGACAATCTGTTACTAATTTCCGAATCAAACCTTAATGATCTATTGTTTAAAATAGGTTGATCCTTAATTAGCAAATTAACACCCCCTAACCTTGGTATTTGGATTGGGTCTGGTGTTCTAACTTTTGCGAATTCCTTAAAAATTATAGGAATTTCTATATACTCTTTCCTAAGAAACATATCTGAATGATGTGTGTTGGAAAGTGCATATGCAATTCTATACGTGATAGAATATGGACTATTTCCTTCTTTCATAAGATCAGGTCTTTTAAAATCCTGATGAAGGGTTAATACTCTGCTAAAATCTTGGTCAGCTAGGTTGTATGCAATCCTAAGATGAATGTCAAACATAAGTTTGCCCGCATACAAATTACCAACCATTGTACCTAGACAACTTTCTCTTAAATTATTGATTATTTTATCCATTACAGATAAATGCAATTCAGAATCAATTCCTTCTTTGAAGGTAGCTTTAATCACTACTTCAATGGTTCCAATATGGATCCATTTCATTGTGACCGCTACTTCCTCTTTGAGATGACTCAGTTCTTCAAGAATTTCTTTTTTTGGAATAAGTTGCATCTCAACATTATTACCGGTTAGATTTATGGGAAGAGAAAACTCACCTGAGTTTACCCGATAAATGATATGGTGCTTGCGCTGTCTTATCCCGATCTTGTCACAAAATCGATTAAGACTTCCTTTCTTAAATCCATCATATGGACCTATTGTTGAATCCTGTCTCATGATCTTTTCCATCGTCTTTTTAGAGATGGTCATTTTTTAGAAGAATCCTGATAGATTGTCCGACGCCTGGAGTCTATCTTCCTGTTCCCCGGAGCTACTCGTCTGATTCTGTGGATGATCCATCGGATCCTTCTGAATCAGATTCGAATTCTTCTTCATAGATGCTTTCATCTGAAGAGATATCCTCGAACTTGTATACTGGCACCAAATCACCATAAAAGACAGCATCACGGATGTCTTTTGTAGTATCGAACTGGCGCACATCCTTCTCCTTCTGTGGGCAATCGGGTGAAATATGGCCTCTTGCACCGCACGTCCAACAGTTTCAATCTTTGAAACTTTCATTGGTATGAGTGTGAGCTCGTTTTAAAGTTCTCTTCCTGGTTATTCCTCCTGTTATCTTTCATGTGGATCTAGATCCTTGTGAAGAAAATCTGGAAGGACCAGACTTTTGACCAGATTTGTAGGATCTGGCCTTTGATTTGGACCACCAAGATCTCCCTTGTCTGGAAGGCCTTCTGTATGATCCTCCGGACTTAGATTGAAACCCTCTTTTGAAGTGTTTCTTTCTCTTCCCGTGTTTTTCTCGTTGTGGTTCTCCGATGATACTCGGAAAATCGTTGTTGTCACAACAAAGAGGAGTCTTTTTCATCATTCCTCTTAGTTTCTTCTTGTTCTTTTGTAGTGTTGCCTGATGACACCACTCTCTTAGGCTGTCTTTAAGGAAAGACATCCTTCGAGCCACTGAATCAATTCTCCCCGGAGGTACCTGATAAGTTCGTATTAACATTTCTCTCCATGGGCTGCATATTCTTGCAAAGAATAATTCTGTTGCAACTTTCAGTGGTATCTATGCCTCGAAGTAGTATTTACGGAACCAATATATATATTCGTCCACATGACCAATACTTCGTAACTCGAGAGCATACAAAGCTTGCGTGTATTCTCTCTTCTTTTCTTTCATCAAAGTATCCATCTCCGATGAAATATAGTTTGATCAGGTTCCCAATCTTTTCGATAATTTCGAAAATATTATCTTTAGATCGGATTTCTTCTTTAATATGGTCTTCCGTAGAATCCCACATTCTCTTAACTGAACCTGTCAAGCTGTTTACGATAAGTTGGCAAAAATGCTCCTTATCGATATCTAATGCTGATTACGAGACCTTCATGGACGCCATCCATTCATCGATTATAGTTTCCATGTTCCTAAAATCGATGATATCTGTTGTAAGTGTCAACCCGAACGGGTGTGTTGGTTCAAGCATCGTCTTCGCCCAAGGGCTATTGGATGCTGCTTTCTCCCATCCTGGCCGTCTCTTATGTTGTCGAGCTGCATGGGTACCGTAGACAACTTCATCCTGTTTCCATGTTTGTTGGGAAACGGGTGTATCGGGTACTTGTGCTTCAGGTACTCCAGTACTTGTACTCCCAACTTCCTCCTTAGGAATGGGCTCATTCATCCTGAGCTTAACCAGATCCACAATTCCCAGATTGGAAAGTGATTCGGTTAATTCTGCAAGATCAACTCTTGAGACTTCCATCAGACTTTTCGTATGATGTCAAGTAAGAGTTCATCGTAGCTTTTAGACTTCGGGACTTCCGTAGCCTTTCCTTTTGGGATTTTTGGTTTATCTCCGAACGTATCTTTGTATCATTCGTTCATTGATCTACCGGTTCCCTTAGGTAATCTCCTTTTCAGATCTAAAACTTATTGTTTTAGATCTAAAACTTCTCCTTGGATCTCAGTTAGAGATCGGACTATCTTCTCCATCTATCCACCATAATAAATGATGATCTTTTGGATCTCCCTAAGGTCTTGAGTGACCTTAGATGTGTCTGGAACAATTATGTTCCAATCTTCGCTGGATGTCATTACAGATATCCTGCACTTGTGTTATCTCGAAATATTTTCGGATACATTTTTTCTTGATTTTCTCCTCCGTTAGGCACAAGAAAATAATATTGTATAACATGATTTAATTTATTTCTTCAATAAAACCTGGCTCTGATACCAATTCTGGCATCGGATCCCAATAAATATAAATAGTGAAAATTTCAATAAATTTTCATCCAAATGATAATTCCTTAGTACGTGGCTTTGTTATACCTTTCTGACCAAATTACAAGTATAAATACGAGTGTTTTTTGGGGCACGGGAAAGGTTTCCAACCGATATACCAAGCTAATTATATCCGGATTTTTCATAAATGTGGCTATAGCAAATTGGTTTGGTATCCTTAATTTTGGAGTGGCAAAACAAATTTCAATAATTAAAAATTCATTTTTTATGGGATGTCAAAGGGTTTTTTGGTCTTTTTACCAAAAATGGGTATTTTGGGCTTATATGTTATATTTGTGGGTATTTTGGGTTTAGGTTTTATAAAAATGGGTATTTTCAACCCTTATCCCTTTCAAATGCTATGTACCTTTTATTCGTACATCTACATACCTACTGCATATTTAATTTGCCATCAACACTAGATACCTTATTTAAAAGGGAAAATGGCCCTTTTATACTCATTTTTATAAAGTTTGATTCCTTTTTACCCATCAATATAATAATTGATCCTTAAATACCCCTAAATATAACAATTGATCCCAAAATATTCATTTTTGAATTAAGTTAACTTCAAATGGATCCCACGAGTCCAATCAAACCCATGATTTAGTTATTATTTTATTAAATAAAAAATTATTATTTTCTTAAATACTAATAATAACATTATTAATTAGTGATGTTCCAAAACATTAGTAATATTACTATAGTAATAATTTAATGTTTTCGAACATTAAGAATTATTATTTTCGAAAATAATTATTTTACTAATGTTCGAAAAACATTAATAATGTTTGAACATTAGTTAATATTAGTTAATTTCGAAAATAATAATAAATGGAATATTACAAAATTTTCGAACATTACTTAACAAGTAGTATGCATTTTCGACAATTACCTAACAAATAGTATTAATATTTGAAATATAGTTATAAAATCTAATTACCTATTTTCGAACATTAGTTAATTTTGAAAATATTAATAAATGGAACATTAGTTAATTTTTAAAATATAATTATAAAATCTAATTACCTATTTTCGAACATTATTTAATTTCGAAAATATTAATAAATTGAACATTAGTTAATTTTCGAAAATTGTAATGTTTGAAAATTGCAATTGTGATTTTCGTACATTGTAATTGTTCGAAAATAGTAACTAATTGTAATTTTCGAAAATTGTAATGTTCAAAAATTAGTTACTATGCAATTGTAATTTTCGAAAATTGTAGTTTCACAATTAATTACTATGCAATTTTCGAACATTATAATTAGTTACTATTTTCGAATAATTACAATTTTAGAAAATTACAATTGCATAGTAACTAATCTTCGAAAATTAGATTATAATGTTTCAAAATTGCACTATCACTAATATAATATATACAATTGCACTCTCAGTATTACTATGCACTATCACTATTATTAAGTCAATGTTCGAAAAAGGTATTACTATGCAATTGCATTTTATTATAATATATATAATTGCACTATCACTATTTTCGAAAATTGCTATTATAATATATACTAATAGTAATAATTTATATACTAATTTTCGCCCATTTTATATTGTATAATAGTAATAATTGACGAAAATATTTTCTAGTATAATTGGCGAAAATTAGTAATATTCGAAAACTTGAATAGTAATAATTGGCGAAATCTTGAATAGTAATAATTGGTGAAAATTAGTAATGTTCAAAAACTTGAATAGTAATAAAATAATTTTCGCCCATTTTATATTTTATAATAGTAATAATTGGCGAAAACTTTTATTGTAATGTATGAAAATTTGGACATAACATTTTTAATAATATTTTATTATTTTCAAGGTGACACCTATTATTAATTATTAATTTAGGCACACTTTGTTATTTATTTTCCAAAATTGGTGTCAGAATAATTTTCGAAAACTTTTACTGTAATGTTCAAAAATTAAGACATCACATTTTTAATAATATTTTATTGTTTTCAAGGTGACACTTATTATTAATTATTAATTTAGGTACACTTTGTTATTTATTTTCGAAAATTGGTGTCAGAATAATCTTCGAAAACTTTTACTGTAATGTTCGAAAATTTGGACATAACACTTTTAATAATATTTTATTATTTTCAAGGTGACACTAAATTAATTATTAATTTAGGCACACTTTGTTATTAATTTTCGAAAATTGTATTATTAATTTCCGAAAACATTAATAATAAATTGTCGAAAACATTATTGTTAAAGTTGGAAGATTAAAATTTTTGAACTTCAACAATAATGTTCGAAAACATAAATAATAATATTAATAAGTTTTCAAAACATTGTTATTAATTTTCAAAAATTGCATAATTAATTTTCGAAAATATAGTGAGTGCAGTGTGTTATTATTAATTGCATTATTAATAATTAATTAATAATTTTTGAAAATTAATAACATAGTATGTTATTATTAATTAATTTTTGAAAATTAATGAGGGCAGTGTGCCGTATGTTATTATTCTTAATTTTCGAAAATCTATAATTAATTAATGAATGCAGTGTGCTATGTTATTATTTTTAATTTTCGAAAATTCCTAGTTATAATATTAATAATTAAAGTCAATTTTCGAAACTCTATTAAGAATAATCATGATATACATTTTCGTCAATGTTCGAAACTCTATTAAGAATAGTCATGATATACATTTTCGAACTTTATTAAGTCAATGTTCGAAAATTAAAGTTAATGGGCGAAAATGAAGTAATGTTGTCAGTAGCTACTATTTTATATTTTATAACTAATATTTTCCCATTTAATAATATTTGTTAAGTAATTCTCGAAAATTGCTACTATTTGTATAATAAAGTTCAAAAATGTATATCAATGTTCGAAAATTAAAATTAATGGACGAAAATAAAGTAATGTTCGAAAGAAGCTACTATTTTATATATTATAACTAGGAATTTTCGAAAATTAAGAATAATGTTTTAGAAAATTATTAATATTATTATTAATGTTTTCGAACATTATTATTTACAAAAATAATAATTTTCGAAAATTGCATAGGAATGAATTTTCGAAAGTTAAGAATAATGGTTTCTACAATTTTTAATATTATTATTAATGATTTCGAAGATTATTATTTTCGAAAATAATAATCTTCGAAAATTGCATAGGAATTATAAAAAATTAATAATAATGTTTTTGAAAAAATTATTAATATTATAACTCATGTTTTCGAACATTATAATTTTTGAAAATAATAATCTTCGAACATTACTATGCAATTTTTGAAAATTAATAATAATGTTTTTGAAAATTATTAATATTATTATTAATGTTTTCGAACATTGTTATTTTCGAAAAAATAATCTTCGAATATTACTATGCAATTTTCGAAAATTAATAACAATATTTTCGAAAATTAATATGCTTTTTCGAAAAAACATATTAATTTTCGAAAATAAATGCATTAATTTTAGCCAATTACTATTACTATTAGTTATATTAGCAATTATATTACTAATTTTCGCCAATTATATTAAAAAATATTTTCGCCAATTATTACTATTATACAATATAAAATGGGCGAAAATTAGTATATAAGTTATTACTATTAGTATATATTATAATAGCAATTTTTGAAAGTAGTGATAGTGCAATTGTATATATTATATTAAAATGCAATTGTATAGTAATAGTGATAGTGCATAGTAATAGTGAGAGTGCAATTGTATATATTATATTAGTGATTGTGCAATTTTGGACCATTATAATCTAATTTTCGAAGATTAGTTACTATGCAATTATAATTTTCTAAAATTGTAATTGTTCGAAAATAGTAACTAATTATAATGTTCGAAAATTGCATAGTAACTAATTGTGAAATTACAATTTTCAAAAATTACAATTACATAGTAACTAATTTTCGAACATTACAATTTTCAAAAATTACAATTAGTTACTATTTTCGAACAATTATAATGTTCAAAAATCACAATTGCAATTTTCGAACATTACAATTTTCGAAAATTAACTAATGTTCGAAAATAGGTAATTAGATTTTATAATTATATTTCAAAAATTAACTAATGTTCCATTTATTATTATTTTTGAAATTAACTAATGTTTGAAAATAGGTAATTAGATTTTATAACTATATTTCGAATATTAATACTATTTGTTAAGTAATTGTCGAAAATGCATACTACTTGTTAAGTAATGTTCGAAAATTTTGTAATATTCCATTTATTATTATTT
Source organism: Scutellaria barbata (assembly GCA_028654395.1). NCBI lineage: Eukaryota > Viridiplantae > Streptophyta > Magnoliopsida > Lamiales > Lamiaceae > Scutellaria > Scutellaria barbata. The sequence continues at coordinate 2,464,674 of CM053644.1, forward strand.
TCGAAATTAACGAATATTAACTAATGTTCGAACATTATTAATGTTTTTCGAATATTAGTACAACAATTATTTTCGAAAATAATAATTCTTAATGTTCGAAAACATTAAATTATTACTATAGTATTATTACTAATATTTTGGAACATTACTAATTAATAATGTTATTATTAGTATTTAACAAAATAATAATTTTCTATTTAACAAAATAATAACTAAATCATGAGTTTGATTGGACTCGTGGGACCCATTTGAAGTTGACTTGACTCAAAAATGGGTATTTTGAGATCAATTGTTATATTTAGGGATATTTAGGGATCAATTATTATATTAATAGGTAAAAAGAGATCAAACTTTATAAAAATGGATATAAAGGACCATTTTCCCTATTTAAAATCTCTTTTAAAAAAATTAACCAAAATAAGTATTGCAAACCTTTGGATTTTTGGACCTAAAGTATCAAAATCATAATAAATTTGAGGGATGAAATTATAAGTACCTCATTATAATTTTTTTTTTTTTTTTAACTAAGTGTTTGAAATTATCTTTTTTTAGTGAAGAGAATATTTTTTTGGATCATTGTATTTTTAATGAAAGTTACCTTGTACCAACCCATATCATCATATTTTATTGCATATCAATGTGTCATAGTATTATATTTCACCATGTACCAGCTTGCATCATCCTATACATCTCCATACCATAACGAATGTGGTTTGTACCATCATATCTTCATACCATTATTTATGTAGATCGTACCATCATACTACAATCTCGTACCATCATATTACACTTTAAATGTTAGAAAGATATAATTGGGCAAAAATCATTTTTCTTGACTAAAAACGAATAAAATTTAATAATTTTGACAAAAAATAATGTTTATAAGTAGAGATGTTTAAAAAGGACGACTCCCATTAAATTTGATACAAAATGGCATCAAGATCAACCAAATCATTGAAAATATTGAAACTAAGCATCCTATCTAGTTCAGATAATATATCATTCACAAAGAAAATATTCACAACTATGCACATTTTTCCAAAGCAATTAAATCGGTGTTATATGTAATTGTTAGAACAAATTTCCATACCTGAAAATTGCTGATGATGAAATCCAAATCACAAAACATTTTGCCAGTTATTTGCAGCAGATCTGCTAGATGAACCGTCAAATCTCAAGCTCCTATCACCATTCAAGAAACAACAACAATCAATGTCCGTTTCTAATTATAGAAAACATAACTCGTTTATAATTATATTTTTGGAATGAAGTATATTTTTACCCGCTCGTTGATGAACATTGGGTCGTGGAGCACGCTAGCAGAATGTCTTTGATCAATTGGAGCTCCTTCACAACATCAACAATGTCCATGCGTTCTACGGGCGATTCCATGGAACAAGCCACTCCGATTCTCATGATGGAGATCAAACATTCTCGTTCTTGATCCAACCTAGTTTGTGCTGCAACATCACTTGCTGGCAATGTTGTCCCAACTATTCTGGCGTCTAAAATTTCCTCGACTGCTTCAGGCAGTGACGTTTTGACATAGTCGTGTAGGTTCAATCCGTCCACAAACGTGTCGTCTGTAGGCTTTTTGCCCGTAAAAATCTCCAGCAAGAGAATGCCCAAGCTGTAGACATCACCATCAGGTGAATACTTGCTTCCTAGACCATACTCTGCATGTAAGACAGTTTTAAGACAACTAGATTCAGACATGACATTAATCCTGTAACAAAACCATGACTGAGAATTAACATTACCTGGTGGAGAATAGCCAATGGTTTCTCTAGGGATGAACTTGGACAAGCCAAAATCTCCGACATGGGCGTTCATTTCATCATCAAGAAGAACGTTTCTTGGCTTTAGATCACCATGGATGATCATTCTGTCACGATGATGAAGATGATCGAGTGCAGATGCTACATCAATGGCGATGCTCAGTCTTTGAACAAGGCCGAAAATCCTCAGATTCTCGTTACTGTGAAGCCAGCTCTCCAAACTCCCATTAGGCATGAACTCATACACCAATGCTTTGAACTCATTACCTGAATGATCAGTAGCAGACAAGGTAGTGTAGATTCTTACAAGATTCCGATGCCTGATGTTTCTCAAGGCTCGGAGTTCAGCTGTTAAGGGCTTGATATTCGCTCGACTCTGGAGATCAAACACCTTCAAAGCAATAACAGTTTGATCCGATTCTAGTGTCGCTTTATACACAGAGCCAGATGTGCTAACACCTATCAAATTTGCTGAAGAAAAGCCATCTGTTGCTTTATGTAGAGAATCATAAGTGAGTTTCGAAAACATTCTTATTTCGGATTCAGAAAACACTGAAGGATCCATACGTTTTCTCCATAAACAACGTATTATGAGAAAAGAAATGATAAAAACCAGTGCAAGAACTCCACAAAGTAAAGGAATCATTCTTATTTCCAACTCATTCTTACGACACAGTGGTTGTCCTAAATCCGGTATACCACCACAAAGCTTATCATTGCCTGTTATGGAGAATGCAGATGCATTTCTGAAAACCCCTTCACTCGGTATCTGACCCTCGAATTGATTGAAAGAAAGATTCAAATTCTTGAAAGACAATCCTTGAAGAAAATCCGGGATGTGGCCACTAAGGTTGTTGTAAGAAAGATCAAGTTCTTGTAAGTGCTGAAAATCACCAAAACTGAGAGGAATACTTCCATTCAAGAAATTCCTATTGAGGTGAAGTGAACGCAATTGCCTTAGCTTAGACAAAGATGACGGAATATAGCCTGAAAGCTCGTTTTCAGACAAATCCAGCAATTGCAGCTTAGGCGGATTGCCTAGAACAACAGGAATTGTACCTGTCAGCTTGTTCTTTTGCAACTGTAATTCAATCAAGTTAACTAGGCTTGCAATTCCTACACCTATTGGTCCTGATATATGATTAGCTCCTAATCTCAATGACAAAAGATTTGTCGAAAAATTTGAAACAGAATAAGGCAAAACACCTCCAAACCCACAATTGCTCAAATCAAGAACATGTAAATTCCTACAATTTGTGAGGGAATTCAAGAATAGTAAGTCACTATTTTCTCCTATTCCAAGACGATTATCAGCAAGAATCAATGTCCAAAGATTAGCCAAACCTCGAAAATCAATCGAAATTTTCCCAGTAAATCTATTCCCAGTGATGTCGAATTCAACAAGATTTGTAGCATTAGACAATGAAACTGGAAGTGGCCCTGTAAACAAATTATGCCCAACATTCAAGACTTGCAAATTAGGGAGATTATAACCCAAATCAAATGCCAAAATTCCTTCTAACAGATTGTGAGGCACAGATAATGCAACAAGAGATGAAAGATTAAAAATCTCTTGAGGAATCATACCAAAAAATTGATTCAAACCCAGACCAAGAAAATTCAGGGTTTTCAGTTTCCCAAAAACAGCAGGAATATTACCATGGAAATTGTTTGCAGAAAATGAAAATGACCTAATTGAAGAAAAATTGCCAAAGCTTTGAGGAATATTTCCAGAGAGATTATTGTAATGAAGCTGAATTGTTTCAACTTTTTGTAGATTCCCAAGCTGAGGTGGCACAATCCCTGTCAACCTATTCCACCCTAACCTAATAAGAACGAGGCTGGAGCAGCTGGAGAGATTGGCAGGAATATCGCCGGAAAATGAGTTGTGGGTCAAATTGAGGTGGCGGAGCCTAAACAGACCACCAATTTCAGGTGCGATTTTGCCATGGAAATCATTGAGCTCGAGATTGAGGCCTTTGAGGAAAGTGAGATTACTTATGTGAGGAGACAAAGTGCCTACTAAACCGAGTGAGGATAAATTTAGGGTTCTGACTCGTTGATGAAGATGGGAACAAGAAACGCCAGGCCATCTGCAGAAATGTAGTGAATCATTCCAGGATTTGAGGATTTTGTGTGGGTCGTGAGATATTTGCTCTTTAATGGCGAGTAATGCAAGCATGTCGGTTTCGTTGCTTGTTTGAAACTGTGGTGAGTGTAATAGGATGATGACGATGAAGGGTACCAGAATCATCTGTGAAGTTGTCATGGAGGAGAGACACAGAGACTGGCCAAAGTCTATCTATTTGTATCAGCTTCTTGGAGGGAAACATTTTCAACCGACAATTTTTTACTCCTTCAATTTTGGTTTTCTTTTTATCTATGTATTTATTTTAATATTTAGTTTTGTTTTAGCATTAAAAATGTCGGTAAAATTGAGTACCTATTTTTTATAACAATCTTGTTGATCCAACATTAATATATTTCCATCGTTAATGTGTTAGATATCTAATATATTTATATATTTTATGATCATTATATTTATTAATGAACATATTAGAAATTGCTCAAAATTAGTATTTTAACAAACAGCGATAATGATGCAACTCTTCCATATTCAATGTTGAATTGTCTTCTTCACCTAATTGTTAGTTTACACAAATTCACTCATCTAGTTATAAAATATGTAAATGCAAGATGAAATCATATTTTCCAAAGGAACTCCAAATGAGGTGATTTCTGATTGGGATTTCAATTTGCTATATCACTAATTATATTTCATCTCAAAAACTAATATAATTTTCAATTTTAACTCACAAAGGAATAATTTTACCTTGTGACAGGTACAATATATTTGTCACCCAATGAAGCAATAATTTAACACCTAACCAATGGGTTAAGAACTTTAAATAAAATGGAGACAAAAACTCAGCAAGACAGTTCACTGACATTGATGTGAGTTGACATCACTATATGTAAATCACAAAATAATAATAAATAAAACAAAACCTTTCAAAACTTACAATAAAAACAAGAGAAAAAAACAATATTGGTTAGTTATTCTTAGATAAGATTTCCATGGATTCTATTATTTTGTGAGTTCACCAAATAACATTGGGCCTGTCCTATGACTAGTCACCTTGAGAATGAAGAGACCCGTTAGGCCCAAAATTGAAGCCATTTCAAATCGCCAGAGAGCCCATTCTTTGTTGGGCTAGAAAAAACGATTGCAAAAGCCCATATTTTTAGTAACATATTTTTTTACAATTTGGTATAATTGATAATTTATAGTGGCTAATCTTAATTAGATCCAAATTTAAATTGGTGAATTAGCATCAATTCATTTGGCCCAAATCAAGTAATAACTGTGTTATAATATAAATTTACACCTCATATACTTTATTATACAAAACTCTAGCATTAATCAATAAAAAACATCAGTTGTAGTAAGATGAAGATAAAAAAGTCAGTATTTAGATCATAGATATAAAAGAATTCCAAATTTTGAATTTTTGTGTTAACCATTTTTTATAGAATTACACAATATAATTCATATAAAAATATAAAAAATTTAGAATAAATTTTATAACAAAACTCAATTTATAAATTAGTTTTCAATTTTAGACCTGGATTTTAAAGTTTCTCAATAAGGGATTCAATTTCACATTTTTTTTCAATTCAAGGCCTGAAATTTAGATTGAGTTCTTAATTTAAGACAATTTTTTTTTATATTTATAAATTTATTTATATTTCAATATATATTCATATTTTGGATAAATTAAGTCAAGTTAGTGTGTTTTAAAAATAATTTTCATCCAACTTATCTTAAAAATATATATATATATATAATTAATTAATTTAATTCATAAAATATAATTTATATTAAATATTAAAATCGATTTTCTATACTTTTATATCATAAAATTAAGAAAATAAACGAATTTTAATTTTTTAATATATAAATTAATATATATATATATATATATATATAAATTAATACAAGTCCAATGAAGATATTTCCAAAACTGCACGAACTTATCTTAATTTATCTAAATTATAAATACATATTAAAATATAAATGAATTATAAATAAGAAAAAAAATGAAATTTTGTTTTGAATTGAGAATTCAATCTAAATTTTAAGTTTTGAATTGAGAAAAAATATTAAATTGAATCTCTTATTAAAAATCTTTAAAATCGAAATCCAAAATTGAAAACTAATTTATTCAAAAATTTATCGTAAAAACGTAAGTTGTTATATATGTATGCTGGCAAAAAAATCCATATAATCCAATGAAAATGGATTATAGAAAAGAGGAAGCCACGTGGCTGAAGATCAGTGTCTCTATTGCCCACGAAATTTGCAGGCACCAAGCAATCCAATCCAATCTCCAATTAACACAAATAAAACCAACTTATTAACAAAATCTGAATCTCACACAGACAAAACAATCACCCCTTTTTTCTGGAATCATCTAACTTGTAATATTATATATATATAAATTTCTTGAATGCTACCTTTTCTTCATCCTTTAAAAACACTGCAACTGTACTGAATTGGAGGGAGGAGAAATGGAGACGTTATCGGGTTCATGTTTGAAGTTCTTTACGAAGGAGAACGAGAGAGAGGTTTGGTGCTCAAGAGAAATCGCTCTTAGACAAGAAATCGGGTTTCTTGTACACCAAAAGCGTGTTTCAAATAGGTTTAGTCTGCACCCTAAGTTTACTCCTTCCATTTCTGCACTTTCTTCAGCTCAGGTGATGCTAATTTTTTATTTTTTTTTCTTTTTTTATGTTGTTGATCTCTAGTTATTTGTGTTTAAGGAGATATGGAAATATGTCTTGTAATTAATTGTGGGATTCTTGTTCTGTTTTTTTCCAGCTTCTTGTATTACACTCTGTGAAAGCTTAGAGAGTTTATTTATTTAATTATTTTCTTTTGTTTTTATGAATCCTATGAATTTGTCAACAACTTTTGCAGATTATCCCTATATAAAGAATTTAATTATTTAATTATGGATTTTTCAGTGAAGATAATTTAAGATAGCAAACATTTAAGAAAACACAAAAATAAGAAGGAATAAAAGAGGGAGAAGGAATAGCATAAACAACTTGATTCTGATTGTGTAATGTGATACAATTTTTGCAGACAAATGTTGAAACTGAAGAAATCCAGACAAATTCCTCAGGTTATTATTTTTTTTACAGTTTGTAGAGCCTAAATTCTATTGCAATCATTTTTTATCTAAATATAGCTTATATATATGTGCATTCAGATGACCCTAAAACTATCCGTGTGAGATTCAAATTAAACAAGGCATGCGCATTTGGTGAGCAATTTCTGGTAGTAGGAGATGACCCAATTCTCGGATTATGGGATCCATTAAACGGGGTGCCATTAAATTGGTCTGAAGGGCATATATGGATTGCAGAAGTGGTAAGAATATTACAATGTGCACAAAGTTTGGTTCTTTGATCAAGATTCTGATGTTTATTGATAAATTAACAGGATATACCTATTGGCAAACTGATCAAGTATAAGTTTGTACTTAAGGGAATCTCTGAAAGTATAATATCATGGCAACCTGGCCCTGATAGGATTCTTGAAACATGGGAAACCGAAAAGATAGTATCTGTGTCTGAAGATTGGGAGAATCCTGAGCTTCAGAACATAGTTGAAGAGGATTTTGTAGACGAGTCTTTGATTAATTTAGATTTGTTGATGGCTGCTGAGAATTTGGATGAAGAAGGGGACAATGAGATTGAGGAACTTGATAATGGTAATGATCATATTATGATTGCAGAAAATATTTCTGAGGAATTGGAGGAGCAAGATTTGAGTTCAAGTGATGAAAATGAGAGTAATCTATCGAGATTTAAAGATGAAACGAGGCTCTATTTAGACGAGGGGCTTCCAGTTTTAGTGCCGGGCTTAGTTGCGATGCCAACAGATGAGATTGAAGCCCACAATGTTGTTGTTGAAGATACAGCAATTAACTCTGAGGTAATATATATAATATGATGATGTTTTAACACATTGTTATTAATAGTTTTTACTGCATTTTCTCATTTTCTGTCAACTACTACAATTATCACACAGTTAAAAGACGAAATTGCCCTGCATTCGATGATGATTGATGAGGAGCAGAAACTCAATGACAACGAGACGATTACTTGGGTGAAAGACCGAATTGCCCCTACGTTGGAAACAGATATGCGATGGGGACGACGAACGCTGCAGAAATTTCTTGCTAATTTGGGGTTCCATATAGCATAACAGTTAGTTACATGGTGTATTATGCATAAGAATAAGTCCTAGTATTCTGTATGAATTATCAAAGAGATTTGCAATTTTTTCTTGTTTTATATAGGTTGTGTATAAAGTGAGCTCTTGTTTACTATTAATAATCTCATTTTATCCGCTTTACAAGATTTGTCAAATATGACATGAAATAAAATATTGTTGGAAGTTTGGATTCAACATATTCAAAACAAGGAAGTAGGAAGAAATGGTGAAAAACATTTTATAAAGTATTTAGTAAAATTGTAATTTTAGATTTTAAATTGGACTATGATTGCGTGATTATTACCTTAAAAAATATGTTAATGCTATTGCTATTGGGAGTTGAAGCTGGATTAATGCCAATGAGTTAATCAATCTCAAGACGCGCAGCGTGCGCTTAACGTTGCTTATAATTCCTCTTGTCTCTTATTTTAATTTTATTTCATTTATTGAAAATATACCAATTTTATGCATTTAAGATCTCAAACATAGGTTAATCATCAATTCAAAATTTAAAACATAGAAACTATTGACTTTAGACCTGAATAATAAAATTTTCACTAAATACTTTCTTTTTGTAAGATCATATTTGATATGTATTACAAACTTTTAGCTTCATTGCTATTATTATAAATGTTGTTATTATTGTAATTATTATTTTTTATATTTTTTTATATACATCATCGATCATGTTTGAGATTATTAGTTTGAAAATATTTATAAATTATTGGCAATTATTAGGTGCCAAATATCGCATTAATTTTGTGAGTTTTTAATTAATAGTTTTAATTTTTTTTTGTCATGAATCGATAATTTACAATATTCTAGGTCCTAAATTGATAAAAACCTTTTAATAGTTTTGTTTTTTGAGTGGTAAATAGGATACAATTCTTTTACTCCCTCCATCCCGACTCAACTTGTCTACTTTAACCAGGTACGAAAGTTAAGAAAACACAGTTGACTCAATTAAATATGCTTACTTTTTATTTTATTTTTTTGCTTTTTTCACTTTAATAAAGTTGAAAAATAAGGATATTTTGATAAAAAAAATTTTATTATTTTTGGGCTGACAAATTCGGCTGGAACAAATAAGTAGGCAAGTTGAGATGAGATGGAGGGAGTATATGACATCAATGCTTATTCATGTTTTTTTCTGTTTTGTTCCAATTTAATATTTATACATGCACACACTTCCTTCAATGCTAAATAAGTGTAGTTGTTGTCTTGTAAAGCTATAAGTATAATTTTGGCTCAATTTTTTTTTTCTTTTTTCAGACTTTTACATAACTATATTTCAAAATTATCTGTGTTTATATTCCATAAAAAACTCAATCTCCAACCATTAGCACATAGATTTTTTTATTACGTCATTACGAAAATATTAAGATGCCCTAGTATCCTTAATACATCGTTACAAAAATATTAGAATGTCCCCCTTAAACAATTTTTAATATGTTAATTTATGATGTAAATGTAACGATCCCATCTTCTAAATTTATAAAATGTGAAATCAATAGATATATTAGATGAGTTGATCTCCTTTACAACTGATGCACATTATAATCGGGTCGATTCAAATCCGCACTTTTTTTTATCTTTTTTAATTTATATGTTGACATTTATATACAAATTCTAATATTTATGTAATATTTTAACTTTAAAAAAAATTCAATACATTTGTACATATATACGAGATATTACTCATACATTATGTGATATAACTTATATTTTTATAACATCATAGTCATATATTTATGTATAATATATAAATGTACAATTAAAATAACTAAAAGATATGATTAGATAATTAAAATGTATAACTAACATATTAAAATGTGTAAAATGTACTATATGTCTGTGTAACTAGGATGTATAAATATTTTTCTCAAAAATGCAGAAGATAAACTAATTATGTGAGGATGCATATTGGCACACAGGAGTACGTATGGAGTCTGATCGATTCGGATTGTATGGATTTAGATCCATACAATTAGTACACAAGAATTTTTATGATATTAGATATTTAATACGTCAATCATAAGCATATTAATGTGTTTATGATAGTTAGGTTATTACGAGGTTACATTCTCTATTAAGTGTTTGGATGGTTGACACGTGTTATTTTAAAAAAAAAATTGTCGGAGGTTGAGTCGGCAGAAAAGGAAATAAGTCCCATATTTCCATCGTCATTATTTCCCGCAAAATTCTTTTCTGTGAATTTGTATTCTGTTGGTGGGTGTCATGTTATGCAGCATAACACGTATACAAATTATACAATTCAAATTTCACTTTAAAAAATGATTTAAAACCAACGACGAATAATGCATCGATCGACTATCAACGTGGTGTAATGTATTGAAATACCACAAAATCGAATAAAGAAGATTTTTATATTATAAAATATAATATAATTTTATTATTTTTCTACTATAAATTTTATAAAATGTTAAAAATAACTCTTTTAACTTACATGTTAAATTGTGAAAAAAGGAACTAATGTGGTGATATTAGGACTCACTCAATTTTGAGATTTTTTTTTCTATTTTTTATATGTTTACATGATATTAGCATGTTAAACATAATTAAAGGGTTACATGACCTAAAAAAAATTAGGCCTTACACCACAAGTAAATATAAGACATTATATGATATCAACAAGTTTTTAGTGTTATATGAGATGAGTAGTTTTAGAAGTTGCAAGATATGAGCATGTTATAAGACATTTTACGATATGAGTAGGTTTAGGCATTACATGATATAATCATGTTATGAGGCATTACATGATATGAGTAGTTTTAAACGTTGCACGATGTAAATTTGTGATCTTTTTATAAACATTATATGATATAAATAGTATATCAGGCGTTACATGATATGAGAAGTTTGAGCATTACACGATATCATGTAAAATGAGGCAAACTTTAAAAATTGAATGTTACACGATGTCGTGTACAATGAAAGTTACACGATATAAGAAATTTAGACATTACATGATAGGGTTAAACGATAGTGTATCTTTTACTGTTCATCAGTATTGATCACAAAAAGAAGGGATGAGTTTGGAAAAGGGTTCAATTATGTTATCAATAATTTAGATTTGAGGATGAAATTATTATTTTATTAAATTATAATATAAAATATATTATTTATCTTTGCAATAGAAAAGTGAAACAATGTATTGCTCATAGTAGAAAGATTGCAATTCCTAATTTATCTATATGATATATCATATATAAAATGAAAGAAGTTGGCAAATATTACTAATTTATCATTTTTCTGTCTAAATTATCTTATAATAAAAAAATAAAAATTTATTATGTATCTTACACAATAAGCTTCACACATCTTATATAATAAGCCTCAAATATATATATATATATATATATATATATATATATATATATATATGATTTAGAATCTCATTTTTTATATATTATGGGGTTAATTAGGCCAGATACAATGGGGATTATTAAGTCTTTTTAAGTAGAAAAAGATAATAATAATTTTTAAATAACTATTTTCAACAATAATCATTTTATGTAATTTGTTTTAAAAGTTCGAATATTAAAATTATAGAATTATAAATGTTTTTTTTAATTATAAATGACATTAAGATTTTCATAATTTTGATATACATATAATTTATTTAGCTTATATTTTACTTTAAGAATTAATTATTCACAATTAAAACTAAAATTATATAGAAAATATATATTTTAAAAATCAAAAAAATTATTTTAAATTATCTAAACATCAATACATAAATAAAATAAATTATAATAAATCTAAAAATTCTTAAAAAATTAAATAGAAAATTAAAAACTTTGAAATTATTTAAAAAATATAAGAAAACAAATTTTAAAAATAGCTTTCAATTCTCAAATTAATTTTAAATAGAACATAAATATATATAAACAGAAGAGAAAAAAATGTTAAAAAATCTAATAAAATCTCAATAACGAATCTGGAATTTTTTTTTTTATAATAATAAGGTTATAAATAATAAGATTAAATCTAACAATGTAAAATAAAAAAAATTGTAATTTTAAAATTCATATACATATATGTATATAAAATATTAATTATTGATGTTTAAGAAAACCAAGAACCACAATAATAATAGATATCCTTTTAATAATAAAAAAATATTATTATTCCAAAAAATTATAAAAACCAACAAATTAAATTAAATTACTAATAATGATGGGTAATTTAAAAAAAAAAAAACATAGTCAAAGTAAAAATAAAGATATAATTAATCTACAAATTGCTTGAAAATTTTTAAACTTGTTTTAAAATTTTGATATCAAATTTAAAAATTTTGATAATTGTTTTAAAAATCTAAATGTAAATTTTAAAGCTAAATCTATTTCAAAAATCTAACAATAATGTTAAATAGCTTAAATTTATAAAATTTTATAACCATGCAATAAATAGTAAGACCTATATATCCCAAAAGGTAAATATTTGAAAAAATAAATCCTTGACAAATTTTGAAACAAAAAATTATGGTCCAAATATTTGTTGAATATTTTATTCATTTAATGATTAGTATTTTTTTTGTTATATTTATGAATTAATTATATTCATAATTTCATTTAGATTTGATTTTTAATGCATGTTATATAAAATTCATATTTATTTTTAAAATCCATAATTTATTATTTACATTATATATAGAATTATATCAAATTTAAAATGTTGAATTTAAAATTATTTACATTCAAAATTTCTAATTTTATTAAATATAATTATGTAAAATAACATAGTTTTAAAGTTGAAATATCAATATTTATATTAATAAAAATAGATATAAAAATAATATATATTTTACATTTAAATGATTTATCATTATTTTTGTCATCAATATTAAAAATTATTAGATTTTACATAACAAATCGCACAATATCATTATATTTATTATTAACATTAAAAATTATTAAATTTTATATAACATTTATCATTAATATTAAAAATTATTAGATTTTATATAACAAACCGCATATCACGCGGGTGTAGTGATAGTTTGATATATAAGAACATCAACTATTGTCACTGTCCTATCATTTTGCAATAATTTTCCGTTTCTGTCGTCAAGTTTGAAACACTCGTTTTGTCTTCTAATTTACTCTTTATTTAATCCTAAATTTCCTATATATTTTTATCTTTAACTTTTGATTAAAAAAAACACTAAAACGTAATTTATTTGTGATTTGTAGAGCTTACACCGGAGAGGGGGGAAAAATAGTCAAACACTTTAAATAGCTTATAAGTTGTTCAAGATAGGCCAAAGTGAGGACCCATCAAATCTTTTACACACACTTGAATCACAAACATAATACTACTTTAATAATAACACTAAACATTGCAAAGGATCATCACAAAAATAACATGTCCAAATGCAATATCTCAATACTACTATACTTCTTCTTCCATTCTCTCTCAAATGCTTTATCAAATTCATTCATCCCAAACAACTTACTTCATTGCTCTTGCTAGAACAAAGTTGATGATGATCGCGATTTCTCCGAATTAATGCTTCGTCTAATATCCTGTTCGAACAAAACATGTCAGTTGTTTCAATCATGTTGTGTAAGTGAAAGGAAGGGCTTAAAAGATGCATACCATATGCCTTATCGCCATGTCTAACGACTTCTTCGAGAGTGATCTTCCGAACCCCGAATTCTCCAATGAAGATTTTCTTGTGCTGCTATCATGACAAGACACATATTCATCCTGTTTTGGTGGAGCTAGTTTCCTCATGTTCACCACTCTATCCACCATTTTTGTCCCCATTACTACAGGGTTAACTTCATCTCGACTTCTTGATAGAATCTTGCTACCTGTCTTAAACGGAACAGCACTTGTAGGAGCTCGAACTTTGGCAGGCGAGCATGATCTCTGCATTGGTCTCTCGTTTGTGGTAGACGAACGAGTCGTAGGGGCACTCACCCTTCCTCTAGATGCAGAAACAGGCCTTTTAGGCATTGATATTTTGGGGTTCTGAAGTGTGTCATGAGATAGAGATAATATCTCTGAGGGCTTTGATGGCCTCGATTTTATGGTGGGAGAAACCCCACGAGACGAACCTGAAGTTTTGAGTATCACTGGCCCTGTTTTTCTCCCTGATGAAGAGCGGTCTGATGTGGTCGATGGTGTGGCTGGTTTACGTGTAGGTGTATTAGATCTCGTTGTGGGCTTTGAAATAGACGGTACAGAGGAGGGCCTTGAATTAGGAGTAGACGAACGTGGTGTGGGTCCCACTGGTTTAGAAGAAGGTAATGTGGATCTTGATGTGGGTGTGGAAGGACGAGAGGGCTTCGGTTTTGCAGGCAAGGAAGATCGTCCCGATGGTGTTGCTGATCTACGAGCTGGTTTTTGCTCATTTGATGACGTGGCTGGCTTTAGAGGAGCAGATACGTCACTGGTGTTTTCTAGCTACATCAACAAAGAATCATACAACATTTTTCAGCCATATAAGTAATAACCACCACTATGTAGACCATTGAGATGTAGAAAGAAAAAAGATCCACATTCAATATCTTGTGATCAAACATGGTTAGATTATATCAGACCACCACCTTTCAGAATTTTCAAATACTTGCCTCGGATTTCAAAGAAATGTCTTCGTTGTTCGGAATTTTGGTCGATTCTTTCTCATCCGGTTGCAAGATAAGCCTAATCGAAGATCAGTTATAACATCAGAAAACAAAGTCGAACTAGATGCATCATTGAGGCAATAGTTTGATCATAAACATAGCAAGCCAGAAAACAAAACACAGAGATCACCAAATTAGATGCATCATTTTAATAAATACTTAACCAATTATCATCATCATTCTTTTCCATCTCCAAATTCAGCAAATTGTCTTGAGAAGCATTTGAGGCCGTCAAGCAATCGGGTTCTGGCTCGACACCTATATATTAATCGAGTCCATAAATAAAACCCCAAAACACAATACACTTCAAATCTCAACAACATTTGAATGTCATAAACATACAGAAGGCTTAAAACAACAAAAACAAACATACTTTTCGAGCTATCAAACACATCGGATTCATCAACAAGACGACGATCATTCCTCTCTTTTTCGGCATTTTGGATCCCCAAAAAAATAGCCAGATCTTCATCTACTTCTCTCATCACCATCCCAAGATCTCTGTTCTGTGGCCTAAATTGCACAGATGCCTACATTTTATACCAAAGACTCATCATGCCCTAATTCAAATTAACTAAGATTCCATCTCAGATAGAAACAACTATAATACAATCTTACATAAAGCTAAATCAAGACATTTGAACCCTAATCGTGAATCTCTATATTCCCCAATCACATGCATTTTTAAAGCAAAAAAAGAAGAAGAATCTGGTTCCACTTTATCAAAACCAAAGACTTAACAGAATGTAAACATCAACTAAAGTAACCAACTTCAAGCTATGATCTTTATGCAAAAAAAAAATCATGAATTTCCTCTATTTCTTGCAAGAACCTAAAACCAATCAAAACCCACAATTTCTTTTACTGTAAACTAACTAAAGTGTCAATCTTTATAACAGCTCTCACATAAAAACAAACACCACCGAAACTGAAAAAAAAAAAATGAATGGATCACAACACAGAAGCACTTACAGCCATTGTTAGTACGATAAATTGCAGAGGGGGGGGGGAGAGAGAGAGAGAGAGAGAGAGGGAGAGAGAGAGAGAGAGAGAGAGAACAAGAAGGTAGTTATTGAAGCAGCGGTTTAATGCAAGATTGGTCTATTTTAATACAGAATCTTTATCCAGCTTTCCTTTTGATTTAAATTGTCTGTGACAGAAAAGTTGGGACTCGAGAAATGTGGGGGAAGAAGCAGGGGAAATTCATGAATCTGTGTAATAATCTTTTGTTTGATTCCTATGATGAGGGACACACACTGTTTTTAAATCTCTCTGGTTTTTTGTTTTTGTTTTTATTTTTTCAATTTCTTGAAAGAAAACACAACAGCTCAAACGGAGGATTTGAAATCCGTATGATCTGTAAAAAAAAAAAAAAATACAATAATAAAGTTCTTTTGAATAATATAAGAAAAATAAAAGTAAGCCTTTGGGAAACGAGAAAACTACCAATTTTGTGTAGTGGATGACTTTTTACTTTCTCAGTTTGCGAGCGTTCAAAAAATGATTGCCATTTGATTGATGGTGGTGGTCATTATACTAGTTTTTTTTAATAGTTATTTCTACTTAGCTAAACCTTTATAAACTATGACTTCGGATTTTTTTTCATGAGATTGTTTTAAGATATAATTGTATGTAATAGAGTTTTACTAATCAAAATTTAAAATTATTTTTAAAAGTCTATTTTAATGTTAGTTTTTGAATTATAAATTGTAGATTGATCAGTCCTATAAAATTTAATTTGCAAGACAATTTTATAAAAGCTATATTCAATTTACTTTATCTTTGATTTTTTTTATTACTAATACTACTTCGTGTTTTTCTTTTACCACTTTACATTTATTCTTGTATTGTACTACCTAAACTTTTATTAAGTGATGAAATATATACATTATCATACCAACTAAATGTTTCTCAATCTTAATGAACAACCTTAAACACAATCATTATAATACCTATTAAATGTTTCCCAATTTCAATGAACAACCTTAAACACAATTATTTTCTAGTGGAGAAGATAATACTAATTTTTACTCATTTCTAATGGGATTTTAAGTTTTATATAATAATCGTCCATCACATAACGATGACACTGTTTGATTTTCACATAATTTAAGAAAATATCTTTGATGTGTTTGGAGAAACAATTGTACCCATACATTTATTTTTATATGTTTTTATATCTTTATTTATTTATTTAAGATATTTACTCGGTAAATATCTTTTCATTTCTTTTTTTTTTTAATGACAAGAAATGATATTCTTCAAAAGCCACTCACCCCAATTCCATGGGTTCAAAGTAAGTATATTTTAAAGAAATTATATACTTCCAATAAGAAAAATCACTATAATTTGGGAGAGCTATTTTTATAGAACTAAAAGAGTAACCAAGTTTACTGATTTTAATTTTTTTTTATAAGACTACTTCGGCTATTTTAAATTATGAATCAAGGATTTGTAGTTAATGCTTTTAAATTTGTTGGGAACAAGGACGAAAAAATCGCGAAATATCGCCGATTTTTCGCCGAAATGTCGTTGGAAAGGCCGGGCCGATATTATATACGGGTATTGTTTTTTTTCGTCCAAAAAATCGGTAAAATGTCGGTAAATGTCGACAAATATCGTTGTCGTTGTCGATGTCGAAGAAAATGGGCAATTTTTGAGTTCATGTCGCCGAAATGTCGATGGAAATCGGTAAAATGTTGGTACAGTTTCGATGTCGGCCAAGTTTCGGTGGAAACTATAAAGATCAGCATTTTTTTTGTATTTTTCTGCTTTTTCTCTCATTTTTTGCTGGCAAGTAGCATTTTTTTTTGAAATGTCCTATGAAGGTTCAAGCATGCATCAACATAACCAACCATATTGGGTCAATCCACATTACCAAATTCATGGAAACACAGTTGGAAGAAGTAAAGAAATATATGAAAGTTATCTCCATGATTACGCTGAAAATTGGTCTACTATCTTAAGTTGGCATCAATATTGTTTGACTCAAGATGGCATGTCATCTTATTCATTTGAACCTCATAGGAGTTCAAGTGCCATCTTATTCATTTGAACCTCATAGGAGTTCAAGTTATTACTAGATCAAGTATTAATTGTCAATGATAATTTGACATGTAAACCAATATGAGATAACATTTATATAATAGTTTATCTCTTAATGTTGGTTGTAAACATATCTTTTTGTTTGAAATTTAACTTCAATATATATTAATATTCATTATAATATTATGTAAAGTGCTAGATACATTTTTCAAATTTTTTTTTCAATTTTTTTATTTTTTTCTCGAAATTATCGATATTTCCACCGATATCGATATATCCGTAAAATCAAGGTACCGATATATCCGTAATTACCGATATTTTTGTCCTTGGTTGGGAATGAACTATCATTAAGCAACATGAGTTCTGCAGTAAATCTGTTTTTTTTGCATTTAAACACCGTTTGGTTCAAGAATGTGTGTAGGCTACTTTTAACATGTATGGTATTGATACAATTGTGCGTTTATAAAACAAGAATATATTATAAATAATAATTTGCTAAAAATGAAACAAGAGCCTCAGCATTTAAAGCATGTCACTTTTGAAAGTTTTGTTCCTTTTAAGATATATACATATATATATATATATATATGTACATTTTTTTATCTTTGAGTTATAATGTCATAGGGTTAAAGTGTATTTAAAAAAAACGAATGTCTCAAATTATATTCAAAATGAGATTGATTGGTCATGAATCAAATTCAAAAATCATTTTTTTGAATTATAAATTATGGGTTGTGGAATTTAAATTAATTGATTCGTATTACAAATTAGATTAATGAGATAGTATTATACAAATCCTACTCATATTAATATTACCTGCACCTTAAAATCCAAAAATTTCATACCATTATATAATATAAAAGTAAGTTACAAGCTCTCATTCTAGAATTAGTGGATAGGGGCCATTCTGAATTTCCATTTTCGAAAGGGACTAATTTCAAATTATTTCATAAAAAAGATGTTATAAATCTAGGCACATGCTCTTTGACTAAAATAGCAATTATCACGGGAAAAGAGTGATTGTGTAAAGAGGATTCAAAAATAATAATTTAAAAAATTGGGTTTAAAAGTTGGTATGGGCTGTTTGGATCCGGGATATCGACATAAATATTTTATCTGAGGCCCACTTTTGATGGACTTATTAACCAGTTTGGGCCCTACTGGTGGGTCTCGAATTAGGGTGGTGTATATTTAATAGTGGGCCCTTTATATTTTTCATAAAAATAAACGTTTCATTTTTGTGGTCAACTTTTTTCTTGAGATTGCCTTTGACCTCTTTCCATGTGACAAATGGTTTATACAAAATTGGACCAAAAAGATTAGGTGTGTTACCTCGTTAGGTACACTTTAATTCTTCTAAAAAAATATTATATGAAACGATTCTATTGATATATATCTCTGAAATGAAGTTTCATTAAATAGAAATCAAATCAATTTTCATAAATTTATATATATAGACAATGAATAATAGGTTGACCAAACTCACTTTTTAAGTTCATTTACATTGTGGTTTGATGCAGTTTAGTTGTTTTAAAGTTGATTTGGTTTCAATGTAAATATATTTCCGTTATGGATGTGCACAATTTCTCAATCAAGATAAGTTTAAAACGATGCATAAAATTGTTAAAAAGAATACAATTGTGTCATATATTCACAAATACCTATGTCTTGTTGGGATCTCAAATGTATAATACTATATTTGCTTTAAAAAAAAAAAAGAGTTTTTGGTGGAATTGATCATTTAATTTATCACTTCCATCCACTCTAGATTCTAAGTTAATTAAACTTTTGCTTGAATTGAATTTCTGCAAAACTTCATTATCCCCCACTTATATTGTTTGCCTTAATTAAGATTCTTATAACTCAAACTCGTGTTTATTGATTCGACAGATCATGTGGTTGAGTGGCACGATTTGATTGGTTTTCGCAATTGCGCATCAATCACCTTCGATTAGTCTCTAATTGTTTGAAAATGTATGATTACTAATAATCCCTCATTTGATATGACTGATAAGGTCACGATTGCTCCAATTTCCAGCCATTCCAGTTAAAAACGACTCATTAATAATTATTAACTTTATTGGATGATTAAATATTGTCATTCCAGTATGACAAAAATGTTAGAATTCTCAAAAATTTTATAGATCTAATACGCAATACGAATCAACTCTCAATCATAACCTGAATGAGTTTGAATTAGTGAAACTTCATCTCACGAAATTACATGTATATGTCGATCAGATATATGTTTGTACATGACAAAAATTGCAATTGTATTGGACAAATTTATCCATTCCCCTGCACACTAGTTGACATTTTTTTTTGTTAATTAGACGCTTTTCTTACTCAATAGTGTACTCTGCCCCACTAAACAACGTAATTGTAAGGATTGCAATATCACGGAAGTATATAAATTAAACCTAACACTTGATCCAATTTATATAAAGCACCTTTATTTCCAATTTATCCCACCAAATCTCATCACTAACCAGGCAACCAACCTTAAAAAAATAAAATTAATTAATTAAATCAGCCTCAAGTTTTGCTAAAGCAAATCCTTCTACTTGTAGTCATAAAATTTCCAATTTTTTCATACCTAACATAGCTTACACCATTTGCATATCTATATTACATTCACGGTGTTATTTTCTAACATGAAATACAATACAAACCAGGTGAACATGGTATGCAATACAAACTATAAACTAAGTGAAAGTGTGATTATTTACCTAAAAACAGTGAAAGACAAAATAAGAAAAATCCATAAACGTACGTAAAACACAACAAATTTATAGTGATAACAAAATATAGAATTTAATGGGTTAGAATCACCTGATCATTCAAACTTTGACTATTTATAAGAGTTACATACTTAGTTTTGTAAGCATATCATTTTTTCTAAAATTACTTGAGATTTCGTGTTAAATTTCAAAATCTCAATAAAATTTTTAGATCATCATCTTAAGCTTTTTACCAATATCTATCTACAGAAATCAAGTTAAATCAGTAATCTTTTAATATTAGTACCATACATTCTCAATCTGTGTTAAATTTCATTGAAGAAAAGATTTGAAATTCAAAAATGATATGGCGGGAAAATGATGGATCTCGAGTTAACAAAAATATTAGGAGGAAAGAAGAAAGAGATGTAGTGTGAGGATTCAGTAGATGTAAAAACCGATATAAATTAAGAGGAAATGTAGTGAGAGGATGTACAGTTTGAATAAAGTGGATTGATCACATATCATCAGCATCACTTCCAACCATCTGCATGTCGTGGCTGACTGAATAGTTGCTTCCATCAGGACCCAACACTTTAAACCTGAGAGAGAGAGAGAGAGAGATTCATTATCATATGCTGATGCTAATATTATAGATGTGCAGGGTGCATATAGACAGTCAAGAAAGCATGAATTATACATACCTCTCGAGAATATATTTACCAACTTTGTATTTCTGGCTCTTCTCATAAGCGGCTACCTGAGATAAACGAAAAGGAGGCAAACAAAGAAACATTTGAGCAATTGTGTACGAAAATATGAGATCTAAGTGATGAAGGATCTCACATATTTCCATCCTACAATTGAGCCACACCCCACGCAGAATATGTCGACAACAGTGTGCATTCCAGTCATCATCATCCGCTCTTCTTGCTCCCCCATAGTGACATTGACACTATCATCAAGTTCCAAGTCATCAGCTATATATCCAGATGCACTAGTTGTGCAAGTATGAAAGCCTAAAAAAGTATGCAACTCTTTATGTGCAAATGATTTTTCTGCTCTTGTAAACCAGGGATGGTCTTGATAATTTTAATCCTTGACAAATGGTAGGAAAATGACACTCTTCAAACAGTCGTACCTCTTTGTCACTAGACAAAAAATCTCAATTAAAGATATTAAAACAATCTAAGCTTTACAAAGAAGTTTAGGTGCGCACACAAAAATCACTACAACTATAAATAGGAAAACTTACACTTTATCAAAGAGATAAGCCTTCCCATGCCTGCAGTGAAAAGACTGGAAACAGGTAAAACTTTGATCAGGATTCATGCAAACAAATCCATGCTTGTACCGAGAAAAAGTAGTAAAATAAATAGATGAGAAACTGATAGAACTGTGGAACAAATATTTTAGACAAACTTTAATAACTTCCAAAAGAAGAAGAGATGTTCAAATCCAAGTAGCAATAGTTAAATCCATGTTCCAGATATGCAAGTAAAGAGTAAATATGTGAAAATGAAAACAGAGTTTTAGTAGGCCAACTAAGACATACATCTAGAAGTTTTATATCATTACTACAAAGTGAAATTTCTCAACACATCAAACTATGAAGGCACATAATGCTTTGCACATCAATTTGAGCAGCCTCATGCATAAACCGGGCACAAGAAAAAGAAAGATGATCTTTTTATTTTCTGAGTTCTAGAAAATTCGGGGGCTGATAAAGGGAAAGGCTTCAAGCTGTCCTGTCATAGATTTTTTGGTGATGAGCAGCTGACCACAAAGGTGATACGCAGTTGCTATTTACAGGAGAATGGATACACTGAATTTGGATACTACTGACAACATAATTGAAGCTGCAAACTGAATCCTTATATTGAGCTTTGGAATTGAGAAATAAGAATCAGAACCACAAAGTGAGATATATGCCTGATTCCATTTCCCTTTGCCATGATACTTTGGAACTGTCTTTCTTTTCTTATTATTATTATTATTATTATTTTTTATATCAGATGTATCTTTAGCGTGTTTTTAACCTATAAAGAAAAGCATTAGGAACCGTTAAAGCATGAGAGTCATTCAAGGCCCTGCCTAGGCCTAAGAAATGCAAGTTCTCAAAAGGGCTCCAGCTTGTGCCTTTCACCAAGTGATTACTTAAGTATTTGAACATTTTATTTTATTTTATTTTAGCTAACATAAGGTTTCAATTCTTAAGATTCCTGATTGGGTGTCCCAACCAAAGCAAAAACCTTATGTGAATATGCCTACTTATGCTGTTTTGTGCATAGAACTATTGACAATCACTTTTATTGACTTAAGATGTTTAAATAGTGTCATACTCATTAATAACATCTCTATTGTCTCATACATAAAAACAAAGAGATGCAAAGTACAAACCACAAAAAATTCAAACCTGAAAAAGAAACATCAACGTGACCGTGATGCAAAGAGTGTCAAGGTGCACAGCACAAACATGTCAAAACTTGAAAAAAGGAAATGTCAAAGTGATAATGACAAACCGATTTTGTTTTGAAAGATTCATACGTTAGTTTAGTATGAATAACTTATATAAAGCTCTTTAGCAGTTTGTATACGTGACATTGACGACAAAAGTAGTTGATAGGATGACGAAGAAGCAAGCAAATACGGACAACTAGTAACACTAGCACATAGAATATTTCATTCTCTTGATCAAGGATCAACCAGATGTCCATGTGTCTTCAAGTCAATAAAGAGACATTTATTCACAAGTCAAAGTGAAGAATTTCCGACTTTAGATTCTCGTCAGCACACTCAATCAGGATACCCATAAAAAACGCAGGCAGAATGTCATTTAAAAGTCTAGTCAGACATTGCATGCAAAAAAATATCTACAAGAAAGCTCTTGACTCAGGTTAAGAAATCAGATCGAGTACTCTGCTATCTCCCCAGAAAAATAGAAGCATAATGTTCTCATGTCAGTGGACACTTCACTGTGAATGATGCACTCAACCTATGAAAATCTCAATGCAATGACCAATGAAATCTTAATGCAATGAACCAGTTTGAGACTCAAGAGAGTCTTCTACGTTGCAAACACAAGCACTAAAGGACATTCATTAAAAAAAACCACAAGAAACACAATAACAAATACCTTAACTACTCCAATCAAGATCAACCAACGCAATGTCATACATAAACTGGTTCCACCACTCATTACAGAGCAGAACAACGCTTCTAATTCACTAAATTTCACAAAAAACAATATCATCAACCAGATTAAAACAATTGACATCTAACTTCCAAATTTACACAGATACTACAATTTAGAATCACCTCACTCTTCAAACACAAAAAAATAAGCACACACAATAAAATCAAAGAAACTTAAAAAAAAAAAACGAAAAGGAAATGAAAGAAAACCTTGGAAATAATATCATCGGACAAAGCGAGATGCGTTTGGCAGTGCTTGCAACTATACTTGTTCCCATCCAAATCAATCACAAACAGCCTCCCCATGATGCTAAGCCAATCAACTCCTCTTTTATCACGATCAATACCCAAACACCCTAATTCTTCCGTCACCTAAACTGCACCATTCATATAATCATATCAATTTTATATTCCCACCATTCTCCAAGAAAATAAAATTAAAACAAAATAATAACACAATGCAGAAAAGAGCACGAGGTAATAACCATGATTATACATACATTTCAAAGAAAAATGAAAAATGAAAGAGGATAGATGACGATAATCTCACCATTTAGCGCAGCAGTTAGGGGAAAAACGAAGCAAAGAAAGAGCAGAAGCATCACACTATTTGGGACGTGCCTTCATATTTATTGCCCAGGTGTATTAATATGAGCGTGCGACCAGAGAAAACACCCGAATTAAATTATTTTTCCTTAAATAAATAATAAATATTGAATTTTATTAACTTAAAATTTGCTTTAAATATGTAAATATAAATTTTCTTTTCTAGAAAATCACAAATGGAATCTATTGAGTTTTATTATGGATAAGTTTCATAACAAAATTTATTAGTTGTCCATTTTCTCAATAAAGACTCAATTTAACTTTTTTTTTTTTTCTCAATTTAAAGTTTGAAAATTAAATTGAATTCTCAAATTTTTCTATTTATTTATATATATAGATTTATTTTCTATTTTAGATAACTTAGTGCAATTATGAAACAATTTTCATTCGACTTATATTAATTTATATATATATATAATTAATGCAATTTATAAAATTAAAATTTCTTTATTTTTAAATTTTTTTATAAATTTCAATTTTAATATTAACTACTTATGTTTTATGAATTGAACTAATTATCTTTCTTTCTTTTATTTTATGTAAATTAAGATAATGAGATGAAAATTATTCTTATCTATATTAATATAATAATAATAGGACAGTTGAAGGGAATCAGAGGAAAGCCTTTTTCCCTCAGTATAGTTAAAATGAATTTCTTTAATAATGTAAAATATATCACACAATTTAATTTTTTATTATTTTATTTTTAATACATAAAAATATGACATGACTAGGGGTGGAGATTGGAACGAAAATTTCCGATATCCGCCGAATCCGATCCGAAATTTTCCGATTTTGGAACGAATATTTTTTATTCGAAATCCAAAAATCCGAATTCGAAAATCGGAATTAGTTTTGAAATTTTTGAAAATTCCGAAATCCGATCCGAAATTCTGATCTGATTTCCGAAAATTTCCAAAATTCATCCGAAATGTAGTTAGTAGAGGCATTTGAGAATCGAACACACGACCTCTCACACTCAAAGTGTGAAACTTACCATGAAACCAATAGTAATTGTTGAAAATAATTCAAACATTTTATACTATATACTATTTTCTATAGAAGAATACTATATACAATAATATACTATATATAATATAATATATTTTATATACATTTACTAAATGTAAATATAAATATACATATTATAGTATACTTTATAATACTATATTCTATATAATATATTTTATATACTTTATACTATGTGTAACTATAAATATACATATTATAATATACTTTATAATACTATATACTATATAATATATTTGATATACTTTATACTATATGATAGTATATAAATATATTATATACTATAGTCTATAGTTTATACTAGAGTTTTTTAGTATTATTTTATAATATATACTATATATTATAGTTTATACTATAGTTTTTTAATTATATTATATTATATACTTTATGCTATATATAATATATACTTTATGTATATAGTACAGTTTATACTATAATTTTATTTTATACTATATACTATAGTTTATACTGTAATTTTAGAATTATACTATATTATATATTGCATACTATATACTACATACTATATACTTTATACTATATACTATAAAAGAATATTTTATACTACATACCATATATTATATATTATATACTATATATTATATAAAATAAAAAGTGAATATCTAATTTCAAAGGTAAATATATTATAAATTTCATTAAAAATGATAACATGTTATATAATAGGAATAATGACAAAGAAAATTATACAAATTATAAAACAAGTATTTTAAATATCGAAAAATTTCGAACAAAGCATTATCATAAATTATAATATAGATTCAAATATTCATTTGATTTGAGCTTCCTAAAAGAAAAAATAACTTAATAAATATGAATTAATAAGTATAATTACTTACAAAATGATAATATAGTTTATAATATAGTTTTATAGTTTTATTTTATACTATTAATATATACTATTCATATAAATTTTATAGTTTTATTTTATACTATAATATATATTAAATATAAAATATGACTCAAAAACTATAAAAATTTATATGAATATATATTTATCTACTGTCAATGATTCTTATTATGATTTGTTAACTTTTACTACTAACAGGGCTGCATTTTTGTGTATTGTCTATCATGTGTTTTATATGAATATTGTACATGAACATAATAATTAATCTCTCATGTCTTTGATAGATATTATATTGATGTTAAATGCTTGGAATATCAGATTCGAGGTCGTATTATTTCTTAGGATATTAGAAAATGCTATATAGCTAATAGACCAACTAATTAATTTCGAAAATTTCTGAATTTTTTAATTTTTGAAAATTCCGAAAAAAATTCCGAAAATTTCCGAAATTTTCTGAAAATTTCTGAATTTTTTAATTTTTAAAAATTCCGAAAAAAATTCAGAAAAATTCCGAAAAAAATTCCGAAAATTCCGAAATTTCCGAAATCGGATTGGATTTCACATTTCCGAAAATTTTTGGATGGAAATTGGAATTGGTTTTTCATTTCCGAAATTTTTTGAAATTTTTCCGAAACACCTTATTTCCGATTCGATCCGTCCGATCTCCACCCCTAGACATGACAAATAAAATAGAACTCCACTGTGGAGGAGGCATTGGTATATATATTGTTGGGCAGATTATAAAATTAATACAATTGGGCTTAACGTATACAAATAAAATTGGCCTGTTTAAATGAGCCTTAATGTTTTAACAAATTAACAATTGAATTTTCTTTTAAATTTAGCCCATTTCGTAAAATAACATTTTAATGGCTAAATTCAAGGTGCAAACAACGTTGATACAATTAACAAATAACAATGGCATATTTTATTAATATTATCAAAATTACAAAACAATAGAAATTGCTCACATCAGCTAAAAAAGTTCCGAGTTGTGATTTTATTGTTACAAAAAACAAATAGCAATCGGGTCCTTTGGAACTATGATTTGTGGAATCATATATTATTCTTTTACAATAATAAATAATAATTAAATAACAAAAATTTAATTGTTAATTATGATAACAACAGTTCATTTTTAAAATGAGTTTATACATTAAAATTTACAGGATAAATTAAGATTCATTACCAATAAAAAAAAAAGTGGCTACCTACTCAATAGAAGTCACATCGCAGTTGCAAAATAAAGATATATCAGTGAAAGTAGAGAAATGCAAGTATACATGTGGCATGATACCTCATTCCAAAATATATCTGCAATTAGCAATGGCTAAATTCCATAGTTGGACTTTCATGAAAACACAATAGATAATTGAGCAATGTAACACATAATAGATGTTGTTGTTTTATATCAAATTTGGACATACTACTTCATCATATTAACAGAAGCAAACATGCTTTTCACCAAGACTTAATTAATGTAGATACCATACCAAATCCTCAATCAAAATACTTATATGTAGAAATAATAAAACAACAATCTAACCTTGATTGCATCTCTCATCCCTTGAAGGTTTTCTGTTAATCATCGTAGAACCGTAAGCTTCTTCATTCTAATAGCAAATCACATGTATATATGGTAGACAAACCTATGCTAATCAACACCAGAATGTGTACATGAAAATGAACTTCAATATATAATAGAAACTGCAAAACTTATAAACTTCATTTATTAATATCAATATCTTTATGCTATTGAATGTTAGCAATGACAAACAGGTCCAAGAAAACTCTAAACAAACAAGGGATGGACTGTCACGATACTCACATTGCTGCACTGATATGTAGCGATTTGCAAAATTCAGGTAGCACCAGAAATCTTCATGAGAACGCAAAGATCAACTTGGTATTAAAATTCCTTTTCAAACATAGTGCCCCAATCCCTGCATTGAAGAATGAGATTAAGGCAGGGTTCATGGTTTTGTTGCAGACACAGAAAGACAAAATCACTAGAAATGGAAGGACGTCTAACTATCAGCTTTGTAAAAAGGTTACAAGGAAAGTGATACACAACAAACTTATGATGTTAAGCATTTCCTTTGATCTTGTTATATGTCAATCAAATCTCATCCTAGCTATATCATTGAGAACTATGATGAACAATATTTCTTTACTTCTATATCAAGTTATTAACATCACCGGTAATAAACGCTGACCAATGGTGATACCATTTTTTTGTCATGACCATCTTTGGGTATTCTGAGAGCGGTTTCCTTCTTCACCGCCACCAACACCATTCCAATCTCCATTCTTCCAGCCTACAAAACTCACAGAATAAACTAACTGAATTACATTCCGAATTCTTATTTTAGTTTTTTAAGAAAAAAAGAGTGAAAGAGGAAAGGAAAAGGGATGATCATATTAAATTAGGGGCAATAACTTGAAAATACAACCTACTATAATAAGTATAACCTCTTGAAACCATTTGTAAACAGCAAGAACAGCCCAAGAGTCACTCAAAGACCTATTTCCAGTGACGAATATTAGAATTCTGTAGGGAAAACATTACAATTTTAAAGAAATCACTTGAGGAATTACCTACTTAACATAAATAATTGAGGTTCAGCCAGAGTAATAGATGAACCGGAATGATTTGTCTTCCAAAGAAGGACCACTTTCTCTCTAAAACCTTGAATTATACAGAAGAAGGATCACCATTATTCAGAAAATATATACAGTAACGAGAAATTAAAAGAAATCATTAAACCTTCTGACAAGAGAGAATCTGTTTGAATGAACTACACTGGAGGGAAGACCAATGAGAGTATCTCCAAACTCGATGTTTAACCATCCACTAACCAAGTCTTATTTTTAAGATGCCAATAACAAAGCCTATTAAATAATATTCACCACCTGCGTGATATAATAAGAGGCATCAGCGGTCTGAACGACAACAAGGAGAGATAACAAGTTAAGGTCAGTTACAAAATAGGCTTGTTAATTTTTCAAATGTAAATAACTAAAGACCAACCTCTATTCCTATGATTCATTCACAAACTAGAAAAGAACTGATGAATTCAATTCCCTCAAGATGAGTAGATTAAGGGCATAATATAGTAAATATAATTTGCCTTTTGAGGCACTGAAAAAATTATGAAGAAAGATACCTTTATATATGAACAAGGTGACAACACACGATCAGTGATCTGAGTAAAGCAAAATAGCAATTCAGCACAGATACCCCCATCAACTGCAACTATCATGTAAAACCAATAACTGCTGCTAATCTTCAGAAGACAAACCAAAATGAATTTTAAACAAAGAAAAAAAAGGTACAGAATTCTTGAAACTTTGCTTAATGACTTATTAATGATCGCATTAGGAATGGTTCAGTTAAAACCTCACTCATAAAAAAAAACAATTTTATTTCAGCAATAGCCCTAGAGTTTATTGGGTTGGGCAACACATTAGGTCCAGTATGTACGGCCGCCACCGGTAAAGTCACAAGGGGTAAACAAGTCCAACTAATTGGCCCATAAGTAATAGCCCAAAGGGATATCAAAAATTAGCACAACAATTGGATACATATCCCAACCAAAAGGTCACAACATCAACTGGGCAATCAAAATTAGCACAATAATTAGTGGCACACAGGAGCAACACATGCGGGCCATACATAAAATCCAAAGGATTAAGGTATTGGGACAGCACTCATTAAACTCCAAGTCAACTAATCGAGCCCATTAAAATCAGCCAAATCTTTAGTTGCATCAGACCAGAAAAGTTGGGATCAGATTTGGGCATGAGGTCCAACAAATTTTTGTTGGGCCCAAAAGCAATAGTGCCCCGGAGGGTTATTGGGGTTGGCCACAAAATTTGGGACATTAGAATCCAACGGATACATACGGTCACCACAAAGCCACAATGGGTAATCAGATTTGCCCATAGATTAGGATTAGGATTAAAGGAGACCAACTCAAGAGGGCACTATTGAGAGTCTCAACTCAACCTAACCCAGCGCATCCAGATTACCCATAGGTACCTGCAGCAACATAATCCTGCAAATAAAAAGATAAAGCCCAATTCATCATTTTGGGTGTTTAGCCCAATTCATCATTTTGGTGTTTAGCCATACAATGTGGACATCATTACTGCACCATTCATCAATATTGTAATTAGAGCCAGATATTTTTAAATCAATGAGATAGGAGGAAAAAATATATATCAATAAGTAACATAAGATGTGAAAATTAAAACATTCAGTTGTCATACAACCTATTTCTGTTGATTCGCTTTGGTAAAACCTTGTTTGCCAATTTAAGTAATTATATATATTTTTTTAAAGAAAACCTGAATTAAACTGTAAAGGAATTCGGGTAACCAAAACTGATAATCAAAACAAATAGGACGATGAGAATAGAACAGTACGGTTTTTGAGGTACATTAAGATCAGAGACTTGTGCCTTTGTAAGGAGGAAGCAAAGAAGAAAATTAGATACCTGGATGGAGAACATGTGTACAACTAACGTAAGAGAACCAAGAAGTGAAGTTACAATGAACCTCTGGTATGGAAGAATTAATCATGGCTATGGCAACACAAAATTGGGATGATCATTAATGATGAAGCTGTTGGCAGATCAAGCAATTTAGCTGTGTGGGTAAACTGCTTACAACCTTCACGTGTTAACCACACCCCTTTAGTTCTAGTGAAATCATTAGTGATGCTTCAACATGGAGCACGTTCAATTTGGGGCATATGCCCATATTCAACAACCTGAGACCAACCTGCAATGGATTTGCGAATTATAGAAAGCATGATAAGCAAATTCCAATTAAGTGAGCTAAATAAATCTGCAACTACATGGCAGAAAAGTATTACATGACAACAAAATGAGAATAACTATTTTCAAGTTCTTTTTTCAAAATTGAGATTGAAAATTTTAAGACAGTCATCAAATAAAGAGTGGACTTCAATCCCAAAATAATGAAAAACAATCAATAAGATGATGACTTACAGGTGAAAATGATGCTCTCGCAAGATAATCACAACCATCTAACGAGACATGCTCGAGGCAAGGGCGTTTGAGCTCAAGATAAGTTATTGCATGGAAACCACCAAGTGAAAGACTAACTAAAGATGTACTTGGAGACTCACTGTTGTCAAACTCTGACACAGAGTAATAGGTAGAATTAGATACAACGGTGACTATAAGAAACTCTGATGCTTGCAGAACTTGTATAATAGGTGGATAGGTGATAATATGAGATGCAGTTGACTCCATGCATTAGGCGTTTTTTCTACATTACTCCATGTCCAAGAAGGTAAGAGATCTCCTATGTCTTCAACTACATTATGAAATTAAAATTTCTAAGAGCAGTATGATTCCCTATGAATGCACTGTGTACTCTGAATTCTGACCAAAGTAAGTATATTTTCTTGTTTGAAGTTTGAACTAAAACACAAACTGACTTAACTCTACACCAACATTAAAACCTTGATTTTATGAATTATAAAGGTCGCAAGAAATTTATGAAAACAATATAAATCCTCATAACTCTTTAACATACTGAATTATTGCTGATCACAATCAAGGTTTTATTAATTGACGATTGTTAATACAAGATAGAAAGGGTATTCCAAAACCAAGCAAAAAAAAAAAAAAAATCACAACAACAAACCTCACAATTGTCAAGGACAATGATCTCAACACAGGACAGCCTCTTCCACTACTGAAAACTTCACAAATGGAATTCATCGATGATTCACATTCGGTAAGTCTACTTCTTGCAAACAATCGCATTGCAGTGCTAAGTGTGTCAAGCTTTCTTGCTTTTGCAAAACAAATTTCTGCGAGTCAATTAAGTACAATTATTCCTGGGACCCAAAACCAATAAGTTTAAAGCATAAAAGCAGTCATTTCACTGAGAAATCACAACTTTATGAGGAACTAAAAAATTTATGAATAAATACGTAGTTTAAGTGAACTTGATGTTATACTGATTCTTTGGAGAGAACGGGACAATTAGAAACTGTGATTAACGATAGCACACTGCTTCTTAAATTTAAATCTATTAATCTGCAAAGATCAAGTAAATTGTCAATCACTACAGAAATACAGATCACAAGGCTCTCGGTGCAAGAGTAGGACATACTTCTGACAGGGTACAAACCTTATGTTCTTCAGGCGTCGCAGCTCCAAAGGTACTGATGTTAATAAACTGCAATTATCAAGCTCCAAAACCTAGAATAGATTCATAGGCAATATCAGTAACATATGATCATATTTAATTAATCAGACCATCAAATCATCAAAATCAGAAGTCAAAATAATTACAGAAGAGGATGTATTCAAACCTCAAGAATAGGACTAGAATCTACAGCAACCATTGAAGCCGATGTTATACCCTCACAGTTATGAAGCTAAAGAACAGTCAGCAATTGAAGTCTCACAGACTTCAAAAAGATAATTACTCGTCAGATGTTATTCATACATACATACAAGGTACTCGATATAAACATATGTATACAAATACACACACAGAAAGAGAGTTTACTTCAAGAGAGATGTTTGGGCAGTATGATGCGTCTAGAACATGGAGATTTCCTCAAGCCTGAGCTGTACTTTGTAGTGTCTCATCACTGACACATGAACAATTGGACATATCCAAAGATTCCAAGAGTGGGCATGATGTATTCAAACCTCAAGATAAGTAACATAAGACATGACATCAAGATTTTAACCAAATCCCTTCAAGAAAGAGAAGGAGAAAGACGTAGCAATCAAGATTTTAACCAAAATCACTTTAAGAAAGAGGAGAGAGACGTTGCAATCAAGATTTTAACCAAAATCATTCAAGAAAAAGGAGAGAGGCGTTGCAATCAAGATTTTAACCAAATCCCTTCAAGGAAGAGAAGGGGAAAGACGTTGCAATCAAGATTTTAACCATAATCACTGCAAGAAAGAGAAGGAGAAAGAAGTTGAAATCAAGATTTTAACCAAAAATCACTTCAAGAAAGTGAAGGAGAAAGACATTGCAATGAACATTTTAACCAAAAATAAATTCAAGAAAGAGAAGGAGAAAGACGTTGCAATCTAGAACAATTTCTTCTTTTTTCAAGAAATAAATAATCAAAGCAAGAAACAATGCCAAGAGAAAGACAAGAGCACTTGCCGGTGGAGCCCCGAGCCAGCCAGCCCGCCCAAAGTGCGCGCTCTCCTACTCTACTCAGATTATTTTAGGACCATCAAATATCAAAGGTACTATATCCAAGTTATAACAATTTACCTAAAGCTCAGTTTTCCCACAAAATTATGAGATTCGCAAAACCAAACTCATTAATCTATGGATTGCTGAGAAAATCATTGAGAACAGATTTTTTCAAACTTTAGCAATTTCCTGTGCAGAATGCTTGCAGCTTTTTACTTTGCATAATGTTGTTATGGTCTATCAAAGAAGCAGTACCCCATTGAATGATTTATTTGAAAGAATAAAATCATGTGGCCTTCATTCTTCCTTGTGGCACTTCTGCTACAAAGAAGCTAGGAAGAATTATCTTTTTTTATTTCATGGATAGTGATATAAATGCTTCAAGAGAACTTATAGAAAATCACAATAGGTTGATCATCCACAACAACTCACAATAGGTTGATCATCCACAACAACGGTTTGTTTGGTATTAAAGTTGTGTATAAATTAATGAAGGAAAATTGTGCATCTACAATCCACTCTCTCCTATGTTTAGGTCCATATAATTAATATCCAGTACCAATATGTTATGGTTTAAAATTGCTAAAAAGATTTGATGCTCTTAATATTCGTTTTTATGAGTTTCCTTTGGAAGTGCGCAAGTTAGTTAAATTAAGATATCTTGCTCTCACGTGCAACACAAGTCTCCTGATCTTGCTCCGGTTCAACGTTTGTCTTCTTGGGCTAAAAACTCGAAATTTCGGGTCAAAAAACCTATAAAACAAATATCGGGAGGGGTTCTCGGTGAAGAGACTCCGACGCTCAAGTCAATAGAATTGTCGAGATATCTCTCAAGTAATATAGGTGTGTGTGTTTTATGATGAATTGTGTATTTATCATAAATTGTGTGTAAAAGTGAATATAACAAGGATATATATATACTCCCTGAGACTAGTTGCAGTTGGAATATGAGTCATAGTTATAGTTGAAGTAGGAATCCTAGTTATAGTTGAAGTGGGAGTCCGTTTAGTTCGTCGATATGTTTCAGGCTAGATTAGTTCACCAATAATATCACAAATTAGTTCGAGTTTAGGATGAAAATCCGGTTCGATTGAGTTCGACCATATCAAGTACCCCTCCTTTTGCAGTGTGTGTTTACACACACTAGTGAAGTTCGCTACATTTTAAAAAAAGATGTGAGTTTCCTCCATTATAAACAATTAATCACATAAACATATCTGAAGTGATATCCTTTCAAAGAAAATAAACAAACATATTTAATTACTTAATCAAGTCATTCCGAGGGAATGTTTTGGTTCGCTCAATCAGAACATTTCGAGGGAATGTTTTAGTTTGCTTAATCAGGACATTTCGAGGGAATGTTTCAGTTCGCTTATCGGTTTGCTTAATCAGGACATTCCGAGGGAATGTTTCGGTTCGCTTAATCAGGACATTTTGAGGGAATGTATCAGTTCGCTTAATCAGGACATTTCGGGAGAATGTATCAGTTCGCTTAATCAGGACATTCCGAGGGAATGTTTCAGTTTGCTCAATCAGGATATTTCGAGGGAATGTATCAGTTCGCTCAGGACATTTTGAGGGAATGTATCAGTTTGCTCAATCAGGACATTCTGAGGGAATGTTTCAATTCGCTTAATTAGGACATTTCGAGGGAATGTATCAGTTCGCTTAATCAGGACATTTCGAGGAAATGTTTCAATTTATTCAATCATTAAGTATAACCGCAATCACATGAAATCGAATAGAAAAGGAAAGACACAACAATTTAACGTGGTTCGTGTGGTCTGTTCGATCGGTTAGAGTCCTCACCTTTTTTAATCCGAACTACTTCTTCCAAATTGATGTATTTGGTAGCCCTCTGTAATCCCCTGGTATCTACCATGTTTGCTATCTCAACGTCTTAAAAACTCAGAAAATATTTCCCACAAACGTCGCTAATTGATCTTGCTCCGGTTCAACATTCGTCTTCTTGGGTTAAAAACTCGAAACTTCGGGTCAAAAAACCTGCAAAACAAACATCGGGAGGGGTACCCGATGAAGGGATTCCGACGCTCAAAGTCAATAGAATTGTTGAGATATCTCTCAAGTAATATGCGTGTGTGTATTTTATGATGAATTGTGTATTTATCATAAATTGTGTGTAAAAGTGAATATAACAAGGATATATATATATATACTCCTTGGGATTAGTTGCAGTTGGAATATGAGTCCTAGTTGTAGTTGAAGTAGGAATCCTAGTTGTAGTTGAAGTAGAAATCCTAATTATAGTTGAAGTAGGAGTCCGTTTAGTTCGTCGATATGTTTCAGGCTAGATTAGTTTGCCAATAATATCACAGATTAGTTCGAGTTTAGGATAAAAACCCTATTCGATTGAGTTCGACCATATCATCTCCCTCATTCCATATCCAAACTTTGAAAACTTGAATACTTGATTGTCCATCGACATTTGATAATGAAATATGGAGCTCCATCATATTTGTCTCTAGACTAATGGGATATGAAAAGATTGAAGTATCTTGACGTAACAGGTAGCGACCTACCTGAAGTAAGTGACACCTTTTTACCAAACCTTTTAACTCTATTAGATGTGAGCTTTAACAGCTGCACTAATGGTGTTATCGAAAAGATCCCTAATATAAAAAATGTTAGGAATTCGAATTAATATAATGCCTGGTGCAGTAGAGCCCTTGTGTTGTTTTGCTCATGTTTCTCATCTAAGTGGACTGGAATCACTCAAATATGTCATTGTAAATCCTTCATATAAGTTTGATGTTGTTGCACAACTTGTTGGTCTTTCAATGCTCCTGTTAAATCTAAAAAAGTTGACTTTGAGTGGGTTAGGCTATCCTTGGAAAAAAATGAGCACGATTTCTTCAATACCAAATCTTGAAGTGCTCAAGTTGCGATGCAATGCTTTTCAAGGCCCACTGTGGGACGACAAAGAAGAAGAATTCCCAAATCTTTCATATCTTCAAATGGAAGACATTGATCTAGAGATATTGGAGGGGGGAGATGGCTTTAATCATCTTAAGAAATTAAGCGTAAAACACTGCTACAAGTTGAGAAAGCTTTGTTTCCCAATGCAACATGAATTTATTTCTAATTTTGAAGTCATTAATTGCAATCCTCTGATTCAAAAGGATATACAATAGAGAATAGTGAAAACATTTGATATCATAATCCCGCTAACCACCAAGAGATCGTGGGTGACAAAATCGCCAAATACCATGTAAATAGACGAAAATTAAGGAGAAAGTGGGCTCAACTTCCACAACCTCCACGATCCCCACGATCTCCACCATCTAAGTTATTTTTGTAGTTATAAATAGATGCAATTTTAACTTGTAAAAGGATGAAAAATCATATTCTGTAAACAGCACTAGAGAGCTCATTTCTCTAAGACAATATTATAAGATCCTGCACGGTCATTTTACCATCCAGGATCAGCCGAACTAAATTGCCCGAGTAGGCTCCGGGCCAGTCTTTCTCACATTTTTCACTTTATATTCATTACATTTGAGTGTTAAACTAGGAATTATTCTCTTACAAATTCTGACGTCAACATTTTGGCGCTAGAGGAAGGGGGTCTATTTTAAAAATGTTGACGTCGGAATTTGTAAGAGAATAATTCCTAGTCTAACACCCAAAATGTAATGAATATAAAGTGAAAAATGTGAGAAAGACCGGCCCGGAGCCTACTCGGGCGAAAGTGAAAAATGTGAGAAAGACTGGCCCGGAGCCTACTCGGGCAATTTAGTTCGGCTGATCTTGGATGGTAAAATGACCGGGCAGGATCTTATAATATTGACTTAGAGAAATGAGCTCTCTAGTGCTGTTTACAGAATATAATTTTTCATCCTTTTACAAGTTAAAATTACATCTATTTATAACTACAAAAATAACTTAGATGGTGGAGATCGTGGGGATCGTGGAGGTTGTGGAAGTTGAGCCCACTTTCTCCTTAATTTTCGCCTATTTACATGGTATTTGGCGGTTTTGTCACCCACGATCTCTTGGTGGTTAGCTATAACCTGGGTAGCAAGATCAGCTCGGGCCGGCCATCCTGGACGGTCTATCGGGTTGGACGTCCAATGTGTCATTCTGGCCGGCCTTTTTAGATCGAACTCTTCTGGTCGGCTCGTTCATTTTTGGCCGGCCTCCTTAGATCGAGCTCTTCTGGTCGGCTCGTCCACTTCTGGCCGGCCTTCTTAGATCGAGCTCTTCTGGCCGGCCCGTTCATTTCTGACCGGCCTCCTTACCTAGCTAAGAGTTCGAGTCGAGCTTTTCTGGTCGGCTCGTCCACTTCTGGTCGGCCTTCTTAGATCGAATTCTTCTGGTCGACTCGTCCACTTCTGGCCTTCTTATATTTGATTTTGTTCGACTCGGGTTAGGGATACAAAGAGACTGGCGTGATTTTCAAGTTTCTTTTGAAATTTATTTAAGATTTTCATTTTTTTATATGTAAGAGTAGTATAGGGAATGTATCAAGAAAAAAAAGAAATAATAAATATAAAAAAAGTACATTTAATAATGGGGTGTATGGGGGTGTCATAATAATATATAACCGTTAGAATTTAGAAAACACTTAGACCACATTTTAATCAGAAATTGGGGTTTCAAGGGATTTTCTCCTTTTTCGGATTTAATTAGAAAATATAAACTCTCGGATCACATTTTTACATGTCATTTTTTCTTTAAAAATAATCAAAATCCTTAGAAAAATCAAATAGTTTTTTAAGAGTAATTTCTTCTAAATATTTGTTCGTTTAATAATTAATAGTTAATAATTTATTTAATTTAATATTAATTGATATAAAATATAATTTAATTTAATTCAGATTTTTGTTTGGAAGGAAAACCAAATCAATGAGAGGATGACACATATTCTTTAATGATTGTTACTTTGATATATATAAAAGATATACATGAAACATATATATGTGTTTAAGTATATGTATTTTAAGGTTAAGTTCTTCTAAAGACGTGTTCATTTATTTAAATATTATACATGAAACATATATATCAACTTTAGCAATGAACTTTTTTTCTTTTTTACAATGTATGTTCAAGTAATTTATACATTATAGATATGTACTTACATATATAATTTAAATTTCATATTACTTAAAAGCTATTATTATTATTATATATTAATGAATAATAAAATTTGACAAAAAGTGCTAATTAATAATAG
The DNA here is from genome assembly GCA_028654395.1 of Scutellaria barbata. Taxonomy (NCBI): domain Eukaryota; kingdom Viridiplantae; phylum Streptophyta; class Magnoliopsida; order Lamiales; family Lamiaceae; genus Scutellaria; species Scutellaria barbata. The sequence continues at coordinate 2,503,257 of CM053644.1, forward strand.
AAGGTTTTATATATTAATGAATAATGAAATTTAACAAAAAGTGTTAATTAATAATAGAAGATTATATAATAAAATTTAATGAACGGTGGAATTATAGAATTTGATAACATAAAACCTACAATATCATTTTTTTTAACTCTCCGATCCAACTTAATATGACCCAATCAAATTTAAGACTCATAATATAAATAATAATTTCTTTTTTTTTTCAAATTCAAGATCCATGCAATGACAAATCCAAGTTCGTGCGTGGCCTAACAACAATGCTTCTTACTATAGTTTCAGCCACTTCTTCCATAGTTCTTCTTTTCTCGTGTTAATTGTCATTTTCTCACTATTATTCTTCTCATAACTAAATCCACTGAAACGAAGCGATTATTTGCTACCGAAAATATGGGAAGTCATTAATTTACCAAGATATATTACGTAGATGCATCATATAAAGGTGTTGGTCATATTACTTAAAAGTATCAGTTGTATTACATAACTGTATCATTTCATATGTATAAATGCATTGCCTCATTTTTTAATGAAGTGCAACATAAGAGTACTAATTCTCATGTACATGTATTAACCATATAATGTAAATGTATTACTCAATTTACACAAAGGTATTGCCTTATTTTACTTAAAAATGAATTTATTATCTGACTGAAACATATTTATTATACCACATAAATGTATTACATTATTTAAGTAAAGGTATTATCACATTTGATTGAAATATAACGTGAGAGTATTATTTATATCACGTAAATGTATTAATTATATAATTTAAAGGTATTATAACAATATTTACTTTAATGTGTTGTCTTGTTTTACCTAAAAAATTGAAACATATAAGACTAAATTTGGAAAAATGGACTAAATTTGGAAAAAGTTGAAATACACAGAACCAAAATTATAAAACGTATACTTGGTTGTAAAAAATGAAAAATATCTAAAAACCAAAATTGAAATTCTCCTAACTTTTATATTATCGCAAAAATATAATATTTGGTACATGTGTTAGCTGTCAAATATGATATTTGGTGTATACATTAACTACAAAATATTTAGGAATAAATTAAAAATTAAAAAATGACATAACAAAAAATTAAAACTAAAAAAATCATAAGGAATATGTTTGTTAAGGTGAAACTGACTCTTCTATCCTTAATGAAAAAAAATTAAGGATCCACAATGCCACCAACTAAGAAAAAAAATTACACGGCTTGCTTGATCCACACAACTTGCACGACCTATACGTGTGAATTGTACGAACATCGTGCACGATCCATACAAAAAAATTATTTTTAAAAATTCATACGAACGATTTTTGGGAAATTTCATAAGAAATCTTAAAGATTGTATTACCTTTCATCTCTACAACTCGGTTTTTTTTCAAAAAAAAAAAAAAAAAAGCTAACTTGAGGTCTTTGGAATTAAATATTTAAAGAAATGATGCTTGAAGAACTATTCATTGTATGGTAGCTAGGTTCCAGCTTAAAGAATTATGATGTATATATGTATTCTCATGTTGTCTTAACTGCATAAATATATACTAATTTGGACATTTTTTATTATTCTTTATAACTAAAAAACTAATACTTTAATTAAAATTTGGACATTAGTAGAAAAATAAAATTAATGGGGACATTTTGTTAAGATATTTGTGTCTAATATATGCATGTAATTAAATGAATTACATACTAAAAAAAGTGGAAATTGGAATAATTAATTCGTTTATACATACACGTAAGCAATAAATCTACTTTAACATTAGGAAATACATTTAAATAAAAAAGTAGCCGTATTTTGAAACACTGGGAAAGAAAGTCATTGGTTAAAAGAGTATGTTTTCAATGTTACGTTGTTTTAAATATTTAAATTAATAGAATCTAGTATTCCTTAATTGGTGCCCAAGCCGCTCCTCTTTCTCTTACTTTTCTTTTATCACAATTGTTTCTATACACTGGGTGCAATCGAGTCAATCGACTTGAAAGTGTCTTTCACGCACTCCCACACACACCTCACGCGCCTCCACGCGTTCAAACCCTAGCCCAAACTCTAACTCAAATTTTAATTCTACTGTATATTGACATAACCTTTTAGTTTAGCGAACTTAACCTTTTAGTTCAATCATTATAACATTTTAGTTATATGCACATAACCTTTTGCAGTGTTGAGTAGTGAAAAAAGTATAAGTTATTCACTGAAAAACTTATGAAATTTGTACATAAAGGTTATAGTATTACAATATAAAGGTTATATCATTACAACATAAATGTTTCAGCTATATTGAATTTTTATAGTGAAAAAACTATAAGTTATTTATTGAAAAGGTTATGAAGTCTGTACATAAAGATTATACTATTACAATATAAAGGTTATATTATTACAACATAAATGTTTGAGCTATATTACATGAATTTTTATAGTGAAAAAAGTATAAGTCATTCAGTGAAAAAGTTATGAAATATGTACATAAAGGTTACACTATTACAACATAAATGTTATATTATTACAACATAAAGGTTATGACATAAATTATTAAAAAAAAAAAGGCACGGATCCGGGTTAAACCGGACCGAACCCGACCCGTATGCCCAGTTGCATGGATCATGACCCATGCACCTGGTGCACACAAACACTACTCTTCTTTTATTTGATTTTAAATAAATATTAAGAAAAGAAGATGGCATATAAACATGTACATTATATATTATATGGCAAAGTTTTGGGTGAGACCGTCTCATGGATCCCATGTTGTGAGATGGGTCGGGTCGAGTTGAACATAAGAAATTATGTAATATTTTTGTGTGTATTACGTAATACTTTTTCATATATTAGGTAATACTTTATATTATAAAATGTGTTTTGAGTTGAGTTGGACCATACGAAAAATATATAATACTTTTATGTGTATCAGGTAATACTTTTATGTATATCAGGTAATACTTTTGTTTTGAGTTGAGTTAGACTATAAGAAAATATGTAATACTTTTATGTGTATCGGGTAATACTTTTATGTGTATCAGATAATACTTTTGTATTATAAGATATATGACCCGAATTGGGTCGGGTCGGGTCTTAAAAAACACGCGGATTCTAGGGCTTCCAGGTGCTCTCTTCTCCTCGTGCAACATGTAATACTTTTGTTTATATTATGTAATACTTTTCTATATATCATGTAATACTTTTGTATTTTGCATATATACTAAATAATATAATACAAAGTATTACCTGAAATATAGAAAAATATTACCTAATACACACAAAAGTATTATTTAATTATTATATTCGACCCGACCCGACCCGTCTCACGGAATGAGATCTGTGAGACGGTCTCACACAAGACCTACTCATATTATATTAGTGGCAAAGTCTTGGGTGAGACCGTCTTATGGATCCCATGTTGTGAGACGGGTCGGATCGAACATAAGAAATTATATAATACTTTTGAGTGTGTTACGTAATATTTTTCTATATATTAAGTAATACTTTGTATTATAAGATGTGTTTTGAGTTGAGTTGGACCATACGAAAAATATGTAATACTTTTATGTGTATGAGGTAATACTTTTATATATATCAAATAATACTTTTGTTTTGAGTTGAGTCAAACTATAAGAAAATATGTAATACTTTTATATGTATCGGGTAATACTTTTATGTGTATCAGGTAATACTTTTATATTATAGGATATATGACCCGAATTGGGTCGGGTCGGGCCTTAAAAAACACACGGATCCTGGGGCTTCCAGGTGCTCTCTTCTCCTCATGCAACATGTAATACTTTTGTGTATATCATGTAATACTTTTTTATGTATCATATAATACTTTTGTATTTTGCACATATAATAAATAATACAATATAAAGTATTACTTGAAATATAGAAAAGTATTACCTAATACACACAAAAGTATTACTTAATTATTATATTCGATCCGACCCGATCCGTCTCATAAAATGGGATCCATAAGACGGTCTCACACAAGACCTACTCTATATTAGTTGTAGGATTAATTTTTTGGTCTAAGCTCAAGTTTTTAAATAGGTTCTTCATTTCTATATTACAATAATTGTACAAACTCAATGTAAAATATAATTTTTTTAATGTTTTTACAAAGATATTTACATTATGTTATAATATATTGTGTTCTTTATCAAATTTTCATTTGTACTTGCACTTTCAATAACTGATTTTTTACTGGGAAAAAAAGTAATTGTTGATATTTCTGACTTGACTTTGAATTAAATTATTCATCCTTAATTTAAGCTAAAATTTTAAATAAACATACCATTAATTATTTTATCAATAAAAATTTTAAAATAGAAAATTATTATGTAACAAGTTTAAAACTAATTATTTTCTCAAATAACTATCAATAAACTAGTGAAGAACTATATATAACAAGAAAAGAAAATTACCTATTTCTTAAATGTGGTGACCGATTCTTCTTGATATGAATCAATAATTCAAAATTTTAAATTTTACTAATTGTTTCAATTAATTACTATAAACCATTCATGATTTACCAAAAAATGCTTAATTTTTGAAAGAGAAAAATATAATTACATCCAGGTGGTCTCTCTCTCAGTCTCTCTCTCTCACTCATATTACATAATTAATTAAACTAAACCTTTCCATAAATAAGAGCTTTGAAAAGCACTCTTAAATAAATACTTACGACTGGGGTTCCACAAAAAGAGACAAAATCAATTATTTCGACTCTTTATATCTATGAGATAATACCTCCAAATACCCTAAATTTTTATCTAAATAACCCCAAATACCCCATCCACTATAATATTATCCCAATATACCTCAAAAGTGGTCAAAGACCAATTTATCCCTAAAAAATCACTATTCAAAATGTTATTTCCACTCTTTATTAGGAATGCCAAACCATCTTGTTATATTATGATTTCACAACCCGGATATAATTATTTTTGTATTTTGGTTGGAAACCTTTCTCGTGCCCCAAAAAACACTCGTATTTATACTTGTGATCTGGTCTGAAAGGTATAACAATGTCATATACTGAACGATTTTTATTCGGAAGAAAAAATTAATTGATTTTTCCATGATTTATATTTATTGAGATCCGATGCGAGAAATGGTATCAGAGCCAAGTTTTATTGAAAAAATAAATTAAATTATGTTATACAATATTATTTTCTTGTGCCTAACGGAGGAGAAAATCAAGAAAAAATGTATCCGAAAATATTTCGAGATAACACAAGTACAGGATATCTGTAATGACATCCAGTGAAGATTGGAACATAATTGTTCCAGACACATCTAAGGTCACTCAAGATCTTAGGGAGATCCAAAAGACCATCATTTATTATGGTGGACAGATGAAGAAGATAGTCCGATCTCTAACTGAGATCCAAGGAGAAGTGTTAGATCTAAAACAAGAAGTATTAGATCTGAAAAGAAGATTACCAAAGGAAACCGGTAGATCAATGAACGAACGATACAAAGATACGTTTGGAGATAAACCAAAAATCCCAAAAGGAAAGGCTACGGAAGTCCCGAAGTCTAAAAGCTACGATGAACTCTTACTTGACATCATACGAAAAGTCTGATGGAAGTCTCAAGAGTTGATCTTGCTGAATTAACCGAATCACTTTCCAATCTGGGAATTGTGGATCTGGTTAATCTCAGGATGAATGAGCTCATTCCTAAGGAGGAAGTTGGGAGTACAAGTACTGGTGTACCTGATACACCCATTTCCCAACAAACATGGAAACAGGATGAAGTTGTCTATGGTACCCATGCAGCTCGACAACACAAGAGACGGCCAGGATGGGAGAAAGCAGCATCCAATAGCCCTTGGGCGAAAACGATGCTTGAACCAACACACTCGTTCGGGTTGACACTTACAACAGATATCATCGATTTTAGGAACATGGAAACTATAATCGATGAATGGATGGCGTCCATGAAGGTCTCGTCATCAGCATTGGATATCGATAATGAGCATTTTTGCCAACTTATCGTAAACAGCTTGACAGGTTCAGTCAAGAGAATGTGGGATTCCACGGAAGACCATATTAAAGAAGAAATCCGATCTAAAGATAATATTTTTGAAATTATCGAAAAGATTGGGAACCTGATCAAACTATATTTCATCGGAGATGGATACTTTGATGAAAGAAAAGAATAAAAGAAGAGAGAATACACGCAAGCTTTGTATGCTCTCGAGTTACGAAGTATTGGTCATGCGGACGAATATATATATTGGTTCCGCAAATACTACTTCGAGGCACAGATACCACTGAAAGTTGCAACAGAATTATTCTTTGCAAGAATATGCAGCCCATGGAGAGAAATGTTGATACAAACTTATCAAGTACCTCCAGGGAGAATCGATTCAGTGGCTCGAATGATGTCTTTCCTTAAAGACAGCCTAAGAGAGTGGTGTCATCAGGCAACACTACAAAAGAACAAGAAGAAACTAAGAGGGATGATGAAAAAGACTCCTCTTTGTTGTGACAACAATGATTTTCCGAGTATCATCGGAGAACCACAACGAGAGAGACACGGAAAGAGAAAGAAACACTTCAAAAGAGGGTTTCAATCTAAGTCCGGAGGATCATACAGAAGGCCTTCAAGACAATGAAGATCTTGGTGGTCCAAATCAAAAGCCAGATCTTACAAATCGGCTCAAAGGTCTGGTCCTTCCAGGTTTTCTTCACAGGGATCTAAATCCACAGGGAAGACAACAGGAGGAACAACCAGAAAGAAAACTTTCAAACGAGCTCACACTCGTACCAATGAAAGTTTCAAAGATTATAACTGCTGGACGTGTGGTGCGAGAGGCCATATTTCGCCCGATTGCCCACATAAGGAGAAGGATGTGCGCCAGTTCGAAACTACAGAAGACATCCGTGATGCTGTCTTTTATGGTGATTTGGTGCCAGTTTACAAGTTTGAGGACATCTCTTCAGATGAAAGCATCTATGAAGAAGAGTTCGAATCTGATTCAGAAGAATCCTATGGATCATCCACAGAATCAGACGAGTAGCTCCGGCGAACATGAAGATAGACTCCAAACCTCGGATAGTCTATCAGGATTCTTTTCAAAGATGACCATCTCCAACAAAACGATGGAAAGAATCATGCAACAAAATTCAACCTTAAGTCCTTACGACGGATTTAAGATGGGAAGTCTTAATCGATTTTGCGATAAGATCGGATTAAGACAGCGCAAGCATCACATCATCTACCGGGTGAACTCAGGTGAGTTCTCTATTCCAATAGGTTTAACCGGTAATAACATTGAGATGCAACTTATTCCAAAAGAAGAAATTCTTGAGGAATTGAGTCGTATCAAGGAAGAAATAACGGTCACAATGAAATGGATTCATATTGGAACCATTGAAGTTGTGATTAAAGCTACATTCAAAGAAGGAATTGATTCTGAATTACATTTATCTGTAATGGATAAAAGAATCAATGATTTGAGTGAAAGTTGTCTTGGTACAATGGTAAGAAATTTGTATGCTGGCAAATTTATGTTTGATATTCATCCTAGGTTTGCATACAACCTAGCTGACCAAGATTTCAGTAGAGTCTTAACCCTTCATCAGGATTTTAAAAGACTTGATCTTATGAAAGAAGGGAATAGACCATATTCTATCACGTATAGAATTGCATATGCACTTTCCAACACACACCATTCAGATTTGTTCCTTAGGAAAGAGTATATAGAAATTCCTAGGATTTTCAAGGAATTTGCCAAGGTTATGACACCCGACCCAATCATGATACCAAGATTAGGAGGTGTTAATTTACTAATTAAGGATCAACCTATTTTAAACAGTAGGTCATTAAGATTTGATTCTGAAATTAGTAACAGGTTGTCCTTTTCCGAAGGTAGGATTCTACGCCTCAAAGGAAAAGAACCAAGCGAGGATTTGTATTCACAAAAAATTAGGGTAAGAAATGTTAAAATCAAATGTCCTAATGATGAATGGAAAGAAATCCATATTGTTTTTGATATATCTAAAACGGATAATTTGTTTCCTTGTGAAGAGATATATCATTTACAACAACCAAGTATTAATAGGTACGAAGGCATGTTAGAAATAGCAGACTATCATGTATCTGTTATAGGAAGTGCAGACATAACCAAATGAGTTATGACTCTAGGTTTAAGTTTCCTTGAGGAACATAAACCTTGGAGAAGAGATGGAAAATGGATGGAGTTCGACCTTGATGGACATACAATCAGGGTAGAATAAAACCCCTATGCCAGGAATTAAGCTGGACCAAGAGATCAATGATCTCATGACACAAAGAACCTAAGCGAGAACTTTGTTAAGATCTTTGCGAGAGCAAAATCTACCAGAACAAAGAAGTATCCAAGAAATCATAAAAATACAAGAGGCTGCGTTAAAAATAAATCAAATTAACGCACAAATTGATATGCTAGAACGCTGGAGGAGAGGGATTTATCCAAACAATCCAGACGGGTTCTGAATTATGCCAGGAAGGTGTATAGATGATGAGATCCAGGATCTCAGAAGAGAGAAAGATGAGTTGACAGAGCGCATAAGAGAAATGCGAGATAATGAACAAACTCATCAGATAAGGTTTCAAGAGTTGATCCGTGAGCATAATATTAGAAGCTCAAGGATAAACTTGTTAGAATCATGGAAAAGAGGAATCTATCCAGACGATTCTGAATGACAAGTAGTTTCTCTATATATATATCTGTAGGGATATTATATGATCAATATAAGACGGAATATTTTGCAGCTTATATTGACTCAGGTTCAGGCATTTGCACAGCAAAGACAGGTGTTTTCCCCAGCGAAGCAGTGGAAAAACTACCTATTATTGAAGGAAGGGATTTTTCTCAGAAAATCCTAATACTCAATAGAGGTATTCGGGAATCACGAATAATGATTGGAGGCGCATTCGATACCCCTTGGTATAAAGTAAGAATGCCACCTATCTATATTCATGATACAGGTGCTGATATTTTTCTTGGTAATAATTTTATTCAAACTTTTGCAAAATATGAGCAGGATAATCACAAGAACCTGTTAACCTTTACTACTAACTGTGGTAGTTTGATACAGGTTTTGCGGCGAGAGAAAGCCTTTAATAGGATCATGCCTATAAATTTTCGCAGCAAACGTGGTGATAATGAAGCTAAATTAACTCATCCTAAAATGCAGGATAAGAGGAAATTTGGTGAAGCTCTTTTGTCTTATAGATAAAGAGGAATGAAGAAGGCACACGAAGAAGCTATTCAGTTTCTGAAAAATGTCTTACAAGAAGGACCACCACAAATTGACATTGATGAGGAGAGTCTACTTTCCCTTGAAAATGTTAAGAGGCTAATTCAGAGGAACTACAATGAAAATCCTTTAGCCTGGTGGGATAAAAACCAGATCGAAGCAACGTTGAAGGTGAAAGAATAATACCGATATGAGTTGGTTCGATACAAGCCGATTCAGATGAACCTTGAGGATCGAAAGGATATGCAAAAGATTATCAAAGAGCATATCGATCTCAAGTTGATCGAAGCAGGTATTTCTCCTTATAGTAGCCCAGAGTTTTTGATAAGAAACCATGGTGAAATAAAGAGAGGAAAAGTAAGGTTAGTAATTAACTATCAAGGTATTAATAAGATTACCGAGTTTGATGGTTATTATATCCCAAGTAGAGAACACCTAATTGATTGCATTAAAGGATCAAAAGTGTTTTCAAAGTTTGATTGCAAGTTTGGATTTTACCAGATTAAGTTAGAAAAAGAGTCTAAAAAATTAACTGCTTTTTCTACACCACAAGGTCAGTATATTTGGAACGTAATGCCTATGGGGCTTGCGAATGCACCTCAGTTATACCAACGAAAGATGGATAATCTATTTAAAGATTATTTTGAGTTTATGTTTATTTACATAGATGATATCCTAATTGCCTCTAAAAATATGAAAGATCATTTAAAGCATCTTGAAATATTTTCAGAAGCGTGTCATAAAGAAGGATTGATGCTCTCTGAAAAGAAGACAATAATCGCGGTTAATAGAATCGAGTTTCTCGGTGTTATTATTGACCATGCAGGAATGGAACGCCAAGAACATATTGTGGAGAAAATCTGCAATTTTCCAGATGTTCTTAAAGACAAGAAGCACCTTCAAAGCTTCTTAGGAGTAATTAATTTTGCAGGTTCATTTATTAAGGACTTGGCAAAATATAGAAATGATTTCCGTCCTTTATTACAAAAGGATGAGAAGACCAAATTGAAATGGGAGGATATTCATTCCCAAAGAGTTCGTGAGTTAAAACAGGTTTGTAGTAATTTACCAAAGCTCGCGATTCCTCAAGATGATGATCAGTTAGTTGTCTACACAGACGCTAATGATTTCAGATGGGCAGCAGTGCTCATGAGAAAGACATCTACGAGTGAAGAACCATATAGATATACAGGAGGGTTGTTTACCGAACAACAAGCCAGAGTCTGGCACATAAACGAGAAGAAATTCTTTGCGGTTTGGAAGGCTTTTAAAAAATGGCCTTTATTCTTATTAGCTAAAGAATTTATATTGAAAGTTGATAATACTAATGTTAAAGCTTTTTTGAAAAACAAACTCGAATCAAAAATTGAAAAAGCCCGTATTATCAGATGGCAAGCAGAATGTCAATATTATCTATTCGATATTGTCATTGTGAAATCTAATAAGAATGTTCTTGCAGATTTCTTAACAAGAGATGGATATCCTTGAAGCAGATTCCATCACAATACGAGCAGGGCACCTTAGGGAAAACCTTGAGGAGCACTACAAGGCATTTGAGGTGCTAAGGGTAAGAGCCGAAGCGGCATCTTATGTCCAGAAAGCTTATTTGGACAAAGTCCAAATGACTCTACGTGCAGCCATAACTTCAAATAATGATTTGTGAAATGCATTAGTAGAACTTGCAAACAAGGCCTGTTCACCATCGGTGATGCAGAAAGAATTATACGAGAGGAGTTCATCATCGATGAACAAACAGGGTACTTTTATACCCGAAGCAGGACATCCTGCTGATAAAAGTTTTTCATCGGATATCGGTGAAAAGGCTGATAAGGCCGAACCAAGTGTTTTATCGGATTCCGATAAAATTATTAATTCGGAAGGTCAGGAAGCAATTCCAGACAACCCGAGTCAACCCAGCACCTCTGGGGTAAAAGAGGGAGAGGTTAACCTAAGGCCTCAGACTGGCCTTAGACAGGTTAACACTAATCAAGCTATTTCTCCTCTGCAGGTTTACCAAAAAACATGGGAGAAATTGGTGACAAGAAATGGGATCAATCCGAACAGAATTACTGCTGATTGGTCTAGCAAGTATCCAAGGCTTTGGATGCTTCCTGGGGTAAACCCTCATGATGTGCGGGAATAGTTCGATTTTGGAGCAATTGCTTCAGTTTTCACTACCGCACCCAGTTTTCCGGAGATTTCCAAATTACCAGACTGGATAGCCACTGCTGTGCACGATTCATGGCAGAACAACCCATACTTGGGACGAAGAGATATCCTGGAGCTCAAAATTATCTCTGCTGCTCCGGAAATTATAGGAAAAGGATCTCATCCAGTTTTTCAATTTATAAAACTGCAGAGATCTGAAATGGGGGCGCTAAACCGAGCCAAAACACCCCCAGAAAATAGCCCCTTAGTAGTCGCCCTTACTGAAAACGATATATCGACCAGGCGAGCATGGGGTCTTTGGGTCTGTCTCACGGAGATGGACAAAGTAAAATATCCGTTCAAAATATTTCACAATTCTGTGAACGGATCCTTCCTATTAAATTCCATGACAGGAACAACTATCGGATTTGCTGAGAACCTCTTTGAAAATAAGAGAAAATTAATCTGGGAAAACAGGGTTCCAACAACGGAACAAACAAGGAAGAAGATATGTAATATGATACATATCGGAAGATGGGAAGAGCGGATATGCTCTTACTGTCAAGTACAAGAGAAACCACTGTTTGGACAGGGTTTCAAAATAAAAAAGGACAAACCCGACTACCCAAAGAAAAAGGAAAAATGGAAAGGTTTTTAGAAAATAAAAACAAAAAATGTAATAAGAGGAAACAGGTCTAATTCGACTCGATTGTAAACAAGCTGTATTGTATTCTAAACAATGTAATAGGATAGGAATACAGTATTATCAAGCATGAGATGCTAATTCAGACAGGGGATAGTGGCAGGTCCCGCCATCTTTGAAGAATAAGCATCTGGTCAAAAAGGACAAAAGAGGAGGACTCCTCCACTCACCAAGAGATTCGTTGCCGACGCAAGAAGACAACGAAGGTGGTAGATGCACTTACCAAACGGTAGGTGGGAAATAAAAGAAGGTTGGCCCATTCCCCACTAACCAAGTGGAATGCAAGCTGGCAAGGCAATAATGGTTCCATACAGGAACACATTGATGCCTATAAAAGGAGGCCTTCAGCCTCAGAAGAAGATCATCGAAAATACACAACACTTCTCTCTTCATAAGCTTTTCGAAATCTTCTTTCTAGTTTTGTAATAGTTAAAGCTTTCAAGCTTTCCTGTTCATGGGGGTTTCCTCTACTCGAGTATTAGCCATGATAGGCTAATTCAAGTTTCTCTTCCAATGGTGGAGAAAATTTATATTGTAAAATAGTTTAGTTTATTTTCTTCAATAAACAAGACTTTTGCTTTTCGACATTCTGTCCAAAAATTTATAATTCTGAGAAAAATTCATCCAGTAGTGAGTCTCCCCGTGATCTCCTTGAAGGCAGGTGGCCATTAAGAAGGATTGCGATCTGGGTTCCAAAGGAATTGGTTTCAGAACCATAGACTGCGGGCGAGTGGTTGGATCTTTGATCTGTAAAACCTGAACCGTATTCCAAGGGAATTTAAGAGACAAAGACGAGGTATGTTTGAAACTCAATTTTATTTATTTACGGAAGCATGTTGGGCCTGATATTGATCAGAGGGATAATCCGGATCTAATAAATGTAAAGATTGGAAAAAGGAAAAATTGGCTAATGACAAACATGATTTTTTGGAAATTATTGAAAGATAGTAAGGGTAAAATGATATTTTATCATTAAAAAAGGGGTAGATAGGGATATTTTGTTATGAAAGTGGGTATATGAGGACTTTTGTTATATGGTAAGATAGTTGGGGAAAAAATATAAGGAAATGGGTTATATTTGGATTTGATCTCCTATATCTATTTTCACTAACCTTTTAGATTGTTCTTTATTGCAATTTTGCAAACAAAAAATATGTGTCCACACTCTTTTGGACACAGAAGGAAATCATTATTATTTTATTATTTGGAAGATACAAATTAGAAAAGAAGAGTTTTAAGATGCTTTTCTAAGGAGCACTTTATTAAAAATCATTATTAGTTAAATGTAAAATGAGATGATTCTAAATTATATTAGAAACTAATTACATATATACAGTCTTCAGTTAAATCAATAGGAGTTTGTCCATTCTTAATTTGTTTAAGGAGCATAAACGAGTAGATATTAATATTTAAGGATTCTCTAAATTAATTACTAGAAATATAGACTTCGTAATATATTGCGTTTATGCTGTTGAATATGAAATATTTATTGTGGCAAAAAGAAAAAAAAAACGTTTTTTCTTTCTTTTCTTTTTTTTAATTAATTTTAAGAAAATTAAGATGGCATCATGTCGATTTGAGGACAGAGGTCAAATTCATTCTAAACAAACCCAATTAATTAATGTCGTAACACGCAACCTAACTCCTATATTTGCAATGTAGTATTATTTCCACATAATTAACTGATTGTAACTTGTCACCACTTATAACTAAAATCAACCTTTTATGCTAAAAAAAAAAAAGTTGAATCCTCATTTTGGAAGTCTGTAAGTCAAAGTAATTTGGCTTGAAAAGGCTAACATAAATTATAATATGATAGAATTAATAATTTCAAATTATAATACAAAAATATCATTGAAAATACTCTTTGCACTTTCTTTCTTTTTCTTACTTTAGTCAATTGCTAAAGTAAAATGAGTTGTGTAGTAATTTTTAGTATAAATAAAGATACAAGTTAATAAATTTAGAATCTCTAAACCCTCAAAATATTGTGTTTATTTATTTTTTCTTTTTTGGATGTTAATTCCAAATATATATAGTTCACTTTCAATACAAAGTAACTCGTATTCTAATATACTCATCATATTTAGTTTGTATATATTTAAGTAGTATATTAAGGAGTATAATTTTCATTAAATATGGGTTGCATTTAAAAACCTCATTCTTTTCTCTTCCACCCACTAATCGCGTCGTAATAGTGAGGCCAATTTAAAAATAAGAATGGCCTTTTCTCTTACAATTTCCAAAGATAAAATTGGAATGATTTGAGAGAAAGATGTTGCTACAAAATAGTATCCAATGTTAACTATCAATTTTTAAGAAATAAAAAAAATATGAAAAATATATTTGTATATATTTTGAAATAATGAAATATGATATGAACAGTTTTTTATATATGAAACTTCATCATATTATAATAAATTGTATATATTATCATAATAAACAATAAATCTTATATCGTGCGGGTGAGCTACTAATAAAGTTCAAATCTCTTATAATTTGGAATTATTAATTTTGAGATCTTCACTTACATGTAAGCCCAGGTTTGTTGTTGAATTACATTATTCATTAGAGATCAATCCAAACCTACCCACATTCCTTATATTTTTTCCCAAACTACCCTATCCTATAAAAGAAGATCTCCATATACCACTTTTTAAAACAAAATATCCCCAACTATCCATTTTTTTATGATAAAATACTATTTTACCCTTATTGTTTTTTCAAAACTACCAAAAACCCATGCTTTCCATTAGCCAATTTTTCCTTTTTTCAATCTTTACATTTATTAGATCCGGATTAGCCCTTCTGATCAATATCAGGCCTAACATGCTTCCGTAAATAAATAAAATTGAGTTTGAAATATACATCGCCTTTGTCTCTTAAATTCCCTCGGAATACGGTTCAGGTTTTACGGATCAAAGATCCAACCACTCGCCCGCAATCTATGGTTCTGAAACCGATTCCTTTAGAACCCAGATCGCAATCCTTCTCAACGGCCACCGTCTTTAAGGAGATCACGGGGAGACTCACTGCTGGATTAATTTCACTCAAAATTATAAATTTTTGGACAGAATGTCGGAAAGCAAAAGCCTTGTTTATTGAAGAAAATAAATCAAACTATTTCACAATATTACTATTCTCCGTCATTTGAGGAGAAACTTGATTTAGCCAATCATGACTAAGACTCGAGAAGGGAAAACCCCCATGAACAGGAAAGCTTGAAAGCTAAACTATTACAGACTAGAGAGAAGATTTCTCGAAACTTAGGGTAGAGAGAAGTGTTGTGGATTTTCGATGATCTTCTTCTGAGGCTGAAGGCCTTCTTTTATAGGCATCAATGTACTCCTGTATGAATCCATTATTGTCTAGCCAGCTTGCATTCCACTTGGTTAGTGGGGAATGGGCCAACCTCCTTTATTTCTCACCCACCTTTTGGTAGGTACATCTACCACCCGTTAGGTAACTTCGTTGTCTTCTTACGTCGACGACTCTCTTGATGAGTGGAGGGGTCCTCCACTTCTGTCCTTTAGACCAGATGCAGATTCTTTAAAGATGGCGGGACCTGCCACTATCCTGTGTCCGAATTAGCATCCAATGCTGATTATACTGTATTCCTATCCTATTACATTTTTTGGAATACAATACAACTTGTTAACTATCGAGTCCAATTAGACCCACTTCCTTTTATTACATTTTAGAGTTTTATTTTCTAAAAACCCTTCCCTTTTCCCTTTTTCTTTGGGTAATCAGGTTTGTCCTGTTTTACTTTGAAACCCTGCCCGAACAGAGGTTTTCTTGTACTTGACAGTAAGAGCATATTCGCTCTTCCCATCTTCCAATATGTATTATGTTACGTATCTTCTTCCTTATTTGTTCCGTTGCTGGAACCTTATTTTCCCAGATTAGCTTCCTCTTATTTTCAAAAGAGGTCTCAGCAAACCTAGTCGTGTTTCCTATCATTGAATTCAACAGGAATGACCCATTCGCAGAATTTTGATAAATTTTGAATGAGTATTTAACCTTGTCCATCTCTGTGAGACAGAACCAAAGTCCCCAGGCTCGCCTTGTTGATATGTCATTTTCGGTAAGGGCGACTACCAAGGGGCTATTTGATGGTGGTGCCTTAGCTCTGTTGAAGGCCACCATATCTGATCTCTGCAGTTTTATAAATTGGAAAATTGGGTGAGATCCTTTACCAGTTATTTCAGGAGCTGCTGAAATGATCTTTAGCTCCAGGATATCTCCTCGCCCTAAATGAGGGTTGTTCTGCCATGACTCGTACACAACAGTAGTTATCCATTCCGGTAGTTTGGAAATCTCCGGAAAGCTAGGAGCAATCGTAAATATTGAAGCAATTGTCCCAAAATCAAACAATTCCCGGACATTCTGAGGGTTTGCACCCGAGCGCATCCAAAGTCTTGGATACTTTCCAGACCAATCCGCCGTTATTTTTTCTGGATTGATCACATTTCTTGTGACTAATTTCTCCCACATTCTTTGATACACCTGAAATGGAGAAATAATTTGATTAGTGTTAACCTGTCTAGGGTTTGTCTGGGGTCTTAGGTTAACCTCCCCCTCTTTAACCCCAAAGGTGCTGGGTTGACTCGGGTTGTCTGGAATTGCTTCCTGACTTTCCGAATTAATATTTTTATCGGAATCCGATAAAACACTTGTCGTGGCTTTATCAACCTTTTCACCAGTGTCTGATGAAAAACATTTATCAGCAGGATGTCCTGCTTCGGGTATATATGTACCCTGTTTGTTCATCAATGATGAACCTTTCTCATGTATGTCTTTTTGGGTTACCGATGGTGAACCCGTTCGAGTGCAAGGCCCTTCCAATGCTTTCCATAAATGGAGTTGGGCCAATCGCGAAGCTTGTATGGCTTCTTGGACTTAGCCCAAATTTGCCTTTTACACATATGAAGCTGCTTTGGCATGTATCCTAAGCAACTCGAATGCCTTGTGAAGTTCCTCAAGGTTTTTCCTGAGGTGCCTTGATCTGACCGTGATGGAATCCGCTTCAAAGATATCCATCTCTCGTTAGGAAATCTGTAAGAACATTCTCATTAGATTTCACAATAACAATATCAAATAAATAATATTGACATTCTGCTTGCCATCTGATAATACGGGCTTTTTCGATTTTTGATTCAAGTTTATTTTTCAAAAAAGCTTTGACATTTGTATTATCAACTTTTAAAATGAATT
Source organism: Scutellaria barbata (assembly GCA_028654395.1). Taxonomy (NCBI): domain Eukaryota; kingdom Viridiplantae; phylum Streptophyta; class Magnoliopsida; order Lamiales; family Lamiaceae; genus Scutellaria; species Scutellaria barbata. Next base: position 2,520,570 of record CM053644.1, read on the forward strand.
CTTTTACTAATAAAAATAAAGGCCATTTTTTAAATACCTTCCAAACCGCAAAGAATTCTTTCTCATTAATATGCCAAACTCTGGCTTGTTGTTCTGTAAACAACCCTCCGGTATATCTACATGGTTCTTCACCCTTAGATGTCTTTCGCATGAGCACTGCTGCCCATCTGAAATCATTAGCGTCTGTGTAGACAACTAATTGATCCTCATCTTGAGGAATCGCGAGTTTTGGTAAATTACCACAAACCTGTTTTAACTCACGAACTCTTTGAGAATGAATGTCTTCCCATTTCCATTTGGTCTTCTCATCCTTTTGTAATAAAGGACGGAAATCCTTGCGATATTTTGCCAAGTCCTTAATAAATGAACCTGCAAAATTGATTACTCTTAAGAAGCTTTGAAGATGCTTCTTATCTCTAAGGACATCTGTAAAATTGTGGATTTTCTCCACAATGTGTTCCTGTAGTTCCATACCTGTATGATCAATAATCACACCGAGAAACTCGATTCTATTAACCACAATTATTGCCTTCTTTTCAGAAAGCACTAATCCTTCTTTATGACATGCCTCTGAAAATATTTCAAGATGCTTTAAATGATCTTTCATATTTTTAGATGCAATTAGAATATCGTCTATGTATACAAACATAAACTCAAAATAATCTTTGAAAAGATTATCCATCTTTCGTTGGTATATCTGAGGTGCATTCGCAAGACCCATGGACATTACGTTCTAGATATACTAACCTTGTGGTGTAGAAAAAACCGTTAATTTCGACTCTTTTTCTAACTTAATCTGGTAAAACCCAGACTTGCAATCAAACTTTGAAAACACTTTTGATCCTTTAATACAGTCAATTAAGTGTTCTCTACTTGGTATGTAATAACCATCAAATTCGTTAAGTAAGCTTGATTTACAGGACTTGATCTTACAAACTCTCAACCTAACAAGTTACACCTACTAAAACTTAGCTTCCACACAAGTCACTCAAGTTACAAAAGCAGACCAACACAAAATCTCTACAACTCACACAGAGTTATTGTCCAACATACTTGACAAAACACTCAAATAAGGACTAGATTCTTATCAATTAAGGATACCGAAAACAATCTAAACACACAACACATAGGTAAAAGTATATATGATTTTTCTTCAACTTCTGCTTGAAGCAGCCTTGAGAATTCTTGAACTCGTACTAAAGCTGCTTTTTAGAGGTCAAGTGACTAAAATTTTGAGGTTTTGATAACTCTTGGAACTTGTAAATTTTAGCTTTGATCATTTGTAGTTTCAGTAGTAATTCCAGTCGACCCTTCCTCTATTTATATGAGAAGTATTATACCCGTTGAAGAGAGGCATAACACTTAAAATTTGAATTCCTCTCTTTGGTGTAGAGCTCACATTGAACGAAGTCTAAGGTTGCATTGAATGTTTCTTATCTTGCACTATAGGGTTTTTAATGCAGCTGTACTAGGTTGCAGATTTGCGCAGTGTGTCAAGCCATGTGCTGCTGCTTACTGTCTCTTCTTACTGCATCTTTCAATTTGTCTCTAGTAGCTAGTTTTAGTCTTGATGAAGTGATTGATTCTCGAACTGCAGATAATCTTCCTCGTACTATATAGATGTTATCATTTCATAACTTTAAATCTTCTCTTCATTTTTTAAGGATGTTCTATGCAGTCCTGCAATGGTACTTCTCATTGTAATTTAGCTTACAGTTTCTTAACTGTAACTTTACTTCTTACAGTGCTGTTATGATGTATCTTTATTTCACTTACATCAACTGTTTTACTTACTGCTTGCAGCAATTCTTCATTTCAAAGCTGATGTATCTTAATCTCTTTCATTCTTCAACCAATTCTATAAACTTAAAATCTATTTTAGATTCATTTAAACATTGTGAAAAATAGAGTACTCTACATTCCTATTATACTTATATTTTGTTTCATTAAAATCTAAACAATAATTTCCTAACAATTATATATTATCTTATCTATTTTATAGAATTTCTTAATTTATGTGAAATGACTTTAAAATAAATAGTTTAGGGGTGAATATAATACTCCATACATACTCACATGATAAATACATATTTTCTTATAATTAATTAATATGAAAATAAATTCAAAACTTTCATCGATATGAGAAAATTGAGAGTGATGATTTAAAGAGTACTCCCAACCAAAGCTGACATAATTAATACTGCATAACATATATACAATAATTTTCTAAAAGTAAAAATAATTATAAAAGCGTTACTCTTATATTGTGGCAGAGAATGTGTAATACTTATGCATTACGAAGAATTATTTACTGCAATAATTATTAAGCCCACTAATATAATTGTTTTAGTGTAATAATTATTTTTCAGTTGCCCATTTATCAATAATTTGAGACTTTTTCTTTATTGAATTTGCTATCACAAATTTCAAATCTCTCATTACATCCATCCATTTAAATAGACCCTAAAATATATTTAAATTTGGAATTGTATGAAGTATTTAAATATGTTGTTCTACAAAATATAATCACTTTATGTAAATTATTTTCACGATATAAATTTAAATTCGCATCTAGCCAAATAAAAATACAACCCACCTTAAGTGGGGGTGTAAACGAACAATGCCGACTCAAATTTTGTGTTGTTTGTCTAATATTTATTTAATTTTAGGATTGTTCGAGCTCGATAAGAATTGAAGTGTTCGATTTAAGCTCGGCTTGCTTAGTATTTCTGAAGCTCGATTTTGTTCGTGAACATATTCGTGTATACGTTTACGAAATTGTTCGCGAACAAATAATAACTTTGTTCATGAACAACTTTGTTCGTAGACATAATAAACAAACATTGTTAAAAATTCAAATAAACGAATCAAACTCATTAGGTAGCATATTTGTGAACATAAATTAACAAACATTTGTTAGGCAATCAAATAATTAAAAAACAAAAATAATTGTTGTTGTTATTATTGTTATTAAACAAGTCTCTAATAAGCTATTAGCAAACTAGCTATTCAATGTTCAAACTCTATTCATTTACTAAAAAACTTCAAAATTTTGTTCTTCTATGTTTGTTTAACTAAATAAATGAATATAAACAAATACTAAGTTTGTTTGTTTGTGTTCGCCCAACGTTCTGTTCATTTACTTCCCCAGCCTTAAGACCCATTAACCCCTAAGGCCACTTCCCTATATGACGAGGTTTGAATCCACCACACAATGATACGTATATAACCTTTAATAGATAAATGAAAATAAATAACTATAAAAGAGAATTTTAGCAATAAAAAAAAAAAAAGGCAATTTTAATACTATGTTGCAAACTAAATTTTATTGCATATCTTATTTCATCAATGTGCGTCATGAATACAATAATAACAGACTGATTAGAATTTAGACATACAACATGCACTTATGGAATAGGAAATGAGGTGAAACATTATCTTGAAATAAAGAATTCAAACTGAATCAGTATAATCACCTTGACCCTCCCAAACTGAAAGAAATGAGCATCAAAAAATGAGTGTATGTGTTAGTCTGAGATATGAACCTGCTCTCCTGGTAAAATGCTGATTCTACTATCAACTCCACCTATTCTTTGAGGTGGCCACACGACATGCGTAACACGTCCACAGATCAAACCCAGAGGAATCTGCAAATGAAAATGCTTCAGCGTAGATTATTTCGAAAGCATCTCAACTAAAAACGAAGCAACTAAACATCATATCTTGAACAATAGAACATGATATTGGTTACAAAGCATGACCGGAAAACGTGATTTCATGTGTACACATACTATGATTCATGTTTCGTTTACAGCAAACTGGATATCAGCGCAATGTAGTTAGTTAACTCAATATTGATAAATAAAACATTGAAATACGTTTATGTTTGACAAAAGGAAGCACAAGCTATCTTGAATCTGATAGAAGGTTAAATTACCAAGAGGGCCAGAATTGTGTAGGCAATGTAAACTGTAGGATTTTAGACATCAGATATGCTTATATAAGTACAAAGTTATGGGTCATACCGAGCCAAGTGACCTTGAGTCTAAGCTACAAGCTGTGTTGTCTCCGATAACCCAACAATGTCCTTCAGGAACCCTTACGGCGTCGAATGAAGGGAGATGGATCCAATCACCTGGCAAGCCAGCAATTCTTTTTACGTTTTTCTCCTTGTAATTGATTGGGGAACTGCAAGTAAAGATTAATACAGTTTCACAAGTACATCCCATTGGGTCTCTGCAATTAAGTTGATTTTAAGCATAAAACCAGCAAAACAAATTTTGCAGCTAATGCAAATCTATGGTCGAGAGAGACATGGCCCATTCTATGGTCACAACCGATGTATCCATACCAGCAACTATCATGTTCCGATTGTATATTGATTAATTATACCAAAGTTAGCAGATTAGGTGCCTCATTACTAAAGTTATGATTGACTGGAAATAAACAAAGGCTGATGATAGAGACTCATAATCAAAGTAAAAGATCTTGCTATCCTTTGTTCTTCCTTTTCTTTATTTACCAAAATTTTCTTCCCAATTCTTAAACATGAGATCCCCTGTTTCAAGAGTTGTTTCTTCTTATATTACAATATAATAACCACGTCATGCCACTCATATTATGACACATTAATTATCAGGGACTTTTTCCTTTGGATGAATTTCATAACAAGACCCAATTTATAGATTAATTCTCAATTTTAGACCCAAATTTTAAAGTTTCTCAATAAGGGACTAAATTTAACATTTATTCTTAATTTAAGGCTTTAAAATTAGATTGGGTTCTCAATTCTAGACAAAATCTCATTTTCTTTTTCTTTTTATTTATATTTAAAGATTTATTTATATTTCAATATGCATTCATATTTTGGATAAATTAAAACAAATTAATGCACTTTAAGAACAATTTTCATCAAACTTGTCTTAATTTATATAAAAATTTTTTTAAGAAAAATGATATAATTTATTATAACTGATTAATATTGAAATCGATTTTCTATATTTTTATTCATAGAAAATTAAGAATTCTTAATTTTATGAATTGCATTAACTATATAAATATATATATATATATATATATATATATATATATATATATTAATACAAGTCAAATGAAAATCGTTCTAAAATTGCACTAACTTGTCTTAACTTATCTAAAATATAAATACAAATTGAAAATATAAATAAATCTATAAATATAAATAAATAAAAATTAAATTATGTCTTAATTTGAGAACCCAATCTAATTTTCAAACCTCAAATTGACGAAAAAAGTTAAATTGAGCCCCTTATTGAGAAACTTTAAAATTTGGGTTTAAAATTGAGAACTAATCTATAAATTGAGTCTTGTTATGAAATTTATCATTTTCCTTTTTATGGGTTGCTTCCTTATCAAGGGTTGCGTGGATCAAATTTTGCAGATAATGTAAATCATAATCCTTCTACCGAACGAAAAAAGATCAGTTGCAGTAGATTCATTCATATAGACCCTCCCCCCCTCATCAATAGGGCTTTGTAGATTGCCTTTCAGTGAGAGATGGACAATTCAGACAAATATCAACAATCATGAAAATCCAACATGCATATTCTGAGATCAAAAACTTCACTTATTCATTAAAAATAGAAGTTTTTTCTCATCACAAGAAAAGGGTGAAAGCAGATGTGTTTAAAATTTTAAGCATGTCCTGAGTGATACACTCTCCATCAACCACACTAGCTTAATTCAAATTTTAGGAAAGATTTCTTTAAGAAACAAACTCACAGTACTGAAAACTTGATATTGAGCATAAGATCGAAACTTGAAACTTAAAACTTATGGGCCATCAGCATGATGTTAATCCTAGGACAAATGAAAATGACAAAAAAAGCTAAACTAATCAGCACAACAAAGGATAAAGGGCTCTTGTCTGCTAATACAGCTAGCAACTAAAGAAACAATGAGGGGTGAATCAGTTCCAATATTACATTAGAACTTGAATCTCTAAATGCCATATTCTTTCAGATAGTTCCCGGGATTGCATATAAATATACGCGAATACCAATTTCAATTATAATTCTTCTATTTATCTGTAACATTGTTCTCTACTTACCTCAATTGAAAAGCCTGCTTAAAGGTTAGTTAATTAACTTTCACCAAATATATCAAGCAATTAATCTCATTTACACTTGTTTAACTAAGTGAATGTTTTCTTCAAATAATCAACACAAAATCAATATGTCGTCTACAGCGCAATGGAGGATCACAGAACCAGTACACTGAAAAATAAAATAACTCAACAGCATCAATATTTCCTCACTTAGCCTAGCTTAACTCATCAACATTTAACCTCAAATGAAGAAAGTGTTCGAAACAAAAATCTAATTGCAGAGTCAAGTAGAAAAGATAATGCACTTCTTTCACAGGGTCACCAACAAAAGAGAAAATTACCGAAAAACCACGATGTCACCGCGCGAGAATTTGTATTTGCGAAGGCATAATTTCTCAACCAATACGTAGTCGTCTGCAAAATACACACACAATCAAGAAAAAATTCTAACTACAATCAGCTAAAACGTGAAAAAAAGTAAAATAGAAAACTCACCAAAAGCAAATCCAGTGGAGTCGTTGCTGTGGGGATTCAGAGTAGGAGACATTGACGAACCGCGGACGGCCATAAAGCTGGCATATTGATCAGATATTGTGAGACCAATTACACCTGCGGTGAAATATTTTTTGGCTAAATTCCACACAACGTTTTGAGCGACCATTTCCGAATAAAACAATGAGAATTCCGGCGTTGAAATTCACTTCCAACATAAAAGCTTTACGGAAAATGCAGCCGCCGTCGGAGGTCAGAGGCAGGAGTTTACGGCGGCGGAGACAGGGAGGGCAGTTTGGTGGGAGAGGACGTTGAACCGGCGGAGGGAGGCGGTGATTTGGAAGGAGAATCAATTTTATATAAAAAGGTATTTTAGTTAATAGCATCACCCTAATAAAATATCTATTTTAACTACTATGATAAAAAGAATATATATTTATTTAAAAAGGCCACGTAGGATGGTTTTCTTAAGCTTGACTAAAAATGGAGATTGGGTTGAAACAGAAATCAGAATGTCTTTGTTACACCTTGTTTGGTATAAGGATTTGATAAACACTCAGTATCAAATCAAATTATTCCATACTTGATTTAATTGCCTGAATTCCGATTGTGTGAATGACCAATTTGAAAATATTTTTGCATCTGAAGAAATTTATAGCTCGACTTAAATTTAAAGCTTCAAACCTGATGCATAACTAAGGGTGTAAATGAAATAATGCACTCGTAAGCTATTCGGGATCGAGCTAGATTCGAGATCGAGCTACTCGATTAGCCTGTAGCTTTCAATCAAACCCGAATATATTATTACTCGACTTGACAAGCTCAAGCTATTCGGGATCGAGCTAGATTCGAGATCGAGCTACTCGATTAGCCTGTAGCTTTCAATCAAGCCCGAATATATTATTACTCGACTTGACAAGCTCAAACATAATCAAGCATATGTTAAATTTACAATTTTGATCTTAATTATTTAATTTTTATATTAAAATTTTCAATTTCAAGTTTTTTTATAAATATTTTTTAGGTGCTGAATAAAGCTGAACCCGAACTTATCGAGTTATTTGTCGAGTTGAGCTCGAGCTTCGAGTTTTAGAATCGAACTCAAACTCAAACTCGAATACTAATACTTGGCTCGAGTCGTTTACACATAACATACCCTTTTCTTGAAAAAAAAAAGAAGAAAAGACAAAAATATCAACTACTCAATTGTGCAAATGCAAACAAGTTTCAACTCTAATGCCTACCAAACAGAACTTAGCTGAGCTGCTTCTGATGATGATCGATCAACATGTATTTACAATTCATAAATGTGATGCTAAGAAAGAAACTAATGTACACAATGAAATCATATGTACAAGGATCACAATCTAGGAACACAATATTAACAAGAATCTACAGTTCAACGAAAATGAGGATCATACGAAACCATCATCGGATCTGGAACAACAAGAGGCAACTTGTCGATATAAATCAATAACCTCTTCAGATTCTCCCTCGCAATGGCTGATAAATCAACGATGTCACAATTGCTAGTGTAGACCCAAAGCTCCTCAGAGTTCACCCTTTTCAGACAATCTCGACAGAAGGGACATGACTGAGATCGAGACCGCCTGTAAGAACAACAACGAAGCACAACATGATTGGTCGAGCTATTAAGGACAAAACAATAAGGCCTCTCTTTCTCTCTTACCATTTGTTGTAGCAGTTCATACACAAGGAATGGCTGCAAGTGGGCAACACAACTTTGGTATTCATTTCCATACAAATCCCACATTCCTCCTCTCTCTCGATTTCTATTTCAGACAGTTTGCCCTTCTCCATCTCGTCGTTTTGCCTGTACTTAGTCGCACATATTTCTCGCTGTTTCCTCTCTTCAACGTCAGTTATTCCTCTGTGAAGTTGCAGTAGAGAAGGAAATATGACACCTGTCCAATGTATACGAGCATTGCAACTTATCGATACAATAGTTTAATTTGAAGTTCTTAATGTCCTCACCAACAAACTTCTTAAACTAGCTTTTCTTGCATAGATTTCATCAAGCACAAACATTTCTCAAGAACATAGCATAATATGAAGTTCTTAAACTGGCTTTTCTTTCATTCACAGCATTAGAACTTACAATCTTGATACTCACCATAAAAATCCCTCAAACTAGCTTTTCTTTCGGAAACAGACATGGTTGTCTTACCATCCTCGTACACCTACAAACCGCATCATCAATTCTCATGATCGAAGCATAATGGAATAGCAGAGCAACATGAGACAAGACGAACCTTGTAAATAAGAATCCTAATAAGGCCTAGTGCAGCAGCAAGGTGACAATCTGCCCATTGAACCAAGAAGAGGAAAATTTGGGCACAAGGACTGTAAGAAAGCCTCATCTGAAGAGACCCACCATCATACCCCTTTGTACAATCTGAAGCCCTGTTCAAAGATAGAATGCTTCCAAATCACAACAATTATGGCATCAAATCCCAAATTCCAAACATCTTTTTAATCATAGCTTTGTTTTAAACAAGGCAAAGAAATAATTCATAGAAATTCAACATATTAACCCCATATGTCTTCAAGTCATGATCAAGCTTTTCTCAGACAAAGGTTCGTAGATGAATCCACCCACAAACAATCAATCATTCAGATAAATTAACTTTTCCAAAAAAATCTCAGAGTAGATAAATAAATCAATAAAAAAAGAAAACTTACAGGGTGTTGGCATTTTGAATATCAGCTTCAAGAGCTTTGAGAGAATCTTTGAAAGACTTACTCATCAGCTTCTCTCTCTAGATTTTCTTCCACTCCCATTCAATTTCGCCTCGGTTTTTTTTTTTTTCCTTGAATAGAGAAAAAAAAAAAAAAAACCACTTCCACAACAATGATTTTTCAGTACCTCAAAGACTCGACCTCTTGCACAAAAAAAGGTTATAGAATCTTGAAAAACAGGAAAAGAGAGAAACCCAGAAAATTGAGAAGGGGATAATGGTTTAGCAGAGGAGCGCTGGGCGGGGATTGTACTTTAGAAGAGAGGGTAGTGTACATTATGCATTCTCGCTTGGACTGCACGCTTCACTTTGTGTTCCTTCGTAGGTTTCCATTTTTTTGTTTTTTGTTTTTTCGAGGTTTTCGTTGACGCAGATATTGCTGAAATCATTCCACTTGTGTTTGGTGCTCTGCCATCTTTCTTTTTCTTTAATTTTTTTTATTTATCTCCTTTGATTTCCCTTTTAAAAAGAAAAAAAACAATTGACTCATGAGTTATATTGATAATTGATGGTTAAATAGGATTACTGTAATAAGAAATTGCAATTATACCTTTAGAAAAGGTATATCGAAACTCAAACTAAGAATTTAATATTTAATTTATAGGACAATTCAGACGTTTCAATAATTTATATTAATTTATGAGATTCCATAAATTTGGATCAATTTCAATCTGAAAGCATCAATTTATTTTGATTTTTTATTAAAATATAAAAAATATTTATTTATTTTAAACAAATCATCCAAATACATGTTACATATGAATAACTCAATACACATCAACAAATTCGAAAAAAGTCCGAATTGAACAAACACGTATAACTTGGACTCAATTAGTGCTTTGAGATTGAAATTGACCTAAATTCATAAAATTTCATAAATTATTATTATAAGTTATTGGATAAATTAAATTTTAAAGTCGAAACTCTAAGGTTGTGTTAAAATATTGTTTTGAATCTGTTTGTCACTCATGGTGTTTGAACCAAATTTTAAGGCATCGTGTGATTCAAGTATTCAACAAATATGCACCAACTAAAAAGGCTAGTTTTGTCAATTTCCTTAATACTATTATCTTATGGTTTATAATTATATATATATATATATATATATATATATGATGATTATGACCAGGATTATTTTTGTTAGATAAGGATAAGTTTATGTCAAATCAAGTAATATATTATTATTATTATTAAATCCATCCAGTGTGCGTACGTTGTTTTACAATTTCCACTTCATCTACAAAACAACGCCCTATTTTTTTATTTATTTTTTCAATCGGAAGGATAATCCTCGTTTCGATATTTGGTAGATTTAATTTTATTGATAAAATCATCTATTGCAAATAAATAAATAAAATTATTCGTAGTTTTGTATCATCATCATCATTCATCCTATATACATCATGTGCATCATTAGTGCATGTGGTGAGTTTTCTTGTCTTTTTTTTTTTTTCCCCCAAGAATCTGGTATGTATTAAATTGTTTCAAAAATTTAAATTTCTGAAAGAGATCATTTACAAAATTTGGATATAAATGACCCATTTTGACTTAACAGTAAGGTAAAATAAATTTAGTGTACCTTATAAAACGATCGACCAATTTTTTTTTCCAACCTATGGTTATGATATTATGGCATAAATAATTTATTGAAATGTAGTATGCATTTTTTACTCACTATAATAATAAATTAAGTTTTTTTTGGTTCTTTTTTGTCTAAATAATCGTAGTTATAAATAATTTTATAAGGAGGCGTAGTTTAAGAGGAAGTCCTGGAAACAAGAGTAAAATATAGTAGACAATAGATAACTTTTATTATAAAGTAATACTTTTATACTTTTCTATTTTATTAATATATATATAAAAAATGATAGACCAATTTCTTCCATTCTAGTAATGCTAGAACTTGAATAAATCTGTCAACTTTACTATGTGTAAAAAAATATTTGAATATAGATAATCGTTTTAATTTAATAATCAAGTATAATTCATTAATTGACTCACCTAATTTTTAAATTAACTTAGATTTCGTCGCCTAAAATGTGACCCATAAATTGAACTCACCTAAATTATAACCTTAAGGCAATATAAAATTATAGAGTTGCTAAGAACTCATGGCCTAATAACTCTCCATGCAATTGCATTATAGAATTAATAACTAATTAGAGAATTTCCTTTGAAGTTTTATAGGATATCATTGGGTAAATTAATCGAGTAATGTTGGAATCTTTAGATTATCCAAAAGAAAAAGTCAAAGATCAAGGACAGAGACATACTAACCTCTGATAGTGATTGCCCAACAATTCTCTTGCATAGATGCATGGCCAATACAAGATTATTTATTGTAACATTCCATCTTATATTTATAGGCAATACACCAAATTTGTAGAAGCTTGTGAAATTAATCAAATCAAATCAAATGGCTTACTTGCAGGTTACATGATTGTTGAAAGAGTGTTTCAATGAGTTCAAGTAACAAAATGATCTCCTAACATCTCAAACTCACATTTAATACAGCCTATTAAATAAAAGTATGATTTGCTACAAAATGAATGATGCTACACATGGAAAAAGTAAAACGAAAAAATCTTCCATGAATGGTGGGTATTATGGAGCAACTATAAGTTAGATACTCGTGTTGGTAGGACTTTGCTCTCCTTCTTTGCGATTCTGCTCCATTATTTTTTGAAGTTCTTTCTCGGCTGCTGCGATCAGACGCTTGACAGAGTCGAAAGTCGTAAGTCTTATGCTGCAATGGAATATATAATGGAATTACTCGCTTGTTTGAAACAAATATGTATCTAAGGTGATTGAAGTCCCAAACGATTCTTTCATTGAGACGGCATATTTTTCATCAACAAGAAGTCAAAGATTTCAGACAGAAAATGTATAATCATAATGATTTTAGGCGCGGAACGAATGTAAAGATAGTGAAAGAGATGGAAAAAGATGTGAACCTGCTGTTTGGTAGTGTCTTCAATGCATTTGGCACAAAACCCCTATACAGTCCCACTATTCCATCACGTGCAACGATACCTGAAATCACATGTTCATCAAAACTCAGAGCATTCTTATTTACCAATAGGACAACATCTAGTACTGAGTATCTATGTGCACCCAGGGGAAAATACCTTAATAATCAATTTTATAATGAATTATACAGGCTTTTTTAGTGACTAGGATCCATGGTGGGAAGAAAAATGGAACTTACGCAGCTAAGTCAAAAAAATAACTAAAAAAACAATAACACTGTGTTTATTCCATGAATCCCATTATACAACTACACAAGTAAGTTGTGATGATAGCAAATCAAAAACATCACATCAGCGATACAAGCTAACAAACTAATTCTACAGTCCCATGGAAAGCCAAACTCAACTACAGTGCCTAGATGCTGATCAATAGGGGAAAAAGAAAAAAAAGAATGAGCATGTCTGTGTGCTCAAGTAGATTTTATCATCTCACTTAGAAATTTCCCAGTCATCGTTAGTTAACCTCTAAACTAAAGAAAATAATCCCAATTAATATACAAGAATCACAGGATCCAATTTATTGTCTAAGCTACAACCATAAACTTAAATTTTTTTTTTTCTCAACAGAAATGCTTGCAGCTCTTATTCAGAAATGAGCATAACATCTCATTCTTAATTTGGATTTTCCTAAAATTGACATTGATTAAGCAGTTTTCCATCCCAGTATCATATTACCTGGAATAGCATCCAAAACTGTCTGGTAAGGACTACCCTTCATTTGCATTTGTCGCCTAACCGTGTCCAGAGGATAGCACATGACTGTGGCTACGGTGGCTGACACCAGTGCTGTTACCAGGGATGTTTCGGTCCTCTTTTGGTATTTTTCAGGCAGAGCTTTTTTCACCCTGGTGTGGAGGATGGACCAAGTTTAATTGAAATACATTGACATGTTACTTCAACAACAATAAACTGGAAGAACTGCTAAAAGATAAGCTCACAAGTCAAAAACACAAAAGTTCACTGCAATATAAGGTGCAATTCCAATAAGAGATGGTCCTAGACCATTATAAAATGATGCAAATCCTTCCTCTCTCAACATGTTCACGGCAACCTGCAAACCAGAGAAGAAATGTGCAGTGATTTGACATCATGTACAGAGCCCCATCTCATAATAACTAAAATATATAATAAAGCTACCTGTGTCATTGTTTTGTTACCAGATTCAACAGCTAATCTCAACCGGAGGACATCCAGTGGGTATGTAACCTGAACAATAACATATAAGAGACACATTAACATATATCAAAAGCAAATAGAATTAGATAATGTTGACAGTGCATCTTGTTCCCTCATCCACCAGAAGGTTTATATATGTGTATGTCCACATGTGTGCGAGAGATAGAGATAGATGGATATATATAAATATATGTATGTATAGAGAGAGAGAGATTCTTAATAAAATTCTAAACTTCCAATTAATTATATCCTCCTATAATACAAACACACGTTTAGATATGAGTGTTTTATCTTCATATCCGTTTTCCTCTGAAAAAATCCTTTGGCATTGGCTTTATTCCACAAATGGAAGTACAACTAAATTCAATCTAATCACCTAAGTATATATTTGCATGAAATTCATTCACTACAACTCATCGGATGCTATAAGTTCCTAGTCATTCCTTCTTGAACTTACAAAAGTTGAAGTCATGCCAGCACAAGCACCTGCTGCTAATCTTCCAATTACAGACAGTTCTCCATCCTTTCCCCGAAAAAGTTTCTAAACCATGAATAAACAACAGCATTGTTAAGATTCGTATACGAACAGATACTATGCTTCTTGTAGGTTATATTTTCACTTTTACCTTGTATGCTTCATAGGCAAAAAGCTGTACTGCACTATAAGGTATGACTCGAATCACCTGAACAAGCATTAGAAACAAGCATCAACATCTGGTTTTGATTGAAGTTTAGAAACTAAGTATAGCTTTCACATTGTGATCATCTTTCAAAAACTACAGAGTTGGACAATTTCGGGAAGTCTAGAAAGCAGAGAATACATCAAACCTGGGGGAGGTTTCCTTTCCAGTACCCTTTTATTCCTTCTTCCTTCCCAACCAATGTCAAAGCCTAAACTCACATCAAAAGGTCACCACACGACAATACTGTTTAACACATGATCAAAATATGTAGAAGAAACAGTATATGAACACATTATTCAAATATAGTACAACCAGAGTTTAAGACATGAGCACAGGAATTGAAAAGTAAGCAAATAGACTGAATAAGATTTAGTGTTTCAGAGCATATGCAAATCAAATATAATTTGTTGGTTGCTCGTACACAAAGTACAAGCTGCGAAACAAACAGCAGAACAGGACACAATTTATTCCCATACATATTTCATTACACTTTCCATCCTCATACTAAATCACCAAGTTGCGTATGGATTGAGGGATGTGAAATGAGTCACCAAAATTAGAGTGGAAATCAAATCCATCCAAATTACTCAAATAATAAATAGTTCAAGTGAGAATAATGATTTGATCAGTTCTACAAATCATTCCATCCAAACAACACCACTATATATTTGCTAATGTAGATTTGAAATCCATTCTCATCCTTCAATCCAAACACAACCTAAATTTATTTTGTATCCTTAAAATATCACCACATTCAGTTACATTTACCAATTTCCATGCTTTCAAGAGGACATAAATTCTGAAAATTGTTAGCATGCAATGTGTGACCAGCAGGGCCATTTAGGATTTCAAATCCCATTCAAAAACAAAAAAATAGTAAAAGACAATAAGATATATTGTTGGAGCTCATAAATATTGGGTCCAGAATGACAAGCTTCATGTAGAATTTAACCCAAATGTATTGAGCCAAACTTAAGTCTATGTTTCTTTTCACATATTTCTCCTAATGTAGATGTAAAATTTGTAGTCAAGGTTGTCTAGGGATGAAAATCATTTATTGTAGTGACAAGCAGGGTAATTCTGCTTACAAATACAGCAGTGCTTTACACATACTCATATCACTAAGTAGTAGGTATCAACTTTCCAGTTTTGCAAAATGGTAAAGTACTTATCTCTTCAAATCACAAATAAACAAAATTCACAGTCGAAACTCATTACGCAAACAGTCAGTATAATAAGAGGGAAGATGCCATTAAGATACCTCAATAAATCCAATTCCCTTCTTCGCAGCCTCTTGTCCAGCTCTAAGTCCATGAGTCTGAATTAAATAAGAGAAAAAAAAATAAACGAAACAATAGTCACAATGGTGACCATTCAGCTTCATCAGTTCACCTTATTAAAAAAAAAATTATCAGGATAAATTGTTTCTTATTGTTGATCTATATTCACATTCATAATTTGAAGTGAAGAATGAATTTAAAAAAATATAGGTATAACATGCACGAATTATACTTTTAAATACTGAAAATCACAACGAAACAGGAAGAGAGAGAGAGAGAGAGAGAGAGAGAGAGAGAGAGGGGATGAAGAAGGGGGAAAATAGGAAGTAACATGAATTTCATCAACAAAATTGAATGAGAAAATGCACACAAATCTTCGTGGCAGCAGCTCCTCGAATTAAGGGCAATCCTGATCTGAAAAATCAAAAAAAAAAAAAAAAATTTGAAAAGAGCACCTGCATGAGGAGCTTAACACGGTCGAGCGGCGCAATAACTGTTTTAGCGGCGGCGCCGGCGACTGCTCCGGCGGCGAAGAGAGCGGCGTCTTTAGGAACCAATGCAACGATTGCCAACGGATGCTTGAGAAGCTGTGCCGACGTGGGGAAGAATTCCTTATCCTCTCTCTGTTCCGCCGCCGAAATACTCGCGAAACTGCTCAGTCTCCAATTGCTGACGCCATTGGAGCTGTATCTGATGTGGCTTTGGACGGGTTCGGTAAAATCATTCGGGTCAAGACCCGGAATTTCCCGCCATACGAGTTTAGCAGCAGTGTTTCTCATATCCAAACTAAGGTTTTGCGCTCTTTCTTCTCTCTGTGTTCAGATAAGTATTGAAAAGTTTGTTGCAGAGAAGAGAGAGAGAGAGAGAGGGAAATGGGAGTACAGAAGACACATTTCATATCAAATAATTACAATTAATTAAATAGGGATTCACTCTACAAATTTTTGTCCAAAAAATTTGGTACAGCTAACTTTTTATAACATAAATAAATATCAGAGTTGTTCGGATTTTCTGTACAAAATTTCGTTCCGCTTATATATAATATAATACATCAAAATTATATAGTTTTAATTGAATAGATCAATAATTATTCCTTTTTTTTTAATTCAACAATTAATTGTAATCGTTATTATTTTGTATATAATATAACATGAAATATGGATTTTGGATAAAGATTGAATTGGTAAAGGAGGTTCAGCCTTTTAAAAATTTTATTTAACCATTAATGATTTGTCTAATATTCCTATTTATTTTATAAATAAGAAGTTTCACATTTGAAATTTTCATTATTAAATTGGACCTTTTTCATGAACTTAAAAAAAAATTTAGATATTTGGTAAAAATGTAGTAAAATGCAGGTTCATTTATAATACGACTAAAGAAATCCAAAATCCACAATTTCGTAATTGTTTATTCCAAATGGATTTTTAAGAAACTATTAATCTACCAAACAAAACATTTATATTCAAAAGTTCACCTCAAATTGATTAACGCACAAACTTATTCCAATTAAATAATATAACATCATTATATTGATGATGCACATTAATATAGATGATACAGATACGAAGGGTATAAATTTCAAGATTTGATTATTTAAAAATGAACAGTAATTTGTGATTAAAAAAAAACTTATTTATGTAATAAGTGGATATAAATGCGAATGTCCAAATTATTATTATTGTGATTCTGAAGAAATAAAAATAAAATAAAATGGAGACAAAACGTGATACATGACCTAGTACAAAGAAAAGGTTTAGTTGATATTTGATGCAAAATGACGTTTATACCCATTTTTATAAAGTTTGATATCAATTTACCTATAAATATAATAACACATCCCTAAATGATTTTAAATATAAATTTTGATCTCAAAATACTCATTTTTTTCTTTTAAATTAACTGATATGCGGGTCCCAACTGACAAACACTAACTCTCATTACTTTTTGTCAGTTGCTCACTATTTTCGCTCATTAATAATGTTCGACCTTTATACCACTATTTTCGCCAATTAGTAATTTTCGAAAATTGCATATAGTATAACTAATAATAAATTGCCCATTATTATAGTAATTTTCGCCCATTATTAATAAATAGTAACTAAAATTTTCGAAAATTAAATTGCTAACATTAAATTTTCAAAAAATTTCTTAAATTTATATTTAATGTTCGAAAATTAAATTACTAACACAAATATTAAATTTTTTCAAAAATTATAAATTACTAACATTAAATTTTCAAAAATTTTGTTACATTCACATTTAATGTTCGAAAATTAAATTACTAACACTAATATTAAATTTTTGAAAATTTTCTTACATTCATATTTAATGTTCGAAAATTAAATTACTAACACTAACATTAAATTTTCGAAAATTATAAATTACTAACATTAGATGTTAGAAAATCTTCTTATATTCACATTAAATGTTCGAAAATTAAATTACTAACACTAACATTAAATTTTAAAAAATTATAAATTACTAACATTAAATATTCAAAAATTTCTTACATTCACATTTAATGTTCGAAAATTAAATTACTAACACTAGCATTAAATTTTCAAAAATTATAAATTACTAACATTAAATTTTTGAAAATTTTCTTACATTCACATTTAATGTTCGAAAATTAAATTACTAACACTAACATTAAATTTTCAAAAATTATAAATCAGTAACATTAAATTAAATGGCCCTTTATAGTTTATACCACTATTTTCGTCAATTAGTAATGTTCGAAAATTGCATAATAATGTTCGAAGATTATTATTTTTGAAAATAATAATGTTTGAAAACATTAATTATCGAAAATAATAATTTTCAAAAATATAAAAAATAATATTAATAAATTTTGATAATATTATTATTAATTTTCGAAAATTTCATAGTAATGTTCAAAGATTATTATTTTTGAAAATAATAATGTTCGAAAATATTAATAATAATATTAATAATTTTTGAAAATATTATCAGTAATTTTCGAAAATTGCATAGTAATGTTCGAAGATTATTATTTTCAAAAATTATAATGTTTGAAAACATTAATAATAATATTAGTAATTTTTTAAAATATTATTATTAATGTTCGAAAATTGCATAATAACGTTCGAAGACTATTATTTTCGAAAATAATAATGTTTGAAAATATTAATAATAATATTAATAATTTTTTAAAACATTATTAGTAATTTTCAAAAATTCCATAATTAATTTTTGAAAATGTTGGGTTCAGATCCTCCGAAGGTGCTCGGATGATAGATGCGCATCTCTGACATTTGTCGCATTTCTTGGCGAAGTTGATAGCATCTTTCTTTAGACTAGGCCAGAAGTACCCCTGCCTGATAACCTTGAAAGCCAGCGACTGGCCTCCCGAGTGATTGCCGCATACGCCCTCATGGATCTCGGCTAATACATACTTGGCTTCTTCATCGTCCAGGCATTTCAGGAAAGGATGGGAAAAACCTCTTTTGTACAGAAGACCGTCCTGGATGGTGTATCGAGCAGCTCGGATTCTCAATTTTCTGGCCTCGCCCTGATCGGCGGGGATCTTCCCCCCTTCCAAGTATTGGATGATCGGGGTCATCCAAGTCAATTTTGGCTCAATATCATAGATTTCTTTTTGATCGAGAGCCGAGCTGTCCACAGTTCCAATGTTTACTGATCCAATATCCTCGGCTCCTTCACTTGTCGCTAGCCGGGCAAGAGCATCAGCTTGTGTATTCTTGCTACGAGGAATTTGCTCGGCACGGATCCGTCTAAATTCTGCGGAGGCCAGCTCGACGGATCTTAAGTACTTCGCCATTTGTTCATCCCTGGCTACATACTCGCCTGAAATTTGATTAACGACCAGGAGGGAGTCACTAAAGACTTCGAGGTCGTCCACTCCGAACTGTTTTGCCATGTCCAGTCCGGCCAGCAGTGCTTCATACTCGACTTCATTGTTCGTTGCAGGGAATTTGAAGCGCAGTGCCGAGCAAAAGTATTTCTGGGTGGGGCTGATCAGTACGATTCCAGCCCCAGCGCAGTGGGCAGTGGACGACCCATCCACATACATCTTCCAGGGCTTTTCAACCTTTTCTTCACGAAGTATAAGAGTGGGAGTAAATTCGGCGATGAAGTCAGCGAGAGCCTGACCTTTGATCGCTGTTCTGGGTGCGTAGTGGACATCATATTGGCCGAGCTCGACCGCCCACTTTAGCAGTCTTCCGGAGGCGTCTGGGCGGCCCAGTACCTGCTTTAGAGGAAAGTTAGTCAGTACCTCAACTTGGTGGGCTAGGAAGTATGGCCGCAGCTTCCTGGCTGAGATGATCAGTGCATAAGCCAGCTTTTCCATTGCCGGGTAATGGAGTTCGGTGTCGTGCAGTGACTGGCTCACATAATACACAGGCTGCTGAGCTTTCTGTTCTGCACGGATCAGTACCGAGCTAACCGCATATTCGGAGACTGCCAGGTAAAGCTGTAATTTTTTGCCGGGCTGAGGCTTTGCCAAGACTGGGGCCTCCATGAGTGCTTTCTTGAGGTCGTCTAGGGCCGACTGGCACTCACTGTTCCACTCGAATCGAGCATTTTTTCTGATCAAGTTGAAGAATGGTCTGCACTTATCGATGGACCGAGATATGAAGCGGTTGAGGGCGGCGATTTTGCCCGTCAGACTCTAGACGTCCTTAATCCGTCTTGGCGGGGTCAGGTTCATGACCGCTTGAATTTTTTCAGGATTGGCCTCAATTCCCCTCTGACTCACCATATATCCCAGGAACTTCCCTGATCCTACCCCGAAGGAGCATTTCTTGGGATTCAGCTTCATCCTGTATCTTCTCAGGATGTCAAACATCTCTCCCAGGTGGCCTACGTGATCGGCTTTCTATTTCGACTTTACGAGCATATCATCCACGTAGACCTCAATTGTTTTCCCAATTTATATGGCGAACATCTTGTTTACAAGCCGCTGATAAGTGGTCCCTGCATTTTTCAGGTCAAACGGCATCATGGTGTAGCAGTATTGTGCTCGGTCGGTGATGAAAGTGGTATGGACCTGGTCGTCCTCGGCCATCGGTATTTGATTATAGCCAGAGTATGCGTCCATGAAGCTCATGAGTTCATGGCCAGCGGTGGTGTCGACCAGCTGGTCTATGTTGGGGAGTGGGAAGCAGTCTTTTGGGCAGGCTTTGTTCAAATTAGTGAAGTCCACGCATAGCCGCCATGATCCATTTGGTTTCCTGACCAGGACGGGGTTGGAGACCCAAGTTGCATATTTGGTCTCTCTGATGAAGCGATAACCCAGCAGCCTTTGTACTTCTAGCTCCAGCCCCTCGTACCTGTCCAGGCTTAATCGCCGTCTTTTCTGGGCCACCGGTTGCGCGGCCGGGTTGATGTTGAGGTGATGGCAGACATCTTCAGGCCGGATGCCCTCCATGTCTTCATGAGCCCAAGCGAAGACATCAACATTGCCCTACAAAAAGGTAATCAGCTCGGTACGGAAGGGCTCTTGCAATTCATGGCCAACCCGGAGTTCCATGTCCGGCCTATGTGGATCCATGTTGACAAGATCTAGCTCTTCAACAGGCGCTGCTCGCCTTTGGGGTCCGTCCCTTCGGGGATCGACGGATCCCCATTCCTCATCGGGTTCTTGCATGTCCATAGTCGTTTCCCTTCTGCTATTCTGGGCGGCGGTACCAGAGGAGGATCCGACTTCAAAAGTAGAGCTGACCGGCGGCTCAAGGATAATTGCCGGGAGTGGAGATTCATTATCTACCCCTATGGCAGTCTGATCGTGCTCGGCGATCTCGAGAACAGAATCTTCGAAGGCGTCCTCCATCTGTTCATCGACCGAGGTGATCTGGGTGGGCTCAAGCTGGTTGAGCTCTTTTGGTCGTAGCCCCATGTCTGTCTCTCTGGCGGCCAACTGGTTCCCCTTTACAACATACACCTCGTCACCCACAGGGAACTTAAGGGCGAGGTGATAAATGGAGACTACCGCCTTTAATTTGGCTAGAAGTGGCCTGCCCCAGATGGCGTTATATTGAGAGTTCAAGTCCACCACCTTGAACTCCGTCGTTGTGAATACTTCCCTATCGCCAGAACTGAACAGGACCTTGAGTTCACAGGTGCCGAGTACCCGGGTACTCATTCCTTCGAAGCCTTGAATAGAGTCGGAGGATGGCATGAGTTGGGATTCATGAAATCCCATCCGCCTGAAGGTGCTCAGGTAGAGCACGTTAACGTAGGTGCCGGTGTCGACCATAACCCTGTGTACCATAGTCCTGCAGATATTGAGCGATACCACCAAGGTGTCGCTGTGTGGGTACACTATCCCTTCACTGTCCAGCTCAGTGAATAAGATGGGTGCATGGCGGGGTGTTGCCCGAGGTGGAATGCATCACTGATAAGCGTTCCTGGCCTCCCGAACTTGTCCCTTTCGGGCTCGCTTGGACTCCCGCTACTCGCCGAAGCTGTTGTTAATGAGTGTATGTATTTCGCGAGCGGCTCCATTTGGTGGAGGTGGTGGTGGGGCAACGGCTTGCTGTGCCCCTTGGCCCTGCTATCCTTGACCCTTTACGTACTTCTTTAATTGACCCTGGTCAATCAGCTTCATCAGCTTGGCCAGCAATGCCCAGCATTTGTCAGTGTCATGTCCCTTCGCCTTGTGGTATTTGCAGTACTTATTCTGGTTGAGGCGATTTGGGTCGGCCCTCAAGGTCGTGGCTCGGGCAGCAGGTTCTTGTCCTTAATCTCAGTAACGACTTATGATGGGGCAACCGTGAGGATTTCAGTTACCTGATCGGGGCCTCCAGGCTGGAAGGCCCTGAAATTCGTGGCCGGCCTGAACGGCTTCATTGGTTTCCTTCTTTCTTCCCTCCTTTCTTCGCACCGCTCAGGCCTCTTCTCTCGTTCAGGGGCCCTGTCCTCTGGAATGGCTTCCTCAGCCCCTATATACCGTTCTGCGCGGTTGAGGAAGTCGTGATATGTTCTCGGCCCTTCTTCGTGGACGGACCACCAAAATCTGGTCCGGGGCCTCAATCCGGCCATGACGGCCATAAAGATGGCGTCGTCCGACACCTGCTCCATGCCGAGGACCAGCTTATTGAAGCGGTTCAGGTACGACTTCAGAGGCTCCGCTTTGTCTTGCCTCACATTGACTAACCTTTCCTTAGGGGTCGACCTCATCCTCGACCCCATGAACTGTGTCAGAAACAGATTGGACAGCTCGTCCCATCCCCCAATGGACGCGTCAGGGAGAGAACAGAACCATCTTTGTGCTCGATCCCCAAGCATGAGTGGGAATGCTTTGCACATGAGCTCCTCTTCCAATCCTTGTAGCTCCATCCAGGACGTATACTTGTCCAGGTGGGTACTAGGGTCGGTCTCTCCATTATACTGACCGATGGGAGGCATTTTGAACTTCATGGGGACCATGGTGGCAATGTGCTCTGCAAAGGGGGTAGCCCTCTTCCAGCCCCCTTTGTTGCATTTGGCTTGAATGTCAGTCAGTTAGTGTCGGAGCTCCTGCTTCTCCATAAGCTCCGAGTACCGCAGATTGTGACCGGTACTCTCATCATGAGGTGGCGGGACCTCACACCTCTTATTAGGAAGCCTGTCGAGCCTCCTGGCTTCCCCGGTGAGGGTTGGCTCCTTATCACCTGGGGCGTATCGCCTGTGTGCCTGTGTCCCGGCATTAACTGGGCGGACCTGGTGATGATCTGGTCGGGCACGTGTGGGAGACTGACTTCACCGAAGTTCGGCTTCGGCTATCCATTTCCCCAGGTTTCGCCTCTGCCTGGGTTCGTCTGAGGATTCAGAGTCCTCTAATAGGCCATTGGTCTCTTTGGCCTTCTCCTTTTGCTCGGCCTCTTTGAGCCGCTCGGCAAGGGCGGCCATGATACCCCTGATCTGTGCTACAAACATGGGGGTCTCTGGGGTCTCCAAAGTGATTGGAGCCACCGGAAGAACCTCCTCGGCCGTAATCGGCCATGATCGGCTAGAGCCACCAACCTGGAAGGAGGTAGGGACTGGGGGCTCTGGAGTACTATTGCGTTCGGAATTGCTCATGGTGTGTTGGAGTTGTGTTCAAGTATTGAGAATGACCCCCTCCTTCTAGCGTCAAAATGTTGATGTCGGAATTTGTAAGAGAATAATTCCTAGTCTAACACCCAAATGTGATGAAAATGAGATGAAAAGTGTAACACAAGAATGGCCCGGAGCCTACTCGGGCAATGTTGCTCGGCTGATCCTGGACGGTAGAATTACCGAGCAGGACCTTATAGTATTATGTTAGAGAAATCAGCTCTCTAGTGCTTTATACAGAATAAGGATTCAGGTCCTTTACAAAATAAAATTACATCTATTTATAGCTGAATAACGACCTAAATAGTGGAGATCGTGGAGGTCGTGGGAGTTGAGCCCATCTTCTCCTTGATCTTCGCCTATTTACATGGCATTTGGCGGTTTCGCTGCCCACGATCTCTTGACGGTTGGTCGTATCCTAGACGGCCATATGAGTCCTGGCCGGCCAGATTAATCCGTCGAGGAGCCATTCCAATCAACCTGGGCGGTCTACTTTAGAGGACGTGGCCGTCGTGGCCGACCAAGTGAAGTGATATCTTTCATTCTGTCGCCCAGGTGTGACATGTTGTTCAACTCAAGTCGGACGCCCAACAGAAAACATTAATAATAATATTAACTTTCAAAAATATTATTATTAATATTCGAAAATTACATAGTAATGTTCGAAGATTATTATTTTTGAAAATAATAATCTTCGAAAATATTAATAATAATATCAATAATTTTTTAAAACATTATTAGTAATTTTCAAAAATATCATTATTAATTTTCAAAAACATTAATAATAATATTAATTTTCGAAAACATTATTATTAATATTCGAAAATTGCATAGTGTAATACCCCAAATTATTATTCTTATTTTATAAGCTAAATATACCCCAAATTAGTAATGTTCGAAAAATTGCATAGTAATGTTCGAAGATTATTATTTTTGAAAATTGCATAGTAATGTTTGAAAATTGCATAGTAATGTCCGACGAGGTGAATTGGTTACGATGTAGTTCTCGTAGAGCCGGTCATCGGTACGTGCTCGAATTTTTACCCGGTTGCTTCTCCATCGTATACAACATGTGAAAAGGTATATATATATGTTGTAGCTGCGTGATAATATGTATATATGCAGGGACGGAACCAGGATTCAGAATAGAGGGGGGCCATTAATAAAAGAAATTACACAAAATTATATATAAGATATTTATCTTTAGATATCCCAAAATATATCATTACATCCCAAATTTTCTAAAATTTAGAGCATCGCTCTTGCATATCACGAAAGTCATCTACAAGTGAATCTATGCTAATTTTTTTTGCAATTTTGTAACACCCCATTTTCATAAAACTTGCATAGCATATATTTTTATATAAAAAATTTACATTTTTCATAAAATAATTTATAATGTATGATATTTTCAAGTTAAGAAGAATTTTATTATTTACCAAGAATGTATGATCTAATGTTTCTTTAAATTTAAAAGTCTTGCAGGATAGTTCTCCGAGGAGTTTGAGTTCGATCGTAATGCACTCAAGATGCACGAGTAATGGAACGAACGAAAAAAAAGGGAAGATAAGTTATACATAAAATAATTTTAATAATTAATATAAGAAATGTGACTTATGTGTTTAATTATAATTAGGTAGATTTTTATTATATAGTTTATGTGCAATAAGGTATGTGACTATTATAATATGTTAGATTAAATATATCTTTCAAACATATTTATGTGACTTAAGTGATGTGCTAATTTGGTCATATTTTCATGCATAATTGTCTTGACTAAAAAGTACTTTTGCATGTCAATTTAGTTAGAACTACATTCAATCTCTCATGCCTCCATCAAATCCACCACAAATCTCAATGTTGCTAATCATTACATATCAAGTTGCTAAGCACTACAAATTATGATTTAATTGCATGTATCATTGTGTATTATATTGTGATCTATATACATGTTATGTATCATATTAGAATTATACAAATATATATACATATAATTAGTAGTGTATTATATCATATAAGTTGCTCCTCACTTTGCAAATGCCATAGTATATATACCTTCCTCCTTCCTCCTTCCTCCTTCCTCTTCATCTTCATTTGGAAGCTCTCCCTCTCTCTCTAGCATCTTCATCTTCTCTCTACAACCCTCCCCACCTAAAAGCCCTCATATCCATCTCCAACAAGCTGGAAATTTAAGAGTGAAGAAAGGATTAGGAATCCCTCAAGACAAGGAACTAGGTAGAGTTCAAGGACTCTTTGGTGTGCAACTCCAAAGGTATTTTGCCTTTTTCTTCACCCATCTTCTTCTGTAGGAGCATGATTAGGTCCTAATCTTGAGTTGCATGTAAGATTTAAGTGAGTTTTCCTACAAATATGTTAGGATTTCGATGTTTAGATTTTGATGAGATAAACCAAATATGTAATAGAAAGTTTTAAGTACCCTATTTTTCACATTATTTAAGTGAATAAATAGACTAGAATTGAGTCTTGTGTTAAGTGTCATAATGGAGGATGAAAAAGGATAAAGCTGCATCTAAGCCTTAAACGAAGTTATCGCTGCAAGAAGTTAGGATACAGTATCGCTGCAAGAAGACAGGATACAACATCGCTGCGAGAAGATAAGGATACAGCATAGCTGGTTGAAAGAATATACAACATAGCTGGTTGAAAGAAGATACAGCAACACTTCAATGAGTCAAATCTTCTACAGCAAAGTAAGAAAGGAAGGCGTACAACAACGCTGCAAGAAAAGGATACAGGAGTACTGCTAGAAAGAAGTTACAGCAGCACTGCCAGAAGATACTGCAACCAGGTCTAAGTTACAGCAGCACTGAAAGAAAGCATCAGCTGCACAAGGACCTAGGATACAACGCAGACTTACAGTCAGTTAAGTTATACAGTGCCAACTACAAAACGAAGGATCCTGAAAATCCTAGGAAGGATAAATACAGTACGAGGAACGGAGATTCAAGCAAGAATAAAAGAGCCGTTCAAGAAAAAGTCAAAGTAACAGACACGGAGCCAATAAGAAGATGCCACATGGACTGACGCGCTGCAGAAAGCTGCGAGCCGCAACTGCGCATTAAATGCTCCGAAAAGAAAAAGTCAAGTCGCATTAATTGCGAACCATGCTTTGGCCAGGCTACTTCAAATTCAAAAGAGGAATATCTCCTTTAACGGACATCTTCTCCTACAAGTATAAATAGAGGTTGAGGAGCACTGAAGCTGGTTACTGTACTGAGATCTGAAAATCATTTGCGAAAAATTCAAAGCTTACAAAATTCAAGCATTCAAGCCTACAATCAGTATCAGTCACTCAACCTACCGAAGTGAAGCAAGTTCAAGCTAAATGATTCCTTACGGATTCAGAAGCTCACTTCGAAGCACAAGTTGAAGAAAAAGCTTTTATCCTTTTAACCTTGTTGCTGTATGCTTAGGTTGTTTTAGTGGTGTCAAGCAGTTGATAGGAGAGATCCTTGCTGTTTGTTTAGTTGTCTAGAGTTAGGCAGCTTCCCTGTGTGGGAGTGTAGAACCCTGTGTGGGTTAGCCTTTGAAGTTTGCAGTTGCTGTGTGTACGCTGGACTTCAGTAGGTGGTATCTTTGTAAAGTTGATAGATTGTTAGGAGAGTCCTGTAAATCAATCTTGCTTAACAAAGTTCCTGCTCGAGGAGCAGTAGAGTGGACGTAGAAGGATTACACCACCTTCGAACCACTATAAGCCATAAGTGTTTATTTACTTTATTTATTTGTGCGCTTATTTTCTGCATTTCTCTTATCTCTGTGCATAAAACATTCTGAAAGAAGCATTTTTGAGAAAAACAGCCTTGTGTTTTAAAGTTAATTTCCGCTGCGTATAAGACTCTAGGTTACAGCGTGCAGCACTGCATTGTAGCGCTGCAAGCAGTAACCATTTATCGCTACAAGCTCAAGTAACTTGCAGTGCAGAACGGTTGTTTTAAAAGATTTTGAAAATCGACCAAGGTTCATTCACCCCCCTCTGAACCTCGGACACCACTTGGGACCAACAAGTGGTATCAGAGCTAGTTGGGTTAAAAGCCAACTTATCTGGTCACCTACCCAAATCCACCTTTATCTCGCTGTTTTCTCTGCATAAAACTCATTTTTAAAGCATATCATGGATTTCTCCAATCACAAACTACCCATGTTTTCCATAGAGGAGTATGACGACTGGAAGATAAGAATGCAGGCACACCTTTCAGCCATGAACAATGAGATGTGGACGGTCATAACTGAAGGACCAATAATCCCCATGAAAGTAAACCCAATGTATGGAAGAGACCATGCAGAAGGAGAGCAGCCACCATCGAACTTCCTGATCAAACCACGACAAGAGTGGGAAATGAAGATAGGAAAAGAGCCATTCTGGATAATGTGGTAAAGAATGCTCTATTTATTACTTTGGATAAAGGCACATTTAGCAAAGTTAAAACCTGCTCAACATCCAAAGAAATATGGGAAAAGTTGGAGCAAATCTGTGAAGGAACTGAGCTCACAAAGGACAACAAAATCTCCAACGCTACCAAACTATTCGAGCTCTTCGAGATGAAGAATGAAGAGACTCTTGAGCAACTAGATTTAAGATTCACATCAATAGTGAATGAACTAGAAGCTCTGGGCAAACACTATACACAAAAAGAGAAAAACATGAAGGTGTTGAGAGCCCTACCCGCGGAGTGGGATAGTAAGACCACTGCCATGAGAGTGTCTATGGACCTGAAGTCCATGAGTACATTCAACCTTTTCTCTGACTTGAAAGCATTCGAGTATGACATCAACAGAAGGAGAAAGAAGTCAGAGGAGTCAATCTCCAAAGTTACAGCGCTGACGGCCAGAGAAACTAATGATACAGTAACCGCTAGTTGCAGTAAACAGAGTGAGGATACAACAGAAGTTGGTGAAGAGGATATGGCGCTTCTCCTAAAGAAATTTAGGAGATTTATAAAGAGCAACAACAATAGCAGCAACATCAACCTCAACAAGAAAAATGACTTCAGAAGAAGTGATCCACCTCCTCAGGTATCCTCTTCTCCACAGTCAAATACAGGAAACATTGACTTGTGCTATAATTGCAGGAAACCAGGGCACTATGCAAGGAATTGCCCATATCCAACAGTGCACAAATATCCTGAAAGAGAAAGAGAACAGAGGAGAGATAAAAGAAGAAAGGAAAGACACAAGCTTAGAGCTCTCATTGGAGAGATGGAGAAAGCCAAGGATGCAGTAGCTCCGAAGGAAGTACTGAAAGCTGCAGAATCCTCTGACATCGACACTGAAACCTCATCCTCTGATGAAGAAGCGATGATATGCCTGATGGCTAGAGATGGCGAGGACAGAGAAGAAGATGAGGTAATCTACCAACCGTTGTCCATACCAAAAAGTGAGGAGCTGAACATGATCCACTCCTTGAAAAGGATCATGAGTGACTTTGAGCAGATCAACTCAATTCATGAGGAACTGAAGGTTGAAAATGAGAACCTAAGAATCGATAATGAGATCCTCAAGAGCAAGAACATTGACATTGCCAAGATGCTTGCTGCACGAGAGTCTGATAACTTAAAGTGTAGCAAGCTGCAACAAGAGGTCTTTAGATTGAATCTGCTAGTCACTGAGCTAAAATTTGAGAAGGAAAGCTTGCAGTCCACAATAAGTTCTTTCACTAAATCATCGAAGGACGCAAGAGATTGCATAAATCAAAACAGAAACCCTTTTGAAAAATCGGGTATAGGATACAGCAATCATACCTCTCAGAATACAGCAAGTACATCCAAAGCTGTAAACTTTGTTCAAGCTGAAACTCCAATGGAGAAAGAGTTACTATGTGACTCTGTAAAGATAGTGAACAAAACAACAATGACGGATAAAAGGAAGAAACCCCAATGCTCAACTGCAGGAAGTAAGCCTGCATCTAAGAATTGGCTGCAGCAGAAGCCATCTGCTGCATACAGCAAGAGGATGCAGCAACCAACAAAGTTGCAGCATAGAAGAAAATTTCTCATCTATACTGAGACCTGTATGTCTAAACCTCAAAGAGGATATACTCTAGGAAAGTATGGTGGAAGACAGCACTACAGAAGTGCTGGTGTCACACACATTCTTGATGCACACACTTCTTATAAGCAGTTTTCCAAGACAACTGCATACAACTCGAGAACTAACAAATCGTACAGTAAATCTGTTACTGTTAAGAAAGTTTGGGTTCTCAAAGTAACTAACCCCAAAGGACCCGTACAAATATGGATACCTAAATCGGTTTGAAATTGTTATAGGTTACAGTGCCAGGTTGCAGCAGTGATGTATGGTATATCGACAGCGGCTGCTCAAGGCACATGACAGGCAGTAAAGACACGTTAAGAGATTTCCAAGAATGCAAAGGACCTAAAGTCATATTTGGAGATGATTCCAAAGGAAACACAAAAGGAAGTGGATGCTTAGTCAAAGGGAACATAAAGATCAAAGAAGTATCCTATGTGAAAGGACTTAGATACAATCTTCTAAGCATCAGTCAGTCTGCGACAAAGGATACACTGTGGAATTCAACCTCAACAAATGCTTAATCAAGGACAACACCACGAATGAAGTAAAGCTTACAGGAACAAGGAGAGGAAATATCTACCTAGCAGATTGGAACTCCACTACTCAATCAACATGCTTCATTGTGAAAAGTCCACCAGAGCTGAGCTGGCTATGGCACAAGAGGTTAAGCCATCTGAACTTCAAAACTATCAACAAGCTAGCAAGAAAAGGCCTCGTGAGAGGATTGTCAGACGTAGCATACAAGAAAGAGAATATCTGTGGAACTTGTCAAAAAGGAAAGCAAGTTAAGAGCTCTTTCAAAGATAAGATTCAGAAATCATCTCACAGGATTCTAGATCTTCTACACATGGACCTTTTTGGACCAATAGAACCAGTAAGCTTGAGTGGGAAGAAGTACTCCCTAGTAGTAATAGATGACTACTCCAGATATACATGGACGATCTTTCTTGTGAAGAAGTCAGAAACTCAAGAGAAGCTACCTTGTCTCATGAAGAAGATTCAGAATGAAAAGAGCTTGAGCATAGTGAATATAAGATCAGACAGAGGAACTGAGTTCCCAAATAAATTTATTGAGAAATTCTGTTCTGATAATGGTATTCATCATGAATACTCTGCTGCAAGAACACCGCAACAGAATGGTGTCGCTGAACGAAGGAATAGAACCCTCAAGGAAGCAGCAAGAACAATGATAGCAGAAGCAGAAATACCCAAGAGATTTTGGGCTGAAGCAACCAACACTGCATGCTACACGCAGAACAGATGTCTAATCATCAAAGATCTTGACAAGACGCCTTATGAAATATGGAATGGTAATACACCAAATATCTCTTATCTGCATATCTTTGGATGCAGGTGTTACATTCTCAACAATGGAAATGAACATCTGAAAACTTTTGATGCAAAATCAGACGAATGAGTTTTTCTAGGATACTCTGCTGTAAGTAGAGCTTTCAGAGTTTTTAATAAGAGAACCTTGGTGGTAGAAGAATCGATACATGTGGTGTTTGATGAACCACATTGTGATACAAAGAAGTTGGAAGAACCACCTGAAGAAACAGTTTCAAAGAAAGAGAACGTTGTACCTTATATAGAAAGAGTTCTGCCTACTAAAGAAGAAAAAGAAGAAGAAGCTGCAACTTTGGATGCAGCAGATATTCTTACAGCAGCAGAACTTCCTGCATTACAGCAAAAAAATGAACAAGCTACACCAACACATGTCTTTGAACCAGATAGGACATGGCTAAAGAATCATCCAAGAGATCTCATTATAGGAGATCCATCCATTGGTGTAAGAAAAAGAAGATCCATCCCACACGAAGCAATGTTTGCATGCTTCATATCTCAGTCAGAACCTAAGATTGTTGAAGAGGCACTGCAAGATAGCAACTGGATGCAGGCCATGCAAGAAGAGTTGAACGGATTTGAGAGAAATCAAGTATGACGATTAGTTGCAAGACCAACTCATCAAGGAGTAATTGGAACAAAGTGGGTTTTCAAGAACAAGTTAGACGAGTCTAGAATCGTTGTAAGAAATAAAGCAAGATTAGTTGCTAAAGGATACTGTCAGGAAGAAGGAATTGATTTTGATGAGACTTTTGCTCCAGTAGCAAGGCTGGAAGCAATAAGGATTTTCCTAGCCTATGCAGCGCACATGAATTTCAATGTCTATCAAATGGACGTCAAAAACGCATTCCTGAATGGTCTTCTTGCAGAGGAAGTGTATGTTGAACAACCTCTGGACTTCGAAGATCAAGCAGAAGAGAAGGTGTTTCGGTTATAAAAAGTCTTATATGGACTGAAACAAGCACCAAGAGCTTGGTATGACACCTTATCTCTTTATATTCTGGAAAATGGCTTTCAGAAAGGAACAATCGATAAAACGCTGTTTAGGATACAGGACGGAGAAAGTGTACTGCTAGTACAAATATATGTGGATGACATTATCTTCGGATCCACAAACAAAGAGCTATGTGAGAAATTCTCCAACCTGATGCAGTCAAAATTTGAGATGAGTATGATGGGAGAATTAAGTTTCTTTCTCGGACTGTAAGTAAAACAGCTACCTACAGGGACCTTCATCAGTCAAGTCAAGTATACAAAGGAACTCATCAAGAAATTTGGCATGGAGAATGGTGCAGCAACATCCGTTCCCATGTCCACATCCATAAGTCTTGACAAAGATGAGGAAGACAAAGATGTTGACATAACCAAGTACAGACGACTCATTGGATCATTGCTGTATCTCACAGCAAGCAGGCCAGACATTATGTTTGCAGTAGGAGTCTGTGCTAGGTTCCAAGCAGCACCAAAGGAATCACATCTGTCAGCAGTAAAAAGAGTGATCAAATATCTGAAAGGAACGCAGGAAGTCGGCCTATGGTATCCTAAGGAAGGAGGATTCAAGCTTAAAGGCTACTCCGATTCAGACTATGCTGGCTGCAAAATTGATCGAAAGAGCACCAGTGGGACGTGTCAATTTCGAGGAAACAGACTAGTCTCATGGTTCTGCAGGAAGCAAACTTCTATTGCAACCTCTATAGCAGAAGCAGAGTATGTTGCAGCAGGAAGTTGCTATGCGCAGATTCTCTAGATACAGCAGCAACTTAGAGATTATGGGATAGAAGAAAAAGAGACTCCAATTCTCTGTGATAATACGAGTGCTATTGCAATTACCCATAATCCTGTATTTCACTCAAAAACTAAGCACATCGATATACGTCATCACTTTATAAGAGATCATATTGAAAAGAAAGACGTCGTGCTTGAAAAAGTTCATACGGATCTCCAGCTTGCAGACATCCTCACCAAGCCTTTGAGTGAGTCTAGGTTTTCTATGCTTCGAAATGAGCTGGGAATTCTTAAGTTATGAAGAGAAAGGGAGATGCAGAAACACAGGGGGAACCTCTGCATGCTTGTGAAAAGTAGTAAAAACGGTACTGTAAGCTACGCGTTAATACAGCACTGGGATCAGACAGCGCTGCATCTTTATTCTTACAGTACAGCAGTGATCGAGAATTCAAGCAGCACCAGGTTACAACATTTATTTCAAAGGAGTATTGAATACCCTGCAACCTCGTACTTGAAATACAGCAACCTTAAAAAGGCATTTATTTAGGCGGTAAAAGGTATGTCTTTCAGCATTTAATGCATGTCTGCGTGTGTCAGGAAGTGGAAAGGGCACGGTCAGAAACCCACGCGCCAGGTAATTATTGCGACGATTTGACATCTCCGTTTTTTCCTGAACCACAAGATCAACTCCATGATTTATCTCAACCGTTGATCTCACTCACGTCCCTTGAGAACCGCCATAAACTCCATAACCGTGCATTTTGAATTCAATATTCACCATCTTCCAAGGAGAGAAAACGCTCTGTGCGAAAAAGCTTCCAAGTGCAAATCTTTGAATCTTCTCTCTCTCTCTCTCTAATCAAAAATCTTCAATGGCTGCCCGACGCACTATTGTTCTTGACGGAAGGCTGATCAACCAAGAACACATCTACGAATCAAGGCTGTATGATAACGCCCTTCTGAAAAGGATTTTTGATGCTCTTCAACAGACACAAGTCCTAGGGTTGTTGACCACCGTCTACGCTGGCTTCTCGATGGAGTCAGTACAGAGATTTTACGCCTATGCCAGGCAGGTGGAGGACAGGAACTGCATCCTGTTCCGGATGGATGCAGATGGAGAAGAACGGTCTTTGACCGTTAGGGACATCTCCACCACCTTCAGCATCTCCGCTGCAGGTCTTACCCCCAGCCAGTTGACAAACTATGGGGAGACATCGGCTCAAGAGATGTGGGATCTCTTTCGAGCAAGGGATGCAGGGGCTGAAATCAAGAGAAGCGCCCCCAAAAAGCTCTTCAAACCGGAGTTTGAACTTCTCCAAGATATCTGTGCATACTCCATCGAAGGAAGGACCTGGAGTTATGACAAATGTACAGATCTCCGGTTCCGGATCATGTCTGCGATCATGGCCAGAGAAAAGGTGAACTGGACAAGGTTCATCATGAAGAGGCTGTGGGAGGAAGCAGAGAAGATAACGGAGCGTCGGAGCTACGGTATCACCATCTGTTCTCTGCTCTGCAAGCTTGGTCTTCAACTTGCAGCACCCGTCCCCATTCACATCGGAAAGTATCTCGGGAAGAAGAAGAAGGGCAAGACCCAGCCGAAGGCTGCTGGAGCAGGAGTTGTAAGGAAGAAAACTAAAGACAAAAAGAATGCAACTCTTGCTCTGCAAGATGAAGCTGCAGGCAGCGGGGATGAAGCCGAAGAAGAGGACGCCTCGAGTCCTCTTCCTGTTATCAAGAGGAGTTCAGGGAAGGCTGTACCTGAACTTGAATCCTCTTCCCCAGATGATGACGCACCCTTGGTGAGAAGGGCTCCACGCAGCAAAAAGGCTGCTGCTGCTGTTGGGGATGTGTCACATCAGCCCAGGGATAAAGGTGACTCTCTTGATTCCCAACTCTCTACACC
Source organism: Scutellaria barbata (assembly GCA_028654395.1). Lineage (NCBI taxonomy): Eukaryota > Viridiplantae > Streptophyta > Magnoliopsida > Lamiales > Lamiaceae > Scutellaria > Scutellaria barbata. Next base: position 2,555,164 of record CM053644.1, read on the forward strand.
TAATATGGTTGTAGTTGACCTTGCGCATGAGTCACATCGGCTTCAGGAGCCATATCAGCACCGGGTCGAGTCAACTGAAGAAGAAGCTCGTCTACAAACAGAAGTTTCAGTGCTCGATCCCACCTTTCCGGCTGCTAGAAATATGGAGCAACAGTACTCTCTATGGAGAGAGATGAGACTGTCCAAGGGGGAAATCCTGTTGAAGTGGAAGGATTTCCTGACAGTTGAGCAAGCTGTCCTGGAGTGGGCCAAATCAGAAGACATTCTGGCACTTCTGCAACCTGACTTTGCAGCAAGAGTTCAAGAGCTCGATGGATGCAGTGCTGCACAGGGAGCACAGGATAAGAGAAAGGGCAAAGCTCTTGCAGAATCCGACTCTGCAGAGCTGCTGATGAGAGCAACAGTGGAAGATGCGCATGTCTTCCTTGCCCCGGCTGCGGAGGCTGTAAGAAGGGACGATGACGTCGCGTTTGCTCGTGAGCAAATCGACACCTTAGGAGTGAAGCAAGCTGAAGACGCTATGCTACAACTGGCGTTGCAACAAAGCTTGAAGGAAACCAGGATGCAGCACACTCCAAGGAGGATGTGGGGAGAAGGAAGTTCAAGTTCGTATCAGATGAACTCCCCTGCATATGAGCAAGTGGTTGAGGGCCTCTCCAACATTGTCACGCTGGATCGCTTGGAGGAGGAGGAAGCTCAACTACTGGATTATGGCGATTCCCTAGTTCATGAAGATGAAGATGCTGCTCATGCAGATTCTGAGGGGGAACCAACTGCCATAATCAGGGATGTCATCTCAGACATCTCTGAAATTGCCGATGAAGCATCTACGGAGGAAGTTGCAGAGGCGGTACTCCCTGCACTGGACGCGACAGCAGTGCAGCAGGCGACTACCCTACAAGACGTTGCAGCTAAAGAGCCAAACAGGGTGGAAGCTGAGATTCTTGCAGCAGTTGAGCATACAGTGCTGAAAGCTGTGGATGCTGCTGGAAACCAAGCAGAGCTGCAAGAACTCATTCTTGCAGCAAAGACTGTCGAAGTTACAGGACCGGCCGAGGAGACGGGATCGGTTGAGAAGACCTCTATGGAGGATGTTGTTCTGACAACACTCCCTGAGGGTGAGAAGACCTCAGGTGGGGAGGCTGTTCAGACAGTACCCATTGAGGATATTGGAGCTGAAGTTGAGGTAACCCCAGTGCAGCTAGAGACACCTCGAGAGGAGGTTGATGCTGCAGCTGCTGCACGCTCTCAAGAACCTTCCAAGGTTACGGCAGCAGAGGTTACTGTGGAAGCTAATATGTCTCATGCCGACTTCGCAAGGATGATAAAGGAACGCAACATAGCTGTTTATGGGCCAAAATCTGGCGGAGCAGATCCTGTTCAAATTTCATCCGGCGAAGAGGAGGCAGATGAGGAAGAAGAAGAAGAAGAAGAAGAAGAAGAAGAAGAAGAGCACCCATCCTCAAGCTCTACAAGCTCTCATACCAGCAACCATGAGGATGAGGTTGCTACTGAAGTTCCGAGGCAGGATGCAGCACCAATCTGTCAAGATGTTATTCCATTTGCTGCATCCACTACTGCCTCGACGAGAAGGAATTCGGGACTGACCCCTGATGAATCAATCAACCGTGTTGAAGCTGCTGTTAGACATCTGCTGCATGCTCTCCAAGAGCAGGAGTCTACCATGCGCAACAGACTTAGGGTCACTGCCCAATTCCATGCTGAAACCATGACAAGTTTCAAGAAGGACCTTGAAGTGCTGCCTGATATGATTAAGTCAAATCTCGCTGAACATTCAAACAGGCTGTACTTCGATCGGGTCAGGCTGGAGAAGGAGTTGAAGGTCGATGCTGCTCTGACGCGTTAGGAGATCAGGCAATGCAAGCAGTATGCTGAAAATGCTTCAACCAGACTCAACTCTCACTCCAAAGTCTTGGAAACACTTCTGGATCGTGTATATGATCAATCTCAGAGAACCAGAAGTGTGGACGACCATTTGGGGAATCTGGAGCTCATAGTGGGCGAATTGAGGGATATCATGGTCCGAGCTTTCCCTCAGCATGTCGATGCTCCAGAGCCCGCCCTTGAACCGACCCGACGCCCTCGATCAAGGATGGTCCCAGCTGCCCCTGCTCAGCCCCCGGCTTTTGATGATGCTAAAAAGGGGGAAGGACTTGGAAGATCTGATGATAGATACAGGAGCAAAGGGGCTGCTGAAGAAGAAGAAGAAGAGGATGATGACCAGCAACCTCTCAGCAGGAGGAGAAGAATGTCTGGATTATCCGCTGCTGCTGACATCCCCTCTCTGAAGAGATGGAGAAGAGATGATGATGGAGCTGGAGGTGCTGGTGCAGCTGTTGGGAGAAGACCGGCTGCAGGCGCTGCACACAGCAGAGCTGCAAGCAAGGATGCAGCGCCTCCCTCCTATCATTCAAAGAGAAGGGATGATAGCCAGCAGCAAGGCTCAAGGAAAAGGATGAGCGGGGACGAGTTCGAGAGTCATAGGCACCAAAGAGAAGAAGATGTAGATCCTAATGCTTGGATTCAAAGACTCGGAGTAATTGGTGATAGAAAAAATTTCCAGATCACTTCTACCAATTTCCTCCTCAAGAAATTCCTCGCCTTGATATTGATAATATCTCTGCTGAAGTGTCCGTGTTGATGGATCAAAGGCCAGAAGGAGAAAACATGGCTTGGAGATTTGATATCTTCAAAGAAATCAGACTGCCCTTTGACAGAAATCCAACATTTGAGGCGATCACAATTTTCAAACGATCAAAGTACCTCAGACACTTCAGAGAACTATGCAGAAAAGGCAAATTCAGCAGGTACCACACTTGGAAGATTGCATTGAAGAGATATGAACAGCTCGCTCGGGAAGGAAGCCTTAATATTCAACAATTATACATTGACCGAGTGAAGGAATGACTGATTGTACCATACTGCGAGGACTTTTGGCTCAGGTGGATTCAAATTCCTGTGATCAGACACAAGCTGGAAGAGTCCTATCAAGAGTCCATCAGGGACTGGTGGAAATGATCAAGAGGAAGGGAAGGCCTTGAAAGATTTGCTGGCAGAAGAGCTGACGAACCGCCAAGCAAAAGGTCTCTGTTTTACTAAGCTTTGTGTATACCCTCTTGTGATCCATGTTGTATTCTTGCTGATTGTAAAAATTTCTATCTGTCAATGAAGAAATTTTGTTTTGCTCTGATCAAGTTCAATTCTTATGAACTCATACATGCTATTTACGTTTTTCCTGTTATTTTATTATGAAAGGAATAGCATGATGCATCGCTGATGAATCCAGGATTAGATTTTATTAATCTGTTCAAACATGTAATCCTGATAATCCATGTGAGTTAATATAAGATAAAACTTCTACATAAACGAAATAATGTAAAGGTTTTGTCATCATCAAAAAGGGGGAAATTGTTAGGATTTCGATGTTTAGATTTTGATGAGACAAACCAAATATGTAATAGGAAGTTTTAAGTACCCCATTTTTCACATTGTTTAAGTGAATAAATAGACTAGAATTGAGTCTTGTGTTAAGTGTCATAATAGAGGATGAAAAAGGATAAAGTTGCATCTAAGCCTTAAACGAAATTATCGCTGCAAGAAGTTAGGACACAGTATCGCTGCAAGAAGACAGGATACAGCATCGCTGCGAGAAGATAAGGATACAGCATAGCTGGTTGAAAGAATATACAGCATAGCTGGTTGAAAGAAGATACAGCAACACTTCAATGAGTCAAATCTTCTACAGCAAAGTAAGAAAGGAAGGCGTACAGCAACGCTGCAAGAAAAGGATACAGGAGTACTGTTAGAAAGAAGTTACAGCAGCACTGCCAGAAGATACTACAACCAGGTCTAAGTTACAGCAGCATTGAAAGAAAGCATCAGCTGCACAAGGACCTAGGATACAGCGCAGACTTACAGTCAGTTACATTTTATAGCACCAACTACAAAACGAAGGATCCTGCAAATCCTAGAAAGGATAAATGCAGTACGAGGAATGGAGATTCAAGCAAGAATAAAAGAGCCGTTCAAGAAAAAGTCAAAGTAACAGACACGGAGCCAATAAGAAGATGCCACATGGACTGACGCGCTGCAGAAAGCTGCGAGCCGCAACTGCCGCATTAAATGCTCCGAAAAGAAAAAGTCAAGTCGCATTAATTGCGAACCATGCTTTGGCCAGGCTACTTCAAATTCAAAAGAGGGATGTCTCCTTCAACGGACATCTTCTCCTACAAGTATAAATAGAGGTTGAGGAGCACTGAAGCTGGTTACTGTACTGAGATCTGAAAATCATTTACGAAAAATTCAAAGCTTACAAAATTTAAGCATTCAAGCCTACAATCAGTATCAGTCACTCAACCTACCGAAGTGAAGCAAGTTCAAGCTAAAGGATTCCTTACGGATTCAGAAGCTCACTTCGAAGCACAAGTTGAAGAAAAACTTTTTATCATTTTAACCTTGTTGCTGTGTGCTTAGGTTGTTTTAGTGGTGTCAAGCAGTTGATAGGAGAGATCATTGCTGTTTGTTTAGTTGTCTAGAGTTAGGCAGCTTCCCTGTGTGGGAGTGTAGAACCCTGTGTGGGTTAGCTTTTGAAGTTTGCAGTTGCTGTGTGTACGCTGAACTTTAGTAGGTGGTATCTTTGTAAAGTTGATAGATTGTTAGGAGAGTCCTGTAAATCAATCTTGCTTAACAAAGTTCCTGCTCGAGGAGCAGTAGAGTGGACGTAGAAGGATTACACCACCTTCGAACCACTATAAGCCATAAGTGTTTATTTGCTTTATTTATCTGTGCGCTTATTTTCTACATTTCTCTTATCTCTGTGCATAAAACATTCTGAAAGAAGCATTTTTGAGAAAAACAGTCTTGTGTTTTAAAGTTAATTTCCACTGTGTATAAGACTCCAGGTTACAGCATGCAGCACTGCATTGTAGCGCTGCAAGCAGTAACCATCTATCGCTGCAAGCTCAAGTAACTTGCAGTGCAGAACGGTTGTTTTAAAAGATTTTGAAAATCGACCAAGGTTCATTCACCCCCCCTCTGAACCTCGGACACCACTTGAGACCAACAAAATATAATAAAATGGTTGGATGTCTTGTTCTAGGTAGTGGATCCTTAAAATATGTTACATTTGGGTGTTGATTGAGCAAATGCATGTTGATTTATTCATTGCATGTTTGATTTCTTTACCCCAAACACATTGCATGTATGATCAAAGAGTGATTTCCTACTAATGTGAAGACACATTTGTTCAAAGTTTTGTTTTATATGGTTGATCTTTAAAATATGTTATGTTTGGGTGTTGATTGTACAATTGCATGTTTGATTATCTTGTCTAAGCTCATTGCATGTGTGATAAATTGAGTTAAGATGATTCATTTGATGTTGATAGAGTTATAAAAGCTAAATCTACATTTTAATTATGAAAATAGGTTGGTTAATCAAGTTGTGAAAATTTTCAGAAATGACAGTCCACTTTGTCATTTTTATAAAAATATATACTTGGAGTTTTTCAAAAATATTTTAGTAAGTTATATTACATGAAGTTTTGAGTCTATGGTTAAATTTTGGTAATATTTGGAGTAGTTTACGAATTATTATAATTTTTCAAAGATAGTCCAGTTCAAGTTGAAATTATCCAGTTTCAGACCTCAGAAATATAATTTTATAAATTTATTCAATTATAATTTTTCAAAACTGTTTTAGTATGTTATACTACATGAAGTCTTGAGTTTACGATTAAAATTCGGTAATATTTGGAGTAGTTTATGAATTATAATGATATTTCAAAATAAGTCCAATTTCGAATTTGAGATTCTGCAGTTTTTGACCTTAGAAAATTAATTATATAAAATCGGTCCATTATGATTTTTCAAAACTGTTTTACTATGTTTAAGTACATGATGTTATAATTTTAAATTATTAATTTCAAAAGGTTTCAGTAAATATACAATTTACGGTGAATTTTATAATATAGACTGGTTATAGAGCATTTTCGAACAAAATTTTGATTATAGTTAATGATTTATTAAAACTTTTGTGATTCGAATTTAATCCTAATATTTTAGCATGGATAACTAAGGGTTATTATGTAAATTTATGCTTATTTTCATGAATTTTGGATGATCGTTTAAATTATGAAAAATTATTTTGATATACATATGTTATATGTACGATAAACATGTTAAGTTAGTTAAGTATGATACAATTGAAATATAATTTAAAGACTAAGAAGTTATGAACGTGCCGAGTGCAATATGAGCGATCGGATTCTTCAAGAGCTATCCAACTTTCGAATCAACGTCAAAAGTGGGTAACATTTATTTACCATTACTTTGATTAGAATAACTCCTATGTTGAGTATGATGAAATGAAATGACACCTTCGGATGAAGTACCAGGTTGACGAACCATGGATGCCAGGTCTTCGGACCTTGGATGTTTATGTCAGGTTTGCGGACCTTGGAAGATGATGTTTCAGTGTATTGGTTAATCTCTTTAACGTAACAGTTCATAAACGTTATCCACTAAGATTCCTCAAATCTTATGTTGCTATATTTTAAATATTTTCAGGACCCCCTTACGACGAAGCGGATGGGTAGCCAGCTGTACGGACCCTTCTCTAGAAGCCTATATATTATATGTTTTTAATATATGTTAATATGTATGAAGTTAATATGTTTAATGTCTTTTGATACTTTCGATGTTGGTTTAAGTGAACTTTTAAAACGTCTTAAAAATATCGAAGTTTTGATTTACAAATGTGGGTAGAACACGAGTTAAGTTTCTTGCATGCTAAACTTTTCGTTTTAAAATAGAAAAAAAAATACTTGTGGTTAGTGAAGTCTTTCGCTGAGATTATTTACGAAAATTATTTAAAATGAAAAACTATTATTTCCTTTATGAGTATTTTAAACAATTAAAGTCTTAGTGGTGTCTCAATCCTACAAAGATGGGTTGGGGTGCTACAGCGTGGTATTAGAGTCGAGGTTGGGGTTTTCCCTCCTCGGATTGTAAGTCAAACTTTTCCTTTAAAATGATTATTTACTTTTCACGTTTGTACAAGATGAAAAAAAAAATTTGAAAGTTTCTTTGAATTGTGCATGTTAAAGAATTTAGTAATGGGAAGTCCGCAGCGAAGCTAAACATCCGAATCGTTCTGAGGTAAATACATGTGTAAAAGTTTAAAAATGGTTTTTATGAATGAGGTTTTATGAGAATGTTTCCAAAAGATGTTCAATGTATGCAATACGAGTGAATAATTTTACGTTGAATACGTATGATGATCATGAGTCAATGATAAGAAAGGAAAGCATGAATGATGAATGATGTAATGAAGTATGAAATGGAGTTCTTTTATGCTTTAAAACTATTATCATCCTCTTTACATTTAAAATGTTTGCAAATGCTCATTTTTATCCCAATTTATCTATTTGCTTTAAATGAGGAAAATATTTTAATGAAAATGCATACATTATTTTACAAATGTACCCTCGAAATTGTAAGACTAGAGATTAACTTAGAATAGATTCTTTGTTCAACAAGGTTACCTAGGATGGATCATGATGAGGCACATAGACAACATCTAGAAATGGAATATAAGGAAGCTTATCAGCTTGAGCGCGAGGACATTCGAGAGTTCATAGCTAGGATTATTGATATCCGTAGGAGAGCTCATTTGTATGGGATGCAAGACACTGATATCGAGGCCGCGGAACATCTTAGAGCTAGAGTGCACCCGATGTATATGATTCTAGCCCAAACAATGTTTAAGCGATTGCTAGTTCACGATTACAAGGTCGGTGCACAAATGGAATTTCGAACATATTGCCTAGGCTTGCAGGACGCGATAGAGCATTACGAGACGCATATGAGTGAGACGGTTGAGCTAGAAAAAGAGGCACATCGTTATGTGGAACGAATAATGAACTGGAATGATCGTATACATACTATCAAGGAGGTCCTAGTTAAGGCTTATGATGAGCATGAAAGGCTTAGTGCATGCAGTCAAGAGTTATTTCAGCGAGCTAAGGCCCTCCGAGCATCAATTGAATTGGAGAATGATCAGAAGCCGACGATAAATCAACTTAAAGGAAAATGAACGACACCTATGGGATCAAGAGGTAACACTGTGTTCAAAGACATCCGACCGACAACTACAGTTCCTCGAAAACCATTACCGATATGTCCCAATTATAACAAAATCCATAGAGGAGAGTGCTTATGGGGGAAAAACATCTATTTTCGATGCCGACAACCCGGCCACAAGGCCAACAAGTGTGTTAACCAAATTGGCGCACCAACTAAAAGTGGTAATGCTCCAGGACCACGACTAGGAGATCCTCAAAATCCAAACTTGAGAGGCAAGGACAAACTGAACCATATGTCGGAGAGAGTTTTCCGAAGAAAATAAGAATCCATGTAAGGATTAGTAGGAAGAAGGTGAGGGGGCGAACGAAGTATTGACAGGTATGTTACACGTCTCAAGTATACTAGCATATGTTATTTTCGATGCGGGAGCACCACACTCATTAATTTTGACACATTTAAGAAAGAAGTTAGACTAAATTGCATAAAAGATACCTTTAGGAGAAAACATCAAAATAAAGAATTTAGCTAAGAACATTAAGTAGTTTGTGGATGGGTATAAGTTTGCAGCCGGCTTGTACGCAATATGAATGAAGAGTTTCGACGTTATGCTAAGAATGGACTAGTTGTGTAAGAACAAAGTTGTAATTCGTGGTATGAAACAAGAAGTAGATTTAGAAACGCCTAATGGCTATCATTTTACCTTCTACGGAGCTAGAACATAATAGCATGGACCAGTGATATTCGCAATGAAGATAATCGATTGTGGAATAAAATAGAATGAGAAGCGTACCAGTAAACATCGTAAAGGTTGAAGAAAAGAAATTGACGCCAACTGACGTTCTAATTGTAAAATATTTCCCGATGTCTTTCAAAAAGACCTTTAAGGAATTTCACTTGACCGACCTGTGAAGTTCACTATCGATCTGATTCCTTTAGCTGCACCGATAATTGAAGACTTTATAACAAATGACACTAAAGAAATTGCAGGATAAGAAATTCCTCTGGTTTAGTGCCTTACAACGAGGAGCACCTACGATGTTCGTGAAAAATGAAGGATCAATGAGAATACGTGCATAGACTACTGAGAGTCTAATAGGTTCTCAATCGAGAATAAGTATTCGCTATCTAGAATTGAAGGTTTGTTTGATCATCGAAGAATGCAAGTACGTTTTCCAATATCGACCTTAAACCTAGATATCACCAGTTAAAAGTCAAGAAAAATAATATTCTGAAGACCGCAAATAAAACCCTAAGTGATCGCTATGAGTTTACCATAATGTTTTCTGTAGTTGCCAATACACCTATAGTGTTTATCGATAATATGATGAACTGCAAGTACGCATACTCGAATAATATAAAGCAACACAAAGAACACCTCAGAGTCGTACTAGAAGTATTACAATGGAAGAAGTTGTATGCCGAGTTTAGCAAGTGTGAGTTTTGGTTAAACAGAATAACCTTTTTAGGACATGCGATCATGACACAAGGGATAGAACCATCCTAAACTGGAAGACTTTGACCTATGTAATGAAGATCATTGCAGGAGATTCATCCAGAACTTCTCACGTATCGCAAAAACTACTCACACGACTTAGAATTGTTTGTAGTAGTTCACGCGTTGAAAATCATTACCTATATAGGGGAAGGTGTGAAATGTACATGGATCATAAGAGTTTCAAATATTTCTTCATACAAAAAAGAACTCAACATACGCCAAAGAAGATGATTAGAATTGGTAAAGAACTATGATTGTACTATTTATTACCCCCAAGCAAGGTGAGCGTTATTGCAAACGCACTCAGCAGGAAAGCAGAAAGCAATATGGCATTATTACCTACTCAACAAAAATAGTTGATTGAAGATCTGGGCAAGATGAAGCTAACATTCGTTAACTCAACAGAAGCAACAACAATGCTAGTCACTTTAATGGTCCGACCAACTCTGAGAGAACGCTTGAAAGAGGCTCAGAAGAATGACAACTTTTCAGGTTAACGCGAAATAAGTTTAAGAAGGAAAAACTAGAATTTTTTTAACGCTATGGTGGTCTCGGACGGAGCTATGACGTTTAGAGGTAGAATTTGTGTGTCAAAGAGTGATGAGATACTAGGTAAGATAATGAGATAAGCTCATAGCACGTCTTGCCCAATGCATCCCGAAGAGACGAAGATGTATAAAAACCTCAGGAAAAAAAAACTTCTATTGGAGAGGAATGAAGAAGTCAATAGAACAATTTGTTAGCAGTCATCTCATCTATTAAAAAAAAAAACAAATCTGATCATCAACAACCTACTGGGTTAATGAATATGTTGGAAGTGTTGGAATAGAGGAGTACTCGTTTCGATTATATCCGATCGTGACCTACGTTTCACTTTGAAATTTTGGGAAGGGTCGGCAGCTGGCAATGGACACAAAACTCAACTTCTACACCGTCTTCCACCCACAAATATACGGCCAATCAGAGAAAACAAATAGAGCATTGAAGGATCTACTTAGGACGTGTATGTTTTTTTGGAAGAAGTTGGGAAAATTAGTTAGCCTTAGTAGAATTCGCTTACAACAACGGTTATTAGTCTACCATTGGAAAGATATCGTATGAAGCTATATAAAAGAAGATGTCGAACACCAATTCATTAGGACGAACTCAAAGTGTAGAAGAAGTTGGGTCTAAAATTTGCGGAAAGATATGTGGAAGCAATCAATAAGATTAGAGAATGAATCAAGACTTTCAAGAATCGACAGAAATCCTACGTCAACTTACGAAAGAATGATTTACAATTTGAGATAGAGGATAAAGTAATACTGGAGGTTGTGCTTAGAAATGAATAGCTCATTTTCGGAAAAGATAGAAGTTAAGACCGAGACACATAGATTTGAAGCCCAAATTTCAAGGATGAAATTTTTTAAAAGGAAGGAGGAGTTGTAACACCCCATTTTCATAAAACTTGCATAGCATATATTTTGATATAAAAAATTTACATTTTTCATAAAATAATTTATAATGTATGATATTTTCAAGTTAAGAAGAATTTTATTATTTACCAAGAATATATGATCTAATGTTTCTTTAAGTTTAAAAGCCTTGCAGGATAGCTCTCCGAGGAGTTTGAGTTCGATCGTAATGCACTCAAGATGCACGAGTAATGAAACGAACGAAAAAAAAAGGGAAGATAAGTTATACATAAAATAATTTTAATAATTAATATAAGAAATGTGACTTATGTGTTTAATTATAATTAGGTAGATTTTTATTATATAGTTTATGTGCAATATGGTATGTGACTATTATGATATGTTAGATTAAATATATCTTTCAAACATATTTATGTGACTTAAGTGATGTGCTAATTTGGTCATATTTTCATGCATAATTGTCTTGACTAAAAAGTATTTTTGCATGTCAATTTAGTTAGAACTACATTCAATCTCTCATGCCTCCATCAAATCCACCACAAATCTCAATGTTGCTAATCATTACATATCAAGTTGCTAAGCACTACAAATTATGATTTAATTGCATGTATCATTGTGTATTATATTGTGATCTATATACATGTTATGTATCATATTAGAATTATACAAATATATATACATATAATTAGTAGTGTATTATATCATATAAGTTGCTCCTCACTTTGCAAATGCCATAGTATATATACCTTCCTCCTTCCTCTTCCTCTTCATTTGGAAGCTCTCCCTCTCTCTCTAGCATCTTCATCTTCTCTCTACAACCATCCCCACCTAAAAGCCCTCATATCCATCTCCAACAAGCTGGAAATTCAAGAGTGAAGAAAGGATTAGGAATCCCTCAAGACAAGGAGCTAGGTAGAGTTCAATGACTCTTTGGTGTGCAACTCCAAAGGTATTTTGCCTTTTTCTTCACCCATCTTCTTCCTTAGGAGCATGATTAGGTCCTAATCTTGAGTTGCATGTGAGATTTAAGTGAGTTTTCCTACAAATATGATAAAATGGTTGGATACCTTGTTTTAGGTAGTGGATCCTTAAAATATGTTACATTTGGGTGTTGATTGAGCAAATGCATGTTGATTTATTCATTGCATGTTTGATTTCTTTACCCCAAACACATTGCATGTATGATCAAAGAGTGATTTCCTACTAATGTGAAGACATTTGTTCAAAGTTTTGTTTTATATGGTTGATCTTTAAAATATGTTATGTTTGGGTATTGATTGTACAATTGCATGTTTGATTATCTTGTCTAAGCTCATTGCATGTGTGATAAATTGAGTTAAGATGGTTTATTTGATGTTGATAGAGTTATAAAAGCTAAATCTACATTTTAATTATGAAAATAGGTTGGTTAATCAAGTTGTGAAAATTTTCAGAAATGGCAGCCCACTTTGTCATTTTTATAAAAATATATACTTGGAGTTTTTCAAAAATATTTTAGTAAGTTATATTACATGAAGTTTTGAGTTTATGGTTAAATTTTGGTAATATTTGGAGTAGTTTACGAATTATTATAATTTTTCAAAGATAGTCCAATTCAAGTTGAAATTATCCAATTTCAGACCTCAGAAATATAATTTTATAAATTTATTCAATTATAATTTTTCAAAACTGTTTCAGTATGTTATACTACATGAAGTCTTGAGTTTACGATTAAAATTCGGTAATATTTGGAGTAGTTTATGAATTATAATGATATTTCAAATAAGTCCAATTTCGAATTTGAGATTCTGCAGTTTTTGACCTTAGAAAATTAATTATATAAAATCGGTCCATTATGATTTTTCAAAACTGTTTTAATATGTTTAAGTACATGATGTTAGAATTTTAAATTATTAATTTCAGAAGGTTTCAGTAAATATACAATTTACGGTGAATTTTATAATACAGACTGGTTATAGAGCATTTTCGAACAAAATTTTGATTATAGTTAATGATTTATGAAAACTTTTATGATTCGAATTTATTCCTAATATTTTAGCATGGATAACTAAGGGTTATTATGTAAATGTATGCTTATTTTCATGAATTTTGGATGATCGTTTAAATTATGAAAAATTATTTTGATATACATATGTTATATGTACGATAAACATGTTAAGTTAGTTAAGTATGATACAATTGAAATATAATTTAAAGACTAAGAATTTATGAACGTGCCGAGTGCAGTACAAGCGACCGGATTCTTCAAGAGCTATCTCAACTTTCGAATCAACGTCAAAAGTGGGTAACATTTATTTACCATTACTTTGATTAAAATAACTCCTATGTTGAGTATGATGAAATGAAATGACACCTTCGGGTGAAGTTCCAGGTTGACGAACCTTGGATACCAGGTCTTCGGACCTTGGATGTTTATGTCAGGTTTTCGGACCTTGGAAGATGATGTTTCAGTATATTGATTAATCTCTTTAACGTAACAGTTCATAAACGTTATCCACTAAGATTCCTCAAATCTTATGTTGCTATGTTTTAAATATTTTCAGGACCCCCTTACGACGAAGCGGATGGGTAGCCAGCTGTACGGACCCCTCTCTAGAAGCCTATTATTATATATATTTAATATATGTTAATATGTATGAAGTTAATATGTTTAATGTCTTTTGATACTTTCGATGTTGGTTTAAGTGAACTTTTAAAGCGTCTTAAAATATCGAGGTTTTGATTTATAAATGTGGGTAGAACACGAGTTAAGTTTCTTGCATGCTAAACTTTTCGTTTTAAAATAGAAAAAAAAAAATACTCGTGTTTAGTGAAGTCTTCCGCTGAGATTATTTACGAAAATTATTTAAAATGAAAAACTATTATTTCCTTTATGAATATTTTAAGCAATTAAAGTCTTAGTAGTGTCTCAATCTTACAAAGATGGGTTGGGGTGCTACAAATTTGCTTTTCGATATACATTACCAAACAATCACTGAGAAAATCATCTTCCATTTTGTTACGAAGTGCAGTCTTCACTATGTTCATTGCAGAAAAAGATCGCTTTGTAGTAGCCGTAGAAACAGGAAGCATGAGAATAAGAGTTACCACTCTAAACACGAGAGGGTAAACTTCTGATTTTCTAGTTTTCATCATCCACTGACATAAATCAGAAATAGTTGTCAATGCTCTAAAGTCAGAAATTTGTCGTACATGATCAAAATGTTCAAATTGCATTATCAACTGTAGTATCTCATATTCTTCAAAATCACGTGGGTAAAATTTTTCTACCAACTTGCAAATATCATCAATTCTGAATGATATACACATCTCTCTTGGATCAAGTGTTGATGCAAGAATAATTAACTCCACAGTGTTATCATTAAACCTGCTATTCAATTCTTACAATTGAGAGTCGATCACTTCATGAAAAATATCAAATTTGTAATGATGTCCAATAGTGATATCACCTGCTTGATGTCGAGCTCTTCCTTTTCTTGCAATATATGGATCATCAAAATCCAACATTGGTATATTGACTGTTTGACAAAAGGTTTTCACATTTGCAACTAGTTCATCCCATCCGTCATCTCTCAATTTCCGAATAAGCAACTTAGTAGACGACACAAGATGCATTGCATTCAAAATATCTTGAGACTGAAGTTGTAAAGCTTGACAGAGTATATTAGAAATTTCTAATATTTTCTTCATTAGATGCATAATGAAAACAAATTCAAAAGAAGTCAAGACCTCATAAGCAGAATCGGCATCTCCACGTTGAGCATATGTATTTCCATCTTCAACAACATTCAATAGAACTTCACAAGTTGCACTATACATCTTCATCAAGCTAGAAATAGACTTCAAATGAGAACTCCAACGTGTATCACCCACTCTTTGTAAAGAGCCTACTTGATTAAGTCCTTTTCCACTTTCAAGCTCATTAATATCAAGTAAATGAGCAATATTTGAAGAATGAGCAGCTTTTAATTGGTCATTACGCTTGCATGAAGCACCAATAACATTTATAATAGAGTTCAACTTGGTAAAGAATTGATGGACCGATATAACTTCCTTGGAAGCACCGACTAGTGCCAATTGTAGGCGATATGCATAACAATGAACGTAGTAAGCATATGGACATTCACCTAAAATTAAAGGTTGCAATCCATTCCATTCTCCACGCATGTTACTTGCACCATCATATCCTTGTCTCCTTATATTTTGAACATCGAGAGTATAACGAGATAGGATAGAAAAGATATCTTCTTTCAATGTTGATGCAGCAGTGTCTTTAACATGAACAAGTCCAAAAAAATGCTCTTGTACATAGCCATCTTTATCAACAAATCTCAAGACAACCGACATTTGCTCCTTTTTAGATTCATCTCGAGCCTCATTGACAATGATACAAAATTTTGCACCACCAATTTCTTCTCGGATGTCATTCTTGACTCTAGTTGCCATGACTTGCAAGATTTGTTTTTGCATTTTAGGTGATGTATATGTTGCATTTCGTGGAGCTTTATCCAAGACTTCTGCTACTTTGTCATTGTAAGAGGCTAAGAAACTCAACAGTTCTAAAAAATTTCCACGATTGGTTGATGTTGCTGACTCATCATTGCCTCTAAATGAACATCCTTGAAATGCAAGCCATCTAGTTATCTCAATTGAAGCTCTCAAACGAAGTCTATTTTCAATAACTTCTTGAAATGTGAACCTCTCAATACTTTGAACAATATGTGATTGTTGGTTCATGAGATCGGCACAAGCTTTCTCAGCATTTCTATGAGGTGAAGTAAGCTCCTTACCAATATGAGCAGCAAATGAACGGTTTTTCCCATCTTTTACCTTCTTCCAGGTTCGAAATCCATTAATAGTAAACGCATCTAATCCGGAAGGTCTGCCTTGAGAATGAAATAAAAAGCATATGAGGCAAAATGCAGCATTTATGCTAGGAGAATATTCCAACCAACTCGGGAAAAGCTTAAACCATGATGCTTGAAAGCTCCGAGAATGTTTTTCACCAGATTTTGGATATTTTGTCAATAAACATTGATATGGACCACTTTTGATATAAGCTCTTCTAACTTCATCGTGTTTTTCGATGGGATATTCCCATATTGGCAGTCGTAATCCCGGATCACGCACCAATGATTGGATATCAAACTTTTCATCAATTGCAACTCTTAAGGATTTTTTAGGACGACTTTCTGAGTTCGAACAATCAATATCTAGAAGTTGATTTGATTGTGAAGCTTCATTATCAGGAACTTTCCTTTTAAAGATTGAATCAATCTTTTGTGTCTTCATCTACAAAGAGATGAACAAGTGTCAACTATAAATTTTCACGTTTTTTCATTACATTTCAACTATAAAACTATCATCTAATTAGTAATCCATTCGAAGTTTCTAAAAATTGTAGATCATGAATTTTATTTACTCAACAAACAAATCAAAAGGCAAATAAATCAATCTATATAGGTCACTCCACATTCAACTCCATATATTATTACTTTTTGAATCGAATCATAACGATCTCTTATGTAACTCTTCTAAACCATTCATTTTATAATGTGAACACACTGATTACTATTTCAATCGGAACAAAAAAAAATCAATCCCCACCGATACAAAATCCAAAAGTCCCTACTCAATTTCACCAAAGACAAACTCGGACACAGATCATGGCTTTTTAAGAGACTCAAAATCAATTCTCAGAACAAACAGAAAACTCAAACCCTCAAAATTCAATTTCATTTCAGCATACAAACAAGAACTCTGATGAATTCATCATGCACACAATTTCCTCTTTGAATTATCAAGTCAAGCAAGGAAAACCCACACAATTAATATATATAACAGAAAGAGAGGGGGAGGACGGGCGGAGAGGAAATTAAAGGGAAAGATGAGAACGAACCAAGTAGAGTTAATGAGATCTCTCCAGTTTATAGAAGGAACATTGCGGGCTCCTGGAGATTGGCGATTGCTTCTTGCCTCCTGGATTTCCCTCTCCTAATTAGGCATTGTTTTAATTTGGGAATTTTAGAAAAATAGGTTTTATTTAAGTTTAAGAAGCTTTAGGGGGCCACTTCCTTAATAAATATAATTTTTTTACTAAATATATATATATATAATAATTTTTTTTAAATGTTGGGGGGGGCCAAGACCACCCTGGGCCTTGGCATAGTTTCGTCCCTGTATATATTTATGTAATTATCTACGTATATATGCTTGATTTTGGGTGTGTTGAATTGGTACGGTGTATGTGTTGGGTTGTGGTGAGGTGGCGTCGCCAGCAACGTGAGTCGCCGGTAGTGGAGGCAGCAGGGGCGGCGGAGAAGGCAGGGAGCGGCGGATAGAGACGGCAGAGATTTGGGTTTGGGGATAAGGGTTGTTTTTGAGAATTTGATTTAGCCCAAGGACTGAATTGCAAATCCTAAAAACTTTGGTAAATAATACTTAGGCCCCTGAATTTATGGGTAATTATAAAATAGTCCCTGAACTTTATAAGATATGCAAAAGAACCCCTGGACTTATGAACAATAGCAGAGTGACCCCCAGAACTTTTCTGAAATAGCAAACTGACCCCAAAACTCTCTGAAATTACAAAATAGTCCCCAGAATTCTTGAAAATTACAAAATCACCCCTAAACTTTGATAAAATGACAGAACAATCCCTAAAACTTACAGAAATTATATTATGACCCTATAATTTGATAATTATTGTATTTTGTGACCTACAACATTATAAAATAGAAGTTTGATCGCAAATCGACTTCGAATGTGACGAATCAACCTTTAAACAAGAAAATCCTAATTTTAGGGGTGTGATCCATAAATTCTAATTTTCAGTAAACCCTAAATTTAGAACTTCCGTCTATCGACCTTCTCTAGAGTTTATTCTTTTATAGATTTTATTGGTTTTAAGCATTTAAACCAGATGATAAGTCCCGTTTCTATACTCTGTAGGGAGTACACGCGAGGAGCAGGAATAAGGATAAAATCAAAACTTTTGGACAGGATCTGTTGGGAAATCCAAGATAGGGGTAATTGCTTATTAAGGTATTTATATTTCTTTTGAAATATTTAAAATATGAAATTTTATACTTGAATGACATGAGGTCGGTATACGTGTTATGTGAATAAAATGCTATGAGCTAAAATATTATGATATGATGAGTAGGAGAATGTGTGAACATGTGATTTAAATTATATGATTTTTAAAAGTTATTGATTTCAAGTGACACAAATACGAATGATTACATATGATGATAAGTTGGGGTAATTCCTGCGTAAAAAGAGGATTCTTTAGAAGCCAACATATGTCAAAGGATTTCTTTACCTATGTGTTGTCATGAATTATATAGCCAACGTGAACGTGACAATGCATAAATATAGTATTTTATGTGTTTACTTGCATTATATGATAATAGTGAATTTGTGTTTTTTGATATTGGTGATTTGTATTTTTATGTGTGATTAAAGATGATACGTGGGCATTGAATTTTGTACATATCATTCATGAGCATAGATAGGAAGACATGTTGAGTCTGTATGCACATTATAATCATACAAAGAAACAAAGTTGACAGCTACTAGTACATCGAGGCCGGTGATATGCGAGGTATGGATATGGCTTAAAAGTAAAAGTGTGCCTATGGCATGCGAGCCATGGTTATGGTTTGAAGATATTGGGCCATAAACATGATGTTAAAGCAAAGTAAAGTACAGAGATTATTGAACTAGCTCCTTTCCGATGTTCTGTGGACGGGTCAAGGGCCCAACATAGTAAAAGATATCAAAGCCATGCATACACGATGTTTTTAAAAGTCCTTACAGCCATTTGTATGACAATGCATGCATGATTTCTGCTTGCTGAGCTTTCATGTCGGGAGTAACCCGAGGTACTGTGGGCACTAAATATGTTGTGATGTGTGCACGTGGTGTATGGCGTTGTGTGCACGATAAGACCCGTAAGAGAAATGGTATGTTTGCATGTGAAAGAGATGAATGCTTGCAGTATTGAAGTAATCTATTTTCTATGGTTTTTATTAAAAGACAAACATTTTACGAAAATCTATTTCATGTGATAAAATCATGGTTTGGTAAGTGCGTTTAAATCTTTAAAATTTTATTATAATGAGTTGTTGAACGCCGTGTAAAATCTTTAGAAATTATTTTATGTCATCCCGAGTTTTCCCACCCACTGAGTGTATTTCACACACTCGCCCCTCTTTTAAAAATGTTTTTAGTTTAAGGATTTTATGGTGTGAAGTGCGAGCGGTGGATGCTGGTAGCCGATGATCAAAGGTTAAAGAAGATTTTTATTTAAAATGATTAATTTCATGAATTTAAGAAATGTATATTTTATAATTATTCTTGATTTTATTTATCTTTATTTTATTTAAAGAGTGAATTTTATAAGTGAGTAACGCCTTGATTAAAATTTACCTTCAAAAGAATTGGGGCGTTACACATAGTAATGTTCCAAGATTATTATTTTTGAAAATAATAACTATTAATGTTTGAAAACATGTATAATAAGATTAATAATTTTCGAAAACATTATTATTAATTTTTGAAAATATTATTATTAATTTTCGAAAACATATTCTTGTATTATTATAGTTAACATTGTGTTTTCGAACATTGTAATGTTCGAAAATTGCATAGTAACTAATTTTGAAATTTTGTAACATTATTAACTAATGAAAGTATTTTCCAGCATTCTTAACATTATTTTTCAAATTTTCAAACATTATTAATTTTGGAACTTTATTAACTAATGAAAGTATTTTCGAACATTATACTAATGCATGTATTTTCGAACATATTTAACAAATTATTTGTTAAATTTTCGAACATTATTTTTGAATTGAAATTTTCGAACATTATTAACTATTGAAAGTATTTTCGAACATTATACTAATGAAAGTATCTTCGAACATTATAAACATTATTTTTCAAATTTTCGAACACTATTTTTGAACATTATTTGGAACATTATTTTCGAACCATTAGTTTTTTTCGAACATTATTAACATTATTTTAGAAATTTTCGAACGTTATTTTGAATATTATTTTTGAATATTATACTAATGCTTGTATATAAGCTTGAAAATCTAATTATAAAGGTTGTTCGTTAGTTGTACTGTAAAATTATGAGTCGATGAAATGGTGTATAACATACATATGATTACCAGCTTGGTAATTACTCACATGTTGGATTTAATATTACTATATTAGTTATCTTTCAAAGAATGTTAGTGATAGTTGAGAAAGTTATAGTTGATGCTCTTTTTTAACACCCTCACAAAATGATCAAGTTGATATAAATAATCTAATTCATGAATCGCACATTACAAAGGAATCAAGAATCAGGCATAATACAACGTAAAGTTCTACGTCAGTATCCCAAATCATCAGGCTTTATAGTGTCTGCATCACTAGAGTACCTGTAAACCATCAAAGCCATATTAAGCCTTTTTAAGTCCCTCTTGTTTCAGATGAGGTCTAGGCCATTTCCCAGTCAAAACACTCTCGATTGCAAGCAAGGCAAAAACATCGCACGTATGATTACCCTTCTGAACATAAAATTTTGCCTCTTTTGCAGTACACATCGCCAGCTCATTTGGACAAACTTCGATGTGTCTTCCCTCTTATGCCGCACGATCGTAGTATCCAGTGTATTTTAAGAGTGCCGGAAATACGCATCGGATACACATCGTCTGTTTTAATCGATGGTTGAACTTTGCATTATTTCAAGTCCATCTCATGCTATCGAAAAGAATGATCCGCATGTGGTGTATTTCAATTTCACAGGTCACCCAATATCCGTCCAAGTTCATGACCGTAAAAAACTGCATGGAAATTAAAAATATGTTAAACTAAGTTGAACCAAAATCGAAAGAGTGCAGCCGATAGCATTTACAATTTACGGAAATGATCAAAAAACTTATGGAGTCAATATTTTTCCACCATGGCTTCACATGTCATCATTTCAGCCTCTTTCCTATGACATAGGGAACAAGTTGCTCAAGTTGTGCCGTTGGAAAACTCTCCTTTCTTGGACATGCGTATTTGGAGAGCTCGTCATCATTGCGGTGGGCCTCATTCCATATTTGCTCACATGTTGTCTACAGTAAATATGAACAAAGAAATAAGATAATACTTTGGATAAACAAGATAAGTAGAGCAACTTCTTGAGTTGGAGTCGTACAAAGAAGTGATCATCTAATATCTGGAATTTCTTTTGTACCCTAGGATCGATGTCCCGAATACCAACAAATGTGGGATTGCTCTGTAGAATACCTAGGTACAAGTCAAGTGCCTGAGGTAGAAGATCATTTTCATTAGATAATAATTTTATATGCAAATCAAATTAATTTACAAAATATTATATGTCGGGAGGAAAATGTCGATCATGAAAATATGAAATTAAGTAATCTCTAACCTCAAAAGGCATGTCCTCCATTGGATCCAAGAATGTGCTGAAGAATTCTGGACGTCGACTTGCATATTTCCGTCGAACTCCCCCACCTTAGAAAATATCTGAAACATGAACCAAGAAAATTGAGTACACATTTTCGACCGTGCGCAAGCAACTATGTCTTGATATCCTTAATATAGGCCAAATGACCCTGACAAGACTCACGAACGCAATGCAAATCATTCTATAATATGTAAATAAATATCTCATTAATTATTAATCACAATATACCCTACAAGACAGTAAATTTACAAACATATATAATATAAGTAAATTAAAATAACAAATTTACAAGGGCCGGATTTATCATTTTATAACTAATGTCGTGAACTTATACTATTTGTTAACTAATGACAAACAAGAAGTATCCTACAATTCGAGGAAGGATAAATGAAGTACGAGGAACGAAGATCCAAGTAAGAATAAATAGAGCCGTTTGAGATAAGATCAAAGTTGCAGACACGGAGCCAATACAAAGATGTCACGTGGACTGATGCGCTACAGAAAGCTACTAGCCGCAACTGCCGCATTAAATGCTCCGAAAGAGAAAGTCAAGTCGCATTAAATGCGAACCATGTCTTTGGTCAGACTACCTCAAATTCAAAAGAGAAGGCATCTCCTTCAACGAATATCTTCTCCTACAAGTATAAATAGAGGATGAGAAACACTAAAGCTAGTTACTGAAACATTTGCGCAAAAATTCACAAGCTTTCAAGTTACAAGCATTCAAGTCTACCATCAGTTTCAGTCACTCAACCTCTCAGAAGTAAAGCAAGTTCAAGCTGAAAGATCCCTCGAAGGATTCAGAAGCTCACTTCGTCGCACCAATTGAAGAAACAAACAAATATACTTTTAACTTTGTTGTTGTGTACTTAGGTTGCTTTAGAGGTGTCGAACAGTTGATAAGAGAG
Organism: Scutellaria barbata; assembly: GCA_028654395.1. Taxonomy (NCBI): domain Eukaryota; kingdom Viridiplantae; phylum Streptophyta; class Magnoliopsida; order Lamiales; family Lamiaceae; genus Scutellaria; species Scutellaria barbata. The sequence continues at coordinate 2,577,561 of CM053644.1, forward strand.
AACTTGCTATTTGTATAGTTGTCTAAGTGTTAGCCAGCTTCCCTGTGTGGGAGTGTAGAACCCTGTGTAGGTTAGCCTTTGGAGTTTGCAGTTGCTGTGTGTACGCTGGACTTCAGCAAGTTGTTACTTTGTAAAGTTGATAAATTGTTAGAAAGGTCCTGTAATTCAATTTTGCTTAACAAAGTTCCTGCCCGAGGAGCAGTAGAATGGACGTAGAAAAATTACACTACCTTCGAACCACTATAACCATAAGTGCATTATTACTTTCTTATATGTGCTTATTTCTGTATTGTTCATATCTATCTCATAAGCATAAAACGTTTTGAAAATGAGCATTCTTGAGAAAACCAGTCTTGTGTTATAAATCATATTTTTCCACTGCATGTAAACTCAAGTTACAGCGTGCAGCACTGCATTCTAGTGCTGTAAGCAGTAATTGTCTGGCACTACAAGTTCAAATAACTTGCAGAACATAAAGGTTTTCGATACATTTGCAAAATCGACCAAGGTTCATTCACCCCCTCTGAACTTTGGACACCACTTGGGACCAATAAGTAGTATCAAAACAAGTTGGGTTAAAAGCCAACTTATCTGGTCACCTATCCAGATCCGCCTTAATCTCGCTATTTTTCTCTGCATCTAAAACTCATTCTTAAAGCATACCATGTATTCCTCTAATCACAAACTACCTATGTTTTCCATAGAGGAATATAAGTATTGGAAGATAAGAATGCAGACACATCTATCAGTAATGGATGATGAAATGTGGACGGTCATCACTGATGGACCAATCATTCTCACAAAAGTAAATCCAGTGCTTGGTAGAGATGTAGAAGAAGGAGCACGGCCACCACCTGCCTTCCTGGTCAAGCCAAGACAAGAATGGAATAATGAAGACAGGAAGAGAGCCAACCTAGATAATGTGGCCAAAAATGCTCTATTCATCACTTTGGATAAAGACACATTCAGCAAAGTCAAGACCTGCAGAACATCCAAAGAAATATGGGGAAAGTTGGAGCAAATATGTAAGGGGACTGAGCTCACCAAAGATAACAAGATCTCCAACACTACCCAATTATTCGAGCTCTTCGAAATGAAAAATGAAGAGACTCTAGACCAACTAGATTTGAGATTCACATCTATTGTGAATGAACTAGAAGCTCTGGGCAAGCACTACACTCAGAAAGAAAAGAACATGAAAGTGCTTAAAGCCCTACCTGCGGAGTGGGACAGCAAGACCACTGCCATGAGAGTGTCTATGGATTTGAAGTTCATGAGTATATTCGACCTATTCTCCGATCTCAAAGCATTTGAGTACGACATCAACAGACGGAGAAAGGAGTCTGAAGAATCGAGCTCCAAAGTTACAGCGCTAACTGCCAGATGCTCCAAGGATACAGCAATCACTAGTTGCATTAAGCAGACGGAGGTTACAGCAGAAGTTGCTGAAGAGGATATGGCTCTGCTTCTAAAGAAGTTTAGAAAATTCATGAAGAGCAACAACAACAACAGCAGCGGTAACACCAACCTCAACAAGAGGAATGACTTCAGAAGAAGTCATCCACCTCCTCAGGTATCCTCCTCTCCATAACCGAATAAAAGCAATGTTGACTTGTGTTATAATTGCAGAAAACCTGGACACTATGTAAGAAACTGTCCATACCCAACCGTGTACAAGTATCCAGAAGGAGAGAGAGAGTAGATGAGAGATAAAAGAAGAGAGGAAAGACACAAGCTTTGAGCTCTCATAGGAGAGATGGAGAAGGGCAAGGCTACAACAGTCTCGAAGGAGATGCCAAACATTGCGGAATCCTCTGACAGCGACACTGAAACCTCATCCTCTGATAAAGAAGCGCTGATATGTCTTATGGCTAAAGATTTTGAAGACAGTGAAGAAGATGAGGTAATCTATCAACCGATGTCCATACCTGAAAGTGAGGAGCTGAACATGATCCACTCTCTAAGAAGGATCGTGAGTGACTTTGAGCAGATCAACTCAATTCATAAGGATCTAAAGGTTGAAAATGAGAACCTAAGAATCAACAATGAGATCTTTAAGTGCAACAACATTGATATTGCCAAAATGCTGGTTGCATGTGAGTTTGATAACTCAAGGTGCAGCAAGCTACAAAAGAAGGTCTCCAGATTAAATCTGCTGGTCACTAAGCTAGAATCTGAGAAGGAAAACTTACAGTCCACGATAAGCACATTAAGCAAATCATCCAAGGACGCAAGAGATTGCATAAACCAAAACAGAAGTCCTTTTGAAAAATCGGGCATAGGTCCCTAAAAGTAGCTATAACTCGCTCCTCCTTTAGCTCCCTTGAGTGACTACTAAGCCACCCAATGGAGCTAAAGTCATTGCTGAGAGGTAGCCGCTAAGCTGTGGATAAACCTAGGCCTGAACATAGTCGTCCATCCACTTGCAACCTGATTGTTGTGTAATCAATACAGCTAAGTCGGATAATCAATAGCATGAGTCCACCCGGATCTTTGGAGGGACATCGTCGAGAGGTGGGACGGCGGCAGGCTAGGTCCTTACAAGGATACATCTGTTGTTGATACAAGTACGGAGTTGGCATCCGCAGATATTTTATTTCCACATCGGGATGCGTACGCCGTTCCTCCAGGGGAAGAAAGTCCTCCTCAGTTTCGTACTATAGTTACCGGTAATAGACGTACAACAATCACATCTCTCAGGCTATAGCAAGTACATCCAGAGCTGTAAATTTCGTTCAAGCTGAGACCCCAATGGAGAAAGAGTTACTCTGTAACTCTGTGAAGATCTTGAACAAACCAGCAATGATGGATAAGGGGAAGAAACCCCAATGCTCAACTACAGGAAGTAAGCTTGCATCTAAGAATTGGTTGCAGCAGAAACCATCTGTTGTATGCAGCAACCCACAAAGTTGCAGCATAGAAGAAAAGTTCCCACCTATACTGAGACCTATATGTCTAAACCTCAAAGAGGATATACTCAGGGGAAGTATGGTGGAAGACCACACTACAAAGGTGTTGGTAACACATATATTGTCTCAGCACACACCATTAACAAGTAGTTTGTAAGAACCACTGCATACAATCAGAGAACCAATAAATTTTACAGCAAAACAATGACTGTTAAGAAAGTTTGGGTTCCAAAATCAACTAACCCCAAAGGACCCTTACAAAAATGGTATCTAAATCTGTTTGAAATTATTATAGGTTTCAGTACCAGGTTGCAGCGGTGATGTATGGTACATTAACAATGGCTGTTCAAGGCACATGACAGGCAATAAAGAAGCTCTCAAAGACTTCCAAGAATGCAAAGGACCCAAGGTCATCTTTGGAGATGATTCCAAAGGAAGCACAAAAGGAAGTGGATGCCTAGTCAAAGGAAACATAAAGATCAATGATGTATCCTATGTGAAATAACTCAGATACAACCTTCTAAGGATCAGTCAATTCTGTGACAAAGGATACAGTTGAATTCAACATCAACAAATGCTTAATCAAAGACAGCACATCAAATGAAGTCAAGCTTACAGGAACAAGAAGGGGAAACATCTATCAAGCTGATTGGAACTCCTCTATTCAACCGACATGCTTCATTATGAAAAGTCTACCAGAGCTTAGCTGGTTTTGGCACAAAAGATTAAGCCATCTGAACTTCAAGACTATCAACAAGTTAGCAAGGAAAGGCCTCGTAAGAGGATTGCCAAATGTGGCATATAAGAAGGAGAATGTCTGTGGAGCTTGTCAGAAAGGGAAGCAAGTAAAGAGTTCATTCAAAGACAAGTTACAGAAGTCATCTCACAGGATTCTAGATCTTCTACATATGGACCTGTTTGGACCAGTAGAACCAGTGAGCATAAGTGGAAAGAAATACTCACTTGTAGTAGTGGATGACTACTCCAGATATACATGGACTACATTTCTTGCAAAAAAGTCAGAAACTCAAGTCAAGCTACCTGATCTCATGAAGAAAATCCAGAATGAAAAGAGCTTGAGCATTGTGAAGATAAGATCAGATAGAGGAACTGAATTCACGAACAAATTCATTGAGAAATTATGTTCTGACAATGGTATTCATCATGAATACTCTGCTGCAAGAACACCTCAACAGAATAGTATTGCTGAAAGAAGGAATAGAACCCTTAAGGAAGCAGAAAGGACAATGATAGCAGAGGTAGAAATACCCAAAGAGTTTTGGGCTGAAGCAACCAACACTGCATGCTACACACAGAACAGATGTCTGATCAACAAGGATCTAGACAAGACTCCCTATGAAGTTTGAAATGGATATACACCAAATGTATCATATCTGCATATCTTTGGATGTAGGTGTTATATCTTCAACAATGGAAAAGAACATCTAAAAACCTTTGATGCAAAATCAGATGAAGGAGTATTCTTAGGATACTCTGCTGTAAGTAGAGCCTTCAGAGTATTCAACAAAAGAACCTTGGTGGTTGAAAAATCTATATATGTGGTGTTTGATGAGCCACACTGTGACACCAAGAAGCTAGAAGAATCAGCTGAAGATATAGCTCCAAGAAAAGAAAATGTTGTTCCATATATAGAAGGAGTTCTGCCTACAGGAGAAGACAAAGAAGAAGATATTGCACCTCTGGATGCAGTAGATACTCTTACAGCAGCAGAACCCCTTGTCATACAGCAACAAGAGGAGCAACCTAGACCAGCACATGTCTTTGAGCCTAACAGGACATGGTTAAGAAATCACCCTAGGGTTCTTATAATGAGAGATCCATCCATAGGAGTAAGGACAAGAAGGTTCATCCCTCATTAAGCAATGTTTGCATGCTTCATATCTCAAACAGAGCCCAAGAATATTGAAGAAGCACTGCAAGATAGCAACTGGGTACAGGCTATGCAAGAAGAGCTGAATGATTTTGAAAGAAACCAAGTATGGCAGACAGTTGCAAGACCAACTCATCAAGAAGTTATTGGAACAAAGTGGTTTTCAAGAACAAGTTAGATGAATCTGGACTTGTTGTGAGAAACAAAGCAAGATTAGTTGCTAAAGGATATTGCCAAGAAGAAGGAATTGGTTTTGATGAGACTTTTACCCCAATAGTAAGACTGGAAGCTATAAGGATTTTTCTGGCATATGCAGCTCATATGAATTTCAATGTCTATCAAATGGACGTAAATAGTGCATTCCTGAATGGTCTTCTTACAAATGAAGTATATGTTGAACAACCTCCAGGTTTTGAAGATCAAGCAGAAGAGAAGGTGTTTAGATTACACAAGGCCCTACATAGACTTAAACAAGCACCAAGAGCTTGGTATGACACCCTATCTCTCTATCTGCTAGAGAATGGTTTCCAGAAAGGAACAATCGATAAGACACTATTCAGGATACAGGATGGAGACAGTGCACTGCTAGTACAGATATATGTGGATGATATTATCTTCGGATCCACTAACAAAGAGTTATGTGAGAAGTTCTCCAACTTGATGCAGTCAAAATTTGAGATGAGTATGATGGGAGAATTAAGTTTCTTTGTCGAGCTACAAGTAAAGCAGTTAACTGCAGGAACCTTCATCAGTCAAGTCAAGTACACAAAAGAGCTTATCAAGAAATTTGGCATGGAGAATGGAGCAGCAACATCAATACCAATATCTATATCCATAAGCCTTGACAAAGATGAAGATGGTAAAGATGTTGATATTACAAAGTACAGACGATTAATCGGATCCTTGCTGTATCTAACAGCAAGCAGGCCAGACATTATGTTTTCAGTAGGAGTCTGTGTAAGATTCTAAAGAGCACCAAAGGAGTCACACATTTCAGCGGTTAAAAGGATTATCAAGTATTTGAAATGAACTCAGAAAGTAGGCCTTTGGTATCCCAAGGAATGAGGATTCAAGCTTAAAGGCTACTCTGACTCAGATTATGCTAGCTGCAAGATTGATCGGAAGAGTACCAGTGGGACTTGTCAATTTATGGGAAATAGACTTGTTTCATGGTTTTACAGGAAACAAACTTCGATTGCAACCTCTACAGCAGAAGCAGAGTATGTTGCAGCAGGGAGTTGCTGTGCGCAAATTCTCTGGATACAGCAGCAACTTAGATTACGGGGATTGAAGAAAAAGAGACTCCAATTCTCTGTGATAATACAAGTGCAATTGCAATTACCCATAATCCAGTTTTTCACTCAAGAACGAAGCACATTGACATTCGACATCATTTTATAAGAGATCACGTAGAGAAGAAAGATGTTGTGCTTGAAAAGGTTCATATGGATCTCCAGCTTGCAGATATATTCACTAAATCATTGAGTGAATCGAGGTTTTCTATGCTAAGAAACGAGCTGGGAATTGTTAAGTTATGAGGTGAAAATGATAGTGCAGAAGCCAAGGGGGAACCTCTGCATGCTTATAAGAAGCAGTAAGTATAGTACTGTAAGCTACGCTTTCATATAGCGCTGGGTTCAAACAGCGCTGCATTCCTTATTCTTACAGTACAGCAGTCAACGGGAGTATTAGCAGCACCAGGTTACAACATTTATTTCAAAGTGTATTCATTACACTGTAACCTCATACCAAAAATGCTGCAACTTTAAAAAGCCATTTATTTAGGCGGCAAATCACATGTCTTTCAGCATTTAATACATGTCTGCGCGCGTCAGAAGTGGAAAAGGTGCGGTCAGAAGCCCACGCGCCTAGTAATGATTATTGATGATTTGACCCCTCTGTCCTTTTTATCTGGATCGTAAGATCAATTCCCTCTGATTAATCTCAACCGTTGATCTTACTACACGTCTCTTAAGATCCGTCATAACTCCCATAACCGCCCTAATTCGAATTCATTTTCATCATCACCCAAAGAGAGAAGTTTCATTTTCGTGAAAATTTTTCCTAAGTCCAAATCCTCGAAACCTTTCACTTTCTCTCTCAGGAAAATCCATGGCTGCCAGACAATCCATTGTGTTGGAAGGACGATTGATCAACCAAGAGCACATCTACGCTTCTGAGTTGTATGATGATGGGTTGATTCGGAGGATTTTTGATGCCCTTGAAAGGACTAAGGTCATGGAACTTTTGACGACTGTATATGCTAGCTATTCTGTGGAGTCAGTACAACGCTTCTACTCCTACGCTAGGACGGCAGAGGAAAGGAACTGCATCTTATTCAAGATGGATGCAGATGGAGAAGAGCGATCTCTCACTATCAGAGATATCACTGCCACCTTCAGCATTTCTGCCGGAGGGATGACCCCAAGTCAGCTTGTGACTTATGGGGAGAATAATGCTCAAAAGATGTGAGATCTCTTTCGAGCAAGGGACGCTGGGGTTGAGATCAAGAGAAGTGCCCCGAAGAAACTCTTCAAACCGGAGTTTGAACTCCTACATGACATCTGTGCGTACTTCATCGAAGGCAGGACAAGGAGTTACGACAAGTGCACAGATCTCCGGTTCCGGATCATGTCTGCCATCATGGCCGGAGAAAAGGTGAACTGAGCGAGGTTCATCATGAAGAGGCTGTGGGAGGAAGCAGAAAAGATAACAGAGCGAAGAAGCTTCGGTATTACCATCTGTTCTCTGCTCTGCAAGCTTGGTCTTCAGCTTGCAACACCTACCCCCATTCCCATCGAAGAGTATCTTGAGGAAAAGAAGAAGGGTAAGACCCAACCGAAGGCAACATGTGTTGGGGTTGCGAGGAAGAAAACTAAAGACAAAAAGAATGCAACCCTAGCCCTCCAAGATTAAGCAGTATGCAGCGAGGGCGACGAAGAAGAAGAGAACGTTCAAGGTCCTCTTCCCGTTATCAAGAGGATTTCAAGGGAGGCTGACCCTGAACCTGAAACCTCTTCCTCGGATGATGATACATCCTTGGTGAGAAAGGCCCCGCACAGCAAGAAGAAGGCTGTTGCAGCTGCTGATTCCCAACTCTCTACAACAAGCATGGCTGTAGTTGTTATTGGGGATGAGTCACATCTACCTGGATGTGACCAAGAGACTGGTGTGGAGGTTCGTCTACAAGGGGCTGCGGACTCAGCCTCTCCGCGCAATCATGGAACCCACACATCAGTGCTTGATCCTACCCTCCCAGCAGTTAGAAATATGGAGCTGCAATACAATCTTTGGAGAGAAATACGACTGTCTAAGGGGGAAATCTTGTTGAAGTGGAAGGATTTTCTGACAGTCGAGCAAGCTGTCCTGGAATGGGCCAAATCTGAATACATTCTGGTACTCCTGCAACCTGAGTATACAGCAATGGTGCAAGATCAATCAGCAAGCAGTGCTGCTCAGGGAGCGAAGGACAAGGGAAAGGGTAAAACTCTTGCAGAATCCGACTCTGCAGAGCTGCCGATGAGAGCAGCATTGGAAGACGTTCGGTTTTTCCTTATCCCGGCTGTGGAGGCTGTGAGAAAGGACGATGACATCGCTTTTGCTCAAGAGCAAATCGACACCCTAGGAGTGGAGCAAGCTGAGGAAGCTATGCTGCAACAAAGTGTGAAAGAAACCAGAATGCAGCACACTCCTAGGAGGATGCGGGGAGAAGGAAGTTCGAGTCATCATCATGCAAACTCCCCTGCATACGAGCAAGTGGTTGAAGGTCTCTCCAACATTGTCACGCTGGATCCTTTGGAGAAGGAGAAGCCTCAACTGATGGACTACGACGATTCCCATGTGCATATGGATGATGCTGATGCAGATTCTCAAATGGAACTGACTGCCATCATCATAGATGTGATCCTGACATTGCTGAGATCGCCGATAACGCAACCACGGAGGAAGTTGTAGAGGCTGAACTCCATGTACTGGCGGAGACAACAATACAGTAGGCAACCACCCTAGAGCAGCTGCTGAGGAACCAAAGAGGGTGGAAGCTGAGATTCTTGCAGCAATGGAGCGTACAGTGTTGGAAGTTGTAGACGCTGCAAGAAACCAACCAAAGCTGTAAGAACCCATTCTTACAGCAGAAGCTATCCAAGTTATAGGACCGACCGAGGAGTCGGGGTCTTTGCAAAAGATCTCAAGGGAGGCTGTTGTTCTGACAACACTCCCTGAGGGAGAGAAGACCTCTACTGGGGAGGCTGTTGAGACAGTACCCACAGAGGATGCTGAAGAAAGAGTAGAGGTAACCTCTGAGCAGCTAGAGAAACCTCAAGAGGTGGTTGATGCTGCAGCTGCTGCATGCTCTCAAGAACCTTCTAAGGTTATAGCTGCTGAAGTTACTGAGGACGCTGATGTTGATCCTGCTGAATTCGCCAGGATGATGAGGAGGCACAACATAGCTGCTTGCGAGCCAAAATCTGACGGATCAGAACCTGTTGCAGTCTCTTCCGGCTAAGAAGAAGCAGATGATAAAGGGCACCCATCCTCAAGCTCAACAAGTTCTCAACCCAGCAACTATGAGGATAAGGTTGCTAAAGAGACACCGAGGCAGGATGCAGCACAGAACCCTCAAGCTGTCATTCCTTATGCTGCATCCAATGTTACCTCAACTAGAAGGAATTTGAGGCTGACTCCTAACAAATCGATCGACAAAGTTGAAGCCGCTGTTAGACACCTGGTACAAGCTCTCCAAGAGCACGAGTCTATCATGCGAAACAGCCTCAGGGTCACTGCCCAATTCCACGCTGAAACCATAACCGGTTTAAAGAAGGACCTTGAAGCCCTGTCTGGGATGATCAAGAGGACGCTCAATGATCACTCTTACAGGCTCTACATGAAACAGGTTAGGATGGAGGGAGAATTGAAGATTGAAACTACACAGACTCGCCAGAAAGTCAGGCTGTGCAAGCGCTATGCTAGCAATGCCGCTGACAGGCTGCAGACTCACTCCCTTGTCCTCGACACACTTCTGGATCATGTTACTAATCAATCCAAAAGAACCAGAAGCGTGGATGATCGATTGGGGAACCTGGAGTTAATTGTCGGAGAACTAAGGGACATCATGTACCAGGCATTCCCTAGCATACAGATACCCCCCAGAAAGCCCCAGAACCGACCCGAAGACCATGTTCCAAGGTGGTCCCAGCTGCCCCTACTCAGCCCCCGGCTTTTGATGATGTCAAAAAGGGGAAAGGAGTTGAAGAAAGATACAGGAACTCAAAAGGAGCTGATGAAGAAGAAGATGATGATGACCAGCCTCTCAGCAAGAGGAAGAGGAGGTCTGGATCATCTGCTGCTGCTGACATCCTCTCTCCGAAGCGCTGGAGAAGAGATGATGATGGTGGAGCTGGAGGAGCTGGTGCAGCTGCTGGAAGCAGATCTGTAGCAGGTGCTGCATATAACAGAGCTGCAGGCAAGGATGCAGCGCCTCCCTCTTATCATCATTCCAAGAGAGGGAATGAGAGCCAGCAACAAGACTCAAGGAAGAGGATGAGCGGGACCGAGACTGAAAGACATCAAAGAACAGAAGAAGATCAATATGCCTGGATGCAAAGGCTCGGATTAATTGGTGAGAGGAGAATTTTTGCCAGAGACCTCTACCAATATTCCCCTCAAGAAATCCCTCGCCTTGACACAGAAAATATATCAGCTGAAGTGTTAGTATTGATGGATCAAAGGCCTGAAGGAGAGAACATGGCCTGGAGCTTTAACATCTTCAAGGCAGTCAAGCTGCCTACTGATAGAAATCCATCATTTGAGGAGATCACTCTGTACAAACGATTAGAATACCTCAAATACTTCAGACTTCTCTGCAGAAAGGGCAAATTCAGAAGATATCACACACGCCAATCTGCATTGAAGAGATATGAGCAGCTTACTAGGGAAGGGGAGCTGGAAATTCAAGATTTCTATATAAACTTAGTGAAGCAAGGCAGGATTGTGCCTTACTGTGAGGACTTCTGGCTTAGATGGATTCAGATTCCAGTGATCAAGGAGAAGCTAGATCAGTCCTATCAGAAGTCCATCAGAGACTGGTGGAAGGGATCAAGAAAAAGAGAAGGCCTGGAAAGATTTGTTGAAAGAAGACCCGAAGATTCGTCTACAAAAAGGTCCCCGTTTCAGTAATTTATATACTCTCTTGTGATCCTTGTTGTATTCTCTACCTTGTAAAATTTCTCTCAGTTAATGAAGAAATTTTCTTTTCATTCCTATTCAAAGTTCAATTCTTATGAACTTATGCATGTTCTTTACGTTTTCCTGATGTTTTGTGATGAAAGGAATAGCATGATACATCTCTGATGAATCCAAGATTAGATTTTATCTTATCAAAGCTGATCAAGTATGTAATCCTGATGAATCATATGATAATGTAAATATGAAAACTTCTTCATGAACGAAATAATGTAAAGGTTTTGTCATCATCAAAAAGGGGAAAATTGTTGGGATTTCGATGTTTAGATTTTGATGAGATAAAATATATATGTAATAGAAAGTTTTGAGTACCCCATTTTTCACAATGTTTAAGTGAAGTCATAGACTAGTTTTGAGTCTAGTTTTAAGTTCTGAAAGATGGAGGTTTTCATAAGCTACTTAGCTGCATCGAGCTTATTGGAAAGATGTTGCTGCAAGAAAATAGATACAGCATCGCTGCAAGAAAGCAGTTACAGCACCGCAGCAAAGTAAGAAAGAACGGCATGCAGCATCGCTGCAAGAAAAAGATACAGAAGTACTGCAATAAAAGAATACAGCAGTACTACCAGAAGATACTACAAGAAGGTCAAATTTTCAGCAGCACTGAAAGAAGACATCAGCTGCACTCAGACCTAGGATACAGCGTAGAGCTTACTGTTCAAACAGAAACAGCGCCAATGACAAACAAGAAGTATCCTACAATCCGAGGAAGGATAAATGCAGTACGAGGAACGAAGATCCAAGTAAGAATAAATAGAGCCATTCGAGATAAAATCAAAGTTGCAGACACGGAGTCAATACAAAGATGTCATGTGGACTGATGCGCTACAGAAAGCTACTAGCCGCAACTGCCGCATTAAATGCTCCGAAAGAAAAAGTCAAGTCACATTAAATGCGAACCATGTCTTTGGTCAGACTACCTCAAATTCAAAAGAGAAGACATCTCCTTCAACGGATATCTTCTCCTACAAGTATAAATAGAGGATGAAAAACACTAAAGCTGGTTACTGAAATATTTGCGCAAAAACTCACAAGCTTTCAAGTTACAAGCATTCAAGTCTACCATCAGTTTCAGTCACTCAACCTCTCAGAAGTGAAGCAAGTTCAAGCTGAAAGATCCCTCGAAGGATTCAGAAGCTCACTTCGTCGCACCAGTTGAAGAAACAAACAAATATACTTTTAACCTTGTTGTTGTGTGCTTAGGTTGTTTTAGAGGTGTCGAACAGTTGATAAGAGAGATCCTTGCTGTTTGTATAGTTGTCTAAGTGTTAGGCAGCTTCCCTGTGTGAGAGTGTAGAACCCTATGTGGGTTAGCCTTTGGAGTTTGCAGTTGTTGTGTGTACGCTGGACTTCAGTAGGTTATTACTTTGTAAAGTTGATAGATTGTTAGGAAGGTCCTATAATTGAATCTTACTTAACAAAGTTCCTGCTCGAGGAGCAGTAGAGTGGACGTAGAAGGATTACACCACCTTCGAACCATTATAACCATAAGTGCCTTATTATTTTCTTATTTGTGCTTATTTCTGTATTGTTCATATCTATCTCATAAGCATAAAACGTTTTGAAAATGATCATTCTTGAGAAAACCAGTCTTGTGTTATAAATCATATTTTTTTCGCTGCGTATAAACTCAAGTTACAGCGTGCAGCACTGTATCCTAGTGCTGTAAGCAGTAACTATCTGGCACTACAAGTTCAAGTAACTTGCAGAGCAAAAAGATTTTTCGATACATTTACAAAATCGACAAAGGATTATTCACCCCCCCGAACCTCAGACACCACTTGGGACCAACACCATGCAATGAGGGTTGCATACAGTGATCCAAAAAAGTCATTTTTTCTGCTCCCAATGTATATGGAGGTCTTGAAATTATCTAATCCCGGAACATATACAGCTTTGGAAACACATAGAAACAGAAAATTCAAATATGTGTTATATGCACTGGCAACATCTATTCATGGATTTAAGCAATATTCACGGCCCGTTAAAGTTATGGATGGATATCACGTAAAAGGTCAATATAAAGGTATTGAATTTGTTGCAGTGACACAAGATGGTAACGATCAAATTTTTCCATTAGCAATTGGTATAGGAAATGTGGAGAATGATGAGTCTTGGACCTGGTTTCTGAGACATGTTCGTGAAGTATTTGGATGCCCAGATCAATTGCTAATAGTATCCGATTTACATGCCAGCATCAGCAATGCCATCAAGGAAGTGTACCCTGATGCAACTCATGGTTTATGTTGTTTTCATTTACAACAAAATCTAGCTAGACATGAAACACATTTGGTGGAACTTTTCAACAAAGCTGAATTTTGTTATCAGTCAACGACATTCGATAAATACGTTTTTTAGTCTAAAATATCTACCGAAGTGTCGAATCAATATATCTTATTAGAAATTCTATAATTTGTATTGAACCATATTGTATTTCAGTAACGATAATTCTACTTACAGGTACATATCTATGATACAAGCTTTTGGAATATAAGGTGCAGTAGCAGTCTTATCCAAGGCTGGAGAACAACGATGGGCTCGAGTGAGATATCCTGTTAGAAGATTTAACTTCATGACATTAAACGTGACTGAGACATGGAATAGTTGTCTTGTTTGGGCAAGAAAGCTACCTGTATGTTCTTTTCTAGAGTATACTCGATGAATACTCGAAAAATGGTTTTATGAGAGGAGGACTGTTGCTGAAGATAGAGAAAATACTCTGACGAATGCAGTATATGAAAGACTAGTTGAAGCTGTCAAGATTGGTCGACGTATGTAAGTCGATAAATTGGGATGAAATAAATACAAGGTCACTGATGGAAGTAAAATTTTTATTGTTGAGCTAACCCAATACGAGTGCACATATTCTATTTTTCAGAGTGACCTTATACCGTGTTCGCATGCATGTGCAGCAATAAGGTACTTATACAAAATATATTTTAACAACCGAAGTCACAATTATGCGTCATGAATATATTCATAGATACATATACATCTTCACCATTTTCCCATTTTTTGTTACAGTTTTATGAAGGAATCATTAACATCATATGTCGCCCCATATTACACCACCGAATGGTTGAGGGGGATGTGGAGGAGTATGGTTAATCCCATGCCCGATCCAGAAACTTGGGTGGCATCAGATGAAATCCAAAATCAATTATGTAGAGCACCCGACAAGCCTAAACAAGCAGGACGACCCAAAGGAAAATGAATTCCTTCTGACCGATCCGGAAGATGCAGTCGATACGGCCGTACCGACCACAATAGAGCAAGATGCACTGAATGCATGCCCATGCAGTATGACTATCGAGGTGACCAAATCGAGAATGAACACATTGGTGGCTGCAGCGATAAAGGCATCCGAAGATTGAAAAAATTGTTCGGTTTGCAAGTCAGAAAATCATATGAGAAGAAAATGTCAAGTTTATTTGACTTCAACAACTAGGTAAAAAAACCATTTGTTATAGCGCATTTCAAAATTTTATAAATTGTCGTCTACTAAATTGTCGTGTACAAAATTACCCGTGTACTAATATAATATTATAATGCTAATATAATGTTAGTAATATAGTATAATCCAACATTAGTTATAAAATTTTAATAATTTTCGAACATTAGTAATTTTAGCAATTTTCGAACATTATAATGTTCAAAAATTAATACAATTTTATAAGTAATGTTTGAAAATTAATAATATTTTATAACTAATGTTCGAAAATTACTAATGTTCAAAAATTAGTAATATTGAATATTCGAAAATTACTAATGTTCGAAAATTAATAGAATTTACTATAGTATTTTCGAACATTATTATAACATTAGTATTGCTCAAAAATAATATACTAATGTTCGAAAATATTAATTACCAATGTTCAAAAATAATTTACTAATAGTTATAACTATAGTACTATTACTAATATTTACTACTATTTTCGAAACTAATATTCACTAATTAATAATAACGTATTCGCAAATTAATATTACTATTAATGTTTTAGAAAATTAATAAAAATGTTTTCAAAAATTACTAATAATGTTTTCGAAAATTACTAATATTATTATTAATGTTTTCGAATATTATTCTTTTCGAAAATAATAATCTTCGAACAGCAATTTTTGAAAATTAATAATAATGTTTACAAAAATTACTAATAATGTTTTCAAAAATTATTAATATTATTGTTAATATTTTCGAACATTATTATTTTTGAAAATAACAATCTTCGAACATTACTATGCAATTTTCGAAAATTAATAATAATATTTTTGAAAATTATTAATATTATTATTAATGTTTTCGAACATTATTATTTTCGATAATTAATGTTTCGAACATTATAATTTTCAAAAATAATAATCTTTGAACATAACTATGCAATTTTTGAAAATTACTAATAATGTTTTCAAAAATTACTAATATTATTATTAATGTTTTCGAACATTATAATTTTCAAAAATAATAATCTTCGAACATTACTATGTAATTTTCGAAAATTACTAATAATATTTTCGAAACTTATTAATATTATTATTAATGTTTTCGAGCATTATTATTTTTGAAAATAGTAATCTTCGAACATTACTATGCAATTTTTAAAAATTAATAATAATATTTTTGAAAATTATTAATATTATTATTAATGTTTTCAAAAATTATTATTTTCAATAATTAATGTTTTCGAACATTATTATTTTCGAAAATAATAATCTTCGAACATTACTATGCAATTTTCGAACATTACTAATTGGTGAAAATAGTGGTATAAAGGGCCATTTAATTTAATGTTAGTAATTTATAATTTTTGAAAATTTAATGTTGGTGTTAGTAATTTAATTTTCGAACATTAAATGTGAATGTAAGAAAATTTTCAAAAATTTAATGTTAGTGTTAGTAATTTAATTTTCAAACATTAAATGTGAATGTAAGAATTTTTTTGAATATTTAATGTTAGTAATTTATAATTTTCGAAAATTTAATGTTAGTGTTAGTAATTTAATTTTTGAACATTAAATGTGAATGTAAGAAAATTTTCGAACATTTAATGTTAGTAATTTATAATTTTTTAAAATTTAATGTTAGTGTTAGTAATTTAATTTTCGAACATTAAATGTGAATGTAAGAAAATTTTCAAAAATTTAATGTTAGTAATTTATAATTTTCGAAAATTTAATGTTAGTGTTAGTAATTTAATTTTCGAACATTAAATGTGAATGTAAGAAAATTTTCAAAAATTTAATGTTAGTAATTTAATTTTCGAAAATTTTAGTTACTATTTATTAATAATGGACGAAAATTAGTATATGCAATATAGTGATGTGTGACTATAATGGGCGAAAATTACTATATGCAATAGTGCGCGAAAATTATTATAATAATGCGTCATTTATTATTTATTAATAGTTATACTATTTGCAATTTTCAAAAATTACTAATTGGCCAAAATAGTGGTATAAAGGAAATTTTCGAACATTACTAATGGGCGAAAGTAGTAAGCAAGTGACAAAAAAAGTAATGAGAGTCGCTGTTTGTCAGTTGGAAACCCGTATAACAGTTGATTTGAAAAAAAAATGAATAGTCTGTAACCAAAATTTATATTTAAGATCATTTAAAAATATGTTATTATATTTATAGGTAAATTGAAATCAAACTTTAAAAATGTCACGTCCCAATTTTCTTAATAAAATAAATATAAAATTTTCTAAAAACGGGCGTCCAGCAAAACACAACAAACCAACACTTTGAAAATCAACATAACATTCCAAAATAACGAAGGTTTTAAAATACACAAATCAATTTACATAAAACTATATGTTATCAGAAATCAGCAGCGAATTATCAGTATACAAGCCACCGGCTTAAACTTTACATTTCTTCAAAATAAAATAGATCTTAAAAACATTTGCGAACATAGCATAGCATATTTATATACAGCAAAATAATTTTAAGCATTCTTTCTTCAGCTTCGCCCATCCTCATCCGGATCTAAACATAGAAACATGAAAGCAAAAGGGGGTGAGCGTATAAAATACACTCAGTGGGATCACGTTGTAAAATAGGGGAAAATAATATCATAATCCACGAATAATAATTAAAATACAAACCATATCATTTTACATGCAAACATATCACAAACATATCACTTTTATAATCATTCATATCAATTTCATATTCAAAAATTTACGGTTCTTAGCCGCCATAGATGTGGTTCTTAGCCACCATAGATACGGTTCTTAGCCACCATAGATAATTCAAGCAATTTCACATATATTCATGCTTACAACATCACAAAAGCATTTATTTTTGTCATTCATCATCTTTCAACACGCATTCATCATGTATATAATAAAACATGTCACATTTCCCATAAAATAGGATTCATCTTCATCATATAATCACATTGCATGCGTTCAGCACATACACCCAACACATTTCATATAGCAAAATAAAATTCGTAATTTAAATATTTCGAAAGAAATATAAATACCGATTTAGCACTTTTTCCCCACCTTAAAGTAGACGATCAAAAACTGTAGAGTTCAGGGATATCTATGGAGCGAACTCCTGCGTATCGCCTATAATCATAAAGATTTGACTTAGAATGTACTCGAACTATCATTTATTTAGAAACTAATTTCTAAAAAATATAGCCCTATTTCATAATGAATTATACCTAATTTCTTAAAATAGAAAGTCCAAATCGAACTTAATATTTCGGGTTTAATTAGATGTGAATCTAAGGTTAATAAACCTTAGATTTAAAATTAATAACTAAAACGTAAGATAAAACAAATTAATTAGCATAATATTTTTAGGCCGATATTTTAGTCTCAAAAGCAATCTTGCGAAACATAAATTTAACTTATAATTCCAAATAAATCTTTGGTTAAAATTTATAAATAATAATGTATTAACACTGTTAGGACCATCAAGCGCATTACCGCTACACCAAAAGGATATCCAATAGACATAGGGCGCAACTTTAATGTCTTATACTTATGTAGCTTTGCGCTCACGGATTCGAATCTGGAAGAGCCGTGCCCCGCACATATTTAAGCTCCGACCCAAGGCAGGTTGCTGGGAAATATCCCAACAAACACTTAATTTTCAAAATCGAGTTTAAACTATATTTTCTTAATCAATTGGATAAAATTTAGGGCTTTAGTCCCTAATTAATTATATAACTAGATCTAATTTAACATACATTAATCTATATAGTCTTTCTTTGTTATTTAATTAAAATTTGCCTCATTTATTATATTCTACTTACTTATGAATATTATCTATAATTCCAATATATATTCGAAAGTTCAAAACGTCATTTTTATGACTTCAAAGTCCGATATTTATCTATTTAGTTATGATATTTAAAGCATAATTTAATTAACGTACTTTAGCTTTATCGATTAATTAAAACTCATTTTTTATATATCCTACTCTATAAGTTATAAGATAATATACATAAGCCCAATATATTCTAAATTCCAAATATGTCATCATCATAATTTTAATAATTTATTAGGCAAAACATGCATATTATCATCAATTATTAAATAAAATTATGTAATTTAAATAATTTCAAGATTCATTGATAATTATACATAAATTAGGTCTTAAAGCATGCTTTGATTATCTAATTTTCATTACCAAAAATTCAGCAATTATAAGGCTTAAGTTTTCAAATTCCAGCAACATATATCATTGCAATTTACCCCTAACATTCATCAAATTTACAAAAATTGTCATTCCCTATTTTTCCCAAATTTCCAGCCACCCGCCTCCTCCCTGCTCACTGTCTGGTCCCGCCGCTGCCGTCCCGACGCTGCCGGCGACTCCCAGTCGCCGGCCACACACACCCGACCATGACCAGCCACGACCCACGCACCGCCGACCACGACAGACGCACAGCCGACCCACCCGACAACTCAACACACGCGCATCTGCAGTCGGCGGCCACTTCCTACCGGCGCGACACCGGCGCCGGCCAACACCACAACCATCGACTCGACTCAACACAGACGCAACACCACAGCCCCAAACACAGCCACAACCGACTCACGCACACGCAAAAACAGAGGACTCGCCGCCGCTACAAGCTGCGGCTCCCTACCCTGACTCGCCGGTGACTACCAGCGCCGGCTATTCCCGACCAACTACAACCCCGCGGCAGCAGCATCTCAGAACAGTAACAGGGGAGGAAGAGAGGGAGAGGAGAGAAAGGATTCCAAGTTCAAAATTCCGAACCCGTACCCATGACGGGTTTGGCGAGTTGTACGATCCGGTCCGATTACCTTGTCGGAATAAGGTCGTCGGCCGCCGGTAGAAGCAAAGATCGATGGTGGTTGAAGGGTGCAATTTGAGAAGAGAGAGAGAGAGTTTTGAGTTTTTTTTTTTAAGAAGCAACAAAAAATGAAACCTTATCCTTCCCATTCCACAATTTGAATCATATTACATCTTCTAGAAGGTTGGACTTTTCTTAATCCTAATTAAGCTAAGATTGCATTAAGGTAATATAATCTATATTACATAACTTATCATATAGCTTATCTTATGTATTATAGATATTAATACTATATAACATAATACTATATAACATATATCATATAGTTTTAAAAAAAAAATTTAGGTACTACAAAAAAAATGAATATGAAGAATCATTTTCCCTTATTAGAAATCCCCTTTCATGCTTTATTATAACGTTTTATTTAAGAAAAGTTAAATCAATTGAAGAAGTTATTATTGAACTATAAGGCCCAATATGGGCCCATTGTGTCAACTTATTGGACCGAACAATGTAAATGGGTTCTGCTTACTAGTATGGTTATTTTTGTGAAATAGGAAATAAATAAAGGGTATACACAACCACAAAATTTCTTAATACAGTTATTTCAATGGCAAAAGAAAATCTCAACTTTATCCAAATAATCACAAGATTTCTGAATTATATTAGTAAAATTAATAATATTACGAAATAAAAGATGAAACACCAACTTGAAATAGAAAATTCAGTTTACAATTATTGACAAAAGAAAATCTCGACTTTCTCAGATAATAATAAGATTTCTGGATTATATTAGTAAAATTACTAATACTATGAAATATGCATATAAGATCCATCTTTTCATACCATTGAAATTATGGATCTTATCACACCAGTGTACAATGGTATGATAAGATTCATAATTTTCAATGAAACTCATAAATCTAAAATTGAAGAGTCATACTTATCAAAAAGTAAAAATACAAAAATTAATTGAAATATAATTTGTTTTACCTTATAAAGTTATAAATCTACTTTAGATATATTTTTCGATAATAGGGCTGAAACTTGATTGGATAAAGGCTGTATAGAAAAATAAAATAAAATTAGAGAGTATTAGGGTGTATATAAAATATCCTAATGAATTTAAAGGATGACAATAGAATTTTATTTTTATTAGATTGTATTGAGATTTTTTTTGATTATCTATATAATCGGAAAATACTCTTATCATGGACAACTTCTTAATATGTTCATCAATAAAATGTAATAATATCATATTTTTATTATATGAAAAATTAAATTAAAAAATTTACTAAATTTTTGACATGGAGAGAACTGCTATATAATCACCCATAAATTAATATAAAAGAGACCATAAACTGTAGGCCCAACACGAACCCAATCCGTAACACGTGGGTTTACATTGATGTTTAACAAATTAGTTTCTTGTCAAATGTTGATTTAACTAATTTTAAATTTAACAGGTTTTTAATTTTTCTGAAGGAATTTTCACCAACATTTCTTTATATAAAATAGTCTATAATAATAAAATGCGCTAAATTATATTAGATTTTATTATATGTTGCGTAGAGTTAATTTTATGTTGTAGTCTAATTTGATATCAAATCTATATATATTCGAGTAATCCGACCTCAATAAAAGTTTTAAAAAAAACACTGTATATATGAGATTTAATAAGAGACTAACAACAATATAATATATATGGTTCACATATTACAAACATCAACGTTTGTATGCATAATAACATATATAAAAGCTCCACAGATAATAACTCGACTTCACTGCAAGCAATATACTATTTTTCATAATTCCTCTGAAATCAAATGGCTTCTTGCAAAAATCTCCAAACCCTTGTGCATGGCAACCCAATAAATTTCTCCATTAAAAAATATCTCTTGAATTTGGAGCCAATTTTCATCAACAAATAAACACATGAATCCAATTTGCTGAATCATCAACTACAAATCTGTGTAGACACAATTATTAATATAACATAGAGTTAATAATAATAAGAATACAAGATTTTGTATAAAAGTTATATTTGTATACATACGTACCATTAATTCAAAATCTCATTATTCCTTGATCATTTGAGGACACGAGTCCTGAGTTGGCAGAGTTTGCTTGATCTACAAACAATTAAATATAATTCAAGAAATTAATATAAATGAGATTAATTAATTGCAGAAAATTAATCTCGAATTAATAATATTAGGGTTTGTACTTACTAAGTGCAGGTGGTCGATACACGAAGAAACATGCCCCAATAACAACGTAGCTGAGTAGAAGAACAAGTCCCTTGATGTAATGAGATGTTCCATCCTGTAATTAAAGTCCAATTATTTGTTAATTAATATTCGCATAAATTAATTGAACGTTTTACAAACTTCAATTAATTACCTGTAAAGTTATTGCTGTTAGTATTATGGATAGAGCAAGAGAGCCCGTTTCAAGGAGGTTGAGATTAAGATCCATGTTGATGCCGATTATCCATGCAACTATTACAGTTAATGGCACCTAGCAATTTCAAAAATTAAATAAAATATTTTAGAATTAAGCAAATCATTTATTGAATTATGTATAATCAACAAAGTTAATTTAGGGGAAATTAATCTTACCACAAACATGGCAATTTGAGTTGCTGAACCGAGAGCAACGCCTAAAGATATATCCTGTATGGTGCAAATACATATAATTATAATTGTATAAACTTATTTCATATATAATATATATATATATATATATTATTATTTTTTAAGCAGAAGGAAAATCTCAATTTCAGTATTACAACTTTGATCTTAATTCTATCTTTTTTCTTTTTTTTTTTCAACTTGTTCTGATTTTATTCAAAAAATGTCAATGTTTTCCTATGTGGATGCTGCAATTGAAAAATCCATGTAAACAATTCTAGTGTCCATGTAGATGAAATCAAAATTATGAGCAAAATCGGACCAAAATTAAAAGAAAGTTATAATTAAAGGACAAAAATTGAAATAGGTAGAAATAATAGTGAAAAAATCGATAAGTCCTAAGTTAGAGGATGAACATTGCAATTTTGCGAATTATTATTATTATTACTTTGAAATAGGAAGATATATATATACCAATTTGTTCTTGAAAGCGAAGATGATAGCTCCAGCATGTTCAGCAGCATTCCCAACAATTGGTAGTAAAATGACACTGATGAAGCTTACAGACAAGCCCCATGAATCCGATGCATCCTAGTATCAATCAAATCCAACATTAATCTTGTTAGTTAATTACTACTTTTATGTATATTATTGTTTGTAAACTTACTTCAATAGTGGCGACCACGTATTCAGAGAGCAATGCTACAACAGCAGTCATCAGAGTTAACCAAATAAATGCACTCCAGAATCCAATCACCGGAGTTTCATCGTCCGATGCCACGTCATCATCTTCTTCCCCCTGATCACCATATATGTAGAGTTCTCGAGTCACTTCTCGAGAATAAAATTGTATTATAATTCCTAATGCTAATTTAACCTAATTATTAAAACACAACTAAATAAAGTATCATGGCCCGATCCTAAACTATATCCATGAGATGGTCTCACATAAATTGTTTCGTACCTCTGGAGCTTCAAAAAACTGTCGATGTGTCCATAGCTGGAAAACCAAATAAGCGACGTAGGCAATGAGCATGACAATGCAGCTAGCTCTGGATAATTGAAGAGTTCCAATGGCAGTCAACTCCTCTGATTTTCCAGCAAACTTGAACAACAATGGCAGTACATGGCACAACAATCCCAATATCAATAGCATCGAGTTCACATCTGCTTGTTTCTGTCCCAACAATTAAATTAATTAATACAACTTTTTAATATTAATTTAATTGTATGATGATGAATTAAATTAAAGCTTACTCTATCGAAGTTTTGTTCTTCAGAAATGTTGGCAATGCCTCCACAGAAAAGCGAAGTTCCCAAAACAAGAAGAAGATTGGAGAGTATAGACCCCAATAATGAGTATTTCACTACGTCCACTTTGTTCTCACAAAGTGCAAGAATTGCTATTATCAATTCTGTTGCATTTCCACATGTCGCATTTAGGAGCCCTCCAACTGCAATTTCACCAAAGTATTATAAAAGGAACTACGAATTTTCTTGGGTCGTTATAAATGGAAAACCTTGTAAATATATAATAATTATTTTTATTATTATAATTATTAATTCTTTGTTCTTTCTCAGGCTAATGATCAATTAATTAGTTACCTTACTATGCCTGACATGTATGTTAAGCATTTTTATATTACATTCGCAAAGATATCAATCCAAATTCAGAGATTGATATCTTCATTAAAAAAATATTGCCTAAATCAGTGGTTATAATGGAATATAGAATTGAACATTAAATAGTGATAGGGAATTTGAATATAGCATATTTTGCAACCCGTGACCTGTGCGAAAATAATCATTTTATGCTATTTAATTCCATATACAATTTTGAAACTATATATGTCAAATTTGCTCGGAAAATTTTAGATTAAAAAAAATCATGAATAAAAAAATAAGGAAAC
Organism: Scutellaria barbata; assembly: GCA_028654395.1. NCBI lineage: Eukaryota > Viridiplantae > Streptophyta > Magnoliopsida > Lamiales > Lamiaceae > Scutellaria > Scutellaria barbata. Next base: position 2,601,426 of record CM053644.1, read on the forward strand.
AAGGGGATGTGATAAACCCTTGAAATTATATTAAATAATTATGATGCTCAGTGTTAAATCTTTATAGAACAGTTTCACAACTATAATTTCGTGAGATAGAACTCTATCACCCACAAATCAACTATATTTTCAAAAACTGATATATAAATTATGTGTTGTGAATTGCGGACTAACTCATATCGTGAAATTAGATTTGTAAGATAATCTCACAAGGTGCTAAAAAAAATTATCCAGATAAAGTAAATGTATAGTCACCTGTTGGTCCTGTGTAGAAAGCGATTTGCCTGCATTTAGTTTATCACAAGATGGAGAAGATTAATTGTTAGATATGTATATTTTTAGAAATTTATTTTTAAATTTAAAAAAAAAAAAGGGAAAAAGAACATTATCTATTTGTTTCTTACTCTGTCAGAAAACTGACTCGTTCAGCAAGTGGAGTGAGTCCAAGTAAACTCAAGGCAAATATCCATGGCTGATTATCAGAAGCACATATACAAAAATAAATTAATAAGTATTAAAAATAATGCAAGAACGAAAATAACTAATTGAGTTTTGATTAATTTGCATGCAACTTAAGAATTAAAATGCATGCATTAATTGATCCAATTAGAATTTTTTTTATTTATAAAAGTTACCTAATTTTTCCAACACAGGTAAAGAATTCTATATTGTTAAGTTCATGTCATTAGTTGTTAATTGAATTAAAGCCTAAACAAATAAAATTATTTTTTTCAAGCTTGACCTCAACCCCCTTCTTAAATAGTATGTAGACTTCTTGCTTTTATTAATTATTATTATTTTCTTTACTTAAATAATGAATTTATGTAATTATTTTAAAAAATTACTCATTATGATATGTAGTTTGGATGTGAAGTAAATGATAAAATTAAAGAAAAAAATAGCTAAAGTAACAAGCTTGTTTAGTTTATATAAGCTTCTAAACTCAGCTTTAACCCTAGACGCTATTTAATGGTATCTAATGGAAACTTAAACCCACTTTGAATGATAAAAATGAAAGAAAAACACTTACACGATCGAAATTGCGATATTGAGCAACAATGGCAAAAGGGATAGCCAAAAACAAAACAGCAAGCTTAGTCCCCAGCAGGACTTCTTGAAGATTGGACAAAAACATCCTCAAAAACCCGACCCGGATTTTGGAAACGAGGGCCCGATCCGACTTCTTTCGCAACGAAGAAGAAGACATGTTGTGGGCAGTTCGGCCATGTCTCTCTTTGCTTAACAGCTTGATATTGTTTCCATTTTCCAAAATCCATGCTTCTGAAGATGCCATTTTTCCCAAATCTCTTTTTTCAGAAGCCATTTTAGTATCTTTTATTGCCAATGCTTTGTAGTGTGTATGTGCCTGTGTTTCAGTTTAACCTAAAAATAGAAGAGATTGAGAGAGTTTATATAAGTAGCAGCAATCTGGTGGTGATCATGAGTTGATATTTGCTCGGGTCCAACTAATAAAAATTATACATACACTAATTTTGAAAATAATATTTTAAATTAGTTACAATTTTGATAAAGTCAATATATTACAGTAAAAATAACTTCCAAAATTAGTAATTTTATTACTTTTCAACGTGACAAATCAATATAAAAAATAAATATTTTAAACACGATTACAATATTTCTATTCAAATTTTCACATTTTGAAACTATTGCACAATTGTTTAATTACTAATATTTCTAAATACATTATTTTTAATACATGTTACTAAACAACAATTTATTTGTGTATTGCTTATTCGATTTAAAAGTGAACTCATAATGAAGCTTTTTTGAAGCACTTTCTACTATTAATGAGATTTTTCCATAGTACATTTTCATTATCTATGAAAGATAAAAGGAAATTAGAATTATAAAAGAACATTAATAAATTAAAATAACTATTATACAAACTATAGCATCTAATTTATCATCAATTATAACTCAAATCACAAAATAATAGTTAAATAATCAACAATATAATAAAGAATTTAAATGAAGAATTTTTTTTGTTTTTTGTTTTTTGTTTTTTTTTTCCAATCACTCCATATTTTATTAAGTCAAAAAAAATGAATATATTATATACTTTTAACAATTAATAATCAAATAAATTAAAATAAAATAAATAATCAAGAAAAATATAAATAGTGAGTTTAAATATGAAGAATTTACACTAAAATTCTTCAAATTTTGTCTCCTAAAACAATTTGATAATATGAGATTCAAGCTAATTAATATACATATTTTCTATATTTTATTAATAAAAATTTAAACATATATGATATACCTTTAAAAAAAAAATTGAGGGACCCAGTGGCCCCTTGACCCCACCTAGGATTGATATTTGATTGCATGTCTATATATAAATAGAAATGTATTATTTGTAAATATATTATTATGGGTGAATAACTCCAAATACCCTAATTAATATAACACCTACCCTTTTATACCCCAAAACATATAACATTACACTTTTTTACCCATTTTTGGTAAAAGACCAAAATACCCTTTGACATTACATGTGCAATGCTATTTCCACTCTAAATTTCTTAATTCCAAATCAATTGTGCTAAGCTTGAGGTTTAATGATCGGATATAATTATCTTGGTAGCTTGGATGGAAACCTTTCTCGTGCCCCAAAAAACACTTGTATTTATACTTGTGATATGGTCTGAAAGGTCTAACAAAGCCAAATACTGAGTAATTTTATCTAAAAACCAAAAATAATTAAAGGTTTTCCATGATTTATATTTATTAAGATCCTATGCATGAAGTGGTATCAGAGCCTGGTTTTATTGAAGAAATAAATTAAATTATGTTGAACAATATTATTTTCTTGTGCCTAACGGAAGAGAAAATCAAGAAAATGTATCCGAAAATATTTCGAGATAACACAAGTGCAGGATATCAGTAATGACATCCAGCTCAGATTGGAACATAATTGTTCCAGACACATCTAAGGTCACACAAGACCTTAGGGAGATCCAAAAGACCATCATTTATTATGGTGGACAGATGGAGAAGATAGCCCGATCTCTATCAGAGATCCAAAAAGAAGTTTCAGATCTGAAACAAGAAATTGTAGATCTGAAGAAAAGATCATCCAGAGGAACGGGAAGATCAATGAACGAACGTATGAAAAATTCGTTCGGAGAGATTCCAATTATTTCCAAAGGAAAGGCTACGGAAGTTTCGAAGCCTAAAAGCAACGACGAACTCCTACTTGATCTCATAAGACAAGTCGGATGGAAGTCTCAAGAGTAGATCTTGCAGAGTTAACTGAATCCCTTTCCAATCTTGGAATTGTGGATCTAGTAAACCTCAGGATGAACGAGCCGATTCCGCCGATTCCAAAGAAGGAAGAGGAAAGCACAAGCACGCCAGTACCTGAAGCACCAGTACCTGAAGTACCGGTTCCTCCCGAACCCAGGTGGTGGCAGGACGGGGTTGAGTATGAAGAATACATAGCCCGACAAGCCAGAAGTAGACAGGGAAGGTTTAAAGGAGTATCCAAAAGCCCTTGGGCAAAAACGATGCTTGAACCAACCCATCCGTTTGGAGTGATGCTCACAACAGACATCATCGATTTCAGAAATATGGAAGTTTTGATCGATGAGTGGATGTCATCCATGAAAGTCGCTTCATCAACACTGGATGTTGATAACGATCATTTTTGCCAGATATTGGTAAATAGTTTGCAAGGTTCAGCCAAGAAGGCATGGGAGATGACCGAAGCCTCTCTCAAAAAAGAGATCCTATCCAACGAGAATGTTATAACAATTGTCGAAAGGATGGGTCACTTGCTCAAAATATGTTTCCTCGGGGATGGATATTTTGAGGAAAGAAAAGACGAGAAGAAAAGAGAGTATACTCAAGCTCTTTTTGCTCTCGAACTAAGAAATATATGTTATGCGGATGAATATATATATTGGTTCCGCAAATATTATTTCCAAGCAGATGTACCATGGAACGTGGCAACAGATTTATTCTTTGCAAAAATTTGCAGTCCATGGAGGGAAATGCTAATGCAAACCTACAAGGTACCTACAGGCCGAGTCGATTCAGTGGCCAGAAGGATGTCCTTTTTCAAGGACAGTATACGAGAATGGTGTCAACAAGCGACACTACAAAGGAACAAGAAGAAACTAAGAGGAATGGTGAAAAAGACCCCTCTTTGTTGCGACAACAATGATTTTTCGAGTATTATCGGAGAACCACAACGCGAAAGACACGGAAAGAGAAAGAAACACTTCAAGGGAAGGTTTCAATCTAAGTCCGGAGGATCATACAGGAGACCTTCCAAACAGGGAAGATCATGGTGGTCCAAATCAAAGGCTAGATCTTACAAATCTGGTCAAAAGTCTGGTCCTTCCAGGTTTTCTTCACAGGGATCTAGATCCACAGGGAAGCCAGCAGGAGGAACAACCCGGAAAAGAACTTTCAAACGAGCTCACACTCGTACAAATGAAAGTTTCAAGGATTGCAACTGTTGGACGTGCGGCGCGAGAGGCCATATTTCGCCCGATTGCCCACAAAAGCAAAAAGATGTGCGCCAGTTCGAGTACACAGACGACATCAGAGATGTTGTCTTCTATGGTGATTTGGTGCCAGTTTACAAGTTCGAGGACATCTCTTCAGATGAAAGCATCTATGAAGAAGAATTGGAATCTGTTTCAGAAGGATCCGATGGATCATCTACAGAATCAGACGAGTAGCTCCGACGAACCAGAAGATAGACTCCAGACGACGGATAGTCTATCAGGATTCTTCTCAAAAATGACCATCTCTAAAAAGACGATGGAAAAAATCATGAGACAGAATTCAACATTAGGTCCATATGATGGATTTAAGAAAGGAAGTCTTAATCGATTTTGTGACAAGATCGGGTTAAGACAGCGCAAGCACCATATCATTTACCGGGTGAACTCAGGTGAGTTTTCTCTTCCAATAGATCTAACCGGTAATAAAGTCGAGATGCAACTTATTCCAAAAGAAGAAATTCTTGAGGAACTGAGTCATCTTAAAGAAGAAGTAGCGGTCACGATGAAATGGATCCATATTGGAACCATTGAAGTAGTGATTAAAGCTACCTTCAAAGAAGGAATTGATTCTGAATTACATTTATCTGTAATGGATAAAAGAATCAATGACTTAAGAGAAAGTTGTCTTGGTACAATGGTAGGTAATTTGTATGCGGGCAAACTTATGTTTGACATTCATCCTAGGATTGCATACAACCTAGCTGACCAAGATTTTAGTAGAGTATTAACCCTTCATCAGGATTTTAAACGACCTGATCTTATGAAAGAATGAAATAGTCCATATTCTATCACGTATAGAATTGCATATGCGCTTTCCAACACACATCATTCAGATATGTTTCTTAGGAAAGAGTATATAGAAATTCCTATAATTTTTAAGGAATTTGCAAAGGTTAGAACACCAGACCCAATCCAGATACCAAGGTTAGGGGGTGTTAATTTGCTAATTAAGGATCAACCAATCTTACACAATAGATCATTAAGGTTTGATTCAGAAATTAGTAACAGGTTGTCCTTTTCTGAAGGTAGGATTCTAAGCCTAAAAGGAAAAGAACCATGTGAGGATTTATATCCACAAAAAATTAGGGTAAGAAATGTAAAAATTAAATGCCCTAATAATGAATGGAAAGAAATCCATATTGTTTTTGATATATCTAAAACTGATAATTTGTTTCCTTGTGAGGAGATATATCATTTACAACAACCAAGTATTAATAGATATGAAGGCATGTTAGAAATAGCAGGCTATCATGTATCTGTTACAGGAAGTGCAGGCATAACTAAAGGAGTTATGACCCTAGGGTTAAGTTTCCTTGAGGAACATAAGCCCTGGAGAAGAGATGAGAAATGGATGGAATTCGACCTTGATGGACATACAATCAGGGTAGAATAAAACCATTATGCCAGGAATCAAGTTAGATCAAGAGATCATTGATCTCACGATACAAAGAGACCAGGCGATAACTTTGTTAAGATCTTTGCGAGAGCAAAATCTACCAGAACAAAGAAGTATCCAAGAAGTTATAAGGATACAAGAAGTTGCGTTAAGAATAAGTCAAATTAACGCACGAATAGACATGTTAGAACGCTGGAGGAGAAGGATTTATCCAAACAATCCAGACAGGTTCTAAATCATGCCCGGAAGGTGTATTGATGAAGAGATCCTGGATCTCAGAAAAGAGAAAGATGAGTTGACGGAACGCATTAGAGAAATGCGGGATAATGGATAGACTCATCAAGTAAGGTTTCAAGAGTTGATCTGTGAGCATAATGTTAGAAGCTCAAGGATAAACTTGTTAGAATCTTGGAAAAGAGGAATCTATCCAAACGATTCTGAATGACAAGTATTTTCTCTATATATATATCTGTAGGGATATTATATGAACAATATAAGACGGAATATTTTTATATTGACTCAGGTTCAGGCATTTGCACAGCCAAGCCAGGAGTTTTTCCCAGCGAAGCAGTGGAAAAATTACCTCTTATTGCAGGAAGAGACTTCTCACAGAAGATCCTTATACTCAATAAAGGTATTCGAGAAACACGAATAATGATCGGAGGCGCATTCGATACCCCTTGGTATAAAGTAAGAATGCCACCAATCTATATTCATGATACAGGTGCTGATATTTTGCTTGGTAACAATTTTATCCAAACTTTTGCAAAATATGAGCAGGATAATCACAAGAACCTGTTAACCTTTACTACTAACTGTGGTAGTATGATACAGGTTTTGCGGCGAGAAAAGGTTTTTAATAGGATCATGCCTATTAATTTTCGCAGCAAACGTGGTGATAATGAAGCCAAGTTAACTCATCCAAAAATGCAGGATAAAAGGAAATTTGGTGAAGCTCTTTTGTCATACAGACAAGAGGGAATGGAGGAGGCACATGAAGAAGCTATTCAGTTTCTAAAGAATGCCTTACAAGAAGGACCACCCCAGATTGACATTAATGAAGAAAGTCTACTTTCTCTCGAAAATGTTAAGAGGCTAATTCAGAGGAATTACAATGAAAATCCTTTAGCCTGGTGGGACAAAAACCAGATCGAAGCAACGTTGAAGGTAAAAGAACAACACAGATACGAGTTGGTTCGATACAAGCCGATACAAATGAATCTTGAAGATCGAAAAGATATGCAAAAGATTATCAAAGAGCATATCGATCTCAAGCTGATCGAAGCAGGTATTTCTCCTTATAGTAGCCCAGGGTTTTTGGTAAGAAACCATGGCGAAATAAAGAGAGGAAAAGCAAGGTTAGTAATTAACTATCAAGGTATTAATAAGATTACCGAATTTGATGGTTATTACATTCCAAGTAGAGAACACTTAATTGATTGTATTAAAGGGTCAAAAGTGTTTTCAAAGTTTGATTGCAAGTCTGGATTTTACCAGATTAAGTTAGAAAAAGAGTCTAAGAAATTAACTGCTTTTTCTACACCACAAGGTCAGTATATCTGGAACGTAATGCCTATGGGTCTTGCGAATGCACCTCAGATATACCAACGAAAGATGGATAATCTATTTAAAGATTATTTTGAGTTTATGTTTGTTTACATAGACGATATCTTAATTGCCTCTAAAAATATGAAAGATCATTTAAAGCATCTTGAAATATTTTCAGAAGCATGTCATAAAGAAGGATTAGTGCTCTCTGAAAAGAAGGCAATAATCGCGGTTAATAGAATCGAGTTTCTCGGTGTTATTATTGACCATGCAGGAATGGAACTACAGGAACATATTGTGGAGAAAATCTGCAATTTTCCAGATGTTCTTAGAGATAAGAAGCACCTTCAAAGCTTCTTAGGAGTGATTAATTTTGCAGGTTCTTTCATTAAGGACTTGGCAAAATATCGAAAGGATTTCCGTCCTTTATTACAAAAGGATGAGAAGACCAAATGGAAATGAGAAGATATTCATTCCCAAAGAGTTCGTGAGCTAAAACGGGTTTGTAGTAACTTGCCAAAACTCGCGATTCCTCAAGATGGGGATCAGTTAGTCGTCTACACAGACGCTAATGATTTCAGATGGGCAGCAGTGCTCATGCGAAAGACATCTACGGGTGAAGAACCATGTAGATACACTGGAGGGTTGTTTACAGAACAACAGGCCAGAGTTTGGCATATTAACGAGAAAGAATTCTTTGTTGTTTGGAAGGCCTTTAAAAAATGGCCTTTATTTTTATTAGCTAAAGAATTTATATTAAAAGTTGATAATACTAACGTTAAAGCTTTTTTAAAAAAACAAACTTGAATCCAAGATCGAAAAAGCACGTATTATCAGGTGGCAAGCAGAATGCCAATATTATCTTTTTGATATTGTCATTGTGAAATCTAATGAGAATGTTCTTGCAGATTTCTTAACAAGAGATGGATATCCTTGAAGCAGATTCCATCACAATACGAGCAAGGCATCTTAGGGAAAACCTTGAGATGCATTACAAGGCCTTTGAGGAATTAAGGGTAAGAGCCGAAGCGGCATCTTATGTCCAGAAAGCTGATTTGGACAAAGTCCAAAAAACTCTACGTGCAACCATAACTTCAAATAATGATTTGTGGAATGCATTAGTAGATCCTATAAACAAGGCCTGTTCACCATCGGTGATGCAGAAAGAAATATACGAGAGAAGTTCATCATCGATGAACAAACAGGGTACTTTTATACCCGAAGCAGGACATCCTGCTGATAAAAGTTTTTCATCGGATATCGGTGAAAATGCTGATAAGGCAGAACCAAGTGTTTTATCGGATTCCGATAAAATTATTAATTCGGAAGGTCAGGAAGCAATTCCAGACAACCCGAGTCAACCCAGCACCTCTGGGGTAAAAGAGGGAGAGGTTAACCTAAGGCCCCAAACTGGCCCTAGACAGGTTAACACTAATCAAGTTATTTCTCCTCTGCAGGTATACCAAAAAACATGGGAGAAATTGATGACAAGAAATGGGATCAATCCAAATAGAATTACTGCTGATTGGTCTGGCAAGTATCCAAGACTTTGGATGCTCCCGGGGGTAAACCCTCATGATGTGCGGGAATGGTTCGATTTTGGAGCAATTGCTTCAATTTTTACTGCCGCACCCAGCTTTCCGGAGATTTCCAAATTACCGGATTGGATATCCACTGCTGTGCACGATTCATGGCAGAACAACCCATACTTGGGTCGAGGAGATATACTGGAGCTAAAAATTATCTCTGCTGCTCCAGAAATCACAGGAAAAGGGTCTCATCTAGTTTTTCAATTCATAAAACTACAAAGACCTGAGATGGGGACGATAAACAGAGCCAAAACACCCCCAGAAAACAGCCCTTTGGTAGTCGCTTTGACTGAAAATGATATATCTACGAGGCGAGCTTGGGGTCTTTGGGTCTGTCTCACCGAGATGGACAAAGTGAAGTATCCATTCAAAATATTTCATAATTCTGTGAATGGATCATTCCTGTTAAATTCCATGACAGGAACAACTACCGGATTTGCTGAAAACCTCTTTGAAAATAAGAGAAAAATAATCTGGGAAAACAAGGTTCCAGCCACGGAACAAACAAGGAAGAAGATATGTAATATGATACATATCGGGAGATGGGGAGAGCGGATATGCTCTTACTGTCAAACACAAGAGAAACCACTGTTTGGACAGGGTTTCAAAATAAAAAAGGACAAGCCCGAATACCCAAAGAAAAAGGGAAAAGGGAAGGGTTTTTAGAAAGTAAAAACCAAAAATGTAATAAGAGGAAACGGGTCTAATTAGACTCGATTGTAAACAAGCTGAACATGTATTCTACTAATGTAATAGTATAGGAATACAGTGAAAAAGCATAGGATGCCAATTTCAGACAAAAGATAGTGGTCTGTCCCGCCACCATTGAAGAATCTGCATCCTGTACCAAAAAGACAAAGGTGGAGGACCCTCCACTAAAGAAAAACTCGTTGCCGACACAAGAAGACAACGAAGATAGTAGATGCACCTACCAAGTGGTGGGTGAAAAATAAAGAAGGCTGACCCATTATCTACTCATCTAGTGGATTGCAAGCTGGCAAAGGCAATAATGCAACCTCAACAGGAGTACATTAAGGCCTATAAAAGGAGGCATTCAGACTCAAATGAGGATCATCGAAAATCCACACCTTCTCTTTCATTCTAAGTTTTTCGAGAAATCTTCTCTCGAGTCTGTAATAGTATAGCTTTCAAGTTTTCCTGTTTATGGGGGTTTTCCCTTCACAAGTCTTAGCCATGATAGGCTAATTCAAGTTTCTCTTCCAATGGCGGAGAAAATATATATTGTAAAATAGTTTAGTTTATTTTCTTCAATAAACAAGGCTTTTGCTTTCCGACATCCTGTCCAAAAATTTTATAATTCTGAGTGAAAAAATTATCCAGTAGTGCGTCTCCCCGTGACCTCCTTAAAGGCAGGTGGCCGTTGAAAAGGAGTGTGATCAGGGTTCCCAAGAAAATCGGTTTCAGAACCATAGACTGCGGGCGAGTGGTTGGATCTTTGATCCATAAAACCTGAACCGAGGTCCAAGGGAACTTAAGAGACAAAGACGAGGTATGATTTAAACTCAGTTTTATTTTATTTACGGAAGCATGTTGGGCCTGATATTGATCAGAGGGCCAATCCGGATCTAATAAGTATAAGGATTGGAAAAAGAAAATTGCTAATGGCATAAATGGCATTTTGGAAATTTATAAAAGTCAACAAGGGTGGAATAGTATTTTTCTTTGAAAAAGGGGTATAAAACATACATGTTTATATTGATTGTGGTAGGAAAGAGATATTTTATATGGAATATGGTATAAAAGGGGATTGGTTACATATATTGGGGTAGGATGGGATATCAACCCAATATATTATTGCATATATAAGAGGCTTCGCGGAAGCTTCGTCCCCTTATCAACTTTGGACTATTTTGTCATTATTTTTTCAATTTTATCTCATTCTCAAATTTTAAAAACATTTTTATTAATTAATTGGAAAAGTTATAATAAAATAATCAAGAAATAGATAAAGAATGAATCAATTCAATTTTCGAATCAATTCAATTTAAAAATGGATGAAAGAGATAAATATTATCTAAAAGTATATTAATTCAAATTCTATATTCTTAATCTATGGTGGAAATTTCAGAACGATAATTAATATGAAATGAAGAAAGTATAAAATAACATAAAAATTCATTCGAGATAATGTTATATATATGGCATCCAAAATTATAAGCTTTGAAAAGAAAAAAAATATTTTTCTTAGTTTTCTTTGCGAAAAAAAGTTCCTAATAAGTTATTTTAGTTCTTAACATAAATCACATTTTCAATTTCAACCCATATAGTTTTTGTTTAGTTTTATAATGTACGTAGATTCTTGGTGATAGGTTCAAGAAAATTAAATGATTAGCAAAATAAGTTAAATAACTAAGTAATATAAAAATCTCAATTAAGGAAATAAAAAATGCTAGGGTTTGAGGCCACGTGAAATATTATAAAGTGGAGAGACGGTGGTAGAAATTCGATTTAAGAGACCCAATTAATAATTGTATAAATTTTTTTTAACACAATCAATGTTTTTAATTAATAATTTATAGTAAGAGCAGTATATTAATTCAACACACTCATGCAGCTTTTTTTCAAAAGAGGATTTTAAACTTAATTAATCAATTAATGAATTATATGTCTTTATATATAGTTTCGTTAAAAAAATTCCATATATAAATTTTAAAGGACAACTTAAGAGAGAAACATATATAATTACATAATATTTGAATGATAATTATCAGCTCTGCCATGTAAGCTTCTTTCCTCCAAAATCTAACTATATGTCGAAATCTTTAGTATATATATTAAGGGAGAAATCATAGGTGGACACATGTCAATTTATGATTAAATCTTTTACCTCCTATATTTAAGTTAATCTCATTTACTTGTCTTGCGACTATTTATTTATTAATTTTTTAATTATTTTAATTAACTCTTAATTAAAATGAAAACTCATCTTTCCTAACAACCTCTCTCATTAATTACATTTTAATAATGATAATAATTGGAAATTAAAAATTATAAATACATACATCAATATAATATAATACATTAAAATATGGTTAAGTTTTTATATAAAAAATGCTAAATAAAAAAAATTAACTATAAATTATTCATTTTCAATCAATCTATAATAAATATTAACTTACTTTCTTTAAGTTGAAATAGAAAATTAAACAACATTTACTCATTTATTATATAGAAAGATAGAATTAAATTTTTGAAACATATAAAATTAAGGAACATCAAATTTTATATACATTCACGATTTTATCTTAAGTGTATAAATACAATATTAATATTATATGTGTAAGGTGAAATTCCATGTCTATAATCTTGAAAGATAGAAAAATATATTCATACATATCATGAACAAGACAATTATGTATATGAATTAACATTAAAAATACCTTTCAGATTTAGTGGTTATAAACATATGTTTCTAAGAAAAAATTAACATTAGTAAATTTAAGAAAAGTTTTTTGTTGCTAATATAAATACATTAAATAAAATATTAATAAAAAATGTGTTGTTATTTTATGTTAATACAAATTTATAAGATAAATATAACTATATTAAGTTTTATGTCTTACTATTATATGAATTTCGGTATTAGTTTAATTTTAATATAACATATACTTAAAATATGTATTAAAACTCACTATCTTAAAGAATCTTTAATAAAATATTAGAATATTATTCGCTAATTGATTTTGATTACCATAAGACATTTCCTCTATATAAATCACAATTATTCTCCAAATAACTAATCTATTATATATATTTTTAAATTAATTATTTAAAAATATTCCATTTTTAATAAATTTTATGTATAGTTTTAATAATAACCCACCCCTCACAAGTCACAACCCAACCCCTCTCCCCCAAGAAAAATTAATAATAATAATAACAATTTGTCATGTATTAATTATCATGTACGGGATATGTACCTTAATGTTGAAACTTCCTGGAAATTTCTGAAAAGAGCCGTTGTCATGATATGTTTTTGTATTCTAGTTTAACACAAACATTGCATGGCAGTAGATGAACACAACGTTTAATGTAGTTTTATATATGTTTCCATGCATATTGTTATTACATGAAAATATCTGGTTGTATACATAATCTTGGGATCGATCATTCATTATTGGTGAATCAAAGCATATATATTTACCTATAATGATAAGTTTGCATGTGTTCTCTCCTATCATCAACTTAATTGAGAAAGAGTATAAATATGTCCATATCGATTATAACAACCTGCTCGTGTAGAGACAGGGAAACCCATGAGCCTTTCATATAATTGAAGAGCCCTATGCCAAAATTGATGTTCTTTCTACGAAGCTTCCTACTTCTAGTTCAATTCAAACGAAATCATCCTCCACATATTCTTGCTTATTATTATAACTAACCAGTCATAATCTTCGGGATTGCAGCTCAGAGCTAACAATATCATACTAATATAATATCGAGATTCTCGATGTGGGGTCCGACGAGTACACCTTGAAGTTAATCTTTTGGAAAGAAGACAAGTCCCTTTAAAATTCTACAATTTTGATTGTCTTAATGGGTGGCTTGAAGTTGATATATCACAGTAAGTATCATGTGTGTGGATTTCATTCATCTCATAGTATTGCCTTGTTAGGCTCTGTGTGTGTGTGTGTGTGTTCTATTTTTCCTAAATTATAAAACTGAAAGATCATGAAAGCAAACAAGATTGGACATATGATTGTGGTCTCAAACAAGAAGTGATCGATGCACGTTGACAAAACAAGTGATTTCCTCGAAGTTTCCTAGGGCCAAACACAGCCTCACCAATCATGTTTTATGCCATCATGAATTATGATCTATGTCCATGCAATTATATACTCGAGTTCAAACAAAAAAATGTTATTGATTAGTCCTTCTTTCTTTTCTTTTTTTTCAAATTAATTTTATTTCAATTTATTGAGACTATTTTAAAAAATGACAATTTTACCTTTATTGATGAAATACGTAAATAACATCAGCCAACAACCTTGCACTATACACATGTGATTGCAAGGGTTGTTTTAAAAATTTCACCCACATTATGATAAAATATAACAAAATTATTTGTTGTGGTAGAAAAGTAATTTATTATTGTAATTGTGGTGGAAAATCCCACTTATTTCTAGTGTACACAATTGGCCACATCACCAAGGAGATGAGGTGTATGATTCTTTCTTAATAATTATATACATTAGTTATATAAGAATATTAAGATAGAACTTGAGTATGAATTTGAGATGATTCCCCCATAGTAGCAACATTTGTGAGAGGGACATTATGAATACAATCTCTTTTTTTGTTGTTTTAGATAAGAACCCCATAATTATAACTACAATTTTTGTCATAAAAAAAATTCAAAATGACAAAAGAAAACCTGAATCAGGAATACAATAGTATCCTTCAAAGAAATTGATCATCTTTATCATAGGGGTAATTGGAGGTTGCATTTAAATTCACTTTCCAAAATTATTTCCTCTCAACAAAAGAAAATCTAAAATTAGGTTTTAATATAGATATATTTTTTTCTTTAAAGTGGTCAATTACAGCTTTATCACACACCAAAAAGGGGTAGTCAATTACCGTACGATTCAAGTACAATATCAAATCTTGGAAGACGATCACCTTTTCTAATTGAACACTCAACTACTATTAGTTAGACAATTGGAATTTTATATTGTAAGATCTTTTATATTCTATTATAGTTTTATTTATCAGTATGTATCGTGTTTTTATCATCGTTAATGATACATGCACGTATATATAGTGCACAAATAAAACAACACAAAAAACCAATGAAAATGTTTCCCCGATTTAATCTCATCAAACCGAAACTCTAAAACCTACAAATTAAATTCATCTCCACGTACTCATAAGCGGATCAGGGTTAACCCGTCTCACAGACATAAAATGATCTTACAAGAAACATACTTATAAAATAAAAATGAGAAAGAAACTATTTTCGCCCACCATTCTTTGGCTATTCTTCATGGGATTTCTGTATTTTCAAAACTCCACATTTCAGCAAATGAATATTGGCATTGTTTGCTCTCAAGATTGGGCAATACTACAAAAATGTTCAGTTGGATTAACAAGTATTAGTTCTTAGCTTGATGCAGTACACACGAGAACCGAGATGATCGACTTCAAATCCGGCTTCTTCACATCCGGTAAAGAACAATGATTCTTCCTCTTTCCCGATCCTCCGCCTCCAGCTCATCAAGAACGCTGGTCGAGGAAGTGGGCTTGTATCTAAGGTAAATCAAACACATGATGGCGTGTTAGAGTACATTCATGAATCATCAGCTATAGCAACAGAAGAATATAAGATAAACCAAGTAAAGATACCATCCTGTCCATTTGTACAAGTATGAGCATCACTAGCTTTTGGCTTGTAAGATTTGAGGAGAAACGATAAGGACTTTATAAGATTGCCATATTGCTTAACATCTGCAAAAATATGCATCCAAGTTATCATCATTCATTTAGACACATTCAACCAATGTGTTAAAAGCCAGATCAAAAGGAGCACTTACAGAGTAAAATATCACTTGCAATAATTAGGTCCCAATCTGGATCAGGAATTGGAAAGACATCTCCCCAGGAATCTAGAAACGAAAAGAAAAGATTGAACACTTGTTATTCATTGGTATAGAAATTATATATTTATTGGTTAAGTTTTAGTATCAAACAATGCAAACTAATTTACGTCTTATGTGTGGAAGGACAGGGGTAACTCCATTTATCCGGCAATTATATGCAATATTATCTTCGATTTCAGAATCATCATAATCCGAAGTTGCAATGTCAAGTTGAAAAGATTTTCGCAGAAAGATCGCTAAAGCTCCAGTTCCACTGCAATGAACTCAGAAACAAACATCAGAATATGGAAAAGATTGTCTCAGATAACCATGCCTAGAGTTAACTTTCGTGCTCTGAAGATGGATACCAACTCAAAAAAGAATACATATGAAAATTACAAGAACATGCTAAACATTAGACTATAAATTTAGCTCCTTCATATTTGAATTCAAGTGAAACTTCATAAATCATCTTCGAAGATCAATCTAGATCTTCAAAAACACAAAAAAAGGAAATATCACAACAAAAATGAGGTTTTTTTTTTTTTGGCAGAGAATTTATATCATTACATATTACCTCCCCAACTCTAGGACTCTTTTTCCCTCGGTCCATTGTCTGTTTTGAACCAACCATTTGGCAAATGCAAATGTTCCAGGCCACAGTAGATTAGCATTCAATTGGTGAAATGAGAATTCTTGAATGAGCAATTCCTGCCAACAAGATGAAACAAACAAATAAGCTTCAAGAAGGTGATTGTGATCACCAAAAAGTCAATCAAGATAGTTGTGCTAGCAATCTACAGGCAAATAATCACAATGAAACAAAAATTGATGACCTTTTTGTCCCATAATCCAACATCTGATTATGCTGACAAACTTATTCAACCCTTCTATTTGCTTAAAGATTCAACAGCCTTAAGCCCTCGATGCCTCGTTTAGTCAATTACAAAAAGATTAATGCAGTAGTGAAGGTACAACAGAAAATGCACGGGAATCATTTAATCAACTACAAACCTCAGTTAGGTACGGCCAAGGATGAAAGTATCACAATATTTCGGTAAAATTAAGGTTGCAAAATTCAACTACTAATGCACAGTTAAACAATTGGCTCCTTTATTCATGCAATCTTAAGCTCATATAATCATTTATATCCTTTTATTTCGCTATCAATGTTGAATCTTCATAAAAATTAACACGCACAAACATTATATTAAGCATTTATTCAGCTACTTAAACCAAAAAAAAAAAAAAATTATAAATAAAGAACTTTATTTCCTAAACAATATCTCAAAAAAATTCTAAAACAAACCATCTCAGGAAATTGGTGCTTCCTCTCCACGAAGTCGTCATGAGTTTCAGTCCTTTCCTCTTCTGTACAATTAAAGAAAAATTACGACAAAAATCTTATAAATAGAGGTGCAAATTATAATAACGTAAAAATAAAAGGCTAATTTTTGAAATAATGAAAAGAAAAGGGACTACCGGAAGAAGTGTCATCGGAGCCGGCGAAAAGCGAGGAAGGAGAGAAAAGGGCAATGTCCATTCTGCTACGCTGAATCTTTGTTGGGCTGGGCCTTTTAAATGGCTCAAGCCCAACATCACTATTGGGCCATATCCAAATTTGGAGGATTTTGATTTTTGATAAAGATGATTAGTAATATAATACAATTAAAAAATATTATTTATAAAGAAGTTTTTAATAATTTATGGTATTTCATGAGATTCATTAGATCACATTTTTTAATGGATTTGATGCATAATTTGAAAATAATAATTTAATTTAATTGTTTTATGTTTATTTTTTATATTCCAATATTATAAAGTATTGTTTTTAATAGTGTATATATAATGTTTATATATTGTATATTTATAAGTAAAATTTTATTGTAATAAAATAATTTCGGTATATGATAATACGAGCAACACATGGATACACTAGCAACACATGAGTACACTGTTAGTTAGACTAAAGGAAAGAGAATATATGAAACAAAATTTTAAAAAATAAATAAAAAGAAAAAACAGAAAAACTACATGGACAAATATCCATTTTTTATCTTTCCCATGAGGGGAGAGTGGAGGAGGAGGAAAATGGTGGGTCCGGGCCGCCCGAAGTTCTTGCTATTCGGGTCATCAATGGTTCAGATGAGGTACAACGCCGGAGGCTGGGGCACCATCTGTCGCAAGGTAACTTTTTTTTGTTTTTTCAGCCTAATGTTTGATATCGCTGGAATGCTATAGATAATGTTTTGTTGAGTTTGGAGAGGTTTGGGAGCTCATTTATCGGCCTGAACTTTTATCAAACAGCTTATATGCGAGGAATATGCTGTGTTGTTTGATGATATTGAAGTTAAAATCCAGGATCTCAACCACTTGCTTTGGGAAACTAATGGATTACTTTGTATTTAGTGAGTCTACGGCTGTTGAATTTTAGATTTTCAAAGGATTTGGATTTCTGTGTTTGGTGTTAAAGATTCAATTGAGAGTGGTGTTTCTTGATGATAATGGATGGTTTTATATGCTTATCACAAACTTTTGGTTTAATGGATCATCATGGAGCTTATTGTATCGAATCCATTTAGTGATTACATATTTTTGTTGAAATTTTTGAAGGCAGATGTAGCTCTAAGAGGGTACTCTGGTTGGAACACTAAGATGGTTCGTGAAGTCTTGGACCAGGTTTTTCCTATGGTAAATATGTCTGTTCATAAATCTAGTTCGATAAAAATATTGGTCAAGTATATTGAATCATTTGTTAATATATAACGAGATAACCAGCCCAATCATCGCTATATAATCATATTTCATAGAATACTTCTGTGGATGATTTGGGTTCAGGATGCAGCTGTTCAGCCTTCTCTTGTCATGGTATATTTCGGAGGTAATGATGCAACGAACCCTCACCCGAGTGGACTAGGAGCTCATGTGCCTCTGCCCGAATGTGTAGACAACATGAGAAAGATTATTGTTCATCTCAAGGTTCATTCTTCACCATTTTTTGCCCAGTGATTCTCTCAAATTACAACTTATCCAAGTGAATTTCCAACTCTGCAATGTTTCTTTCAACAATTTCAGTCTTTCAGATAAGATGCGGATAATATGCCTTAGTTCACCTCCTGTGAACGAGGGAAAAGTTCGTGAAATCTTTGGGTAATGCATCTTCAATGAGTTGGAAACTAATGTTCTATCATCGTCTTACAGTACTTATTATACTCCTTGTGTGATCAGGAATGAATTTGATGATCAAGCCCGAACAAATGAAGGCTGCCGCATATACTCTGAAGCTTTGATAGAATTGTGCCGAGAAATGGATGTTGAGGCTATCAATCTGCAATTCGGAAAAGAAACAACGGGCAAATGCTTGTAAGTGCACATTTCGTTGTATTCCATGA
Source organism: Scutellaria barbata (assembly GCA_028654395.1). Classification (NCBI taxonomy): domain Eukaryota; kingdom Viridiplantae; phylum Streptophyta; class Magnoliopsida; order Lamiales; family Lamiaceae; genus Scutellaria; species Scutellaria barbata. Next base: position 2,620,485 of record CM053644.1, read on the forward strand.
TTCCAAATAAAAGCATTGAAGATACTGGATTAGACAGAAAAAAGGCTTAGTTTGTAACTATTCTATCTTGCTAAGCATTGAAGATATCTGCCTGGCCTCACCAAATCACAAGACATTGATTCCCTTATTGCAAAAATAGTATTCTAACTTCCATCTCACGAGTACATGTTTGCGTGTACCTTGCTGGCAGTTTCCACTTGGTTTGGCTGTCGTTTTTGTAATGAAATATGTTTTATGCGCAGAGACAGAACTCATTTGTCAGCTGAGGTGTCTGAGGTTGTGGTGGAGGAGATACTGAAGGTACTGAAAAAGGCCAACTGGGAACCAAGTCTCTTCTGGTTGTCAATGGCTTTTGAATTTCCAGAGGATTCACCTCACTATGTTGTTAATCCTGATGGTAAATCCACCTTCAATGTTTCCAACTTTATTTCTTGCTGGCAAAGACAGTGGCTCGATATTTAGACCCAATCATAGTTATCAATTCCCTTCTGTTGGTGCTCAAAACTGTGGCTGTTTCGTTCTGAAATGGCCAAATAGAACAAGAAGTTCTGACCATTGTAGTGTTGGTTTTATGATTTGAAGAAGTTAATAAATCTTGAAATTTTGTCATAGATCATCTTAACATAGTTTATAACTTGTAATATATGGCAGTTTGTAGGTATTTGATTTGAAAAGGAAGGAAAAGGAAACTAGTCTTTAACTGGTATGCATTAACATAGATGAAAGGAATATACATGGCAAAACGGCTACAACAATTTTCTTGTCCTCATTATCACTATGAAACTCAAAAGTCTAAATCCTCTCTCACATGTAAATAAATACAAGCACAGAATAAAAAATTTAAAAAATTAAAGAACATATACATACACTGAGCAGAAAACAAACCAAAAGGCAGCAAAACCAGGAGCTGTAGCCACGGCCGCAATGATCTACCGTCGCAATGTAATTGGTTCCGTTCTCCAACAAGGTTAGTCTTCTTAATGATGATTAAAGTAAACACGACCAACCCATATCCCCCCTCTTAGTATTAACATTGCTTCACAAATGATGAATCCTGAAATCCAGCAGATTTAAATTGAGACGTGTGAAATGCAGCCACGTTTATGTTGAAAGCTTGAACCTGCCGCTGGGCTTTCTTCTTCTCCATCCCTGAGAAGTTAGTGAACATGGCAGATTTTAGATCATGTAAACTCAAAAATACAAGTGAATATCGAGAAGTTAGAGTTGGAGAAAGCATACAAAAGCTGCATAATATACGAATGTGAGCCCAGCTAAGACGATGAATGCGATTTGAAACGCATTGTACCTGGAACAGAAAATATAGTTTTAGTATCGATACTTCTCATTTTCCAAAAAAAAAAACAAAAAGTTATAGAAGAATAAGAGGCAATGGTAACTGACTTGTACAAATATTTGATTCCACGAAGAGATTGTAAGGTGTGACCAAATATTTCTTGAGCTGCAGTAGCTTGAGCGTAATACCCAAATGCAGTGGAGCAGAACTGAATCACGCTGCACAATAACAATGAAAATCATGATTTCAAAAGTTCACCAGAAGCAGAAATTCATGTTACATGAGATGCACTCATCATGCGAAATCAACTAGTGAAACAAATAGCATAAAATAAGTCTACATTTCAGTGACAATTCTCACCAGATTTGAGGTAATGAATGCAGAAAAAGCAGATAAAAGATTGACTCTAAATTATAAAATGTGGGAATATTTGGTAAAATGAATACATGATAAGAATTGTCAAATTGCAATTAATAAAAACGCAGAGAAATGCAACTTCAACTTTGCCTTTGAAATTATAATTCCATATAGCCTCAACAACAATCCTTCCAACAATGCATTCTCAAGCTTGGCATATAAAATGTAGCACCAAATTCCATGATGGCTACCTGATTGAGCAAAGAAGAATGAGGCCCACATTAAAAAGGAATGAATTCATAAGTGTAGCTCCCCATCTGTAGACAAAAATCAAGTGTAAGGCAATAACATCTCACGCCAGACATTGCCAAAAAGACAAAACAGAAATTGAATCTTAAAGGACGAGCAGAAAAGGGACGAAATTAATTGACACAAATAAGTAGCCATACTTCATAGGATGGATCGTTATAAAGACTAATTTCAGGCCAAGCATCACTGCCCCGGCAATCACAGCAAGTAGAAGGTAGAAGCAGAAGAATGCAAATGCCACAGTGCCCAGGAGACCTTTTAAGTAGAACAGCCACTATCCGATCAAATATATGTCTAATCATCTGAACAAGTAAACCAAAACCAACATAGAAATTTACCCCAAACATCATCCAATTTGATGAATATCTCATTAAGAAATGGAGAAAGTGGAGGGTCAATCAGCAAGTAGATCACAATATGAGCAATCCAAGCCACTGAAACAATCAACCTGCAATGGAACTTGTTTAATAGACATCAGCAAAGCAAAACCACTACGTGCAAGTTTTTAACTAAATTATTTTGTTCTGACGTATTGTAGAAGGATTAACTTTTTAACGTTCACAGCTTGTCAGCTTTCTAGGATCAGTAGACAAGCAAGTATTATTCGAGAAAAGAAAAAACTCAAAAGAGACAAGCCAGGTTTTTAAATATCAGAATGCAGCATGGCCCAGGTGAAACAGAACTTGGAGATGGGTTTTGTTTTAGTTCCAAAATAATAAATGCATTCATAGAAAATGTGATGGCCTGGAGGTAAACAAGGAAGTACTAAGACCCCTCTCACATCCTCTTTCCCAAAGCCTTGAGCAAACAAGCAGTTCTTCAAAATGGGTGATGAAGGCAATAGAATATCTTGGATCTAGGCACAATTCAACATCTAGATAATTTCATAGGTGAGAGGGACATATCTGTAAACTAACTAGATTTTCCAATCCCATGGCAACAGGAGAAATGGCAGCATAAAAATTTATAAGATTAAATAAGATATTTTACTGAAGATATCAATTCAATTCTATAGATGAAATAACTAAATAATATCTAGAATAGCATACAGCAACAAGAGAGGGATCACATGGAAAGCAGATATTTGGAAGTTCTCTCCCTCTCTCTCTCTCAGAGAAATTCCTTTATTTCCCAAGAAATTTCCACTTTGTAGGATTATCAATAAATCAAACAAACAAAAAAATCTGAAAGCATGCAATGCAAATTGCCTGAGTAATAAAACATACCCAAACACTCCAAATACCAATTTGGCAAGGTAGCCGAGAACGGTCATAGCCCAAGCTGTTTCAGCCTGCATAAATTTGTCAACACCATAATTAGTTTATTTCTTATTTGCTCCCTTGCCCCTTTCCCACCTTTTATCATGAGGCTGGGAGAAGGTGAAGGAATTAGAATCTGGCACTAGCATACCAAACATGAATTGGAATAGGTATTGGTATTTCTCCTTATATATCACCTTTTCACCTTGAGGATACATCTCTTCTAAACCCTTCACATCTTCTTCCAAAAGAAGTAGCTCCTGCAAGTCAAAAACACTCGTACAGATGATTTCTCGGGTAGTAAACAAACCTGCCGAGTGATGCAATGATCTAATTTCTAAATCAAAAGCAAAAGGCATGATAGAAGAAGAACAAGGTGAATAAGAAGGCACACAATCCAAATAAATCACTTAGTGTCAAAATAATATATAATATATATAAGAATTAATACAGAAATAATCAACATGTGACAATAAACCTTTTCAACAGCTTTCACATTTTTGCGCCACTTTCTTCCCTTATTCCCGCTCCTTTCTTCCTGGTGAAGTGCATCAGCTGTTTTCTTGAGTTCCCTTGCTTTTTTCGCCAGTTCGGTTGCTTCCTACAGGAGATAAAAGACAAGCCTCCTGTGAATTGTACTAATGGACTCCAACTATCAGCAGACTAAAGTTGCACCATATAATGTCAAAAGAAAATAAAATGACAACGAAACAAAAGAAGAAAAGAATACCTTGATATACTGTGAGCGTGTGATAACAGCCTTTGGTCTCCGGATGAAAGAAAATATGAGTCCCAGTGGAAGACAAGCAATGCCAACACCACCAAAAATCTGGAGACAGAAGTATGCAGAAAATCATGAGTACAAAGTACTGACATGAAGGATAAAGCAATATATTTCAAAGAAACAAAACCATCAAGATATATCAAACAATGTTCCACGTCCTCATCTACCAAAATCAGTTCAATTAAAGACTAAACATTTAACAAGACTTTGCTAGATACTAATATGGAACAAGTCATGATCATTACTAAATCTAAATATCAATTCACTGGATTTCGATATAAGCAAGTCATGATAATTAGTATAGCTGAACGTTGACAGACAGACATACTGAGTGAGATATCTAAGTATGCACTTAAAAGTAATGAGAAAATCTTAGAACAGCATAAGATTGCAAGTGTAACTGCATGATGAAACCATGATACATCCATCTTTGTCTTGAAGATTTTTGTGTTAGACATTTACAAGGTGGTACATACGGTGAAAAGCACAGATCCAGCAATTGTAGCAAGTGCAACAACATATTCTGGAAAGGTAGCGCGCATTGTCCAAGTTGTCTCAGATGAAGCATTGGCGGAATATGCAGAGCACTGAAGATGGAAAAAAGATAAATAAAGTGAATTTAATATGATACTAAGGATGTCAAACCAGCTAGCAACTTAAACAATAAAATTGCTTCCTCACCAGTCTTGCTCCACTCCCAATACATTGCTGACTGGTAGAGAATTCCCATGATGATGGGAAGGATGAAGTGGATGAGGAGAGGTGCCTAACAGTGAAATCCACCTTTCCCACAAGCCCTAGAGCAAAAACCCCAAAAATTATGTAATACATGAGCTGTACCTTAAAGTTTCTTTATTTACTTCTATCAGTAACAACCATTCCTAGCTTTACAACTGAAAAAATGAAGAAATGGTCGCTTGATTAAGAGTGAAGTCAATTACTCTCATGAGCACATGATCTTGCATGAATCATCCAAAAAATAAATACTGAAGGTCCTATCATTTAATTACCATAATTAAGACAGCACATTATATAATGTATGCATCACATCACCATTCAACACAGACGCAAGAACCCGCAAGGATAATACTTTGAATTAATGGAATTAACTTAGAAACAAAACGTGAGAAACAGAATTGGTGATCATGCTTGTGTTATGCAATTCAGTTCAGTACCAGAGTAACACTAACAATAACGATTCACGATTGCCACATAAAAATGGCTACCTTGACATCACTCTCTCGTGATGCATCATTAAATTAATTAATTATCACACAATAATAGGCCAGTTAGAGGCTCGGGCTATTCAATTAGAACCAAGGAATTTAGGCATATCAACGCTCATATTTCACAGTTTACACTACCCTATTACATAATTATTACACTATATGAAAACCCAGAAAATTATGACAATAGATAAGAAACTAACAAAGTAGTAAGGAGAAATTTACCGTATAATATTCCAAGTACCAGTGCACAAACAACAGCTGTCAACACAACCCAGATCAATGAACTTTTCATCCTCTTCAACACGCCCCTGAAAACTCAAAGACAACAAACAGCCACAAGCATTTAGAAATATCACTGCTAAACTCAACTAAACATCTACACCAAAGAGAACGCTCACTTGTCTTGGTCTCCTTCGTAATAAAACATTGCGAAAGGAATAATAAAGAAAACAAGAATTGCATCCACAATGTAAACAGCGAGCCACAAATCCTTCATCGGGAGCGTGAGATTACAAGCTCCATTATAAATCGCGTGGCGACAGGCTTGCCTATTAGCAACGTCTGCTGGAAGCATTAAAATAGATATGGCAGCGATGGAGAGCCCCAAAACGACGACGAATTTGGGAAAGTAGGCCTGGTTAACATCGTCTGGATGCTGGTAATTGACGAGGAGGTAGACGTTGAATATGAAAACAAGTACACAGACTACTATCGCCACGATCACCAGGGCTAAATTGAAATCCCCCATTTCCGGTGGGGTGGAAGATGATGGCACCGCTAGCAATTGGTATCAATGTGGAGTTTCCGCTAGTGTTCAATTATTTCGAACCGGATGTTGTTATGGATCTGGTAGAGAGAGAGAGGGTTAGCTCCGGTGGCGGTTTAATGGGAGAAGAGGGTGGTGGCTGACGCGTGAAGACAAAATTACCGTTATGGCCTCAGCAGTTTTAAAATTCCAGAGTTCGAGCTCATGTTCTGATGATGTGCAGGAAATCATTGTGCTTTTTTTTTTTCTTTTTTTTTTTCTCTCTTTTTCTTAAGGCTTTCTATATTTAAATTTTGGTAATATTTGTTTTTGTTTAGTTAGAATAATATTTTATATTATTTGAAATGTGTTTAACTAATAATTCACATTTTCTTCTTTTCTTTAGGACGTCTCTTACACTGTAGATCATGATTTTGCACTATTTTAATGCAAAAATTATTATTTATTTTCAGCAGTCTGTATTATTTAATGCATCATAATATTTTTTATTATTATTATTTTTTATGTTTTCTTTATTTCTCATATATTAGTTATATACCACCTATATATACTGAATCTTGTGTTCCATTTGGTTTTTATTTAATAAATTAGATTCTTCGTTATTTAGTTTTTTCTCATGATCCACCATATAAATTTTATTATTATTATATGTAAATAAAATGTTACTTTTAGCTTGCTCTCTAAATTTCTGAAATTAAGTGTATTTTTTTTTTAATTATGTTAGTTGAAAGGTGTGATTCATCGTTATTTACAATTAGTTTTTGGTTAGTTGTACATTTACATTGTATTACACAGATATATAATATATTTTAATTATATTAATAATATATTTTGTAGTTATGCTAGCACTATATTTATCTTAAATACACTCACTCATTTTTATGTTATGACAAATATATAGTACATTTTAGTTATAATTTGCACGAATATGAGTTTCAATTAAACGAGCTAATACCTTTATATAGATTAAATTATGCCTTTATTTAAAACTAGTGATACATTTATATAATATTAATGATACAATATATATAACAAGGTTTGAGAGAATATATATATATATAAAATATATATAGACTATCCATATCCCACCCTTTTTCTAAACATATCTCAATTAAAATTAGTATAACTTATAAAAAATCTTAACACACCCCAATATATCTCAATTATACCCTTTAAATTAAAAAAAAATCAAAAAAAATTGAAAAATTGAATTCATTCCCTTCCAGCTCTTTCTCAACCTCCAAGCCTCCAACCCTCTTTAGTTCTTTCGTTCCGCAAGGCACATCTAAATTTCGATAATATTATGAAGTTTTTTTTTTCTTAAATCTTGAGGAAGAATCGCTCACAACCAAGTTCCGATCGAACGATGTTGAAATGTTCAACTCAAATTGGTCAAACAAAAAGTACTAGGTTTGATCTGTTTAGATTGAACATTGCATACATTATGCAATGTTCAATCTATCCAGATCAAACACATTTTTTTAGTAATTTTTTTTTTTAATATCTCTACTTACCAAATATTTAATTATACTATATAAAATCAAAAGAAAATATGAGAAATATTACATTGCTTGTTTTAAATATTTCTTTATAAATCATTGTAATTTTTTTAGGATTATGTTTTAAAAAACATGAAGAATAATTTTTTAGGGTTAGGTTTTAAAAGATATGAAGAAGGAAGAAAACGTGAAAAGAAAGAAAGAGTGAACATTATTATTTATTTAGATATGAGGGTATTTTAATTTTTTAATTATAATTACTTTTCAATTATTTTTTTATGATATTTATATAGGAAATGTTGAGACATTGATAGTCCCCCACCCTTAAATTCCTAAGCTAGAATTATGTTGCTTTTTATTATTATGGAGAGAGAGAGAGAGAGGGAGAGAGGAGAGAGGACTTGTTTGGCAAATAGAATACATAATGGAGCAGCCCAAAATTGTTGGCATCTCCCTCATTCTTTTGTTGACTTTGGGCCTTTGTGAAGATCCACCACCATGGCCCAAAAGATTCCAACGGTCCATTTCCTCCACTATAAAGTTTTTTCAGGAAGGTGATAATAAAAACTAAAAAATATGTGAGATATAATTCAAACTTAATTATTATAATTTGTATTTTTTTTTTAAGCATCTATATATATAAACTATACGAGATTGACACATAAATCACTAAATTTCTTTATCCAACCATTTTTCGTAGGATTTCGGCACGTGGCATATACATGACATATTTTGAAGGGGTATTTTTGTCTACACAATCGAATTGTTGATATTCTCCTACACTTACAGAATTTCAATGGAGTTGTACGGACATAAAATACCATTTTAAATTGTCATGTGTATGTCACGTGTCGAAATTCGAAAAAAAAAATGGCCGAAAAAAAGTTTAACGATTTATATATTGACTCCATATAATTTATATATCGATGCCACAAATAAAATTTGATGATTTATATGTAAAATCACTAATAGTTTTGTGATGTTAATACAATTAACTTATTTTTTTAATATGACTAACGAAACCGTTTCATAAAAGTGCTTACTATTTTATCAATAAAATTTTAAAAATAGAAAACATACATAAATGAAGGAATACATAAAGTATTAAGTTGTGGATGGGGTTAGGATTTCAAATTATTATTCCTCTAATAAGTTTTTTTAATAAAAGAGTAGATTTTAAACTTATAACCAACAATAACATTATTAAGTACTTAATGAGATCAAAAAAATCAACAACAACAACATTACTTAAGAAATATAGATGATCGAAGAATTTTTTTAAAACAAAATAGAGGGTTGTTGCCAATCGGAGTCAAAACTGTTGTCATTTATGTAGTGAAATAATGCATGTTCGAACTAACAGTACACTATCTGTATTTTACCAATATATTTATATACAAACATATAGATATATAAATTATTTTTACACTCTTTAACACGTTGGGCTAGTCTTTTACTAGAGACCATAAGCCAAAGCTCTCGAATATGTCTTGAAATAATTGTGCATGATTTTATAAGCATCAATTCGTTTGAATATAAGGTAAAAATAGTCCGGAATATTCCACCAAGATTTATATCTGACTCATCTTCAAATTGACGAGATAACGCATCGGCCACTAAGTTGTCCTTACCCCTCTTGTACTCAATTGAAAAGTTGTATCCCATCAACTTATAACATTTTTGTTGAAGGGCAGTCACCACCTTTTGATCTTTAAGGAATTGCAAGTTAGAATGATCTGTCCTGATAATGAATTTACTTCCATTAAGATAGCTATTCCACTTGTGTACAACAATCATGATAGTCAAGAGTTCTTTTTCGTAAGTTGAAAGAGCTTGGTTCTTGGGGCATAAAGCTTGACTGAAAAATGCAATAGAATTGTGTCCTTGCATAAGGACTGCTCCAATACCCGTTTGGCTAGTGTCTGTCTCTAAAATAAATGGTTCTTTAAAATTGGGCAAGGTTAACATAGGAGCCTGGGAGAGCACTCCCTTCAATTTCTGAAAAGCCCCATGTGCTAGTGGATTCCACTTAAAATTACCTTTCTTCAAAAGAGTAGTAATTGGCTTTGCAATTATACCGTAATTTTTTTATAAACCTCCTATAATATCCGATCAATCCCAAAAATCCTCTTAGTGCCTTGGGAGTTTTCAGTGTGGGCCAGTCGACCATGGCTTTCACATCTCTATTTCAAGTTGATGTTTCATTTAATATTTCAAAATAACCATCACTCACCAAATATAAAAGATGACATCACCAATTTACACATGTCATTAATTAAAAATAATAAAATACAAATTGATAGATGATCCAGTTTGGATTTATGATTCAATTTATTATTGTTTATTAGTTTAAGTTAGCTCAACCTATTTAGTAATTGAGTCAACCTAGGATCTTAAAAGGTCTTAATAAACTTATCAAGCTCATTTGATGTAGTCTTCTTCAAACTCATAAAATTATAATTTGGTCCTTTAAACCCAATTTACTACAAAGTCCATCAATGTTCATTCGTACCCATAAAATAATGAATTCTATTAATTAATCACAAATGAATTATAACCAAAGATAATTATGATAATAAAATATATACAAATAATGACATATCAACCTAATAGACTGATCTATTTATACTATATATATATATAAGAATATTGATATATTTGCTTTTTTAATTATTGTATATATTTGTAGCCTAATTTATGTTTTATACTTTTTATTTTTGATATTGTTTTTATGTTTCTTGATATAATTTCTAAGTTTAAATGAAAGTTTTGTAAAAGAAAAAAATTCATACTAAATAATTTTGTAAGCTTTTAATGGATTTTTGAGGTTTTAGGTCAAATTTATCCACAAAACAGGCCATACTCGAACTATAAAAAATATTTCAAGTCAAATTTAGGCATAATATTTACACTTCCAACCTTGACCGACTAACAAGAAGCCTTGTCTGGCCTAGCCTAAACGTGGGCATAGTTCGGTTTTGTATATAGGTGAACCGGAATCAAATCATACAATAGACAATTTCAGTTCTAAAACCGCGGTTTCACCCTTTTTTTATAAGAAAAAAATTGTAAAATTAGTTTTTCTAACCAACTGTTCTACTAAACCTTTTCTTTTTTTTCAGCTATAGTTCTCAAATTGTGACATGATCTAAGCCTTTGGTTTGAAAATTCAATTAGAACTGTCTCTTCCAACTGAACGGCGAAGCCACTAACTATAACTAAACCGTGAAAAACTCAATTTTGGTATGATTTCAAAATCAGATCAATGATTAAGTCAAACTGTTAACCACTGTTTAAAATCAAAGTTATACACACATCTAACCTAATCTATTCCAACACCTACTTGAACCCCTTCATTTATTTTAATCAAATATACACCCTATAAATTTGTGATAAGTAGTAACAAATTCGTTATAAAGGACAATTTAACAATTTCAATTCAAAGTTATTTCGGCTTTTTGGGGTAAAAAAAAAAACTTTTTTCATGAGGGAATAACCTGTCGGTGGAGAAAAATGTAAGATGGTCAAAGAATATGATAACAAAGCATTTTGAATATCTGACCATATATTTGCTAATATATCTGATTTCGATTGATTGATTGGATATATGAATATAAAATTATTAGAACACCCACGTTAATGAATTTTTAGAACACAATGTTAATGTGGGATCCACGTATTAATACATTAATTAAAAATATCTATTTTTTTAAAACACACTTTTACATTAATTTAACATAAATCTACATCAATTTTATTTCAAACACAATTATTACATGTGGATCTCATTTTCCACTAAATTTTATTATATTATTTTATTTTAAAAAAGACATTTTTTATTGATTGCAAATTACATTACATTAATTACAATCATTAATCAATCATTAAAAATGGAGACAAAAATATATTCTTAGAACTTAACACATAGACTAATTACACAAAAATATACACTTAAAAACATACCTATATTAATTAACACACATTTTGTTTTAATTAAAAACACATCAAAAAGCATCATTTGTTAGTAACAGTTATTGCATACATCAAGGCAAAACTAAATCACAAAAAGCTTATATATATGTTCGGTTCGGATTATTAGATTCATATTCTGAGAAAATATTAATCGTATATTAATCCTTATTACATTCCAAAAAAAAAAAAAAAAAATTAATTCGTATAGTTATAAGGTATTATATGTAACTTTACTTATTTCAGTTAAATATATTGATTATATATTCATAAGATATTATTTATTTATTTGTAAGATATTACTTGTATATTTGAAATATATATTTTTAATAAAAAAATTAGTTATATATTTATAAAATATTAATTATTTACTTATAAACAAAGATGAAAATATGGGTATCGGTAGATATATCGATACTTTAATTTTATGAAAATATCAATGGATATATCGGTTTCGATGGAAATATCAATCATTTTTTTTAAAATATGAAAATTTTGCTAAAAATAATTGAAAAATATATCTAGCAATATACATAATATTATAATTAACATCAATACAGATATTAAACTTAAAATTTCAAATAAAATAATATATTTACAATAAATATAGAGATAAACTATTATTATATAGTATATAATATATATATCATAATCCTTTTATTAAATTAAAAAAATTAACTAAACTTAATTAAATTATTAGAGGAACCTAAATGTTAATGTGTTAACTTTTTTCAACAATTTAACTAAAATTGTTATTTGTTCTACTGATAGACAAAAATATAGATATAGAGAGATAGCTAGAGCTTAAGTTTGATAAATATCTTTTAAATATATATAAAAATTTATAATAAAAAAGAAAAAAAACATAAAAGAAAAGAAAAGTAAAAAAGCAAAAAAAAGGAAAAAAAAAGGAAAAAAACACAATTAATTAACCTAATTGAAAAGGAAAATAAAAAATAGAAAATAAAAACTAAAAAGTAACTATAGCACGTTGGTCAAAGAGTCAAAAGGCTCAAAATAATCGTTATATAATCGTGATATATCATTAGTTGAAATCAATATGTTAACGATATTTTGGTGAAATATCGAGACATATCACTTTATTTTTAAGGAAATAAAGTTGTGACATGATATTATTTCAACCCTCCCATTTTTGTGATATTTCAATGATATTTCACCGAAATATTATGATATTTTCTTCATTACTTATAATATATTATTTATATAACTAAAATATATATTTTAATAAAATATATTACTTAAGAAATAATTAATTATATATAAAATTATTAATCTTATAATCTATTGGATACCATGTGCCTGAGGGGTAGGCTAGCCCCTTCTCAAAATAAATTTGGTAGCATGGCCCACCCTTACGTAAAGCTGCTGAATATCATTTATTTAGTTTTTTTAACGTTTTCTCAATTTCTTTAAGATTTTTTTTCTTTCATTTTCCTTTTTCTTTTTGATTCTTTTTTTTGTTTTTGTTTTTAAATTTCTTTTGATATTCTGTACTTTCCTTGACACAGCGTTTTTCTGTTTTAAGTTCAATTTTTTTTCCTTTATGAAGTGATTTATTATTTTTTTTTTATGTATGTTGAATGTCATTTTAAATCTATGATAGTTAATATTTTATATTTATATATTTACTACACTTCAAATATCAATGTTTTTAATAAGTAAATATCTTTATAAATATAAAATCATAACTATTTTAATAGAATAAAAGTTTAGGTTGTGTTTGGATTAAAAAGTTTGAAGATTGAAATTTACATTTAAAAATATATTGATCCTGTTTTGGATCGGTATAGATTTAATATCCAACAGTTTCTTTTTAAATTGATGTTTGAACACTTTTAAATAAATTTTGAATATGCTATAGTTTGAATGGATTTAAATTTATTCATTTCAAACTTATATATCAAATAACTCAATACAAACATAGTCTAAATGTACAATCTTTTCTTAGCTCGTGTTTTATATATTCAATTTATTTATAATTATATAAAATAAAGTTGCAAAAAAAATGGTGTGTTTGGATGATTTTGAAATACTAACTTTTAAATTCTCTTAGGTTATACAATTCATTTCATTTAATAATTATATAAATATTTTTGTAAAATAAGAACTATATAAAATTATTGTTTTAAATATTTGATTATTTTACATTCTATTTGTATTGAACGGTTTGAGATATATGATTTAAAATGAATAATTGAAATCCATTCAAATCAAAATGTATAAAAAAATTATCCAAATTAAATTTCAAAGATCAATTTTAAATAAAAATGAAAAATTTCGAATTCATATTAATTTAAAAATTATCAATTAATTTTTTAAGTGTAAATTTTAAATCAATCTTCAATTCAATCACATATTTATTTAAAGTAATATATATAAAAAGTTGTGTTGCTGAAAACTAAAATCCAAAACAATAATTATTAATGTTAAATAGATGTATTGTATGTAATAAAGTGAAGATGTTAGTTAAATGATATGATATGTGTGACTCACGTGGATGGATATTATTAACCTAACATGTCTTTTTCTTGTGAGGTAGTCTATCTACACCAACATTAATGACTTATCAGAGTAGTGAATTTTTCGATATAATTTAGTGGAGGATCCCACCATCTTAATGTTTCCCTTTTTTTTTTTTTTTTTGTTCTGGCTATATTTTTATAAGATCTATGTTTCTTTTCTTGGATATTGTAAATTTAGTTGCATATTTTTGAAGGAAAAAATGAGTTAAATTGCTAGCACACATTGTTCTTATTTTCAATCATATTTTAATATTTTTAGATTTTATTTCAGTAGAACATGATAAGAAATAATGTTCATTTGTCTTATTTTGTGATTGTACTTTTATTAACACAAGATGTATGTTGTTGTATTTTGAGAATGATTTCCAAATATACATGAACATTAGAATGTCATTTCTTAACCATTTATTTCATACCGTTTTAATACGTATGTGATTACAATTTGCAAAAATTCATTAAACTATGCATGCTCAAAATATAAGATGTTTGAATTAGGAGAAATCATTGTATGAAGAAAATGAAATGATGCATTAATTTGTATTTAAGTTCTCTGATACATTATAGGTTGGATCAAATGTACAAAATTTCGTTGGATTGGTAGGGGGCTGACGATTGAGACCTTAATCTGTTCATATACATCAGTCCTTTTCCAATTTAAAGTATTAATTGTTTTGTTGCAGCCACCAATCAACATTATCTCCTATCTACCAAATGGGACAAAACAAAATAGACAATCCCTCTTTCAGTATGATTTTTATTTTTTATTCGTTTTATAGAAAGTTTTTCTTGTCATTTTATTCCAACTATTCTAAATTACGAGATAAAGAGTTTTTTGGACACAAATTACAAGATAAAGAGTTTATTTGCCATTATTGCGTAAACAAATCGAGTTGAATGTATTAATTTTTTAAAATTTTATCTTCAGTCAATTCAAAATCTTGAATCTGACTGAACTTATTTTGAACATCTCTAGTTATAGGGTGTTTTCTTTCTTTATTATTTGGTCAGCTTGAGTTTAATATCTATATGAGCTCAATGAATTTTGTTTTTTTTGAACAATTAATAATAATTTGATTTGATTTTTAGTCTCATTTCTCACACCAGAAATCCTTATTTTAATTTTCACGTCATCTTATATTTTGTTATATATAATAGTTTCTTGATAATATCATTAATATATTTAACATGTAATAATTGTCTTCGAACACAAAATTATTCTAACGCCAATTAAAAAAAAAAAATTACTCATACATCTCGATGCATCAACGAGTGGCTGAGAATGGGTTTTAATGTTACACGCACTTATGCCTTTGTCGACAGAAATTAATTATATATAATTTCCAAACCAAATAAAGCAATTACCCTTATATGGTGAATTTTACCTAAAGTTATATTTCTTTGATTTATTTTATTCTTGAAAAGAAGAAGTAGCCTCATAATAGAAAGGCCACTTTTGCAACTTGCATAGGATGCTTTGAATTATACTTTCCACTTTTTTTTAAATAAATCTGAAGCTTCGTAAATAAATGAGATAATCAGGACTTACAAATTTATTAACTCATTAAGGATAAACACCACTTTAATTTATATATTCCTAAATGATACAATATACATTTATGAACCTAGATCTTTGTTTTTAATCGTGTTTTCATTTTAGATTTTATTTTATTAATATTTATGATGTATCAAATAAAAATAGATGGTTAGTTGTATGGAAAGCCTTTAATGGCATTCGTGACTAGACATTCACTAACCTAATCATTTCTAAAAGTCATCTTGTATAGCTCAAAATATCACGAAAACAGTTTAGTATTCACATTGAAAAGCTTATCCTTCACTCCTATATTTATTATTATTATTATTATTATTATTATTATTTAAAGTTTTAATGACTTAAGGCTTTAAAACACGTTAATTATCAATTCAAGAACTAAAATATAAAAAAATATCACTCCATATTTTGAATGATGAAATTTTATTTAAAGTTCCAAATACGTAAAATCATGTTTAACATCACAAATTTTTAGTTTTAGTACTATCATTATTATATGTAACTATCTTATTTTTTTCATTATTTTTTCTTCACATACGTGAAATTCATCAATCATATTATTCAAATTATTATTTTAAAATTACTTTCAAAAAGTTAAGAATCGTGAGGCTGTCAAATTAAACCTTAATTTTGTGAATTTTTGATTAATAGTTTTATGTTTTAGATACTAATTGATAACCTTTTTTTTTTGTTACTATTATACACATAACTCGTGAAATGAAATATAAAGTAAATACCGATTTAAATAGAGAATTTATGTATAATTAAAGATTTTATACATTAGTCAATCATCCGTTATCTAATGTCTTATACTGTTACAATATAAACATTTCATTTTATACATTATCATCCTAGTTTTATGTACACACATGTGCGATGGAAATTAAAATCGACACTTGGAAGTGGATAGTTATCATTATTATCTGTTTTGCATAAGTTTAATAAGTAATTGAAATTAATCATAATTTAAAAAAGCAAGAAAACAACAATAATGATTGTTTTATCTCTATTTAGGTCAACAATTGAGATCATTGGATCATATACTATGAACCTGTGGTTGATATTCTTCCATGTTAGTTACAGACAGACATTTGACTTAGATTAACGTTAAAAAAATTTAAACCAATTATGATTTAACAAGTGCATATAATTAATTGTCAATCAGACCTTCAATTCAAAATAAGTATTATTCTAAAAATTAAGTTTTATTTCAAATTAATTGTCGTTCAGCTATTATTTAGTCATAAATTTTTATTTTCCCAAATTTACTCATAATTTCAATCATGGAATGATTCCGTACCTTTAAACTTATTTAATCTCTTTAAAATTAATTTACACAAGATTCTATAATGTTTTCTTATCTCAAAATTTTATTTTTATCTCTATATACTGTCTTGTCTCAATGAAATAAATAAAATGAAGAGAAAAAAAATCATTTTAAATTTGTAACAAATGGGGAGAGTTGATATTATTTGGGGACATTTTTATTTAATTTTATATTTCTTAATCTATTCGAAAAACTTTTGAATGATACTTAGGGAGTGTATTGAATTAGAATTTTAAAGGACTTTTTAAGTTGAAAAAATTCATATGGATTTAAAAAACTTTGTATGAAAATTTAGCGTATATAACAATTTTTCGTATGAAAAATATAAATATAGTAGTGCCATTTTAATTATAATTTATATTGTT
The DNA here is from genome assembly GCA_028654395.1 of Scutellaria barbata. Taxonomy (NCBI): domain Eukaryota; kingdom Viridiplantae; phylum Streptophyta; class Magnoliopsida; order Lamiales; family Lamiaceae; genus Scutellaria; species Scutellaria barbata. Next base: position 2,637,738 of record CM053644.1, read on the forward strand.
AGATAATTAGTACATACCTTGAAGAAAGGGAAGAACCTTGTGTTTTCTCTGATTTTAGCAGGTACACTTGAACCTGATTTAGCCATCAAAGTAGGTGCTATCGTGTTCAAAACTTTCAAAATCTTGTGAAAATTTTCACTTGCAGAAAATTATGATCGGCCAAATGTGTTACGAATTACACAATATTGAGTATTCTGACCAACAATTTGTAGGAATGATGTAAGCATTTCTTCAACACAAATATATCGTGTATCCTCTAGAGGTGTTTTTTCTCTAAGAATTGCACATAACTTTCAAAACACATCTGGATACATCCTATAAACTTGTCGAAATATTGTAGGATCATCATTTAATGCTCGGTGTATATAGTAATTTTCCTTATTAGTAATTCGTAGTCGACGCTCAATTTGTTCATTACGTATCATAACTAGGAACTGATCCAACACATGGATTAATGCTAATTGAACCATTAGCATCACGCAGTCCACTTTTTATAACATCCACTATCAGTTGTAACAATTCATCGGAATCCTCCTTGATCCAAGCTTCATAGTTTTCTTTCTCTTTTCCATTTCCTTTATTATTTCCTTGTGAATCTCCAATTTGAATTACTAAAAAAAAAGTAATGGGAGTATATACATGAAAATCGTTAACAAGTATAAAGACATGAGGGTGATTGATTTTTATATATACATAAAAAGATATGGATGAAATCATTAACAAGTATTACCTAATACAAACAAAGAGATACAATATATACATGAAAACGCCAATAGTATCTCCTAATTCAATATAGCTCACTTATTCATACATGAAAACGCCAATAGCATCACCCAATACAAACAAAGAGATACAGTATATACACACTATACATATTAAGATTTTTTTTTCCATAGAATTGCAGTATAAAGATAAAGGTGAAGAGACATTACCGGAGGAAGTATTTCAACAGTCACTTCAAAAGTCCTCTAAAATCTGATGGGTTTGGATGAGATTGTTGGTATTTATAGATACCACTAAAAAGTCCTTCAAAATCCATTTAACACAACAATCCTGTAAAATCCTTATATTTTTAAATACCAATGAATTATTTTTAAATAATAAAAAGTCTTGCATGAATGAATACCAATGGATTTGAATGAACTCTTTAAAAAATCTTGAAAATCCAGATTAAATATCAGTGAATTGTTTTTAAGTGACATAAAATTATGATTGAATACCAACAGATATTTTTATAAAAAAAAAAAATCTTTTAAAATCCTATAAAATTCTAAACCAATACACCCGTATACTTTTGCATATAAATGATCACTTATTCATACATAATATAATATGAATTAAAATAATAACATACAAAATTAATCTGTAATGATCTTCGGTTTCACAGTATAAAACCGAATAATTTCCAAGTCATAAAAGAGAGAGTGGGAGAGAGTGAGAGAGGGAGAGAGCAGAATGTCTAAGCAAACATACAGTGTGTGTTTTTGTTTCAAAAGGAGATTCAGGGTGAAAGAGGCAGAAATTCCAGCAGAAATCAAAGAATTATTCGAAAATTATTCGGAAAATGGAGTAATGAACGTCGAGCATCTCCATAGATTCATGAAGGAGGTTCAAGGCGAAGACAACCTAGGTTCCGACGAAGCTGAGGCTGTAATGGATTCATTTCTCCACGAACACAAACATCTCACCATTTTCCAACACAGAAGTCTTCACATCAAAGGGTTTTTTCGATATCTGCTGAGTGGAATCAATTCTCCTCTCCCTCATCCTCCCAAGGTATATATATATTCGTGTTCTTATTCGTGTGATTATGGGTAATTTTCTCATGCTTCGCGGTCCAGGTGCACCACGACATGAACTGCCCTTTGTCCCACTACTTCATTTACACTGGTCACAATTCTTACCTCACTGGGAACCAAATCAGCAGTGATTCGAGCGATCAGCCTATAATCAAAGCCTTGAAACGAGGCGTTCGTGTTGTTGAGCTTGATATGTGGCCTAACTCGACTAAAGATGACGTGGACATAATGCATGGAGGGTATGCAATATCTCTCTTCTCAACTCTTACATACTGACAATCCTGTCTTTATCTTCTTTAGTAACTTTCTTGCACAGAACGTTAACGAGTCCTGTGAAGCTAATAAGATGTTTAAGAGCTATAAAAGAACACGCGTTTATCGCCTCGGATTATCCCGTGATTATAACCCTAGAAGACCATCTCACTCAAGATCTTCAAGCTAAAGTGGCAGAGGTTGTATTTGTGCCTTTGATTCTTAATCCTCTGTTTTTTTTTTATTTATTGAAATGAAAAGTCTTATGTTAACTTGATCAGATGGTGTCTGAAACATTTCAAGACGTGCTAGTTTGCTCGACAACTGAGGATAATCAGCATGAATTTCCATCTCCGGAATCGTTGAAGAGAAAAGTTATAATCTCAACCAAGGCACCAAAAGAGTATCTTGAATCGAAGAGTTTGAAGAAAGAAGAAGATAGTGGCAGTGTGAAAGTGAATAAATCGAAGGAAGAATTTACTTGGGGAAAAGAAATCTCTGATTTAGCCGTCAAAATTGATGGAAAGTTTCGTGATGAAGAAGAAGAAGATCATCACGATGAGAGTCTTGGTTTCGAGAAAAATGCACAAACTGAGTATAAGCATTTAATTGCAATTCGTGCAGAGAAAATGAAAGGTGGGATTAAGGTTTGGCTAAAAGATAGTTCAGACAAGGCGCATCGTGTTAGCTTGAATGAAGAAAAGCTCGAAAATGCTGTCCTAACTCATGGGACAGAGATTGTTAGGTAAGAACTAACTCATTCATTGCTAATGTTAATTTTATCCAAACTTAGCGTATTTTTAGGCTCAGACATTATTTGCTATTGTTAAAGATTCAATCAGAGGAACTTGATGAGAGTGTATCCGAAACCAACGAGGATTGATTCATCAAACTTCAACCCTTTAATAGGATGGATGCATGGAGCTCAAATGGTTGCATTTAACATGCAGGTGAATGTTATTACATTAAACTAGAATAAGCTTGTGATCATGTTTAGGCGTGCAGGAAATGACGTAGTTTTGTTTGGTTTGTAGGGACATGGGAGGTCTCTTTGGTTGATGCAGGGGATGTTCAGAGCAAATGGTGGCTGTGGTTATGTGAAAAAGCCCGATTTTCTACTCAAAATCGGGCCCAATGGTGAGATCTTCGATCCCAAAAGGAGTTTACCGGTTAAAAAGACTCTCAAGGTTGGTAAATTTTATCCATTTTTTGCAGTTTCATCTCTGTTCTGGACATAACTGATGTATATATATTTAGGTGAAAGTGTACATGGGAGAAGGTTGGAATCTTGATTTTCATCGTACTCATTTCGACTTGTATTCGCCACCGGATTTCTATGTCAAGGTACGGAATTGTAATGATTACATGTTAGAGAAATGAATGAGTTCAAAATCAAGTGAAATTTTTGGCTGTGATGTTGATACATGTACAGATAGGAATAGCTGGTGTGCCTTGTGATTCAAGCATGAAGAAAACCAAGACAATTGAGGATAACTGGATTCCTGTTTGGAATGAAGAGTTTGAGTTCCCATTAACAGTTCCAGAGTTGGCATTGCTTAGAATTGAAGTGCATGAATTTGACATGTCTGATAAGGATGATTTTGGAGGCCAAACATGCCTTCCAGTTTCTGAGCTGAAATCCGGGATTCGGGCCGTGCCCCTCCACGATCACAGAGGAGACAAGTACCGATCTGTCAAGTTGCTTCTTCGATTCGAATTTGTATGAAGTTTTGTGTCTTTGTATTTTTCAAGAATGTTGCTACTGTACATTGACAAAATCACATGGTTTGTTGAGTTTTAAGGTTATGAATGGAATAAGAGTGAAAGAAGGAGGTTGATTTTTTGTTTAGTGTTTCTCAACTGCTACAAGTCCACATTCATGGAAAGGGTCACATGATTCTTGAGTTTGCAGTTAGATAAGGAAATCAAGAATGGTGCAATTATATTTCTCTACTTTGAAACAAATAATGAAGAAGCGTATTTTCTTACAAAAGACATGTAAGACACTGGAAGTGGCTTGATCCAATCAGGTGCTTCACATGTTCCGCTTTTGATCTAGCTTATATAAGAATATACCATGTTGATGTACATGAAATTTGATCTTCTATTATATTTGATATTACAAACTTATAATTTATATTTTAGATTAATTATTACTCGCCACATATATCATATTATATTATATATGATGTGTATTAAATATGATGATACGCCAGAAATAACATCAAATTTAATATTACTATTAAACCCTAGTAGATGTTAGGTGATATATACCATCCACAAAATAAGTGAAATGTAACATAAATTGATTTTTTTTTTCTTTTTCAAGAAATCAAACAATTACACGTGGTATGATGTTATGATAGATTAAGTATAGGATTTTTCATTGGGTTTGTCGCTAATAAAATGTTGTAGTATTATTGGATATCCTAAGTCACCCTCCCAATGATAATGGACTTTTCAATCATAGTACATTGAAATATTCAATTTCTAATCTGTTTGATAGACTCGAGCATACAAACAATCTGATACAATTGAGCCATGAATGTATAATATTGATAAGGCTTCAAATATAACATATAAATGACCACAAATTATTTTATTCTTTAAAGAAAACCTTTTTTTTTCTCTACATGAACAAAAAAAAAAAAAAGATATTAAACTGTTTAAATATTACAATGACATTCATAAAATAAATTCATTTTCAGTTTTTTTAACATAACTCATAATTGATTAGTTTTAATAGTATGACCGATCCATTGACTCATTTAACCAATGTAGTACACTTTTAGTTAATTTGTTTACACAATCAAAATAATTTGATGTGTTTAAACAAATTATATATATAATATATATCTAGTTTTAGTGGTAGAAGAGTTTATCATGCTATAAGTAAAGTACGTTAAATAGAGTATTTTACTACCCCTAAAAATATATGCACACACATACATACATGTACATGCATGGGTGAATAGATATTAGATTATGTTTTAATATCGTATTTACAATTCTCAAGTAAAATAGTTTTGAATATTTTAAAAATATGAAAAGTGATAGATACTAATTTATACTCCCTCCGTCCCTTAACACTTTGCACACTTTCCTTTTTAGTTTGTCCCCAAACACTTTGCACACCCAAAAATGACAAATTTTAACATAATCAACACCCTCACAATACACATTTATTTACAAAAAATGCCATTACTTTTTCTCACACAATACCATTTAATATTCAAACTTTTTCTTAAAAGTTGTGCCTAATTTGACCAGTATACCCTCAACCAAAAAGCAAATATCTACTTTTTCTTAAAAAGTGTGCCCAATTTAGTGTGCAAAGTGATGCGGGATGGAGGGAGTATATTTTATCAAATGTAGCATTTACAAAATTTGTTTTCCAAGTTCCAATAGAATTAAGTCAAATTAACCAAATCAGGCTAAAAAAGGAAAAAAAATAAAAAAATTGACTAAATTAGTAAAATACCAGAGAGCATTTAGTTTATTTTACTATTATATTATTATTGGTCCTCTTTTTTGGTATATTATTGTTTTATTAAATCTTTTAATTAAATCCCATACGCCATAAAAATTTGGGCCAGAGGCCCAACATCCCTTTCCATTTAGACACACAAGGAATCATCATAGTCCAACAGGAAAATAAAATTATTTTATACTAATAAAACTATTTTTTAATTTATTATTACGTAAAAAAGATTTATTTCGATATAAGAAAAAAGGAAAAAAAAAAGAGGAAAGTAAAATCTAACAATAAAACGTCAGACAAAACAAACAGAGAGAGAGAGAGAAAGGAAGAAGAAAGGAGAGTTAAGGAGGTGGAGGTGGAGGTGGTGGTGATAGACAAAACAGAGAGGAGTAAAGCATGGGTGTGGACTACTACAAGGTACTTCAGGTGGACCGCTCCGCCAAAGACGATGACCTCAAGAAAGCCTACCGGAAACTCGCCATGAAATGGCACCCCGACAAAAACCCTAACAACAAGAAAGAAGCCGAAGCCAAATTCAAGCAAATCTCCGAAGCATACGACGTAATTACTCTTGTTTTACCCTTTCTGATTCCCTCATCCTGTTTCTGATTCGGCTGTTAATTTAATGCAGGTGTTAAGTGATCCACAAAAGAGGGCGGTGTATGATCAGTTCGGCGAGGAGGGTTTGAAGGGGCAGGTGCCGCCGCCCGATACCGGCGGTTTTTCCGGCATGCGGGACGGAGGCGCACACACATTCCGGTTCAATCCGCGCAGCGCTGATGACATATTCTCAGAGTTTTTCGGGTTTACGAGCCCGTTTGGAGGGATGGGAGAGATGGGCGGCGGGTCTAGGATGGGCGGGTCGGGTTTTCCGAGGAGTGTGTTTGGAGATGATATTTTTGCTTCGTTTAGGAATGCTAGTGGGGAAGGGGGTTCTGGGGGTGTGCCGAGGAAGGCTGCTGCTATTGAGCGGATGTTGCCTTGCAGTTTGGAGGATCTGTATAAGGGGACTACGAAGAAGATGAAGATTTCGCGGGAAGCTTTCGACAACAGTGGGTAAAGTCTCAATCTTTGTTTACTTTTTGATTGGTTTATTGGCTTCATTGTTTGTGATTGAACTGAATTTATTGGAGGTAGTATGTTATGGAATTATGTTGTTGTAAATTGTTGTCAGTAGCAAATTTGGAAAATTTTGGTGATATTGACTTGATTTGTTAATTTTTGGCTTGTAAATGATCGGTCGTAGTTGTGTGGATGATGCTATTGTTGTAACTTTCGTACTTGCTAAGATGGTGTGTAATGCTTTATCTTTTCGAGTCATAGTTGGTAGAAGAATTCACTCTCTTGTTTGGTAATATTGCTATTATTTAAGATTTAAGATAGATTACTCGGAACTGCATGTAACGGAATGATCAGGACGTGTGACTTGTGTTCATTTAATGCAACAATCTATTGTTATCATTATCAAATTTGGATATTTTTCTGTATGAGATATATGATTTGGATACTTGGTTGGTCAATATGTGGAAAGTAAGTGATCAGTCTTGGCTGGCTGTCGGATGCTATTGTTGACACTTTCACATATGTTGAGCTGGTGGTAATGCCCTAGCCTTTTGCGTTATAGTCATTGGTATAGAATCTTCCTTGTTTGGTAACTTTATTTGGAATTTAAGATAGATTATATCGGACAATAGAAAGACTATGAGAAGGAGCTTGACAATGTGACACGTGTACACATACTCAATTCTCAACCGGTACTTGCCCAGTAATATAGTGCCTTCCTCCTAATGAGGTCTTTTGCCTTTATTGCTTGTTTTCTGGAACCCACCTTCATTGACAAGAAATATCCCAGCTTTTTGTGGATATTTGTATGTCCTGTGACAACCTCAATATAATATCAGAAAAGGAACCATTAAAGGAACCTTTGAAGGTAAGAACATCATTTATTATTTCAACGAGAAAATGCACTTAGATGAGATAGAAGTGCTCGTATATTGGTGAAAAGGCAAATTTAGCTGAAATTGAAAAAATTGGCTGATTTCTTTGGAATTTGTCGATGGACCTATCTGTCTAGCATTGAGAGAGATATACATGGAAATCGCACTTGAAATTATTAGGTTTTGTTTTTTTTAATAGATTCCTTGCTCCAAATGCAATGTCAAATCAAGTACACTGCTTCAAAGTCTTTGTCACAGTTGCTTCTGCTATGTACCCAAAATCTCATCTTCATTAGATCTTGCATGCAGTTGGTGCATAAAACTTCTGATCATAAGCAGAAAATGGGTTGTACCTGAACTTTGTAGCTAGCTGATAGTGAAGGGCGTTGTGAGAATAATTATTAGTGAGCTATTTTGGTAGTAATTTCATGTCGCTGATTTTCCGTACCTGTTAGATTTTCTCGTACATTTCCATATATATCTGAGCGGATACATCTTGAACAGATTATCATGGTTCACTTTCTTGCAATGTGGTTTTCGGGAATTTCAATGGAGAAGAAATTGGCCAGTCAAATAACAAAATACTACATATTTCGACCTACTATTGTATTGTTAGCTAAGCTAGAACTTTTGCCTCACAATTGTACGCAACTAGCAAGCTTCTCGAAGTATCTTACTATCTTGTCTTTTTCTTATAAAACATTATCCACTAATGAGGATTGTTATCTTTGATATCATCTTGACTCGTTTTGATTTGTTCAGATGGTCTCACCATGTTCTGGTGTCTCGTGTTCTCTGCTTTGCAACTGGCGAGTTTATCTGGTTCAAGGCCAGTGTTCTAAAAGGCACCCCTTAGACTTGTTTATGCACCAGGCATCCCTTGGCCTTGTTTATGCACCAGGCATCCCTTGGCCTTGTTTATGCACCAGGCATCCCTTGGCTTAGGCTACTCCTGTCTTGTCCTAAATTGGACCTGCCTAACAGGCTAACCCCCCTTAGGCACTAGGCCCTAGTCTATTGCCCACCTAGCACTCAAATACCTTATAAGACGTTCAAGGCCAAAACTTATTCCATCTTTTGAAACCTATGTTTTCTCATAATGCATTGAACTACAGAGGTCCAGAAGTTTTTTTCTGTCTGAATTTTTTTTATGGAAGCACATTTCCCTCTTTATGGAAGATACAAGCCTGGTGAATGAGTTTGGCTCTGCATGGTGCTTGGTTTTCGGCTTAGTTTTCTGCATAAGTATGTTGGCTTTCCTTTCTTGTTTTAGTCACCATGTTAAATTACATGTCTCAAGCTTTTGTATTGAATACAATTACTTTTCCATGCTTTCTTCTCTTTATCAGGAATCTATAAATTCCTTGTGTTGCAGAAAATGCCTAATGCAGATTTCCTATCATATTTCTTTTCTGGATCGTTGTAGCTACTGTATAGAAGCATTTACCCACAGGATAACAGTTTTTGGTCAATAAATCACTTATAACTATTATGAAAACCAATCATTTCTTGCTTGAACAGAAACATTGTGACTCTTGCAATACATGCTACAAATTTAGAGACGTTAATCCAACCATAGATGTGATCCATTTAACACACTTTATGAACTATGTTTGATATTTTGAGTGGCCAAGTGGCAATACTTGATATTGATCATACCTTATCTTGATTTTCGATAAATGATACTCTTGTATGAGTATCCATGGTCTAACATTAGTGATACCCCACAGTTAATACCATTAGCGTTATGGTTGAATTATCTATCTCTTGAGTAGTTATCAAATATTTCTTTTGTTCTATACATTCTTGCTTGCTCTAAGTGATCACCAAGATATTTTTCAGTTTATTCAGTATTAGCTTATGACTTCTTGTTTTCTATTATTTTTTATTTTCTCCTTGACAGGAAACACACTATGGAGGAAATTCTCACAATTGAAATCAAGCCTGGGTGGAAGAAGGGAACAAAAATAACATTTCCAGAAAAGGGAAACGAACAACCAGGCGTAATACCCTCTGACCTAGTCTTCATAATTGATGAGAAGCCTCACAGCGTGTTCAAAAGAGACGGAAATGATCTGATCGTCACCCAAAAGATCTCCTTGGTCGAAGCTCTGTCTGGCTACACTGCACAAGTGACCACCCTTGATGGCCGGAATCTAACGATACCCATTAACACCATTATTAGTCCTACCTACGAAGAAGTTGTCAAAGGAGAAGGAATGCCTATTCCCAAAGAACCGGGCAAAAGGGGTAACTTACGAATCAAGTTCAACATTAAGTTTCCAAGCAGGCTTACACCGGAACAGAAAACGGGCATTAAGCGGCTATTAACATCTTCATGAACATTAATAGTGGAGTAATCAATCTACCATACTCTTGTAAGCTTGCCTTCTTTTCTTGGTTTGTTTTATCCTGGTTCAGAATTTATTTCATAAAGTTTAGATTTTTTTTCACCTTAGATGTTTATTTATGAACTTATTTGGTTTTACAAATTTATTTGATCCTTTTTTACTGGGTTGATCTTGATCTTGTTGAAACCATCATCATACTTGTGTTTTCTAGCACTTGGGTTGTCGGTATAGCCAGGCGAACGACAGGCTGGAGGCTGGTGTTGGGTGGGGTTAGAAGGGGCTGATTCAAGGAAAGAAACAAGGGTAGGCAGTGTAGTGTCTAGGTTGGGACTAGAAAAACCAGGCAACATTGTGCGTTTGATGAATGGTAAGAAGTATGGAAGAACAATGACAAGTGAATAGTACCAGAATGGACAGGAATAAGACACAATTGTAGAGCAAGAAAGGAAAGTTAGGTTTTAAGTTCTCCTACATGGAAGTATTCCTCAATTTCAAGCAAAAAAAACCCCCACATATTTATGTTCAATTACTTCTAGGAATTTATGTCAAAAAGTACCAGGGTAGCTACCCCTCAATTCTGGTAGTTGAAAAAGTAACCAAATTGGTAAGTCAAGATTAACAAATTCATGGTATGTAAGTTGAATTTGTTATATTCAATTGAAGGCACGATCATTACTTCCCTCAACTTCGATATTATCTCGTGTCGAGATAAGTTATCACGTCTTTTTATGTGCACTTGAATTATGTTAGAATTTCTCTGTAGAATTCACAATTTTGGAATCAATTAAAAATATTAATGAAAAAGGTTTTTATTAATTAATAAATAAATCATATCATTTATTAACCTATAAAGTGATTGTAAAAAAAATAAATATAAGTCAACCAGGTAAAAAAGTAGGAATCTAGATTTAGTATTTCTTTATTATCCCCACGACCCACAAAATAGACTAGCATATTTCATTTGTCCTAAAGATAGATTTGTTATTATATTAATATAGTTTTTAATTTGTAATTTTATATATACTCTTAACTAAATGTGTATTGAATCAACACACTTCAACTCCTTGTATATTTTTGAAAGAAAAAAGGTTTCATTTTGATATATAAGTCTTTGATGAAAAATAATGATATAATAGAAATTTCAAATATTTTTTTAATCTATGTTTATCTTTGTGGGACGGAGATAGTCTCTTATAATTAGAATAAGTGATTAGGGGATCTCCTATTTATTAAAATTGGTAAGATTCCTTGAGTCCGTAAATTAGGGGATCTCTTATTCATGGAATCTTCTATTTATTATTAAAATTTTCTTCCAGATGCTATACCTTTATATTATGTTAAATATATCTTTATATTATTTTAGTTATAAGTTTTTAGCTATATCTTAACATATTTTTAAACATCTATTAATATCTTTCATACATTTTAGTTATGTTAGTCATATCTTTTATGTATTATATAAAGTATGATTAATATCACTTAAAGGTACGCATAATACCATATAAAAATATATATGTAATTGTGTCGAAATTAAGGTTTTTAGTGCTGAAATTAGGAGTTGTTCGACGAAAATAAGATTTTCTTTACTGAAACTAAGTTTTTTTTTAATTTTTTTTTAAGTTAAAGTATTATATAAATGTATGACTAATATAGCATAATAGTATGACTAACACAAAAAAAGAAAAATGCTCAAATTTGGGTTGGAATCGACCCGATCCGATCCGCAATATATGAATCTAAAATCCATACATTTATTGCATGTAATTGCAACTCAAAAAATAATGCCCTTCTGAAAAATATATATAGGCATCACGATCACAAATATTTATATCTTACCGTCTCACATAATTATATATGTGACATGGGACTTACAATCAATTTCATATTTCAATTTGTATACAATGAAAATAACCTGCACAACCAAATCCAAGCTTGAATAATTTGGGTTATATTTAAATTTTGTCCCTTTTCTTTTTTCTTTCAATGATGCGTAACAATAAATTCAAGAAACCCATGTAGAATCATGATCATATTCGAATTTACCTGCAAAGAGAAAAAGGCAAAAAATTGGACAGTATTTTTTTCAGGACTATTCGAAATAAATTCAAAATATTTGATTATTTTCGAAAAAAAAAAACTAAAAAATAAAAGAAAAAGGTCAAAAAAAGAAAAGCGGAGTATCAAAGCCCTGATCGAAGACTTAAAACGACGCCGTCGGATGTCTCGCCCTCTTCACCTTCCTCAGTTTTTCAATTCCACCGTTACATGCACACTCAGCTCTCCTCTCATCCTCTGTTCTCTCTGCAATTCCATTCAATTCTTTCAATTTCTTGATGTAAATTGTTAGTATTCACTCAATAAATTCTTAGATCTCGTTATTGTTATACATAAATGGCATCAGTTTCTTCGAGTCCTCGAACTGTAGAGGAGATCTTCAAAGATTACAGTGCTCGTCGCGCTGGAATCATTCGTGCTTTGACTTACGGTACTTTTCTGTACAATTAGTATCTATATGAAAGAACAAACTTGTCCGGATTTTGATGTACCTGTAAACGAGCGTGATGATTTCCTTTAATTTTTATTTTTTTTTCAGATGTGGATGAGTTTTACGGGCTGTGTGATCCAGGTAATTTCTTTTAGTTAAATTATAGTTTAATTGACTTTTAGAACTTAAATTCTTGTAATTATTTAATTTTATGTACACAAAAATTGGGTCTTCTTTATAATTGGTTCCGTTTTTTTTGAATTGATATCTGAAAAAGGAAGTTGATGCTTCTGTTGGTTTCGGGCAAGGGAATATGTAAGGTTATTCGCTGCTGTAATTGGGAATGGTGTGATTTTTTTTAGCTTGTTTTATGGTGGTATGCATAGCTATTTGGTTTACATGGAAATCCAAAGGAAGAAAGTATGCATCTTCTGGCTTTGCCATTCTTTAAATTGGTTGATCCTTATTGTGTGTGTGTGTTTGTCTCTGGGTAGTTGAGTGGTCTTCATTAGGTGGGGTTAATTTCTGGTAATCAAGCTATTGTTCAACATACAGTTTTCTTGAAGTTATGTTCTTGAGTATTTGAATGTGAAACATGTAATTTTGCTTCTCCTTACTGTCATTAGCTACTTGTACAAAATAACTGTTAATCTGTTGTGCATCATATTACCCTCTCGATGATTAGTGACCTTTCAAAGAGAGTAATTTTCTTGCAGCAGTTCATTTTCTCTTTGTATGCTTAATGGTTTCATTTCTCTAGTTGATCTTGTTTGTTTTATCTGTTTTACTTCCTGTAGAAAAGGAGAATTTGTGTCTGTATGGACACCCAAATGAAACTTGGGAAGTGAATCTCCCAGCTGAGGAAGTACCACCTGAGCTCCCAGAGCCAGCACTTGGGATCAACTTCGCCAGGGATGGGATGAACCGAAGAGATTGGCTTTCACTAATTGCTGTGCACAGCGACTGTTGGTTGCTGTCTGTCTCTTTTTACCTTGGAGCCAGGCTGAACCGCAATGAAAGGTACAAATTATACTCCCATGTTCTTGAAAACAGCATCCTATGATTTATTATGGCATTGGTTAGCTCTTTGTCTCATTTTCTTGGATGTTGCTTGAGCTTGTAACTGTTCTATAGGACGAAACCCGTGATTCCGTTTCTCGTGTGTAAAGCTTGAAAAATTACCATAGCTTCTGTAAGATATAGAGCCTAGGAGTTATATTATTGCCTTTCACCCTTTTCCACAGGAAAACAATTTCTAGAGATTATAAGCCATGTATCCTGTTTCAGGAACACTATTGTTTTCATTCAATCCAAGTTATTACTCTATTGGGACATGTAACCATTTCTAGCTGGAGAGCCCTAACGTCAGGTTTTTTTAGTGCACTGATTTTCTAATCTCCTCCCTCCTGCATCTTCAAGCCCTTTGTTTAGAGCCGGTTACTCCTGTTCGACAGTGGATTACTCCCATCTATTGTTTATTTCATCATAAACATTAGAAACATTGGTATGTTTAGAGAGGGAACAGAAATTATATATAGCTTCTACTGAGAAAACTTTCTGGTTCTGCCTAATATATTTACTGAACTTGCAGGAAGCGCCTGTTCAGTTTGATCAATGATTTGCCAACTGTCTTTGAAGTGGTAACAGAAAGAAAGCCTGTAAAAGACAACAAGCCCAATGCAGACAGTGGAAGCAAATCTCGTGGCAGCACAAAGGTAGGAATGCCCTAAGTTTAAGTTTCATCTTATTAATATATGTTTTCCTTTGATTTTATTCTTCCAAGCTTATAATATAATGTTCAGTTACGATAATGTCAATATAATACTTAAAGTTCACTAAAAGCTTTGGCATTGAGATCAGTTATCAAACAGTTAAATACAGCTGAAGAAGGCTAATATCTGAAAGCTAGCATCATATTTTGAGATGGTGTAGTTTCGGTTTAGCTTGTATTACATTTACATCACTGATTGTGCTTAGAAGTTAAATACTGAGCTCAGATCTTTACTCTTTTTTACAGAGATCTATTGATGGTCAACCCAAAAGTAACCCAAAGCTGACAGAAGAAAGTTATGAAGAAGAGGAAGATGAACATAGCGAAACACTGTGTGGAAGCTGTGGTGGAAATTACAATGCAGACGAGTTCTGGATTGGCTGTGACATCTGCGAGCGATGGTACCATGGGAAGTGCGTGAAGATAACTCCTGCTAAAGCCGAGAACATCAAGCAATACAAATGCCCTTCCTGCATGAAACGGGGCAGGCAGTAGTGGTTATTGGTTCAACTGAGGATCAGTAGTGTTAATTTGGTGCCTGACAAAGTAGCTTAGCAATATTGCTTTTCAACTTTCTGTAGTCCATAACAGTTTGTTCTGAAGGGGATGAAGCCCTGTCTTCTTCTGTACTTGGTGGTTTGTTTCAATGTTATAGCTTTTCATATAGATTCATTCAGATGCTATGATATTATATGGCTTCAATGCGACAATGCCATGTCAGTGATGTATCATTAAATTGACGAGGTTGAGTTACATTTGTTTGTCTTCAACTCCAAGTCTTTGCTTACTATTTCAAATCAACTGATATGCTTGCTATGTATCCATTTTCCTACTAAACAATGTACTCATGTTCTTTAGTTTATTGAAAAGAGTTCAAATTTTGGAAGCAGTATGTACTTGGTTCTAGCTCTCTCTCTTTGTCTGTTAGTTGTTTATTTTGAAATACCTGGAACATTGCAAGGAGCAAGGTTACAGCCATTAGCTGTCATGGATCGAAGCTTTTACTCCTGTTTGTTATTTTAGGATTCTTCACCATTTGATACTAACAAGGGAGATCTAATGTTGAATTTGAGAAGTTTGAAACTCTCTTTTATCTTACATGGTTTTTGCCCCTATGTAGCAGCTATTTCTTGGTATCTTTCACATCCACGTCACAACATCTTAGTTCCCATCGCCTGGATTTTCCTGTAAATTGCTTTTGTAGTTGAGTTAGTTATTTAACAACCCTTTTAACTGAGTACCACTCTCTCATGCCATTACCTGGCAGGGTTGCAGGGTCGCCTGGTGGCAACATGGGCTCGAATCGTGCTACTGGGTCGTCGAAGGAGAGGCTGAAATGGACAAAAGAGTTACATGATTTGTTTGAAAAGGCTGTCCATCAGATTGGAGGTCCAGATAGTAAGTACAATTTCATTGTAAGTTGACACAACATTCAAAAGTACTAATCTCTACATAGTTTTGCTAATTTTCCGTATTTGCTTGGATCTCATAGGGGCTACTCCAAAAGGTATTTTAAGGGCTATGGCAATTCCTGGATTGACTATCTTTCATGTAAAGAGTCACTTACAGAAATACAGGATGTCAGTATTTACTCGAGAAGACGACCACACAAGTAAATAAACTATCTTCTCACCACTTTTTCTACCAATCTTTTGTCCTAAGGAAGACACCCTTTTATAACATGCAGGAGGTAAGCTTGAAAGAAGAAGTGTATCAGAGATGCTTCCAAATTTCAGTGCTCTCTCGTGAGTTGATCCAAGATTAAATTCTCGTTTATATGCAATCTTGATTCATGTTTGAATATGTGATCTTTATTAATGTATGGAAATCTAGGGGTGCTCAGCTCAACGAAGCGTTACTAATTCAAATTGAAGCACAGAGACGATTGAGCGATCAACTTGAGGTAACTAATTAGTTTGTATAAAAATATGATCTTTGATTCTCTTGAAAGAACAAAACCAGAAAACTTCCTGCAGGTCCAGAAGAGCTTGAAGATGAAAATTGAAGCACAAGGAAGATTTCTCGATAAAATCATGGAAGAATACAAGAACAGATCACCAGGACTAATTAAGCCCATCAAGCCATATTCTCCAGTTTTATCACTGCCTTCTCTCAGTGAAGAATCAGATCAGTCAAATGGAAAGGAATTCGAATCAGATTCTGAAGACGTGGAAACGAGTGAAATAACATCGAAAGATGAGTTTCGAGCTCAAAAGAGGATCAAAATCCAGGACTATGTTTCACCACAGATACACAAACTTCCATCATATGATTCTGATTCACAAAATATGAACATGTTCTCTCTTGATGGGATTAATGGCAATTTATATGCAGATCAAGAAAGCAGCTTCGCGTGGAGCATCGGGGCCTTCTCGTCGCCCCTTTTGCCACCCGTTTACAACCCTTTGAATCAGTAAGAATAAAACAGTGTGAAATAAATAAGTGTTAACAGATTTGTGTGATTATCATGGCTTGAAGTTGAAAAATTAATGGTCACTCTGTATTACTCTGAATAATGACCATAATATGTTGTAATAAAATTCCAAGGATGTACGTTTCTGTATTGATTAATAATCACATTTTATTATTACCTTAAGATTTTATTTTCCAATTGACTAAATCGCCAATACAAATACATTTACTTCATATAAGGAAAATACACCAATAATAGACAAGCTAAATCAACACAAGATCATAAGTAAAAATATTAATCAAGATGAGGATATATAGGTAGTTATGATTGGTTGGATTTGATGAGGGATTCAACTTGGGACTTGCCAGTGGGGCCTCTTGTTCTAATGTGTAGCTTGTATTCATTAAAAGTCATGGCTGGAAAAAGCGGTGGCTCAGCCTCGGAGACCAGCGGCGCCGCTGGCTTCATGAGTAGGTCACCCTTTGGATTATAGAAGAAAGCCAGTGACACTCTCTCTTTCACTGAATTCACTATCACCCTATGTTCAACACTTCTGTATTTTCCATTGCTCACCACCTGCAATATTATTACATATATTAATCTACTTTGTATTAATTTACACACACACATATATATAAATTAAACATAATGCATTGGGTGACAGGATGAGCTGGCTCTATGACATGAGAAGAAATGGTCTAACAAATAAATTAAGTGTTTACTACTTAGAATAGACGACCTCTCCTAGACAAATAATCAACTTTCTATGGCCATGATTCTTTCTAATTTAATATTTCACTCTCTTATTTCATTATAATTGTGTACAGTATACTAACTACTAAAGTATACACACTTGGGTTTATATCACCTATGTTGTAAGTGTAGGTCAATTAATTTATTTTGGATGATTAAATTATTATATTAAATTCCTATTAATATGTATAACAAAGTAATAAGTTGTAGGAGGTAGCGATGAAGGCTTTCGTCGAGAAAGGTTGATGAAATTTGATTGTAGATTTCTGAAGAATCAACATACAATGGCTGAAAAGACCATGCAATAAAATTTCCAAAAAAAATATATATATACATATATATATATATTATTTTTTATAAATTTTGAACTAACTCTATAAAGGTTGTGGACTCCAAATAATTCTAATTCTACATATTTTCTGCACGTTTTGAACTCAATAAAACCATAGATTTATCGAACTTAATCCTGGATGTATCAAAATCAAATTTGTAAACGAAAATAAATAAGATGTTATAAGGTCAAAAACCCTCGATCAAGATGTGAATTATACTAGTATTGTAAGAATTTAGGGTTTTGATTTTATAGTTGGACAAACATGAAACACCAAAATGAAACAGAATTGTGATAACCTGAAGTTGATCGCCTAAGTTAACGACAAAGGCGTGGGCGATGGGGTTGACGGTGATCCATTGATCTCGATGGCGGACTTGGAGGCCGGAGACATTTTCATCAGGGAGGAGAAGGGTGAAGCCGCCGGGGTCGGAGTGGGGTGAGAGGCCGAGTGTGAGCTCCGGCTGAGGGCATTTTGGGTAATAGTTAACTCTCATGCATGCACTCATTTCATCTCCTCCAAAGGCTTCGTCTAGATACTTTTCATCTAACCCTAAATTTGTTGAGAAAATCTTCATCAGCTTTCCTCCCAGTTTCACCACTTCTTTGCTGTATTCTGCTACCAATTCCCTTACATACAATTTCATCAACATTAGCAATTTGTCACATTTTCATTTATTAATTGGTATTAATTAAATTAGCCCATAAAAAACTAAAATATAATAATATTAAAAGGAAATTAAGTATTAGCATTACCTGCATGAAACTGGTAACATAGGCCACTTATGGTGGTCCCTCATTTCGATGGGAAGATAATGAAGGAAAAAGTAGTCGCTCCAATCCAGCGACATTCCCTTCTCCACGCCGAGCCGGCTTCCATACCCTTCATACGTGCTCGGCTCATTCGCGTACTTCTGCTTTTCCTCCATCGCCAGCTCAAAGAACTCTCGCCAAGCCTCTCGGCTCCGAGCCATCAGCTCCTGGCTCACGCCGTGGTTCACCACCTGGAAGAACCCCAGCTCACGGCACGCGCCGCCAATGATTCCGGCGGCCTTTTTCCGGAGCAAGGAGTCATCCGAGTACAAATCCCGCAAGTCGATGACCGGAATGTTGACTGGGCTCTCCACCGGGTCGGAGAGAACCGGCCGGTTGGAGGGGGTTTTAACGTAGCGGTCCGGAATGCGGTTTATTCTGCTTTGGGATAAAACCTGAACCGGGACAACTGGTTCGGGCCAGATAATTGGCAGGGAGTTCATCATCATCTTTCACTTGAAGCAGGTAGCTAGAGAGACAGAGTGATGATATATATAGAGAAATAGTGATGACGGGTTAAATGCATCAAATCATGTCAATGTTGTTGCTATTATACTAGTTGGATGACTGATAAATATAATATTTAAATATTATATGTGTGATTTACCAAAAATCAATGAAAATTGGAAGTTGGAGAGAGACTTGTAACTCGTGTTTCTCACAAATTTGATTCTACGAGTGGAACAAATTACAACTTATTATTCAAAAAATAAAAATTGATTTTGTCAAAAAGAGTTTGAGTTTGGGTTGTTAATTATAACCGTAAATGATCTCATATATATAACTTTTGTGTTTTCTATGATATTCGTGACGTGAAACTACGTTCCTTTCATATTTACCTCTTTTTTATTTTTATAATTATTATTTTTTTAACGATAATTTTAATTTTATTATAAAATTAGGCGAACATAAAGTAACTAAGTAAAATCTTATCAATTAATAGACCACACACAAAACATATAGGCGCCGCGTACCAAATTTGGTGTCCTAAACAAAAGGACGAATAAAGACACATCAATTTCATTTTAGTTAAGATAAGATATTTTCCATAATTAAATGATGAAGAATTTTAATATCGTTTAACTTGAGAGGATTTTTAGCATCAAAACATTGAACATATGTATTGGTCTTCGAATATCTGAATGAATTATACAACGAATATATATAGTTTGAATATAATGTTTATTTGTATTCATTCAGTGTTTTTTTTTTAAATCTTGATATCAGGTTGATCGAGGAGACTCAGAAGATTCAAAGTTTGATGTATTATATAGTTGTGAATTATTAATTAGCAAATTAATTTGAAGAGGTTGATGTGAACACATTAAGTGTGAATAAGTTCATATGACAAATCGAATCTAATAAAGATGCATCTTAATAATAAGTATGACAACTAAGTTTGTATAAGTTCATATGAAATAACGTATTTAAAATATTAAAATATAACTATTGCATCAAAGGAATCCTGCTGATCTCGCTATAAGTTCATCTAGTGTATTGTAAAGTTGTAATTTATCTCACAAATATATATTTATATGCATAATGATAATATTATATTGAAGTGAATGTATTTTAATGGTGAAAATATCGTGTCAAAGTAGTACAAGATTTTATGTGTTTTCATTTCAATACAATTATATATGACAAAGGACTTTGAGGTTGGATCGAGTTCAATCATTGGTCATGCATGAATACGAACTAAGACTATATATTGAGAGCTACATGCCATTGTGTAATGCACATGTTAATTTTCTATGTCATTTGAATGCTCTTCAATTTATAGTAATAATAACTTTTCACCTATTTTCTAATTTAATAATGTTTTCTAACCCAACCTTTCTTCTCTTCTCTTTTTTGTTATGTATTGACAAGAATATTATCCTACCTATCAACATATATTAATATGTCTCTACAAATTCAATAAAATAATTAAATTGAAATCACAATATTTAAAAAAATGAAATCTTTATTAATCAACGACAAATATATTAAAATGTGTTCATAATAGATAGAGAAATATTGTTTTATGAATTGACAAATTTTAGTTTTTTGTCAGGTTATCTTAACAAGACTGGTTATTTATCTTATAAGTTATACCTTATTGGTCGACTTGATGAGTATTAATCTTTAGAGACAAACTAATTGTTTGCAAATGGATTAATTTTTGTTGGAAAAAAAAAAAGCACGTTGCAAATGTGAATGTAGCATTTGTAGGGTTGTTGAAGAGATGGTTGGGCCTATATCTCTACCAATCTGTTACTTTACTGATTTTATTCAGACAACAATTTTGTCATCTTTCAAGTTTCAATTCTAAGTTACAACATCTCCCACCCTTCACTCAACGATCAATCAAATCTCACCAACAACCAATCAATACTCACTATCAGACAATAAAAACGGCTACAATTAACTATTCTGTTGAGAAAAAATAAAATTAAAACTATGTAATTTTAATATAATTAACTATTCTGTTGAGAAAAAATAAAATTAAAACTACGTAATTTTAATATAGTATATAAATGAGATATAAATTTTGATATAAAAGATCCAATTTAAAAACAACAGATTTTTAATAATGAAATATGGTTTTTATCCATTGAAATAAGATAATATCCTTAGAAAGTGGGTAAAAAAGTATTTCCTTGTATAAAAATAAAAGGGTGGGTAGAACCCTCGTCTATATTCAACTCAAAGCTTACTCGAAAGCTCTGATATTAAATTGTTACTTCGACAATGGCACGAGGGGCTCTTGCGGGCAAAATGGTAAGAACCTTATTTAATTTCACCGATAATAAAAATAGATTACATAATACTTTTTTTGTAATTTACTATTGTGTAAGAGCACTACATGCCCAATCAGTTGCTAAACATAATAACCATCGAAAACCAAAAATCCCATTAAAGGTTTGTATTTTTGGTACAATTCAGCAAATTCTATCGCAGAGGTGTGGGTATTAATCACCCCTAAAATCTTGCCATGTCTGCCTTTTTTATTAAAAACAATAGAAAAAAAATACATTTATTTATGACATTAAAAGTGTACATATGGCAAGATCCTAGGGTTTGTGGGTAATGATGGAATCTGCCAATTCCACCCTAAAACCCCCAATTCATCGCATGAGCAAATCTCAGGAGGTAATTAAAATAAAAAACGTTATTAAATTCTTTTGATAAATAAATCAAATCTCAACTTATCTCTACCATCAATAATTGTAGGAGTTTTCAAACAAGTTGAAAACAATAGAAGGTCTATCTGCACCGGAAGTTGTCGATGAAAAATTGGAGTCCAAAATTGGTGAGTGACTCAGAATATTTTAATTACAATTTATAAGCAATCATATTTAAGAGAGAAGGTATTGGTCCAAGGGAACATATAAGAAACCAAGGTTCAATAAGAGAACGAAAAAGGCAAGAAGAATCATCTGCACAAGCTTGAACATGCATTAAAAGGCAACTCTTTCAACAAATATTTACTACAATTCCAAATATCTCATATTTAACTGTCAAAGAGAAACATGGGAGAGGTAATAGAGAAGAGAGAATATGATCAAACATGCAGCGTTTGGAGGGGTTTTGACACTGCAGGGTTGGGCTAAAAGGCATTGATTGTGCTTTACTAAAACAACACGCTGAAGAGGGCTAATAAGATGTACTCGCCTCATCAATAATTCTCATAGTCGAGCAACCAATTGAAACCCCAATTTAATACAACACAGGCCGCAAATAATGATAATGTAGGTAAACTCAATACACGTGGACAAAGACTTGATAACTCAAACAGGTGAAAGAGAAACAAACAACTATTGTATATTTACTCACCCAAGTTAATGGAGCCATCCTTCATCAACTTTATGCTCAAACTATTGAATCTCCCTCTCGAATAATGTCGAGATGCCTTTCTCCAATCTGTCCCGGTTTTCATCATGGCTGCGAACTCATCATAGCTGATACGTCCATCCTGCATTTAAGATTAAATATGGTGAGAACACAACCACATATAAACCGGTTGAACCAGTATCTAGAAGGAAGACCACTTTGATAACTGGAAAAAATACAATAACACCGATTTTCACCTTGTCTGTGTCAACCTCCTGGAAAATATCATTTGCCACATCTGTACAATCATCAACTCCATCTTCCATCAAGGTGTCTCGAAGCTCATCAGGCTCAATGTAACCATTCCCATCTTTATCGAAATAGGAGAAGGCCTTGTGGAGGTGTTCATCATTGGCCATCTTCTGCAGATGGAGTGAAATGGCAAGGAATTCGCCATAGTCCAAAGTTCCTTTACCATTTGTATCCACCTGTTGGGAAAGAAGATATCATCATAAGAAATTTGCAGTTGTCATATCTCCCAGAAAAAGTAAACATTTATTAATGTGAAAAGGGTTTAAGCTTTTCTATTGGTTATAAGTAGTAAACTTACAGCTTCAATGAGCATCTGTACTTCAGAGTCCGATAGTTGTGAATTGAACTTCTGTAATCCAGCCTTTAGCTCTTCCGTTGAAGCAACACCGTCATTATCTGTATCTATCTTAGTAAACATCTCTCTTAGACCTTCAACTTCTTCATTAGACAAGAAATCAGCAATAACCTAAGCAATGAAGCAGAATTACATAAATTCAGTAAAATCTGTAACTGGAAAAAAATGATAGTCATAAAGGTATAGGCATCAACAGACCCTGAGAGCCTTCCTCTTAAATCTATTCATCATTGAGAACTGCTTCAGTCTTGACTTGACAACATCCCCAAGAGGAACATTAGGAGCCTTCTTTGCATTTTGAAGCCAAGAGTGTTCTGCATAGGCAAAAATAAACAAGTTTAAGGAAAAGCATTGAGTACATTAGTCAGCTCAGAGATACTCCAGAAGTATAAATATTAACTTTACTCAGCATAGGCATATTACCCAGAAACTTTAAACACAAAATTGCCAGAAAAACTTGATAAAGCATATCATTGTACAAGTACAATAGGAGTATTATCTTTGTAAACAAGCATGTCAAGGTATTCTAGATATATCAAAGTTAATCAACACATGCTGACAAAATATCAGGGAACTGGATATCTTCAAACTAAGCATGATA
Organism: Scutellaria barbata; assembly: GCA_028654395.1. Taxonomy (NCBI): domain Eukaryota; kingdom Viridiplantae; phylum Streptophyta; class Magnoliopsida; order Lamiales; family Lamiaceae; genus Scutellaria; species Scutellaria barbata. Next base: position 2,661,208 of record CM053644.1, read on the forward strand.
CAAAAGTTTAGAGATGAGACAGGGAAAAGACTTGGTCATTCATTAATCATTAAGAGCATTTAAACAAATCATCACAAAGAAAAAACCAGAGAAGACAAAGTTAGCATACCTAGAACTTGCTTTGCAGTCAGCCGAAGCTTAGGATCTGGCTCCAGCATCTGTTTTACAAGGCTCTTCGCACACTCGGATATACTTGGCCATGGTTCACGCTCAAAGTCTATTTTCCCACGTATGATGGCCTGAGCAACACCTTGTTCAGATTCTGTGTAAAAAAAAAAAGTTGCTTAAATTATACCCCAAGGCCCAAGTAGTTCATGGATAGTAACATTTGTTGATATAATACAACACAAAGAAACCATGAAAAGAATTCAAAGAAATGTGTTGTTCATCGGGGTAAAATGAAATAAAAATGTCATTATGTAATACCAAAGGATACGTGAAACATTAGGAGAAAAAAGTGAAAAACAAAAAAAAATTAAAAATAAAACAAACTCCAAAAGTACAGGTAAGTGCCATAGCAACAACTGTGTGTGTGTGTGAGAGAGAGAGAGAGAAAGAGAGAAGGACAGAGAGGAGTACATGGAAGTCTATGTTACCTGCCCAGAAAGGAGGAACTCCACACAACAAGATATAGAGAATCACCCCAGCACTCCATATGTCTATCTCCGGTCCGTAGTTTCGCTTGAGCACCTCTGGAGCCATATAGTAAGGGCTTCCCACAATTTCAGAGAACTTCTCACCTATAATAAATTAAGTGGATCAAAGAAAGTATTTAGATAACTACCACAGTACAATTCATATCAGCTTGAGCAAAAACTTTGGGAGAAAGCATTTAGTCCGCACCATGGAATCAAATATCAATGCTAATAGGATTGCAAGGTATTCATAAGATACATAGGCATCTTTAATAAAGCTAAAACAGACACATCAAAAATAAGTTGAACAAATACATGATAACTATACAATCCTAATAGACCTTGCATGATCTGCTTTGTTGAGATATTTTCATCTGCATTCAGAAAACCTTCAGACAGGTTTGGTGGAAAAAAAAAAAAAAACGACAGGCATCTAACTACAGAGTACAATTGCTCTAAATTCAATTTTTCTCATTCATGTCAGTGGGGTAGGTCATGTGTTTGCTTATTCTAGTTCTAAAGCAAAGGAGGGAAGTTGAGAACAGGCCCTACAGCAGGATATATTTCATAAATCTATAGGTGATAATAAGCATCTAGTTTAAGGCATCATGCACCAAAAAAATTCAAAGAACAAGCAAAAGGCCTCAACAGACACCTTCCTCCAAACAATAGAAAAATTCGACAAGGGAAAACAGAGGTTTGTGGAGGTGTTTGTTATAGAGCATTCAACATTGCTCATGATATCAAATTGAAGGGGTAGCCCAGCATCCTGAAAGAAACATGATATGATGACCAAATATGACAACCATAATTTTAGACACACATGTTATAAAGTAGAAGCCATATATGCAAACGAACTAAATTATACAAAGTAATTGAGTTCCGAATTAGATTTAAAATGAGGGAATTCAAAAGCAGTTGTTCTACCTCAAAAGAACTAGAGCTACTTTAAATTTATTAATAATCTAATGGATCTATGAGCCGCGCATCTTATGTTTCAGGTCACATTCACAAACTCAATTTAATTTCATTATATTATTATATTAGAAGTTATAGTCATAGTTTGTCCATTAAGTACAGTGGAACTGTGAACAGAATCTTCTAATACGCCAATGAAATTACAAATTCAAACACCATATACAGATACCCTCCTATTCAAATCAGCAGACAAGCAAATATTAATGTGTGGTGTCAATAATGATTAAGCAAAGATCTTTCTTAGCATCAAAGAACTTTACTTACCTGGCTTGAAGAAGATTGACAGGCCAAAATCAATTGCTTTAAGAGGCGAATTCTCCTTCTTACTTGCAAACAAAAAATTCTCTGGCTTCAAGTCCCTATGGATCACCCCATGCTTGTGGCAAAGCTGCACAACCTCCACAATTGTCCTCATAACTGCAGATGCGGCCCGCTCAGTGTAATGCCCACGAGCTACGATCCTATCAAACAGCTCCCCACCCTCGCACAGTTCCATCACCAAATGCACTGCATTCTCGTCCTCACACGCCTCCCTAAAGCTCACGATGCTCGAATTCTTCGGCAAGTGCTTCATTATCGCCACCTCTCTCCTCACATCCTCGATATCCACCGCCGTTCGCAGCTTCCGCTTCGAAATCGACTTGCAAGCTAGCAGCTCTCTCGTTTCCCGGTCAATGCACAAATAAGTCACCCCAAATTCACCGCGGCCCAGCTCTCTATCGATTAAATACTTCTCCTCAATGTTATCCTTCTTAACATCCGGTAAAACGGTGATTGCTTTCTTAACGTTGGCGGAGGATTTCTCCTTCCGGGCGCGATCGTGGCCGGAGAAGTTGGTAGATTTGACATCTTCTCTAGCGACAGCCGCCGGAGATCTGCAGCAGTTCCCCATCCAAATCGGGATTTAAGCCTGGTAGCTTTAATGAAAGAAAAACCCTAACTCTACTTGCAGTAGCTAGGCTTTCACATGGTTGGAATGTGAAACCCTATCCCTATTCGCTGTAGAGTAGAGCTTAGGGACGATAATGCGAGTGATTTTTCACACAGAAAGAGTGAAATCTGTGTGTCTGAGCGTGAAAGGGAAAGGGGTTTTTCACTCTGCGATTAGTGGTGGGAACGCAGATGCTTTTGTAGAGAGAGGGATCTTTTCAGATTTTTTTATTCCGTTAAAATATAAACGTCTAAATATATAATATAAGAGAGGTCTTTTTAAAATTTCATTCCCGTTAAAATAATAATAAATAATTTGTACACACACATAATGTCTCTCTGTATCAGTGTGTAATTATAAAATTAAATGTCCATATACGAAGGTATTGATTTGAAACGATAACGGAATTTAGTTTCAGTTAAAGTGAAAGCGAAACGGGACGGGAATGAGCTGGCGAGCGCCGCTTGCTTTCGAGACTAGAGTTGGGATATCTGCATTTTAATTTTTAACCATACTTCAACATTCAACTCTTTTAAACCCCATTTCACCACACTCTTCTTATTATACATGACAATCGATCCATATTATTAAAAAGTAAATACTAAAATGAAATAATTAGTTTGGAGCACTATAACATTATACAACATTTATAAATTAATGTGTATTTGTTCGGTAAAAAAAAAAGATAAAGAAATAAAGGACATTTATGGCAATTAATTAATTAGAAATTAAGGTTAGGTTTGTTTTGCAGGAATTAAGAAAAGAAGATGTCAGGTACGGTGTCTCTTTCATTTAGAAGCAATAAATTAATTATCAGGGATTATTCTGTCTCACTTATTTGTTGTAAGTAGACATTAATATGGTTTGTTGTCTATCCATCTTCTCACATTCGCTTCCCTTCATAGACTTATGCTTTGTTTAGTCTCTTTCAACAACACACGGTTTCTTCATCATTCTCCTCTCACTTTTATATATCTAATTTATTTATGTACATCTACTTATTTAGAATGTATATTTAACACCATCTTATATAAGTTTTTTATATATTTATAAGTTTCTTTTGGTACTACTAGGACGTTAACAAGTTGAGTATTGTTAGGTTTAAACTCGAAGTTTCAACTTGATTCAAAATTGAATAAAATTATATTTGTAATGTTCGACTTGAAAAATAATTCGACAAACTTGATTATGACTCCATCTGACTTGATATCTGAAAAATATTTATAAAAAAATTTAAATTCCTAAAAATAAAATTAAATATTTAATGTAATTACAGGTAAAATATTAAGTTAACATATGCTCGATTGACTCGTAAACTTGTTGATCTTACTGAGTATTGATATGTTTGAACTCGAAATTGAAAAGTGTTCAAATAGCTTGAGTTTGCTGGATTCAACTATTTTGAATTGTTTTCTTTTTTGAATGGATCCTGCGTAACTTACAGGTTATTATCTTATCTTAATTATCTCATTCTATAAATTGATCAATATTATACCCAAATACAATTTTTGTGACTGAATTCATAATTTTATATCAAAATAGAAAACTTTTGTAAAGGTTTTGATCTTTCGGGTAAAAAGCTGGCAGTGGACATATAATTATTTTTGACACGATTATTAATAAATTTATTTTATTCAAAGATTTTATTTTCTAAGATTTTATTTGAGGAAAATATTCATTTTAGCATAAAAAATATAATTATATATTCAAATTACCATAATATATAATAGTATGCCACTTTCTACCACCAAATATAATAGTATGCCACTTTCTACCACCATTTTTGTCAAAGTCAACTTGATGATTGGACAATTATTATATTTTATTAATTAGTCAATTGTGAATTTTAGAAAATCATTAATTATTGTATAATTTTGCATCAATTTTCAACGTGTAGTAATTTCAATTGACTCATGAATTATTGTTTAATTTTTTTTAAATATATCCACGTGTAAGGACCTGTTGCAACAATTAATTGGGTTGTGACTATTACACCAAATTTTTTGTTTTGTTTTGTTCTCATTCTTCATTATTGTCTTTATTGAATTTGGCCATGCATGTCAATTAATTCGATTGATGACAGTGCACCAATTTTTTTATTTTTTCCTTCTCATTATTAAGTGTGAATTCACTTTATACTGTGAAATCACATGTAATTTTCCTCCGTTTGTTCTTCTATATAGGTTGATAATTTCAGTAGGAAATTATCAGACAACATTTTGAAGAACAAAATATTCGAGTATTTTTTCCGACATTTTGGCTCTTGGAAGAGTGGAAAAATTATTGTTGAAATAAGAAAGGTATGTTTACTAGTTAATAATCCTCATTTAACCCTATTTTTTGAGAAATTAGGTTTAATTTGTTTTCATATATGCTTGAATTGATGTTTGGAATGGTTAAACGTGTTTAATTTTTCATTTGATAGAGTTAATTTGTTTGAATATATGCTTGAATTTATGTTTGAAATGGTTAAACGGGAAAAAATCGACGTTTGGAATGCAATAAATTTTGATTTTATAGTGATTGTATAGAATAATCACGTTTAACACTGTAATGATAGTGTTAAACGTGAATAAATTGAAAATTCACGAGTAACCCTATAATTGAAGTGTTTTGAGATAGAGGGGTATTTTGGTAATTTGGTCAAAAGGTTGACTTTGACCGGGACTCACGACTCCCGGTGAAGGGTATGTCGTTGGTGATGACTCGATAAAAAAATATGATGAAAAGAAACGGGATAGAAAACGAATCGAAAATTCACGGTTGAGATTTTTTCCCGGCAACGGGGAAAAAATACCCGTCGCCTCCCGGCAGCTGCCGAGAATTCTCGGCAGCGGGGGCACCCATGATCGGCAGCTGCCGAGTTTTCTCGGCAGCTGCCGATAACGGGTGCCCAAGCTGCCGAGTTTCCTCGGCAGCTGTCGATAACGGGTGCCCCCGCTGCCGAGATTTCTCGGCAGCTGCCGATAACGGGTGCCCCTGCTGCCGAGTTTTCTGGGCAGCTGCCGATCACGGGTGCTCCCGCTGCCGAGTTTTCTCGGCAGCTGTCGAGCACGCCCGCCCCCGCTGTCGAGAAAACTCGACCACACGGGGCAACACGTGATTTTTTCAAAATTCACGTGTAACCCTATAATTTTAGGGCTACACGTGAATTTCACGTGTAGCCCTATAATTATAGGGCTACGCATGAATTTTGAAACAAATCACGTGTTGCCTTGAAAAATTCACGTGTAGCCCCGTGTGGTCGAGTTTTCTCGGCAGCTCCCGTCACCTGTCTCCCGTCGGGCGTGCGCTCCCGTCACCCGTCTCCCGTCGGGCGTGCGCTCCCGTCACCCGTCTCCCGTCGGGCGGGCCTGCTCCCGGCACCTGTCTCCCGTCGGGCGCGTGCTCCCGTCACCCGTCGCGTCCGCCCCAGTACCGCGCCTCGTTTTTTAAAATCCCGTTTAAAAAATATAATAATTAAAATTGGACAATTAAATTTCATATTTCATTATTTCCCCTTTAATAAATTTATTTAATCTCCGTTTAATAATCCGCACGTACTAAAAATAATTTCCTAATCCGGCTTGCATAATATATACGTAATTTCAATTTAAAAATTAATAATCCCAATTTCAGAATTAAAGTAACATAATATCGTAATCGAACTTAAATTTTTGTACTAATTTTTTTAATATCCGTTTATTAATCAACACTTAATTTTGAAATAATTTCCTAATATTTTATAAATATTATGTACATATGACTGAAAATAATCCTCTTTAATAATCCCCATTCCATAATTTTAACAACATAGTTTCCTCGACCCGTTACGATTTTTTTTTCCATTTTTTTGGGCTCCTTTCAATATTCAACTCTTCACTCATTAATTATTTTCTCGAAAATGTCATGATCAAAAAATTGTATAATTATAATTGGACAATTACATATCATATTGAATTATTTCCCCTTTAATAAATTAATTTAATCTCCGTTTAATAATCCGCACATACTAAAAATAATTTCCTAATCCGGCTTGCATAATATGTACGTAATTTCAATTTAAAAATTAATAATCCCAATTTCAGAATTAAAGTAACATAATATCGTAATCGAACTTAAATTTTTGTACTAATTTTTTTAACATCCATTTATTAATCAACACTTAATTTTGAAATAATTTCCTAATATTTTATAAATATTATGTACATATGACTGAAAATAATCCTCTTTAATAATCCCCATTCCTTAATTATAACAACATAGTTTCCTCGACCCGTTACGAATTTTTTTTTCTCGGTTTTTTTTGGTCTCCATTCAATATTCAACTCTCCACTCATTAATTTATGTTTCTAGGTTAAACCAACATTAGTTGTTCATAACACTGAGTCATGACTTCCATAATTAATTATTGTTGGTGTTTAGAATCGGCTATAGTTGTTGTTTTATTTTATTTGTTACCAGTTATGTGTTGCCTATTACGTGTTTCATGTTTCTCACCAATTTTTTTTGAATTTTTATGCAGCATAAAAAAAAATGACTATTGAAGTTATTGTATGGTACGGTGGCTATTGGGAAGGTTTAGAATACACGAACGGTTTTGAAGAGGTCATTCACCTTCAGGAACGAACCCTATTTCAGTTATTGTCTTCCATTCATCAAGTTGTGGGTGCCGATATGACGCAGTGGGGTTATACGATTCACTCGCTGCTCGATTCTGCCGGAAGACTGAGGAAGATAAAAATAAAAAATACAGAAGTTTTGCAGCGAATTTTGGCCCAAATCGATGGGGCTCTTGTTGTTTTCGTTAGTTTGACGAGGTTGAATGTCGGAGTTTCAGGTGTTGTCGTGTCCCCCGAGTCGGGAAATACACTCCCTAGTGTTGGATCGTCTTATTCAGACACTCCAGAACACCATGTCACCCCAAATGAGTACAGTCAACCCAGTTGGGAAATTAGTCCATCGTTTTCTTCAACCCAAACGGATCCACCTTCATATGTCTACACCGACCACGGTCCCTATTTTGCTTCGGTTCTCCTTGGACTCCAATCCGACCCGGGTTTTCACGCAAGATGGGGAATCCCCACTGAAAGTGACACTACTCATTTTGCCAGTTCATCCGGAATGCAGTGGGATCCTTCACCACCGGAGCATGATCGAAATGACTTTGGTGGCAGACTCGATCTAAATATGGACCTTCACAGTGAGGGACATGAAGCTGTACAACCATGTGAACAGTTTGCTGAAACAACATCTGTAGGTGCATCCGATCGGGAAGACGATGGTGAAAGTGGTAATCGTGCTCCCTTCAGTATTTATTACAAATTTTGAGCTTCGTTAATGTAATGTTTCATTATTTTTGATTACGATATTATGTCTACAGGTTCGGACGATTAAGGCGATGATTTTGAATTCAATACTGATTAGGAGAATGCCGTGGATGCTGAGCAACGAGAGAAGTATGAGGAATTCTGTTCGTATATATTACGACCGGAGTGGTCTATCCCCCATATGTGGGAGACCGAGCTACCCACGGCAGGACAATTAGAAACCGATGAACAGGTAACGTACGTGCTGCAAAAAGGCTCCACCTTCTGCAGCAAGGAGGAGCTGCAGACTACTGTTGGGATGCACCATCTGGAAAACAAAATACAGTATCGTGTGGGTCATTCCGACACCAAAAGATGGTCTGCGCATTGCCCACACGAAGACTGTAGTTTCATGATATTTGCGACACAAAAATATGGGATTTGGAAGATCTCAACGAGTGTCTTGCAGCACAGTTGTGCGTCGGATCTAAACCATAGGTCTCCACTGCGCCTTCCTTCTAAATTGGTCGGTGCATATTTCGCCGACACACTGCGCAAGGAAAAATCGACCATCGGGCCGAAAGGGATCATTGATGAAATAAACCGGCGGCATGGGTTGACACTAAGTTATAAGTCAGCTTTGAAGGCGAAATGCCATGCCATGTTCCTCGCCTACGGTGATCCGAAAAAATCCTTTTGGAACTTGCCATCCTACCTGCAGGTGTTGAAGGACACCAATCCTGGTTCTTATACAGCCTTGGAGACCGACGAGAGTGGAAAATTCAAATACGTGTTCTACGCCCTAGCGGCCTCAATAATGGGATTTGTTTCATATGCACGGCCGGTAATTGTGGTGGATGGATGTCACTTAAAGGGTTTGTATAAGGGAATCGGATTTGTGGCAGTTACTCAAGACGGAAATGATCAAATATTTCCTCTTGCAATCGGCGTTGGAAACATTGAAAATGATGAATCATGGACATGGTTTCTACAAAATGTCCGTGCGGCTTTCGGATGCCCAGATCACCTCCTTATTGTGTCCGATCAACACCGGAGCATTGAAAATGCCATCAACATTGCCTACCCAGAGGCGACTCATGGGCTGTGTTGCTTTCATTTACAGCAAAATTTGGCTAGGTATGGAGCACACCTGGTTGGACTTTTCAAGAGAGCTGCCTATTGTTATGATCGCGACGAGTTCGATAGGTACGTTAGAAACCAATTCACGCGCAAAGTAAATTTAGATTTTGAATAATCCACCTATAAAAATTGACCACATGTTTGACTTGTTTTTTCAGGTACATGAACAATCTAAACGCATCGGAGGTTCAGGGTGCGATAAACTCATTAAACAGAGCGGGGCAGAACAGATGGTCGCGCGTGCATTATCCGGTGCGTCGGTTTAACTTCATAACGTCAAATGCTGCGGAGACGTGGAATGCTCGCCTTCTTTGGGTGCGGAGGCTTCCCGTTTGTTCATTTTTGGAGGGGGCCCGAAAGATAATGGAGAAGTGGTTTTATGAAAGAAGCACGGTGGCTGAAGACAGAGAAGAATTCCTGACGAAGGCGGTGCACGATCGAGTCATCGAATACATAAAGCTTGGCCGACATATGACTGTCGATAAGCTTGGACGGCACAAATTGAAGGTCACGGATCGCTCGAGGATTTTCATCGTTGACTTGAACTCAAAAATGTGCACGTGTAACGTTTTCCAAAACGACTTGATACCCTGCTCGCATGCCTGTGCCGCCATAAGGTATGTAATTCAGGTGACAATATGGTTTTGATTCTTTTATTTGTTTCAATTATAAATTATCTTATATCTCTAAACGTACAAAATAATGCTTTGGCTGCAGTGTGGGGAACCAATCAGTTACTCAATACGTTTCTTCGTACTACACGACGGCGTCGTTAAGGGGAATGTGGTCTGGTGTCGTCACCCCGGTGCCCGACCCGAACGAGTGGAATGTGTGCGAGGAAGTTCGTAATGTACTTTGTCGGGCACCTGACAAACCAAGACAAGCTGGTCGTCCCAAGGGTAAACGAATTCCTTCAACAGGTGAGTTTTCAGGATGAAGGAGGGGAACAGGGCCCTGTGGTCTTTGTGGCGGTTCCGGTCATAACATAAGTAGATGCCCCGAACATATTGCGCGAATATCCGAAGATCAGCCCCATGAGGGAGTCGGTGATGATAATCAGACAACAGGGCAGCCACATGTGAGGACGAGAAGACGCAAGAAATGCAGTTTGTGTCGTTCAGAAGATCATACTAGAAGAAAGTGTCATCTCTATCAGCAAGGCAATCCTGAGGAGTAAGATGGCCAATATGTGTATAGTATGCCCACACATAATATCGTGCTGCAAATCTGACCCCTGTGTTTTGTACTCTGGTGTCCTTGTTTCAATTTGTGGATGTAAAATGTTTGATCACTTGTAGTTTTCGTAGACAAATAGTTTGAATCTGTAAGTCAGGTGAATATTGATTACGAACACAGGACTGAGCTTTAATTTCGTGCTATCTGGAGTTTGACTGTCTTTTTTCGTGTGCTTATGTATTGATTTGAATGTGTTAGTTGCCTTTTTTTGGAGATTTTTCAGATCATTTCATTCATCTCTGGATTTTGAACGATTTTACTATAAAAGTTTATGTATTGATTTGAATATGTTAGACCCACTTTTGTGGTGATTTTTCAGATTATTTGCTGTCGGGACGATCACGCCCAAATTTTTTTGCCACAAAAAAATATGTCCACAACGTAATAAAGCATGCAAACACTAATACATTGAAACTGACCCTAGAAATGGAAATCAAACTAGCCTAGTATGCTCTGCAACACTACGTCGTCGAGAAAAAGTCACGAGCAACCGTGTCCCCATCGGTACTCCATCTATAGATATCGAAGCCCATCCTTCGTCGGATCTTGTTTATACCCTCGTTCAAATAGGGTCTAGGCCAAATACGAGTTAGACAACACTCGATGGACATGAGGGCATATATGGCGCAAGAACTGTTGTCCGTCTGTACATAACATTTGACCTCTTCTCCTGTGTACAACTCATACTCGGGGGGCATGGAAAACTCGCGTAAGCCCTCTTCTCGTCTTCGATCATTGAAGGATGCGTACTCAAATAGAGCTGGGAGAACACGTCTCAGTGGTAGTGTCTGTACCAGCCGACGTTCCTCATTCTCCTTATCGTACGTGTGCCGCATGCTATCATACATAATGACACGTCCACGGTAAAGCTGAATCTCAACACCACCCAATGCTGGTTCATATTGAGCACTGTGAGGACCTGCACCCCAGATATTATTAGTAGGTATTATAGCACATAATTTCTCGACGTATTGAATGAGAACATTTTTAGTACGAGTATAGTAATAAATTATGCTCACACTATCCACGTAACTCCACCATGGTCTGATGCGGTGCCACCTAGGCATGTGACCTCGGAAGTAGGGCATTAATAGCTCTAAAGATACAGTTGAGAAGTTCTCCCTTTTCGGCGTGATGTTGTCCCTAATATGCTCGGGCTCGCCGGCGTGCGCTTCAGCGTAAATGGCCTTGCATTTTTCCTGCTTTTTCAATTTGCAGGTGCAGGTTAGTACATTTAGTTCGAGCAGGACCCGTTAAGAGTAATAGTAGGAGAAAGATCATTACAAAAAAATGTGTGTCCACTATCTGTATCCTGCCAGCCCACTTTTCATCGCGTTCGCACTGGACTGGAGGATGCCGAGGTATGCATCAATCGGCTGTGTAGACAAGGACCAACCATTACGATAGACTCCATTTCAATCAGACGTGAGTTATAACAATGTGAACTGGCGGCGATGTAAAAGATTTTGTAATAACAATACGAACCTCAAAATCGACGTCCACATCCGGGGCCACGAATTTACTGAAAAATTCCGGGTTCTCGGTGCAGCCGGACCCCACATTCAGCCTGAAATATGAACATGCACATTAGTATGTCATTCATTAGCAATAAGATATTATCGAGTGACGAAATAAGAAAGGGGACAAACTCGGCGGCGTTTTTTCCGCTGGCCATGTATCGCTCGAACTCCTCCTCCTTTGCCTTCTTTCTTGGTCGTCTTTCATTCTTTATGAACGGGCTGAGGACATATTTACTCGGACCTCTCAGTCTAACACCATGGATGCCGGTACTTGTACTAGGCAAAATATTTGAAGAGCTGGCAGCCTCTGACCCATCATCCTTACTTCCGGCAGTCGGTGTGGTCTCCAACTGGGTCCGTCCTGCTGTAGAAGTCCCCAAATCGAAATGAATCGGGGATATGTGTCCCTCGGGGTGGATCTTGTCTGAAGGTACGACGGGAGTCATAGCAGTGGGTACATCGCCATGTGGAGGATAGAAAGACGCATGCCATCTGGATGTAGGATGAGAAGGGTAATACTGCTCGTCCGGTGGGTAGAACTGCTCGTGGTAGGAGGGTCGATTGTTGTAGTACTCTGAGATCCCATACTGGATCATGTTTGGAATCTCCAGCTCCAAACGCTCATACTCCTCACGTCTTCGCTCATCCACCTTATTGATCCTACCATCAACGTATGATCGAAGCTCAGAGAACTGGTCACCGACATACCCTCGTAATCCCGTCAGGCCTGCATTCATTGATTCCAACCCTGTGCTGAACATGTTCCTGAGCTCATCAAACATCACACCAACAGCAGGTGCAGAAGAATCTCCATAACCGGTGTGTGAGGGACCTGCCTCGTCGACGATAGGGGTGGTCTGGGGGGGATACGATGGCGACTGGAAACCACCGAAATCATAACACTGCTCGTGATATGGGGGACAACTCTCGGTCGGACGGGGAGGTAGGCCGTAATCACTCTGCAGCGGAATGTCATGCAGGTCCAGAGAGACAGGGACATCAACATAAGCCGGTGCGAGATCCTCCTCCCCCTTCTGTACCCCCAATCCGTCATCGGACGACACGTGTGGCTGCCCACCTCGTCGAGAACTCTCGCCTGCAGTCAATGTGGGCTGGCGGGACCGCGTAGTCCTCGATGCCTGGGGGGCCGCAGTCATGCCTTCAGACAAGATGACGGTGGGCCTCCGTGGACGACCCCGTCTTGACTGGGTCGGCATCTGGACACCGTCTGCGAGATCATGATCAAGGTACTGCAAGTACGGTTGGCTCCTCTCACGACGCTCAACCCGAAGGTTCTCATGACACTCGAGACCCTGCAGTAGAGATAGTCACAATTCAATGTGTGAGTAAGAGAATTATAAATGCATGTAATCAATTAGAAACTTTGCATTTACGTAAAGGTGGTCTGAACAAACCTCATGATCAAGCTCCCTCGACACGTCCTCTTCTGGCCTTTTCGTCGACCACCTCAGAAGCCTCGGTAATACCTTATGAGACTTCGAAAGTCGTTTCCCGGCATATACACCGGTGTATGGAATCGCCTCAAAAGCCCATATCTGAAAAGATCGAAGAACGATTAAAGTTAATTGTCAAGTTCAATTATTGAATCATAATATGAAACAAAACCAAATTATGATGTTAACACTAACCATTAGGGCTAACGAGAATCCATAGAAGTGGTACGAGGGGGGCCTGGTTGCAGTTGGCGGGGGCAGCGAAGCTGGTAGTTGATTGATTTTGCCGAGAAGATGGAGATAAGAAATCTTACCCCAGGGAAAGCTCTCCCACCGATCCTCGTCCTCGACCAAATCCCAAACCCAAGGGTCAACTGAAGTGGTGAGTGGGTCAACTCCAAGCAAAATGTTGTAGAGGAGGATAATCTTAGCAATTTTCATCGTGTCATCAGCACGTGCTACGAACTCCTCCGCTCTAAACCGCTTAAGAAGATCCGCCACAGATATTCTATCCTCGCCTTTAGAAATTCGATAAAACACGCCATCCAACTGCTGCGGCCTCGACAGAACAATCGGCCTAAATGAACTGTCGCCAAACCGTAATCCCGTCACCAGGGCGAACTCAGTCCTACAAAATCGACAAAGCCGACGGTCTCCACCAATGTGAAACCACACCTCATCCTCCAGAGTATCGGGCCCACGCACCTCACGTGATATAAGGGCGTGTAAAAAGCTCTTGCAGCTGTCATTCTCAGTTGCCCAGCGCATAAAATGCCCGAAGCAGCCCGCCTGAAAATCGGTCACACAATCGTCCTGAGTTTTTTGGAGGATTTACCTTATGTATCCTAGTACTCGGACACGTGTGTATGAGTTAATGTATGCCAGCGTCCTCTGATACTCCGGACGCACCCAATCGACCTGAAAAGGAGAACAGAACTGTTGGTTACATTAATTCAAACATTAATATAGAAAATGAAATGACATATGTGAATAAACACCATGGACGATGTTTCATGAAAAATAAAGATATGAAACTTATAAAGGTTGGAGTTTTGCTTGACCAAATTAGTAGAGCTGGATAAAACGTAGATTTATAAATTACATTGAAAAAATGCTAACCGACCATTATTATAAATTTAAAAAGTTTAAATGATCCAGTCACTACAAAAACAATTAAATTGGGAAACAAAAAACGAGTAATCCAAATTATGTTCGTACTATGCAAGTCGTGATGAACAAATTACTTTTAGTACGTGCGGATTATTAGACGGGGATTAAATAAATTTATTAAACGGGAAATAATTCAATATGATATGTAATTGTCCAATTATAATTATTAAATTTTTTCATCATGAGATTTTCGAAAAAATAATTAATGAGTAGAGAGTTGAATATTGAATGGAGACCAAAAAAAACCGAGAAAAAAAAATTCGTAACGGGTCGAGGAAACTATGTTGTTATAATTAAGGAATGGGGATTATTAAAGAAGATTATTTTCAGTTATATGTACATAATATTTATAAAATATTAGGAAATTATTTCAAAATTAAGTGTTGATTAATAAACGGATATTAAAAAAATTAGTACAAAAATTTAAGTTCGATTACGATATTATGTTACTTTAATTCTGAAATTGGGATTATTAATTTTTTAATTGAAATTACGTACATATTATGCAAGCCGGATTAGGAAATTACTTTTAGTACGTGCGGATTATTAAACGGAGATTAAATTAATTTATTAAAGGGAAAATAATTCAATATGATATGTAATTGTCCAATTATAATTATACAATTTTTTGATCATGACATTTTCGAGAAAATAATTAATGAGTGAAGAGTTGAATATTGAAAGGAGCCCAAAAAAATGGAAAAAAAAATCGTAACGGGTCGAGGAAACTATGTTGTTAAAATTATGGAATGGGGATTATTAAAGAGGATTATTTTCAGTCATATGTACATAATATTTATAAAATATTAGGAAATTATTTCAAAATTAAGTGTTGATTAATAAACGGATATTAAAAAAATTAGTACAAAAATTTAAGTTCGATTACGATATTATGTTACTTTAATTTTGAAATTGGGATTATTAATTTTTAAATTGAAATTACGTATATATTATGCAAGCCGGATTAGGAAATTATTTTTAGTACGTGCGGATTATTAAACGGAGATTAAATAAATTTATTAAAGGGGAAATAATGAAATATGAAATTTAATTGTCCAATTTTAATTATTATATTTTTTAAATGGGATTTTAAAAAACGAGGTGCGGTACTGGGGCGCGCGCGACGGGTGACGGGAGCACGCGCCCGACGGGAGACAGGTGCCAGGAGCGGGCCCGCCCGACGGGAGACGGGTGACGGGAGCGCATGCCCGACGGGAGACAGGTGCCGGGAGCAAGCACCCGACGGGAGACGGGTGACGGGAGTGCGCGCCCGACGGGAGGCAGGTGACGGGAGCATGCGCGCCCGACGGGAGACGGCTGACGGGAGCTGCCGAGTTTTCTCGGCAACGGGTGCGGGCGTGCTCGGCAGCTGCCGAGTTTTCTCGGCAGCGGGGGTGGGCGTGCTCGGCAACTCGGCACTCGGCAGCTGCCGAGCACGCCCGCCCCCGCTGCCGAGAAAACTCGACCAGACGAGGCTACACGTGATTTTTTCAAGGCTACACGTGATTTTTTTCAAAATTCATGTGTAGCCCTATAATTATAGGGCTACACGTGAAATTCACGTGTAGCCCTTAAATTATAGGGTTACACGTGAATTTTGAAAAAAACACGTGTTGCCCCGTCTGGTCGAGTTTTCTCGGCAGCGGGGGAGGGGCGTGCTCGGCGCCCGCCCCCGCTGCCGAGAAAACTCGGCAGCTCCTGTCAGCCGTCTCCCGTCGGGCGCGCATGCTCCCGTCACCTGACTCCCGTCGGGAGACAACGGGGATTTTTGCTCCCGTCGTCGGGAACGCGCAACGACCTTTTTTTTTCGATTCGTTTTCTATCCAAATCTCGTTTTTTTTTCATCATACTTTATCATCGGGTTTTCGCCAATGAGATCGTGGGTCCCGGTCAAAGTCATCCCTTTCACCTAATTACCAAAATACCCCTAAATCTTAAAACACTTAAATTATTGGGTAAAAAATTCCCACTTTTTTTACAGTTTTTTTACTGAATTATTCCCTATAATTACAGTGTTAATCTTGAATTATTAATTATAATTACACGTGATTAAACATGCATATTTTCGATTAAACGTGATTATTTTCGATTATGACCATTTAACCCTTTCAAACATCAATTCAAGCACATATTCAAACAAATCAACCCTATCAAATTCAAATTTAAACCCAATTAACCATTCCAAACATGAATTCAACCATATATGAAAAGAAATTAAACCTAATCCCCAAATAATTTAGGGTTCAATTGGAATTCAAATCCACGTTTAACCCTCCGTTTCTTCAACTAATACTCAACAAATTTGACCAAATTCGAAACTTAATGTCAAGAATTTTCTGAAAAAACGAGGAATAAATCACTAACCTCTCCTTCTTGGTTTGACATCTTCGTCTTACACGTGAATTTTCACCGAAAAATCTAAGCTTTACACGTGAATTTGAGCTCAATTTTTGAGCTCAAAAATGGGGGAAAAAACTGGTGAGGAGCGGCTGTCTTCGAAGGAGGTGAGAGGGAAGGGTTTGGGGGTGGGGGAGGTGAGAGAAAGTGTGTTTTGTTGACTACTTTAGAATCTTTGACCAATTATTATTGGTTAATAATTTTCAATTCAAAGTCAATCAAAAATGGTGGTATTTTTGGCCATACTTTTAAATTTGATGGTATAAACTATCTCACTTTTATTTTTGATGGTAAAAAATAACCTATTTTATTTTTGGTGCTATTTTGGGTCATATTTTATAGTAATTGTGGTAATTTTGGTTGCTAACCCATTTTATTTTCTTATAAGAGGGCGAATTTTAATTTTTTCATGAATGGCAGTTTGGGGTGAAAATGAAAAATGTTAAAATACTTACAGTGACCAACTTTTAATATATTCATTGATATTGTGTAATGATCTCACTCTTAATATTATGGAACGTGAAATTAATAAAAATATTGAATTTTTGAATTTTCAGTGATTGACACATATTAATGTGTCTATGATGGGTATGGTAATAAACGTGAGATGGAGGCTAGACTAGACTAACATTTCTTGTGATCAGCCTAGAGGTGAATTGTAAATAATAGACCTAAGTCTAGCCTATTATACATGATAAACTATTTTTAGGTCTAAGTCTAACATATTTTTTGGATAAGCTCCACCTATAACCTATTAATAGCCTATAATAAATTCAAAAATTACATTGAAAAATATGAAAAATGAACAATTCAATTAGTGGTGTGGTGTGCGTGTTACATTCTTGAATAGACATGGATTATGGGCTTTTAAATTAAGAGTATTAGTATTTAAATACAAAATTAATATATATGTAGAATAAATTTCATAATAAGACCCAATTTATAAATTAGTTATTAATTTTAAACCAAAATTTTAAAGTTTCTCAATAATAATCTCAATTTAATATTTTTTTTCTCAATTTAAGACTTGAAAATTAGATTCAATTCTCAATTCAAGACAAAATTTCATTTTCATTTTCTTTTTATTTATATTTATAATTTATTTATACTTTAATATGTATTTATAGTTTAGATAAATTAAGACAACTTTGTGCAATTTTGGAACGATTTTGATCCGACTTATATTAATTTATATATATATATCATGCAATTCAAAAAAGTAAGATTCCTTTATTTTCTTAATTTTATGAATAAAAGTATAGAAAATCGATTTTAATATTAATTAATTTAATATAAATTATATTTTATGAATTGAATTAATTATATTTTTTTCATATAAATTAAGATGAGTCGGATGAAAATTATTCTTGAAATGCACTAACTTGTCTTAATTTATCCAAAATATACATATTGAAATATGTTAACGTCGGAATTTGTCAATGAAAGATTTCTAGTCGAACACCCAAATTTATGTAAGTGAATAGATAAATATGTCGTATAAAGTGCAAAAAACACTGGCCCGGAGCCTATTCGGGCAAGTTAGGTTGGCTGATCTCGGACGGTTTTAGGTGACCGGACAGGATCTTATGATATTGCTTAGAGAAATGAGCTCTCTAGTGCTTTTTACAGATGAGTTTCGAACCCTTTACAAATTGAAATTACATCTATTTATAACTATAACCTAAACCGAGTAGTGGGGATCGTGGGTGTTGTGGAGATTGTGGAGGTTATGCCCACTTTCTCATTGATTTTCGCCTATTTATGCTGTGTTGGGCGGTTTTATCACCCACGATCTTATAGCAGTTGGCTTTTTCCCGGCGCGGCACCTTCAGCTCGGGCCGGCCAGATTAATTTGTCCATAATTCCTCCCGATGATCCTGGACGGTCTGTTGAGGGGGGGACGTCGAATATATCATCCTGACTGGTCAAGCAAACTGATGTCCTTCTTTGGGCTGTCCAGATGCAATATTGTGTGCAGTTCGGGTCGGTGTCCAACAATAGCCCAAGAGGTCTCGGTAGAAAATTACTTCTGTTGGGACCTAACCAATTCTGACAAATCGAGCCAAGCGTGATGAAAGTGTGAGCTTTTAATTTATGGCCTCCCTTGGGGTAAACAAGTGTCACCATCTAATGGAGTGGAAGTCAGAAAGTCATGGCCTGGTGTCTGCTCGATTTTCCACGTGTCTGTATATGATAGGCCGGAAGTTGAAAAGTCACACCCTGTCTATATATAATGGTGTCTCCATTTCATTTGACCTTTCATCAACTTAAAATTCTGGGCAGTTATCGTATATTCCGAGCAGAATCGACCGGCCACGATCTTTTGTGCTACATCACCCGAAGAGAACAGTTTCTCATTTATAAGGTAACTTCCCTTTCACTACTATGTCTCAAATTCCTAGCAGAATCCCATTTGGACAATCATAAGACCGCCCCGCCGGGCTACCTTCTGAGGAGTCAGAGGCGATAGGTTGGCCTTCTATCGTCACCCAATCGGAACTGGATCAATGGCAATCCCATTTTAATATTCCTTTAGGAGTTTCCTTTATTGCTCCCCGACCTGAGGAGCGAATGAATAAGCCACGGAAGGGTTGTGTTGCCTTAAATCTCCAGACTCTAAAGGGAGGTCTGCGGTTTCCCATGGCACCTTGTTTGACCCGCTATCTTTCGTATTGGGGGATAGCACCCGGACAGCTTCGCCCGAACAGTTGGTCTTTCATATTGGGTTCGCTAGTGCTCTTTCATAGCTATAACCTTGGAGTGCCTAGCTCTCATGAGCTATCCTGGTTGTTCAGTATTAAGCTTATACCTAGAGTGAGAAATCATTTTTATTATCTCTCACCTCGGTTATTCCGACCTCAGTTAGTCTGTGACCTTCCCTTGCCAGTTAGAGATTGGAAGAGTGAATGGTTTTGGGTTGAAGGGGATTGGAGAAGCCCTGGGGAGTATGATCATGAATTTGCTATAAGAATGTCTTGCCCAGTCGGCTTCAGTCCTGCTGAAGGTATACATTTGTATTTTTCTTGGTCAGATCTTCTAATGTTTTTTAATATTTTCCTATTTTGCAGAGGTGCCGCTCGAAAATCTCCAGATTAGCGAGGACTTCTCTCGTAAAATCTGTTTCTTGCAGGATAGTGTCAGCCCAGCACAGCGAGCGTTCAAGGAGCTGATTACGGAGGATCGGCTTACCCGAGCTGGCCTCATCTTTCCTTTTTCTTATGCTCCTGTAGAATTCCACGATGAGCTTAACTACTAGGTCGTATTTGTACTTGATCATTCGTTGGCTGACTAATATTTTTGCAGCCGTCCTTCCTCGAGAAGGTCTTCGTCCGGAGATGGATCCGACCGAGCATATTAGGGCTCGAGCCGAGCGAGCTAGGAAACAGAGACAATTGGTTGAGAAAAGACGAGGTCCTGAACCCCCGATGGAAGGAACATTCGTCCTAAGTCATGAGCCATCCACCGAGCCGTTATAAAAAAAGCCACGACCAACTCCTACCGAGCAACCGGCTAGCAGTCCCGGTGTTACCGCTTCAGCTCGACCTGGGGTATGGTCTTCTGAATCCCCCTTGGCCCGCTCGGTTAGTATTTATGGTTGGGACCCCAACCTAATCGAAAGTTCCAAAGAATTCCTTGGGCACCGGCCTCCCTTTCAAGTCAGCTACTCACGCGCCGAGCGCCTAGTACGGATTTGATGAGGAATCTTCCTTCAGAAATTAGGCCAGCAATGGAGGCTCCGGTGAAAGCCTGAACGGGAGAACTGGAGGGATATGTAAAAGAGATGTCGGCAGCTGATATGGGGGCCTGTTTGGCTATTTTGAATGCTCAAACATCCGTTTTTGCTTGGCGGGCTCATCGTGAATATCTTGATCAACAAGATAAATATGTAGCGAGCAGGACAAAGCATGGTGAGAAAAAAGCCGAGTTGGCTGCTACTTCTGAGGAGATAAAAACCCTTAAGATTTAGTTGGCTTCCACACATGAGTCATTAGCTAAAATAGTTGAATCAGCCGAGCTGGATCATCAGCGGATGGCTGAAATAACAGCTGAGAAGGCCCGACTTCAGGGTAAGCTCGAAGCAGCTCAAGCCGAGCTAGAGGCCATACGGAACGAGCTGGAGGTTGCGCGAGCTGGCCGACTGGATGAGCCCGCCATTGCACTTAAGTACAAAGATTCCGAGGAGTGCAAATATGATGGAATTTTGGCTTACCTGTTCGCTTTCATTGACAACATCGAGGTGGCAAGGAAAGTAAAGTTTGACGATCGTCCCTTCAGCGTGTCTTTAGCCAATTATCTGCGTAAGAATCCTCATCCAAAGTATTATTTGGACCTGATGGATGATCTACCCGGCTATCTCCCTCCAGACTCCAAACACCTTTTGCGGCCGGTCCCTCCTATCCGATTTATGTCAAACCCGAACATGAATGCTTCTGGGTCCGAGCAGGTTGAGGAGGCTAGCACAACTAGAGCTAAGGACGATGTAATCGTGCTCAAAGATGATTAATAGTTCAATGTATAGTTAACTTTTTTATTGGCCGTTTAGCCCCTTGTGAAGAGGTTATGGTCTCCCAATCAGTTCTTAATGTAATTCTAATTATGATTAGACTGTATCCATGTTATACATTGTGTCATGCATATATTTGTTTGACTATTGTGTTCTGCCTCATTACACCCTGGTCGGCTTGGATACGTTCATCGATCGGGGGAATTATTCCTGGACAGCCGCACATATTCGAATACCAAGTATTTTGTCCTGGTCGGCCCGGCCCTTGACATGAGGTGTTGGTCGGTTTACATCTGGAAGCTCGGGCATGGTAAGGCCCAGATTACTCCTTGGGCCTGACATGTGTTGCGATCTAACACCGTGGAAGACGAAGCGTCGTCGGTTGTTGGCCCTCTGATCAGCCACGTGTCGCCTCTGATTGGGTGGAAGTCGAAAGGTCGCGCTCTTCTTATAAATAGGGGTAACTTTTATTCATTTTGACCTTTGCAACTTTGCGATCCTTAGAGAAATTGCTGATTTTTTCGACTAGGTTTAGCCGTTCAGGATTAACCGTTCAAAATCTCCCGTTTAGGATACCCCGTCCTCCATCAATCGTCCAGATACTCTAGGTAATTTCAACTTATCTTTACCATGTCTTCTAATTCTTCCTCTTCTAGGTCTGAGTTTGGGTATCAAGGATATGACTCAGAAGAACTGAGCATGGAGCTCTTCTTCAGAAGAGATCAGGGGTTCAAGTCCTCCGGTGGTTGAGAAAGTAGGGACATCAGGTCGACCGGCCCGATATATTCCAATAGGGGTGCCTAGGTCGCCCAGGCAATATTACAGGACCGAGCAGCCCTCGACGAATTCGGAGGCTATGTCTTGGCCCTCCGTAGTCACCAGGGCCGAAGCTGATAAGTGGCATGCCCTCTTTTACACTCCCCGAGGGGTGTCCTTTGAGGTCCCGAGGTCAAATGAGCGGATGGATAAGCCACCCAGGGACTGTGTGGCCATCAACCTTCGATCATTGGAGGGTGGGCTCCGATTCTTTATGGCTCCTCCTTTGACCAGTTATCTTCGATTCTGGGGGATCGTGCCAGGCCAGTTGCATCCGAACAGTTGGTCTTCCATCCTTGGGCTGCTCGTTCTGTTTTGGACATTCAACCTTGGTGTCCCGACCCCGGAGGAAATATCCTGGTTACTAGGCCTCAAACTCCTGCCAGTACCAAGAATCACTTGTACTACCTTTTCCCCCGACCAAAGCTGCCACAATTGGTTCGTGAGCTTCCATCCTCTGTCAAGGATTGGAAGACCAAATGTTTTTGGGTCGGAGGTGATTGGATGAGCCCCGGCCAGGTTAGAGAGGAGAGGTCGGAGCGTGTGGTCTCTACTCGATTATCTGATTTTAATTATTTTTCATTTTACAGATGTTTTCGTAGAGGATCTTTCGATCGGAGATACATTCTCACGGAAGATTGCATTTCTTCGGGACAGTACCATTGAATTCGAGCGGACTTTCAAAGCGCTGATTACCGAAGAGCGTCTTGCTCTTGCCGGCCTCATCCTCCCGTTCCAGCCCGCTCCGAACAACTTTATCGGTGAGATTTTTGAGTTTATGCTCGGTTTAATTTTGTCTCATCAAATATGCTTATATATGTATTTCTTATTTTATAGCCCTTCTCTCCCGTGAAGGCCTGTGGCTCACGATGAACCCCCAGCAGCGCATTCGACAGAGAGCCCAGCAGGCTGCCGGCAGGCAGGCGAGTAGGCCTCCAGCTTGAGGTCAGGACAAAGGCCGGGGTCTTGAGCGCCCTATTTCTGCTATACCAGTACCAGCCCCCGTCTCGGAGGACGCAGCCCTCCGAGCTCTGCCGGCCAAGTGATCTAGGCGCGGCACAAGCGGCAACGCAGGGACTTCTAGGGGTAATTCAGGAACTGCAAGAGGCAGCTCAAGAACTCCTGGAGTTTCAGTTGTTGTTCCGCCCCACGTTTGGATCGTCGAGAGCCCCCTGGCCGGCTCGATCAGCATCTGCTGGTAGGACCCCGCGGCCGTCGAGGATACCAAGGAATACTTTGGTCATCGTCTTCCCTTCTAGATCAGCTACTCGCGGGCCCAATCTCTATCCAAGGAGGTTATGGACAAACTTCCGACCGGAGTAGCTGCAGCCGTCGAAGCCCCCATCAAAGCTTGGACAAAGGAGTTGGAGGGTTACTCCAGCAAGATGTCCGGCATGGACATGGGCTCCTATACCAATGTCCTTCTGGCACAGGCATCCGTGTTCTCCTGGCAGACCTATCACCAGTACCAGGAGCGGCTGGAGAAAATAAAGGCTTTAAAGACCGAGTTGAGGGAGAAAGCCGGCCAGCTCAAGACTGCAGCCAAGGAGAAACAGACGTTGCAAGCTCAGCTGGCTTCTTTCTAAGAAGCTTTGGCACATGCCACCAAGGCCGTCGAGCTGGATAGGCAAAATGTGGCTGACCTGATGGTGGAGAATGCCTGGCTCCAGGTTAGAGTGGATGAGCTGAAGGCAGAGCTAGAAGCTACCCGGGTCGCCCCAGTTGACGAGACTACTGTGGTTGTCAAGTATAAGGACTCCGAGGAGTGTAAGTACGAAGGCAGTCTCGACTATTTCTTCACCTTTATCGATGCCATAGACGTGGCTCGATCAGAGAAGCTGGACGACCGTCCGCTTATGGGGTACCTGGCCAATTATCTGGAGAAGAGTCCGCACCCGACGTATTACCTAGATATGATGAGCGACCTGCCCGGGTACCTTTCGCCCGGGTTGGAAAAACTGCTCACCCCGACTCCCCCCATTGAGCTTATGTTAGATCCGAATTTGGACATAGGGGTCGGTTCTGATGTTAGGCGGCCTGCCGAGGTGGTGGGCGAGGCGGCTGATGAGGAGTTGGTCGATGTCAGCCAGTGATGTATATTTTTTGTTTTTATTTTCCTGTTCGGGCCGATTGGCCCTTTTGTATGAGGTACTGGCCTCCAAACCAGTTTTGATTTTAATATAAATGGAATTTTTGGTTCATTTGTGCTTCTATTTTTATACTTGCGTACAATGGTATTTAATTAAGTTGAAACTTGCCCGGCTTAGTTATTTTATCTGACCAACTCGGTATATCATTATAATATCAATTGACTCTCTACCTTATTAGGTCAAGTATTCTTATTACCAATACTTGGCAAAAATATTCATCTAAATTTAACTTTTGCTTCTTTGCCCAGCTCGGCTCGGCATGCTGGTTATTATCGTCATTTCTGGTCGATCAACGACTTAACCCCAGTATTTTCTGGTCAGCGCGATTTAAGTCTTTTCTTATTCTTGGCCGGAGCCGTGGTGGGCCAGAGTCTTATTGTTTCATCCATCCTGAGCGGCTCGGATGAGGCCATAACCTTATTGTGGGTCAAAGTCTTACCGTTCCATCCGATCTGGACGGCTCGGATAAGGCCGTAGCCTTATTGTGAGCCGAAGCCTTACTGTTCCATCGGACCTGGATGGCTCGGATGAGGTCGTAGCTTTATTGTAGGCCGAAGTCTTACTGTTCCATCCGGCCTAGACGGCTCGGATGAGGTCGTAGCCTTATTGTGGGCCGAAGCCTTGGTGAGCCGAAGTCTTACTGTTCTATCCGGCCTGGACAGCTCGGATGAGGCCGTAGTCTTAAAGTGGGCCGAAGCCTTACTGTTCCATCCGGCCTGGACGGTTCTGATGAGGCCTTAGCCTTAAGCAATTAACAAGTTAGGAAATAATTTCATTGATGAAGCTAAATATAAAAATTTACAACGAAATTACATTGGAGGTCCTAGCCGGTTAGTGATAATACTTTTCCAAGTGTTCGATGTTCCATGGTTTGGACACCACTTGGCTGTTGAGATCAGCTATCTCGTAAGCACCTCCGGCTAGGATTCTGCTAATCTTGTATGGTCCTTCCCAATTGTGGCCTAAGGATCCAGTCGGTTGTAGAACCTTCTTGAGGATAAGATCTCCGACCTCAAATCTTCGTGCTCGGACCTTGGAGTTGTAGTACCTTGCACTTCGTTGTTTGTAGATGGAATTTCTCACATCAGCGTCGATTCTTCTTTCCTCCAACAAGTCAAGATTGGCTGCCAAGGTCTCGGTATTCTGCTCGTCCTGAAAGTTGTTCACTCTCCAAGTCCGGACGCCGAGCTCTATAGGGTGACGTCCTCGGATCCGAATGCTAGGGAGAAAGGTGTTTCTTCTGTTGCAGTTCTGGCCGTCGTTCTGTATGCCAAAAGTACCTTGGGTAGTTCATCTACCCAAGCCCCTTTTGATTCTTCAAGCCTGGCCTTCAGGTTATGCTTGATAATTTTGTTTACGGTTTCAACCTAGCCGTTTCCTTGAGGATGATATGGAGTGGAGAACAGCTTCTTGATGCCCAAGTTTTCACAGAATGTCTTCAGGTCCTCTGCATAGAATTGCCGCCCATTATCTGTGATAGAATGTGGGACCTCGAACCGACAAATGATGGACTTCTATATGAAGTTCGTAATCTTTAGCTCAGTTATACGTGCCAAAGGTTCAGCTTCTACCCACTTGGTGAAATAGTCAACGGTGACTATTATGAATCTCACTCATCCTCGGCCAGTCGGCATCGGGCCAATCAGATCATTTTCCCACTTCGTGAATGGCCATGCGGTCGTGATTGAGTTCAAGTCTTTTGATGGTGCTCGGATGAGGGGCGCTCATCTCTGGCATCAGTCACATTTTCTGGCAAAGCTAATTGCGTCTTTCTTCAAACTTGGCCAGAAATACCCTTGCCTAATGATCTTGAAGGCCAAAGATTGGCCTCCGGAATGATTGTCGCACACACTCTCATGTACCTCTGTTAGTATATACTTGGCTTCCTCTTCATCCAGGCATTTCAGAAGAGGATAGGAGAAACCTCTTTTGTACAATATCCCATCTTGAACGGTATATCTGGCAGCTCGGATCCGCATTTATCTTACTTAGCTCCGGTAAGTGGGCAACTTCCCCCTTCCAAGTATTGGATGATCGGGATCATCCAAGTCACCTTCGGTTCAATATCATAGATTTTCTTTTGCTCAAGAGCCGAGCTGTCCACTGTTCCAATATTAACCGAGCCAATATCCTCAGCTCCTTCACTCGTGGCCAATTGAGCGAGTGCATCGACTTGGGCGTTCTTACTACGTGGTATTTGCTCGGCCCGTCGAAACTCTGCGGAGGCCAACTCGACGGACCTCAGATATCGGGCCATCTGTTCAACCTTAGTTACATACTCGTCAGAAATCTGATTGACCACCAGGAGGGAATCACTGAAAACCTCCAAGTCATCTACCCCAAACTGTTTCACCATGTCCAGATCAGCTAAAAGTGCTTCATATTCAGCCTCATTGTTTATAGCAGGGAATTTAAAATGTAGAGCCGAGCAGAAATACTTTTGAGTGGGGCTGATCAGTACGATTCCAGCCCCAGCGCAGTGAGCAGTTGACGATCAGTCCACATACATCCTCCAAGGCTTTTCTATTCGTTCTTCACGAAGGATGAGAGTTGGGGTGAACTCGGCGATGAAGTCAGCAGGGCCTGACCTTTAATTACCGTCTTAAGAGTATAGTGAACGTCATATTGACCGAGCTCGACTGCCCACTTCAATAATCTTCCAGAAGCATTTTGGCGGGCAAGTACCTGTTTCAAAGAAAAATTGGTTAGTACTTCGACCTGGTGCGCCAAGAAGTATGGGCGCAGTTTCCGAATCGAGATGACCAGTACATAGGCTAACTTCTCCATCGCTGGGTAGCGGAGCTCGGCATCATGCAGTGATTGACTCACATAGTAGACAAGTTGTTGAGCTTTCTGTTCTGCTCGGACCAGCACAGAACTCACTGCATATTTTGACAATGCCAGGTAGAGCTGCAACTTCTCACCCAACTGAGGCTTGGCCAGAACTGGAGCCTCCATCAATGCTTTCTTGAGGTCGTCCAAAGCCGATTGGCATTTACCGTTCCATTCAAATTGAGCATTTTTTCTTATTAAATTGAAGAATGGTCGGCACTTATCGATGGATCGAAAAATGAACCAATTGAGGGCCGTCACTTTTCCAGTTAGACTTTAGACGTCCTTGATCCGTCTTGGTGGGATTAGGTTCATGATGGCCTGGATTTTCTCGGGATTGGCCTCGATTCCCCTTTGGCTCATTATATATCTGAGGAATTTTCCCGAGCCAACCCCGAAGGAGCACTTTTTGGGGTTCAACTTCATCCTGTACCTCTTCAGGATGTTGAACATTTCTGCCAGGTGGCCTCCGTGGTCAGCTTTTTGTTTGGACTTGACTAGCATATCGTCCACATAGACCTACATCGTCTTCCCGATCTGGGCGGCGAACATCTTATTTAACAGCCTCTAGTAAGTTGTCCTCGCATTTTTCAACCCAAACGGCATCATATTGTAGCAGTACTGTGCCCGGTCGGTGATGAAGGTGGTATGGACCTAGTCGGGCTCGATCATTAGTATTTGATGATAGCTTGAGTATGTGTTTATGAAACTCATTAGCTCGTGGCCGGCGGTGGTGTCTACGAGTTGGTCAATGTTAGGCAATGGAAAACAATCCTTTGGACATGCTTTGTTTAGATTGGTGAAGTCCACACACAACCTCCATTACCCATTTGGCTTTCTGACCAGCACGGGGTTAGAAACCCAAGTGGCGTACTTGGTCTCTTTGATGAAGCGATTCCCCAGCAACCTTTGTACTTCGAGCTCCAGCCCCTTATATCTTTCCGGGCTAAGCCTCCGCCTTTTTTGAACTACTGGCTGGGCGACAGGATCTATGTTAAGATAGTGGCAGACATCTTCTGCTCGGATGCCTTCCATGTCTTCGTGAGCCCATGCGAAGACGTTAGTATTGTCCTGCAAAAAAGTTATTAGCTCAGTGCGGAAAGGCTCTTGCAGCTTCCTACCTATCCGCAGTTCCAAATTCGGCCTGCTTTGATCTAAGTTAATGCGGTCCAACTCCTCAACAGGTGTTTCCCGTCATTGTGGGCTGTCTCTTCTAGGATCGATGGACCCCATTCCTCCTCGGGCTCCTGAACATCCATGGTTAATTCTCCTCCGCCATTCTGGGCGGCTGTGCCTGAGGAGGACCCAACCTAGAAGGATGAGCTGACCGGCAATTCGGGTAAAATTGCCAGTTGTGGAGGTTCGTCATCTACCTCCATGTTGACCTGGCCGTGCTCGACAACTTTGAGGACGATATCTTCAAAAACATCCTTCATTTGCTCATCGTCTGAGCCGGCTTGAGTGAGCTCGAGCTGATTAAGCTCTCTCGAACGCAGCCTCATATCAGTCTCCCAGGCTGCCAATTGGTTCCCCTTCACAACATACACTTCATCGCCCACCGGAACTTGAGGGCGAGGTGATAGATGGAAACTATCGCTTTTAACTTGACGAGAAGCGGTCTGCCCCAAATGGCATTGTACTGGGAGTTCAAGTCCACCACCTTGAACTCCGTTGTTGTGAAGACTTCCCGATCACCAGATCCGAACAGGACCTTTAGCTCACACATCCCGAGCAGCCTAGTTCTCATTCCTCCGAAACCTTGAATTGTGTCGGAGGAGGAAATGAGCTAGGATTCATGAAATCTCATTCGCTTGAAAGTGCTCAAGTAGAGCACGTTGGCATAGGCGCCTGTGTCGACCATAACCCTGTGCACCATGGTCTTGGAGATATTGAGCGATACCACCAAGGTATCGCTATGAGGGTAAGCTATCCCTTCACTGTCCAGCTTAGTGAATAGGATAGGTGCGTGGCGAGGCTCTGCTCTAGGTGGAACGCATTGTTGGTAGGCGTTCCTGGCCTCCCTAACTTGTTCTTTTCGAGCTCTCTTGGAACCCCATTGCTCGCCGAAACTATTGTTCACAAAAGTATGAATTTCACGAGCAGCTCCATTCGGTGGTGGTGGTGGTGGGGGAAGTACTTGCGGCGCCCCCTGACCTTGCTGTCCTTGACCTTTCACAAACTTCTTTAGCTGACCCTAATCGATCAACTTCATTAGTTTAGCCAAAAGTGCCCAGTACTTGTCAGTATCATGGTCTTTCGCCTTGTAATATTTACAGTATTTGTTCTGGTTAAGACGTGCCGGGTCAGCTCTTAGGGGCCGCGGCTCAGGCAGTAAATTCTTGTCCTTAATCTCTGTAAGGACCTGCGATGGGGTAACTGTGAGGATTTCGGTTACCTGGCTGGGGCCTTCAAGCTGGAAGATCTTGAAATTTGTGTCGGCCTTAACGGCTTCATAGGTTTTCTCCTCTCCTCCCTCTTTTCTTCTTGTCGTTCAGGCCTCCTTTCTCTTTCAGATGATTTATCATCTAGGATGGCCTCCTCAGCTCCGATATATCGCTCTGCCCGGTTGAGGAAGTCATGGTAAGTTTTCGGCCCCTCTTCATGAACGGACCACCAGAATCTGGTCTGGGGCCTTAATCCGATCATGACGGCCATGAGAATGACATCGTCTGACACCTGTTCCATTCCAAGGACTAACCTGTTAAAACGGTCCAAATATGACTTCAGAGGCTCGGTCTTGTCCTGCTTCACGTTGACCAGCCTCTCCTTCGGGGTTGACCTCATCCTTGACCCCATGAACTATGTAAGGAACAGTTCAGCTAGCTCGTCCCATCCTCCAATCGAGGAGTTTGGGAGAGAACAGAACCAACTTTGTGCTCTGTCTCCCAAGGTAAGTGGGAAGACCTTAAACATCAGTTCCTCTCCTATGCCCTACAGCTCCATCCAGGACGTGTATTTGTCCAAGTGAGTGCTTGGGTCGGTCTCTCCATTATACTGATCGATGGGAGGCATCTTGAACTTGGCCGAAGTGACCAAAGTAGAAATGTGTTCTACAAGGGGGTGGTCCTCTTCCAGCCCCTTCTGTTTCGCTTGGCCTGAATGTCAACCAGTTGCTTCTGGAGCTCTTGCTCCTCCACCAATTCCGAGTATCGGAGATTGTGACCGGTACTCTCGTTGTGAGGTGGTTGGACCTCACCCCTCTACTCAGGAAGCCTGCCCGGCCTCCTGGTCTCCAATGCTGAGATCGGCCCAGCGTGTTCTTGGGCAAATCGCCTATCCGTCCATTCTCCTGCGCGGTCTGGGCGGACCCGGTGGTAGTTCGTTCGAGCTCTTACAGGGGACGAACTTCTTCGCGGTTCGTCCTCTGCTACTCGCTTTCCCAGGTTCCACCTCCGTCTGGGTTTGTCTGAGGACTTAGAGTCCTCTAGTTGGCCATTAGTTGTCCTGACCTTCTCCCTTTGTTCGGCCTCTTTCAGCCGCTCATTCAGTTCGGCCATAATACCCCGAATTTGTGTCATGGTCATGGGTGTCCCGGGCGTCTCCAAAGTAATGGGGGCCGCATGGGTGGTTTCCTCCGCCGTGAGTGGTCGGAGACAGCTAGAACCACCAGGCTGAAAGATGGGTGCTTGGGATTCCGGAGTGGTGTTATGTTCATCGTTGCTCATAGTGAATCGTCGAAGTTGTGTTCTGGTGTTTGAAATCTCCCTCCTTCTAGCGCCAAAATGTTAACGTCGGAATTTGTCGATAAAAGATTCCTAGTCGAACACCTAAATTTATGTAAGTGAATAGACAAATATGTCGTATAAAGTGCAAAAAACACTGGCCCGGAGCCTACTCAGGCAAATTAGGTCGATTAATCTTGGATGATTTTAGGTGACCGGGCAGGATCATATGATATTGCTTAGAGAAATGAGCTCTCTAGTGCTTTTTACAGATGAGTTTCGAACCCTTTACAAATTGAAATTATATCTATTTATAGCTATAACCTAAACCGAGTAGTGAGGATCGTGGATGTTGTGAAGATCGTGGAAGTTATGCCCACTTTCTCCTTGATTTTTGCCTATTTATGCGGTGTTGGACGGCTTTATCACCCACGATCTCATAGCAGTTGGCTTTTTCCTACGCGGCACCTTCAGCTCGGGCTAGCCAGACTAATTTGTCCATGATTTCTCCCGATGATCCTGGACGGTCTGTCGAAGGGGAACGTCGAATATATCATCCTGATCGGTCAAGCAAACTAATGGCCTTCTTTGGGCTGTCCAGATGCAATATTGTGTGCAACTCGGGTCGGATGTCCAACAAAATATAAATAAATTTATAAATATAAATAAAAAAGAATATAAAATTTGTCTTAAATTGAAAATTCAATCTAAATTTCAAGCCTTAAATTGAGAAAAAATGTTAAATTGAGCCACTTATTGAAAAACTTTAAAATTGAGAACTAATTTATAAATTAAATCTTATTATAATATTTATCCTACATATATTATATATTTTGATATATTTTGCCAATAAATTATAAAGAGGTCAGCCTATTAAGTCCTTTAGGCTTTTTTTAAGGTTTGGGTCCTACTCTCATAAAAAGGCCCGATAAAAGTTATTGATTTGTCTCATTAACTAAACGGCCCAAATCAAATCAGACCAACACTAAACCTATGACCCGGCTTCTGTCCAGTTGCTTGACCTAATATCAATCCTAAGGGCAGTGCATAAGTTACATGTCAGTAATATGAATTAATATTTATCATTATCTGAAGGATGAAATATAAAATTTTGATTAAGAAAAAAAAAAAAAAACTTGAGTTCAAAGGGGTGAAGAACAATTTAACCCAAACCCTTGTTTTGGTTTTTCGAGAAAATAAAAAAACTATTAATTCTCATATTTTTATGAGATATATGGAAAAATAAAAGAAATATTAGTACAATCTAATTTCGATTGAGATGAATTTCACATATATATCTTGAAAATTGGTATGCATTTATTTTATTTTTATAATTTTGCAAATAGTTGGACAATAATCTCCCTATTCTTCAACCACCTGCCTTTTACAAATTATTACTTGGTAAGAAGAATAAAGTACGATAATCTTATTCGTTATTACATGTAATATTGACTAACATCCACCGACCTAGAGATTTATGTAATATTTCCAATGTAGATATTGTCTGATTTACCAAGCAAGATTATTACAATATTTGAATTCATAAGATTAACAACATTTGAATTCATGTCTCATATTCTGTATATGGTCAGCACGTATAATTTACGTATGATTTCACATGCAATCTTGTATTCTAAATTAACTTTTTCATATTTCATTAATTTGCGAATAGAATTATTTTGCATTAAGTAACGTTATACATCAATTATATGTACCATATTTTATGAAACAAAAAGTTTAAATTTAACCGTCATCAATTTATGTCCGTAGTATTACATTTCTAACTTAAGTAAGACTCAAATTTGAATCTATTCACCTCTAAATAGTAACTCAAAATATAACTATCAGTTTAAAACCCTTATTACAATGACTTTAATATCGACAATATGTGCGTGCCACTTGAATTATACTGCTGAGCGCCATCACTATTCGTATGACGTGTACGTAGCTAATACAACATAATATCAGGCATCATCTTAAAAGAGAATTTCACTTAGCTAGAATATACATTCACCTAAACATCAATACTGTTATTCGTTTATTATAATTAAATTGTCAGTTTCCGTACAATTATATAATGAATCTAACACGTTTATACGAGAACGTACAAAGACACATCATAAGTTTTTTAAAAGACGTTAATGAACTTGTACAACAAATCAATGTATCTAAAATTATACGTTGAAATCATTTGAAAATGCAATCATTTTTTTTTTATAGAAACCGAATAATTATTAGTTAGCGGTTGAGATCTCTGTATATGTACGTGGTGGTTATTTTTAAAAATTAAGATAAATATCAAATGGAATAGTTGATTTATTTGATATGAATAGCCAAACTGAAAATGTAGAGAGAATATATAAACACGTTTCAAATTATTTTTAAATTAAAAAAAAAATGTAAAGGGCCACAAAAATATTGTAATCGATTTTCTATAATTTAATAAAACACTTAACCTCATATTTTATTTCACACTAGTACATCAATTAATTGGACATGTGGCTGTATGAATGAAAGTGGATGCCCTAAAGGTCATTTTTCTTCTATAAATATCGCTAAGCAATACTCCCAATATGCATAGAGAAGAAGAGAGCCCAAACAAGAAACTGCATGGGAGAAGAAGAAGAGTGAGAGAGAGAATTAAAGATACAAATAGATCTTGAAATTCACAAACACTTTCATTCATTTGTTTCAGATTAATTTTCACATCATTTTTCTTTCCCATTTTATTTGTTTGTGCATCTTCTTACAGCAAACTATATAAGGAGATGGATGATGCTGGATTCTTCACAGCCCATGAGGCGTATGGCGATGTAACAGTAGGGTTGAAGACTAATAAGGAAAAGCTTTGTGCATGGAGTCCTCAAGAAACACATGATTTCTTGGTGATTCGGGCCCAGCTAGACCCGAGTTTCATGGAAACCAAACGTAATAAGCCTCTCTGGGAAACTATTTCGGCCCGATTGACTGAAATCGGGTACAACCGAAGCTCTCAGCAGTGCAAGTACAAGTGGAAAAACCTCATCACTCGCTACAAGGTATTATTACTTTATTTTCACCTTATGCAAAAATGAAGCACTAAGACTCAATTTTCTTGAAATCATTTTTTTTTTATAACTTTTTTTTATTGATTTTTAGACTTGAAATATAAATTAATTATCAATTGGGGGATCTGAAAGATAAAAATATCAATTGAAGTCTGAAAGATGAAATTATCACTTAAAGACATATAAATAGTAAGGTCATGTTTCCAAACATCTCCCCTTATTATTGTTATATACAATTATTTAATTTTTTATTCTTGTTTTTTTTTTTTTCATATACATGAATTTCATCAATTATCTTTTGAGATCATCATTTTAAAATTATTAGGAATCAAGAAACCCAATTCTAATTTCATAAAATTTTAATTAACAGTTTTATCTTTTAGATTCTGAATTAATTGTTTTTTATTTTTCAGATCCCTAAATTGATAGTTGGAATTAGTAGTTTTTTTTTTTAAATCCCTAAATTGATAATTAACTTTTTTTCTTGCTCTAAATTGGTTTCTATATTGTATGGTGATTTGTGTAACTTATAAATGGTAGCGATGTCAAGATTCTCATAATGGGATTATGATTCTTGAATTTAAATTTTTTATTATATTTGATGTTACATTTCATATCACATGATATTTAATACATGTAGCGACAGATCCATAGGTATGGTTAGGATAGCTCTGTACCCTTCAAAGTTTTTTACCTCTTTAATATATTTTCTTTACTCTCCTCAATATATTTTTAACCCCTTCAAGTTTTATTCCTGGTTTCACCCCTAAATACATGTCATGTTAATTAGTTGTGTCTAATGTGATGTGTGGTGATTAATTTTAGAGTTTATTACATTTTTTGCCCCGTAATTTAGGGGGTCTGGCAGTTTTGGACTTTAAGTTTCCGGGTTGGCAATTTAGGACTTTAATTTGTCGGGCTTCGCGAATTTTGCCCAAATTAAGCCCGAATTGCTTAATTGGGCCCAAATTGCACGTGAATCGCACGTGAGGTCGTGAAATTGGACAATTCGGGCCAATTTTGCTGATGTGGCATTTCTTTGTCATTTGTGGCATTTCTAATTAAAAAATCCTTTTTTCCATGTGGATAAAAAAATTAAATTTTTTATCTTTTGAATTAACTCCAAATATAAATAAAATGGAAAATTAAAAATTAAAAATTCACAAATAAAATAAAATATAAAATTAAAAAATGATAGGTCATCTTCTTCATCAATTCCAAATTCATCTCATTCCATGTCTCGGCTCACCGCCGCACCACCCACCACCGTCGTCTCCACCATTCTCGATGAGCTTCGCCTCAAACATCTGGTGGACATCCACCTCGGCTAAGGTCTCTCCGGCGAAAAGCGCCGCCGCATCTCGATAAACCCTAATAAATGCCAAAATTAAAATCCCCATCCAACCAAAACAAAAATATAATCCCTCGTATCTTGAGCCCTCCAAAATTTGAATTCTCAGGAAAGGAAATCCTATCTGTTTGTCTCGCTTTCATCTCTCTTTCTCTACCAATCAATGGCGAAGAAGAAAGTATCCCACGCTCAACAAGAGAAACCATTGCAGAAGCAGGAGGTTACGGTGCGAGAGATCACGCCCTCCATGGATTTCGAGGCTTCGGAGAAGCTTGAGAATCTGAAATCGCTCAACCAAATGCTGCTCAAAGAAGCGTTTGAGCGCCGTCAGCAGTTGGAATCGCTGGTTCAGTCCAAGGGGTATTTGGAATTGGAGTTGACTCGGTCGAACTCAGAGAGAGTGAGAGAGGGAGAGACTCCTCCTCGACGAGAAGTAGAAAACGAGGCTGATATACAACATTATTGCTAGTAGGCATATAAAATCAAAATTGCCCACACCCGAACAAAGTGTCTGTGACTGCATCCTTCTTCGCTCTTGAGGATCTAGATCAAATGAAATTTGGGGATTAGGGTTCTAGAGCAATTTGGGGATTTGGATGTATTCAGATTTAAGACACATAAAATCCACGTGGAGTGTAGATATAAAAAATTCGAAATGCCAAAAAGGATAAAGAAATGCCACATCAGCAAAATTGGCCCGAATTGTCCAATTTCGTGACCTCACGTGCGATTCACGTGCAATTTGGGCCCAATTAAGCAATTCGGGCTTAATTTGGGCAAAATTCGCGAAGCCCGACAAATTAAAGTCCTAAATTGCCAGCCCGAAAACTTAAAGTCCGAAACTGCCAGACCCCCTAAATTACGGGGCAAAAAAAGTAATAAACTTTTAATTTTAAATAGGACATGCAATAACATGTCACGGGATTTAAATATTTTATGTATGTTCATCAGATGGGATTTATCTTACAACACACACACTGCAGGGATGCGAAAAAATGGAGACAGATGAAATGAGGCAAGAGGCATTTCCATTCTACAACGATATGGATGCCATATTCAATGACAGAATGCAAAGAATGCTATGGAATTTGGAGGAGGAAGATGGCGGCACCGCCACCAGCTTCGAGATGCCGGACTCGGTGATGCACGTTTCATCCGGCAATGAAGAAGAAGAAGAAGATGATGGAAATACACAAGAGATTGCTGCTGACAGGGGAACAAAGAGAAAGAATAAAGCAAATGAAAACCCTGTTGTGAAAGGATTGAGGGAAATAATGGAGGATTTCATGAAGCAGCAAATGGAGATAGAGATGGAGTGGATGAGAGCTTATGAAGAGAGAGAAGAGAAAAGGAGAGTTAGAGAGAGAGAGTGGAGAGAGAGAATGGAGGCATTGGAGAGTGAGAGGCTGATGATGATGAAGTATTGGAGAGAGAGAGAGGAACAAAGGAAGATGGGGGAAGAAGCTAGGGCTGAGAGAAAGGATGTTCTTTTTACAGCTCTACTGAACAAGCTCAGAAATGAAGACATGTGATGATTAATTTTATGGTGTTTTGGATTTGGTCTTAATTGGGGGATTAATTATCATGAATTTATAATGTTGCTGTTTAATTATATATGATTAATGTTTGTACTATGACTATTTTGTTGGATCATGATACCCGGTGTTTAATTTTAATTTTATCATGAATTTTATATGATTAATCTTTGTATAAGTTCAATTCAAGAAATATTCATGAATATGCATGTTTACAACATATTAGCTTTCAATCAATATTTTTCATAATTGTATCATCCCTCAAATGACGATTTTAATTTGTTGTCAATTAGCAATTCAAATGGTACCAATTACTTGTAATATAGTAGGTTGATAATTTTTCATTGAATCTTAAATGTAAGGAATTTTTTTTTTTTTTTTTTGATATTATATTGGTTAACAATCAATTTTCTAGATAGTATCATTTCCATTAGTTCTTCGTGTAAATTTTACTGCGTGACATGGTCGATCATTATTTACATGACTGTATTCGAGAAATAAAATGTAAGTTTAATATTTAATCATCTTAAAAGAAAATGTGATCACATGGAATGTACATTCACTGGCTCAAAGAATCAAACACGATTACTCGCTTTCTATAAATAAGTTATTTATTTATGTACGTACAAATATATAACGGATCAAATATTTTTACACAAAAGTATACACGTCCATCAAAAGTTCCTTAGAAGTTAATAACCTTGTACAAGGAAAAACTAATAAATGTATCTGACTGCCGTACATATCCATAACCGTAAATCCATTTATACGTTTAAATCATTTATTACAATAATATATGAAAGCAATGAAATTCAAATTCATATTTATACAAATTTTAAATTATTTCTCAAACCCTTTGTTGAATATAGCATGAAAATCGGCTGTGGAATTGCATTAACATGCATGGAAAAAGAAGGAAAATCAGTTGGAAATAAGATAGGTTCATTTTTTGTCTAAGTATGGAGAAGTCGCGTTTTTACTTATAAAACGTAATCTGGAAATGCGACTTCAAGTTAGGTAAGTTAGTTATTTCTTATTTCTTGGTTTTCTTGATTTCTTGTTTGTAGGTCTGTGAGGTGGTTTTGCGGGGTGGATATTTCGACTCATTTCTTAACCGATTGAGATGATTCAAGTTTCTGGAAGCTCTATATATTGTGTAGAATAATTCATTAGTTTGACATTTTTCATAATTCGCGCTGTACAGAGAGTTAGAGAGCTGGAAAGTGATAACGGTTGCTAGTGATCTTGAGTGTTTTGTTTTCTCTTTGTTTCCTATTGTAATCTTTCGAATTGTACTTCGATGGTCTAATAAAGTGTAGTGGATGTAGGCTTAGACCGAACCACTTTAAAATGCCTGTGTTTCAATTCTCGTTTTGCTTTTTTACATTCAAGATTAGAGTTCTTGTGTATTGGTTGTGTTCTTGAGTTGATGTGCCAAGTTTGTGATCGAATTGCGACACCCTTCCAAACACAAACGTAAAGGAGAATACAATCTATTATTCCCAAAAGAAAATTATGCGCATACAAGAGATAGAATATGAGAGAGATCCAACAAGATATATGGAGTAGTTTTTTCAACTTTGTGTCTTGTAATTTTGTGTACTAAACTTATATTTAGTGGAATACAGTGATTATGTTTATTAAACGTTGGGTAAGATTGTCATTTCATATCAAATGTGGTATATTTTTTATAAAACAATGTTAAACAATAATTATTTAAAATCAAGAGTAGTTAAAGATGCAACTATTTCCTTAAAAAAAAAAAAAACTAATTTCGATTATTGATGAATTTCAAATATATTGAAAATATGAATGTATACAGGATAATAGTTCATGTTCATTCTTCAACCTGCCTTCTACTTTTCTTTACATGATAGATAGTAATTAAGAAGAATAAATTGCAATAATCTTATTCGTTATTACAATAACACTGACAAGAATCCACCGACCTAGAGATTTATGCAATTGCCTGATTAATTACCAAGCAATATTACAATATCATTTGAATTCAAAGGATTCAGTTTGACTCTTTTTCACCTATGGTCAGCACGAGTAATTTATGATTTCACTTGCAATCTTATGGTCTAAATTAACTTTCCATATTTCATCTGAGAATAGAAGTATATTACGCACATTAAATGATAACATCATTACATGTAATATTTTATAAAATAAAATTTAATTTCAGTCAGAGTCTTAATTTGACATCGGTTACATTTCATAATATTTAATTAAACATTCGAGTATTATCATCCTCAATAATTCAAAACCACCTCATAGACCCCAATTGAATCTCAATATAACTATCCGCACAAATTTCTATTACATTGTCTTAATATCGTCAGTATATATATATATATATATACTCAAGAAAAAGAAAAAAAAAAGATATCATCTCAAAAGGCGATTTGACACGAATTCTGCTCGTGGTTTCATAAGAATTTTTCATATTTTAAACTCAAAAAGTGGGTAAAAATGGATTTTTAATCAAAATGAGTAACAAAGTTAGTACCCTTGGAGCATTTATAACGGTATAGAAAAATTTGAATTATAGTTAACTCTTTTTCCTTCATTTATCCTTTACATTATCATTTTATTAATTATAACTCATATTTTTTAACTCCTCCAACCATATTATTGGTTAACCATTATTTATAATTACAATCAAATTATATTTTTATTCAAACATTCTAATATTTAATTTGAAAATTTTTATTATCTACAATAATTTTATATTTATGATAACATGAATAAAATAAATATTAATTTTTTTAAATTTAGATTTTTTCAATATATTGTAAACAAATCTTATAACTTTTTTTCATCATATTTGGACGAATTATCAAAAAATCAATTTATTTTTGCATTTGAAAAAATATATAATTGTAAATAATTATTATAAATTTAAAGAAATAGTACATCAAATCAAATTAATAAGAACTTAATAAAGTAGTACATAAGATTGAACAAGAATTTAAAGACAATTAATTGAAAATACCGACTAACACAAATTTCGGATAGAAAATAGATAACAAATTAATACCTCTCTTTGTTGGTACGTGCCCAAGAATAGATAACAAATTTCGGAGAACTGGGTTCAAAAAGATTATGAAAAATATAGAACCAACAAAAAATTTGGATAATTATATATGAAAATGATTTTGTAATATGAATAAATGAAAATTAACTTGGTATATTTATAGAAAAAAATAGAGTCGTTTATTAACAGTCATAAACAACTCTATTTTAACAATGGTCATAAACGACTCTATTTTGGCTATGGCCATAAACTGCTATATTTTAATTTGAAAATGGTTATCATCTAAATTAATTTTATAAAATTAGAAAAAATAATATTGCATTGCTATATTATTTTTTGACCATTTTTTATCATCTTAAAAAATTACAAAACAATTAATATCTTCTTAAAAAAAAACAATTAATAAGAATTAGGAAAAAGAAATAAAAACAATTAATAATAATTAGGAAAAAAAAATATTTGCATATGAGGGTTCTACAACCGCCTAACGTGCCTATGTGGAGAGTGCAGTGCATGGGCGAATCCTGAAACGCGCGTGTTTTGAACGTGCTTTTTTTTTTTCATCAATTCATCATGTTTATTTAATCACGGTTATGAACTCATCTCCTCTTTCTTCTACAATATTAGCAGGGTTTAGTTACCTAACTATAACCCAATTTTTTTTTTTTTTTTTAAATTGTAAATGCTCTTATGAAGGTAACTAAAACCAGGAAGGATTATTTTTCACTTGATACATTCATAGAGTACAAAAACTGCATACAATTCATCATATACACTTAATATATAACTACTTATTCCTAGTCCCAAAAAGTAGCACAAGTTCATCAACAATCTGTTTCAACAAAACTTCAAGAATTTCCTGTCCAAATTGTTGACAAATCTCCTCAAAATCTTCATACCTTAACACCATCCCATTAATCCAATTCTCTTTTACATCTTCTTCTCTCAGTGTACACATTTCTTCCACCATTCTTCTGTAATAACAACTCTCTTTAATCTTCATTTTCCTTCTAATATTAATAACATTATCAGAATGTGCACCTCTTGAACATACCCCTCTACCTACTTCTGCAAGAAATTAAAAAAAAAAAAAAAGGATTAGGACTGAGATTATTTTAATTAATTTAAAAAAATGTACACAAAAATTTTAAAAAATGAAAGATGGTAGGTGGGTTGGACATTAAT
Source organism: Scutellaria barbata (assembly GCA_028654395.1). Lineage (NCBI taxonomy): Eukaryota > Viridiplantae > Streptophyta > Magnoliopsida > Lamiales > Lamiaceae > Scutellaria > Scutellaria barbata. Next base: position 2,702,079 of record CM053644.1, read on the forward strand.
TAGTCAAACTTTCCAATCAAAAATCTGCAATCATAAATTTAATACATACTGATTTGAAAATGGAAGCCTTTAATATTATATATATTTATTCAAATTACAATTCAAAAAAAAAAGTGTATTACATGGGTCGTGCAGGATCAACCAATTAGTATTTATCAAATTATAAATGTAAGAAAAAAGAAAGCGAAATGATAATAAGTTACCGACAAATATATATCGTATTAAGTTATCAAACATCAAATCAAATGTCTACCTGAAAAAATATTTAAAAGCTATAAATTTGATAAGTCAAACAGATCAAATCGAACTAGGTTTTGAATTATTAAACCACTCAAAATTCAGTTCTATTAGCTAGTTTAACTGCACATTAATGTTTTGGTTCGATTTTAAAAACATTAATGTTTTTTTTTTCTTTGACAAATATAGTACTGATGCTACACTCTACGAGTATTTGATAAAGAATCCACTCAGAGTACCACATATTAGAGCACAAATATCTCATAATAATTTAGATGAATATAGTTTAAAACTCATTTGTCATACCGAATGCTTGTATAACTGTCAAACACAACAACGTGCTACTATCAAAATATTTATTGGTGATTAATTTGATTTGCAATATCAAATTTTAAAAAATATATATCGCTCAATCCCAAATTTTGGATAATTTTCCAACTAAAACAAACAATGTGATATATATATATATATATATATATATATATATTTTTTTTTTTTTTTTTTTTCAATTAATCAAAACTTTAACTCAAGAAAAGCATATTTCTGTACCTGGTACATTGCCTTGAGGGTGTATTTTCTTCTTGCGTTGCAGTTTATTAGCCAAAACCTTTTCCTTTTTCTTCTTCACACACTTTGATATTACCAATTCTTCCTCACAATTGATAATTGCCCTTCTTTCCTTCAAGTTTACTCTTGTTCTTCCCTGGAAATTATTCTTCCGAGACAAAGAATTTCCAGGCATCTTTCCAGGACCTGATTTTCTTTCTTCCTCCATTTCCAGGGTTTTTCTAGGCCTGCTAGAAACCTGGAAATATTCCCTGTTTTTTCCAGGCCTGTTAGAAGCCTGGAAATATTCCCTGTTATTTCGCCTCACCTCCTTTCCATGCTGATGCTGATTTCTCACATTAGGCCTCTCCCTGATCATGAGCATATCTTCTTCCTTTCCATATCCTTCACGTTCTAAGCGTTGAATCATACTCGTAAAATCATCGTTTATTCCTTGATCACGAAACGAAACTGAGGTTCTGACTCTTCTGTGGTGATGTTGGCCAGGCTTTACCGGATCAAAATGAGAGAGAAAATCAATGGAGTTCACAGATTTGCTTCTGAAGAAATCACTCAATATTCTCTCTCTTGGAGTGGTGGGAAACGATTCCAGGCCCATCAATCTTGCTACCAACCCTGGTGTTGTTAATGCAGCTTTTGTTTCCACCTGTTTGATATTACTCCCAGCTGACTGCAAACATTTTCCATGCTTGAGATCACCAACCTTGTCGATGCTCGACTCGATGAACTGGTCCGAAGGATGAGTCGGAAGGCTGCCGGAGCACAGAAGCCGGCTTAAAACGCCGGAGAAACATTTTCTTGAACTTGCATCATCTGAATTAGTCATGATTTTCAGAAAATTTTGTGTGGAATGGGAGTTTGTTTAAAATTGGAATAGTGGTTTGTGAAATGGAAATAGATGAATTATTGGGTTGAAATATTGATTGAGTGTGGAATAAAAATGAATTGTTGTTGTCATTAAGTGAAAATGGCAAGACTTTGGTCTTTGAGTTCACACTCTACATACAGAAAATTGGTAGCCACGTCACATATTGCTTTTTAGAGTCAATCAGTGTTCACAATTGAACGAGTGTTTACATAAATTAATCGAGTTGAGTCTTGTTAGATTAGTCTTTCATTTTGTTTATTTGGTAAAGATTTTTAATTTGAGTTAATGTGTGAATTTTTTTAGTAATTTAAGGTGATTAATATCATTTTCCAACTTATATTATAGTTTTTTTTTTATAACAACTTGCAATTTACATTTTTATTTAAATTTTACAAAATATGACAACTTATATTATAAATTTTTTTTTATCAAAACTTTCAGTTTACATTTTTTTTTCAATTTTAAAAAATCTGACAACAAATTTCAAAAAAAAAAAAAAATACAAATGGGTCGTACATGCATAGTTTAAGGATATTTTTATCATTTTTTCTTTTATAACATGAGAAATTTTGATATTGGAGCTAGTTTTCAATCTTAAAGAAATATATAAATGTTTTGAGTTGGTGACTCATTGAACGAATTAAAATTAATATCAATTTTTAATGTGAAATAAATTAATTAAAAAAGTGAAAGAAAAAACCTTCAACTATACATATGCATTTTTTAACTGCATTTTGCTACCGATAATTGTAAAATTTCAAAAATATTATATAGGTTTCGATAGAAAAAAATAATAATTTACATTTCGAATGAAAAAATACGTATAATAAGGTGCATATAATATGTGAGTGTAGGATTAGTGTCGGGGAATGCTAATGTGAAGTAAAAGCATGCGGCCTAAATTGTTGACTTTTGCAATGAGTAAGGCTATGTGTCCACACTCTTCCCACGTGGACCCATTTATTAAGTGGTGTGGTCCCCAATGGCCCACCGACCATCAAAATATATATTTTTTATTAATATATTGGAGCATAATAGCATAATTATTCTAACTTCTTCAAAATCAAGATTCAAATGTAGTTCAATAGACAAACATGCGAAACTGAAGCATTATTAAGCTTCAATAGTTTTGGGAATTCTAATCATAATTTATTATATATTTGACTTTAAGAAAATTATGTGACCCTTTTTGAGAACCTGATGAAAAGTACTTATCGAATATTCTAATTGTGACCCCATGGACCACTAAACCAAGATTACTCTTAATCCTTAATTAGATAACATATAGTCAAAGAAATGGCATCATACATTCTTATAGTTATAGAGCACCATAATGTATTTATTTCAAGATGATATTTCATTGTGCTAATATCTCATCCCCAAATGAGATAATAATTATTTCTCAATCATAGGAAGACTATCACTGAATTCTAGAATTTCAGTGTTGGTCGGTCCGTGATTAATTTGGAGGTGGTGGAAAATTAGGTATGTAATTGAATCCAATAATATCAAATTATTGTTGATTTGAGTTTGACATGTTTGTTATCAAATGATTTCAAGTTTAAATTTATCAAATACAATGGAAAATGTTAAAATATTCATTGTGGACAACTCTTAATATATTAATTAATAACATGTAATAATCTCTTAATATATTAATTAATAACATGTAATGATCTCATTCCTTCATTATATAAAAAGTAAAATTAATAAATTTATTAGATTTTTGACACATCAACCATTGACCCATATTAATACGTCAATAACCCATATTAATACGTCAATGGTAGCAGGTTGTATTCATGGTTATGGAATTTTATCAAACGAGATATATACTATAAATTATACAATTAGAAACTAATTACCACAATAAATTATATTTTCTAAATATATATTATATTATGTAGTTTTTATAATTTGAACTATAATTAGATATGTAATATAAGTAAAAGTATATACACTATAATATATATATATATATATATATATATAAAATCAAAATGTCACGAGTCTTCTCGAATCTCTCATTTGCTAATGATTCGTGTATCATCAAGTTTAGACTTGCTTAATTAATTTAACAAATCATATTAAACAATCTCAAACGAGTTTTACCAAGTTTAACTTCAAATAACTCACAAACAACTAAATTCATCTACATATTTAGTGAAAACAACCGGTTAACTAGAATCAACTCTATCAGTAAAGTTTAGATTTTTTTTCATTCTATCATTGGTCAATTGAGATTATATTTTATAAAAATGAAAAATCAGGTTCCAGATTTCACTAGAAATTTAGAATATATGAACTCAGGTAATCATCTATTGATAATGATATGTATAAACAAACGAAAAGTAATCAGATATATATTGGTAGAGAGAATATAACAGGTAATAGTTACAAACTTACAACTTAACAAATGAGAAAAATTAATTATAAAATAATAGGACGCCCACTTACCTGAATAATAGTAAATTAAATGCTAAAAAAAAATAAAAAAATAGAAGGGGATGTAGCTCAGATGGTAGAGCGCTCGCTTAGCATGCGAGAGGTACGGGGATCGATACCCCGCATCTCCAATTCTTTAATTGTTTTATATTTTTAAAAATTAAGGTATCCATTTTAATTGTTTTTAAAAATAAAATTAAGATATCCATATTTAAAAAAAAAAAAAATGAGGAAGAGAGTATATATTTACTGGATTCCATATATATATATATATATTTTAAATTGAGGAAGAGAGTATATATTTACTGGAGTTTTTTTTTTTTGAATTATGTCGGCAAGCATGTTTACTTAATAGTTTTTTGGAAAAAAAAAAAAATTAAGGTTTACATTCCGTAAATATGTTTTACATCTTCATGTTGTATAGATGTTGTTTACACATCTTCCATTATTGGGGTGGGGCTATTTACACCCCAAATATACTAAACAAATCCATAAAAATGAATTTTATATTTTTTATTTTTTTATTTTAAATTGGAGTCTGTTTAGCATTTCATGGTACACATTGTGATGTATGTTCATTTTCCACTTAACACTTCACCATAGGTTTTATTGCAACAATGACCGACAGTTTTCGATCATACTTTATATTTGTAGCAATGTTTCTATACGACAATATATAACCATATCTTCTTGTGTTGCATTACTCCCTAAACACATGTACAAACATGACATTTTTCTGTTTGATTCAGTCGTGGATTTCCTGGAAGGCGAGGGAGACTGCTTTTCTTGAGTGTGAATAATGGAACTCTTAACTCAAGTTTCAAAGTTATCAATCTCAGGTTTGGTGACTCAAGTTTCAAAGAAAAGGCTTGGGACATATTTTTTTACCCTCGGGTTTTTCAGTGACTTGGAAGTTGGAACCGATATATACATCTTACATATACATCTTACAATATGTTGATGTTAGTAGTTGGCAAGAAGATTATCGGAGTTTCTAGTTTCCGGCCACCTGAATTAAACAGGCAGAGTAATTCGTATAACATACAACAAGGTCTGCAATCAAGCCTATAATTGTAATTGAATGGGTCTTAAAAAACAGAACAAATTTCGTGAGCATGTCTACTCGTGAATACAAGAAAAAACTGGCCTGCTTACATACCCTCTTACATGCTCTAAATTCAGCAAGTAATACATGAAGTTCTATGTCCCAATCCAATTGCCATCAACAAATATCAAATAATCAATGAATTACGAAGCGTAGCTCATTTACCAAAGGATTTAAAAAAGTAACTCTTACCTCTACCTATGATAATGCTGGGTAGAATGCATTTCATTGACATGGATCCAGAAAAAAATTCACCAGGACCACCCTTGTTTAGTAGTAATATATGATAATCACTTCAATGTCATACATTTTCAATCGAAAGAGCAAATAAAGACAAAGTTTCGTGGTCACATGGTTCATGTAAGCATTATGAAAATCCCATTGTCTATTATATCAAGAATGCTAAAACACAATAGGGTTATAAGTAGGAAGGAAAACCTGTTATTGGTGGGCATCATCACCTCTTCTTGAAGCCATATTTCTTCCTTTCATAGAAGAGATCAGTTTTTGCACTTCCCAAATTGACTATCTTAGGACACCCATCCCTGTCTTTTTCAAGCTGAGTACACTCCTTGCAGTAGTAAGCATCTGAGATACCCACCCCTCCACAGATAACACACCTCCCTTGAAAAGATCCGTAGTTGCACTCATCACATATCCGCACAAGTGTGCAAGGACGGACATAGGAATCACAGATGACACATTTCCCATCGTCTTTCTCGCAAAGCCTCCCAATGGCAATTCCTGGTTGCTTACGACACATAATCAAATCGGGATGATGCTTAGCCATACTTCTAGACTAGCACTTTCTTGACTCTTCTCTGCATAAAAGAAAAAAAAGTTGATATCAATATTCAATTGTATAAAATATCCAGTTGGTCATAGTTGATGAAGCAGAACTATAAATTGTAATAACAGGAAAGAAGGAATGAATATATCATGATTACATTTACGTTTAGTATTGGAAGTCTATTCAATCAGAAACTAAAAGCCTAATACAATTATCATCTCTATCAAGCTTAAACTACAGTATTATGTTTAGTAACCATTTACGGACCATCAAGAAGTTGGCTTCAATTGCAAGTAATTAAATGATCAGTTCACAATTTTGAAAACAGGGTTCCAAAAAATTGAAATGGTAAACCACAGTATATGATAGTAATGGAGTGAAGTACATAAACTCATTACACGTGAAGTTATTTATCAATACACGCAATGCAGTATACACTATCCAAAAAGACACATCCACATTTATATCCAGATATGGACAATGAATATTGTACCAAACCAAAAGGAAGAAACACACAAATGCACACACCTCCACATGCAGATACGGAGATGCACATGAATTTGACCATTATTGCACCAAAATTCAAAGATACACACATCCACACAGAGGTGGAATTGGAGGTGAATATTGTATACTTCATCAAATTTAGTACCGACGAGATGATATCAAATACCTACTTTAACTCGTCTCACCAGTCACCATGCCCAATACTAAAAAGCAGATTGCATAGGTATAGCAAGCGTAGACTTAGCAATTTTTATGTTAAGAAATGCGTAATTAGTGATACAAACTTCTTAGATCTGCAATCCTACACTCCACCAGTAAGCTATCATCGTATATGTCAGTCTATTACTCATCAGAATCCTACCTTCATCTCTCAAAACAAGCAAAATCAGATACTAAAGGTCGTAGATCATATAAAATTGCGTTCGCCTAATATTTGCATAAGATCTTTACGGTAAAATATGAAATCAATAAATTAGGGCACTGAATCCTCAATGCAAGACTGTTCTCTGTGTGAGAGAGAGAGATAGAGCGAACCTGCGGCTGCGGCGGTGAGCTCCAGTTGATTTCCAAGGAGGAGAAGGTGTAATCGCGTTGCTGGTTCTACTTCTATTTGTCCTTATCCTATGACCTATCACACCTTCAGGCTTCTCGGTGTTTCTACAGGGGTAGAATTGTCAATTTGACATTTTTTCCTCCTCTTTCCAGATTTTACCCATTGAAACAAAAGAAATTATTTTTATTATAAATGTTATCAGAATATACTTTAAAAGGATTTTATTAATATAGGTCACTTATCAATATAGGCTCTGAAAGATTTTTTTAAATCTTGAATTGATAAAATTTATGTTTCACAACTACATTGATAGTTAAACTATTTTTTAAACCTTGATTCGATAAAATCTCATTTATTTTTAATTGAATAAAATAAAAATTTTAAATACTATGTAGAATAAAAGGATCTCAACTAAATAAATCAGCTCGGATTAGATGATTGATTGTTATGAACCGATTCAATTCATTTCAATTGATTTACTGCTCATCTTATAAGTCAAGTTGATCAAAGCCACACAACCCAGTTCATTATTTTTAAGTCAAGTTCCATTATATATGTCATGATTCATCATACTTCATTTGTTATTACTATGGAGTTTGATCATGAGTTTGTTCATCATGCTATAGCTTGTATATTATTGTACAAATTAGATAACAAAGGAAGACTTATTGTGGAAGGAATAAATAACTCAAGATCATGTAATGTGAGATGACAAAAGTTTTTATATTTTTACCAAGCTATTTTACTTGTTTACTTTTTATCAAGATTCAAATTATGGTTTTCATTAGAAACATCGGTATTTAAAATTTATAAAAATAATGGTAAAAATTCAATTTTAATATCCGTAACAATTTGAAAAGAAAAAAAAGGCAATAATCAGAAATTTAACATTATATATTAGAAAATATTATATTCATCGATAGTTGTATTTTAAAATACTAACGAATTGACAATATTTATTTAAAATCAATTAGGGATGTCAAATGAGTTGGCCCTAGTAACTTCGGGCTAGCCCTATCAGATTTCGGGTTAAACAATTCAACTTAAACAGGCCTTTAATATTGTAAACCTAACCTCTACTCTATCAGGTTTCGAACTAAACGTGTTATTAATAAAATATTTATATTTATATTTTTAATATTAAATTTTGAATTAAATTATAATAACATTCAAAATTCATATATAATATTAATGATTCATAATAATAAAACCATACATAATTTACTATTGCTATGACATAAGTCCAAATATTTGAATGTCTAAATTCCAAATTTTAAAATTATCATCCAACACAATTTTTTGAGATTTGATTATTCTTTACAAAAGTATCATTGAAGTTAGATTGACATTCACGCGATGAAATTGTTAAAAAATGACTGTAAATTATAATACAATATGAATACTCTAGCTATAGATTATATACACATTTATCAGTTAAGTGCTTAATATTATATAGTCTATAAATATTAATTATAATTTCATTTATTTTATATATTTAATCCTTAAAAATCAAATTTGAAGAAATCAAATTGAAGACAATAAACATATAATTGAAAGTTTGAATTATATTTTTATATACATTAGACTAAAATAATTGATCTGATGGCCAACTGATTGGCTCTTGGGATGGTTGTACGGAGTTTCGAACTAAACGAGTAAAGTTAGACAGACTAAAAATATTGATAAATTCTCCGATGTACTTGGTGTACGGATTTAAAATCTGTATAATCTGGGTTAATCCGACCGTGAAATTTTTTTTTTTTTTTTAAAGTTTATGTCTTGACCTTTATGTAGAAATTAGGTAACCTTTATATACAAATATTGTGACCTTTATGTATAAATGCTATGACCTTAATGCATTGTAACTTAGACAAAAAAAAAAAATTCAACAAAATTTGTACATAGATACCTTTATGTGATATTCATGTGATCCTTATTTATATCCATGTGACCTTTATGTACAAATATTGATACATTTATGTAATATATAAAGATATAAAAATATGAATATTTGTACATAAATGACACTTGAATATACAAAAAGGTCATATGAATATAACATAAAGATTTTTATGTACAAATTTTGCTAAAATTCTTCATTTTTTTCTAAACTATTGAATATAAAGGTCACAAAACTTATACATAAAGGTCACAGAATTTGTACATAAAGGTAAGAGAATTTGTACATAAAGGTTTTGGTTTGGAAGCAAAAAAATAAAAAAATAAAAAAAATTAAAAACTCGTCGATCCAATCAATTCAAATTGCATGTACACCAAGTATATATGGGACACACTCAAAAATATTTTGTCTTAACCTTTTTTTTTCAATGGATTTTCGGATTAAATAAGTAAAATTAAACGGACTAAAAATATTTTGTCCTAAACTTTTTTTTTTTTCAATTACAATAGATTAGTCTGTCAGATCACACCAACCTATTGAACTTCCCTAAAATTAGGTAATACATGACTAATAGTCTAAATACATGTTCTTTATGATTCATCAGTAATAATAAGTAATAATAAGGAACATATTTATGAAGCCCAATCTGACTTATGTGGTAGTACACGTATAATGTATAGTTTTTTTTTACGTACGTGATATTCTTTTGTTACTTAGCTTCATATTCTTTTCTACATAATTTTATTTTCCTTTCATTCTTTCTTATATTATTCAATTTCTAAATAAATCATCTCAAGCATGTTCATCTCATTTTTAAATAATTTTTTTTATTCATTTCAATTTCTTTCTTATTTTATCTCATTTTTAAATAAATATTTTTCATCTCAATTTTTTTTTTATTCTATATCATTCTTTAAATTTTTTTTTTCAAACTCATCTCATTCTATCTTAGTAAATTGTCAATTCTTTTCCTTCTCTTTTAGTTGCTATTAATATCAATAGTACTTGCAAATATATTTGCTAAGACATATTTTCTTTAATTGTATACAATTTTTAGACAAGTTCTAAATTTATGTAGAATTTAATAATTGATGGTTGAGATAACTCCATAAATTTTGAAGGATTTTTAGATAATTTCTAGACAACTTCTGATAAAAATGTACAAGTGTATAATTGAGATGAAAACAAAATTTATTTAAAAATGGTATAAAATAAGAAAGAACAATATAGAATAACAAAGAAATTGAGATGAATAAGAAAAAAAATGAGATGAAAATACGTGTATTGAGATGATTTATTTAGAAATTGAATAAAATAAGAAAGAATTATGTACAAAAGAATATGAAGTTGAGTAAGAAAAGAATATCATGATACTAAAAAAAAATTATACATTATACGTATATTGCCACATAAGCCAATAATCATTATACGAGTATTGACACATAAATCAGATTGACTCCATAAAAAACTCAACGATGGTTCTTTATCATTACTGTATAATTCATGAGTAGGTCTCTTGTACACTTGGTGTACATACAATTCGGGTCGACTCGGGTCGACCCGGATCCGCGCACTTTTGATTTTTATTTTTTTTTTAGCTTCCAGGCCAAAACCTTTATGTACAAAGTTGGTGACCTTTATATACAAATTGTGTGATAATAACTTTGACAAGGCTGTCAGAACTGAAATGTCACAATATTTTTTTGACATATGTCAAAGTGATGGAAAAGAAAGAATATGTTTTACGTATCCTCCCAATTTATCAATTTTTTTGGAAATGATAAAAAGAAGGATATCACTCGAAAACTATTCATTTAATGAACCCTACAGCCCTTGGGTTCATCAATATCTAAGTTATTCCACTTATGTAATAGAGTCGATCCCCTAAAGTCTTGAGCAGCGGTGTAGGATCAGATCCCAAAGATAGTAAGTCTTTTCTTTCTTAGGAGGGAAAGTCTTTTTCAAAGATTCTATATAAATTTCTATAGGAAACCAAGATAGTTACCTTTCAGAAAATTCTAAAGATAGGGGGAATTTTTTATTCTGAAGGTGGGAAAAAAGGTATAAATTATGTGACCTTTATGTTAAATAACTTAGAAAAAAATAAAGAATTTTAACAAAATTTGTACATAGATATTTTTATGTTATATTCATATGACTTTTATATATATTTATGTGACCTTTATGTATAAATATTCATACCTTTATGTAATATATAAAGGTATGAATATTTGTACATAAATGTCATATAAAATATATATAAGGGTCACATGAATATTATATAAAGGTATCTATGTACAAATTTTGCTGAAATTCTTCCTTTTTTTTCTAAGTTACAATGCATAAAGGTCACAATATTTATACATAAAGTTCACAACATTTGTATATAAAGGTCACCAAATTTGTACATAAAGGTTAAGGCATAAAATTTATAAAAAAAAAAAAAGAGAAATTCGCTGGATTCGGGTCGGGTCGACCCGGATTGCACGGATCTAAGATCCGTGCACCAGGTGCACAGGAGAATTTGTGATAATTCATTATACAAGATAAAATATCTTTTAATACATAATTTGTGATTCAATCAATATTGACAATTCAATATTTTTAAGAAATTTTTTAAAATGAAATTTCCAACTTTTATTTTAATCGAATAACAATACTGTTCTATTTTCCCTACTATTTATTCTATAGTTTAACCAATGTATACAAATAATGTACCAAAATTCTACCTAAAATGAGTCCACCCCACTTTGAATATATTATTTCAAAAATCGAAAAGTAAAAATTTAAGATTTTTTTAATTCTTGTTCGTATAGCAATTCAAATCATATGTATTCAAAAACTCTATCTAACTCGTATATATTGCATCAAAACCTAATGATATTTAATGTAAAATATAACAACGGTTATAATTAATAATAAAATTAAAAAACTTTTATTTATTCAAAATTACGTAGTCTTGATATCACATGGATCCAACTTTGAATATTGTAACTCAAAATTTATTTTTCAAGCCTAATGAAGTAATTACTACTAATTCAATCCTTCAATATCCATGCACACTTTCATATAATAATATGAGATTTCTTGATTTAAAAAAAAAACGAACTTAGAGAAAATTTCATATAAAGCTTTGATTATGTTTATAAACATCAAAAGAAGTGTCCAATAAGAAAATCTTGAAAATAATCTTAACTAAGAGGTGTCCATCTCAGATCGACAAAGTGGGCAAGAAGAATGTTTATCCAACCAATTCTTGATGCAATGTCCATGAAAAACATGATCACAGGGCGTACAGATCACTTCTTTACCACCATGTCTGAACAAATCATCCAAGCAGATGCTACAACTCTCTTGATCACTATTTTTTGAAGCAACACCAATATCGTACTTCTTCAACATAGGATAATCATGTTAAAGAAGCAGCTTGAATTCAATATTGATATTGACATGACCACTCTGAAGGTTCTTGAGTCTCCGGACAGATTCTCGTGCTGCATCGCATGCATGTCGGATCAATTGACTACGTTCTTGTTCCGACAAAGGCAGAAATACGAGAGGCCCTTGGAGGGCCTCTCGTATCTCTGATATTGTCGTGGAATTGTCGAACAGAAGTTTCATGGAGGTATACGTTGTGTTCGAAGCAAGTTGTTGCATAGGTTCAGTAGTTCCATCCATGTTCTTAATCATGTAGAATCGTTTTAGCTCCGTCAAGAAGTGGAATTTTATGCTATTTTGGGGTAAAAGAGACATTCTAATTGTAGTATTGGTTAAAATGGGTTCAAACACACGGTGATGATAATCAAACTCCATCTCACTATTCCTTGAAAAAACAAAAAAAAAGAGAAAATGGAATGTTGTTAATTATGAAAGAGAAAACATGAGAATGAAATATGTTGTAATTTAATTAGTTTGAAGATATTTATAATAAGGTCATCAATTCTTGATGAGAAAGGACTCCTAATCCTTATATCATTAGGAAATTAAAAGGCTTGTTTCTCTCTCTATCCACGTTAGGATAATATTGTATTAATAATAGTAATATTTTAAAATAAAAAAGTTAATAATAATATTTATGATAAAAAATTAATTAAACATAAAGTGCAATTTTTTAAATTTTCTACTAATTGACAATGGCTTCAGCATTTTCACGAAACTCGAGCCTCCGTCATATCTGCTACTCCAATGCTCGAATGCATTCCTCCAAATTCCGCAGTCTCCTCGACGAATCCCTTCCCAATTCGCCTCTTCTTGGTTTATTTTCTGATTTCCCAACGAGCTCCAGTTGATTTCCAAGGAGGAGAATTTGTAATCGCTTTGCTGGTTCTACTTCTCTGTCCTTGTCCTATCACACCTTCAGGCTTCTCGGTGTTTCTATAGGGGTAGAATTGTCAATTTGACTTTTTTCCTCCTCTTTCCATATTTTACCCACCGAAACAAAAGAAATTATTTTTATTATAAATGTTATCAGTATACTTTAAAATGAGGGTTAATTGGCGAAACCCATTGTGGTTTCAAAATTCAAATTCTTCTATGTTTTAAAAATTACAGGGTTTTTATGTTTTAGAAATTGTACGAAATCCCTTCTAATTTATTAAATGTAGTTTGAAATCCTGTTAATATTAACGAAATTGCACGAAACTCTTTCTAGTTTGTTAAATGTAGTTCGAAATCCCCAACCCTATTAATGTTAACGAAAGTGTTAAACACGTCTTTCATACGATTTTTGGTTTTTTTTTCACTTTTGAGGTGTATAAAAACTCATATACTCTCCTGTGCAAATAAAATAGAAATACAAAATATAATATCGACAAAATATGGCTATCACTGCAATCACCCTATGTTTATCATTAGCTAACAATATATAATTATTACTGCAATCACTCTGTGTTTATTATGAGCTAATAAATAAATTGCTAATTTGACCACTTTACAAAAAATCTTTCCAAATCATCAAATCATAAGATTAACGGTTGATACCACCAACACAAAATAACTAATAAAATTCTACATATTTAGTATTTTGGTACCAACATCATGCAAAAAAAAAAATTCATTTAGTATCTTGGTACCACCAATATACAAAAAAATTAAAAAACAAAAAAACACAGTTACTTCAATTTTTTTCTTGAATTTGGGTGCACTTGAATTTAATTGAGAACCCTTTATTCTTCTTTTGGGTTGAGCTTGCTTTCTTGAAGTTCTCAACATCTGATCTTTGAGATTGTGATTGAAGCATCTATATAAATTAAGAACAAATTACTATTTTATTGCTTTCAAGATATTAAAAATACATACTTTATCATAATTAAATATTCAACCATAGTTTATTGCTTTCAAGATATTACGGATACGTACTTTATCATAATTAAATATTCAACCAAAATTTTGTAACATATACATACTTTGTCATAATTAAACATCCAACTAAAATTTTGTTGCATGTCATAGTCATAGTAAAATATAAATTTGGTTGCACGTAAAATATTTCTTCATGTATAGATTCAGTGGGGATCGATGGTTCGGTGGAATCAGTAAACACCTTATTGTTTAAATGTCATTCAATTAGAATACAAATTAAAAAAAAAAAAAAAAAACTTAATGATATTCATACTTATTTGTTCTCTTTCTTTCTCTTTGCTTGATGATTGACCTTTCACAATCTTGTTCTTGAGAAGGCAGCTAATGGAAAATAAAAATATTATTAAATTCATTGTCGATATATTTAAATACATATTATAAAATTTATTTGTCGATATATTATTAAATTTAAAGAAAAATTTCTAAACTAACACAAAATATGACAGACAATGATAATTAAAATAATAAATACTTTAAAAATATTTATTCAAAAATAATAAACTATATCCTCAAATCTACAGTATATGGACTTGGGAATATAAATCTTATACGAGATGTGGAAGATACAAAATATAAATCTTATACCAAACGTGGAAGATAGAAAATAAAAATGCTCAAAACATAAAAGTGAAATCAAAGAACAAAAATCATGTAACAAATAACCTAGACAAGAAGAATATAAATCAACCTAATAAGTAACTAAACCCTAGAAATAAATTCCAAATTTTTCTTCTCTTTCTTTATTATTATTATTATTTTTTTTTTTTTTTATTTTTTTTTTTTTGGAAAACTTCACATTCTGAAGTTAACCCTAACAAAATCAACCCTATTAACAAATGATTAACATACTAAATTTGTAAGACCCAAATATACCTTATACCCGATACCCCAAATATACCTTATACCCGGATACCTGGGTTCTCTTTATATCAAAAATCCTGCAACAAATTTATACTTGTTTACTTCTTTAATCGTCCACTTCAACCAAATTTTCAAATAAATCGATCGATTTTAACATTTTTGTTTTGGGGAAGAAAACTCTTTTGTTTCACTTACGCACTCTCCCTAATGAAGTTTTTTTTTAAAAATAAAGTAGTCCGATTATATGTATGAAGGGTATAACGAAAAATAAAGGTGAAAAAAGTTTTTTTTTTAAAATAAAGTAGTTCGATTATAAGTATGAACGGTATACCGGAAATAAAGGTGAAAAATTAATACAGTTAGCTCTCTTTTAAAAAATGGGAGCGTAAGCTATATTTAACAAGTCGGTTTCGCGCAATTTCTAAAACACAGGGGATTTCATGCCGAATTTTCAAACCACGAGGGGGTTTCGTGTAATTATCCCTTTAAAAGGATTTTATTAATATAGATTTTGAAATATAGGTCAGTTATTAATATAAGTTCTGAAAGATTTTATTAATTCTTGAATTGATAAAATTTATGTTTCATATCTACATTGATAGTTAAACTATTTTGTAAGATCTGAATCGATAAATCTCATTTATTTTAATTGAATAAAATAAAAAATAAAAATACTATTTAGAATAAAAGGACCTCAACTAAATAAATCAGCTCGGATTAGATGATTGATTTGCAACATTCTAGTGTTAAGAGTAGCATGTCTCATGAACACCAATAAAAATATTTATTATATTTGACATAAAATTGTTTTACAATATGATGTGGAATAAAATGCAAGAAGAAGATTCCTTAATTTTGGAGGAATCTGAAAACATCCTTAATTAAGAATGAGGGTTTGTGTCTTAAGAGTCCCCTATTAATCCAAACTTTCAAGTAGGTTTCCAACTTAATCACCATGGTTCTTGGCTTCTTTATGAACCAATTCAATTCAGTTGATTTACTGCTCATCTTATAATTAAAATATTATCTAGTTGATCAAAGCCACACAACCCAATTCATTATTTTTAAGTCAAGTTCCATTATATATGTCATGATTCATCATACTTCATTTGTTATTACTATGGAGTTTGATCATGAGTTTGTTCATCATGCTATAGCTTGTATATTATTGTATAATTAGATTAACACAGGAAGACTTATTGTGGAAAGAATATATAACTCCACATAAGATGACAATTTTTTTTTTTTTACCAAGTTATTTTACTTGTTTACTTTTTATCAAGATTCAAATTATGGTTTTCATTAGAAACATAGGTATTTAAAATTTATGAAAATAATGATAAAAAATCAATTTTAATATCCGTAAAAATTTGAAAAAACAAAGATAATATTTATTTAAAATTATATATTAATCTTGAAAATAATCTTAGCTAAGAGGTGCCCATCTCAGATCGACAAAGTGGGCAAGAAGAACGTTTATCCAACCAATTCTTGATGCAATGTCCATGAAAAACATGATCACAGGACGTACAGATCACTTCTTTACTACCATGTTTGAACAAATCATCCAAGCAGATACTACAACTCTCTTGATCACTATTTTTGGAAGCAGCACCAACATCGTACTTTTTCAATATAGGATAATCATGTTCAAGAAGCAGTTTGAATTCAATATTGATGTTGACATGACCACTCTGAAGGTTCTTGAGTCTCCGGACAGATTCTCGTGCTGCATTGCATGCATGTCGGATCAATTGACTACATTCTTGTTCCGACAAAGGCAGAGATACGAGAGGCCCTTGGAGGGACTCTCGTATCTCTGATATTGTCGTGGAATTGTCGAACAGAAGTTTCACGGAGGTATAGGTTGTGTTCGAAGCAAGTTGTTGCATAGGTTCAGTAGTTCCATCCATGTTCTTAATCATGTAGAATCGTTTTAGCTCCGTTAAGAAGTGGAACTTTATGCTATTTTGGGGTAAAAGAGACATTCTGATTGTAGTATTGGTTAAAATGAGTTCAAACACACGGTGATGACAGTCAAACTCCATCTCACTATTTTGAAAAAACGTAAAAAAGAGAAAGTGGAATGTTGTTAATTATCAAAGAAAATACGTGAGAATGAAATATGTTATAATTTAATTAATTTGGAGATATTTATAATAAGATCATTAATTCTTGATGAGAAAGGACTTCTAATCCTTATATGGTTAGGAAATTAAAAGGCTTGTTCTCTCTTTAACCACGTTAGGATAATATTTTATTAATAATAGTAATATTTTAAGACAAAAAAGTTAATAATAATATTTATGATAAAAAATTAATTAAAGATAAAGTGCAAATATTTTTTAAAATTTCTACTAATTGACAATGGCTTCGGCATTTAAGGTTTTTAAAGGGTAAGTGTCAATTTTACCCTTGACCTAGAAATAAGTTATAAATATCTGTTTTGAGTAATTTTTCCTCCAAGTCTTTCTTATTTTATGAAAAGAAGACGTCCGTTTATACAATTGGGGAGAATATTCAACACTTTTGGGTTTTGGCCAAAAATATATCTCTTATCATTTTATCTCTTTATAAATCTTTTACTATTTTGAATTCTTTTATTTTGATCATGGGTATTTTTCTCCACCTCATCATATTTCATTGGTTATTGTACGGAGTTTTATCAAGTGTTTTTTCATCTTGGTAGCTTGTATAATTAATAGTATTGTACAATTAAAGTAACAAATGTAGATTTATTGTGGAGATAATTTAATAACTCAAGATCATTTGAATAACTTATTTATAATGACAAGTATTTTTCTGTTTTTTACCAAACCTTTCCTTGTTTACTTTTTAAAAGATTCAAATTTAGAATTTAAAAATATTGAAGGTGTAAAAAGTATTTGATTTCGTTACAAGCATCTATATTTAGAATTTAGGAAAATATTGGCTAAAATATCGATTTTAATCAAAATTTTGAAAAGAAATATGACAAAAATAAGAAATTTAACATTATATATATATATATATATATATATATTATATACATAGATTTAACTTAAAATATTAACTAATCGACAATAATTATTTAGACTTAACTAAAGATGCCTTGCTAATTCTAGTAGATTTGGTTAAACGAGTTTACTTAAAAGGGCCTCTAATATTTTGAACATATAACTCAACTATACGGGTTCTACGGGTTATTTATATTTTAAATATAATTTTTTGAATTAAAATGTATAAACACTTAAAATTCATATATTAATATAAATAATTAATAAGAAAAACTTACACATGATTTATATTTCATTGCAACAACATAATTCAAAATATTTGAATATTTAAGTTCCAAATTTTAAAACTATTATACAACATAATTTATAGAGATTAGATTATTCTTTATAAAAGCATTATTGAAACTATATTAACATTGAGAATTTATACTTATTGCGATTCATGGATGAAACCATTAAAAAAATGATTATTAACTGCAATACAATATAAGTACACTTGTTATATGTATGCATTTATGGACTAAGTGCTTAAATAATCTATAAATATTATATTATTATTTAATTTATGTCATATATTTAATTCTTATAAATCGATTTTGAAGATATCAAACTTAAGATAATATATAAACATATGATTACTGAAAGTTTTTGTTTCCCTACAATTTACTCTGAGCTTAACCAATACATACAAAAAATTTACCAAAATTCAACCTAGAATGGATCCCCCAATTTCAATATATTATCTCAAAAAAAAGGGGAAATAAAAAATTCGAGATTTTTCAACTTTTATAGCCATTCAGATCATATGTACTAAAAAAGTATGATCTCATGTTTGTATCATATTAAAACCTCATGATATCACTGTTAAAATAATAATAATTACAATAAACAGTTAAATTAAACAATTTTTTTTTTTTGTAAAATTATGTTATTTTGATGTGATACATAAGTGGATCAAAGATTTTGATATAAAATTTGTAATAGACCCAACTTTAAATATTAGAAACTAACTTATTTACAGGCCTAACCTAAATGGTGAAGTAATAACTATTAATTCAATCTTTCATATACATCCACTCACATTTTCATATAATATTTTCAAATTTCTTGATTTCAAAGAAATGAAAAAAAACAAAAAAAAAAACTGAAAGCAAATTTCAAATTTATAAGCTCTAATTATGTTCATAAACATCTAAATAGGTTTCCAATTATAAACAAATCTTGAAAACAATCTAAGTGGTGCCCATCTCAAATCGATAAATTAAAGTGGGCAAGAAGATCTATTAGTCAACCAATTCTTGATACAATATTCATGTAAAACATGATCACATTACTTCTACACCACCATGTCATCCAAGGTAACTCTCTTGATCAGTGTTCTTGGAAGCAGCGCCAACATCACATTTCTTCGCCAACATCACATTTCTTCAGTATAGGATAATGCTCATGAAAAACATAATCATGTTCTAGAAGGAGCTTGAATTCAAGATTGATAATGACATAGCATTTCTTAAGTCTCCCGACAGATTCTCGTGCTGCAACGTATGTATGTTGGATCAATCGACTCCGTTCTTATTTCAACAAAGACAAATATACGAGAGATCCAAAGAGGGACTCTTGTATCTCTGACATTGTCGTGGACTCATCGAACAATAGTTTCGCGGAGATGTATGTTGGCAACAAAGCAAATTGTTCCATTGGTTGAGTGGTTCCATCAATGATGAATCGTTTTAGATCCACCGAGAAGTGGAATTTCTTGCAATTTTGGGATAAAAGTGAGGGTCTGATTGTGGTTTTGGTTAAACTGGGTTCAAACATTCAATGATAACAATCCAACTCTAAAGAATTATCACGATTCGTGTTGTTTTTGGGGAAGATGAAAGAGAAAGTGGAATGTAAACTAAAGAGAAAAGGTGAATATGAAATTTATTGTAATTTAATTTGAGATTATTTATAATAATATTAGAAGGTGGTCAATTTTAAGTCAGAAAAGATTCCAAATCCGTATAGTGTTAGGAAAGAAGTCCACGATAGGATAAGAAGATATATAATATTTTAATAATAATTGAAAGTACTGCATGGATTAAGTTATCTGAAATAAACGATCAGAGAACCCAATATTGTCACTGTGTTGGCAACATTGGGAAAATACAGCGGAAAAAAAATACCAATAAAATGATACGAACAAAGATAAATTTATTCACGAGTATAAGAATACTCGTGAACTGCCTCTAGAACGAAAAAATCCTTTAATATAAGAATTTGATTACAAGGAGATAGAAAAACGCAATACGTCCTAATGATATGACTATACTTAAATGGACGTATACAAAACTAAAAGATCACAAGAGTGATATAAGAAGATTGGGATATTATGGATTTGAAATGCTCTCTTATCTATTCTCTCAATCTCTGTATTTTGATCTCATAAATCTCCAAGAGCGTCTTCTATATATAGAGTTTGTCCATCACAATTATATGCTCCATGATCTTCATGTGACCCACTATCTTGACTCCATCTCCATGATCTTCACTTCTCAACCCCACGTTCCATGTTCTATTTTTCTCTCTTGAAAAGCACGTTCTTTTTCTCTTCTTGAAAAATACGTTCTTTTTCTCTTCTCAAATCCTATATAAAATTGATGCATATTATTGTGAATTAATTTGAGATTTTATATTTTTTGATATAATTGAATGCACCGATTTCCTACATATATGTGTTTTGAACTCTAAATACTTCACGATTTATTTTCTTGATTATTTTAGGAGGTTTTGGAGTATTTTGAAGTCGAGAAAGATAATCATGACACGAGGAGAAATTAAGTGGGCTTAACTTAATTTTCATGGGCTTAAAGGAAGAGAGTTGGGCTTGAGGCCCACTTATCCAACTTAAGGGCACGGCCATCTTTGGGAGAGAAATCTGGGAGTATTAATTTTTGTTGACTTTCTTCCCAAGAAAAGGAGTTATCCACATAATTGGAGGATATTGTTGATACATATTGACGCAGCCACATGAAAAAAAGGAGAGAGTCCTGTAGAGAGAGAAAGAGAGTGATGCAGTAGAGAGAGAAACAGATTTTTGCTTTTCTTTTCCAATTTAATTTGATGATGGATTATTCAATTACTTTTGTGGATTCGATTACAAGGATGATCTGCTAATCTTTCAATTACGGTTAGCAGGGATGTTCGAACCCATATTTCTTTTATGTTTTAATTAATTTCGTTAGCCCTTCTCGATGTTTGATTGGAATTGATTATGTTATCTGTGCATATCATTTTCGATTATTTGATGCTTAATTTGGATTGGCCACCTAGGTTAAGTGTTAATAATTGATTGTTAGAATTTTAAATCATGAATCCTAATTGTTGTGATTTAATTTTCATAAGTGGTAAACTAGAGATCGTGCATCTCTTGGGTAACATAATCCTAAATTATCGAATCGAGCTTGTGTATTTGGAGTCTAGTTCACCCTATCGTCTTGGTAATTAATGCATTTAATGAATTAAATCTAGAGAGCTTGTTCTAGGTTATTCAATTAAATAGGGTGTTGAGATTTTGATGTTTAGATTTTGATGAGATAAAACATATATGTAATAGGAAGTTTTGAGTACCTCATTTTTCACGATGTTTAAGTAAAGTCATAGACTAGTTTTGAGTCTAGTTTTAAGAGCTGAAAGATGGAGGTTCTCATAAGTTACTTAGCTGCATCGAGCTTATCGGAAAGATGCTGCTGCAAAAAAGTAGATACAACATCGCTGCAAGAAAGTAGTTACAGCACCGCAGTACAGTAAGAAAGAACGACGTGCAGCATCGCTGCAAGAAAAAGATACATGAGTACTGCAAGAAAAAGATACAACAGTACTGCCAGAAGATACTGCAAGAAGGTCCAAGTTACAGTAGCACTGTAAGAAGACATCAGCTGTACCCAGATCTAGGATACAGCGTAGAGCTTACTGTCCAAACAGTCAAATAGCGTCTATCACAAACAAGAAGAATCCTGCAATTCGAGGAAGGATAAATGCAGTATGAGGAATGAAGATCCAAGCAAGAATAAATAGAGCCGTTCAAAACAAGATCAAAGTTGCAGACACGGAGCCAATACAAAAATGCCACGTGGACTGACGCACTACAGAAAGCTACTAGCCACAATTGTCGCATTAAATGCTCCGAAAGAGAAAGTCAAGTCGCATTAAATGTGAACCATGTCTTTGGTCAGACTACTTCAAGTTCAAAAGAGAAGACATCTCCTTCAACGGATATCTTCTCCTACAAATATAAATAGAGGATGAGAAATACTGAAGCTGGTTACTGAAACATTTGCGCAAAAACTCACAAGCTTTCAAGTTACAAGCATTCAAGTCTACCATCAGTTTCAGTCACTCAACCTCTCAGAAGTGAAGCAAGTTCAAGCTGAAAGATCCGTCGAAGGATTTAGAAGCTCACTTCGTCGCACCAATTGAAGAAACAAACCCAATATACTTTTAACCTTGTTGTTGTGTGCTTAGGTTGTTTTAGAGATGTCGAACAGTTGATATGAGAGATCCTTGCTGTTTGTATAGTTGTCTAAGTGTTAGGCAGCTTCCCTGTGTGGGAGTGTAGAACCCTGTGTGGGTTAGCCTTTGGAGTTTGCAGTTGCTATGTGTACACTGGACTCTAGTAGGTTGTTACTTTGTAAAATTAATAGATTGTTAGGAAGGTCCTGTAATTCAATCTTACTTAACAAAGTTCCTGCTCGAGAAGCAATAGAATGGACGTAGAAGGATTACACCACCTTCGAACCACTATAAACCATAAGTGCCTTATTGCTTTCTTATCGGTGCTTATTTCTGTTTTGTTCATATCTATCTCATAAGCATAAAACGTTTTGAAAAGGAGCATTCTTGAGAAAACCAGTCTTGTGTTTTAAATCATATTTTTCCGCTGCGTATAAACTCAAGTTATAGCGTGCAACACTGTATCCTAGTGTTGTAAGCAGTAACTGTCTGACGCTGCAAGTTCAAGTAACTTACAGAACATAAAGGTTTTTCGATATATTTGCAAAATCGACCAAAGTTCATTCACCCCCCTCTGAACCTCGGACACCACTTGGGACCAACATAGGGTTAATTAGTGATCTTATCCTAATTTAACTAATCTTAAGAGATGATTCGGTTTAACAGAGCTTGTTGTTAGACTAGGGGTGATAATTCCATGATAATTTGAGAGAGGGGTGTTACATTGATTAGGACATAATTGAAATTGAAGGAAAACTGAACTGTTAACCGGGATGCTTTTCATATATTGATTTCTCATTTAATTCGTTTTCTAGCTTCGTAATTAGTTAGTGAATCTCAATCATAAAACCCCCCCAACCTTTTCAGTTTCTTGAATTGAACATAGGTGACATAGTTTATTCTTCACTTTCCGTGGGATCGATATTTGACTTGCCCTAGCTACTAGTTGGTTAGGTTATGGAAGAAAATAATTAATTTTATCACGTCACGACAGCGCGGTCAAATTTTTGGCACCGTTGTCGGGGAGTGATTTGAATTTATTGTTTTATCTTGTGTTTTTCTTGTTTATTTATTAAAAATTAAAAAAAATAGTAAAAAAAAAATTATGTTCAGTTTCTGCCTTGGTTGCCCTGTTTTATTTTGTTTTCCTACTCTGCTTTGCTCTGTTTTTTCACACTGGCTTACCGAGTGTGACTCGAGTCTTCCAGTGTCAAATTTCTGAAATTTTCTTGCTCGAATTTGCATTCTCTCACGTGAATCTTACTGTCATAGGTTGTGGATGCGCACTCGGTCTCAAGGTAACAAGGATTTGGAATTTTATCCTGAGATAACCTGAAGAGATCGAGTCTTGAGGAGACAAATCAAGCGAGTTTTGGAGTTTACACTAGCTTCTTCCGAATCCGGTTCAAGCGAACCTGAAAGCGAGAAAGAAATGGCAGCGGAACGAACATTGAGGGAGCTAGCAAATCCTGCACTTACTCAACAACCTCTTTGCATCACCTTTCCCGATTTCAATGAAAATACTAACTTTGAGTTAAGATCTGGATTAATCCACTTACTTCCGTCTTTTCATGGACATGCAGGTGAAGATCCCCATAAACATCTGAAGGAGTTCTACACTGTCTGTTCAAGCCTAAAGCCTAAGGATGTAATGAAGGAACAAATTAAACTCAGAGCGTTTCCATTTTCTCTAAAGGATGCTGCAAAAGATTGGTTGTACTATCTTCCCTCAGGTTCCATCACAATATGGCAACAAATGGAAAGTCTTTTCTTGGCTAGGTACTTCCCCGCATCTCAAGCACCCAATGTTCGAAGGGAGTTACTTGGAATTCGACAACAACATGGAGAGATGTTACATGAGTATTGGGAGCGTTTCACGAAGTTGGAAGCAAGTTGTCCACAACCACAACTCTCTCATCAACTGATGATTCAATACTTCTATGAAGGACTATCATCGACGGACCGACACCACATTGATATGGCTAGTGGAGGATCATTGTTGGATAAAACGCCATCAGCAGTGAGACGCCTCGTCACGAGCATGGCTGCTGCCTCACAACAATTTGACACCCAAAATTCTTTACTACGATCCATAAAGGAGGTAACTAACTCTACCATCGAGGATAGGCTAACTGAATTAACAACTTTTGTTCGTCAAGTTACTGCAGGCACTCCCCAAGTGAAGTTGTGTCGTATTTGCCACACCACTGACCACACCACAGATTCATGTCGAGTATTACTCGATGAAATTGAGGCACATGCTAATGCCGTAGGAAATGAGAACTATCAAGGAATGAAGTATGACCCATTTTCCAACATGTACAATCCGGATTGGGGAGATTATCCAAATCTAAGGTGGGGAAATCAGCAAGGCAACTACAATTGAGAGAATAACAAACCTCCACAACTTTTGAGAAATTCTAACCACCAAAGAGGAAATTCGAATTACCATGGGCAATTATCCGGGTAAAACTCCAACATGTCTTTGGAGGAAATGATGAAGACATTGGCTTCAAATACAATGCAACTCCAAAAAGACACTGCTCAATTTCAAAAGGATACTCAGTCAAGTATCAGAAATTTGAAGACACAAATGAGCCAATTAGCGACGGCTGTAAATCGTCTTGAGGCCCAAAATTGAGGAAAACTACCATCCCAACCGAAGATAAATCCAAGAAATGTTAGTGCAATAACTTTGAAGAGTGGAAAACAGCTGGAAGAGCCTAAAAAGCCTGAAGAAAATCGGGAAAATAACGAGGAGGAAAAACCTACTGAACAGGTCGACACTGGATCACCCAGTGTCGAACCATCATCCAGTGTAAAAAATCCGAAATCTGCACAGGTAAAACCCGATTCTTCCCCTACATTCCCAACTAATATGGTTCATTTTCCTTCCAGGTTGGCGAGGGCGGCAAAAGAAGATAAAGAAAAACAGATACTTGATGTTTTTCACAAAGTCGAGATCAACATCCCTTTGATTGATGCGATCAAACAAGTCCCACAATATGCGAAATTCCTGAAAGATTTGTGCACAAACAAGCGGAAACTAAAGGGGGATGAGAAAGTTTTGATGGGAGAAAATGTATCCATAATTTTCAAAAGAAGCTTCCTCAAAAGCGAAAAGACCCAGGTATGTTTGTTATTCCATGTCGCATAGGAAATGTTAGAATTGAGCGTGTTATGCTAGATTTAGGAGTTTCAATTAATGTTATGCCACGTTCTATTTATGCATCTCTAAATTTGGGGCCATTAAAGGAAACATGTGTTGTCATTCAATTAGCTGATCGTAGTAATGCATATCCTGATGGGGTTATTGAGGATGTTCTTGTTGAAGTCAATGAGCTTATTTTTCCAGCCGATTTTTATGTGTTGGATATGAATGGCGACCCATCGATTTCATCACGTATTTTGTTAGGGAGACCGTTTTTAAACACCTCTCACGCAAATATAGATGTTCGTGAAGGAACCCTCACGATGGAATTCGATGGGCAAACAATTAAATTCAATATTTTTTAAGTCATGAAATATCCTGATGATGAGAATGATGTTTTTGCTTTGAGTATTATTGACCCTCTTGTCGAGGAAGTTTTTGAGATGTAATTCAAGGATCACTTGGAACTCGCGCTAACCAAAGATTTGAGGAATGATATAAGTCAATCGGCCGCACAGGAACATCAGGATATAATCAAAATAGTGGCTGCACTTCAGTCACTACCTCATTTGCCACCAAGGTATGATCTTCATTTCATTAGTCTACCTAAGTCTCACCAAAAAGTTCTTCCATCGGTTTTGCAGGCACCGAAACTTGAATTGAAGTCATTACTACACCATTTGAAGTATGCCTATCTAGGAGAGCGAACCACATTACCTGTGATAATTTCGGCTAAATTGGATCTCACTCAAGAAGAAGCCTTACTCCACATCCTGAAAGAACACAAGGAAGCCATTGGATGGACAATTACGGATATAAAGGGAATCAGCCCGACCTTATGCATGCATCGAATCCTCCTTGAAGATGATGCTAAACCTACTAGAGAGGCACAAAGGAGATTAAATCTGCAAATGATGGAGGTAGTCAAGAAGGAGGTATTGAAACTCTTAGATGTGGGAATCATCTACCCGATCTCCGATAGGTGATGGGTAAGTCCTACGCAGGTTGTGCCCAAGAAATCTGGAGTCACAGTGGTCGAAAATAAGGAAGGTGAGTTGGTTCCCACTCGAGTGCAAATCGGGTGGATAGTTTGTATTGATTACCGTAAGTTGAACTCCTCGACTCGAAATGATCATTTTTCTTTACCTTTTATTGATCAGATGCTTAAAAGACTAGCTGGACACTCTCACTTTTGTTTTCTAGATGGTTTCTCAGGATATTTTCAGGTCGCTATAGCACCCGTGGATCAGGAGAAAAGCACGTTCACCTGCCCCTTAGGAACATTTGCCTACCGATGAATGCCCTTTGGTCTTTGTAATGCTCTAGCTACTTTTCAAAGGTGTATGGTAAATATATTTTCGAAATATGTAGGGAGTATAATTGAAGTCTTTATGGACGATTTTAGTGTTTATGGTGATTCTTTTGAAAATTGTTTGAAAGGCCTAGAATTAATTTTGAAACGATGTGTAGAAACTAACATTGTCTTGAATTGAGAAAAATGTCATTTTATGGTTGAGTAAGGTATAGTTTTGGGTCATATTGTCTCTTTGAAAGGTATAGAAGTTGATAAATTCAAGATAGACCTTATTTCGGCATTACCTTACCCTACGAATGTGCGGGAAGTGCGTTCTTTTCTTGGCCATGCAGGTTTTTATCGACGATTTATCAAGGACTTCTCCAAAATATTAGCTCCAATGTGTAAGTTGCTGCAAAATGATGTAAAGTTTCTATTTGATGATGAATGCAAGACAGTTTTTGACAAATTGAAGGAGCGATTGATAACACCACCGATCATCCAACCTCCGGATTGGGAATTGCCATTTGAAGTAATGTGTGATGCCTCGGACTACGCTGTTGGGGCTGTTCTAGGACAAAGAGTGGGAAAGGCTGCCCATGTGATCTATTATGCATCGAAAACTCTAACTCCGACACAAGCAAACTACACCACTACTGAAAAAGAACTTTTAGCTGTAGTTTTTGCTTTGGAGAAATTTCGATCTTATTTATTAGGCACTAAAGTGGTTGTATTTTTTGATCATGCAGCTTTAAAGTTTCTTCTCACCAAAAAGGAAGTCAAGCCTAGACTAATCCGATGGATTTTACTTCTCCATTAATTTGATCTCGAGATCAGAGACAAAAAGGGGTCTGAAAACTCCGTTGCAGATCATCTCAGGCGGCTGGTACCTTCGGAGAGCAGTCTTCCACTCGCTGATAGCTTTCCAGATGAACAGTTGTTCGTCGTGTTATCACACTGGCAGAAGCAGACGACATTGGATCATCCACTGTCACAGCCCGATCTTGAACCCTAGTATGCTGATATCGTAAATTTTCTTGTTGCTAAGGTTTACCCTATAGGCATGACGAAAGCTCGACGAGATAAACTGAGGAGTGACGCCAAATACTATGTATGGAAGCATTGTTCGGATCAAATTATACGAAGGTGTGTGCCAAACTCTGAGTTTTATTCTGTACTTGAATTTTGTCATGCTCATGCGTGTGGGGGACATTTCAGAGCCAAACGCACAGCTCACAAGGTTTTAGAGTATGAATTTTTCTAGCCAACCCTTTTTCGAGACGCATTCGAATTTTATAAGTCATGCGATAATTGCCAACGAACAGGTAACCTTTCTCGTCGAAACCAAATGCCCCAAAATCCTATAGTGGTTTGTGAAATTTTTGAATGGGGAATGGACTTCATGGGACCTTTTCTCTCTTCTTTTGACAACTCATATATTTTGCTTGCAGTTGATTATGTCTCAAAATGGGTTGAAGCAAAGGCTTCGCGTACTAATGACTTCAAAGTTGTGGCTTCCTTTGTGAAATCTAATATCTTTTGTAGGTTTGAGATTCCAAGGGCAATCATCAATGATCGGGGTACGCATTTCTGCAATCGTACGATCGAGGCTCTGTTGAAGAAATATACTGTCACCCATAAGATTTCCACAGCCTACCACCCCAAGACGAATGGCCTAGCAGAGACTTCCAATCAAGAGATCAAATCAATTCTAGAGAAGACGGTCAAGCTGAATCGTAAGGATTGGAGTCTTAGACTCGATGATGCTCTTTGGGCATATAGAACGGCATACAAGACTCCAATTGGGATGTCACCATATCGACTTATTTTTGGCAAAGCTTGTCACCTTCCTGTAGAAATCGAGCATCGAGCTTTTTGGGCAATAAAGAAATGCAATATGGATTTCGATGAAGCAGGAATGCATATGAAACTTCAGCGAGAGAGCTTGAGGAGATACGGAACGACGCATTCAAGAATGTGTTAATCTACAAAGAGAAAACGAAGGTCCTACATGATGCGCATATTACAAGAAAGTAATTTGTCGTAGGGGATAAAGTTTTGCTTTATCACTCTCGTCTCAAGTTATTTCACGGTAAGTTACGTTCTCGTTGGTTAGGACCATTTGTTATTACTGATATATTCAAGGTCAATGGACACCAGCTCAAGCCTTATTTTGAAGGTTTTCGTGACATTAACGTCGATCGAACCACACTTAAAGACCCACCATCGCACTAACAAGGGCGTCTCATCGAGCCAACGATGTTAAACAAAAGCGCCATGTGGGAGGCAACCCACATCTTCGTTCTTGTTTCTTTTCTTTTTAGTTCTTTTTTTTTACTTTTGAAAAAAAAAATGGGTTCTGCATTTTATTGTTGGTAGCAGCTGGGTTTTACTGTTGTTATTATGTTTAGTGGTCTACACTTTGGAGATAATTTTGATAAGAGTTGAGACCAGCTGGAGCAGAATCAAAAGGAACTTCGTGCTCGAGTTGCTGAGTTGGAGGGGTAATTACAGAATCGGCGACGTGCTCGTTCGTCCCGTCGATGACCCGGTGAATCCTTTTCCTCACTACCTCTTTTATTTATGTTTCCTTGCATGCTTGTTCTTGTGTTTGTTCTACTTCTTGATTGTGTTGTAATTGCTTGAGGACAAGCAACGGTTCAAGTGTGGGGAGGTAGACGATTTGTATATTCTTTGTAGTGAGGCGGAAGATTTCATGTTGCTACATGTAGTTGCATTTAGGTTCATATAGTTGCATGTAGATCGTTTTTATTTTTATCTTAGCTAGTTTGCACGTTTACTTGCTTTAGCATGTTTAATTTTTATTTGCATTTGCATAAAAAAAAAAAAAAGATGTTGAGTAAATGAGTTTGCGATGATGACCCAAGTGTTGTTTAATTATGTATTTGGGAATTCGTTTGTGTTGGATGAGGTATTGTTGAGCATTTCTTTCTATTGGTTAAAATTGTTGAATGATGTTTTAGGAAATTGCTGTTAGATGTCAAATAGGACAACATTGGTTTAAGACTTGATCTGTGACGTTGAGTTAATTTGTTTTGCTTACTTTATGTCTTGAAATGTACTTTTGAGTCCTTGATGGAAGTAGTCTTGATTGGAGTTTTTGAAGGATTGATCATTTATATTGAACCCCCTTGGTTGGAAAAAAATTGATGTGGTTGGAGAAAAAAAAAGGTGTCGAGTTGAAAAACAATTGAGAAGTGAAAAGATGATGGGGTGTGGAATCAGTTGCCTGCTCTTAGGGGTCTCGTGTGAAAGAAAAAAAAATCAAATGAAATGCAAGGTAGGACTAACCTAAGAGTGGTGTGGAGCTGCCAACTCCATTCAAAAAAAAACGAGAAAGAAAAAAATTCTCGCAAAGAAAAAAAAATGGAGAAAATGGGATGAGTTATTATGTGAGAAGTCTTGATAAAATTTTGATCTAGATGAAGGATATTATAGTGGACTTAAAGGTATATTGATCGATTTGATGCCCTATTGACACTTGCGATTTCTTGAGACTTTGCATTTAGTCCAATGTGTTTTTGCTTGCATATGCTTTGGGTTGACATGAATTGAATTCCTATGAGTGATAGTAAGGATCTGAGCAAACGATACTCTTTTTTAATTAGTATCCCCGATGTTATTCGATTCTTTTGTTGCTTGAGGACAAGCAAAAATTTAAGTGTGGGGAGATTTGATAGGTAGAAAATTGATGCATATTATTGTGAATTAATTAGAGATTTTATAGTTTTTGATATAATTGAATGCACCGATTTCCTACATATATGTGTTTTGAACTCCAAATACTTCACGATTTATTTTCTTGATTATTTTAGGAGGTTTTGGAGTATTTTGAAGTTGAGAAAGATAATCTCGATACGAGGAAAAATTAAGTGGGCTTAACTTTATTTTCATGGGCTTAAAGGAAGAGAGTTGGGCTTGAGGCCCACTTATCCAACTTGAGGGCACGGCCATCTTTGGAAGAGAAATCTGGGAGTATTAATTTTTGTTGACTTTCTTCCCAAGAAAATGAGCTATCCACATAATTTGAGGATATTGTTGATACACATTGATGGAAAAAAAGGAGAGAGTCTTGTAGAGTGAGAAAGAGAGTGACGCAGTAGAGAGAAACAAAGTTTTGCTTTTCTTTTCCAATTTAATTTGGTGATGGATTATTCAATTACTTTTGTGAATTCGATTACAAGGATGATCGGTTAATCTTTCAATTCGAACCCATATTTCTTTTATATTTTAATTAATTTTGTTTCCCCTTCTCGATATTTGATTGGAATTGATTATGTTATCTGTGCATATCGCTTTCGATTATTTGATACTTAATTTGAATTGGCCACCTAGGTTAAGTGTTGATAATTGATTGCTAAAATTTTAAATCATGAATCCTAATTGTTGTGATTTAATTCTCATAAGTGGTAAACTAGAGATCGTGCATCTCTAAGGTAACATAATCCTAAATTATCGAATCGAGTTTGTGTATTCGGAGTCTAGTTCATCCTATCATCTTGGTAGTGATCTTATCCTAATTTAACTAATCTTAAGAGACGATTCGGTTTAACAGAGCTTGTTGTTACATTAGGGGTGATAATTCCATGATAATCTGAGAGAGGGGTGTTACATTGATTAGGGCATAATTGAAATTGGGGGATAACTGAACTGTTAACCGAGATGCTTTTCATATATTGATTTCTCATTTCATTCGTTTTCTAGCTTCGTAATTAGTTAGTGAATCTCAATCATAAAAAACCTCCCCCAACCTTTTCAATTTCTTGAATTGAACATAGGTGACATAGTTTATTTTTCACTTTCCGTGGGATCGATATCTGACTTGCCCTAGCTACTAGTTGGTTAGGTTAGGAAAGGAAATAATTAATTTTATCGCGTCACGACAGCGCGGTCAGGGACTTTCGAATCTCATGACATTGTCATGGAATTGTCGAACAAAAGTTTCATGGAGGTATACGTTGCGTCCGAAGCAAGTTGTTGTATAGGTTCAGTAGTTCCATTCATGTTCTTAATCACTTTGAATCGTTTTAGCTCCTTCAAGAAGTGGAACTTTATGCTATTTTGGGTTAAAAGAGATATTATGATTGTAGTATTGGTTAAAGTGGGTTCAAACACTCGATGATGACAATCAAATTTCATCTCACTATTTCTTGAAAAGGTGGAATATTGTTAATTATCAAAGAGAAAACATAAGAATGAAATATGTTGTAATTTAATTAATTTGGGGTATATATAATAAGGTTATCAATTCTTGATCAGGAAGGACTCCTAATCCGTATATGATTAGGAAATTAAAAGATTTATTCCTCTCTCTAACCACGTTTTGTTTATTTATTATCTGTTATTTTATCTCTTTTGTTCAAGTTTGTAGAATCCCTAAATCTAACTTACATTCTTAAATTAAATCTTTAATTGGAACTCTCATTAGTAAAATTACAAAATTGTCCTAATATATTATTTAATTTTATAATTATTGGGGGATATTTTTTGTATAATAATAAGGCATAATATTTTGGATTTGAATTTCATCAAGAAAATTAAGGCATACAACAATCTAAAACGAATTATACAACCAAATTAAAATACAATAGGAACCCTAATTACACATCTAACAAACCCTAATCCCAATAACTCAACCACCAAAGCCATAAACAGTTCGGCCCTGCCTCTTGAGAGCATAAATGATGTCCATCGCCGTCACAGTCTTCCGGCAAGCGTGCTCAATGTAGGTAACGGCGTCACGGATGACGTTCTCCAGGTAGATCTTGAAGACGCCACATGTCTTCTCACAGGTGAGACTGCTGATGCGCTTAACGCCGCCACCGCCGCCGCCGCCGCCGTCGCGCCGAGCCAGATGCCGAATAGCCGGCTTGGTGATGCCCTGGATGTTGTCTCTTAAAACCTTACGGTGGCTGCGCCGCCCTTTCGCAACCCCTTGCCGCCCCTTCCTCTCCCTGACATCTTTTTCTCTTTTCAGTGGGAATTTTTGAGATGTGAAATGAGACGATGTTTTCGTGGGAAGATAGTGGAGCTTCTCTATATACGTGTTCGTTGGGTTTCTTTTTGAATTAAAATTATCTGAAGATCTTTATCTTGTGAATAAACGATTAAGAACTATGGATAAGGGGCCTAGACAGTGAGATCCAACCGTTCGATTCATAACAATCACTAATTTCCAAGTATATACCCTTTATTAATCATAGGTATGGTATCATAGAGGTGAGAGAGGGTATTAACATTTGGACACCTTATTTTGAATCAAGTGACATTTTTGGAGACCTACGTGTAGAACGTCTTTGACCACACGAAGAACACAAGTACTAAGATAACAAAACTAACAAATTGAGATTTGTGTCCAACCGAACTACAGATATAGCTAGACCACACATATATATTAGACCTAGAAACTCATTCAATGAATGATAAAAAACAGTTTATTTTTCTTACAAATCTAAAAGAGGATTCAATAAATTTCATTATTTTATAAACTGAACCACACCATTCTGAAATGCATATTGAATTTTATTTTATTCATTATAATATATTAACCTAACTTTCACCATTATTTGGAGGAAATTGATTACTTCACAAATTATATACAAAAATTGAACTCCATTTTTTTATCATCCTTCCACAAGGTCATGTATTTGAATGCACATGAACACAAATTCTAAAATTTGAAGAAGAAAATTAAATCTAAAGGTTGCAGCATGAATCTGATAAACAGACTGAAGCCATCTACTGTTTAAAGAGACCAGCAAGCTCACCCTTCTCATACATGGAGGTCAGTATATCACACCCACCCACCAATTCACCATTGATGAAAATCTGGGGAAAGGTGGGCCAGTTACTGTACTTCTTCAACGTCTCCCTCAATCCATAGTTGTACTCCTCATCGAGCACGTCCACGCTTTCGTAATCTACCCCTTGAGTTTCAAGAATCCCTATGACCCTTTGTGAGAATCCGCATAATGGGGCGCTTCTCGATCCCTTGATGAAGGCCACGACTTTGTTCTCTTTAACTAGCTTGTCGATGAGATCCTCTAACTGCACTGACAATTGAACGTGGCGGCCTGGTGTTAACCTCAGATCAGACTTCTTTGTAGGAGCCTTCTTTACCCATGTTGAGTTTCCTGGTTCGTTCCCTGGGGGAACCTTTCCGGTGGCTGATATGTGTTCTTGTAACCATGATTTCCATGCTTCAGTTAAAGCAGTTTTGTTGGGGTCCTCTACCACCCCAACCTACAGAAGGCAAATGATAACCGGGAAATGTATCAAAACTGATGAACTCTGTACAAAAGATCAACTCTATGAATCTAAATGAGCCGATTGGTTGATCACACATCATTTAACAAGGCATCCTATTTGTACGTCGCACACAGAACACCCATCAAGAAACACACACACAATTGAATCAGATGATTATGTATACATACATGCTTAGGCATACTTGATCTTGGTCTCCATATTTAGTTAACTATACTATGTCAAAGGAAACGGATGTCATTACAAGCCAGTGACTTTGATCTGATTAAGAACCCTTTGGCATGCATGTCCATGGTAACTTGAGTTATACACTTAAACAAAAAATGTATCCCCACATTTAAATGTGGGCACTTTATCTTTCACAGACTACCCACAACGAAATAATACTACATTCCTTTCAGGAAAAGGTCACAAAATCAATTCTGATCATATGCATCAAGCATTATGCCAACAGTCCTAAAAAGATTTAGCATAAACTACATGCAAACACTTAAAAGTGAAGCCTAAAGTTGCATCCACCAATCCACAAACTCTCTCTTTGCGTTGATCAGGCTTTTTCCATGACTACCCTACACTGTACAAATTTTATTTCAATTATACAATTTGACAAACGCTCGCCTATCTTGTTTCCACCGTGTAATGCTCTGAAATGTTGGGGTTTGTTAGGATCTACTAATGGCATAATTTCAAGGCAGATAGATAGGCTGGTAATTTCTTAATTTCAACTGTAATTCTTTTGCAGGAGTTGGGACCAACATTTATTCAGGATGCAGCCATGCTATGAACGATGATCTAAATTCAAACTCATTAAAAAAAACAAAGTCTTCGGTTTTCTGCAGTTTATTTCATCCACATCAACCTTGAAACAGTGCATTGACTTGATTTTGATTAATAACAGGATTTTTGATAAAAGCCAAAATCTAGTCGACATAAGTTGATTGAGTACCATTTTATAGCTTATTCAATCAAAACTAAAACTAGCAACAGATGATAAACGAAAACAAAAACTATTCAACTTTTCCTGGTCAATTTGACAAATACTTGAACAAATCGAGCTAAAACCAGCTTATTACGCATCAATCCTAGCCAACTCCAGCTTCTAAATTCTGTATTCAAAACAAATCTTCAGTAGCTACGTTTTTCTCTTTCTTGTAGCCAACTTATTGGACAATGGAATTTCATATATTCCACGATAAAATCACAACAAATTATTGCACTTGGTTTTGGAAATTTACGATATGTTACTAACAAAATTGGGAAGCAGCTTCTGTTACGAATCAAAGACTAAAACACATGATACCTTCACAGAGGAACAAAGCTCGGGCACGGAGTTCTTGTGGGTGAGAACACTGGCGGCGAGATTCCTCGTTATCCCGACGAATTGAAGGTCGCCGCTGCTGTCGTAAACGGCGTACACGCCGGAATCTGGAGGGATTACACCGTCGTTATCCGGCGAAACGGCCACCAGCTCAGTCTCGGATAGCTTCTTCAGCGCCGAAACGACGACGCTGTGACGGCAATTTTTAGGGCCGGGCTTGCGTTTAAGAGTTGTGGAGGGAAACAGAAGATGAGGCTTCGAAAGGGAATAGAAGGAAATAGTGGGGGTATTTCGGGAAGAAGAGAAACTGGAGAAGATTCGAAGAGAAGATTGACAGTGTGCTGAAGATGAAAGGTTGAACGCCGCCATTGATTTAGTTTGAGCTTGATTACAGTATGATTTATGAAGCAACTGATGATAAAGAGATTAAAAATGTAGCGTTTCTCTCTTGTTTCTGTTTCTCAAGTTTGTGTTAAACTCGTTCGTAGTGGCAACGATTCTTAGGTTCTTTATTTTTTCCCTTAAGCAAGTATTAGTAATCACTATTCATCATGATAAAATGTCACAGGGCAGCCCGCAATATAGAAACCCCAACGGCCCAACCATCCTTCTAGCCTATGGGCGACAGCCTAAACGGGCCAGCCCGTTGAATTTTTTCTTTTTTAATTTTCATTTTTATTTTTTAAAAGTAAAATATAGATATTTTTACTCTATACTAACCTTATATATGTATAGAATTTATGTAAAATACAAATAATAATAATAATAATAAAATTATAAAAAGTAGGAATTTCTTTCGTTCCTATAAATAAGTGACCAACTTTTAATATATTAAACGTCATTCTTTTATCATTATCATGCATATTTTCTATATATGTTAAATAAAAAGAATTCAAAAAATATTTTTTTTAAATAGGCAGGCTAGCCCTCCAAAAACTCATCCTGCTGCAGACCAATCTATCTGGATCGATTTTTTTATGGACTCCTAAATGTTTAGCTCAATCCTCCATTTTGTTGGTGGGGGATGGGTTGGCCCATCCAACCCAATCCATTTTGACAGTTCTAACCATATACTTATTTGTTATCAATTCATTTGCCAAAAACCCTCAATAATCTAGTAAATACAACTGTAATTACATAATAATCTTCAATACAAAATTGGCTACAAAAAGTTGATTGTCTAGATTATGAGTTGTGAATTGATCTATCAAAACTTAAAGTTGTGTATATATATATTGTCCTTGCAACATTTATTTACAAGGAAAAACGACCACATGACATGCTCACATGCCTTTTCTAACATTCAAATTTCTACATGCAATATTACTAAATATATACCAAACAAATACAAAAATATTGGATATACACGTGTTATCAGATTCATAAATGGCTGCACAAACTATGTTAACCATAGCATAGTTTAAAATGCATTGGTATGATGATTGTTTGTGACATCAGCTCCAAAATCTAATTTAAAGGCTTTCCTACCATGTGGATTATTTATATCGTATCATGTGTCAATGAATGTAGCATGTTTAATAAAAGAGTTAATGTTCTCGTTACATTAGAATTCATTTAATCCAAAATATTATCTCAGGGTATAGTTTGTCAAAAAAAAAACATTTGGACAGCAGAAATTGATGTCCCTTTATCTAATTTGAATATGTAAATACTCCAACATGTCAAGTGGATGCTGACATGGAGTCCATAATCATATGTAAGTATCTTCTATGGGTAACAAACTAGTAGTCTTAAACCTTCATAATGCACAACTAAACTTAGATAACACTGCAGCTGCTGTCTTAATGATAAATGATTTCTCAGCTTCTTTTCACTATTTCACACCCAACAGAAAAAAAATTCCTATAGAGGTTGAGCTGTCCATTCAAGATTTTGTAGCTTTAACAGTTTCCATATTTGTTTTCAAATTAAATTATTGTTAGGAGACAGTATACAACTTCATAAAATAATAGCTATTTGAAAAATAAATACTAGAAGAAATCCTCCTGTATGTTTGATAAATAAATAAAAATTCAAACTTACCTAAGATAAATTGTTAGTTACTTGAAGTTCTTGTTAAAAAGAAAAAGAAAAAAGCAAGTATAAAATCAGTAGAGGCAACATTAGCTAGCAAAGGATGTGTTACATTATTCTGGAATCGTTCGATTCGCAAGCATGAAAAGCTGAGATGAACTTTTTTAAACTGTTTTATGTTAAGTGTAAGAAGAAGGATTGGCTATTTCTACTCTATTGAAATGAAAAAATATATTAAAAAAATCCCACCTAATGATTTCCCTCACTGACAATTCTACATCAGTGATTCTTGGATGGTGGGCCACCTATAAGCAGACAATTTAAGCATGAGTTAGATGCCAATTATATTGATAATGATAACATTTTCATTGACATTTAGGTGCTTTGAGTAAAGCTCAACGAAGATCTATATAGACTTGAAAAGCGGACAATGTCATTTAATTGTGACATGGAGAAATTCTTGATACTAAAAACGGTAAGCTTCATACAACTATTCTGGCCGACATGGTGAAGAACCAGTTGATTTGGATAGGTAATTTAATTGATTTCAATTAATCCCAACAAAATGAAGTTATCTCAAAGAGTATCTTAACCATGGGAGTTTAAGCATAGAATAGACAATATCATACTAATATAGGTTAGGCTTAAATTTTGACTTTTTTTCAATTTACAATTTAATTTTTTTTAATCTTATTGTTATCTTAATCACTTCTCAAATCATTTTTCCATCAAAATGGAGATCATGTACTTCACATGTGATTTAATTTTTTTACTTTACAATCGAAACTTTATTTTATATCCAATTGCAACCTTAAGTTCTGAAATTTATCAAATGTATCTTAAATTAGAGGTTGCAATTGGATTAAAAAAAAAAATTAGATTGCAAAGTAAAAAAATTAAACCATCTAAAGAAAAAATGGTTAGAAAAGTTGCAATCAGATAAACTTCTGAACTTTAGATTGATTTTTGCATTTAACCCAAAGATTATATATCCGAACAGTATAACTTCTTTTTTTATATAAAGAACATAAGGAGCCCAAGATGTTGAGCTTGCTACTTCCAGCCTATTAAGTTTGCAATAAAGAAGAGAAAGTATGGTTAAATCATGCATTGCTTTATCTTCACTCCTACTCAAAACCCCATGATATAATCTCCACACTTGTTTTCCTTAGGGTTATAATCATTCTGCTGAACTAGCACTTGCCACCTCCATTTCATCAGCTGATTTTTCCATCTATTTTCTACTTCATAGTCTTAATCTAACTTTTCTAATGGGCATACTGCCAAAGCCCCAAAGAGGAAAGCTACCTCTGTCGATAATCACCTCCATAATCTGCGCATTGGCCTTTATGGCACTTTTGTTCACTGAAAGAATCAGTTTCTTTTCTTCAGGCGCTGTCTTTAGGTTTAAGCCCTGTGGTAAAAGATACGCTGCCAAGAAACCTGTCAAAGGTATACAAACAATTAGTTCTTGAGATACTTTCCTAGGAAAATTGTCAAAGATCTTGACGACGTTGTTACTTTTTTATGTTTGACAGATAAGAATGATACAGGATTCAAATATGTAGCAGATGATCGATTTGAGTTTCATCCTGAGGAGTGCACACTTAATCAAGGAAAATGGGTGTTCAATCGTACAATTAAGCCTTTGTATACAGACAGGACATGTCCATATTTGGACAGACAGGTTTCTTGTGTTAAGAATGGAAAGCGGGATCTTGACTTCCAACGCTGGGAATGGGAGCCCGATGATTGCATATTGCCTAGGTAAGATTACTCCCATTTTGTAAAAGTTATAAGCAAACTAAAAGCATTGAAATACAGCATTATTTACTGACCTTATAAGTTCCTAGTCCAGGTTTAATCCTAAAACCGTGCTGCAAAAACTTCAAGGGAAGAGGATAATGTTCGTAGGGGATTCATTGCAGAGAGGACAATGGCAATCCTTGGTTTGCCTTGTTGAATCTGTAATACCAGAAAAGGAGAAATCCATGAAACGAGGACGTGTTCACAATGTCTTTAGAGCCAAGGTACATATAGATTATCATCACTTTAACAATCACTCGTCTCATGAATCATACATATAATCCACAATTTACCATCTCTTTTTCCATTTTCTTTAGGAATACAATGCGTCAATCGAGTTCTATTGGGCCCCCTTCCTCGTTGAATCAAACTCAGATCTTCATATAATAGCAGACCCTAGGAAGAGAATCCTGAAAGTTGATTCAGTAGCTAAGCATGCCAAACACTGGATAGGATTGGATATTCTTGTGTTCAACACTTACGTCTGGTGGATGAGTGGCCTGAAGATCAAATCACTGTGAATATCTCAATTTTTCACCAAGTATAGATGCATTACATAGTTATAATTCTTACAGGCTCAATAAACTGTAGGTGGGGTTCATTTCCAAATGGTGAAGAAGGATATCACGAACTGGATGCCCCTGTTTCTTACACCCTAGGACTCAAAACGTGGGCAAATTGGGTGGATTCCAACATCGATCCTAACAAAACAAAAGTGTTCTTCACTACAATGTCTCCTACTCACCAGAGGTCAGTCTTTCCCTTCATCAAGATCAAGCATAATATCTAACTAAACTTTCGATTATAAAAGAGAATTAAGGAGAGATAAAAACAAAACAAACTGCTAGGTATAACTTCAATTCAATCCTTCTTGTATAAATTACAAAAAAAATGACTAAAACACTTGCATTGTTCTTTCTTTGTTTTACAATGAGCACTTATGAGGTTTCAATACATTTAAATCACTTCAAAGTCAATCATATAGAAACTGAAGTGCTACAATGACAACTTATTAAATAGTTTGAATAACAAAAAACACCTACGAGGTTTGATCCATATATAAAATGACACCTCTAAGTTTGTAAATGACGAATACAAATACTCTCTTGTGAATTGTGATCTGTCATCAAACTTAATAATTAAGACTTAAAATACTTTTATCATACAATTATTCCAAAATTTCATCTTTAATTGTCAACATAATCACATTTCAATGTTGGCCAAATTGAAGAATAGAATCTCATATTTAATAAATTTACCTTGACGCATTTTGTCAAACACCAGGAGTGCAGATTGGGGGAATGAAAAAGGAATCAAATGCTTCAACGAAACGAAACCAGTCAAGAACAAACGACACTGGGGAACCGGCTCCGACAAGCGAATAATGCACGTAGTCGCCGATGTCGTCGGAAGAATGAAAACTCCGGTTACAGTGATAAACATAACTCAGTTATCAGAGTACCGAATCGACGCTCACTCGTCGATTTACACCGAGTCGGGGGGGAATCTGTTGACAGAAGAAGAGAAGAAAGATCCATTGCACTACGCCGATTGCATACACTGGTGCTTGCCTGGAGTTCCTGATACATGGAATCGAATTCTTTACGCGCATCTGTTATACTTGTAGTTAAAATCGCAAGAGGAGATAAAGAATTTTTGCATTTGAGTATGCCTGTTGTACACTTGGTGTACATACAATTTGGGTCGATCCGGATTCATGCATTTTTGTTTTTTTTTTTTAATTTCAAAACAAAACCTTTATGTATAAAATTGGTGACTTTTATATACAAATTCTGTGACCTTTATGTATCAATTATGTGACTTTTATGTTAAATAACTTTAAAAAAATGAAGAATTTCAACAAAATTTGTACATAGATACTTTTATGTTATATTCATATGACTCTTATGTATGTTTATGTGACCTTTATGTATAAATATTCATACTTTTATATATCTTTATATATTACATAAAGGTATGAATATTTATACATAAAGGTCATATAAATATATATAAAAGGTCACATGAATATTACATAAAGATATCTATGTACAAATTTTGCTGAAATTCTTCCTTTTTTTTACAATGCATAATGGTTACAGCATTTATACATAAAAGTCACAATATTTGTATATAAAGGTCACCAAATTTATACATAAAGGCCACAGTATAAAATTTATTAAAAAAAAAAAAGAAATTCACTGAATCCAGGTCGGATCGACCCGGAGTGCATCAGGTGTACAGGAGAATTTGTGTTTGCATTTTCATTTTTCACGTGTCATTTCTGCAACAATATGTGAATGATGCATTTGTTTTTCCTTTTTTCAGTTGTTCAGTTATTCTCGTATGAAAATTAGTATAAATTTTTGTGGATGAGTCGTCAATTTTTATGCACATATATGGCCGTATAAAATCCCAACTAGTTGACAAAATCCAAAATTGCAGGATGGGCCTATAGTCTATAGACTCTATGCACACCCTGTTAAAAATTAATGATAACATAATTACATAAATAAAGATTATTATACTTTTATTATTGAAATTATAAAAACAAAACTAATTGAATAATACATTACAAACACATCCCAACTAATCTCCACGGACACGTTTTTTTTCTTACATCATTGCAAACCCCATCTTTTAATTAAAATAAACTCATTTGAGTAAAAAAGATAATTTGAGCAACAAAGAATACTTGAGGCAAACGAGGTATGTCAGATTATCAGCCAACACAACTCAAGAACAAACACAGCAATTAAACCACAACCTAAACCCTTAATCTAGCCAAGAACTCAATCAATCGCACAACACCAGAACTTACGAGGTTCGGCTTGAATAGGCCTACGTCCTCGGGTAAAAGGGGAGGGGAAAGATTTATTCAAAAAACCAGAAAGAATCCGATTACACACTCAGCTCTCTTTCTCACTGAACAACTATCTTGCTTTTCTCTCTCAGAATTTCCTCTCTAAACTTGAAAGCTAAAAACTCACCCATTATGAGTTCAAGACTGAGCTTTATATATCAGCTATACATTACGATTAGAATTGACTAGAAATATCTAGAAACTATCACACTATATCAGTTGAAACTTCAAGCTTCCAGCTCTGAAAAAACCCCGCTTCTTGGCAACGAACTAAGCACTTTCTCCAGACGTTAGTTACAGCCGTTATGAAGTCGCACTCTTCTATCCACGCTTCTTTAAGTAACCTGCGCCTTTCTTATTAGCTATTTCTCATGCAAAAAATAAAACAAAAATATAAATGCCTCAGTAAGTGAAATGCCGCTTTTCTTAAACTCTGCCACGTGGTCAAGTCGTAAGTTCATATTACGATTTTAACCAAGAACACGCTTACTCACGATCAGCAATGCATGCATGAGACTTAGACAAACTTTCTTACAAGGTAAATTCTAAAATTATGTTTTTGGATTTTTTTTTTAATAGTGTGGGTATATGAAAATTTCCAAAAAAAAGAATTTCAAAAACATCATTAAAAATATGATCAATCAGTACAGATCGAACACGTTGCATTCAGTTCAATCTATACTGGCCAAACAAATAATAAAATGTTCAACAAATAGTCGAACGAGTTGAGTTGTGTTCGATCATATATCAAATTTATTACAGTTCTCATGTTGAACTATGGTCAAACATAACACATTCATTGAAAAAATATGTTTTTTTTCTACTTATTCTTCTGTTTTTCATATGAAACTTCCACATATGATTCTTAGACAACTTCAGAACAATTTAACATAAGATAGATCAAATTAAGGTTAGTGAATTGAGATGAAAATTTTAAGTTTTATGAGTTGAG
Source organism: Scutellaria barbata (assembly GCA_028654395.1). Classification (NCBI taxonomy): domain Eukaryota; kingdom Viridiplantae; phylum Streptophyta; class Magnoliopsida; order Lamiales; family Lamiaceae; genus Scutellaria; species Scutellaria barbata. The sequence goes on from CM053644.1 coordinate 2,745,468, forward strand.
ATGTGATTGGTAGTGTAGTTTTATTTATATTATGTAAATAGGATCATTATAATATGGTGGTATATATATATATATATATTATATTTAAAGATATTTTTAGTAGATGGAAATTGTAAAGTAGATTAATATTTTCTCTCGTAAGTTGCACGATTTGTCGAATAATATTAAATGATTTTAATTTGTAATCCATTTATTTCAAATTATGTATTTCAACTCCCTTTATCCAAACAAAATCATAGATAATTTAACATCCAATTCATGTTATTTTAATATTTGGAGAGATGATTTTTTATAAATTTGAAAAACAAATAATAACATAAATGTATAAATAACTTAAATAGCGAATGAGAAAATATACATTAGAATTAAAAATTGGTTAAAATAAAGTTTTAATCATAATAATTTTTTGTCAATAGTTTTTTATACGCTTAATATAATTCTGGAGGTTAATTGTTTTTTTCAAATATAATTTACAATGTAATATCATGACACCAATAAGCTTTTTTTGGCACTAAATTTTATTCATTCTTTTAAATCTATTTGTTTAATAAAATTAAAGTTATTCAATATTTTAGTTTATATTAGAAAATTATAGAAAATTCAAATTATTTTCATATTTTTGAAATAAATTTCAATTGTTAAAATAATATATATACAAATTTCGAATTCTTAAACAATTTTCAATTGCTTCCAAACAAAAAATATTTATTATATTAGTGATTACAAAATGCCAATTAGCATTATTATTGTTATTATTAAAAAATTTAAAGATTTTATTTGTTCATATTTATATCTTTTAAAAGTTAATAGTATATATATATATATATATATTGTAACGCCCCGTTTCTTTTTGAAGATAACCTTGACTAAAGCGTTACTCACGTATAAAATTCACCATTTTCAAGAAAAAAAATGATAAATAAAATCAATAAAATTATTATCAAACATTCATTTTCGAAACTCATAAAATATAACATTTTAAATTAAAACTTTCTTCGACCTGTGATCACCGGCTACCAGCATCCACCGCTCGCGCGCTACGCCCTAAACTTTTTAAACTGAAAACATTTTAACATTAAAGGGGGTGAGCTTACAAAGACACTCAGTGGGGTTAATCTACGGGTAAGGGAGTAAAACATAAATACTCATAATAATAACATTCAATAACATATTTTTGTTTATGGTTTTTAGCCGTCATGAAAATGCGGATCTTAACCGCCGTGAAAACATTTAAGCATCTTAACCGCCCTGAAAATATTTGCGGATCTTAACCGCCGTGAAAACGTTTACGGATCTTAACCGCCGTGAAAGCATATGCGGATCTTAACCGTCGTGAAAACGTTTACGGATCTTAACCGTTGTGAAAACATATACGGATCTTAACCGCCGTGAAAGCATATGTGGATCTTAACCGCCGTGAAAACGTTTATTTAACATATAAATACGAATTCATATCACAACATATTTCGCTACCATGTAAACGAGTATTCACATATATAACGTCATATAATTTAAACACATAAAATTCACATAGTTACATCATTTTTCGTAAAACTGTACGATTAAAATGTAAATAAGATTTTACCCCCGTCTTATGAGAAGAGCACGTGTAATTACAAGCTCGTCGAGTAAGCATAAATATTTCTTCTTTCCTCTTTTCCTTGGAAAATCTCCCGTTGCCGACAACACCATGCCCCTAACAGCGCATCCAACATTAAACAACATCATCATCCATCGCTTGGAAATATAGGTACCACCACCACAACAATCAAACAGCAAGACAAAATCCCCAGACATAACTTAATTAAATATTAAAAAAAATTCAACTGGACACCCTTGCAGCTTACTTGGACAACAACTTGAAAACCATCCAATTCATTGGTCTTCAGATTTGCAAACATAGAAGCAGACACGAGCAGCACCGCTGTTCTCACAGCGGCGTGATAATCCAGACACCGGTGCACCCTCGGCGCCGGCCTCCCCCAAACACCCATATCCACACAGCCACACACATCCATCGGCTGCCGCTTACAGCGGCGGTTCCCAACCCCACTCACCGGTGCAATCAAGCGCAGGCAACTCCACACACCCAACTCGCCGGCGCGACCAAGCGTCAGCAACAAATAGCGACAGGAACATGCAGCAGAGATAGACAAGAAAAAGAAAAACTATGGGCTGCCTCTTTCCGGTGGCCGTATGCGGTGGTGACGCGACCGAGTCAAAAATCGAACCCGTATTTATGACGAGCTCGATGAGTACTATTCATGGGTGGTCCGATTATCTTTATCGGAAAAACTTTACCGGAAAAATAGAGGTGGCAGTGACGGCGGTTGGCGGTACTGGAGAGAAAGAAGAAAAATTATGGAAAGAGAATAATGCACTTGTTTAATTTTTTTTCCCACTTTTTCCATGACTACACCTAACAATTAAGCTAATATGTATCCACCTATGAAAGAGAGAGTTGTTATGTGTCATGCTTAGGTTAATGTAGAAAGCTAACGGCTGTGTACGCTACCCAGCCAATCATCGCTCAAGGTGTCACTTTAGGACTTAATTAGATAATATAACTTTAAAGCTTAAAATAAGAATAAAAGGTTGGGTATAAATTTTGGGTGTTACAAATATTATTTTTATATTCATTAAAAAAAATTTCAATTATATTTGTTGATCCTTTCGATTTTTGATGCCACATATAAATAAAGGCATCAAATGATGTATTATCAGTTGATTTATAATTTATAACTAGTGGGACATTTTCATCAATTTTTTACTGAACTATTTTCATAAATAGTGTAGAATTATTGAACATTTTTACTAATTATCTATTAATATTGTAAAATAATATCTAAAATATGAATAATTTCTATAGGTTTATAAACTGTATCGTACTAATTATCTATTAATGTTGTAAAATAATATCTAAAATATGAATAATTTCTATAGTTTTATAAACTGTATTGTACTCATAAAATTTTAAATCTTCTCGTAAAATCGGGCCCATCAGCCCCTCACTTACATATATATAATCGGGCCCATCAGCCCACCTCACTTTCCCATATACTCTCAACTTGTAGGAGGGTGGCTGTTGAAACACGAAATTCAAGCTTATTCGTGAACCCCCCTCGACTGCCTCCATCGAAGAATCTAGAATTAGGGTTTCTTTTTCCGGGACTGCTTTTCAGGTAGCAGTTATCTGATTCCATCAAATTTTATTTCTGTAAAATTCATCGAGATCTCTTCCTTTATTTTTTTGAAGAATGGCTGGAGGTGGAAACTTTGTTCACAGGGTACTTTCATACGTTGCGAACGAGCTTATCGTAAATGGGCTTTCCAATAGGTAATTTGATTTTATCCTTTTCCTTTTTTTTTTTTTAATGTTTTGTTTGCGCCAATGTTTCCTTCGGAGATTATTATTGTTGTTGATCAACAAATCTGAAGCTGTTATTGGATATGGTGGTGAATTGTGTGTTTGCGATGGGATCTTTGCCGATGATGATTTCTGTGGGCTTGTAATGATTGCGAAGATGCTCGCTTTTTTAATTCAATTTTATCGGTCTGAGGCACATCCTATATTTTCTTTTAATTCATTTCTGTTACTGTTTATTTTTCTTGCGTTTTTGGCTGTTAAAGCTTGTCTTTTTAGAGCCTTTTCATCTGAAATTTTCTCTAAGAATTTTCAATTTGTCCTGAAATTTTTTTAATCTAGGTTTTGGTTATTGCATATTGTTTGGTGGTTTGTTCTGCTTGAAAATTTTGTTGTTGCTTCTTTTTTGGGGTGTGCATGCATTTTCCTTTTACACAAAAATTAAAATGGGAGCCTGTTCTACTTCTTGTATGCCTGTTATGATTGTGGAGATGAACACAGTACTTAATTACATGATTGATGAGATTGATATTTTGATGGATTTATTATTGACTTTGTTTTATGAAGAGAATTGTGATTTAATGATGATATTTGCAAATATCTCTGTTTCTTCCCTATTCCGATGTTGAGCTACCGTTGCTTCATTGACCACCAGTTTCAATTAATGCCTCCCATATCATTATATCATCTCACTCTTTATTATGTGGAATAAAACAATGAGTTATCTGATGATATAGTTATGGATATTATTGTTATAGCTGAGCAACGAATCATGTCTTAACAAGAAGAGCCAACCTTGTTGTTAGCAAAAGTATTTAATTTAAGGGTAGTATATGTACATAATTAATTGGTAGTTTTCCTGTAGGCCTCTCTTTATGTGTATTTTACTCAAGCTAGAGTTGTTAAAAGTACCAACATACTTGGTGCTAAGCAGTACTTGGAGAAGCCTGTGGATATGCACAAGACATTTAATACCTGAAAATGCTGGGATTACAAATTTTGGTTGTATTCCCATATTACTCTCAAGGATAAGGTTCCGTGATGAACTAGAAACTGATGTTTTAAACATGTACTTTTTCCCCCATGTATTAGTTTAGGCAGGAATGTAAAAGGATAGAGAAATCCTAACCTTATCACTTATCCAGATAAGCATGAAAAATGATACAAAAATGTTATTGCTTTTTAGATAAACTAAATATATAACATGAATTCTCCAGAAAGAAAGTAAAGGAGTCATGATAGAAGAAAAATCTGAAAAACATGCTTAAGATGGTTCAGACATGTATACATGAGAGACCTTTTGATGCCCAGTACCAGTGTTTTCATAACCGGATCGGACCGGTTCAACCGGGAACCGGCATGGAAACCGGTCCGATTACCTCCAATTAACCGTTTTTTCGGTTAAACCGGTCAAAAACCGGTTGAACCGGTTATAACCGGGAACCGGAAAATCAAAAAAATAAAAATAAAATTTGGGCTATGAAATTTCCAATTTTTTTTTTTCATGAACCAATGCATAATTTATTTCTTATTCGACTATAATTAAATAACAAATGCACATTTTATTTCTCATTCAACTGTCATCTAACCGAGATTGAGATATGCATGGAAGAATATTTGTCGATATTTTTCTTTGATTTATTTTCTTGTATTTGTCGATATTTTCCAATATGGCAAGATTGTTTCTTATTCCTAAATTAAAGGATCTGATTCAATACCATATACAACTACAAAGAAGAAAGATCCCTTCAATATTAGATCGGATCCTTTAATTTAGGAATAAGAAACAATATTGCCAACTATACAAAAGATATTGGAAAATATCGACAAATACAAGAAACAAATCAAAAGGAAAATATCGACATATATTCTTCTATGCATATCTCAATCTCAATATATACTATGATATGATCATCAAGATTTACAATATTTTACTTTGTCATTTTATCTATCTTAAATTTTAGTATTTAATATTTTAATTTTTAGTTTGAGACTTCATTATGGATTATGGGATATGTAGTTTGACATTTTATAACTTTATTGTATTTATTTTAATATGAATCATATAAGTATATAACTTTTCTAATGTAGCATAAATATTATTGAAAAAAAATAGACAAAGATCATTTTACCGGTTGAACCGTGAACCGGTGGCCAGGCCGGTTTGGCCACCGGTTCGGTTATGAAAACACTGCCCAGTACGTCATATGTAAATAGAAATTCATTAAGTTAGATTAAAAGGTGAAGAGGAAGACCTAAAAGACTTGTAAGGGAACTGTTGAAAAGTATATGTTATACTTGAAATGAATGAGAACATGTGCTTCAACTTGCGTGATGGCATATGATCTATATAGCCGACCCCTTGTAGTGGGATTAAGACTTAGTTTGCTGCTGCTGTTGTTGTAATTCCAAGTGTCTACTGTGTTTGGGCCACTTGTCATTATGGTTTGAATATGCAGGAATTTGTGTATCTTATACATATTGTATCCTGTTCAATTTGTCGCTCAATATCCACCCATAAGTCACATCCGTATTTACTTTGCAATTCTACCTGCAAAGAAAGAGATCTAGAGGTTGCCTTGTCCACAGGCAGCCACCTACTAATCAGCTTCGTCATTGCCATTCTATTATCTATGACACCTTTCCCAACACTATCTCCTTCGCTACCTTGTTTATGGCTTGACACATAAATTACGTTCCTTTCACTCTTGTTGCATTGTGGGCAATGTGTATATTTGAGCTTCTGGGTAGTATATGCTCTGAATTAATAATTTATTATTTGCTTATATGCTGTTATTCTCATGCAAGAATTCTGGGTAGTATATGCTGTTGTTCTCATATTGATTTCTTTAAAAGTCCTTAACTCTTAATTTGTCAAAATAATTGAAATTTGATGTTGAACACACCTTTCATCTTATATTAAGCTGGAAGATGTGGGGTTATTATGGGTGAGTGATTGTTCTCTAATGTATTGTATCCTATGTTGGGCAGTCCAAGATTTCAAAGGTTTGCAGTGAGGACATCAAGGAAGATGGATGAATTATCTGATATTGGTATATTCATTATTATGTTTGTGTTGATATCAATTTCATATTTTGTCCACATCAAAGAAAATGTCGTGTTGGTGTCATTTAATCCATCTTTGTGTTATTTTATGCAGCTGCTCAGAAGAAGAAGGAACTGGCCGAGCAAGTGAAGGATGTATCCAAGAATTTTGAGGTTGGTTTTCAGACTCTCAATCTCTAATTAGCATAATAAATAACAAACTCCTTCCGTATTAGGATTCATTCTTTTGTAAAATGTTTAATCGAAGGAACCTTTACATTCTTGCAGTCGTTCAAGAACAAGTGATGCCCGATTGCTCATTGATGGTATACTGGCATGAGATAAGCGTTATTGTACAGCATCTTTGACTGTTTGTTTTATTGCACGATGATGAAAGCTCCGTCTAATCTGAAGGATTAGCATTTTAAGTTAATATTTTGTACTCTTAAGAACAATATGGGGTGTTGAATTATGTAGCGTGCTAATAAAACAACTGATATTGAAGGTTTCCCGGCTAATTTATTTGACATGGGTGTCAATGGTTTACCTATTTGGGAGTGGTCCTTATTGTGTTTTTCCTTTATATTTGCTACATGTTTCACCCAATTAGATAATAATAATTTACAGTCACATTTATATTGTTTGTTGTTTATATACTCTTGGTGAATATTAAACTCAGATGTATTGTCTACAAGACTTGTTTACGGTTTATGTTTGGCAAAAATGTAGTGATCCATAAATTTCAGACGTGTATGTTCGTTTACCAATTGGTTCAAAGGTAATTTAACCATGCAACTCGGTGGTTAAATTTTATAGTGATATATTTCATTTAAGAATTGAGCTGTGTTCACAAACCTTTTTTATCTTTCCTCTCTCTAAATATGAGGATGTGATGAGTGATCTATAAGTTTGATTGAACTCATGAAATTGTGTTTTATGTTGCTTATTTGTACTGAAGGATTATAAATAAATAAAAAAGGATACATATGTACTACTTATTAATTTATTATAAATCAAACTTGTTTCAGATTTGAGTATCAATATCCTCATATAATCAACTCATTCAAATATCTGAAACTAATATAAGGTTTTTCACTTCCTTCGACTTTATTTAAGTATAATGTTTTTCACTTATATAGCGTCTCAGCATAAGTCTTATATTCTTATCTATCTATATTCTATATATGTATAAAATAAAACCACAGTTAAAAATAGAAATAATAGATTTTCCTACTTAAAATTACATACAATAAATAGAAAGAAAATCGATAGAGAAGGAAAAAGCAAAAATAAATAAAAATAATAAAAGACATTGAAATTGCAGCTTTCAAGTTGCTTGCAGAGGGGGAGGGGTTATGGTCTGCTGGGGCTATGGTTGGGTTTGGGCTTTAGCCTTTTAGGGGTGCTATGGGAGAGTGTGCATAGTTCTTCAATTGATTCAATTTATGTAATTAATAAATTTAAATTAATAAACTTCCTCATTTAAAATTTAAAGTTATCATTTTTACACATACATAGCTTTGATTATAATTTTCATTTCATATAATTTGTAATTTTATATTCTGACTAATTTTTAATATATACTAAAAAGAGAAACAAAGTTTGACATAATGTCATAAGTTAAATCTTTTCTCACCTAAATTAAATTAATCTTAACCATACACTTGTCACTATTTCAACTCTTAATTAAAATAAAAACCCATCTTTCTAAACATCCCTCTAATTTATTAAATTTTAGAAATGATAATAATTGGATATTAAAATCAATAGACATCAATATCATATAATGACATTTATTCAGGTAATTTGTGTATCCAAAATTAATTGTTTTACTAATTAACTATTTATTATTGAAATTAATCATGAGAATTTTTTAATTATATTTATATTTGTAAATTAATTCCATTAGTTTAATTTCATGACATACACGAGTATAAACATTATTAACGCTTATATTATATTTAAATCTTAAAAGATATTACATAATTTTATTTACAAAATTTATTTCAAATTGTATATAAATATCGTGTATCACATGGGGTCTACAATAGTATATACTAAAGTAATAATCATCAATAGACACTTTTCAATTCTATAATTTTCTCATATTAATTTTTTCTACAAATTAAATCTATTTAAAATTAATTAATATGGCTATTAAATGATCAAATTTAATTTTTCATATATATACTAAAGTATTGACCATCAAAGATTATCAATTCTACAATTTTCTCATACTAATATTTATGTACAAATTGATTCTATTTAAAACTAATTTCTATGGCTATTTAATGATATCATATTTAATGTTGATAAAATAAACATTAGTAAGTAATATTACAATTTTAAATTAAATTAGTTAAAATTTAAAATAACACATGCTAGATCTGTAAACATATAAATAATTTATAAATTTGAATTTGGTTAATTTATAAAGAAAGAAAAAATAAATGAAAAAACTAAAATAAATGTGGGTTGATTAAAAATTAGTAACTGTTCAAACTTATTAATTAATAAAATTAAATAGTGTTTGCGAATGTGTTTTTTAAAACTATGAAATTTCTTTTGAGAATTTTAACTTTCATTTTTTTTTTTATCATTTGATTGAAAAACATTAATATTTATAATAAAAATATTAAAACATTATGCATCTCATGTTGAGATAATATACAACTACATTATGTTATCAAAAAATTTAGAGTTCATTTAGATGAGTGGATTTGAGAAGATATTTGAAATCTATAATAACAAATTCATCAATGGTGTTTGGATAGATATGGATTTCAAATTCACCACTTTTATTTTAAACTAATTTTGGAGTCATTTTGATAAATTTTAAATTCACTCCAACTTGAGTAGATTTGAAATCTATTTATTTCAAATCATTATATCCAAACACAATCTTAAGTTATTTGATTTTATATGACAATTCGTGCAATACACAAGTACACTACTAGTTTGAAGTAAGTACGGTATAATTATTATAGTAAAATATATTATATTAAAGATATATATTTTTTTAGTCTTTCTAGGAGAGACTCATCGAGCAATATATAATCATTTAAAAAAATTGGAGTTTTTGTATAAGAATTAAAAGAAATGTGTATAATTAATGTATATTTAAACAAGAGATGAAGGTACAATACATGTATTGTATACTTGTACTTTCTAGGAAGCGGAAGTCTGGCAGGTACAACTCAGTCTCACGACATAAACCTCAGCGTTAGGGTTTTAAAATTCCCAAATTTGCAGAAGCTTTAGAATTGACAATGGCTTCAGCATTTTTGCGAAACTCGAGCCTCCGTCATATCTGCTACTCCTTCAATTCTCGAATGCATTCCTCCAAATTCCGCAGTCTCCTCGACGAATCCCTTCCCAATTCGCCTCTTGCTCTACTCTCGCCTGAACACAATCAGTACAAGTTGATGCGTGTTTTTTCGATGAATCGTCGGTTTTTATGCACGCTTACAAATAATCCTCCTGTTAATCAATCGCCGAGTTCAAGTGCGGATGCGACGTCGTCTACTGGGTCGGCTGAGGGCAATCATGGAAATAAGAACGATGGAGGGCAGAATTCAGGCGGATCGAAGAATACTCATCAGCAAGGAAAGCCTATTCGGGGAGGGGTATTTTCCTTCCTTTCTTTCTTTTTTCTCAAAAAAAAAATATTGCTTCACTCACTCGGTGCTGCTGTTGCTGTGCATATTTTTTGGCAATTGTCTTTTGTTTCAAATTATTAATCTTAGTTTGTAAAGATATTGCATTATTTCTCTTTTGCCAATTGTTGTAGTTTTCGAAGCAATTGTCCTTTTTCTTTTTTTAGGTTGGTATTTATAGTTTGTCTTCTTTACGACATTCTACTGAATGCTAAAAGAAAGTGAACCTTTTCATTTTTTCTTTGCTAAAAGTTAGTGTCTTGTCTGGGTGTAGCCTGTTTCATGGATGAGCTTCTTTTTGCTTCTTTGTACTGGAGCGGGATTGGTCTACTACTATGACAGTGTAAAGAAGCGGCATATTGAAGGTTAGACATTTATGGTGAGTTGGTAGTTATTAATTGATGAAATGTTAACGCATGAATATATTTCATTTCTCCTTTATGGTGAGTTGGTAGTTATTTTTTGATGAAAATGTTAATGCATGAATACATTTCATTTCTCCTTTGTGGTGTGTTGGTAGTTATTTTTTGATAAAAAGAGTTATGCATGAATACATTTCATTTCTCGGCTTGGATGATCTGGTCGATGGTTTCAGAATCTTTTTCCTATTTTATGTAGGTCTGAAGGTTAGTTGTTTTTATGTGACTAGAATATATGGAATCCGTCCTCTTTGATAAAAGTTTATGCTGTCTAAAAATATTCTTGTATAGCAAGTAATTCAACCAGACGTGTCCCCGGTTTATTTATGATGATATGAAGAAATTAAGTTGCCTTATTCTTGTTAACCATTCATTAGTGCCTGAAAAGGCATGCTTCCTTGTGGTCAAGTGGAAACTGTTTCTACTATTGATAGACATTTCCAAAACCTAGTTTTGGGTGGGCTGGGAGTTAGTCAAACTATTAGTCTCATCTAGGCCACTCTTGTTACTGAAATAGAAATAAAATGAGGGTATCATCCATTTATTCTGCACCATATTATGTGCTGGTTTAATGCTATGACTTTATATACTCTTTATTTATGGAGATTGCCATTTTGTTTTCTTGTATGCTGATCGAGAGATCCTTTCTCAAGCTTTGCTAGTTGTATACATCTGCATCTATTGTTCTAATTGAATTTTATAGCTGGGTCTCTCCGGTGACTCCCCTCTCTCTCTCTCTCTCTCTCCCCCCTCATATTTCCAGAATCACCATGTATGATTTGAGATAAAGTTTCACATGTGATGGCTTGCAGGGATAAATAATGCTTCAAACACTGTAAAACAGGGACCTTCCGTTGGTAGAGCAGCTATTGGGGGTCCATTTAACCTAATTGACCATAACGGGAAAGCAGTTTCTGATAAGGATTTTTTGGGAAAATGGAACTTGATTTATTTTGGATTCACCCACTGCCCTGATATATGCCCGGATGAGCTACAAAAGCTGGCATCAGCAATTGATAAAATAAGTGAGTAAACTAAGTATATTTTTCTGGATGCGAACATCCAACCCCCTCAAACCAGTCTTGTATGTTCTGCATAAATATGCTAGTCTAGGTTCACTATTTTTCTATATTTTGCAGAAGCAAAGGGAATAGAAGTAGTACCAATCTTCATTTCAGTTGATCCAGAAAGAGATACTGTCGAACAAGTTCAAGAGTATGTCAAAGGTAGATTTTCGCATGAGATAAAGTGAAATCTAGAACGATGCAACTGAGACATTTCTGTTTCTTTCCTGAATTAATTGTCATTTCTTTTCATCATGCAGAATTCCACCCAAAGTTAATTGGCCTCACTGGATCCCCAGATGAAATCAAGAAGACTGCGCGTGCTTATCGTGTGTACTATATGAAGACGGAAGAAGAAGGTTCAGACTATCTTGTTGATCACTCCATAGTCATGTGAGTATGCTTCACCACTTAATTTAGGCCAAGACATACACTCATCCTAACTACCCGCCATCGTAATTGTGATGTACAACCATTGCATGTCAAGAGTCTTTTTTGGATTTGTTTTGGGGAGACCCTTCCAAGTCTTGCAAACTTTTTTCAATTTCGAAGGAATAATAAGTGATTGTCCTGGAAAGCCATTAGGTGATACTCTGTTAGTTATCCCTTGATTTGTCAAAATATCTATAGTCAATGACGTACAAATTTCTCCAGACATCAGTTAAAAATCCACAGTATATAAAGCTGGATGATACATGAGAGAACTACAGAGTTTTGCTACAGCTGGAAGATTTAACCTGGAAATTCCATCTGGGTTGTTGTATTTAGAAACCTTTGTATTCAAGATGTTAGATGAAGCATGCTTTTAAATGGTGTTGGGGGGGGGGGGGGGTTATCAACAGGATGTGCATATTGAAAATCTGATTACAGGCTATGTTGATGTTACACCTGGTGTACTAGTGAATTAATGTAGCGTCCATACATACAATTGCTCAAGCATTCACATTAGGTATAAATGGAGGTTGGGCACTGCACTTGATGAAGGTGTAGCTAGCATTTACAAGACTATCATTTTGTTACCCATATGAAGTTGTCTTATTAGGTTCACTTAAATATTCAGGAAGGTAGTACTGTCACTCTCTAATTTGTACACGGTATCTTGTCATGTGAGGATTCACTGTTGAAATTATATCATGGATTTGCGTTTCTACTTTTCTGGTGTAATAGATGGGTATAGAAGCTCGACAAATGATGGAACTGTTTGACAATGATCATCTTTTGAATAAGATTAAAAATTATTATTTCTAACAACACTGCAGGTACCTGATGGATCCGAATATGGAATTTGTGAAGTTCTTTGGGAAGAATTTAGATGATGCTTCACTTGCTGATGGAGTAATTCAGGAGATAAAGCAGCACAAAAAAGTGAAAGCATGACAACATTGCATTTTTCTTCTCCAGAATAACTTGAGTTTCAGACTACATTTTGCGCTGCATCTGTCAAAGATATCTTCCATGAGAGCCAACAATTTTGATAAATAAATTGGCATCATGTTTAGTGATATAATCTGATTTCCACCAAGTACAAAAAGTGAAATGGTCAAAATTTTCAATATTTCACCATTTTTAGGGTAATTCTACAATACACCCATGGATTAATACACTGATGTTTCTTGCTGCTATAAAATGTTGTCAAGGTAATTTTTTATTTGGGCTGGGCTTTATTAATAGATATCTTGGGCCTTTACTTTTATTTCTTTATTCATATTATATGTGGGCTTTATATAATTATTTTTCTTCATGCTTACATTTGATTAAGAACATAAATTTATCTAATTATCTGAATCCAAATCCGTTTATTTATCTTAATCTTTGTTTTCTGGAAGTTTTATAATTTTTCTTATTATATAAATAATATTTTTATAACTAAATATTTATAATTCTACTCATGATCACATTTACAATTATTTTAAATGCTCCAAATTATTGATTACTAATTCATATTATCTTAATACTTTTTTGAGTTTTTTTATTTACTTCAGGTTATATAAATAATTTTATAACAAATATTTATACTACTACTAGTGAAAACCATATTTACAGTAATTTTAAATGCCCCAATTTATTGATTCCTAATTCATATTATTGTAATCCTTTCTTTCTTTGATTTTATAAATTTTCAGGTTATAGAAAAAATAGGTTTATAATTAAATATTATACTTCTACACATGAAAATTATATTTACAATCATTTTAATGTTTGCAAAATAGTGATTCCTAATTCATAGTATGTTTAATAGAACAAATCTTGACATTATTTTAAATTTTTTTATAAGAATTTTGTTTTATTATTTTAATTTGTATGTATGAATTATTTATATAAAATGATGACACACCCATTTAAAAGATAGAATCAAATCTCTAATAGCCTCGATTTATTCTTCTAACAAAGTAAGTATATATATATATATATATATATATATATATTAAAAAAAGTTATTTCATGTCCTCCAATTGTTAGATCTTGACTTATATGCACAACAACAAAAATAGGTATTATGGATCTTAATAGGATAATTAGTTCGAGATGAAAAGGGCAATATTATTTGATTGATTTTTTATCCATTAAACAAGATCTTAATCACAGAATTTGCATTATGGATGAAAATATATCATTTGACTAACTTGAAAATGATTTTGGGCTATTCATGGGGAACAAATAAAATTTACAGCAGTAGTTTTTTAGTAATGGTAAAAAGGTAAAATCATAAATGAATGGTCATGATTCAATAAATGTAGATCCAAGGACTAAGATTGTTGGTGTATTAATACACAAGTGTGTTGTAAACTGACCCCATTTTTTAATCCTTAATAAGAAAAAGGAATTGGAAAGTAAGATGTCATGCTTCGAGAAAAAGAAATGAAACAAGGTTTCGTCGTTTTGGATTTTTTTCAAAAAACAAAAATCTGTTAGTTTTAATGTGTTTTCAGATATGCCACTTCCATTCTCTCAAAACATCAAATATTTGGAACCTAACCAACTATAACAAAACATTGACATGGGAGGCGAGCCCTGAGACCATATTTATTAGAGTGTCATCTGACATGATTGTTATTATTTTAATATTTAAAAAAAATTGTGAGGTTGTACAATTGGGGTGGTCAATCATCCGGTTTGTACACCTCTTTCAAGGTGAATTTATCATCCACAATATTGCCACATGACATGGATATTGTCATGTGGTATGTTATGATTCGTTCGTCTAATTTCGTTTATATCTTTTACACACTCAATTATCTATAAAAAAATATCAAAATTCATGAATTTTTTTTCTCTATAAATAGAAACTAATATTGATACATTTTGAATCATAATCTCAAATTATCTCTTTTGTGTACTATCTTTCCTAATCTCTCATAATTTATATCATATTCTACTATTTTTTCTAATTTCTATTATGAATCCAAGTAATCCAAATATTTTTTCAAACAATTCGGATTATCCAAACTCCCAAAACTATCCAAATTTCAATCTTTTTTTAACACCGAAGACTATCAAAACTTGAATTTTTCTCAAACTCCTCCATTATTTCCGAATCTAAATCAAATTCCTACATCTGAACAAGCTTAACCATCGCAAAAATATCTCTCAATTTATTTCAAAATACAAATGAAATGGTGGCCAAAAGTACTTGGAATGTGAAAGAAGATGTGACCCTAATGTCATCTTGGATCTTTGTTAGCAAAGATAAAAAACAGGACAGATTTCAAAGGATTTGCTCGTTTTGGGGGAAAATCCATAAGATGTATGAAGAAGCTCAAAGAGAAGATTCAGGAGAAATAAATGAAAGAAATATAGAATTACTAAAAGATCGTTTAACACGACTTAATAAAAATGCTCAGAAGTGGATTGCTGCTAACATTGAAGCACATCATCGAGTAAGAAGTGGTATGAGCCAACACGATGTGGAGAAAGAAGCTCATCAATTATACAATGGTAAGTTCACCGATTTGCATGTATTTAATGAAGTTATGAGTAAAATTCCCAAGTGGGAAATAAAATTTGATCAAGGTTCAAGAAGTCGTACTTACGATGAAGATGGTAACGAAGAAAGTGGTGACAGTACAAAGAGAACCAGGACCAGCGAAGATAGTGAATATTTCAGTCCCACTAATGTAGAAACTCTAGACAGTGGTGGTTCAGCTATTTCACGTCCTACAGGTAGAGATTATGCGAAAAAGAAGAAAGGAAAATGTAAGGCATCAGAGTCTTCATCGGAGGTTGTTGCAGAACTTCGTGCATTAAGACTCACTAGAGATAGTGAAGTTCAAGTGCTCAACACACTGGGAAGAGAGAAAGTAGAAATAGAGAAAATGAAGATGAAACACTCTCTTTTAATGGCTTTGTTGACCAAGAATCACTTTTCCCAAGATGAAGAAGAGATGAAACATCATCTCTTGGCATTGTTTAAGTAGTGTTTTAAGATAATCTTGTAAGTTTTTTGTTATTTGATGGCATGTATTTTAGTATTATCTTGTAAGTTTTTTTATTTGATGTCATGTATTTTAATATTGTCTTGTAATCTTTTTTATTAGTGTTATTTTTGTTAAATCCAATTATAATTTTTATTCTAATTAGTATTTATTCACTTTGTCACATGCACTTATCACTTTGTGAAAAGTTGTTACATGCACTTGTCACTTTACAGAATTCACATGCACTTGTTTCTTTGTCAAAAGTTGTCACATGCACTTGTCACTTTGCAGAATTCACATGCACTTGTCACTTTCCACCATGTGAATTATCACTTTGTAGAAGACGTGTAACAGATTATTAATAGTGGATAGTGGATGAGACATGTTTGTCATTATTGATAGTGGATAGTAGATGGAAAAAGCGTGTGATAGTGGATTATTGATTGATGAGATATATTTGTCATTATTGATAGTGGATGGAAAATGCGTGTGATAGTGGATTATTGATTGGTGAGATATGTTTGTCATTATTGATAGTGGATAGTGAATGGAAAAGACATGTGATAATGGATTATTGATTGGTGGCACTTTTGTTATTTCTGATCACTATTTATATATATATATCTCCTTATATTCTCTTATCATCTCAATCATCTCAGAAGAAAATTTTCATATTTAATAGTTTTACTCATTCCACTTCCCAAAAATGTCTCACAATGAAAATCAATCACTAGATAACTATTCAAGTTTCGATCATTTCTTTACTGCATTTGATGAATGACAAGACCATGTTGCTCATCAGAATCGCCACGTAGATTGCATCGTCGAGAATCTGTTCTTAAACAATCTTAATTTGAACGAAGAAGATCCCACTCCTAGAGCTACAAGAAGATATTATGAAAGGCAACGCGAGCTTGGTCGTGAACGTTTGATGAACGACTATTTTGTTGACAACCCGACGTATCGTCTTGAGATCTTTTGACGTAGATTTCGCATGTAAAAATCAGTATTCCTCGGTACCGTGGAGGCTGTTACTACCAGTGACAAATATTTTCAACAGAGGCCTAATGCCACTGGTAGACAAGGTATTTTCCCATTAAGAAATGTATTGGAGCTATGAAAGTGTTGGCATATGGGGACATCAGCAGATACTGTTGATAAATACTTGCGAATGAGTGCATCTGTGACAAGACAATCTCTCATGAATTTCATAAAAGACGTCATTTCTTGTTTCGGTGACGAGTATCTTAGAAAGCCTAATAAACAAGATTTTGCAAGACTACTCCATGTCTAAGAACAATGTGGATTCCTGGGCATGATAGGCAGTATTGACTGCATGCAATGGGAATGAAAAAATTGTCTCACTACATGGACGGGACAATATGGAGGAAAAAATGGAAAACCAACAATCGTTTTGGAAGCTGTTGCATCATACGACTTATGGATATGACATGCTTTCTTTGGAACATCAGGTTCACTCAATAATATTAACGTACTCCACCGATCTCCAATTTTTAATGATGTTTTGAAAGGTCGAGCACCAAAGGTTAGTTATGTCGTGAATGGTAGGGAGTATAATATGACATATTATCTAACTGATGGAATATATCCTTCATGGGCTGCATTTGTTAAGTCAATTACTTCTCCAGTAATCAAAAAAACAAGTTGTTCGCTCAACACCAAGAGGCGGTACGAAAAGATGTCGAGCAAACATTTGGAGTTCTACAAGCTCGTTTTGCATTTTTTCGACGTCCCTGCCTTGTTTAGGACAAAAATCAAATGGCAAAAATTATGATGGCTTGTATCATCATACACAACATGATAGTTGAAGATGAACAAGAGACGTACCAAATTTATTATGATCCTACAGAATTTCTCATCGATAATCCCATAAATGATAATCAAAATTTTCAATACTTTACTGAACGCATTGCAAGTCTGCATTGCAAGTTTATCTGCTTATATGACCAATAGGGAGCAACTTCGCAACAAAGAAGCTCACACCGTTCTAAAAAACGAATTGATTGAACATATATAGCAAAAATTCAGCACCGATAAT
The DNA here is from genome assembly GCA_028654395.1 of Scutellaria barbata. Taxonomy (NCBI): domain Eukaryota; kingdom Viridiplantae; phylum Streptophyta; class Magnoliopsida; order Lamiales; family Lamiaceae; genus Scutellaria; species Scutellaria barbata. The sequence goes on from CM053644.1 coordinate 2,763,490, forward strand.
TAAATATGCAATTTTCATCTTCTGCGTTGTTTTTTACTTATCAATTTGTAGCTTGACTTATCTAACAGTAATTTTGTATTTCAATTCTTGTAATTTTATTTTTGTTATTGAGATTGTAACTTATTTTAAGTTGGTTATATTTATTTTTAATTACGAATTTGAAATATCATATAATTTAATATATTTCGTACATAATTTAAATAATAAAAAATTGATTATAAAATATATATATGTAATTATTAAATCATTAAATTAATAGTTATTATAGGTTAGGTTGATATTATTGATAAAGTGTGAAAATTATAAATGTTGGGTTGTGTATGTGGAGGAGAAAGAAATAAATTTTTTATTAAGAGGTTAAGTTGTGAGAGTTTGTTGATAAACATGATCTAAACCCTATTAATTAGTATTAGGATAGGATTTTTGTGCATTCTTCCCTCTGGAAATCTACTATTTAAATTAAATTATTTTCAGTTACAAAACAATAAAAAAAAAAAAAAAAAAAAAGGAAATCTACTATTTAATTTAAATTATTTTCAGTTACAAAACAATAATAAAAAAAAAAAAAACATCTACACTGAGAATGTCTCAACCTTATTTCTTCCAATGTAAAACAACACTCAATCAAACAGGTGATTGATTACGTACTGATTGATTGATGATATTGAGTATGAGCCATTGATATGCATCATAATTTAAACTTTCAAACTGGTGATTCAGCATAAGAATAGGGGAAAATAATTATTCATTTCAAGGTTTTTTTCCCTGTATTCTTTTTTGTCAAGTATAGTGCAGCAACAATCTTATACAAGCACTTGATGCTACCAAGTATAAGCTGATTAGTAGACACCACTTAACTAATATATATTTATAAATATCTTATACTGAAACAATATATATCACATGACGAAGTTGATCTTTCGATTGTTACCAAGTATAGGCTTTCAATTGTTTTTGGATCCATGTACTGCTCTTGTCCAGCATCCAGAGATTCAAAACCAAACTTACTGTTATTGGATATCCTCGTTCCATCACGCAACTTGCCTACATAGCCTGACTTCCTGCTTGATTGGCCAGAACAAAGCTCGCCTCATATGTCATGTACTGACTGTAAGCAAGTAATAGTCTAAGTTGCTAGTCCTGAAACCACCAGCAGGAAGCAATTATTGTCAAGTTGCAGAGGGGACTAAAATCAAGTACACGATCTAGGAGTTGGGTTCGGAACACAGTGATAAATCAGAGCAACATTTCTAAAGTTAAGAGTCTATCTTCAATGAACATTAACCAACCCAAATATACATAAATGCTCATATTTACCCAAAATGGACAGTTTTAATGTACCTACGTTGAATTAATGTTTTTATGATTAATTAACTCACTTGCCATAACAATGAAAGACATATTAAGATGTGTCCAATCAAGCATCTTGATATTGTTAAATAAATTTGGTTAGTTAATGACTACCATTCAAGCTTGACGTGCTAGGTTATAGTTCAGGCTAGCAGTGATCACTGATAAGCATTGACTTTGAAAGTCTGAATAGCTCAATTCATACCTACTACTGAATACTAATCGAGATGCAAGTACCCAATTACCTTCGGATTAAGTAATTAATGGTGCATCGAGTGCAGATTAGCCAAGCATGTCATGGGACAATGAAATTGGGAAAGTTTGCCTTTCCAAGATAAACCTGTTGCATTTCCTCTCTCCATATCTACAGGAGTAACATAAATGTGTGTGAAACTTCAAGACGTGACTGACTTGAGGGGAAAAAAAAGTAAGGGGATCCCAGACAAGATTTAAGCGCATACCATATCACGAAATTCGAGTCTTATATGAGGTACATTTGTCTTCCGAATGTCATTGCCATCCGGTCCATGCTTGTAATATTCCTCACCAATCCAGTGAGCCTGCACCAAAGTTAATGGCCCAAACAATCACAGAAGCCAAAAATTAGTTTTGCCCTTGGGAAATTTATTGGTACAGATTGAAAACAAAGATTAGTGCCTTTACAAAGACAAATAATCCAGATAATAATAGTTCTAAACATGTTTAATTAAAGCTCTGTTCTTATGCACGTTCATACATGATGCATAGTCATTAGATATCTTAAGCAGTAACCCCAAGATAAATGCAATAATTAAGACCAAACGGCAAGCTCAATTCAATTGTATATGGATTCATCCATCAAAACAAAGATTTGGGCACAGGTATGAGATATGATCTTGAAATGGATTTTGATCAATCTCATGCACTGCATCAGCAATAGTTTCCTGTGCATCATCATTGAATAGTATATCTCAGTTTTGTTTCCCATTTTGTCTCCAAATAAATTGGAATGCAGCTATACCATATCAAGGTCAGTCCTAGTATGCAATCTGACTCCTGCTACATATCTACCACATCCGGTTTAGATTCATATCACAACATTTCTTGTATGAGAAAGTCAATGTAGATTAAAGCCTTGAAATAATTTGTAACACCATGAAAAGATGATAACTCCTGAAATTAATATTTTTAAGAATAACTCCTGAAAATACAGCTTACCTTTAGAGTATGCGAAAAACCAGATTGATACACCGAGTTACGAGCAATCTCACATAAATCACATGAACTTAACTTCCACACCTATAATAATAAGAGTAAGGAACCTGTAAGTGTTTCAATAGTTCAAGTATCCAAGGGATGGAGAGAAAACTAGATTTGTGCAAACTCACTGAAGCAGCTATACTGTATTCTTCCACCAAGGGCTCTTTTGTTAAGTGAATTTGTAATGGATCGTCAGTTGAGAGGGATACGTTGAGGCCCCGAAGGAAAAAAACTGGAAAAGGATTACGGTGGTAGTCCAAGAATAAAGAGTTGTTGCTCAAAGGAGACATAGCCAGACCAATCTGAATTCGCAAGCCAGATCAGACATTGGAAATTAAAGTACAAAAAAGAAAAAGCAAAAACTTATTTTTGTTTTTCTACTTGCCTGGGCTAGGTAGTATAAATATTGAAGAACGGGAGATTTTCTAAGATTAATTCCATGTGCTATGTTATGAGCTGTGAGAAATGTTGCTGCAAGATGGTCTATGTCACCAGCCTGATCAAATCACACTACCTTAGAAACAATTTACAAAAGGCAGAGAGGGAAAATGATGCATTGAACATGATCACTCACCTCTCCAGAATGGGGCCGGAACTTAATAGTTGTCATACCTTTTGACTCACGAAGCTGAAAGAGTACAACTGAAAACTTTAGTTTGGTATATACAGAATAGACAACCAACAACTGAATAATGCAAGACCCAATCAAACATAAACAATCACTTTCTTAAAGAGAGATGGTTCACAAATTTCGAGGGGAAAAAATTATCTTTACCCTAGGAAAAGTTAACATTTTATGTCAACAGTTCTGCAGGTACATTTCAAGCTGGTACTATGCCATATAAAATAAAGATTCATAAGAATGAGGCATCCATTTATATCATGTTCAATCATATGCAGCGAAATGAAAATCAGCAAAAAAACTTTCTTTGGGAATGTGGACTCTGTTCTCAAAATGGTGTTGCTCCATCTACTTCCCAACAGAAGTGCAAAACAAAGAAACTACCACAAGAGAGATAAGACAGTATGCATGCTAACATTTAAAAGAGATCCGAACAATGTGTCTTCCATTGCCAGAAAGACCTTTAGGCTCCTAAAGAATGGAACAAAATGCTTCAGAGATGCACACCTTGTTCAGAGTGTAGAGGTTAGCATAGCAATAGTATGCATAGTATGAAAATGCAGGGTTAAATATATTGGTCCACTGAGATGGAGTGGGCATGTGTTTTGTAGGCCGCCTTTCAGGCTTGCTTTCATCATCAACAAGATCCAATCCAACAACCTGTTAAGCATAATGATAATGGTAGTTCAAAACAAGTCCAAGATGAAAAAGACAAGGATGATACACTAATTTTCAACTTTAGATACATAAGCTTTAACAGAATGATGCACCTTAGAAACATGTACCAGATCAACATGGTCTAAAACCATTAAAATCGGTTAGTAAGTGAATAATTGTTGATCACGAAAGATTGGCTTGAGAACCTCACAGTTAGGTTCATTTATTGGCATTAAAATGGTTATAAGTTCAGAGATGACACACCTGCTTTAAGAAGACATGCAACTGCGGATGTGAATCCGGATCGACAGTCACCTCAAATAGAGGTAGAAAGATGTTATCAAGGATGTTCTGAAATGAGGTCACGATTCCCATCTCCTTATACACATTGTAGAGTCTTGGAAGCTAGATGATAGATTTCCACGATAAGAATGTGATCATTCAGATAAATGACACAAATAAAAAACACATAAATACGCGCATAAAGCATGTGGAATAAAAAATTCAAAAGGGATACTGTAAAAAGTCGGACTTCTTCAGAATTATAATATTTTCTCAATACAAAGATGGTCTTAATGTTAAAAGTTCATGAGAGTTCGATGTCACGTCACATTCAACCAATTTTATTTGACATTAAGATCAATATTCTCAAGTCCATAATCATAATACCTATCTGGAGTGATCATTTCACAGGGTGAAGAACCAAAAAACTGGAAGTTCATAATAACAGATTTTTACTTCACTACCTATTATGCCTGATGATTGATATACAATTAGCTATCAGAATTACAACAGATCCACTAAGGAGAAGAAGAATCTACACATCAATGATACAATATGACAATTATGTGATTTTGTCAAACAAGAGCCACCTTTTATGATATCTAGGAAAATCCACACTTGCATTTTCTCATTTCAACTCCTCACGGTAAGAGTAGAACCTTTATTGATGGATTAGATTTATACCACAGTGCAGGCTATGATGGAAAAATTTTAGAAATCTTGGACTCCAAGTACAACTCACTAAGATACTTCAATATAATGTCAGATTGATTAGAATCCTTGAGGTTGATGAACTGGGACCTTTCCAACAGCTTGCCATTTAGAATATAATAGTTCAAAAATAGCATGCCACAATTTGTTTGCAATTTTTCAGAGCTTCGAGTACTAAAATAGAAAGAAAAAAAATTAAGTGCCACTTTTTTATTTAAAAAGCATAAAACAACCCAACAATCATATCACCCAAAACTGGAACATTATAACCCGCTTCTATATTCTAGTGACTAAAATATAGTCCATCTTTTTACCTGAATCAGCCATACAACATTCTCAGCATACAAGTCATTATTAACTATCCAACTCGCAAGCTGGTCCCACTCACTCATCTTTCTGCCATAAATTGATATTCGGTATTCAGCCATCTGCACAAGAGCAAGACAACAACCTCAGAAACCAAATTCAAAGATTCAATCAAACAAATTGAATTTGGTAAAATTTGCAAGCACATCCCCTGTAGCATATATTACATGCAATCAATACAGGCACTAAATATTGCAAACTTTATGCACATACAACAGCTTCCTCATAATTAAGAAGAACAGACAAGGTCAACAACCATTTCAGGTACACATTTGCTGGTGGTGGTTTTACATTAATGTATGAATAGAAAATCATTAGAGAGGAAACAAATAACCGAAGTCACCAATGGAAGCATGTAATAACAAAACATTACTTAGAACAAGAATATTACAAATGGAAAATCATATAGCCACAAGTCTACCACAATCCCACCTAACTCCCAATAGTTTAAAATAATAATAAATAATAATAATCATGTATGGCTTCATGTAAATTAAATGTCCAACGGAAGTTAAATTAATAAGATTTGTGGCTTAATATTATTATATTTCCAATGGAAAATAAATGCAACAATAGGTTATCTGGTACCCACTTGATATTTACTTGAGGACAGATCTGTAAAGACTTGCTTAGTCAATTCGGCAAGGAAACGACCTGTTAGTAACACCGCAAATAAACCAGATGTCAGTAAGCAGAAAGCATGCCATCATATTGAATAAACATGCTCTAGTAGCTGTGGTTTTAACCAGAATAAGGGGCACTGCGAGATGATCACATAACCACTTTCTAAAATAAGTTGACTAAGAGCAGATGTGTGATTTTATAATAAATACTTGAAAATCACGTCATATTTGGTATTTAATTTCAAGGCTGCCGCAGGGAAGAAATCACAGAATGTACCCTGTATAAGATTGTCCTGCTTCAGAAATATCTCTCTCAATCTACTCTGACCACAGGGATTATACTTCAAATTGAATTTGTCAAATCGATGGAAGGTGCTTTTGTCAGCATGAACATCTAGTAGGTCGACATTCAGATCATATCTGTCATATTTTTTCAAGCAGAAATTCATCAGCTTCAGTATAAAATAAATAGCAAAGGTATTGTAGGGAGAATGGTGAAAATAATAACAAAGACTAAAGAATTGAGTCATTTGACCATGGAAAACAACAATATGTTCTCAATTCGTTTATCTTTTCCTGAACTCACAGTCCTTACAAGGAATTCCTACCCTGTTAAATCCAAGCTTTCGAACACCTCCTTCAAGGTGAGGTAAGTCCCATCTCGGAATATAACAACCTGAAGATGAGCAAAAAAACTGCTTGTTATTTACATCAGAAATTATGTGTTATAGTCTATGATAATCATTTCTATCGGTAGTCTATGAAATAGCGGTGTTGTATTTGATTTTCAACACCCCCCCCCCCTCCATGTAACCTCAAGGAACTCATATCAAGAGCAGAACATAAAATGGCCAAATGAAAACATCAAACATATAATGTAAATGAAACCGTTACCTCATCTGGTTCCTTCCTCAACTTTGATTTTATAAATCTTAGAAGATGTTTCTGGTTCATGCAAGCTGAGTGATGAACATGTGTGTCAACTTTCCTGACATTATAAAAATCTCGATGCGGCGCACTTTTCTGAGCCAGGAACTCCCTATCCGCATTAAGCATCAGATGAAGGTTGAATTTCTGGGGCCCCATACACACCATTAGTACTAGATTAACTTTTTTATTTCAAACTTAATTATCTGTAATGCATTATTTAAAATGAGAAGAATAAATCAACCTGTTCCAGAAGACCTAGCCTGTGGTGGCATAGAGTTCGAATATTCCCAGCTGCTATAACCTTAAGGATATGATGCAGGTCAGTGAAAAAAGTTGTAGCATCAGCTATGGGAAAAAGTTTCTCTTTTGCTGGAGAAAGAGAACGAACTACAATTAGAAAGAGGAGAATCCATTTAAGAAGTATCCTAATTATGGGAAAATATCTTACAATCTTTATTTGCATAAACATGAACAACTCCATCTTCCATCTGAAAATAGTGCTGCAGAGATTTGAATTTAATCATCAAAACACTGATAGTAAACAGCCTATTCATGATTCAATTAAAAATGGGACAAAATTTTGAATAGACGAGATCAAGCAAAAAAAGCAAGAGGTACATACATTAATTTACTGAAGAGACTTACATCTGACTTTCCCTGTGGAGTAATATCAAATGGGTTCTGGATTGGCTTTGGAGTACTAGGATCATACATAATGTCTTTTTCCCATGGAGAAACAGCTTCTTTAAAAACATAACTTTTCCGCAATTCAAGGCAATCTTGCAGTGCGCGGTACACCTCTGCTTCATCCGGAGATGGAATCTCTACCAGCAATCACGTGAAAAAAAGGTGAACATCAGAATTGCTAATACATAAATTTTAGCTCAGAGATGGTCAAATATATGCAAGACAAAATGCAATGTGCAAGTTCTAATTTTGGAAAAAAAAAAATTCGAAAGATATCCAACATATAGGTAAAAAAAAAAAAAAAAAACAGGACAAAAGGAGGGGGACCATCCTCAGATGTGGAGACAGCAGAGTTACGAACAGCATTTCTGTATGCAGCTGATTAATGGTTTCCCTTTCAAGAAATGTCATTATACACTAAAGGGCATGCTTGGAGACTTAATCAACTGTAGAAATTGCATTCACAAAAAATGGCAGTGAGAGAAATACCAGTGGGTGAGATTCTCAATCGCACAAAAGTCTCGTGCTCTGGTTCTTTCCTTAAAATATCAGCAGCTACAGGATCAGGTTGAACACCATGCAGGTCACCAGATACACTATGCGAGCGAATCATACTTGGTGTTGCCGCCATGGACAATTGTTCCCCATTTGCAGTTATATGGTCAGGTAAATTCTGAAACATGCTTACACAATCAGGTTTTTGTGTACAAAAACCTAACTATACCTAGAACCTAATATTAAAAAATTAGGAAAGAATAGCATACTCCATTTGGAATACAAATAACAAACATCTGAATAAGTTTGCATGTTTATAATTGCAAGTGAGAGGACGAGGGATGCATAGAAGATAAACCTAAGGAAGCAGTTTCTATATATAATCTCTTCTCACCGCATTTCCATTAGTGTGAAGATATGAAGTGTCTAACTTAGCACTATCTGTCATATTATCTTCGTCATCTGAACCTTCTACACTTTCAAATGCACTTGCACTAGCAACAGGTGATTTAGGAGAAGTAGGCCGAAGAAGATGAGCCGCTCGGGGTGTTGAACTCAAATTACCGGATTTTCCTGAAACAAATTAATTACAGTCAAACTGAAACATATTTGAGAATCAAATACGCAAGGATAAATATGAAAGATTCTCTGCACTCTGATTTATGGCCAGCAGAGAGTATTCTGTCAACAAAATGTGAGTTTTGTGAGCCATATTACCTAAAGGGCAACAAGATAAACACAGTAGTTCTTTCATTTAATTTCTTGGGGTAAACATTTTCATTAATTTATCCGCTTGCCTCAGTATAAACAGCAAAGCTGATTAGTATAATATCACACACAGAAAAGCTAAACACTATTGTCTCCCAAAATCATGTTTCTTATTTGTTCAAAGTTTTAGATATGGCATCAATTTTGTCTTCTTTTGTTGCCTCCTAAGAGATGGATAACCCGAGCACCGATACCATAACATGTGATGACATGCAAGCAAAATATACCACATCAGTACAGAAGCCAAATAAGAAATCATTACCAACTACACCCACCTCATATGTAGAAAGAAAAATTTATACATACATCTAAGTCCTCAGAAAATATATTTCCTCAATGAAACCAAACTCAAATGTTAGGTCATGAAAACAGACAAAAATGATCAGTTGAAAAATCCATGCAGGGTATGATCTTGGGAATTACAAGTTATCTACAGATAGGGTATCTTAGACATTGTCTTCCCTATCCCAACTCACGATATAGTTCGATTTCTCCTTTTAGGCTGTTGTGATGTAAGAAAAGGCAAATATTAGCAATCTAAATTTCTTGGAAAAGGATCAAGGAAAATCATTAATAACATTTAGCTCATGCTAAACACAGAAATGAATAAAAAAATCATGTTAAGTGTCACAAGTTTAGCTGTCATGATTCCAACAAGTATATTCCAAATGACAAATCTAGTCATAATAACAGGTTTTGGGTCCAAGCAGCTGGCCATTAATTTTTCTCAGAGATTAAAAATTTCTTAATAAACTGTGAAATCGAAAAGAAAGAACATGTATTGTGATCGCAGAGTTCATAGCTGATAAAAGAAATGATAAACGGATGGTGGCACACAGACACATGAACTCAGCTACTAAATAATATCACTGATATCAGACAACAGCTTGAAATACAACTCATTATCGCTGATATTGAACATAGCAATTATATTTCAATCTAACTAGCCCGATAGGATTATCAATTAGTCAAAATCTAAACTTAGGTATTAATACGCCATACTCCTCCAGATATTGATATCCTAACCGACTCCCCCACCCAAACAGAGAAAATAATGCTATGAAGCTCATTTACTGCTTTACTCCATTAAAAAAATCCCAGGCACTTTCCAACAGTATGATGATGACAAACATCTATTAAACATACATACATATATCTTCTAACTAATCAAAAACAATATAAAATCTGGGGTCACTCCAGCGAAAAATCTGGCATTCGCCTACCTTCAGGAAGCGTGTGAAGCCTGGGCAACCCCGCCGGAATAGAATCCACATGCACCAGACCATTCCTTTTCTCATCCCCCTCTCCGCCGCCGCCGCCGCCGGAGAACGTCGTCACATCCGGCAACGACGCAGAGCCGCGGCGGTTGTATCCTCCGTTCCCCTTCCTACGCCTCCGCGAGGGATACTTCTTAAGCTGCTCAGCCGCATCACCGCCGACGTCTTCCGCCGCTAAGTCGTCTTTATCCCTCTCTATCGCCTTGGCGAACTCGAGCAGCTGGTTTAGGGTTTTCCGGTGCATATAGTATGCCGAGACCGCCACGAAGGACGCTCCGAAAAGCGCCGCCATTGCTAGATGCAGCGAATAAGTGTCCATTTCTCCCTGTATTTGAAGAACTACAGACAACACTACGTAGGCTCAACTGTATATACACAGAATTAGCGTGTTTATGGTAGATAGAGAATTGTAAAACCCTACAACTGGTAGTAGTTAAGGCTGTTTTGGTTCTTATGTCAGGAGAGAAGAGGGGGATGGAGAGGTGACGCTATTTATAGGCAGGATTGAAAGAACCGGAGGAAGAGCACAGCACATTAAGATTCGTTTATGCGTTTTAATAAAAATAAATAAAAACTATATAGACGTTTTGTGCCTTTTTTTTTTTTTTTTGGTATTTCCTTCCAAACCTATTCTTGAGTTAAAAGGAAATCACTTTTTTGCCCCCACGCGCATATGAATAATATCGAGCATGGATTCCGAGCTTTATGGAATTTGAGGTTACGAGGTGGTTTCATATATACAAATAAGATGAAAATTCATATTATCTATAATTTAAATTTACTTTTACAAAAGTAATTTTTATTTTGTGGATTGATCGATAACTACTTTATGAGTGCCTCTTCTGAAATCGTTTCATACACCTTATTAACAATTGAAATATCAATTAAATAAGATATTTATGAAATAGATATAGTTATCTAATATAATTATATCCTATTTTAAAAAGTAAGAACACGAGTTTATATGAAATAGATATAGTTATCTGATATGATTTTATCCGATTTTAAAAAGTAAGAATACGAGTTTAAACTCTCGTGATTGTTCCGCAATAAGAATATCAGTTAAATAAGATATCTATAAAATAGATATAGTTATCTGATATGAATTTATCCGATTTTGAAAAGCAAGAACACGAGTTAAAACTCCTAAAATTCCGATATATTAACTAATACACACGATATTATAGATTTCTATGAGATAAATATATTTATGTGATATGATTTTATCTGTACATTAGAATCTTGAAAAGCAAGAAACAGGAGTTCAAACTCCTAAGTTTCCAAAATATTAAATAGTATAGAATATTATACCATGGCCACCTGTGATAAGATTTCTAAATTATTAAATAGCACACGATATTATACCAGTCCATTTGCGACAAGATTCTAGAGTCTTCAAAAGCAAGAAACAAGAATTCAAACTCCTAAGTTTCTAAAATATTAAATAAAACATAATATTATAACATGTCTACTCGTGAAAATGTTAGGATTATACAGCAAATCCTCAAAAATCACACTCGAATTGAAAACATAAATCAACAGGCAAAGACTTAAGTGGTTCAGCCTCTATGCAAGCCTACGTCCACTGAGAATAAGAATCAACGCTGTAAAATGGAAAAGAAAACAGATTACAAAGATAGACTCGTAGTTAGGATTTTCCCTAACTAATATTATAACTCTAATCGCACTTATCTCACTGAATTCTCCAGAATGAAAAATAAAATTACAATTGAAGATACATCACTATATATAGAACAAAACCCTCAATCAATTTCAAGAAACAGTTGTTGGATTGGAGTGAATTTATGTTACAAATTTTGTTTCTGCGTTGGAACCCTAATTTTACATAAATAAAAATAACTAACCTAACATAATTGATCTGGTTCGAAACAGAAATTTGCAGCCACTGATTCAATCCTTTCTAAATCGGTTCAGAGCGATTTTGAACTGATTCCGAAATCAATGATTTATTTTTGAGTTGAATCTCACATACAATTTACTTGAATGAATTGTTTGTGATTCCAAACCGAGGGGCCTAAATAAGCCACTCCTAGTTAGAGCTCGCGGCTCCTGGTCATGGATCCTGGACAGGACCGATTCAATGTCTTACAAGATCTGATTATTTTAACTGATTGAACCTAATTGATCGACTCTCTTGGGTTCGACCTCCTTATCGTTCTAAACTACATTAATCCAAACCTTAATTTTATGGTTCAACCTGATTAAACCTCTGGATGGTATACATTTTTTTTTTGTCAAACTTTACAAATAAGTTGAAAATCGACAATAACCATTTTCTTTTAATTTTTTAAGTGAAATCATACTCAAAACACCTCCAAAATATTAAAGATGCCACCACTTAATTACTCAAAAACTCAAAAATCCGATTTTCTTCATTTGGGCTTCACAATTGAGTTTAACCCTGGGTCTCATAATGAATGTGGGGAACATGTGGCCCATTATAAATACAATTATTTCTTAATTTATACATGCACATTTTAACCTAAGAGGTTTTTTTTTAATCACTTGCATGCTCTCTCTCAACGTTATTATCTACTTTCCCCACATTTCAAGTTTTGTTCATTATACTATACTTTGCATCATATACTTTTATTTTTATTAATTCTTCCCTATTTCTTTCTATTTTCTATTTTTGCGCATACAATTAGATTAGTTTGGTTTTTACACTGTATAACTTTCCCATTCATTTTGTTAAGAAAGGGTTAAAAATATTTATGAGGTTAAAAGGTAAAGAGAGATGTTTTTCAAAGAGTCCAAAGGAAAAAAAAAAATTGAAAGTGCCGACAACCAAAAAATTGTTTGTTTTTTCTTTAAAAAGAAAAGGTTAAATTTATCAATTTGTCTCTCTAAAAAATTCACAGAGAGAGAGAGGGTCAAAAAATTTGGACAAAAGTGATAATGAAAGGGCGCACACCCAAAAAAACAAAATAATAAACTTCACTTTCCAACATTTAGGATCACATTAGCCACTGGTGTGTGGGCCCAACTGCTCAACATCACAGTCACTCTCCAGTCACCACCAAATAATACTAATCTCTCTATTTCCAAAAATAGGTAGAAAGAAAAAGCCAAACAGTATGAAATTAAATTACTTACTGATGGTAAATATATCAATATTCTAATTAAAAAATTCAGCAACAAAATCCCGAAATCCACGATGGTGCGAAGATATGACTCATGGCAAAATCTCACTAAGTAAATTATTTATATGCAGTAAAAGAATAAGTCGCCATCAAAATCTATTATTCTTTACTATACTATACAGTTGAGAAAAATACGAACCTTATTCGGACACATGTTGCAAACCAAGTTTTTAAAAAATTATAAAAAAATGTTTGAAAAGAGAAGAGTACGGACTTTTTGCATTGAATAAGATAAGCTGATAAGGATTCGCGTTTTAAATAAAAATCCGAAAAAAGTGCCAAAGTCAAGAACCTATAAATTACTATATTACAAGTTTCAAACAATATTCTGAAATTTGTTATGACAATATCAATTACAAGTCTACAAGAATACAAGATTATATTTATTGAGGACATCCGGTTGATATCTTCATCGAACATCATCATAAATAATAACAAAATAATATAAAAAAGAAGTTTGGTGTCATGAATGTCATGACATCCTTTTTTAATCCACAAAATATATATATCATTATTTTATTAGCATCGATATTTTTTTTTAAATATAATTAAAAGTGTTGATATTGAAAATAATTTCATTTAAAAAAATAATAATAATTTATTTAAAAAAATTCTCTACTAATAGAATTTAATATTGACATATTTTCTCTCTAATCCAAAATTCATTTTCACCTGTCTCACAATTTAGAATTTTCTTTTTCATTATCAAATTTCTATCATTTCTTATTATGGATTCTAACAATTTAAATTATTTTTCAAACTCCCAAAATTACCCAAATTAGACTAGGGGTGATAATTCCATAATAATTTGAGAGAGAGGAGCTTATTGTTAGATTAGGGGTGATAATTCCATAATAATCTGAGAGAGGGGTGTTAATAACGGGGGATAATTGAACTGTTAATTGAAACTTTTTCTCCTATCGATTTTTTTTAACCGAAAAAACACCCTACGGGATGGGGGATTTTTTTTTTCTATCGATTTCTTGTTATTTAATTGTTTTTTAAGTTGTCAGTTGATTTAGTGATAGTTTATCAATTTGAAAACCCCCTCATAACTTGTTATTTCATTGAATTGAACATAAGTGACATAACTAATTCTTCATTACTCGTAGGATCGACTCTAACTTACCCTATGTACTCTAACTTACTCTATATACTAGTTTGTAAGGTTAGGAAGAAAAATAATTACTTTTATTGCGCCGCAATAGCGCGGTCAATGACATATATCCTTCATTGACTGCATTTGTCAAGTCAATTTATATTCCACAACTCCTAAAACATAAACTATTTGCTCAATACCAAGAGGTTGTTGAAAAAGATGTCAAACGAGCATTTGAAGTTCTACAAGCTCGTTTTGTATTTTTTCGATGCTCATGTCTTATTTTCAACAATTTTTTTATGGGACGAATTATGATGGTTTGTATCATCATGCACAATATGATAGTAGAGTATGAATAAGACACATATCAAAATTATTATGATCCCACATAATTTTTAATGAATGAACGTATAAACATAATAAATTGAGTAGTAGAAGAAGATGATGATCAACCTTGATCCCCGCATAATTTTTAATGGATGAACTTATAAACATAAGAAATAGAGTAATAGAAAAAGAAGAAGAGGATCAACCTTTTGAATACTCTATTGAACGTATTGCAAAGTTGTCCACTTATATGCGTAACAAGGAACAATTTCGCAATAGAGAAGCTAATAATTCTCTTAAAAATGACTTGATTGAGCATATTTGACAAAAATTTGGCATTGATAATTAAATATATAATTTGTATCTTTATATTTGTAATTTAGTATGCATCGATTTGTAGTTTGATTTTTTTTTTCGATTTTATATTTCAATTATTATAATTTTGATTTAGTTATTGTATTTATATATTATTTTAAGTGTATGGTAGAACAATTTTCTTATTATAATCACAGAATTAATATATCAAAAAAAGAAAATAATAAAAAATGTTCATAAAATAATATATAATTATTAAATAATTAGAAAAAAATATTAAATTTAATTGATGTGATTAATAAAATATGAAAATGTTGAAATTAAATTGGATTGTGGATTATATAAATGAAAAAAAAATATTTTACTCATATGTTGGATTGATTGGGTGTGATTGATAAATATATTCTACCCTTCAATTTAAAGATTCTCAAACTTATATTTATAGCCCGATTAATCTTAAAATATCCCCAACAGGTGTCGGTACAAAGGTCTATAAAGCAACCAAATTAATATTTGATTGACAATCAATCAATCAAGTGTCATTCTTCTGTAACTAATGTGTCTGGTTATATTAAATTTTTTGTGATTAAACTTTAATGTTTGGACTTTCAAATTCAAGTCTCATTAAAAAATAAAAAGGAAAATGGTCTAAATTATTCATTTTTTTAAACTTTGATCCAGTTTTACTTATTGATATAGAAATATATCCCTAAATAATCCTAAATATAGATTTTGAACCCAAAATACCAATTTTTTTCCAAGTCAACCGACCAATACACTGACAATGCTGACTCACATGACATTTGTCAAATTTTCAGCAATTAAGTTAGTTTCACCAATTACTTTAATTAGATGACTTTTTAATTTTCGAAACCTATGACTGATTTGTTCGAAAATATTGTACTCTTGAATTTTAATATTATTATATTATATAATAACTAATTTCCCAATATTATGTAATAACAATTTTGGGATGTGTAATAATAATTATTTTCGAAAACTATTATGTAATAACTAATTTCCGAAAATATGTACTAACTATTTTGGGTGATCCTATAATTAAGTAACTTAAAATTGTGTTTCGAAAATAATTAATAACTAGTTACTTAAAATATGTTAATGCTCGAAACAAATTAATAATTAGTTAATGTTCGAAACTAATTAATAGTTATTTTAAGTAAGTAGTAATATAATTCGTGATTTTAAGTGACTATATAACTAATAACTAACTAATACTTATTTTAAGTAACTTAAAATAGTGTGTCGAAAATAATTATAATACTAATTAATAGTACTAATTATAGTTCGAAAATAGTGTTTCGAAAAAAATATTAACTAATTATTTTCGAACATTATGTATTATAGCAATAATATTCTATAATAACTAAATATGTAATGTTACTAATGTTTCCAACATTATATTCGAAAACTATTCACTAAATAATAATATTGATTAATTATTTTATTCATGTTCAAGGGACACCAATTATTATTTATTAATTAATTTATGCAACAATTGTATAATTTATTTTCGAAAATTACATGTCAGAATAATCTTCGAAAACTTTACACGTAATGTTCGAAAATTTGGACATGCACTTTTAATAATATTTTATTCACGTTAAAGCATTACCTATTATTAATTAACTATTTATTTTTTAATCAATTAATGTAGGCATACTTTCGAAGATTTATTTTCGAAAATTAGTAGTTAGAATTAATCTTCGAAAATTCACAATTGTTAATTTTCGAAAATTTGGACATGCACTTTTAATAATATTTTATTCATGTTAAAACATTACCTATTATTAAGTAATTATTTATTTTTTAATTAATTTTGGCATGATTTATTTTCGAAAATTAGCAAAATTGACTTAATTTTCGAAAATTAGTGCAATTGGCTTACTTTTCGAAAACTTGAATTTGTTAATCTTCGAAAATAAAGACATGCACTTTTAATAATATTTTATTCATTGACTCATATTATTAATTAATTATTTATTCATTTATTAATTAAATTTTGCATGATTTATTTTCGAAAATTAGCAAAATTGACTTAATCTTTAAAAATTAGTGCAATTGGCTTAATTTTCGAAAACTTGAATTTGTTAATCTTCGAAAATAAAGACATGCACTTTTAATAATATTTTATTCATTGACTCCTATTAGTAATTAATTATTTATTCATTTATTAATTAATTTTGGCATGATTTATTTTCGAAAATTAGCAAAATTGACTTAATTTTCGAAAATTAGTGCAATTGGCTTAATTTTCGAAAATTTGAATTTGTTAATCTTCGAAAATATAATATTTTATTCATTGACTCCTATTATTAATTAATTAATGTATGCATACTTTCGAATATTTTTTTTCGAAAATTAGTAGTTACAATTAATTTTCGAAAATTCACAATTGTTAATGTTCGAAAATTTGGACATGCACTTTTAATAATATTTTATTCATTGACTCATATTATTAATTAATTATTATTTTTAATTAATTAATGTAGGCATACTTTCGAAGATTTTTTTTCGAAAATTAGTAGTTACAATAAATCTTCGAAAATTTACAATTGTTAATGTTCAAAAATTTGGCAAATCACTTTTAATAATATTTTATTCATGTTAAAGCATTACCTATTATTAATTAATTATTTATTTTTTAATTAATTAATGTAGGCATATTTTCAAAGATTTTTTTTCGAAAATTAGTAGTTACAATTAATCTTCGAAAATTCACAATTGTTAACTTTCGAAAATTTGGCAAAGCACTTTTAATAATATGGAATTCATGTTAAAGCATTACCTATTATTAATTAATTGTTTATTTTTTAATTAATTAATTTACGCATACAATTGCATGATTTTTTTTCAAATTATTATAATATTAATAAATTTGGAAAACATTATAATTAATGTTCGACAATTACATGATAATGTTCGAAAGATTAATAATAATTTTTGTAATTTTCCAAAACATAGTATTTTATTTTCAAAAATTCCTATGCAAATTTCGAATATTATTATTTTTGAAAATTATAATGTAAGAAAACACTAATAATAATTTTAAAATTCAACGAAAACTTTATTAGTATTTTTTGAAAATTCTTATGCAATTTGAGAAGATTATTATATTCGAAAATTATAGTTTTTGAAAATATTAATAATACTATTAAAATTTTCGAAAACTTTGTTAGTATTTTTGGAAAACATTATTAGTAATCTCAAACCACATTATTATGTGATTTTCGAAAACAATTTTATTAGTTTGCGAAAACATTAATTATGTTATTATCTTTCAAAAATGTTATTATTACTGTTCGAAAATTGCAGTTTTAGATTCCAAGATTATTATTTCCGAAAACATTAGTACATTATTTTCGAAAATTACTAATGTTATAATAATGTTTGAAAATACTATAGAATTCTATTCATTTTCGCATTAGTAATTTAGTCGACGTTGAATTTTTAAAGTTTTGAAGTGCGCTATAATAAATCGAACACCCTCACAAAATCTAGTGGTTAAAAATTGCACAATAAGACCATCGCACATTACAAAGGGATTTTTGAAGAGAACATTATACAACATGCAGAAATAGGTCACCATTCCAAATCATCAGGCTTTATAGTGCTTGCATCACTAGAGTATCTGTAAACCGCCTAATATTTTTAAGTCCCTCTTGTTTCAGTTGAGGTCTAGGCCATTTCCCAGTCAACGTACTCTCAATAGCAAGCAAGGCAAAAACACCGCACGTATGATTACCTTTCTGGACGTAACATTTTAACTCTTTCGCAGTACATATTTCCAGCTCATGTAGACAAACTTCGATTTGCCTTCCCTCTTGTGCCGCCCATTCGTAGTATCCAGTGTTTTCTAAGAGTGCCGGAAATATGCGTCGGATACACATCGTCAGTTTCAATCGTGTTTGCCATTTCGTATTTATCCAGGTCCATCTCATGCTATCGAAAAGAATGATCCGCATTTTTGGAATTTCAATTTCACTGGCCACCTAGTGTCCTTCCAAGTTTACGACCGTCAAAAGCTGCATTTTAATGGAAAAATAAAAATGTTGGTCCGAATTCGAAGCAGTGCATACTATGCTGGTTTATAATTTATGCAAAATGATCAACAAACTTACGGAGTCAATATCTTTCCACCACGGCTTCATGTGTCGCCATTTCGATCTCTTTCCTACGACATATGAAATAAGTACCTCTAGTTGGTCTGCTGGAAAACTTTCCTTTAGTGGTCCTGCATATTTGGACTTGTCGTCATCATTGCGGTGGGCCTCATTCCATATTGCCTCACATCTTATCTGCAGAAAAAATGAAAAATGAAATCAAACAACACTTTGGATAAAAAAGACAAGTACAACTAAAATTGAGTTGGAGTCGTACAAAGAAATCAGCATCTATGATCTGAAACTTCGTTTTCAGCAAAGGATCGATGTCCCGAATACCAGCAAATGCGTGGTCCCTCTATAAAATGCCTAGGTACGCGTTAATTGCCTGATGAGGAGCACAATTTCCATTAGATCATGACAAATGAATTTACAAAATATTATATATTAAGAAATGCAAATCATGAAAATATAAAATTAATTTAATTTCTAACCTCAACCGGCATGTCCTCCAGTGGATCCAAGAATGTGCTGAAGAATTCTGGACCTACGGCATAACCTACTCCAACATTACACCTGCAAAATTAAAAGGTTGTGAACTGTAAACAACACACGTGGGGATGGTTTGAAATAAAATGGTAAGAAAATTACGAACTTACATTTCAGGCTCTTTCTTCAAGAGCTTTGCAGTTATCCCGTCTCGAATGAACGCTTCTAGATCAGACATTTGAAGGCCCAGTCTCTTCACATCATCTCGAAGAAATGGACTTCTAACCCATCGAGAATGTGCCTTTTCTCGAACACTCGTATGTCGACACTCGTCTTAGGAAAATCTGACATCAGTGACCCTCAAATCGACGATGACGATTCAGGTGCAAAAGTCTCACAGGTATATCTCGGTTCTGTTTGCATGGCGGGCATATCGGTTTCCCTTTCGAAAGACATGACAGAAGGTCAGTACTGTCCCCATATGGTAGTCGGGGGTGCCACAGGAGTATACCACTCATTCGCTCCCTGGTCTTGTGGATAATACTCGGATGTCGGGGGATAATAAGACTCATGGAATGAGGGACGAGAGTCATAGAATGACCTCAGCTGATCTTCGATCATTAACGGAATCGCTAGCTCCAAGGGTTGTATCTCATCTCGAACGC
Source organism: Scutellaria barbata (assembly GCA_028654395.1). Lineage (NCBI taxonomy): Eukaryota > Viridiplantae > Streptophyta > Magnoliopsida > Lamiales > Lamiaceae > Scutellaria > Scutellaria barbata. The sequence continues at coordinate 2,783,677 of CM053644.1, forward strand.
GATCATCCAAATATCTTCGAAGGTTATCGAACTGCTGTCCAATATAAGTCCTCATCTCAGTCCACTGTGTCTGCGTCGTGTCGTCATGCGTAGTACCAAAATCAGGAAATGGGTAGGTGGGAGGCGGCTCGGAGGGAGATGGCATGAAACTACTCGGTCCGGCATCCAGAAATCCCGTGATCTGTAGTTCTTCAGTGGGCTGCGTCTCGAAATCAGGATACTGGTACCCACACGGTTCCACATCAGGAAGTGCGGTCATATTAGTGGCTTGTCGGGTCGATTGCACCCCACCTTGAAATGTAGCGGCTGAGGTCCTCCTCACCGAAACAGGACCTGAAGATGATGGACCCGCTTCATTCGGTGAAGGTCTCAACCCACGTGGGCGTCTAGTCGCATCAGCCGGTCTCCTACCGCGTCTTCTTACCTCGAATTGCACCCCCTCGATCAAGTCTTGCTCAATTCCACGCCAAAATGGCTGACACTTTTCAAAACTCGGAATGAGCAACTCCAAACAGTGCACCTGGTTTAACCACATATATTACAGTTACTATTGTGTCACAACAAGATGTGAAAGCAAAATTTTAGAAGCCCTAATTTCGACGTTCTGCATTATGTAAATAAATTCAGATTACCTCTCCAAACAGTGCATGGATAATATCTGTGCTGGATTTTTCAGTCGACCACTTCAATAATCTAGGTAGGTGAAGCCGAGTGTCCAATCGACGTCCAACGATAGTTCCAATAAGGGAAATCGCCTCGTACGCCCAAACCAAGACAATGCAAGATGATTCAACGTTCAATACATAAGTTTAGAAAATGAATTCAATAGTAATAATCATAAAAAACATATTACTAACCAGTAGAGCAACTGTAAATCCGTAGAAATGGTACATGGGCACCTTGTTTGTCAAACTTCGGTCTGCAATCTCAAGGGAAACCCTATCCATCGACTTCAACAACGTAAGAAACGATAATTTCCCCCACGGAAATGAGTCACATCTCTCAGGCTGCTCAACTAAGACCCATACCCACGGATCCACATAATTCTTCCATGGATCGACACCGAGTATGGTATAGTACAAAATTAGTATCTTCAAAATCTTGACCTCGTCATCTTCACTTTGATGAAAGGATCCTTCTTGAAATTTTTTCCGAAGGTCCTGAATAGTCACATTGGTCGATTCGGCGTGGACTCTATAGTACACTCCTCCTTCAGGTGGATGGTGGACGCCTGAAGGGCTGAAGTCGGAATCATCAAATCTAAACCTGGTGATCAAAGCGAACTCTCTCCTCGAGAAACGACACAATCTTCATTCTCGACAAATGAGGAACCATCTCTCGTGGGCTGGGGTATTATCACTATGCACTTCGAAAGACATGAGAACATGCAACATCGACTTGCATATTTTTGTCGAGCTCTCCCACCTTAGAAAATATCCAAAACACGACCCAAGAAAACGGTGTACACATTCTCGACCGTGCGCAAGCAACTGTATCTTGATATCCTCAAGCACACACAAACAAGAATAGCTGTTAATATAGGCCAAACGACCCTGACAAGACGGACGAACCCACTGCAGAACGCCCTATAAGATGTAAAACAATATCTCATTAGTTATTAGCACTTAGAAAACCATACAAGACATTACATTTACAACCACAGTATAATATAAGTACATTTTTGAACCCTAAATTAGCAATGTTTCGAAAGTTGCAGTGATATTACATCAGAATACCTATTATCAATTAATATAGCAAACTGTCGAAAACTAGTTGTGATAACCCTAATTGTCGAAAATGTCTAATAGTAACCCTTTTTTTTAAGTAATTTCGAAATCACAGAATTAATAAACTATAGGCTCAAAGTCTAATACTAAATCACAGTTTTCGAAAATTATCAAATTGTCGAAAATGACATAATTTTGAAGCTATATTAATGTATTAATAATTTTTCTAATTTTTCAAAGTGATCTAAGTGCTCAATTTTTTTTTCCAATTTTTTTTTCCAGTTACTAAACTATAGGCTAAATGTCTAATACCTATCATTACATGTGTCTCGGACATTAGCAAATTGTTCAAAAAGGGGCTAATTTTTCAACTAATTAGTAAATTGTCGAAAATGTAATGATAACCCTAATTGTCGAAAATGTCTAATAGTAACCCTTTTTTTTTAGTAATTTCTAAATCACAGAATTAATAAACTATAGGGTCAAAGTGTAATACTAAATCACAGTTTTAGAAAATTTTCAAAGTGTCGAAAAAGAGCTAATATTTTCAACTATATTAATGTATCAATACTAACCAGTAATTTTCGAAAATTACTCCAAGCTGTTCGATTTTTTTTTCAAACCCTAAAATAATATTAGTGTTAATACTGAACAAATACTTTTTTGAATATTGTTAAATTGACCCTAATTAATTATGAGCTAATTGATAATGTTAGCAAATGAACCCAATTCCAAAAACAACAATATTCTCAATATTTAAATTCCAACAATGAGTAATTTTGGAAAATTCAAATAAACATTCGTAGTAAGTTCTAATTGATGAGCTAATTATTAATAAACATTCATAATAAGTTCTGCGTAATAAGCATTCATAATAAACATACATGTCCCTCCATTTCTTGAGCTTCGAAAGACTTAGTGTTGTGAGTTGAAATTAAGATAATTTTTTACTGAGTTTGGATAGTGGTTGGGGAGAAAATGTCGAAAGTGATGGTAAGGAAGATGAATGTTGTGTGGTTGGAGTTAACAGTAGCATTCAATTGCACTAAGGATAGTGGTTGGGGAGGGCCCTAAATTTTTGAAAGTCACATGAGCAAGCTTGGTATTGTGGAGATTGCCTAAATGACAAAAGACCTTGGCTATATTTGCCATGCATTTGTCAAATCATAATATTAAATTTATGGGGTCCAAATTCATGTCCTTTTAGCTACATTAATGGTTTAATATTAGCAAGTAGATTAGGCAATCTTAATTATAATTAGGTCATGCATATTAGAATGAAATGGTTTTTAGAAAATTAGGGTTTAGTTGATAGGGGAAAAATATTATCCTTTTGGGTTTAGTTAATAGGAAAATTAGGGTTTAGTTTGTTCGAAAATTAGGGTTTAGAATGAAATGTAATGTCCGAATACTGTAAATATTAATATTACACAAAAAATGATTTTTAAAAAATTAGCGGTGTGGTTAATACGAGAGGGCCGTCTTCAAAAAGTGAATGAGTAGTTGTCCCCCACCTCTCATTTTTTCAACCCCAAAATTGTGTATTAAAGGACATGAATTTTCAACCCAATTGTTTCAAAAAGTGAATGAGAAAAGGTAGGATCCACGCCTAATAGCCTAATACTGTATGCACATCAGATTATCATTTTGGGGTCTATATAAGGGCAAATGAAGGATAAACAGAGGACGTGAGTAAATTTTCATCTCAGATAATTTCTTCATTTTTTTTGGTGTGGATTAGGTCGTGCGAAATGCGGTTAAATTTTCAGTAAACATTGTTCAAAGTTATGTTGTTAGAATTGTCTGTATTCTCATTATTAAAGGTTGTTTTCGTATTAATTTTGTCATTTTGAATTTTCGATATTTATTGAATGCAAATTAGTTTACTAAATCACCCATGTTAGTTGATTCATATTTAATCAGATCCCGAAAATGACACATATTTAATGTTTAATTTTAATATCCGTCAATAAAGTTCGTTTACGAATTTTGACTGTTTAACTAATGCAAGAATCTTTGGTCATAAGCATAAGCCTTTTAAATTGTGATAAAATAAAGTATGTTACTATATAAATTTGTTGCTAGTAAATCCACTAGACCCTGCAAATTAACATACAAAACTCAGACGTAAATATTTTGTTTATTTGGTTTTACATTACAATGTATTTTAATTTATCTGACTTAGTATCTAGGAAATTGATTTAGAGTATTTATCTGATATATTTTGATTTTCAATTCCAACTAATTTTATTTTGTTTCAATTTTGATATAGTATTTATAGTTTGATTTATTTTGACTGAAAACATCTGTTGTTACGGACAATTATTGCATCATGACATTTGAAAATTGTTCTAAAAAAGAGATTACAATTTTCTGATTTCACTTATTGTATTAATTTTTTGACCAGACGTAGGAAGTTATGAGTTTCGTATCTCTAGTGATTTGGTTAGGGGGTCATTGGAAAGGGTTATAGTACAGAAACAGTTCTCACGAGCAACTACACCTTCTAAGAATTTCATTTGCTGATCTTTTAGAGTCAGTCCATAGAGTTATATGTGCTGACCTGAATAGTTGGAGATACGTGATCCGTTCTTTAGCAGTGATAAATGGAATAGCGAGAAAGAAAAAAATTAGAAATGATTCGGATTTGGAACGATTATTGTCCGTAAGCAATGAGTGTCTTGTCATTTATGTTTCCCTCAAACCTACGTATTTTGGAGGACCAGAATGCGTGTAGTCGTCACCATCGCAGAATATCAGCCATGTGGGGGCTTCATCAGGAGTATTGGACCATACCACATACTCATATCCTTCATTTGAGATTCTCGACCAGTTCTCGGGCCATGTAAATATTCCCCTTGGTCTACAGAATGACGAAACGTTCTTATCGAAATAGGGTATACCAAATGAAGACGAAGCTGGGCAAGCAACGACATCATCACAGGATCAGTGGGCATCCTGACCTTCATCTAGTGGTCGTGCGGACTTTACATCAGATTGGGGGGTCGACTATATCGATTTGAATAGGTCTCCTCCCACTTACGAACATAATGAGTCTTATTCAGGTGAAGCTGTCCCACAACCACGTGACACACATAGTGGATCCGACCAACTGTACTCTGATGATTGCGGTAATTTTGTAAGAGTCATTAATTACTGGATAATATGTTCAACGTTTAATACATATTATCTATATCATGTTTCAGGTTCGTCAAATGAGGAAGACGAATCAGCACCAACGACAACTGAAAATGATGTATTTGAGCTAGATGAAGATGTCGAGAATATTTTGGATGAGGAGCAACGCCAGACGTATGAGGAATTCTTGACCTATATTAGGAGACCAGAATGGTTTATTCCAGAAGTACCTTGTGATGAGTCAGAGCCTACCTTAGCGAACGAGCCGACCGAGCATGCCATCTTGAGAAAAGAAAGCACTTTTGGTAGTAAATTTGAGTTGCAGAATGTAGTAGGTTTTTACCATTTGGAGAATCTCGTTGAGTATCGTGTGGATCGTTCTGATAAGACCAGATGGTATGTGAAGTGTACAAAAAAAAATTGTCCATTCATATTGAACACACACGAGAAATTTGGCATCTGGAAAATTTCGAAGATTGTTTTACAACATACATGTTCAAATGATTTGAACAACAGTGCAACTCGGCGACTTTCAACAACAGTGATCGGTGAGTATTATGCTGACACACTCAGGACCGAAAATTCCAATCTTGATCCTAGGGACATCATATCAGAAATGAAAGATCGACATGGTGTACATGTTTCTTACAAGGTTGCATTGAAAGCAAAACGACATGCTATGAAGGTTGCATACTGTGATCCAAAAAAGTCATTTGCTCTGCTCCCAATATATTTAAACGTCTTGAAAGTATCTAATCCCGGGACATATACAGCTTTGAAAACACATGCTAATGGAAAATTTAAATATGTGTTCTATGCACTGGCAGCATCTATTCATGGATTTATGAACTATTCACGACCCGTTGTAGTTGTGGATGGATGTCACTTGAAAGATCAGTATAAAGGTGTTGGGTTTGTTGTAGTGACCCAAGATAGGAACGATCAAATTTTTCCATTAGCAGTTGGTCTAGGAAATGTAGAGAATGATGAGTTTTGAACCTGGTTTCTAAAACATCTTCGTGAAGCATTTGGATGCCCAGATCAATTACTAATAGTATCCGATCAACACGTCAGTATCAGCAATGACATTAATGCAGTGTACCCTGATGCGACACATGCTTTATGTTGTTTTCATTTGCAACAAAATCTGGCCAGATATGGAACACATTTGATGGAACTTTTCAACAAAGCTGCATTTTGTTATCAGTCGACGACATTCGAAAAGTATGTTTTCTTGATTTATTAGATCTTTACAATGAATCGGATCAATCTATCGTATTAGAAACTCTATAATTTTTTAATGTTCTGCGTATTTCAATAACAATAATTGTACTTATAGGTATTATTCTATGATACAAGAAATTGGTATACAAGGTGTAGTAGCAACCTTAACGAAGGCTGTGGAACAACGATGGGCTCGAGTGAGATGTCATGTTAGAAGATTTAACTTCATGACATCAAACGCGGCTGAGACATGGAATAGTCGTCTTGTGTGGGTAAGAAAGCTACCTGTATGTTCTTTTCTAGAGTGTGCTCGACGAATACTCGAAAAATGGTTTTATGAAAGGAGGACTACTGCTGAAGATAGAGAAAATTCTCTGACGAAAGCAGCGCATGAAAGACTAGTAAAAGCTGTCAAGCTTGATCGGCGTAGCAAGTGGATAAATTGGGCCGAAACAAATATAAGGTCACAGATGGGAGTAAGATTTTTATTATCGAGCTAACCCAATACGAGTGCACATGTTCAGTTTTTCAAAGTGGCTAATACCGTGTTCGCATACATGCGCAACAATAAGGTACTCATACGAAGCCATATTTTTACATCTCAGGTTACAATTATCCGTCGTGAATGTATTCATACGTACCTGTACGTCTTGACCATTTGTCCAATTTTTGTTACAGTTTTATGAAGGAATCATTTACATCATATGTCGCCCCATATTACACCACTGAATGGTTGAGGGGGATGTGGAGCGGTACGGTTAATCCCGTGCCCGAGCCAGAAGCTTGGGTGACATCAGATGAAATTCAAAATCAATTATGTACAACACCGGACAAGCCTAAACAAGCGGGACGACCCAAAGGAAAACGGATTCCTTCTGCCCGATCCGAAAGATGCAGTCGATGCGGCTGTACAGATCACAATAGAGCAAGATGTACCGAACGCGTGCCCATGCAGTATGACTATAGAGATGACGAAATCGTTAATGAACACATTAGTGCTGCAGCGATGAAGGCATCCGAAGGTTGAAAAAGAAATGTTCGGTTTGCAAGTCAGAAAATCATACAAGAAGAAAGTGTCCAATTTATTTGGCTTCAACAACTGAGTAAAAAAACCATTTGTTCACTATTATTAAATAATTATTAATTTTTGAGCATACTTTGTTAGTAATTTTCAAGAATTGCATAATTAGTGTTCGAAGATAATTAATTAAAGTAATATAAAATTAGTAATAGAATTTCACTATAGTGTTCACCAATTACTAATGTTCGTAAATTACTAATGTTAGGAAATTAATACTAGTTTATAAGTAATGTTCGATAATTAATGAAAATGTTATCGAAAATTAATTATGCAATTTGATCTCAAATTAATAACAATGATTTGGAAAATTAATAACAATGTTATGATTAATTTATCAAACATTATTATTTTCGGCAAAAAGGTTTTTGAAAATTAATTATGCAATTTTCGCAAATTTATAACAATGTTTTCGAAAATTATTACATATTATTACTAATGTTTTCAAACATTATAATTTGAGAAAATAAATGTTTTCAAAATTTGTCTAAGCAATATCTCAAATTAAAATATTACTATTCGAAAAGTATTAATATTATTATTGATGTTTTTGAACTTTATTATTTTCGAAACATTAATCTTGAAAAACTAATTCTGACAATTTTTTCGATAATTTATAATATTATTATTAATGTTTTCAAAAAATTAATATTGTCGAAAAAAATTTCTTCAAAACTTAATTATGCAATAAGTGCAATTAATTATCATGTTTTCGAAACAAAATTATCATGTTTTAAAAACAAAATAACAAAGTATGCATAAATTAATTAATTAAAAAATAAACAATTAATTAATAATAGGTAATGCTTTAACATGAATTCCATATTATTAAAAATGCTTTGCCAAATTTTTGAAAGTTAACAATTGTGAATTTTTGAAGATTAATTGTAACTACTAATTTTTGGAAAAAAATCTTCGAAAGTATGCCTACATTAATTAATTAAAAAATAAATAATTAATTAATAATAGTTAATGCTTTAACATGAATAAAATATTATTAAAAGTGCTTTGCTAAATTTTCGAACATTAACAATTGTGAATTTTCGAAAATTAATTGTAATTACTAATTTTCGAAAAAAAATCTTCGAAAGTATGCCTACATTAATTAATTAAAAAAATAATTAATTAATAATAGGAGTTAATGAATAAAATATTATTAAAAGTGCATATCCAAATTTTCGAACATTAACAATTGTGAATTTTCGAAGATTAATTGTAACTACTAATTTTCAAAAAAAATCTTCGAAAGTATGCCTACATTAATTAATTAAAAACAATTAATTAATAATATGAGTCAATGAATAAAATATTATTAAAAGTGCATGTCTTTATTTTCGAAGATTAACAAATTCAAGTTTTCGAAAATTAAGCCAATTGCACTAATTTTGGAAAATTAAGTCAATTTTGCTAATTTTTGAAAATAAATCATGCCAAAATTAATTAATAAATGAATAAATAATTAATTACTAATAGGAGTCAATGAATAAAATATTATTAAAAGTGCATGTCTTTATTTTCGAAGATTAACAAATTCAAGTTTTTGAAAATTAAGCCAATTGCACTAATTTTCAAAAATTAAGTCAATTTTGCTAATTTTCGAAAATAAATCATACCAAAATTAATTAATAAATGAATAAATAATTAATTAATAATAGGAGTCAATGATTAAAATATTATTAAAAGTGCATGTCTTTATTTTCGAAGATTAACAAATTCAAGTTTTCGAAAATTAAGCCAATTGCACTAATTTTCGAAAATTAAGTCAATTTTGCTAATTTTCGAAAATAAATCATGCCAAAATTAATTAAAAAATAAATAATTACTTAATAATAGGTAATGCTTTAACATGAATAAAATATTATTAAAAGTGCATGTCCAAATTTTCGAAAATTAACAATTGTGAATTTTCGAAGATTAATTCTAACTACTAATTTTTGAAAATAAATCTTCGAAAGTATGCCTACATTAATTAATTAAAAAATAAATAGTTAATTAATAATAGGTAATGCTTTAACGTGAATAAAATATTATTAAAAGTGCATGTCCAAATTTTCGAACATTACGTGTAAAGTTTTCGAAGATTATTCTGACATGTAATTTTCGAAAATAAATTATACAATTGTTGCATAAATTAATTAATAAATAATAATTGGTTTCCCTTGAACATGAATAAAATAATTAATTAATTATATTATTTAGTGAATAGTTTTCGAATATAATGTTGGAAACATTAGTAACATTACATATTTAGTTATTATAGAATATTATTGTTATAATACATAATGTTCGAAAATAATTAGTTAATATTTTTTTCGAAACACTATTTTCGAACTATAATTAATACTATTAATTAGTATTATAATTATTTTCGACACACTATTTTAAGTTACTTAAAATAAGTATTAGTTAGTTATTAGTTATATAGTCACTTAAAATCACGAATTATATTACTACTTACTTAAAATAACTATTAATTAGTTTCGAACATTAACTAGTTATTAATTTGTTTCGATCATTAACATATTTTAAGTAACTAGTTATTAATTATTTTCGAAACACAATTTTAAGTTACTTAATTATAGGATCACCCAAAATAGTTAGTACATATTTTCGGAAATTAGTTATTACATAATAGTTTTCGAAAATAATTGTTATTACACATCCCAAAATTGTTATTACATAATATTGGGAAATTAGTTATTATATAATATAATAATATTAAAATTCAAGAGTACAACATTTTTGAACAAATCAGTCATAGGTTTCGAAAATTAAAAAGTTAATTGGTGAAATTAATTTAATTGCTGAAAATTTGACAAATGTCATGTGAGTCAATATTGTCAGTGTGTTGGTCGGTTGACTTGGGGAAAAATAGATATTTTGGGCTTAAAATCTATATTTAGGGTTATTTAGAGATGTATTACTATATCAATGGATAAAATATGATCAAAGTTTAAAAAAATGGGTAATTTGAGTCATTTTCCATTTAAAAAAATAAATAAATCATGATTTACAAATAATTTGGTATTTAAGATAAGGTCATTTTCCTTATCCATTTGAGTATGATATGTGCTGAGAAGAAGAGCACATGTTCAAGTTTCAGTTGGTTTGCTGATTTTTGTTGCATAGCGCACAAACTACATATATTCCCAATTTCAGCAAAACAAAATGGGTAAAATAAAAAGGGGAATTGATATCTCAAATCCTACTGAAGTGGCCTCCAATAATTCACCCAATAATAAAATAGATTTATTTTTGTTACAAATATAAAATCCTTTCACAAAATTAGATTTACAAAACAATCTCATACAAGTGATACTTTCTGATTTTATTTTAGTTAACCTGTACATATATGTATATGATGGTATTTTTAAATTTTTTTAAATAAAATTAATCTTTAAAGTATCACAAATTCTCTTGTGCACTAACTGCATGAATTTAAAATCTTTATAATTCGGGTTGACTCGACCTGGATTCTAGACTTTAATTTTTTTTTTAATATCTTGACCATTATGTACAAATTCGGTGACCTTTATGTATAAATGTTGTGACTTTTATCTATTGTAAATTAGAAAAAAAAAATTAGTAAAATTTGTACATACATACTTTTATGTGATATTCATGTGACCTTTATGTACAAATATCCATACTTTTATGTAATATATAAAGGTACATAAAAGTATAAGTATTTGTACATAAATGTCACATGAATATACATAAGAGTCATATGAATATAACATAAATGTATATATGTACAAATTTTGCTGAAATTCTTCCTTATTTTCTAAGTTATTGAACATAAATGTCATATAATTTATACATAAATGTCACATAATTTGTATATAAAAGTTACCAAATTTATATATGAAGATTTTGACCTAAAAAAAAAAAAATACAAATCTAAATCGATCCAATTATATGTATAATTGATGCACATTAAACACACTCTTAAAGTGTACATTATAATTTTCTAAAATATAATAAATATATCTAAGAGTTCTACCACCACTTATCCGGCAATTTAAACTTGCCTCGTTGACATCCAGATGTGGTACTAATGAATTGCACAAGAATATCTCTTTCTGTGTGCAAGAATGGATGTTTAGGCCTATCAATAGAAAATGAGCACATGAATATTTTATTGGATAAATTTAATAACAAAAATTCAATTTATAAATTAATTTTCAATTCTAGTTTTAAATTTTAAAGTTTTTAAATAAAGATCTAATTTAATATTTTTTTTTCTCAATTTAACTCTTGAAAATTAGATTGTGTTGTCAATTCAAGATAAAATTCAATTTTCTTCCTATTTATATTTGTAGTTTTATTTATATTTCAATTTGTGTTCATATTTTGGAAAATTTAGAACAAGTTAGTGCATTTTAAAAATAATCTTCATCTGACTTGTCTTTATTTATATAAAAAAAAGAACGAAGAAATTAAAATATAATTAATTCAATTCATAAAATATAATTTATATTAAACTGATTAATATAAAATCGGTTATCTATATTTTTATTCATAAATTAAGAAAATTAAGGAATTTTAATTTTATGAATTGCATTATATATATAAATTAATACAAGTTGGATAATGATCTTCTTAAAATTGTACTAACTTATCTTATTTTATCTAAAATATAAATACATATTGAAATATAAATACATCTATAGATATTAGAAAGAAAAAAGAAAAAGAAAATTAAATTTTTTCTTAAATTAAAATTCAATCTAATTTTCAAGTCTTAAATTAAGAAAAAATATTAAATTGAACCCTTTATTAAAAAACTTTAAAATTTAGATTTAAAATTAAAACTAATCTATACATTAAATCTTATTATCAAATTTATCAATATTTTATTTAATCCCCAAAATATCATGAACTATCAAGAGAAGACAAATTTATACAGCTGTGACTAATATAATATCATGATAATATTAATGGAGAAGGAAAGATGGCCTAATCTGTTTCAGCTGCTGTGGTATCACTTGTCCCTATATTTATGATGCAAGTTTTGGATTTTTTGATTCTTTTATATGTAAGTGTTATAACGTACTTAATTTTTTTATTTATCAACGACAACATTATGTTATTGTAAAAAATTTAAAAATTATCATAAAAGCATTTTTGCAACAAATTTTATTACTTAGTTATTGTCACAAAAAATTTCTTGTAAATAATTTTATTTGATAATATTTTTGTTGTAATACATTAATAGAAAATAAATTTTTATTATCGTCAAAAATCTCATCAGCAAGGTGTAAGTTAGTCAGAGCAAACATGTCAGTAAATTCTTGTTGGTTAATAACGGTTAAAAAAATGATAAGAAGGAATAAATGCAGAAAATTTGATAAGAAAAACAAATGTTAATATCTATATAGCCAATTAGAGGGAGAAAAGAAAAGCTGGAGTTTGTTATGTATTTAATATGATTGAAGATGGTGGTGGTGGAACTTACAAATAATAAATTTCTGTAAATGACATATAAGCCCCCACTAAATATAATGTGGTATTAATACAGATAATTAATTGGCCATGCATGATTGTAAAATTGCAATGAATGTACCTTTTACTCACAGTTTGTATTTAATGCTTGGAAACTGAAAAATGGTAATATTTAGTGAAATTACATGTTTTGTTTTAGTTTATTCAAAACTGAAAAAATAAATATAGCCAAAAAAAAAAAAGCATGTTTATTTAGTGTCGCATGGTGAGGATATTGGATCTAATCATGAGATGCCCAAATGCGATGTCACTGTCTAATAGTGGGGAAGGCAGCCTTGGCACTTTATCCATCCCAATTTTCAACTATTGGGAGAAAATAAATAAAGAATATGTGCCACGTATGCTTTTATGTGAAATTGACAATTCTAACAAATAACTAAAATAATAATATCAGATATGCATTTTTTAAGATCACATTCTCTTGCTTCCTCAAAACCATCAAATTATTATTTTTGATATATAATTTAATTTATTTCCACATCTTAATTCTTAACAAGTGATAGTATTCTAAATTTAGTCAGATTAGACACATATCTCAATTTGATCTAGTTTCCAGGCTTTGAAAAAACTAGTTATATGATATGCTATTGCAAATTATTGATTGTTTAGTTAATTTTGATAATTAGTGAAGAGCATAATCATTTTTCCTGAGATTTTACTCATCCTAATAATATAGTGTTTTGAAAGCTAAAATTTGAAATAAATAAATTTCAAATCTAAAATTAGATTGGTTTTGAAATCCATGTTATTTTAAATTTATATATTCAAACACCATCGATGGATTTGTTAACATGAATTTCAAAATCCTCCATATAAACACAATTTAAGAATATAATTCATATGAAATCATTTTATGAATATTATCTATATATCGAGATTGCAGGTAAAAATGAATTTGGTTTATAGTGAGATTGCTGGTAAAAATGAATTTGGTTTGTAACAGTGGCATATGCTCTTTTATCACAATCTATATCCGTCAATTTAGGCTGTCTAATATGATTTTCTTTTGAATATTATAATAACAAAAGTATTTGCCTTATTATTATTATTATTATTTTAAATTTCAAACGCAATTGGCCTTTATTTAGCTTTCGTTTTCCTTTTCACGAAATTCCTGTTTTAGTACATAGTCATACAATCCCAAAAACATATAAATACTTGTACGATGAGTTGTTTCGCACTTAATGATTTGATTATGATTTTAAATGTACCATGTTATTCATTGTTTAATTATTTATTTATTATCAGAAAGTATATACTTTACTGAAAAGCCAAAAAAAGACAATAAAATCTGGTCCCGGCTTATCTACTTATATTATTACTTTTATGTAATTATTTAACGTTAACGATTTGTGAGTCATGGATTTTGCATGATAACAAATGTGTAAATATTTTAATTTTATCTTGGTGTAGTTTTAACCTAATTTCTGACCAAAGTTTGTCGTGGCAAATGTGCTCTTTGTGTAGTTTCACGTGTATTACGTTTTTTTGTACTAGTTTCTTCATTAATTAGCAGTAATACAATAAAGAAATTTATAAATTAGTGTTTTTTTTTTATTGCAGATAATAAACATAAACCTCATTATGTTGATCGTTGGACTATAATGATTTCCTGAATTAATTTAGTCGAATATGCAACTAAGGAAATTTAATTTTCACAAATATTTAATTTGTATATATACCATATTGAATATTAACTATAATTATTTTTTATCTATATTATTTGTAATTTATTATAATATGCATAGTCATATGTTGTTAATTACTTTTTACATGATAATATTTATTTAAAGATTTTATACTCTATATATATGTTATGAAATGTTTTTAAAATTTATGAAGTGTTAGATCTAAACTAAAAATATGTGATTAAATAAGACGATGAGTAGTAGTACATAGTTGTGTAATTTGAAATGCTACATGATAAAATCTGAGGTAGTTTGAAAAAATAAGACTAAAATAAGCAATATGATGGAGTGGTTCTTAGCTTTTGAAAAATAACTTATAAGGTTCTTATATTTTATTTTATGATAAAACGAAATCTTTTGACTTTAAACTTATAAACAACATAAATTAGCTTTAGCTAAATACTCTCTTAATCCTATTTAATTCCTTTAATAGGAGGAGGTTTAACACAGTTCGAAAGCAATCACTATTCATTATATTGATCTGTATTAATTGATTAGTTTAATTAATAGAAGGAGGTTTAACACTGTTCGAAAGTAATCATTATTCATTATATTGATTTGTATTGATTGATTAGTTTAATTGTAAGATGAATCTGATTATCATGGAATAAGATACGTAAGACCATTTCATACAACAACTCGTAATTATATATCAATAAGAATCTGTAAGACATAAATCATATGCTCTATATATACAAAACAAAATGAAGAAGCCGGTTGATGTGCCTTTTTTTTAAGAGTTGGAAAAGACGAAGAGTGGGTATGAAAAATAATAAAAAATATATAAAATATCAATGATTTAAATTCGAACTAATGATGAATATTATTTGATGGTACTATTGACTTATAAAGCCATATGGCCCAAATGTTCTAATTCTTTTCCAAATTAAAGATAAGAAGAGTTGGCCCTATTTTAGGATTCCCCAAAAAGAATTAGTTCATGCTGATGTAGATTATGATTCTTGGCCAAACAAATAGTTTGTATCAGGCGATCACTTTGGATGATAGAGTTCTTACAAAATAATACTACATTCGATTCAAACTAAATTCGTATAATTAATGCAAAATAAAAGGAAAGTTCATGAGAAAGTAAGAACTCCTATATACACTTGGCACCATATGTGCCGTTGCCTATGGGCTACGAATGTAAATTAAATTGCACATTGATTTTTCAATTTGTAATTTTTTTAGAATCTTCAAATTACATCATCTTGTTTTGATTAACTCACTTTCCTTCATAGGAGAGGAGTTGAAGAAGCTACGTCTAGTCAACAATATAGCGCAAGCTTGCTATACGTACCTTTGCAGGACTCTGGCAAGATAAAAGCTCATTCCGAGTTGCCACCTTTACATAAGTTTACAAAGAAATCGACAAAGCGTGAATGAAATAGCTGTTAACCAATCAATTGAATTGTTTTTTTTTTTTCCTTTTTGATACGATATATGTTGTTATTATACTCTAATTGAATTTGAGCTCAAATCTTTAAATTTGTTTATTTTAATTATCTAATCAACTTATAAAATCGAAACCTAAATTTTTTAACAATTAAGTTAACGTAATGATTGTAGGGTGGAATAAAATCAACATTGATAGACACATTGAATTGTAACGATTGCCATAAATAAATTAATGGAACCATCGATCAATTTTAAATGAAACATCGAATAATTTAATTCGATTTTATCTTATTCTAATAGTTTGTAAATATTTGCCAATATAGCTAGGCAGCATTTTATGGGGAAGAATCGCATAAATGTTGCAGGAATTTTTGGAATTAATTAATTGTTGGCAATTGTAATAAATATGGAGATGCAAAGAGAATTTGATCTGTGGATGTAGGAATCCAATTCCAAGAGGACAGGAATTACTGTTAGTTGCTCGATGCTTGAAGATCATGATTCATGACAATAGTACCATTCATTAGTCGTTACCTCTTTTTAAGATTTCTTGGTATAATTTTATTTATATTCTCCAAGAATTCGAATTCCAACCAACCTTTAGTATGAAAGATAATATATTGTGAGGTAAAATTACATAAAACAAATTTTAATCTCTAAAAACGACACTTAATTGAAGTCAAATGAAATATATTTAAGTTGAAAACCTCCCATTCAAAATGTTAGACAAAATTTCAAATACAAAATGTTATTTCATTTTGAAATAAAAGATTATGAGCTTAAATATGTTTTTCACAAAGTAAGAAATCTAATATTATACCTAGAATAAGTTACTATTCGATACATCTTTTTAATTTTGTCCCATAAATTACTCAACATATATAGATTTTCATCATTTTATTTATTCAAATACTGCAATAATTTACTTTTATCATTAAATTAAGAGGTAATTTTAATTTTGATCACTTTCCAGTTTTTTACAATAAAATCTTCTTTTCAATTTTAATCCTCTATGCTCTAAATTTTTTTCAATTTCAGATTTTGATAAAAATTTTTAAAATTGTTGATGTGGTCATAAAAAATTCCAACATGACCGTAAAAAAAAATCTTACATAACAATCTGGTTCAGACAACTAGATAAGTGATTTTAAAAATTCAGATAAAAAAAAGATTGAAATTAAAAAAAATTAAAATAAACAAAAAAACAAAAAATAGATACTTGATTGTGAAAAATGGAGAATGCCTTACATGCATGAGTTAATCAATTAACCCTAAAATAAAACATCACTCACTCCATCCAAAATGTATACTGTTTTAATCAAGTTTTTGTTGAAAACGTCACCATAAAATTTTAAAAAACCTTAGCGTATATATTATCAAAAAAAAAAAAAAAAGCTTTCATTTATTGCTTTCAAATAAAATGATATACAAAATAATTATTAAAAATCAATCATATAATGATTTTACTGATCAATTTTTTTCTAAACGTCCTGATTTTTATATAAAATCTTATAATGATATTTATTTTAAAACATAAGATTTATTAGTTCTAAATAATTAATAAGATGTAAAAACTCACAAAAGTCTTTAAAATAAATTTAGCCAAACACCATAGAAATATATAAAGTTTCCAATCATGAGAGTGATAATACGGCTGATCTACGTAAACCAAAAATTTATTTTGATACACACATATATGTTGTAAAAGTCCTTGATAAAATAATTAAAATAAAATGAAAAAATGTTAGGTGGGCCGAAACACTTAACTAATTCCTTAACTGTTGGGCTAGAAAGAGGTATAAACAATGCTTTCGGCCCAATTAGTGCTAATATTGTTACGATGGGTTGGTGGGTGGACTGGGCCATAGCCCGTCAAAAACCACAATTTGCTGGGGTGGGGTGGGACGGGTTAGCCCGCCATTTTGGAGGGATTAAGAAATCCCAACCTTGCTCAATCCACTGTGGATTAGGCGGGCCAACTCACCATTTTTTTTTTCTTTTTGTATATTTATAGATTTTTATAGGAATTTTTAGAACTATATAATTTCACATAAATATCAATATACAACGTTCTAGTTATGATTACATTAATTTGTCAACTTGATAACTTGTTGAACATTGATATAATTTCTTAGATAATTTTAAAATATTTATGTAGTTTCTAGATAATTCTAAAATATTTAGGTAGTTTCTTAGATTGTTGAACATTGATATAATTTTTTGGATAGTTTTAAAATATTTATATAGTTTCTAGATAATTCTAAAATATTTAGATAGTTTCTTAGATAATTGAGCCTTGGAGATTGATTTAGAAGAAATATATCATATTTAAACAATAAACACCCAAACTCAAATTATGTATATGTAAAATCTAGTTCAACTCTTAAAAAAATTACAATATGAATTTAATTTACCTATTTTTGCGCAACGATTGGAACTAGAAGCGATGTCCAAGGAGAGTAGTAATGTGAGTTGATTTGATGAACTAGGCTAGGGTTTGATGTTTCAGTAAAAAAAAAAAGATAAATTTAGAGAAAAGACAACAAAAGAAATGAGAATACTAATATTGATTTAATTAATATTAATTATGGGAATATTAGGCAGGCTAGCCCGCCCGCCTTAACTCGCGGCCCTAATGAGCTAGCCGGTTTAGGCCCACCTTTTAATGGGCTATTAAATCTCTGGCCCAACCCACCCTCCATGTATGGCGGGGCGGGCTGGCCCAATGGACCTAACCCATTTTGACGGATCAAAAAATTTCAAATATTTCCCATTTATTTTATGTAATGTTCTTCATAATTTTCTCATCATCAGGTTGAAAACTGTAATTTAATATTTCTGAATTGAATTCAATTTGGAATGCGTGAGTTATTAAATTTCTGTATTAATTCTTTACCTTAATTCTTAACTCGAGTCTAGTCCTGGTACCCAATCCAATCAAAAACTCATGCACACAATTGAAATATGAGAAAAGAAAAAGAAAAATAGACAATATATACAACAAAAGACATAAAAGCTAAACGTAATTTTTATTAGTAGCACCAAATTAACATTACAAACTAAGCAGTATGCACGACGACACAAACATAGACATTAAGACTTACAATACTTAGGTAATTAAGAATTTAAGATGATCATATATCTTATGTGTTGGAAGTTTTGAACTTGGATTCATCAATCTCAATCCCTTCTTCAGCAGCACGTTCTTCACCTGACTTATCCATGGAGCTCAGCCCGCCCTTCCGACCCATCTCTTGATACCCCTCTCTGCCCAGCTGCTCCTTCCGGGTCAGCCCGCCCCGACTCCCTATTTCCTGGTACCCTTCTGTCCCCAGCTGCTCCTTCCGGGTCTGCCCACCCCGACTCCTCCCTGCCCATTACGTATATAATAATGTGAAACTATTTAACTTATATGAGACTTATATGAGATGATCCTACAAATATGAACCCATTACTCATCAACCAAATCAAATTTTACAAACATGTATATTGTGGTGGGATGGAATTATGTGGCTTAATCTATTTTATAAAAGTCCGTGAGACTGGTATTGACAGTTTTACTTTCAGGTTACTCTTAGGGTAAGTGTCTCTTTTTATCTCTTCTCACAAGAATAGGGACTTTTATAACCCTTTTATAAAGAAACTACTTTTCCCATTTTATAGAATAGAATATCTAAATTGTAGATAACATCTATAGTCATATAAAACACAAAGTCAAGTGCATGTATAATACACCACAAATGACAATAAATTCATGGGAGGAGGATCGTTTCTACCCAATATGTATAATAAAAAGTGAAAAATGTCCACTTGATACAAAACTAAATTTTCTATCCAATTGAAAGATAAAATTATCCAACTAATTTTAATGCCTAATTTGCCTAGTGAGCTAGGCCAGACCATCATGATCTATTCTTATAGAAAAATATAGATCATGAAAGGGTGTTTAGCATCATGATCTATGTCAGACCATCGTGATCTGTTTTTGTAGGGACACATAGATCACGATGCAAAAAACTATTTGTGATTTATAAATCGATGTTTACCATCGTGATCTATGCTAGATCATCGTGCTTCATTTTTATAGAAATATAGATTACAGTTGTGTTTACCATCGTGATTTATGCTTACCATCGTGATCTATATCAGACCATCTGATCTGTTCTTGTAGAAAAATATAGATAACAAATGATGTTTACCATCATGATCTACTCTTACCATCGTGATCTACGTCAGACCATTGTGATCTTTTCTTGCTATAAATTTTTGAGTGTTGCGTTTTTTTCATTTTTTTTAACTCCAATTTATATACAAAAACACATCTTTTGAAGAAAAACTTATAAACTACATTTACTAAATTTAAAAATTATTTTTATCTTGTCACTTTTAAGCAACAATCAAAAGATAAAATTTATAATAAGAGTATTTATGATATTTTATCTTCATTTAGGATAAAAAATTTATTTCCTTATGAAGTTGATAATTTTCATTTTTTATTATATTTATTGGAGAGATTGACATATTTTTGCATAAATTCATATCATGTATGTATTCTCCACAAGATATTTTTGCATAAATTCATATCATGTATGTAATCTCCACAAGATCATTTATTTAAATATAAAAATATACACGTACATGATATGACTGTATACATACACTATACATATAACTGGAAATACCTTCAGCAAGGTGCTCCTGGGCTTCAAGGCTCTTGCCGCCGGTGCCGCCGGGAACCACCGTCTCACCTTGTTTGGCCCTGGCGTCCAGCTTTGTTCGTTCTTGTTCCGATGCCATCTCTTAATCTCTCTCTCTCTTTCTTAATTATGTGTTTTAAGTAATTAACGAGAGGTATTATATGAGCATGTGTGGGTATATATATATATATAGTGGTAAATGGTAATTATCTTGAATGTGAGGGTGAATGAAACAGAAGAGGCATGAGGAGAGGATGACACGTGCATGTGAATGCAGACGTGGCTGAAGATCATCAAACAGGGGAGTTCGCGCAGACACGCATTTGCTTACTCTTGCTGACTCAGCATGGATGCCACGGATGCATGTATTTTTGCACTGTAAAACTCTAGAATCGAATAAAAAATTGACAAGCTTTTGGATGATTTTCCTGCTTTAGGACATTTTTTTATGAGATTCATGTTCATTAACGGAAGTATGGAACAAATTGTGGTTAATTGTTTGGTGGAAACATATGGTTTGTTTCAGATCAAATGAAAAATTCAATGTATGAGACTTTGTTTCAGAATTTATTGATATTGCTGAGAGAAAAATATAGTTTCTTTCAGAAATGAAAAATTCAATGTATGAGTCTTTTGCAGAATTTTTTGATCCACAGAGAAAAGATAATCCGACTATAGTGAAAAAAATAAAGGATGGGACTATCAATCCACCCCTGAGTTTTCTAAATGCATCCCCTATTTTCTATATTTAAATTAAAGAAATGAAAAATTAATTAAATTCCAGATTTACTCTTAATATTAAAAAAGAAAAAAGAAAAAAGAAAACTCTCCCCCATTCCCCCCTCCTCTTTCAGTCCTTTCCTTTCTGCCGTTCTCTTCTCTCTCTACTTTTGTCCTTTCATTTTTATAAAGATGCTCATTCGGTCGAAAAATTGAAACCGAATCGGGGTAAATAGTTTGAAAAATTATTGATTCGATTTTGATTTTCAAACTATTGATTCGATTTTGATTCGAAATCAAAATCATGAACTGTGATTCAATGGTTCGGTTTCAGTTTGGATTAATTTCAAATTGGGAACTGATGTTTAAATCAACGATTAAATCCTCGATTTATCTATTTTTTTAAATTTTTTTATATTATATATAAATAGTATTATGTATTTATTTTACTCTATCATTTTTGATTGTATTGATTATCATTCCTAATTTTTGTATTATAAATTGTAATATTTTTAGGTATATGATGTGTATTTTGTTGTATTCAAATTGTAATATCTTATATTTGAAGTTGTTACTTGTAAGTTGTAATGTTGTGTTGTTGTAATTTATGAATGTAAGTTCTAATTTTTCATTTATATCAAATTATCTACCAAAACAAAATCATTATTTCTAATATATGAATAATTATAATATTTGTATGCAAATTTAATTTTTAAAAATGAATTTTTTTTATTTTAAAAAAAGAATAATAAATTAAATTTGCCAAATCGACAGTTTGAATCGAAAACCCCACGATTTGGTTTCGATTTGAGATTTCACGATTTTTTGAACCGGCAGTTCGCAACCAGCGGTTTGAACTGTTTGAACACCTGTAATTTTTATATACTCTCTCTTGAAGTTTTGAGAGATAATTATATGATGAATCAACTAAATATGTAAAAATCGTGTGAAAATTAGATAGAAATTGTGTAAAAAAAAAACTCGATGGCCCGTTCGACTTTGGTTGAACATATCGAATATTTCTGTGTGTTTAACCAACCAGGATCGAACGAGACCCTTGAATTCGATTCATTTTTTACATGATTTTTACATATTTTGTTAACACATAAAATAAATAAATTTTCATCATATTCTCATGTTATTGTTTAAAATTCAAGATATAAAGTGAAATGAAAGAAAAGAAAATAGAGAGAAGCGGACGGTTGGGCAGGAGGGAGAAGGGGAAAGAGAGTGATTTTTTTTTTCATTCATAGATGTAAATGTGGAATATCATTATTTTTTATGTTTTATTCAAATATTAAAAAGATGGGGTGTGTTTAGAAATATATGAGGCGTGGATAGTTCTATCGAAAAATAAATTAATTTGAAAATTTACTATAACTTAAGGAGATAAGTATATATATATATATATATGTATGCGCGCGCATTGAGAAATTTTGAGGGGAATCGATAGTTGGGTGAACTTACATGGTGTATGGATTAATCTTGCAGTGTATGGATTAATCTTGCAGCGAGGTGGTGATATTGATGAAATTGTATTTTAAGAAAATATTCCTGCTATCCTAAGATAAAAATTCATTAATTAATTAAAAAAAATGCATGCAAAATTAAATCATCAATAAATGAATTAGAAAAATTGGTTTTATTTTTCAAATAACTAGAGTTTGAATCTAACTCATATCAGTAAAATTGATTATGGCCGGGATTATGCTATATTTTGAGGAGGGGAGTATTTTTGCATATCAATCATACATTTTGGTTAAATTTTGAAGAAAATTTGTCATAATCGTTAGATTTTTATTGTCGGAATCCACCATATTCTCATAGCTCACTCAAACATTGATCTTTTCAAAACTTAACAAAAACTATAGTGTTCTATGTAATAGCACTTCTTTACTCAAGTTATAACAAAATCCAAAATCATTAATGAATTCAATTCAATTCCAACTTGATTTGAGTAAGAATAAAATGTAAGTTACGAAAAACCTAAATTTGAGGAGGATCATATCACCAAATTGGATCTTCTATTTTAATTTAATGTTTCATTTTATATTTTTAATTCAAGTCATGTGTTAATTAATGAAATCAGTTTTAATTCACATGTACAATTAGGGTTGTATAAGAATCGAACTTTTTTGATTCGATTCGATATTCGAATTCGAATATAGTAATTCGAATTCGAAAAATACGAATAAGAATCCGAATAAAAACACCTTTTCAAATTCGAATATTTTCCGAATACAAATATGAATATAACCATATTCGATTCGAGTATTCGCGAATATATTCGAATAAATATAACTATATATAATTTTTTTATTATATATATATTATATATCTAAAAATATATATAAGTAGAGTTGATGAATTTTATTGTTTATTAAGTACTATGTAGGTATATAAATTTGGAAATAAATATATTTTTGAATTTTTTTTTTTGAAATTTTAAGTTTAAAATTTTCGAATACGAATATTCGAATATATTCGAATATTTTATTCGAATCGAATATGATTTGCTTTTGTGATTCGAATAATAAACAAATACAAATATGAATATTCGAATAATTAAATGAATACAAATAAAATATTATGATATTTGAATCGATTCGATTCGTTTACAACTCTATGTACAATACATGTGATTTAGCCAAAATTTGAAAATTCAAGCTAATTTATCTTTAATGAACTAATATTAGAAAATTTGTCCTACTTTCTAAGCTTGACAAATTAATACTCCTAAATAATGAATGACTAGAAATTATTATATTAAATTCGCAATCTTTCCAACTAAACAAGATCCTCTCTTTTATAATGACATTTCTAAATAACCACAATATACCAAGTATAAAAAATGACATCTGTCATAAATTAAAAACAATGAAATACAAGATGAAACATCAACTTGAAATAGAGAATTTAGTTCGTTTTCCAACCTTATATCTACCAAACTAATTCTAGGTGCCATAATTTTCTTAAATTTATTTTCTTGTGACATTTTATTATTTGTTAATTTTCTCAATCCAACAGTGATTTGACCAATTAATAGAGTAGTCAAATTAGCTATGTGACTAATCACACAATTAACAGTGAGATCTAAAAAACACACGTTTGATTCCTTTGACCAATGAACAAAATGCGTCAAGTTTGTGATGAACCAAGTCATCCTCAGACCTACCTAATACCACAACTCCAAACCTTCAAGCTTTGACACTTTCTATCACAAATTATTTTAATTCTACGTTCAGACATGGACTGAATCAATAATCAACCAAGCAATATTAATTAATTACGCCGTAAAAATACTATATACATGCAGGTCATACATTTCAAACATAATATTAGCCCTGTTTATTAATTTCTTCAAAAATCATTACAAGAAAAACGAATCAACCACCGGGAAAATGAAGCTTAAGCTATTGGGAATCTTGATTTTCTTACACCTGTCTCTAGCACTAGCTAACCACCCTCGTCCAAATACTCCCTCCCCCGCCACCACCACCGGCCCCGCCGGAAAAACTT
Organism: Scutellaria barbata; assembly: GCA_028654395.1. Classification (NCBI taxonomy): domain Eukaryota; kingdom Viridiplantae; phylum Streptophyta; class Magnoliopsida; order Lamiales; family Lamiaceae; genus Scutellaria; species Scutellaria barbata. The sequence continues at coordinate 2,808,371 of CM053644.1, forward strand.
TTGCTGAAGCCGCCACCACCGCGAAGCCAGGCTGCCAAACCAAATGCGGCGAGTTGACAATTCCGTACCCTTTCGGCATCGGAAACAACGCCGGCTGCTCCATCGACCCATTATTTGACATAAACTGCGACAACACCTCGTCCCCGCCAAAGCCTTACATCCGCACCGGAAACCTGGAAATAATCGAAATAACCGACGACCAGGTGAGGATCAAGAACTGGGTGGCAGCAAATTGCTACACTGAATCAGGCCAGGTCACCCGACAGGACGTCATATCCATCAACCTGAGCTCCACCCCTTACAGCTTCTCCGACTCGAACCGGTTCACGGTGGTCGGGTGCGATGACCTGGCGATTCTTGTCGGAACAACTCCGAGGAATTTCACCAGCGGGTGTTTGTCAGTCTGCTCGGATAGCAGAGATTTGATCGACGGGTTTTGCACCGGAGTCGGGTGTTGCCAAACGCAGATACCGAAAGGGTTGAAGTTCTTCAGGTCGGCTCTTGGAAGCACGAGCAATCATACACAAGTCTTCAGTTTTGATCCCTGTGGCTATGCATTTATTGGGGACAATGACATGTTTCGGTTTCGTAGCTCCGATTTCCAGGATGTGAATTTTCAGAATCGAACGAGGCAGAATGTGCCTGTCGTGCTTGATTGGGCCATTGGTAATGGAACTTGTGATGAGGCGAAGAGATCGGATGATTTCGCCTGTAGAGAACACAGTGACTGTGTTGATTCGGAGACGGGGATTGGAGGGTACAGGTGTAATTGCTCGGAAGGGTATGAAGGAAATCCTTATCTAAATCCAGGGTGCACTGGTTAGTTAATTTTCAGTTTTGAAGTAGTTTACATTAAATAAAAGGAAACTGGATTGGTCTTAAATTGTTGTGTTTTTGACAGATATCGATGAATGTAAGAGAGATCCATGTAGTGAACATGGCATTTGCATTAATAGCCTTGGCAGTTATAGCTGCTCTTGTAGAGATGGATATGATGGTGATGGCAGAAAAAATGGTCGTGGTTGCATTGCTGTGAATTCTCAATTCCCTGTTATAAAGTTCTCAGTAGGTAATTAATTATCTTCTTCTTCTTTCAAACATGCCTAATATATGTTAAAAGGGATACTTCTCTTTATATTGAAAAATGATGCATTTATTTAGAAGTCTCTTAAGCATTATAGGAGAAGTTAGGTGTCTACAAAAATCAAGATTTAGAGAATTTCTAAATAAAATCTTAATAAATAATGTATAGAGAATTGTAGATTCATAGGACACAATAAGGATCTAGAGAGATTCTCGTACACCTATAAACAGGGCTCTTGCGAATCATTTGTAAAGCAAATCAAAACACTTTAGCGAATATAAGCTAAAGCTTTTGAAGATAATTGCTCTATTTTAAATTTGCTATCCATATTCTACACACTACACTCACTAAAATACTAAATCCTCCTCTACATCACTTCACTAAAATCACTTTTATTTTCTAACATGTTAATGAGCCCAAGCTTTTAGATGAGGTGTTTATCATACATGGGCTGATTTGAATTGATGTTCCAGGTTTCAGTGTAGGCTTGCTTTCCTTGTTCATCGGTATCACATGGCTATATTTTGGCATCAAGAAAAGGAAGCTTGCAAAAATGAGACAACAATTCTTCAACCAAAATGGAGGGCTCCTTCTAAAGCAACAAGCTTGTCTTAATGAAAATGGAGTTGAATCCAACATGATCTTCTCTGCTGAAGAGCTTAAGAAGGCCACAAATAACTACGCTGAAGATCGTATTCTTGGAAGGGGAGGTTATGGAACAGTCTACAGAGGAATTTTACCAGATCAACGCGTGGTAGCCATTAAAAAGTCGAGAACAATGGACCAGAGCCAGATCGAACAGTTCATCAATGAAGTCATCATTCTTACACAGGTTAACCATAGAAACGTAGTCAAGCTATTAGGATGCTGTCTGGAGAGTGAAGTCCCTTTACTTGTGTACGAGTTTATCTCAAACGGAACACTCTTTCATCATATCCATAACAACAGCGAAACGAGCTGGTTCTCTTGGAAAGATCGGTTGAGAATTGCTACTGAGGCTGCAGGTGCACTTGCCTATCTCCATTCTGCAGCTTCAATGCCCGTCATCCATAGAGATGTCAAGTCGAGCAATATACTCTTAGACGATTCGTATACTGCAAAAATATCGGATTTTGGAGCATCAAGATTAGTCCCATTGGATCAAACTCAAGTGACAACACTTGTACAAGGGACCTTAGGCTATTTGGATCCAGAGTATTTCCAGACGAGCCAGTTGACTGAGAAAAGCGACGTCTACAGCTTTGGAGTGGTTCTTGCCGAGCTTATGACAGGGAAGAAGCCTCTTTCGCCAACAAAGTCCGAGGAAGAAAGAAACCTGGCTACATATTTCATTACATCTTTCAAAGAAAACAGATTGTTTCAGATTCTTGAGCCTCGGGTTTTAAGAGAAGGCAGTTTCGAGCAGTTGCAAGCGATTGGTGGTCTTGTGAAGAGATGCCTCAACTTGAAGAGTGAAGATCGACCCACGATGAAAGAAGTTGTAATGGAGTTGGAAGGACTGAGAAAATTTACGAAGCATCCATGGAATCAACAAGAAAACATGGAAGAAAATGAGCTTCTTTTAGGTGATCAACATGAATCTGCAGTGGCAATAGACTTGTATGCAAACGATTTAGGTCCTCATGAGTATAGTACAGGAAGCTATCCTGTTCAAGATAGTCGTATGATTTATCCAAATCCTCGTTAGATATTTATAGCTAACAAAACACAGATGCTTCTTGTACATGCTATTGTATTTTTTGAACTTGATTTATTTAAGATTTTTGATGACTAATAATTAGATCGTATCTTCTTTTTTTTTTTTTTTTTTGGTTAGCTACTTAAAATCGTGTAATGATAGAAACAATCGCTTTTTTTTTTTTTTTTTAATGATACAATATGTTTTTTTAATATTTATATTGAGAAAATAGTTTTTTTAAATTTGAAACATATTTTTTTTATTAAGATTTCAAATTCAATCCCTAGGTTTTTTAGTTCTGAACCATTGGTACCTAAGCTATCGAGCTTCGGGACCAATCTTATTGTTGAAATAATAAGATTGGATTTCTCGTAAATTAAATAAAAATAAATTAGTCTTTTTATTTCAATTTAATGTTAAAAATGGTAATAAATAAATAAAAAAGCCTAGATAAAACCAACAGTATAATAGATATGGGGGGTATAGAAATCATGGCCCCTATTTCAAGTCTTCCTTCTTGAGGTTCCTTAATAGATACGTATTATTGGTACACAAGATGAAATAGTTGCATTTTAATCCCTCAACTTATACCCTTTCTTACATCAAAACTTAAGTTCTTACATATTTCCCAATGGGTTGTCTAAGGAATAGTAGCTGGCTCAGAATGAGACCAGTCAAGGACTCAAGTGGGAAGTAATGTTTTTATTTTATTTCTTTTTTTTTTCTTTGAAAGGAATGTATAACCATCGAAATTAATGCCATTAATAATTGAATTTGTATTTTCGTTTTTAACATATTCTGGCCGGCAAGCCTGACCCTTGTACGGTTAATTTGGTCCTAATTTTTTATTTATTTATTTTTGTTTAGTGAGATATATCCTAATGTTACTTATACCCAATTGCTATAATTAATGTTGATTAGGATTGATTAATCCTTAAGTTTAACTTTAATATATAGAGAGCAATCGTAATCCATATATATATATATATTATATTCCTTAAAAAAATATAATAATATCATAGACAACTATATAATAATATCATAGACAAATAAATTAATTCTACACATATATAAAAAAAAAACAATAATATTTGATTGGTCAGTTCAACATTTCTTATATATAAAGCTCTTTTAAGACCGTCTCATATCTCTAATTCTATGAAACTGATCAATCTACGTATATTAGTATGTATAATAAATATAATTGTAATATTAAATAAGCTAAAGGACATACAAGTTATTGAAATGTTAAACTCAAGAAAAAGTTGGTTAGATATATATTTATATTATTAACTTTAAATGATCATTGTGAGCTTGAGTTTGATATAATTTGGTATGTTATCTTATATATTTGTTGGTTTATAGGTTCGAGCGAACTCAAACTCAAACTCAATTCTTTTGTGAAGTTCACAATTCTATGTCATCAAGTTATTTATTTAGACATGAAACATATAAATACGCTAAAATGCTAGCTAATATATATGTTCAAGTTCATTTATATACATATTTAATTCAATGAGCTTGAGGCTCGAGCATAATTATATGCTTAAAAAGATTGATTATCATCTAATCAAATAAGCTTGAACTAAGTATTTAAGTACAAACTCGAGCTACTTGAAATTTAATATATAATTTAAAAAAGAAACTGGCTTGAGCATAAATATGTAAGAATTTGAATGAGCTTGAACCTATGTAAATTTCAAACAAGTCGAGCTCAACTTTTTCCTGTACAAATCGGTTTGTTCGATCTACAGCCTAGTATATTTATGTAATAGAATCTAAGGTGTTTAGATTTAAATATTATGCAAAATTGTATCCTTATGCAGTTATACTAATTTTCAACAACTGAATTCTCGTTAATTTTTTTTGAAGAATATGAAACCATAGAATCACAAGTTCCAAAAATATAAAACTATATATGAATTGTGTAGTGTTTATGTGCACCAAGTGTATGTGTCATAATCCATATAATTGGTTGCGTGGGTCGGGTCGGGTTCAGTTCAGTTCGGATCCGCAATCAATTTTTTATTTTTTTTAAATTTATGTCATAACCTTTATGTTGTAATAATATAACATTTATATTGTAATATTATAATCTTTATATACATATTTCATAATCTTTTTTATGAATAACTTATATTTTTTTCACTATAAAAATTCATATTGTAGAGCTAAAATTTTTATATTATAATATTTTAACCTTTATGTTATATTATTATAACATTTATGTACAAATATTATAACCTTTATGTACTTAAACAATACCATAAGGTTATATTAATACAACATAAAAATTATAAAAGTTATGTTATTACAATATAAAGGTTTTGAAAGGTATGATAAATCTGTCATGCATTGCAAAAGATTATTATGTGCATATAACTAAAAGGTTATGCGGACAGAACAAAAATGTTATGCCAATATAATTGTAAAATTAGGGTTTGAGTTAGAGTTTGGACGTGTGTAGATGTGTGAAACGCGCGTAAAATGCGTGAAATATACTCTTGGATCGGATTGACTTAATCAAACGAATTTAGAATTCGTATATAGAATTAATTGTGATATGAATTTTATTCAGGTGAAGGCTCTGTATGGAAATTTGATGCTAAGTCAAATAATTAAATTAATGATTAATAAATGTAAAATAATATTAAAGAATTTTAAACCATTATAATGAGGAAATAATTTTCTCGTATTTTTAAAAGAAATTTCAAAGTGGACAACCAGGGAAAGTCAAAGACCCTAATAACACCATCTCCAATTTTGATACGCAAATGTGTCACCAAATATCCAACTTACCGGTAAATAATAAAATCATTCCCAATTATTGAACTTAAATATTTTATTTTTATCAAATATTTTGAATTTTAACTCAAATTTTGTCAAACAGTAAATTCTTAATTTTTATCTTTTGAATTTTTTATTTTATCAAGTATTTATTTTCTAAGTTAATAAAAAAATTAACCATATTGATTTTAATGATATAAAAAATTCTTGTAATTAAAAAAATTAATGTAAAATATCAAAATTATATTATAAAATTCATCACAAATACATATTAAAACTAAAGAAAATTACATAGTAATACAACACAATGTAATACTTAAAAAGAAAAAAAATAGAAATTACAAAATGATGGTCATTAATGATCCAAATTAGCACGTTCTTTTCAAAGTTGATCGATCAATGTATTTTGATGTTCGAAATGAGCATCTACATCTTTGATTTTTTTTATGCCGAAAGAGAAAATCTTGAAATCTAGAATTTTCATTATTTGTCATCTCTATCTCTAGAGTTGCCACTTCTCTCACTTCTACAATCAGAGTACTGAGATCTCGTTCATTCTCGATTATCATATTATGCATTATAATGCATGCAGTCATTATGTCTTGCAGATCATTTGTCATCCAAAAACGAGCAGGATTCGCTACAATAGCAAATCGACTCTGGAGAACTCCAAATGCACGTTTCACATTTTTTCTGCAAAGTATAAGAAGAGATTTAAGTTTGATCATGTGTTCAGTACTATGAAAACTTTTATGGATTCAAGGAATAACAATCAAAGACGCAACAATAATTGAGATTCATCACAATCAGATGCATCGGTGCCAAATTCTCATGTTCTTTCTTCTCCAAGAATAACTTCACTCAATATTAACTTAAGTGATGTAAAGGATGGTGGTCCATCATCCCAAATGTGATCAAATGGAGTGAAAAAAAAGGTAAACTAAAAAGGAAAAAAAGGAGAAGATTCGTCTTGTGCTATAAAATCCATGAAAGAAGCACATAAAAAGATCTCCGATTTAATGGCTGAAAATAATATATATCAACAAAGAGTCGTACAAAGGCTTGAACGAAAAAGCATGTATAAAATAATGTTTAAGAATTTGGAGGATATTTATGATTCGGTTAGACGTGAATGGTTTCGAAATGAATAACTCAAAATTAAGTGAGAAAGTTCTCATCAATTTCAATTTGAAAATTCCTCCAACACTTTTGGGCAATATTTCCATTGTATTGGAGGGTCCGGAAGTGGTCTATCGGACTACTAAATTCATATTATTATTATTATTATTATTATTATTATTGTTATTATCTTAATTATATTTCATTTATATTTATGCGTTGTAGTAAATTTAGCATGCTTGTTGTGATATCTTATTTAGTTTAAATTTAGCATGTATAATGTTTTCAATTGTAATAAATTTCATTGTATTTTAAAATTTAAATTTTTAATGAATGATATCTTCTTATATTTTTATTAGTTACAATTTGCATTAGTATTAATAAAATATTACAATACAACTAAGTTGTATATTTTTTCAAATTTTTATATTTTTAAAAAATCTAAAATTAAATAATATTAAATATAATATTTAAAATAAATTAATAATTATATAAAAATATTTGATATAATAAAATGAAACTTGCTATAATAAAATGAAAATAAATCAAAAAAAGAAAGAAAAAGAAATAAGCAGTTAGCAACTCAAAATTAAACCAATTTGCCACTTACTATTCATTCATGATGATAATTTAAGTTGTATTTTGCGGATATGGTCTAATGACCTAAACAGAAGTCGTCCTCCAGGCCCCACCTTATCATCCCTTCAATATATCAACTACGTCCAACAAAAATCAAAGAATATTGACCATATTAAAAAAATATAGAAAAGTAGCAAAATGTCTCTTAATTAATATTCAGTGCCCCCACACTAATAAATACTCATTTGAGGTATTACAAAGGGAAAAAAAATGAAATTGAAAAGGCAATGACAAATTTTATGAGCCAATTCACCAAACAAGGATAACAACAAATTATTACAACACATAAAACAAAAATGTTTTCATAATAATAAAAAGATATATGTTTTGGACTAAAACTACTATTGCCCTCTTTTTCCTTGCTGGATTCCCTTATAAGAGGATGGACGCATTTTATTCAAACAATATTTTCTATTTCATATTAATCTTTCATCTCATATTTCAATATGCTAAATATATAAGATGAAATAATAAATTAAGTAAAGAATCCACTTTGCATTTTATTAAAGATAAAAAATAAATTTTGATTATATTTAATAATTTATTGTCTTTTACTACTTTATAACTGTCCATCCAATTTACACTTAAAATCGACAATTTCTAACATAGATGCATGCCGGATGATTTTATTTTATTCTATTTTTATGATTTCAATTTATTTTTTCTAACATGGATTCACCTAAAATAAAGCTATATTCATATTATTTTATTATTCAATTTGAATATTCGTATTGCAATTATTAATATTCAAGTTTCTGAAAGAAAATATGCACACCCAACACATGCAGCTAATATATATTGTTTATAATTTCCTGAAGCTGAAACCAAAAAAAATGAAGCAGCATCAATTTGCAATCTTGATTTTGTTGCACCTTTCACTAGCACTAGCCAATCATCCTCGCCCTCAACCGCCGCCTCCTTCGCAGCCGGAAAATCGAAAATCCTTCGCCGACGCCGCCAAAACTGCCAAACCCAACTGCCAAACCAAGTGCGGAGAATTAACAGTTCCATATCCATTCGGCATCGGAGTAAACTCCGGCTGCTCCTTCGACCCATCATTCGACACAAACTGCGACTCCTCCTCCTCGCCGGCAAAGCTCTTCATCCGCGCCACAAACCTCGAGATAATCGACATAACCGACGATCAGCTGAGACTCAAGAACTCCGTCGCCGCCACCTGCTACTCGGAATCCGGCAAAATATCCAGAAGCAACACCATATCCATCAACCTAACCTCCACTCCGTACAGCTTCTCCGACTCCAACAAGTTCACGGTGGTCGGTTGCGACGACCTGGCGGTGCTGGACGGCGGCGATTTCAGCAGCGGCTGTTTGTCGGTCTGTTCGGAGAGCACTAATCTCACCGACGGGTTGTGCTCGGGGATCGGGTGCTGCCAAACTCCGATGCCGAAAGGGATCAAGGTGATCGAGTCGGAGCTTCAGAGCCTGAACAATCATACCAGGGTTTTGGGGTTTGATCCTTGTGGATATGCGTTTCTTGCTGACCAAGTTAGAGGGGGGTTTCAGTTTCGACGGTCGGATTTTCTGGAGGCGAATTTTCAGAATCGGACGGTTGAGAATGTGCCTATAGCGGTTGATTGGGCCATTGGTTATGGAAGCTGTGATGAGGCCATGAAATCTGATGATTTTGGTTGCAGAGAACACAGTGATTGTGTTGATTCAGAGACGGGGATTGGAGGGTATAGATGTAATTGCACTCAAGGGTATGAAGGAAATCCTTATCTGACTCCTGGCTGTACTGGTTAGTTTTCTCTTTTTCTGTTATCAAATTTGATTTCAACTGCTTCCTGTTCAACAAATTATTTGAATTAATTAGGTTGAAAAAGAAGGCAAAATGAACCCACAAATTAAATTTCACAAGTTGTCACATGTGGAGTACACCACTCTAACAATTTAAGGATTCGATGTTTTTCGTCAATCAAGATGTTAAAATTTTGAGTTTTTTATTGAGTAAGATTACTTACGTTTTCATCTAAGATTGGAAATCTTCAAATTTTTACGATTAAGTGCACTACATATGACAAAATTCGGTGAAATTGTGGGATTTGTGTCTAGAAGGATGAGAAATTAAAAGATGTAGGGGTAAATTATGATAAAATGATTGAGACCAATTTTAAATTCCCAAACATCCCCATGGCCCATAGTGATCCCAATTTTACATTTTCTTGGAAAATAGTTTACAAGATTTAGTCTATACATCAAGTTACATGCAAAGAAAAGGCTGTGAGAATTTACCCACTTTTTTTTGAGAAGATATGTTTTTTTGGTGTCATTCAAATATACTTACACTAGTTTGCCAAATAAAAATACTGAATTACCCCTAATGAATGTGGTCCATATACATAATTATTTCATGCTTTGCTACATCATACAAATCTAGAGTTTGAGCTTCAACACTAATTTGTCATGAAGTTTGGACCGGAGCTTCGGGTCAAATCAGTGATAAAATATTACATAATCCCACAACTTTGACATTTTTCGTAATTAGTTTCACATCTATACGTTCTTTCAATTTAATATCATAATTTAAATAATTACCTAATTTTGATATTTTTTTTTTTTTGTCAGAAATGTCAATTATGCAAGCAAAAAAGTCAAAATTGCTAGCAAAAAAGTTCTGATTTTTATATCACGTTCTTTTTTCTGTGTAAATTGAAATTTCCAATGAAAAATATATCAAAATCGAGGAATTATTTAAATTATGAAATTAAATTGAAAATAACTTATAGTTGTGGGATTAATTGCAAAAAAATGTCAAAGTTGTGGCACGAAGTAAGGTTTTATCCCTATCAAATCATGTGGTTATTTATGACAAATCTATTTTTGGAGACTGTTTAATCTTTTAATTAGTTAAGATAGTTCAAATTAGTATAAACTGTTGTTTTCATACAAGTATTAGCCCATATTATCAATTAGCCTTAATGTTTAATATATATATATATTTGCAGATATTGATGAATGTGAGAGAAATCCATGTGGTGAACATGGAATTTGCACTAATATTCTTGGTAGCTATACCTGCTCTTGCAAAAAAGGATACGATGTTGATGCCAGAAAAGAGGGTCGTGGTTGCATTGCTGCCAACTCTCAATTTCCAGTCATCAAGTTCATCATTGGTAATCAATATCTTCTTCCATCTCCTTACCAGACTATTCTGTTGAAATCCTAAATCTTGAATTTTTTTATTTCTTTTATTCTGGATCAACTCCACTAGTTTTAAGTGTCTGCTTGCTTTCGATATTCATTGGGATCCCATGGCTATATTTTGGCATCAAGAAAAGAAAGCTTTCAAGAATGAGAGAAAAACTCTTCCTACAAAATGGAGGGCTCCTTCTAAAGCAGCAAATTTCTCTCAACAAAAATGGAGTCGAATCCACCAAGATCTTCTCTGCTTTGGATCTCCACAAGGCCACCAACAACTATGCCGAAGATCGCATTCTTGGAAGTGGTGGCTACGGCACTGTATACAGAGGAGTATTACCTGATCAACGCGTAGTAGCCATTAAAAAGTCGAGAACAATGGACCAGAGCCAGATCGAACTGTTCATCAATGAGGTCATCATTCTTACACAGGTCAACCATAGAAACGTTGTCAGGCTCTTAGGATGCTGTCTGGAGAGTGAAGTCCCTTTACTCGTCTACGAGTTCATCTCAAACGGAACACTCTTTCATCATATCCATAACAATAGCGAAACGAGCTCGTTTTCTTGGAAAGATCGGCTGAGAATTGCTACTGAGGCTGCAGGTGCACTTGCCTATCTCCATTCTGCAGCTTCAATGCCTGTTATCCATAGAGATGTCAAGTCGAGCAATATACTGTTAGACGATTCTTTTACTGCAAAAATATCAGATTTTGGAGCATCAAGATTAGTCCCATTGGATCAAACTCAAGTGACAACACTTGTACAAGGGACCTTAGGCTATTTGGACCCAGAGTATTTCCAGACGGGTCAGTTGACTGAGAAGAGCGACGTCTATAGCTTTGGAGTGGTTCTAGCTGAGCTCATGACGGGGCATAAGCCTCTTGCCCCGACTAAATCAGAGGAACAAAGAAACCTGGCCACATATTTCATTACCTCTTTTAAAGAAAACAGATTGTTTCAGATTCTTGAGCCTCGGGTTCTAAGAGAAGGCAGTTTCGAGCAGTTGCAGGCGATTGGTGGTCTTGTGAAGAGATGCCTCAACTTGACGAGTGAAGATCGACCCACGATGAAAGAAGTTGTAATGGAGTTGGAAGGACTGAGAAAATATACTAAATATCCATGGATTCAAGAACAAAATATGGAAGAAAATGAGGCTCTTCTAGGTGATCAACAATCTGGATTGCCATCAGATTTGTATACAATCAATGTAGGTCCTGATATGGAGTTCAGTACAGGATCATATCCAGTGCAAGATAGTATTAATAGTCCTGTAATTTATCCAAATCCTCGTTAGATCTTTGCTCTGAGGGTGTTATTATTGGTGTAATGCTGTTGTAAAAACATTAAACTAATACCAAGACTCGATAATTGATACTACGCTCCATATTTTGTATATATTAGCAAGAAGAGAAAATAATGATTTAAGCATTCTTTTTAATATTTCGTTAATTTTATGTCAGGTATTGATCACAAGAATTGCCAAACAAACAAGAACTCCACACAATACAAGAAAGTACACCCTTGAATGTATAGAAGGAATTGAAAAACGAAGGACACCAAATTTAGAGTGGTTCGGCTTTAAAAATGCCTACATCCACTATAGATCACTTTCACTAATTGAATCGAATCAGAAACCACAAAGTTACAGCATGAAAACAAGAAAATCGAAGAACACTTAAACTCTAATTATCGCTCTCTCTATCTTGCTATCTCATACTCTGTACAGTGTGTATCTCACTTAACTTTTAACTAATGAAATTAACTACACTTTATATAGAATGCACATCAACTTGAATCACCGGATTTGGTTGGGAAATGAGCGAGAAACAGCCCCCCGCAAAACTGCCTATCCAAACTGCAATCAAGAAACAAGAAAACACAAGAAAGCCAAATAACCGAAAAAACTAACTTGAAGTCGTGCTTCTGGAAAACGATTTTATAAGTGAAAATGCAACTTTTCTCATACTTAGAAAAAATGAAAGAAAACACTTTGCAAACTAATTTTCCTTTTCTTATGCTTATTTATGCATGCAAGCTGATCAAGTTCATGCTATATTTAACATTTTAGAATGACATAATGTATTATGTCTTAACTGTGCTTGACATTTGATTTAAGAAATAAGAATGCGGAATCCACACCAATTATAATACTAATAAATCAATAATTAGACTCCCAAGATACCAAAACTATAAAAGCCACTGTTCTTAATTCCCGATGTGGACTGAGAGAAATTCATCAAAGGGGCTCGGCCCAATTGGCCTAGATTAGAAATAGATTAGCGTTTGCTTATATAAAAGACATTGAACAGATATAGAGATTACAAGGCTTCTCTAAAATTACACACGAAGAGAATTTCACAGAAACTGTAATAAAGTTGAGAATAATGTCAGTGGAAAGTAGAAACAATTCCAGAAAGAATGCAGAGATTGAACTACCTAGTTTCAGCGTCGAGTTTCACTTTGTTTATCATCCAAATCTACCTAATGTATATACATATGATGCGATGCACAATTTTTCCTATACTAATTTGTTCGATTCAAACCATTGAGAATAAAAAAGGCCTAATATAAATGGTCCTGTGGTATTGGATTAACTAAGAAAAATTCAAGTATCAAGGAACCAGAGTCTTCAGGTCAAGAGTCGGAGTTAAATTGCGTGAACCGGAGCCCTGGAGATAAGAACCGGCTGTTAGTTAAGTCAGTTAGGGCAGCAGATTGGGAATTAGGGCAGCGCGGCTGATTCAGTTAAATTGAGCGGCAATTCGAAGTCGGTTTCAGAAATTGGTTTGGGGCTATTAGTTCCTATATATTGAATGTATCTTAGTCAAGTTCAATTGTAACAATTTCCATTACTAGAGTGAGAATTGCGTGATTAGGGTTCTTGATAGGAAGAAGAAAACCCTAAACTGCGTGAGATTCCTGTACGCTCGATTGTGCCTTCGTTTCTGAGGGGTTTTTAGTGATTCTTGTTCCATAGTGGATGTAGGTCGATCCTTGACCGAACCACTTTAATTCCTGGTGTCAATTTTTCGTTTTTACTTTGATTTCGTGATGATTTCTTGAGCGTTCATTCTTGCTGTGCATGGTTTCTGCATGTTGATCGATTGATCAATTCCTACTGAATTCACTACATGTGGCGCCATCTGTGGGAAGGGAAACCACATCAAGATGAACTCCATGAAATTGGACGTCGAGAAGTTTGCTGGGATGGGGATTTCACACTATGGAAGGCGAAAATGGAGGCTGTGTTGATGCAAAATGGCTGGGAGGATGCACTCTTACCTGCAGAGGATGTATCGGGTTCTTCATCAGACGCTGAGAAAGCTAATGCTGAGCGAACAAGAATTGACAAAAAGGCCAGGAGTGCTATCATCCTATGCTTGGCTGGAAAGGCACTTAGGGAGGTCTATCAAGAAACCACTGCAATTACCATGTGGAAGAAACTTGAATCGATCTACCAAACGAAGTCGCTAGCAAACAGATTGTTTCTTAAGCAGAAACTGATATCTTTCAAAATCTTGGATGAGAAAAAGATAATGGAGAAATTGGACGAGTTTAACAAACTCCTTGATGATTTGGAGAGTGTTGGTGAGAAACAAAATGAAAAAGATAAGGCTTTTCTATTACTGAACGCTCTGCCGAGATCGTTTCTATCCTTCAAGGACGCCTTAGTTTATGGAAGAGTAAATCCCTTGACGTTGGAGGAGGTTCAAATGGCTATAAAGTCAAGATTCTTATCAACTGTTTCTGAACCAAGGATCCAACAATCAGGAGAAAGCCTACATGTTAAATTCAAGAAGAAGCAAAATCAGTCCAAGAATGCGACTGGAAAAAGAGGACAAAGTAACTCAAGAGGATCAGGAGATATAACTGAGACAAGAAAGTGTTTTCACTGTCACAAAATTGGACATTTGAAGAAGAACTGTCCAGACCGAAAGCCAAAGATCAATCCACAAACTCAACAAGCTGCAGTGGCACAAGATGACTATGCCTCGGCTGACATGCTTTGTGTAACTAACTCAGTGATGGATGAAGCTTGGATAATGGATTCGGGGTGTTCATTTCATATGTGTCCTAACAAAGAGTGATTCCTTAATCTGAAATTAGAGGAAGGTGGTACTGTTCTATTGGGAGATGACCATAATTGCAAGGTGATGGGAAGTGGAGATATCAAGTTAAAAACTCATGATGGAAGTATCCAGATACTCCAACAGGTCAGGTACATTCCAAGGTTGAAAAGAAACTTAATTTCTTTGGGCTGGCTGAATGCAAAAGGTTATGAGTTCTGCACACAACAAGGACAAATTCTGGTTACAAAATCAGGAGAGCTGATTCTAAAAGGAAAGAAGTCCAATGACCTGTACATTCTAGAGGGAACAACTGTGATTGGAGAAAGCTCTGCTGTACATAGGACTCCTCAGACAAATGTGTGGCACAAAAGGCTCGGCCATATCAGTGAAAGGGGGCTAACTGAGCTGGTGAAGCAACAAACAGTTCCAGAAACTGAAACCATGAAGCAAGAGAAATGTGAGTATTGTATCCTTGGAAAATCTACAAGGCAAGGCTTCACTACTGGTAAACACACTTCTTCTCACCCTTTAGAATATGTACATTCGGATGTATGGGGCCCCGCTAGGACATAAATACATGGGGGAGAAAAATACTTTGTATCATTCATAGATGATTTTTCTAGGAAGGTTTGGGTATACATAATGAAACATAAATCTGAAACTTTTTCTAAGTTTCAAGAGTGGTTAAATCTTCAAGAAAACCAGACTGGAAGGACACTTAAAGTGCTAAGAACCGATAATGGCTTGGAATTTTTATCTGAGGAATTTCAGCAATTCTACAAGTCCAAAGGAATTCTAAGGCACAGAACAGTTGTGGCCACTCCACAACAAAATGGAGTGGCTGAGAGAATGAATAGGACATTATTAGAACGAGTGAGATGCTTGTTATTGGATGCGGGTCTACCTAAAGCATTTTGGGGAAAAGTATTGTCAACAACAACATTCTTGATTAATAAGAGCCCTTCTACTGCTGTTGATCTTAAGGCTCTAAATGAGTGCTGGTTTGGTAAGCCAGTTAAGTATAACTTTCTTAGAGTGTTTGGCTGCTTAGCTTATGCACATGTAAATCAAGATAAACTGGATGCAAGAGCCATAAAGTGCATCTTCATAGGCTATCCTCATGGAATAAAAGGTTATAAGTTGTGGAGTTTGGAAGAAGGTCATCAAAGATGTTTCATCAGCAGAAATGTGGTCTTCAAGGAGGAAGTTATGGGATACAAACTGAAGTATGGACATACTTCAAGTAATTAGGAACAGAATACAGATTCAGCATCTGATGATACACAGATTGAGGTGGAGCTCCAGACTTCACAAGATAACTTACACAACCAAGAACAACAGGAAACTCAGACTTCTAATGAAGAACCTCAAGCTCAAGTTCAGGAGGAAAACTTAGTACAGTCTGAAAGCTCTGAATCGGATGAGGAACCTGAAAATCAACAACAACCAGATCTGGGACAGTACAATTTGGCTAGAGATCGAAGAAGAAGGAAGATAAAACCACCTTCCAGGTATGGGCATGCTGACATAGCTTATTATGCTCTTAGTGTTGCACAGGAACTTAAAAGTGAAGATCCAAGCTCTTACAAGGAAGCTATGAAGTCTCCAGATAAGTCAAGGTGGATTGAAGCCATGAATGAGGAACTTAAATCCTTGGAAAAGAATCAGACCTGGGAACTTGTTGATAGGCCACCTAATCAGAAATTAATTGGCAGTAAGTGGATCTTCAAACGGAAAGTAGAGGTGATTGGTACAGAAATGATCAGATATAAGACAAGGCTTGTAGCTAGGGGGTTCACTTAAAGAGAGGGCATTGATTACAACGAAGTATTTTCTCCTGTGGTAAAGCATATATCTATAAGAATTCTGCTGGCTTTAGTGGTACAAGATGATATGGAACTTCATCAGCTTGATGT
Organism: Scutellaria barbata; assembly: GCA_028654395.1. NCBI lineage: Eukaryota > Viridiplantae > Streptophyta > Magnoliopsida > Lamiales > Lamiaceae > Scutellaria > Scutellaria barbata. The sequence goes on from CM053644.1 coordinate 2,824,827, forward strand.
CAAGACTGCGTTTCTACATGGAAAGTTAGATGAAACCATATATATGCAGCAGCCCGAAGGCTTCATTCAACCTGGAATGGAAGGTAATGTATGTTTGCTAAGGAAATCTTTGTATGGACTTAAGCAAAGTCCTAGACAGTGGTACAAAAGTTTTGACAGCTTCATGCTTAGAATTGGATTGGAAAGATGTAGCTATGATAACTGTGTTTACATTGAAAGGGAAGGAAAAAAGGTTCATACTTTGTTACTTCTCTATGTAGATGATATGTTAGTAGCAAGTAAGAGTTTGTTCAGAGTAAATGACTTGAAGAGGAAGCTGTCAACACAGTTTGAAATGAAAGATTTGGGCTGTGCAAAACGAATGTTGGGCATGGATATTCATAGGGATAGATGCAGCAACAGGTTGTTCTTATCTCAGTCTAATTACATGTCTAAAGTTCTCAAGCGGTTTTTTATGCATGAATCAAAGCCAGTTACCACTCCTTTGGGATCTCAGTTTCAATTAAGTGAAAGACAGCAACCATCAACAAAGGAGGGCATGGAATACATGGCAAGTGTACCATATGCTAATGTTATTAGCAGCATTATGTATCTAATGGTCTGCAGCAGACCAGACATAGCATTCTCAGTTAGTAAGGTTAGCCGGTTTATGTCTAATCTAGGAAGGTTTCACTGGGAGACAGTAAAGTGGTTGCTAAGGTACATTCAAGGTTCCTCAGATGTAGGTTTGGAGTTCAGTAAACAGGCTCGAGGACAACAAGAAGTGCTTCTAGGATATGTTAATAGTGACTTTGCAGGGAACATAGATTCAAGGAAGTCAACATCTGGTTATGTCTTTACACTCTTTGGTTCTGCAATAAGTTGGAAAACATTGCAGCAAGGTGTTGTGACATTGTCAACTACAGAAGCTGAATTCTTAGCTTTGGCAGAGGCGATCATAGAAGCAATATGGCTCAAAGGAATACTTAAGGAACTGAATGTTAAGCAAGGAAGAGTTCCAATTTACTGTGATAATCAGAGCGCGGTACATCTCTCAAAGCATCAAACTTTTCACAACCGGTGTAAGCATATTGATGTGAAGTTTCATTTTGTTAGAGACCTTATAGATAAAGGGGAAGTGGAGGTAAGGAAAATAAGCACTGAGGAGAATCCTTCGGACATGTTTACTAAGGTATTGCCAGGGCCAAAGTTCAACCATTGTAAGAGGCTGATCAAACAGATCAGCTGGAAGAAGGATGGCTAAGATTGAAGTGCAGCAGGAACAAGAGTTGCTATTTTTCTTAGTGAAGGTGGAGATTTGTGGTATTGGATTAACTAAGAAAAATTCAAGTATCAAGGAACCGGAGTCTTCAGGTCAAGAGTCGGAGTTAAATCGCGTGAACCGGAGCCCTGGAGATCAGTTGCAAGAACCGGCTGTTAGTTAAGTCAGTTAGGGCAGCAGATTAGGAATTAGGGTAGCGCGGCTGATTCAGTTAAATTGAGCGGCAATTCGAAGTCGGTTTCAGAAATTGGTTTGGGGCTATTAGTTCCTATATATTGAATGTATCTTAGTCAAGTTCAATTGTAACAATTTCCATTACTAGAGTGAGAATTGCGTGATTAGGGTTCTTGATAGGAAGAAGAAAACCCTAAACTGCGTGAGATTCCTGTAAGCTCGATTGTGCCTTCGTTTCTGAGGCGTTTTTAGTGATTCTTGTTCCATAGTGGATGTAGGTCGATCCTTGACCGAACCACTTTAATTCCTGGTGTCAATTTTTCGTTTTTACTTTGATTTCTTGATGATTTCTTGAGCGTTCATTCTTGCTGTGCATGGTTTCTGCATGTTGATCGATTGATCAATTCCTACTGAATTCACTACAGGTCCCAAGAAACCTCGACCATTCCAAACCAAAACTCTATACTGTTGTCCTTGTTGATCAGGAAAGCCTTAGGTTGCCCCCATTGAAAGCTTGTTATGGAGGATGAATTCACAGCTTTGCAACATAATAATACATGACAATTGGTCCCTTGTCATCCTGATATTAATTCTTATGGAAGATGAATTTAAAGCTTTGCAACATAATAATAAATGGCAATTAGTCGGAGCTAACCCCTTTTTGGTTGCTACCAAGACGATTTCTTTATGCCCATCAAAGGACCTCGAGATGCTAATCATCGGTCAGGGGAAAGAAAGTCTTTTGCTTATCTTACTTTTCTGGTCGTGCCGAGCTATAAGTCCTACGACACAGGAGCGGGATTGTCATCTTGATATAATCCAATCAGCAACAAGTGGGTGTTTAGGATAAGGAGAGTTCTGATGGAAGTATTAACAAGGCCAGATTAGTGGTAAACGGCTTTCAACATAATATATGTGTGGATTATTTTGATACTTTCAGTCCTGTTGTCTAGCCTCTTTTATAAGACTTGTGGAGGGAGATTTACTTTATTTAGGACGGGATGATATGAGGGTATTTGGAAATCCTCTTCTGAGTGCCAATCAATTTATGTTCGTGATTTACTTCATTTTGGACATAAAGATACTAGGGCATTTGGAAATCCTTCTCCGAGTGTCAATGATTAAATAAATACATGATTTAGTAGACCCTTCTCCGAATGTCAATAATTATATAAATTAATGCATGATTTAGTAGATCCTCCTCTGAATGTCAATGATTATATAAATGCATGATTTAGTAGTGTCACATCATATAAAAACTATTTGTTACCGACGACCTTCCCAACTATTTGTGTAATAATTTTTTCCTTCATTTATTGGTTTTTGTTCGTAGATAGAGATTTACTTTATTAAGGAAATGATGATATGAGGTCATTTGGAAACCCTCTTTTGAGTGTCAATAATTATGTTCGTGAAGGAGGATTTACCTTTCCTTTTGTGAGTGTCAATAGTGAATGGAGATTTATCCTTTCCTTTTTTGAGTATCAATGAGTATCTTCGTGAAGGAGATTTACCCTATCTAGGAAAGGGTGAAGGGAGATTTACCCTTTCCTCTTTTGAGTGTTAATGATTATGTTCGTGAAGGGAGATTTATCCTATTTAGAAAATGATGACTATATAAATGTATGATTTAGTAGATCATCTTCTTAATGTCGATGACTATATAAATGCATGATTTAGTATATACTCTTCTCAGTGTTAAGTATTTGTTACTGACGATCTTCCCAACGATATTTCCTTGAATGTGTTGAACCATAAATAAAATGATCCTCTCTTAAAATTTCATGGAATTGATATTTTATCAAAGATATTGAATTTACAACATAATATTATCTCTTTTGAATTGATTGAATGTGTCTAAGCATACATAAAATTATCATCTCCTGGAATTTGATAGAATTGATATTCCATCAAAAATATCAAAATCATAATATGAAATTATAAAATTGATGGCTTTATCAATGAAATAGATAGTTTGTATGCTATTGATTGATTTATTTATCAATGAAAAATATTCTCCCTTAGAATTGATAATATTCCATCAAATAAATCGAAATTACAATATAAAATTGAATATTTGATTTATTTACAATATATTATTATTTTCTGAGTTAACTACCAAATTGCCCCGTAATTTAGGGGGTTTGACAATTTAGAATTTTAATTTTTCGGACGGACAATTTAGTACTTTAATTTTTTGAACTTTGTGAATTGTGCCTAATTTCAACCGAATCACTCAATTGAGCCGAAATCGCACTTGAAATACACATGATGAAATTTTGATATCTAATAAACTAAGTAAATGAGATTTCATAAGTGTTATCTTGTACTTGTATCTTTGCTATTTATGTAGCACATTTCTTCGATAGTAAATATATGAAGAGAATTAGTTTTGCATAACTCAGTTTTCAGCTTCACTGTAGCACATTTCTTCGATAGTAAATATATGAAGAGAATCAGTTTTGCATAACTCAGTTTTCAACTTCACTGTATAACTGCTTTCTTTAGAGTTACTAGTATTTTCTCCCATGCATTGCACGGATTATGATTTTTAGAGTTGATTTTAAAAATCATGATATCAATGGATTCAAAATTTTATATTCGCTAAGTTAGAAAAAAAAACCAATATAATATAAAACAAATAATGTCTATAATAATAACTAAAAATATAATAATTACAAAACTCACAAAACTTCTTTATATATAACATTAATTGATACATAAATAAAGTTATGAATATAATTGTAACGTCCCATTTCTTATTAAAGGTAAACCTTGATTGAGGCATTACCCACGTGTAAAATTCACTATTTTAAGAAAATAAAGATAGATAAATTCCAGAAAAATTATTATGAAATATACACATTTTCGAAATTCATGAAATAAGACATGTTTTAATTTAAAACATTCTTTGACCTTTGATCATCGGCTACCAGCATCCACTGCTCACGCGCCACGCCCTAAACTCTTTAAACTGAAAATATTTTACATAAAATGGGTGAGCGTACAAAGACACTCAGTGAGGTTAATCTACGGGTAAGGGAGTAACACATAAGTACTCATAATAACATCATTCAATAACATCTTTTTATTTACGATTTTTAGCCGTCATGAAAACGTGGATCTCAACCGCCGTGAAAGCATATGTGGATCTTAACCACCGTGAAAACATATGCGGATCTTAACCGCCTTGAAAACATTTACTTTTCATAAACATATAACACGTTGTGGACTCCCAAGTAGTCCCAGTGCATCCTATGGATAGTTTCCCTTGGGAAATCTATCCGGACCCCAAGCCGGCCCGATGGGTTATTACACCCCTTTATGGTGGGTTTTCGAAGAAGACCCCATTGGTGGGCATCCGAAGAATACCCCATTGTTGGGTTTCCAGAAAGGTCACCCTACTTGGCGTGCAGTCGCATGCGCAATTAAGTTGTCACATAATGTTTCTCACATAGCACATAGTACACATTGGTCACGTTCACGTTGGCCACATAATTCACACACCATATAGGTAAGGAAAATCCTTTGACATATGTTGGTTTCTAAAGAAACCCCTTTAGTGCGGAAATTACCCCGTCTTATCATCATTTGAAACCATTTGCATTTGTATCACCTGAAATCAATAGCTTTTAAAACCATATAATTTACTCAAATATTATTCACATCGTGAACACGTTTCACTTTAAAACGACACCACGTAATGACAGAATTCAAATCACATAGTCACATAGTTTTTCGTGAAACTGTACAATTTAAAACATAAATAAGATTTTTACCCCCACTTTGGATTTTCGATAGTTCTGACCAAAAGTTCTCGGTCTTATTTCCCCTTATTCTTGCATTTTGCTTGTTTTCCCTACAAAGTATAAAAACGTAACTTATCCTCTGACTTAATTGCTTAAAACCAATAAAATCTATAAAAGAATTAACTCTTGAGAAAGTCGATAGACGGGAGTTTTTAATTTAGGGTTTACTGAAAATTAGAGTTCATGGATCACACCCCTAAAATTAGGGTTTTCCTACTTAAGGGTTCGCTCGTCAAGTCTTATATCATTTTGGGGTCAAACTACCATTTTATGGAGTGTAGGGTACAATATACAATAATTACCCAACTCAGGGATCGTAATATAATTTCTGCAAGTTCTAGGGGTCGTTTTATCATTTTATCAAAGTTTAGAGGTGATTCTGTAATTTCTGCAAAGTTTGGGGTCCATTCTGTAATTCCCAGGAAATTTTGGGGTCTATCTGCTATTTCAGAGAAGTTCTAGGGTCATTTTGCATATCTTATAAAGTTCAGAGATTAATCTATAATTATCCATAAGTTCAGGGACTAAATTATGATTACTTAATAGTTTAGGAACCTAATTGCTATTTATCCTAAGTTCTAGAATTTTGCAATTTGGTCCTTAGAACTAATCTAATTTACAAATGATAACCCCCATCTCAAAACCACCCCTGTTGCTGCCTCTGCCACTCCTGCCGCCACCCCAGCCACCGATGCCACCTATCGCTGTCGGCGACCCACGTCGTCGGCGATACCACTCAACACCGCCGCACACTAGCACACACAACCACACACATATATATATATATATATATATATATATATATATATCACAGATCCAACACACGCATATACATATATATACATACTGATATACATATATATATATATATATATAAACATTCAACCATTTCATATACATACTGTACGCGATGAAAACACGATCGGGTCAAAATCCGAGCCCGTACCTGCAATTGGTTCGGTGAGAACTATATCGTAATCGAGTTACTTTGCCGGAAAGGCTTCGCCGACTATGAGAAAAGTGGCGGTGAAGGTGGCAGTCCATGGCGGTTGTACAGTGACTGAAGAAAATGAAGAAAAATTATATGTGCCTTATTCTTCAAAATTTCTATCCTAATTAGCCTCATTTTCTTTAATTAAAGGCCATGTGTACTACACCTAAGCAGGTGCTGTCCTTCTGCCATTACTTCATTTAATTTGAGTGAACTAAAAATAAATAATAAAGTTTTAAATGAATTGTGGGTATTACAATAATTAATACTAATACATAAATATAAAACTAAGAAACAACAACAATAAATAATTGGATTATAATTTTTTTATTTCATTATGTCCTAAAAATTTGTGTTTTTGTAGATTTAACTTTTGGGTCATGGTCTTATTATTTAAATTCTACAGTTTTAATTATTATAAGATTTTTGAAATAAATTTTAATTTTAAAAATAATATTTAAAATTTTAAAATAATTATCAGATTTTGAAAATAAATTTTAAATTTCTCAAGAAAATTGTGGATTAGTTATATCTTTATTTTAATTTCAATTAATTTTCTTAATTTCCAAATAATTTTGAAATTTTTAATATTTTATTTTTAAAGTCAATCACTTTTAAATTTATTATTATTAATTTTATTGTAATTTTTTTTTTAAATTTCACTTGTTTATGTGTAGATATTTAAAATAACTTTTCTGATTATTTATTATGAAAATTTTAATGTCATTATTTTAATTCTTTTATAATTTTGATATTTAAACCTTACAATTTAATTATATGAAATGATTATATTTAAAAAAGAGTTATTCAAATTATTATAGTCCTTTTCACTAAAATTATGTTTAATTAAGAGGATATGAGATTTTATCAATTACTATTAAAACTCAATTATTCAAGACAAGCCCAATTAACCTTTTTATTAAATATATACATAAATAAGACCAATTATTCAAGACAAGCCCAATTTTCATGAATATATAATATATAATTTTTTAATATTTTATTATGATAGTGATAGATTTTAGAGGAAAAATGGTATTTTTGCAATTTTTCCTAACTGTCCTCCTTTTATATTAATATAGATGTTATGCAAATATATAGTAATTAAATGATAGTTATAAATATATATAGTTGAAAAATAAAAAAGAAATGAGAAAACCGAGGTCAGATTACATATAATTAAAATATAAAAAAGAAAATGAGTAAACTGAAATTCCACTTTTTTTTACAATATGTTATAATAATTTTATTTCAAATGAAATCTTAAAGTTTGGAATTTGACAAAACAATATAATCCAAATATTCTCTGCATGCTGAAATAATTACTTCAATCACTCCCTGCAAATTTGTTAAATATATATTACAAATTTCTGGAATATATATACTTGATTCCTAATTGTTATGTATATATAATTGAATAATATTCAATATCGACTCTTAAAACCCTGCTAGTAATTTTTTTTCCTCTTTATATGTCGTGTTTGTTTTTATAAAAAAATTGTGGCTAATATTGAAGTTTCTCTTGTAGAGCTATGACGTGAGAAAACAGGTTGTGGCAACTCACAAATAGACTCCAATATATGGAATTGTTTATCCTTCGTTTATTGTCATATCATAACAAAGTTGAATAGATAATTATTTTTGTCTAATTAAATTGAAATGAATATCCTCCATTTGTACAATGTGCGAGTGGTATTCTAGATTTAAGACATGTTTCTCCATGTTGCCTAAACAATTTTTGCATCAATAAATTTTTTTACATTTCTACATTTTTTACTTTCTCTCTCTACATCTATCAAATTTAAACAACATAATTAGATCTTAAAATTCTTAATAAAAATTTCTAAAATATAAAAAAATCGTAAATGGCATAAAAATATAGAAAATGATAAAATTATCTAAATTCTAACATTTAGAATGAACTTTTTTGACATAAGGTTCTTAGAAATTTAAATAGTTCAATTTAAAATTCATACCTTTTTTTCTTGAGAAATCATGTCTTCTGTCGAAGAAAATCTGACATGACATGTTTGAGGTATCAATAACATTTGAAATGTTAATTGGAATTAAATAATAAATTTTAATAACAAATTGTAGTAGGGATAGATTAAAGGCACCCCTTGAACTTCTAAGGGCATCCCAAACTCTTAATAATGGGAAGATGTATCTTATCTTTGTTCATTGTTTTTCATTAAATTACTGAATCCATGTGGTTTAATATTTTTGATATTTTGATGTCTACCTATATATTATGCCACTTGAAATAGAAGTGAATATTGTAATTAGTCATAACATCCATAATAATGCATTATTTTTGTGTTTCATTAGTGAACAATAATGTATTGTTTATAATGTATGTTATAATTGTTTCCTTCAACCAATGCTGTTACGACTTGATATAATGTTGCACAATTATACACCCTTTGATCTAACTTTTTGCATATAAATTTACTTCTAAAATGTATAAAAAATTTTGCACTACAACTTAAGATATAGTTGTTATTGTGTTCATTCTACTTTATTCTCGATTTCAAAACAATTGGAAATATTTGAGACAATTCTTAGTAGAAATCAATTCTGCGAGAGCATGATAATCCATTTTTTATTTTCAAAGTCTTGTTTTAGCAAGTTTTTTTTATCCAATATTACACTAAAAATAGTAAAAGAAAATATTAAATTGTATGAATAAATAGCTTTGTTTTTCTTTTTCTTTTTTCGAAATTTGATGGTCTCTTCAACTCAAAAATAAACCTATTCAATAGCTCATTTGGAACCTTTATAGTTGCATGTATAATTTTTCTATTATCACAACAAAAGATAGGTTACTCCTCAAATCTTAAAACTCCATAATGAATACAATCAATCACTTATTTTAATTCATGTATTAATTTTAGAAACAAATTCAGGAATTAAAAGTTTAAGATAATGAATTTTTTTACACAAATTAGCGTTAGGATTTTATAATTGGATTATGATTCTATCAAATTTTAAAAATACAATATTTTTTTTTGAATTTTTTGAGTAGGTCTCGTGCGAGACCGTCTAACGAATATCATTTTATGAGACAGAGCGGGTTGGGTTAAACGTAATAAATTATGTAATATTTTTCTATACATCATGTAATACTTTTGTATTATATTATGTATATGTACATAAGGGTTAAATTCATTTTTAATCCTACCCTAGAGGTACTGTCCTTTTTTAATCCCATTAAAATTCAATTTTCAATTTTAGTTTTGTAACTGAAAAAATTGTCCAATTTAAGTCATTTTTCCGTTGGATTTTTGATATTCCGATTATATTCCGACAAGTGTGCTACACTTGCCTTCAATCCGAACATTTCAGCCAACTTATGTTGACATAACCATTTTTCACATGTGGAATTTCTTTGTGATATTTTTCAATTCCATTATTTTGTCACATCATATTTTCGATTTAAATTAAAAAGAAAATATAAATCTCAACTCAAACGAAAATTAGAAGAAAAAAAAATATGCACACCCTAATCCAAAAACACCAAACACCATACATCTCTTTCATGTTGGATTTGTTCAATCAAAATCTTACGTTATTTATCAACATTTGTGTTTTTACTGTCTTGTGGTTTTCATAGTAATGGGGAATTGTATCGGGATTGTGAAAAAGTCAGCGGCAGAGATCGTGCTGGAGTTGATAAAGTCATCGTCGGTGATCATGCTCTATGGCCCACCGAATAGCTTCGCGACCTCCCATATACGATTAGCCCTCCTATACAAACCCGTAACTCTCCAGTTCGTGCCTTCTACTGCCCAGGAGAGCCCAACCCCATCTACCAATCTGAAGTCGTTTTTGGCTCCGTCGAGGACATACTCCATTACTTGGATGCCAAGTTCCCTGACCCACCGTTGGCCGTGACCAACAATATTGTCGGTAGTAGTATATGGGGGTGGTGCAGCGAGATGACGTCGTTGGTAGTGTGGGTGGTGGTGCTGTAACATTGCAGCATTAATTGACATTTGGAGAGGATGCTGAAGTGGATGGAGGACATGACGGTGCGTGGAGGCAACACGAGGGGGGATCCATCGATGGGGAGCCCATGGATGGAGATGAACAAGTGCGCGAAGAGCTAAACACCAAACACCCTAATAAGATCAGACATTATTGAAAGTTTGAAGATCTTAGGCTTAAGGTTGTTGGGGAATTAGAATTCTTGAGTTTGAGAAATTTGGGAGAGATTTGGGGAATTAGGGTTCTTGAGTTTAGGGAATTTGAAAATATGATGTGGCAAAATAATGGAATTGAAAAATATCACAAAGAAATTCCACATGTGAAAAATCGGTCATGCCAGCATAAGTTGGTTGAAGTGTTCGGATTGGGGGCGAGTGTAGCACACTCGTCGGAATATGGTCGGAAAATCAAAAACCCGATGAAAAAGGGATTTAAATCGAATAATTTTTTCAATTACAGGACTAAAATTGAAAATTGAATTTTAACTCGACTAAAAACTGACAGTGCCTCTAGGATAGGACTAAAAATGAATTTAATCCATACACATAATACAAAAATATTACCTGATGTATAGAAAAGTATTACCTAATATACACAAAAGTATTAGATGTTGCACGAGAGAGAGGAATGCTTGGAGAGCCTAGGATTCGTACATTTTTTAGTGAACTGACAGACCCAATTCAGGTCATGTATCCTATAATACAAAATATTACGTGATACATAGAAAAATATTACCTTATACACATAAAATTATTACATATTTTCTTATAATCAACTCAATTCAAAATACATCATATTATACAAAGTATTATCTAATCACAATTATTTCTATATACCAAGTGCAGGGATCTTAGATCCGTGCAACTGGGTCGACCCGATCTGAGTGTCACGCCCCAATTTCGATTCAAAATAAAATATTAAATTTTCAATTTAATTGGGCGTCCAGCAACTCAATATAAGATCAAAATTTTTAAAAGATCATTTAACTAATCATTATAGAAATTCTTTATAAGCCTTTACATAAATTATTTAAAATTTATCAGAAACAACGGAAAATAACATTAGTATATAGCCTACGGCTTTAAACTTTACAACCTCAAACTTAAAGTTTTAAAAACATGACGAACATATTATTTACAAACAAAATATAGAATATCTTCCTTCCACTTTTCTTTCAAAAACTTGGATCTATAAAAAGAAAATATAATAAGAGGTGAGCATACAAACTACACTCAGTGGAAGCAATTTCACATATAAGAACATCTTTTATAACAATAAACACACGAAAACATAAGCCACCACATTCAATCATTTAACATACTTGTATCACATGAATGCGAGATTTAACCCGAATTATTCTTTACCTCGGGGCTCAAACCCGACTTATCCTTTACCTCGGGCTCAAACCTGACTTATTATAGGGACTCAAACCCATTCAATTTATAGGGGCTCAAACTCGTTCAGTATATAGGGACTCAAACCCGTTCATTATATAGGGACTCAAACCCATTCAATATATAGAGCTCAAACCTATTCATTATATAAGGACTCAAACTTATTCAATATCGGGGCTCAAACCCGATCATTCTCATCAATTACAAATATCTCAATCAAACAATCCAATCAGTCAATATTTACAAACAATCACATTATTTAACTCATCAAATAAAACAAACAGTTATCTCAATCTATCATCAATTATATGACTTAAATCCTTCAATAATATAAACCCCCAACAGTTTACCAATCACTAGAATTTCAATCAAACAATTCAATCAATTAACAATCATAATTCATCACGTGGATTAAATCATTCAATAATGCAAGCATTCATTAGAATCATTTATCAATCATCAGAGTTTCCATCAAATAACTCAATCAATTTATAATCACAATCTATCACTTAACTTTAATCATTCATCAATCACATTCACATTTAATAATAATCTTAAAAGATTGCATATATTAATAGCATATACTTTATAATATCGTAATATAAAGAAATTATCCTCACCTTTTACGGATGATGCTTGCAAAACGTCTACTTTTATACGAGCTTAGTTTCTTTCCTCCTTTCGTATTTCCTACAAAGCGTAATCATTCGTTTTTAGAAATTAATCGAACCATTATCGATTTAAAATAAATTCTTTAGGCCAAACTCTCTTTCGTAGAGAAACATATAAATCATAAAGGTAGAAAGTTCGATTTGAACTTAATGTTTCTGGGTCATCGAGACATAAATCTAGGGTTTTATACCCTAGATTCGATATAACGATTAAATCGTACATACCTTAATTGTTATAATATTTCTAAAGTCTATATTTTTAGTCTCAAAAGTAATATCGTTAAAATATAGGGTCTGTCATATAAGTCCAAATAAATCTTTGGTTAAAACTATAATTTCAGCAATTCTAGGGGTATTATTGTAATTTCAACAAAATTATAAGGATCGTTTTAGCAATAAAAGCAATTCTAATAGACAATATATAATATCGTCAATTTTTAGTTTCATCAAAATTCAGGGATCCGATATCATTATTCATAACTGCTGGTGCTTAAAACATAATTTCATAAACTTAAGGGTATAAAAAGTATTATTCATAACTATTAGGGTCAAAATTGAATTTCCAATAATTACATAGCTTGCAAAATAACCTCTAGACTATTTCAAATTTCCAGATTTCAGCCCCCCATCCAAACGCCTTCCCAGCCACTCTCTCTCCCTGTCGCCGCTTCATGCCGTTGTCTGCCACCGTCGATTCGCCCCTGCCGACGACTCCCAGTCGCCGACGACCATCCCCAACCAAATAAGCACACCCCGACTCCCAAAACAACAACATATACACACACATCTATCACTACTGGCGGCGCTACTCACCTCCTGCCGGCACAATCCCGGTGCCGGCCAGCCTTACCATACCCAACTCAAACATAGACCCACACTTACACACAGCACACGACTCACACATGCACACATCGATGCACACGCCGTCGCAAACAGCGGCGGCTATCAGCTTAACTCGTCGGTGCGAACAGCGTCGGCTTCCCTCCCAACTTGACGATGAACAACAGCAGCAACAGAGACAGCCGGAAATAGCGACAAACAGAGAGGAAAAAAAGTGAAAAAAAGGGAGAAATGGTCGTCCCTTCCCGCGTTCGTACGCGGCGGAGGCGGTGATGGTTCGAAGTTCCGAACCCGTCCTCACGACGAGCTCGGGAAGTTCTACAACTTGGTCCGATTACCTTCGGAAAAACTGATGATCGACGATGATGGTGGTGGTCGGTAGTTGATGATGAGAGATGAGAGAGAATAATTAGAGTCCTTATTCTATTTTTTTCAAACCATTTCAATTATTGATTCATTCCAAATGATAATGACCATTCTTATCCCTTTATATTAGATTAATACATGATTTATATTAAAAAAAATTAGGGTGTTGTACCGAGAGTGCATTTCACGCGTCCCATACACCTATACACACCTCTACGCATCCAAATCTTAACCCAAACCCTAGTTCTGTTGTTATATTGACATAACTTTTTAGTTTAGCGAACTTAACCTTTTAATACTATCCTTATAACCTTTTAGTTATATGCACAAAACGTTTTGCAGTGCAAGTAGTGAAAAAAGTATAAGTTATTCACTGAAAAGGTTATGAAATTTGTATATAAAAGTTATACTATTACAACATAAATATTATATTATTATAATATAAAGGTTTCGGCTATATTGAATTTTTATAATGAAAAAAATATAAGTTATTCATTGAAAAAATTATGAAATATGTACATAAAGATTGTACTATTACAACATAAAGGTTATATCATTACAATATAAAGATTTCGGCTATATTGAATTTGTATAATGAAAAAAATATAAGTTATTCATTGAAAAAGTTATGAAATATGTACATAAAAGTTATACTATTACAACATAAAAGTTATATTATTACAACATAAAGGTTTGGACTATATTACATGAATTTTTATAGTGAAAAAAGAATAAATTATTCACTGAAAAGATTATGAAATCTATACATAAAGGTTATGCTATTACAACATAAATGTTATATCATTACAACATAAAAGTTTCGGCTATATAACATAAATTTTTATAGTGAAAAAAGTATAAATTATGCACTAAAAAGGTTATGAATTTTTTTTATATAGGTTATATTATTACAACATAAAAGTTATATTATTACAATATAAAGGTTATGACATAAATAAATAAAAAATTGGGCACGGATCCGGATTAAATCGGACCCGACCCGTGTGCCCAGTTGCATGGATCATGACTCATGCACTTGATGCACACAAATACTACCATTATCTAATATATAGAAAAATATTACGTAATATACATAAAAATATTATATAATTCTTATGTTCGACCTGATCCAATCCGTCTCACGAAATCAAATCCGTGAAATGGTATCACCCAAACTTTGCCAAATTCTTGATTTTGTATTTTATAAGATTGAGATTTTATAGGATTTTGAATCAGAATTCTAATACATAATTATTTAAATATAAAAATACTAAATTGTAATTATAATATTAAATAATAAATTTTAATAGAGATATATTAGAAAAAAAAAACATCCACATCTTTATAATAATAATAATAATAATAGATTTTTTTATAAGTGATGTATCATTGTTTAATTAGTAGTTGATCAACTACACCAAGATATGGATTTTGGATCATAGATTGGGTCCATTAAAAAATTGTGTGGATTACTGTACAAAGTGTTTTGTCAAAATATTGAGAATATTAGGCCAAATTTACATTATGATACATTAATAATATCATGCGAAACTACATTAATAGTATTCTGCACAAAGAATTATCTTCGATAAGGGTAGACAATCAATTTACTAATTGCATACGAAATATTGGTAATGTTCTATTACAGATTTCAAAATCGAATTCGTTACTTGATGAACATTTAAGTTATAGTCAACGAGTTTAATATTGAAAATGACGAGGCATCTATGGTTAAAATACAATTATTCCTAACATTATACTAGTATTAATCCCATAATTTCGGTTTAAATTAATTCAACTGTGATATCACCTTTTCAAGTTAAAATTAAATTGTAGTAATGAATAATCAATAGTGAATAAATTAACCACGTATATTCAATGGGAATAATCCGTTTACCAAGATAGTTTACTTTAATTAAGGTCAAGTCAAATCCTCTTAAATAATATATAATCATAGTTATCGTGATAAAATTTCAACAAAATATTGAAAACATAAACACAGAGATCCCACTGTTTGAAGGTTTTACACTTAGCTTCCTAATATTCAACTCCATTAACCACCTTCAACATAGGCAACTGTGTTATCTATTAAGTTTCATACTGAATTTATTTCTTAGACATGGATTGAATTAATATATATAGCTAGTCAGAAGTATATTTAAGTTATGCAAAATTCCTCAAGAACTGCAAAAATGAAGCTGCATCAATATTCTACAATCTTGATTTTCTTACATCTTTCATTAGCCCTAGCTCAAAACCCCACTCCTGCCAACTCCACCACCACTATCTCCGCAGCACGGAAATCCTTCACGGAGGCTGCCACCACCGGAAAACCAGGCTGCCGAACAAAGTGTGGAAACCTAACAGTTCCATACCCGTTCGGAATCGGGATCAACTCCGGCTGCTCCATCAACCCATCATTCGACGTCACCTGCGACGACTCCACCACCACCACCACACCGAAGCTCTTCATCCCGACAGGAAACCTGGAGATCGTGGAAATATCAGACAATCACATCGGAATCAGGAAACAGGTCGCCGCCACATGCTACACAGCCTCCGGCAACCTCACCCGCCGCGACAACATGACCATCAACCTCACCTCCACCCCTTACAGCTTTTCTGACTCCAACATGTTCACCGTGGTCGGCTGCGATGAAGTGGCGCTGCTCATGGGCGGCAGAAATATCAGCAGCGGCTGCACTGTGTTCTGTACGGACAACATAAGTATAGTCGACGGGGCCTGTAAGGGAATCGGATGCTGCCAGACACAGATATCGAAAGGGCAGCAGGTTTTGGAGGCTGTTATTATCAGTGCTTTCAATCACACATTAGTCCATAGTTTCAATCCCTGTGGCTATGCATTTATCGGAGATCAGGCCCGATTCCAGGTCCGTCGCTCCGATTTACAGGATCCCGGTTTTCAGAATCGAACGACAGAGAATGTGCCGGTGGTGCTTGATTGGGCGATCGGAAATGGAAGCTGTGATGGGGCCAAGAAATCAGCTGATTATAGTTGCAGAGAATATAGCGAGTGTGTTGATTCGAATACAGGGCTTGGTGGATATAGATGTAGTTGCTTCGATGGGTTTGAAGGCAATCCGTATCTCAATCCAGGCTGCACAGGTTTCTTTTCAATTTTGCTGTTTAAGATTAAAAAATGCAAAGTATGGCAAAATTGACAAATAGTTTTGCAACTATTAGATTTTCTTGAATTTAGACTAAAATCCCACAAATACTAGTAATTTGAGCATGAATTACGAAGTAGTGAATAAATTTGTGTGTTTCAGGCATTATTAAATGTGTACATAAAAAATAATTCGGTCAACATGTATAAAAAGTCAGAAAAAAACGATCCAATATAATCTCATTGTTTATCATGCGTGTTTTCTTTACCCATCTTACCAAATATATATTTTTCAAAGATTATTGTCGACTAATAATATTCCATGTTCGTGGAATTGCTTTAGAGGGGTCATTGTCTCATTGATGAAGAAAATTTTCACTTGCTGTTTTCGGACATGATTCTAATTTTATATGATAATAATAATGATAAATATTAGGTTTTATACTCTAATTGAAATTTGTACTTTACTAATGCATTTATTGAATCGTAAGCGAAACATACTTTTTAATTTATCTTAAACATTTCAATTAAATACAAAATGAAAATTAATATAATTCAATATAATTACTAAATAATATAATTATTTTCATGAACCAAGTTAAGGAAAAGAATACAACGATGCATATATATAAGAAGATTGAATTAGACTTAATTTGGTTGTGTTTCTTGGCAGATATTGATGAATGCGAGGCAAATCCATGTTCAGAACATGGAATCTGCTCTAACACATTTGGTAGCTATAGCTGCTCTTGTGAAGATGGATACGATGGTGATGGCAGAAGAGATGGTCGTGGTTGCATTGCTATCAACTCTCAATTTCCAGTCATCAAGTTCTCCGTTGGTGATAAACATCTTCTTCTTCTTAAATACATTGCATTTTCTATGTGAATACTAATTCAGAGACAAATGTCATGACTTGATGTTTCAGGTTTCAGTGTAGGCCTGCTTTCGTTGTTCATCGGTCTGACATGGCTATATTTTGTCATCAAGAAGAGAAAGCTTGCAAGAATGAGAGAACAATTCTTCCTACAAAACGGAGGGCTACTACTATACCAACAAACTTCTTTTAATAAAAATGGATCAGAATCTACCAAGATTTTTTCTGCTGAAGAGCTTAAGAAGGCCACTAATAATTACTCTGGAGATCGTATTCTTGGAAGAGGAGGTTATGGAATAGTCTACAAAGGGGTTTTACCAGATCAACGCATAGTAGCCATTAAAAAGTCGAGAACAATGGACCAGAGCCAGATCGAACAGTTCATCAATGAGGTCATCATTCTTACACAGGTTAACCATAGAAACGTTGTCAAGCTCTTAGGATGTTGTCTGGAGAGTGAAATGCCTTTACTCGTTTACGAGTTCATCTCAAATGGAACACTCTATCACCATATCCATAACAGCAGTGAAGCTAGCTGGTTCTCTTGGAACGATCGTTTGAGAATTGCAGCTGAATCAGCAGGTGCACTTGCCTATCTTTTCTCTGCAGCTTCAATGCCTGTTATCCATAGAGATGTCAAGT
The DNA here is from genome assembly GCA_028654395.1 of Scutellaria barbata. NCBI lineage: Eukaryota > Viridiplantae > Streptophyta > Magnoliopsida > Lamiales > Lamiaceae > Scutellaria > Scutellaria barbata. The sequence continues at coordinate 2,842,966 of CM053644.1, forward strand.
CGAGCAATATACTATTAGATGATTCGTATACTGCAAAAATATCGGATTTTGGAGCATCACGACTGGTCAAATTGGATCAAACTCAAGTGACAACACTTGTACAAGGGACCTTAGGATATTTGGATCCAGAGTATTTCCAGACGAGCCAATTGACTGAGAAAAGCGACGTTTATAGCTTTGGAGTGGTTCTAGCTGAGCTTCTGACAGGGAAGAAGCCTCTTTCGCCAACAAGGTACGAGGATGATAGAAACCTGGCCACATATTTCATTACCTCTATCAAAGAAAACAGATTGTTTCAGATTCTTGAGCCTCGTATCGTAATGGAAGGGAGTATGGGGCAGTTAGAAGCTATGGGTGATCTAGTGAGGAGATGTCTAAACTTAAAAGGGGAGGAAAGGCCAACAATGAAAGAAGTGGCAATGGAAGTTGAAGGGCTAAGAAGATATAATAAAAAGCAGGCCTTGTTTGGTCATGAGCTATCTGGATTGGCTGACATGTTTGAATTGAACACCAGTTCTGAGTTCAGTAATTTGAGCACACAATCCAATTCTTAGTTATTTCTTTGGAGTGGATTTGGCTGAAAAACACAATCTTTTTATACATGAATTCTATTTTAGCATTTGGATTTATATAAAAAAATTTAAGCTTGAAGAACTTGTAGTTTCTATATTGGATTAGTTAAAATCCACCTCAAACACATATATAGTTAAATCTGAACTTTTACCAGTAGATTAGGCCTAGAATGACATTGGCTTATACAGATGACATTATTCCTGAAGATATAAAGCTTACAGGATTCTGTTTTCATGGAGCTTTGAATTAAAAAACAAAAAAAAAAAAACAAAGCAACCGAAATACAGAAAGAGATAAGTGAAAAAAAGTAAGGAGTTATTGTGCTGAAATAATAACAAACTATTCTATACATACTGAATTTGTGTGTTAAATGTTAACAACAATTCGGACAATATGGAGAGTGCATTACTGGTGATGTCCAACAAAAACAAAATATATACCTTACTGTTAGAGTTAGAATAGTAGGGTTAATTCAATTTTTATCTTGTATGTAAGATATTTTTATTTTTTGATAATTAAATATTGTTTTTCAATCTTTTATGTTTTAATATTTTTCAATTTCAATCTTTTTTGTCAGAATTTTCAAAATCGTTCACATGGCTATCACAATTAAGCTGCCATGTTAGATTTTTCGGTTGCTATTTCAGAATTTCTGACATCCACATCAACAATTTTGAAATATGACATGACGGTCTAGTGAATGATTTTAAAATTTCTAACAAAAGAAGATTGAAATTGAAAAAAAATTAAAATATAAAGAATCAAAATTAGAAAGCAGATACCATGTTGTAAAAAAAATAAAAAATATCTTGCATACAAAATCAAAACTGAAATTATTTTTAAATAATACTCACAAAGAGAGTTAAAATTAAGAGAATTTCTAAGATATGATGTCTACTACCACGATTAAATATTAGTACTTGTATCTACGAACTGTTCAAAGTATTTTGTCAAAATTACATGATTATTATACATTGATAACATCATGCGAAACTACATTAATGTAGTCTGCACAAAGGATTTATTTGATAGTAGTAGGGAATCCAATTTACTAATGTGAACATGATCAAATCTTGTTAAATCTTTTATTACAAATGTCAAAATCGAATTCATTACTTGACGAACACTCTAGTTATAATTAACGAGTATAATATTTGAAAATGACAAGGCATATATGGTGAAAATAATACAAGTATAATATTTGAAAATGACAAGGCATATATGGTGAAAATAATATAGTAGAAATTCTATAAATTAATAATCGATTATTTAATAAATTCTTTAAAATAATATTTTGGTCGGTCCCGATTCGGGGATAGGATGTTAAATTAATAATTTGCTAAAATTATAAGAATACATTTTTGATAACTTTTATAGACGTCATATAAAATATAAATTAATAATTTATTATATACTACATATTATATGAATAAATTATGAAAGTTTCTTGAAAAATGACTCAATTATCTTTTATTTTTTGTTAAAATCAATTTCACCTTGAAGGGTTCTTTCAAATTGAACCCTTCATTTGATTTACGTACATGCATTGTACAATAATTAAGTGGAAATTTGAAAGATGTTTGTAAATTGAGTATTTTATTATAAATAAATAAAATATTAATTAATATATAAATTAATTAATTAATAATTCTTTTAATTAATAAATTTTGATCGACTATTAATTTATAGAATTTGTAATGTAGTTGAATTAGCTGTGGTCTACATCATAATCAGCCTACATCTTAATATTATAAATAATATATAAATCCTATTATATCGGTTGAAATTAATTCAAATGTGATATCCTATTTTCAGTGTGAATTTTTTTCGTAATTAAATAATCAATAGTCAAATAACCGGGAGTATTTTAATATATATGATATGAAGAATTAGATCATTAGTTACGACACGATTGATGTTCAACATTTTAGTTTACATTTGTGTAAAAATTTGTGTGCAACGGAATTCATATGAATTAGTTAACGTAGTTAGCACGGTAATTTAAATGGATTAATAAATATAGTCGATGGACCAATCAATTTTTATTAACTTTAGAAATACTTTTTTTTTAAAGCATTGCTTACTATTTTATTAAAACTGATTCTAAGTGTTACATTTTACTTGTACAAAAGCGGCAATTTATTATTTAAAAAATTAGTACCTCCAGATTTTATTTCTAACTTCAAAATAATTATTAGTTTTAACTTGGAAAATATTAATTGTGTTTCTGTCTTCTTTTATTTTCTTAAAGAACAGTTGATTCTATCTCTATTACTGTTGCGCAGTTGTAGCGTTTTCATTTATATAGCTTCATCTACATTCAATCTTTTGTCTTTTATTTTTTATTTTTGGTTGAGCGCGGTAGAAAAACACATTCTAGTTGATGCATCAAATACAAAGTGTAATTTCTATTGAAATTACAATTTATCCTTAAAGTAATTAAAATGTATCATTAAGGGTATATTTTGGACTGAACTAAAGATGACTTTGACAAGTTTGGATTTGAAATTTAGGTGGATTTTGATAATTTAGTGTAACACCCCATTTTCAGAAAAACGTGCATTTCATATTTTTATAAATAAATTTAAATTTTATTTTTAAATAACTTATTGTCAATAACCTTTTCGACAAGCTTTACAATTTATCAAGAAAAAATGAGCTAATGTTTCTTTAAGTTTAAAGATCTCGCAGGACAGCTACCCGAGGAGATCGAGTTCGATCGTAGTGCACTCGAAAGGGAGATAAGTTACACATAAAATAATTTTAGCAATTAATATAAAAAAAATGACTTATGTATTTAATTATAGTTAAGTAGATTTTTATTATATAATTTATGTGCAATAAAGTATGTGACTATTATGATGTGTTAAATTAAATATATTTTCAAACATACTTATATGGCTTATATGATATAGTAAGTTGAACATACCTACAACATAATTATGTGATCACAATATTATCAAGACTCTAATTTAAAGATGTATAAATTAATTTCAAGTCATGTCATCTTATTTATGTGTGACACCAATTTGATTAAATTTATATGAATTTAATATGATGTGAAATAAATTACACCAATAACAAATTAATTATCATAATCATGAATTCTTTTATGTCACATTAGATAAGTTAAGCTACAACTCTCAATGTCACTACATGATATCATATCTTAAGTTATATCATTATATAAATGATCTACATGTATGCAACATGTATTAATTTTTGATTTGTACTCTATATGCTATATATAAAAGGGAGAGACTCCACTTTTAAGCTTTTTATTTCTCATTTGACAAGATCTTCTCTCTCCCTCTCTAGCTATTTTGCTCCTCCTTCTCTCTACACTTTTGATCCTCTCAAAAACCTTCATTCCCATCTTCAACCAAGTTGTCATTTCAAGATTTAAGTGAAGAATTAATATCCTTCCAAGCCAAGATAGAAAATTAAGCTCAAATTAAGATATTCTTCCAAGCAAGTTTCAAAGAACACATAATTTGTGCAATCAAGAGGTAATTTTTGCAAATCCTCATCATTCTTCTTCCTTAGGAGCATGATTAAGTTCTAAATTTAAGTTGCATGTAAGATTCAAGTAAGATTTCCTACAAATGTGATAAATTTGTTGAATATCTTATTCTAAGTGGTTGATCTTCAAAAGTATGTCATTTTGAGTGTTGATTGAGCAAATAGATGTTAGATTAGGCTTTGCATGTTTGATTTCCTTACCTAAACACATTGCATGTATGATCCAAAGGTGATTTTCTACTAATGTGAAGAAAATGTTTAAAGTCTTATTTTATGTGGTTGATCTTTAAAATATGTCTCTTTTGGGGGTTGATTGTGTAATTGCATGTTGATTTAGTCTTTGCATGTTTGATTCTCTTATCTAAACTCATTGCATGTGTGATAAATTGAGTCAAGATGGTTTATTAAAGGTTAATGGAGTTATTAAAGTCGAATTTACATTTTAATTAAGAAAGTGGATGAGTTTAATCAAGTTAGTGAAAAATGTTAGTAATGACAATCCACTTTGTCGATTTTTATAAAATTTTATATTTAGAGTTTTTCAAAACTGTTTTAGTATGTTATGCTACATGAAGTTTTGAGTTTATGGTAAACAATTGGTAATTTTTGGAGTAATTTATGAATTATTATGATTTTTCAAAGATAGTCCAGTTTGAGTTGGAATTATGCAGTTTCAGACCATAGAAAAATAATTTTATAAATTCAGTCAATTATAATTTTTCAAAACTGTTTTATTATGTTATACCACATGAAAAAGTTTTGAGTTTATGGTTAAAGTTTGGTAATATTTGGAGTAGTTTATGAATTATTATGATTTTTCAAAGATAGTCTAGTTCAATTAAGTTGAAATTATCCAGATTCGAACCTTAGAAAAATAATTTTATAAATTCAGCCAATTTTAATTTTTCAAAACTGTTTTGCTATGTTATACTACATAAAATTTTGAGTTTATGGTTGAAATGTGGTAAATTTTTAAGTAGTGTACGAATTATAATGATTTTTCAAAATAAGTCCAGTTTCGAATTTAAGATTCTGCAGTTTTGGACCTTAGAAAATTAATTATATAAAATCTATCCATTATAAATTTTCAATTTTTTTTACCATGTTTGAGTACATGATGTTAAGAGTTTAAATTATAAATTTTAGAAGGTTTCAGTAAATATACAATTTACAGTGAATTTTATAACATTGATTTTAGAGCAACTTCGAACAATTTTTGATTATAGTAAATGATTTATTGAAGTTTTTGTGATATGAATTTATCGCTAATATTTTAACATGGATGACTGAGGGTGGTTATGTAAATGTATACTTAATTTCATGAATTTTGGATGATCATTTAAGTTATGAAAAATTGTTCTTGTAAAGAGTATCTTTTCTTCCTATATATATATTACTATCTTCAAAATTAAAATTTTATCTATGATTTAAGAATGCAATTTGACCATATTTTGAAACTGATATTATGTGATTAAATGTGTACTTATATGTGAAGTGTTAAATAATTTAAGTCTTTAGCATATGAATTAGAGTTTTATGAGTTAAGATGTAAAATAATTTTTATTCCCTTCAAGGTACAATTGATGCTTGTTTTAAAGTATGCTTTAAAAATTTCTACAAAATCTATAGTTATGTGTTTATGATATACAATATGTGACATGTATGATAAGCATGTTAGGTTAGATGATTATGATACGATTTAATGATATTATAATTAATTGAAGCACATCAACAAACACCGAATCATATGTTAAAAAAAAGTAATCGGTGAAGATGAATATATATGTATGTTTATGATATAAATGAGATGTGATTGGAAGACTAAAAGTTAATGAATGTGACGAGTGCAGTACGAGACAACCGGATACTTTAGTAGATATCCCCGCTTCAAGTCGAATCTCAAAAGTGGGTAACTTCTACTCTCTAACTACATGTTGTTAATTGAATTAGTAAGATATGTATGAAAATCTACGGATAGAAGCGTCGTAGCTATAACCGGTATGCAGCTTCCCTACTGGGCATCGATCTTAAAGGCGAAAGTACCTGGTCTACGATGCGAGATTTAGTGAGTGAGCAATCGCACTTTCCTCGATGGTCCAAGGGTGAGCGTACCCAAGGATAATGTTATGTTATGATCCAAGGGTCAGCGTACACAAGGATAATGTTATGTTATGGTCCAAGGGTCAACGTACCCAAGGATATTGTTGTAGTATGTGCTTAATAGTTTAATTGCTTCAATATATTAGAGAAGTACGGTTATCTCACTGAACTTCTTCTCCGAAGGAGTCTCATGATGTTATCTAAAATGTTTTTCAGGTCCAGCTTACGATGAAGCGGATGTGTAGCCGGCTGTACGGACTTCTTCACAGAAGCTTATGTTTTAATTTATTTTAATCTGTATGAATTTTGATATTACATAAAGTTTTTGAAAACTTCTATGTTGAATTAACCATTCAAGTAAAATTTTCATATGTTTTAAATATGTCATGATTTGATTTACAAATGTGGGTAGAACACGAGTTAGTTTCTTGCATTTTAAACTTTTCAATTTAAATTAGAAAGAAAAAAAATATATACTCGTGTTTTTAGTAAAATCTTCCGTTGAATTTCTCTATGAAAATGATTTTAAATTATTATTATATATTTTTACAAATATTTTAAGTATATAATGTCAAGATAGCACCTTAATCCTCTTAAATTGGGTTGGGTGCTACATTTAGATTTTGAAAATCTTTGTTTGCAATGAGTTTTTATAGGATATGATTTGAAATAACTTTATCGAAATTTATGATACTTTTATTGAAATTTGTAGAAAAAATGGAAAAAATATATTTTTTTATTGAAAATTATAAAAAAAGTAGTACCAAGTCCAGTCCTAACATAACCTAAAAATTTGTCTTAAAATATAGTGTTGGGCGTTTACTCTATGCCAAAAAGAAATTACAATAATGATTAAATAATCTTATCCAAATTACAATAGCCACCTTAAATAATAATTGTCAATACTTCAATAAGATAACTCAAATTCAAACATCCATATTTTTATAATACTGAGAGATATTATAATTAATAAAAAATATATTATATGTTACATATAAACTTTCCTGGTAATTTCATGAAGCCAGGAAGTTAACTAATTAATGTATTTCTTGCAATATTTAACTCCATTATCGACAACTGTGTCCTCTATAAATTTAGTGCTGGCTATATTATGTTTTGCAAATATTTTAAAAACAGGCCCTGAGCCCTGTTAACTTCCTGAAAACCTGGAAAAATGAAGCAGCTTCAATATTCTACAATCCTGGTTTTCTTACTTCTTTCATTAGCACTAGCTCAAACCCCCCCTCCTCGCAACTCCGCCACCACCACCATCTCCGCCGCACAAAAATCCTTCACGGAAGCTGCTACCACCGGAAAACCAGGCTGCCGAACAAAGTGTGGAAACTTAACAGTTCCATACCCGTTTGGAATCGGGATGGACTCCGGGTGCTCGATTAACCCCTCATTCGACGTAACCTGTGACGACTCGAAGCTCTTCATCCCGACAGGAAACCTGGAGATCGTGGAAATATCAGGTGATCATGTTGGAATCAAGAACCAGGGTACTGCCAAATGCTACTCAGCGTCCGGCAACATCACCCGACAGGACAACATGACCATTGACCTGACCTCCACTCCCTACAGCTTATCAGATTCCAACATGTTCACAGTGGTCGGCTGCGATGACGTGGCTGCTGTCTTTGCTGGCAGCAATATCAGCACCGGCTGTAGTGTGTTTTGTTCCGAGAAATTTAGTATAATCGACGGGTCCTGTAAAGGAATAGGGTGCTGCCAGACACAAATACCAAAGGGGCAAAAGACTTTCCTAGTTTTCCTTACTAGTGCTTTCAATCACACAAAGGTCCATGGTTTTAATCCTTGTGGCTATGCATTTGTTGGAGATGAGGCTAGATTTGATCAGATCCGTAGTTCCGATTTACAGGACCCAGATTTTCAGAATCGAACGACGGAGAATGTTCCGGTGGTGCTGGATTGGGCGATCGGAAATGGAAGCTGTGGCGGGGCCAAGAAATCAGGGGATTATAGTTGCAGAGAATATAGTGAGTGTGTTGATTCAAATACAGGGCTTGGTGGATATAGATGTAGTTGCGTTGACGGGTTTGAAGGCAATCCGTATCTAAGTCCAGGCTGCAAAGGTTTGCTTTAGTTTGTAACAGCGTGGTTGCTTTATACACATAAGGAAATTGGATAAGACTTAATTTGGTTGAGTTCTTGACAGATATTGATGAATGCAAGGGAAATCCATGTGCAGAACATGGAATTTGCAGAAATACCCTTGGCAGTTATAGCTGCTCTTGTGAAGATGGCTACGTTGGTGATGGCAGAATAGATGGTCGTGGTTGCATTGCTCTGAAATCTCAATTCCCTGTTATAAAGTTCTCTGTTGGTAATAAATATCTTCTTCTTGTGATCAAGTTCTATGTGATTTTTCAAATTCTCCATTCATGAAATCTTCTATTGATGATGGATTAATTGTTCTAAGACATTTCGAAAATTATTGAAATGTTTTGAGTTAGTGACGGTGCTATCATAATGTGATAAAATTAATTAATTTTCTTCCTAACTTTATTAACTAATAGTTAGGGTAGGTTGGAATCGATCCCACGAAAAATGTAGAATTAACTATATCACCTGTGTCCAATTCAATAAAATCATAAATGATGGGGGTTTTCAAATTAATAAACTATCACTAAATTAACTAAATAACCTAAGAAACAATTAAATAGCAAGAAATTGATAGATCGGATCTTCTCTTAAAATTAGTTCAATTAGGATAAAATCGCTAATTAACCCTATTCAATTGAATAACCTAGAATAAACTCACTTGAATGCATCAATCATCAAGACGATAGGATGAATTAGACCTCAAATACATAAATTCGATTTGGTAACCCTAGGATTATGTCACCCACGACCTCTAATTTACTATTAATGAAAAATAAACCTCACAACAATTAGGATTCATGATTTAAGATTTTAGCAGTCAATTATTAATACTTAACTTAGGTGATCAGTCTAAATCAAACAATATTAATTGAAAATGATATTCATAGATAACATAATCAATTCTAATCAAATATTGAGAGAAAGTTATGGGATTAATCAGAAAATAAAAGATAAATGGGTTCAAATATCCCTACTAACTGGAATTACGGACTTAGCCTAGCATTCTCAAAATCGAAATAATAAAAGCAATTGGAAAATTCATGGAACTAATCTAAAATAATAAAATCTCTGTCGTGTGAATAGTGATGTGAATAGTGATGTGAATAGTGTTCTGTAGTGGAAGATGATGTTCTCCAATTGTGTGATCTAGAGGTTTTAAGTAGCCATCGGATATCTTTTTGGTATATCTTTTCCCCTTTTCCTTAAGAAATGGACTTCTTCTCCTTCTAAACTTAGAGTTGTCTTTCTTTATTCAAATTTTTTCTCCTTTCTTTATCTAAATCTTTTCTCCTAATCCAAATCTTTGATATCTTTATCTTGAAAGTTCTCCAAAATACCTAAATAGACAAAAAAATAATATATCAAGTATTTGGAGACATAAAACACATATATATAGGAAATCGATACATTTAATCTAATAAAAGATTATAAAATCTCACATTAATCAACAATAAAATGCATCAATTAAAACATTGAGACATGTTATTTGGTGTTCCAGGTTTCAGTGTAGGCTTGCTTTCCTTGTTTATGGGTATCACATGGCTATATTTTGGCATCAAGAGAAGGAAGCTTGCAAAAATGAGAGAACACTTCTTCCTACGAAATGGAGGGCTCCTTCTAGAGCAGCAAACTTGTTTCATTAATGAAAATGGATCAGAATCTATCAAGATCTTCTCTGCTGAAGAGCTCGACAAGGCCACCAATAAGTATGCTGAAGATCGTATTCTTGGAAGTGGTGGCTATGGCACTGTCTACAAAGGAGTTTTACCTGATCAACGTGTTGTAGCCATTAAAAAGTCGAGAATAATGGATCAGAGCCAGATCGAACAGTTCATCAATGAGGTCATCATTCTTACACAGGTTAACCATAGAAACGTTGTCAAGCTCTTAGGTTGTTGTCTGGAGAGTGAAGTACCACTACTCGTTTACGAGTTCATCTCAAATGGAACACTCTATCACCATATCCATAACAGCAGTGAAGCTAGCCGGTTCTCTTGGAATGATAGATTGAGAATTGCAGCAGAATCTGCAGGTGCACTTGCCTATCTTTTCTCTGCAGCTTCAATGCCTGTCATCCATAGAGATGTCAAGTCGAGCAATATACTTTTAGACAATTCATATACTGCAAAAATATCGGATTTTGGAGCATCAAGGTTAGTCAAATTGGACCAAACTCAAGTGACAACACTTGTACAAGGGACCTTAGGATATTTGGACCCAGAGTATTTCCAGACGAGCAAATTGACTGAGAAAAGCGATGTTTATAGCTTTGGAGTGGTTCTAGCTGAGCTTATGACAGGGAAGAAGCCTCTTTTGCCTACAAAGTTCGAGGAAGATAGAAACCTGGCCACATACTTTATCACGTCTATCAAAGAAAACAAATTGTTTGAAATTCTTGAGCCTCATATCATAACGGAAGGCAGTACAGGGCAATTAGAAGCAATGGGTGATCTTGTGAAGAGATGTCTAAACTTGAAAGGGGAGGAAAGGCCAACAATGAAAGAAGTAGAAATGAAAATTGAAGGGCTAAGAAGATAAAATAAAAAGCAGGCCTTGTTTGGTCATGAGCTATCTGGATTGGCAGACATGTTTGAATTGAACACCAGTTCTGAGTTTCATATTCTGAAACATAGTTTGAGCACACAATCCAAATCCTAGTTATTTCTTTGGTGTGGATGAGGATGAAAAACACACTCTTTTTTTGTTGTGATGACTTGTAGCTGAAGTTCTTGTTTTTTTTTTTTTTTTTTTTCTTGTTTGTTGTGTGTATGCATATTGGATCTAGCCATTTATATGCCATCTAGACAGTGATTTATAATTTTCAATTCTTGAAACTCCTTGTAGATCAGTGAAGTATATATAGTGTTTGAAAGGTGTGCACTTTAGTTCATGAATGTATGTGGGAGATTGTGTTCATCTTAGTGGTTGATCGATGCCTCATTGTTGCTGTCGTTGTACTCGTTTTTCTTGATTGAATAATTCTCATCTCATCCCTTTCGCAAAATTGATCATTTAGATCGAACCACATAAGTCTTGTGTTCTTGGTGTTGTTTAGTTATGTGATTTTGTGTGATTCAAGTTTGTTGTTTTATTTTTTAGGTATGAGTGATTTCCTTCTTGTATCTTCCAATTTGACATTTGTACATGGGATTCTATTTTAGTTCTTCAATTTATATAAAAAAAAAATTAAAAAATTAAGACTTGAAGAACTTGAAGTTTCTACATCGGTTTTTCTTGTCCTACATGACAACTTTTACAAAGAAAAAACTACATAATCAAAGTTGCTGGATAAAAACTCACCATCTTTTAAATTTATTATTATTATTATTATTATTATTATTATTATTATTATTATTATTATTATTATTATTATTATTATTATTATTATTATTATTATTATTATTATAAGTCTCCTAAGATGCGCGAGTTTAATTTTTATAAAATTATAATGTTAGAGTTTTTGAATATTGCCATGATATTATTTGAAAAATAAATAATTTATGCATTTAAATATACATGAAAAAAAGCTATATGTGATTTATCAAAATATGAAAGAAAAAAAATCTTATAATACACGATTTATTATACAATAATAAGAAAAATATACTCAAAAGTTGTATACTTTAATAACAACGACAATAATAATAATAATAATAATAATAATAATAATTAATTATTATTATTATTATTATTATTATTATTATTTTGTCGTTGTCTGTCCTAATTTACCATTTACAATTTCTTCACTTTCTATCAAATTCAATAACAATAAACTATCAAAAAAGTTAAAAAAGAGAAAATAAACAAAATTAAGTGTTCGAAGTAGGTAACTTATAAAAATATCTAAAATAAAATTCAACACATGAATCCATAAATCAAATAATAAAAGTAATTTAGAAAAAAGAATTATTGAGAGTCCTACAAATAAAGACTATTGTTCAAAAAATTTGTGTCCTATAGAAAATAGCATAAATCATTAACACAGAATTTTTTTTTGAAACGGTGAAATAAAAATTGAAAAAGAAAATTAATTTGAATTTGCTCAATCCTTCAATTACCATAATCTTCTTGGATCCATACTTTAAACCTTCAATTCCAACCATTAATTTCCAACTATTCATCCAATAAAATATATTTGTATACGTATAAAAAAGATTGTATATTTCAGTATATTAAGTATACATTGTTTAATTGGTAAAATTATGATATTAAATTGATGTTAATTAGGAATACTAATTAAAATAACAATCAAAATCAAAAAAGTTTAATAAACACTAGGCATAAAGCCTCGTTTCATGATTATTTTCTTCTGTTAATATATTATTCAATTGTTAAAAGAAAAAACTTGAAAGTTAAACTCTTGACATTTGTCGTATCATAGAAAATTAACTTATATCTGAATCATGTTGTCCTATATTTTAAAGTAAATAAGCCACGATCAAACTGGAGACAACACAAAAAACTTTTCACTGAGTAGTGTTTTACACATTTTCAATTGAGGCCCTCTCATGAAATCTTGTAAGGTGGTTCCCTATGAAAAAACTATAAATATCAGTGAAAAAAATAGGGGAAATGATCCGTTGATATTTTATGTTAAACAAATAAAAAAAATCTTAATTGTTTTTCATCTTTGAAAATCCATGAATGTTGGTATTTCAATAAAAATGAACACCATAATTAATTAATTTCTTTTCTAACCTTGCTAACTAGTAGTTAGGGTAAGTCGGAGTCGATCCCACGGAACAAGAAACTGAAAAGGTGGGGGGTTTCATGATTGAGAACACTAACTAAACTAATAACCTAAAAAACAATTAAATAACAAGAAGCCGATAGATGAAAATATTTCAGTTAACAGTTCAGTTTTCCCCCAATTTCAATTATGCTTTAATCAACGTCTCTCAAATTATCATGGAATTATCACCCCTCCGTTAAACCGGTTAAATTAGGATAAGATCATTAATTAACCCTATTTAATTGAATAACCCATAACAAGCTCTCTAGATTTAATTCATTAAATGCATTAATTACCAAGACGATAGGGTGAACTAAACTCCGAATACACAAGCTCGATTCGATAATTTAGAATTATGTTACCCTAAAGATGTACGACCTCTAGTTTACCACTTATGAAAATTAAATCACAACAATTAGGATTTATGATTTAAAATTCTAGCAATCAATTATCAACACTAACCTAGGTGATCAGTCTAAATCAAGTATCAAATAATCGAAAATGATATACACAGATAACATAATCAATTCCAATCAATTATCGAGAAGGGGAAACAGAATTAATTAAAACATAAAAGAAATATAAGTTCGAACATCCCTACTAACCGAAATCACGAATTAACCGAGCATTCTTGAAATCGAATCCACAAAGACAATTGAAAACTTCATCATAAAACTAATCTAAAAGAAAAGTAAAAAAATATATATTTCTCTCTACCGTCTAAAAGAAAAGTAAAAAAATATATTTTTCTCTCTACCGTCTAACTGCGTGAGTCACTTTTCTTGGCTGCCTCCCATCAATAATCCTTTTGACTTGAGGAAAAAGAAACTATATATATCTTTGCTGGAAAGAGTGGCGTGCCCTTGGCTTCTTAAAGATGGAAAATGGGCTTCAAGCCCAAACTTTCTTGACCCAATTCTTTCTTATTTTTTCAATAAATGTTCAACTTTCTTGACCCAATTCTTTCTTATTTTTTCAATAAATGTTCAATTTCAATTGTAGCTTCAAAAATACCTAAATAATCCAAAAAATAAATTATGAAGCACTTTCAGTTTAAAATGTAAAAAAATGGTGCATTCAATCATATCAAAAAGTATAAAATCTCAAATTAATTCACAATAATATGCACAAATTTTCTACCTATCACCATATGATCTAATTGATTTGATTTGCGTAATAATCTATCTATTAAAAAAAAAACAATGAGCCCTATTTAAAATCTTAAAAGTTCACCTCAATGATTTGATTTGATTTGATTTTGAATTTGGTTTGGGAAATGATAGTCTGATAAGATTAGGAGTAGAATGACATTGGCTTACACAAAGAACATTGCTTAAGATATAAATTAAGCTAACAGGGCTTCTGTTTTGATGGAGACATAAACTTGCTTTGAATCAAAAGAAAAACCAGAAATACAGTAAGACAGTTACACACAAACTGCAATGAAGCTGTGAATAAGTTCTGATGAAAGAATTACAAACACAATACAGAGAACAAAAATGACAGAGTTAATTGAAGACACCCACATCATCATCATTCGTCCTGGTTCAACGAGGCCGATTCATAGGATGAACCTGGCTACTGTCCAAACTAAACCCTGAACTCAATGGAGCATATAGATCAGACTGCTCATTCATCAATGCCACACTTTCCTCTTCAACTGCTTGTTCAGTCCAAGGATGTCTACTCAGTTTCCTCAAACCTTCAAGCTCCATCACCACCTCCTTCATCGTCGGCCTCTCCTCTCCGTTCATCTTCAAGCACCTCTTCACCAGCTCACCAATTGTCTGGATTTGGTTTATACTTCCTTCTCTAAGCACACGAGGATCAAGAATTTGAAACAAACGATCCTCCTTCAATGCCATGACGAAGAGAGTAGTTAGGCTCTTGTCTTCATCGTTCTTCGTGTTGGGAAGAGGCTTCCTACCTGTCATCAGCTCAGCCAGGACGACCCCAAAGCTATAGACGTCGCTCTTTTCTGTTAACTGGCTAGTGTGGAAGTACTCTGGGTCCAAGTAGCCCAGTGTCCCCTGGACTAAAGTGGACACCATTGTTTGATCAATGGGGACCAATCTTGATGCCCCGAAATCTGAAATCTTGGCAGTGTAGTATTCGTCTAATAGTATGTTTGGTGACTTAACGTCTCTGTGGATGATAGGCATGGCAGCTGCTGAGTGGAGATAGGACAAAGCACCAGCTGCTTCTATGGCGATTCTTAGACGATTGTCCCAAGAGAACCATGGCATTCCAATGCTGTTATGAATGTGGTGAAAGAGGGTTCCGTTTGAGACGTATTCGTAGACGAGTAAAGGGACTTCGGTTTCCAGACAACAGCCCAGGATTTTGACAACATTGCGGTGGTTGACTTGGGTCAAGATGATCACCTCATTGATGAACTGCTCTATTTGGGATTCGTCCATTATTCTTGACTTTTTAATTGCAACAACTTGTTGGTCGTGGAGGATGCCTTTGTAGACTGTACCGTACCCACCCTTGCCAAGTATTCGTTCTTCTGCATAGTTGTTGGTGGCCTTTTCGAGCTCTTCAGCTGTGAAAATCTTGGTTGATTTCACACTACTTTCGTTCGAGGAAATTTGCTGCTTCAAAAGATGGCCACCATTTTTGTTGAAGTACTTTTCTCTTTGTTTTATGAGCTTTCTTTTTCTTACACCATAGAAGAGTACAATCAGGCCTATTACTAAGGTTAAGAAGCCAAAGCTAATACCTGCAAATTTTATCCATTTTCATTAGTACAAAATGAACCCAAGTTAAAGAACTCTTCGAGAAGGCTAATCATATCAAGAAAAGCAAACATACCTAATGAAAACTTGGCAACTGGAAATGCAGAGTTCTTAGCAATGCAACCTTTCCCATTTTTCGCCCCGTCTCCAGAATATCCCTTCTTGCAAGTACATCTGAAACCCCCTGGAATATTTGTACAAATCCCATTTTCATCACACGGATTCTTTCCACATTCATTGATATCTGCAAGAGAAAAACACATTAACAAGAAAAACACATTCTAAATTCCAACTCTTCAAAGATCCGCAAAAAAACTAAGTACCTGTGCACCCTGGACTAATATATGGATTCCCCTCATACCCTTTCAAGCAGCTACACCGATACCCTTTTAAACCAGTATCAGAATCAACACAGAAGCTATTTCCAAGACAAGCAAAGCCACTGGTTTTCTCAGCTTCACTACAAGTTTGATTACCAATAGCCCAATCAAGAACCACAGGCACAGTCTCAGTAGTCCTGTTTAGAAAGTTCGTATCGTTGAAGTCAGATACACTGAATGTAAACCTCTCAGGATCTCCAAGAAAACCATATCCACAAGCATCAAAAGTGTATATGTTTACATGGTCATCAAGAGAGTCAAGGCTGGAGTTAAAGCTCCTAAACCCTTTAGGTATAGCAGTTTGTGCACATCCAATCCCAGAACACTGGCCTTCAATCAAATCATCCCTACTTTTGCACACTGAAACAGCCCCACCAATGAAGTTCCGCCCCAACTTGCCCCTCATCAGTATGAAATCATCACATCCAACTACGATCAACTTGTTTGCATCGGAGAAGGAGAAAGGGGTCGACGAAAGATTGATCAGTGCTTGGTTTCTGAAAGTTAGATTGCCTAAGCTGTTGTAGCAGTTTGCAGCCACCCTGTTCTTGATCAGTACTCTGTCATCTGAGATATCTGTGATCTCCGTGTTGACATTCGGGCTAAAGGGCCTCGGAGGGTTGAAGGAAGTGTTGCAGATGATGTCGAACGAGGGGTCCAATGAGCAACGTGATCCGAGGCCAATGCCGAAGGGATATGGCACTGTTAAGTTGCCACATTTGGTGGGGCAATTGGGCTTTGCAATGGTTGAAGCTTCAGTGATGAGCTTGCTGCTTGTGGTGGCTAATGACAATGGCAGAAGCCATAGGAAGAGGAGAGAGAGGGATAGAGTTGAAGGCATGTTTAGTGGAATGTCAACTGAGAAGAGATCATTTGCAAAGATGTGGTTTTTGTTCATTGATCTGTATATAAGCTTAAAGTCAGTGATTGGGGTTTGTTATTAAGTGTTGACTTCTTTTTTTATTGATTTATTTGTGTGTTATTTAGCCGTCGTATTTTATTTTATTTTTCTGTGAATAAATACATCAGAATTTCAAGAAAATGGTGTCTTAGTGGGTATTTTCCATTTAAAAAGAACAAGTTGACCATGTGGTTTTTTCTCAAATTCTTGTTACTCCTTTGTCCATGATTCGGGTGGTTGAAATGAAATCAAATATTCGATATTTGACTCGAAATTGATCGCTTATTGCTTTTTGAGTTAAATTTGATAAACAGAAAAAATCGATTATTGAAAAAGAAATCAAGAAAACTCCAAATATGTTTGAATTATTGTGTTGTTTTAGTTGATTTTGTGTATGCTACTATTCTCAAATAGAAAACAATGTAGGCTTGACTTTAAGGAGGTGAAAGAAACAGGCGTTGAGCATGCATGAATGCATAATGTCAAAACCTTAAAATTTAACATATGAAGTTGTGAAATTATGATTCATTTCTCTGTATTTTTTTTTTTCAAAAGTGCACAGTAGCTTTCTTGGTCTGATTATGTGAAGTTTTGGTAAGTTTTTCACTAAAAAGGGCTTACTAATTATTATTTTGCTATCATAATTGATTTTATGTATATTTGATGTGCATTGTATAAACCTTGTTTTAATATAAAACTTATTTAACGATAACATTTAATGGATGTCACAATTAAATGGCTAACAAATTATAATAATAAAATATTATAAATTTGGATGAATGTCATGTGACCAATATCATAACCTTCCATTTCCATTCTCTTTTGATCCACAAGTGATACATGTCACCATTTCATTGGTCAGATAGATTTTTTTAATATAATTTAAAATGTTGATATTGAAAATAAATTTTTTTTTAAATTAAAATTTTTATCAAAATTCATAAAAAAAATTTCAAAAATTTTAGTATTAATAATTAAATATATAATTTGTATCTTTTATATTTTTAATTTAGTATGCATCTACTTGTAACTTGATTTTTTTCGATTTCGTATTCTAATTATTGTAATTTTGATTTAGTTATTGTGTTTGTGTTTTATTTTACGTGTATGGTAAAATAATTTTCTTATTATAATTACGGAATTAATATATCAAATATTTTTTTTCATTTATTTTTCACGTTTTTTTAAATATAATAAAAAACTCACAAAATAATATACAATTATTAAATAATGAGAAAAAAAGTATTGGATTGGATTGGATTGAGTTGGTGTCATTAATAAAATATAAAAAAATTGAAATTTAGTTGAGTTATAGATTATATAAATAAAAGATGAAAAAATGAATATTTTATTTATGGATTAGGTTGATGAATGTTATTGATAAACATAGTCTAATAATCTGTAAAACACACAAAAGAAATAAACTACACTAGACAAGTCTCAATATGAGGGATTTGATTCAAAAATGTTCTTACTGGGGTTTGAACTTTTTATGTATTTATCAACAATAATAATGAATATAAGTTTTTTTTAGATAAAAGATAGTTTATATTAAATTAGGGTCAACCATTGCAATCACAACCAATCAACTCATCTAGAAAATTAAGTTGATCTAACCAAACAAACGGAATCGGGTACAAAAGATAATTCATTGCCAACTTATGGTGCCACGCCTCATTTTCATAAAGGGTAAAAACGCGAACAATATTTTTTTTTTTAAAACAGAGTATAAACGCAGCTCGGTCATAGGGCGTCCAGCAAAAACCTAAGTAGATGAACATTTAAAACAAACAAGGTCTAGAGATTGTTTGATAAAAGTATTTCAGGTCTACATCAACTCAGCGAAATAAAACGATCATGATTGTATCAAAATGCACAGCTTTTGTTCCGGACATATCCAGGGTTTCAGAAACGCAGAATATTCATATACATGGCTATATTTATATACATATGCAAAAATAACAACATTTCTGTTCACCTTTCCTTGCCATTAGAGCTTTCTGTAAAATAAAATATAGAAGGGGTAAATGTCAAAGAACACTTAGTGAGGGGGTAATAATTATAATAATAAAATACACATACTATAGTTTGCATATTATTCATAAAATACACGTTGTAAACTCCCGAAGAGCCCCAATGGCAAACTATGGATAAGATTCCGAAGAATATCTATCAGGACCCCAAGCCGACCCGAGTTTGGGCTGTTACACCCCTATAGTGTTGGGAATTCCAAAGAATATCCCCTGTAGATGGGTTCCCAAAAAGGAATACCCTACTTGGCGTGAAGGCGCATGCGCAAGTAATTTCACATAATGGTTCCACATAATCACATAGTACACATTGGGCACGTTCACGTTGGCCACATAATTCACATAACACATAAGTACAGAAAAACCTTTCTTAGCGGGTATTATCCCGACTTTCATCATTGAAACCATTTTCATTGAGATACTTGAAATCAATAGCCTCCAAAATCATATGCTTTATTCGAAAGTAGCTCAGGTAATAGTAAGAATTTAAGTAAAAATATCATCACATAATTACTGAATTTAAATCACGTAGTCACATAATTTTCATGAAATTGTATGATTTTTAAACCAGAAAAGGGTTTTTACCCCCACCTTGGACTTATCACCGAATCCTGCCCAAAAGCTTTCGATAACCGACTTAATTTGGTTTCCCGCGTGAACTCCCTACAGAGAGTAGAAACGGACTTATTATCTGATTTAAAATAGCTTAAGACTAATAAAATCTATAAAGGAATAAATCCTGGAGAAAATCGATAGACGGGGTTCTTAATTTAGGGTTTCTGAAAATCAGGATTTTTTTCTCGCTTAAAGGGTTCATTTGTCTTGTTGTATATCATTTTATAATGTCTAGGACTCAAAATATCGAAATTATTAGATTCTGGGGTCATAATATAATCGTTCGGTCAATTAATCCAAGTCTGAGGGTGATTCCGTAATTTATGCAAGGTTTAAGGTCTATTTGTAACTCCTAGAAATTTTAAGGACTGTTCTGCAATTTTCCTAAGGTTCTGGGGATCAAACTGTTAAGGCTCTTGAGTTCAGGACCTAATCTGGAAGTCTTTATTAGTTCAGGGACTGCTTGGTGAAAACCTAAAAGTACAGGGACTAAAATGTTATATCTCTTAAATCCAAGGATTTGCAACTAAACCCCCAGACTTACTAAATTTCTGATTGCACCCTAGCCCAAAACAGCCCCTCCCCTGCCTCCCCGTCACCGCCGCGGCCCTGGTGCCGGCCCACCGCCGCTCGCCGCCACCTCTGCCGGCGATAGAGTCGCCGGCAACACCACCATTCCCACCAACATACTCAAAACATATACACACATATACAAACACCCAAATACATATATATTCCATTCTTTTCCAGCTTCGCCGCCGCCGCAGCGGCGGCTCTCCTTCCTCAGCCCGCCGGCGCAACCGGCGCCGGCTTCTCCTCAAAATCGAACCAAAACCCAACCAATCACCAGCACACAATTTACATACATATAGACATACACACAGTTTCATACATATATATATATATATATCCACCAGTTTCGCCGCCGCTAGCTGCGGCGACCTTTACCCATCCTCGCCGGCGCTGCGAGCGCCGGCCACCACACCTCCCACACGCATCGCCGGCGCGACCGAGCGCCGGCTTAAACGACGAACTCGCGGCGGCAGAGCAGCAGAGCAACGACGAGAGGGAGAGAGACTGAAAGAAGAAAAGAAAAGCGGGCTGCCGCTTCTAAACAAAATCGAACCCTAATCTACGACGGGCTTGACCAGAATTTCACCATGAATGGAAGAATTACCGGGAGCAAGGTTCGCTGATGGTGATTGGAAGTGGCGGTGGCTGTAGCTTAGGAGAGGAGAAAGATGGAGATGAAATCTTTTTTTTTCTTTCCTATTTTCCTTACCATTTGCTTTCTTAATTAATTCCTTCCTTTTGTCAAATGAGTAGTGTTTTTGTACACCAGGTGCATGGGTCATAATCCATGCAACCGGGTCGGGTCGGGTCTGGTTTAACCCGGATCCGCGCCCTTTTTTTTTTTTTTTTTTAAATTTATGTCATAACCTTTATGTTGTAATAATATAACCTTTATGTTGTAATAATGTAACATTTATGTACAGATTTCATAACCTTTCCACTGAATGACTTATACTTTTTTCACTATAAAAATTCATGCAATATAACCCAAAACCTTTATGTTGTAATAATATAACCTTTATGTTGTAATGGTATAACCTTTATGTACAGATTTCATAACCTTTTCAATAAATAACTTGTAGTTTTTTCACTATAAAAATTCAATATAGCTGAAACCTTTATGTTGTAATGATATAACCTTTATACTGTAATACTATAATCTTTATGTACAAATTTCATAACCTTTTCAGTGAATAACTTATACTTTTTTCACTACTCAGCACTGCAAAAGGTTATGTGCATATAACTAAAAGGTTAAGTTCGCTAAACTAATGTCAATATACAGCAGAACTAGAATTTGAATTAGGGTTTGGGCTAGGGTTTGGGCGCGTGGGGGCGCGTGAGGCGCGCGTGGGGCGCGTGAAATGCACTTTTTGACGGGTTAACCCGGTTGCACGGATCTAGGATCCGTGCACCTGGTGTATAGAAACAATTGTGTTGTCAAAATTTGCCAAGTGTGCCACAAAGGAGAAAAACTTGCCAAGTGTACTTTTTTATTAAGCAGGAGGTGGTATCATACGGATCTTCTAATTTAATTAGCAAGCATTAATTAAGAACTGATTAAAACTAAAATTTAAGTTTGTTTTTGTAAAAATTTTCGGATACTACATATGGGCTGCGTCATTTGCTAATCTAGATATAAAATTGATCTGGAAAAAAAAGATTCTTACAAAAAAATATAATAATACTCTCGAATTCCTTAATATGTAACGTATGTATGTACTATAAATTATGAAATTAGTAAAACATAAATTAAGATACCAAGAAAATATAAGGTACCATATATAGGAAGATGTAACAGAAGATATCTATACAATATTAATAGTAGGACAGTTAATAATTATAGAAATGTCATTTTTCTGTCAATTTTTTTATTTATTGATTATTATGTTAGTTTCCAAAAATAATGATTACATATAATTAAAAAGATATTTTTTATTTCATCAAATGCTAACTTTTGAAATTCCAAGACATCATCTTTTTAATATCTAATGAAATTTTGATTTTGATAAAATTATTTTAATAAACTAAATGTGAGTTTATGATTTTTGAATTTGGCTTTCTACTTCTTCTTCAATATATAAGCAAAACTCATTTCTAAAAGTTCAAAATTTGAGAAACCAAAAATTATAATACAATTTTAAACAATTTCTCTAATTTTACAAGAGCAAAGAATTGAATACTATTTTAAAGAATTTTTTTTTCATATTTCAAAATCATGAAGAAAAAGATGAAAAAATTCCAAATTTCAAAATCTTGAAGAAAAAGATATCAAATACATTTGCAAGTTCAAAAAGTAAAAATAAAAAAAATAAAAAAAAAATCCAGCAAAAAAGCTGAATATTTATGCAAAAAATCAAAAACTACTTTGAAATATCTAAAAATTTAAAAGAAATTTAATAATAAATTAATAATAAAATGATTTTAGAAGTTTGAGAAAAAAAATTCATAAATACAAAAGTGGATTAAAAATGACAAGAATATTTGGAATATACCTATTATAAATATCTCAAAAATACTTATAAAAATAAAGTTATAAGATTAACCATGAAATAAATTTTAAATTAATTTTTATATATTGAAACATGAACTTTTAAAAAATATAAATATCAACAAATAAGATTTTCAAATTGTTTAATAATAATAATGATAGTATTAATAGGTTTTTTGTTTTTTTTTTTTAAAAATAAATAGAAAGATTCAAGTAATCTTATAATTTTTTTTGTTTGTTTGGATGCAATAGAAAATTGTTAAAAAATTCGAAGTTTGTTTATATATTATTTTAAACTTTATTTAAAAATATAAAAATAAATTGAATTAACTATAAATTTAAATAGTAGTTCAAATCTGAAATAATTATAATTATAAAATATTTTATATCTTCAAGATGCTTATAATTACTTATATTTATTATTAAATAGATAATATATACCATATTATATGATAAAATGTGCAATGCACAGATACACTACTAGTTGTATTAATATCGGAAAATGCATACGCTTGACTTGAATGATTATTAATGTAATGGAAATGGAATTCGACGTTGTCCATTGGTTGACCTTAAACAAACCGCGTTTTAAAATGCGAAGTCCAAAATCACAAAACAAATTCTAATTGGCAACAGCTCAGCTTCTTACTATTTTCCAAGTTTTGACCCATTCTCTAGCCGCCTAATGTGCTCCAAGAGTCTTTGCATCATTATTAAATAAATGATAGATATTCATATAACGCGCATGAAACCCACTAGAGATATAAGATATAATACAAAAGTTTAATTTTTAAGTTTTAATGTAAAACCTTAGATGATTCAAATAAACAAACAAATATATATATATAATATGTAACATCCCAAAATAAAATTCAAATACATAAAATATAACGAGAATTTTCTACGTTGAAATGAGATTTAAACAATAATAATTATTATTATCATATTAATTAAAACGAAAAATAAATAAAAATAAAGTTTATTTATATATATAGTAAATATATACACACGCACACAACCTATATATATATATAAGTAAAATAGATCTTTAATATATATATATATATATAATATGTTAGAAGCTATCAACAATTATAATTATAATAATATAATAATATTAATCAAGAAGGAAAAGAAACGAAGGCGGTGGTGGATGGATAAACAGTTACTCTTCCATCATTTGCAGAATTCTTTCTTCTCTTTTCCTTATAAACATTTCTCTTTTCCTTATAAACATTCCTGCCTCTGTCGTTGCCGCTACCGTCCATATCTTCCCATCGACATTTGTCTGATAAAATAATCGGACCCGTTCATGTGTAGTACTCATCGAGCTCATCTGTAGTACCCCAATCCAACTTAGAAGGATTAAGGTATCATCATGACTTTATGTGCTCAAAAGATTTATAAAAATATATAATAATAATTTAAAATCATTTTTATAAAGAAATTCAGCGGAAGACTTTACTAAAAAACATGAGTATATTTTTTTTTTCTTTCTACTTTAAATCGAAAAGCTTAGCATACAAAAAACTAACTCGTGTTCTACCCACATTTGTAAATCAAACCATGACATATTTAAAACATATGAAAATTTTACTTGAATGGTTAATTCAACATAGAAGTTTTCAAAGACTTTATATAATATCAAAATCATACACATCAAAATAAATTAAAAACATATACATCTGGGAAGAAGTCCATACAGCCGGCTACACATCCGCTTCATCGTAAGCTGGACCTGAAAAACATTTTAGATAACATCATGAGACTCCTCCAGAGAGAAAGCCAGTGGGATAACCGTACTTCTCTAATACATTGAAGCAATTAAACCATTAAGCACATACTACAACATTATCCTTGAGTACGCTGACCCTTGGACCATAACATAACATTATTCTTGGATACGCTCACCATTGAACCATAACATAACATTATACTTGTGTACGCTCACACCCTTGGACCATCGAGGAAAGTGGGATTGCTCACACACTAAACCTCGCATCGTAAACCAGATACTTTCGCCTTTAAGGTCTATGCCCGGTAGGAAAGCTGCCTACTGATTATAACTACAGTTTTTCTATCCGTAGATTTTCATACATAACTTACTAATTCAATTAACAACATGTAGTTAGAGAGTAGAAGTTACCTACTTTTGAGATTCGACTTGAAGCGGAGATAGCTATTGAAGTATCCGGTCGTCTCGTAATGCACTCATCACATTCATTAAATTTTAGTATTTAAATTATATCTCATTTATATCATACATACATATATATTCGTCTTCACCGATTACTTATTTAATATATGATTCGGTGTTTGTTGATGTGCTTCAATTAATTATAATATCATTAAATCGTATCATAATTATCTAACCTAACATGCTTATCATACATGTCACATATTGTATATCATAAACACATAACTATAGATTTGGGAGAAATTTTAAAGTATACTTTTATACAAATATCAATTGTACCTTGAAGGGAATAAAAACCGTATTTTACATCTTAACTCATAAAACTCTAATTCATATGCTAAAGACTTAAATTAATTATCACTTCACACATAAGCACACATTTAATCACATAATTTCAGTTTCAAAATATGATCAAATTGCATTCTTAAATCATAGATAAAATTTGATCTTGAAGTTAGAATATATAGGAAGAAAAGACACTCTTTACTACAACAATTTTCATAATTTAAATGATCATCCAAAATTCATGAAATGAAGTATACATTTACATAACAACCATCAACCATCCATGCTAAAATATTAGGGATAAATTCACATCACAAAATCTTTAATAAATCATTTACTATAATCAAAAATTGTTCAAAGTTGCTCTAAAACCAGTTTGTGTTATAAAATTCACTGTAAATTGTATATTTACTGAAACTTTCTGAAATTAATAATTTTAAACTCATAACATCATGTACTCAAACATAATTAAACAGTTTTGAAAACGTACAATGGATCGATTTTATATAATTAATTTTCTAAGGTCCAAAAATGCAGAATCTTAAATTTGAAATTGGACTTAATTTGAAAACTCATTATAATTCGTACACTACTTGAAAAATTACCAAATTTTAACCATAAACTCAAAACTTCATGTAGTATAACATACCAAAACAGTTTTAAAAAATTGTAATTAACCGAATTTATAAAATTATTTTTCTAAGGTCTGAAACTGCATAATTTCAACTCAAACTGGATTATCTTTGAAAAATCATAATTATTCATAAACTACTCCAAAAATTACCAAATTTTAACCATAAACTCAAAACTTCATTTAGTATAACATAACAAAACATTTTTCAAAAATTGTAATTTACCGAATTTATAAAATTATTTTTCTAAGATCTAAAACTGCATAATTCCAACTCAAACTGGACTATCTTTGAAAAATCATAATAATTTATAATTCACTCCAAAAATTACCAAATTTTTATCATAAGCTCAAAACGTCATGTAGCATAACATACTAAAACATTTTTGAAAAATTCCAAGTATACAATTTTATAAAAATCGATAAAGTGGACTGCCACTACTAATGTTTTTCACAACTTGATTAAGCTCATCTATTTTCTTAATTAAAATGTAGATTCAACTTTAATAACCCCATTAACCTCAAATAAATCATCTTGACTCAATTTATCACACATGCAATGAGTTTAGATAAGATAATCAAACATGCAAAGACTAAATCAACATGCAATTGCACAATCAACTCCCAAAAGAGGCATATTTTAAAGATCAACCACATAAAACAAGACTTTGAACATTTTCTTTACATTAGTAGAAAATCATCCTTAGATCATACATGCAATGTGTTTAGGTAAGGAAATCAAACATGCAAGGATTAAATCAACATGCATTTGCTCAATCAACACCCAAATGTAACATATTTTAAGGATCCACTACTTAGAACAAGACATCCAACCATTTTATCACATTTGTAGGAAAACTCACTTAAATCTTACATGCAATTCAAGATTAGGACTTAATCATGCTCCTAAGGAAGAAAAATAGTGAAGATTTGTAAAAATTACCTCTTGAATGCACTAACTATGTGTTCTTGAAACTTGCTTGGAAGGAGTTCTTAATTTGAGCTTAATTTCCTATTTTGTCTTGAAAGGATCTTGATTCTTCACTTAATTCATGAAAATGGCAGCTTGATTGAAGATGAGGATGAAAGTTTTTGAGAGAAATAAGAGTTTAGAGAGAAGGAGGAGCAAAATAGTTAGAGAGAGAGAGAGTGCATCTTGTCAAATGATAAATGGAAGACTTAAAAGTGAAGTCTCTCCCTTTTATATGTAGTAACTTATGGTGTCATATATGTGGAATACATGTGTATCTTTTGTAGGATGATTAATTTAAGGTGTAATACATGTAGATCACATATATAATGATATAATTTAAGATATAGTATCATGTAGTGGCATTGAGAGTTGTAGCTTAACTTATCTAATGTGATATAAAAGAATTCATAATTATGATAATTAATTTGTTATTGGTGTAATTTATTGTATATCATATTAAATTCATATAAATTTAATCAAATTGATGTCACACATAAATAAGATGATATGACTTGAAATTAATTTATACATCTTTAAATTAGGGTTTTGATAATATTGTAATCAGATACTTATGTATATAGATATGTTCAACTTAATATATCATATAAGTCATATAAGTATATTTGAAAATATATTTAATTTAACACATCATAATAGTCACATACTTTATTGCACATAAATTATATAATAAAAATCTAACTATAATTAAACACATAAGTCATTTTTTTTTAACATTAATTGCTAAAATTATTTTATGTGTAACTTATCTTCTTTTCGAGTGCATTACGATCGAACTCGATCTCCTCGGGTAGCTATCCTGCAAGATCTTTAAACTTAAATAAACATTAGCTCATTTCTTCTTGATAAAAAATAAAGTTTGTCGTAAACAACATTAACAACGAATTATTTAAAATAAAATTCGAATTTATTTATAAAAATATGGAATGCACGTTTTTTTGAAAACGGGGAGTTACATCATCTCAACTACGGTCTCGGAATGTGAATTGGCTGCTTTCTCCGCCGCGTACGGTCGTGGGAAGAGACGACAATCCCGTCGACGTTTGTCCGATAAAGTAATCGGACCCACCCATATGTAGTACTCACCGAGCTCATCTCAAGTACGGCCTCGGTTTTTGACCCTGTCGTCGTCTCCGCCACGAATAGCCACGGGAAGGGATAGTCTTTCATTCTCTTTTTTATTCTCTACTGCTATGCATATATATATATATATATTTTGTATTTTGCGTGTGTTTGAGTTGGCTGTGTGTTGGGTTTGTGCCTTAGGGATTGTTTGTGAGAATTTGATTAAGTACAGGGACCAAATTGCAAACCCTAAATTAGGATAAATAGCAATTAGGTTCCTGAACTCATGAGTAATTACAGATTAATCCCTGAACTTATAGATAATTATAGATTAGTCCCTGAACTTTATAAGATATGCAAAAAGATCCTAGAACTTCTCTGAAATAGCAGAAAGACCCCCAGAATTTTCTAAAAATTATAAAATTGATCCTAAACTTTGTAGAAATTACAGAATCACCCCTAGACTTTGATAAAATGACAGAACGATCCCTAGAACTTGCAGAAGTTATATTATGGTCCCGGAATTTGATGATTATTGTATTTTATGCCCTACAACAGTATAACATAGAATTTTGACCGCAGTTTGACTTTAAACGTGACGAAGTGATCTTTAAGCAAGAAAACCCTAATTTTAGGAGTGTGATCCACAAACCCTAATTTCCAGTAAACCCTAAATTTAGAACCCTTGTCTATTGACCTTCTCAAGAGTTATTCTTTTATAAATTTTATTGGTTTTAAGCAATTAAAATAGAGGATAAGTCACGTTTTCATACCGTGTAGGAAATACAAGCAAAAGGCAGGAATAAGGGAAAATAGAATCGAGAGCTTTTGATCAGTTCTATCGAGTAATCCAAGGTGGGGGTAAAATCTTATTTATGTTTTAAATTGTACAGTTTTACAGAAAACTACGTGACTATGTGATTTGAATTCCGTCACTATGTGGCGTCGATTTAAAGTGAAATGTTTTTACTACATGAACAGTATTCGAGTAAATTATATGATTTTGAAAGCTATTGATTTCAAGAGATATAAATGAGACTGGTTTCATGAGATGAAAAGACGGGAAATTCCCGTATCAAAAGGGTTTCTTTAGAAACTAACATATGTCAAAGGTTTTCTGTATCTATGTGTTATGTGAATTATGTGGTCAACGTGAACGTGATTAATGTGCACTGTGTGTTATGTGAGAACTATTATGTGACAATTTAACTGCGCACGCCAAGTAGGGTATTCCTTGTTGGAAACCCATCAAAAGGGGATATTCTTCGGAATCCCAACACGAAGGGGTGTAACAACCCGAATGGGGTCGGCTTGGGGCCCTACTAGGTCTTCTTCGGAAACATATCCACAGTTTCATTGGGACTACTTGGGAGTCCACAACGTGTTATATGTTTATGAAAAGCAAATGTTTTCACGGCGGTTAAGATCCGCGTTTTCATAACGGCTAAAAACCGTAAATAAAAAGATGTTATTGAATGATGTTATTATAAGTACTCCCGTAGATCAACCCCACTGAGTGTCCTTGTACGCTCACCCCTTTTATGTAAAATGTTTTCAGTTTAAAGAGTTTAGAGCGTGGCGCGCGAGCGGTGGATGCTGGTAGCTGATGTTTAAAGGTTGAAAAATGTTTTAATTTAAGATGATTTATTTCAGGAATTTCGAAAATGTATATATTTCACAACAAATTTTCTTGAATTTATCTATCTTTATTTTCTTGAAAGAGTGAATTTTATACGTAAGTAACGTCTCAATCAAAGCTTACCTTTAAAAAGAAACGAGACGTTACATAATAGCTCCATTTAAATAGAAAGATTTAAAATGAATGAATATTAAATTCAGGGGTGTCCAGTCGATTCGAAAAATCGAAACCAAATTGTGGTCTATGGTATGGAAAATTATTGACCTGATTTCGGTTCAAAACCGGAATTATGAACCTTGATTATATGGTTCGATTTCGGTTTGGGGTATTTTTAAATTGGGAACCGATGGTAAAACTGTCAGTTTATTTTTTTATTTTTTAATTTATATTATAGAAAAATAATATTATGTTACTCTACTCTTTAATTTTTAGTTGTATTAATTATTATTTTTAATCAATATTATAAGTTGTAATTTGTAAGTACTTGTATTGTTGTGACTTGTATATGTAAGTTTTAATTTTTAATTTATATCAAATTATTAACTAAAATAAATTTGTTATTTTGTAATTTATGAATAGTTGTAATATTATATGTAAATTTAATTCCAAAAAATTAAAAATATAAAAAGAAATAAAAAATAAAACAAAATTAAAATGAAACCACCCAAATTAGAAGTTCGAACTGAAACCATCGATTTACAAATCGGAATACTCATGATTTGATTCTAATTAGGTCTTCATGATTTCCGAATATCAGAATCAAAATAGACAATTCGAACTGTTTATTTATTCAAAATGAAAATAATATATTTCAAATTCATATCTATTTAAATCACTGATAGATTTACGATAAGAAATTTCAAATACTATGCATCCCGATGTACCCTATTTTTACCCTTTATTGCACACATTTTCAATCCAACAAGGATCCAGTTTCAAGCCATTCCAACCTAAATCACACTATGACACCCAAAATACATTAAGTCAGCCCAAAATTTCTTAGAGGCCCAGTCCATATCCATTCCAAACCAAAACACATGCATTAACTTAACCCAACTCAACCAGAAACATAATAAAGGCCCAGTCCACCCAAACCCAAAGAGATGGGTCAAGACACCTTTTTACCCATGCGGTGCATTCTTTTTAAAGCTTAAATCCTGTTGGGAGCTTTGGAAATGTGGCTATTGACTAGATCAATGTTTTCATAATCGAATCGGTGGCCAAATCGGTCTGGTCATCTGTTGATGGTTCAACATATCAGATTGATTAAATCGATCTATTGATGGTTCAACATGTCGGATTGGTTGAACTACCGATTCAACCGATAAAATGATCTTTATTTTTTTTTTTTAATATTATTTATGTTACATTAAAAAAGTTATGCACTTATATGATTCATATTAAAATAAATGAAATAAAGTCATAAAATATCAACTATATACCACATAATTCATAATGAAGTCTCAAACTAAAAATTAAAATATTAAATACTAAAATTTAAGATAGATAAAATGACAAAGTAAAATATTTTGAACCTTGATGATCATATCACAAAGGATCACCGTTTTCTTTACTTCTTTTAGTTTCTTTTTTAACTTTTGAAGCCAAATTTGGAAGCTCAAAGATGAAATATCATTATTTCATAGCCTAAAACAAGAAGTTGATGCAATTAAAAAAAAAAACTGATTTTCCGGTTTTCCGATTCCCGGTTATAACCGGTTCAACCGGTTTTTGACCGATTTTTTTCGATTTATCCGAAAAAACGGTTAATTGAGTATATTTGAACCGGTTTCCTTGTCGGTTCTCGGTTGAACCGGCCGGTCCAGTTCGGTTATGAAAACACTGGACTACATATTGATAGTGAACCCAAAGCTCAAGTTTTATTTAGACCAATTCTAACAAGAGGACCAATTTCCTTGATTTTGTATGCATGCAATATTCTTATTATATTGTCACACATGTGACTTGCAGTCTTGCATTAATAAATTAAATCAGGGATTAAAAGAAACATTTTAAAAATAATGAACACGAAATTAACCATGTTAAGACCAGAAGGAAAGCAGCACAGAGCCCTAGAATAAATATTCTTACATTTTTCATGTATGGTAAAAACTCACTTGAAGATCCTAAAAAGGCCACGCGAAAGAAAGTGTCTCAAAAGATGACAATGTCTAAATTTAGTTAGAAAAAAATTAAATGTAAAATGTGATAAATTTTTTTTTTATCTACTACAGGTGATGAGAATGAAAGCGCAATGTACAGTTTATAAATATATTATAGTTATTTATAGTGTTTAAATATTCTTTAATAGATATTTTAAATTTGCAAGAAAACTAGAACCTTCTTTTTTTTTTTTTTTTCAAAATCAGGGTATAATTAAATTTAAAGTCAATTAAATTAGATTAAATGATGAAAATATTAAATAATAAAGGTGATGAAAATGAAATTAAATTACTGACCTAAAAGAATTTGAGGGGTATTTTGGGAATTAAGAAATTAGGATGCACACTGGGGAGTAACAGGTGGTTTTGCATTTAGGGTTTTCATTAAAACTATAAAAAATTAATAAAGTTTTCGATTTATTTTTCTATATTGTATCTGCCAATCATTGGGGGACATTGGACCTGGTGCAGGCAACCAACACAGACAGGTGTGCACCGAATCATCGTACTTCTGTATGCAACTATGCTAAGGGCCCGACATCCCAACCCAAATCAGCTTACGCTTAAACCCACTTGAGCTCCAGGTTTTACCAAAAAATTTCCCATTAACAAACGTCGTCGTTTGCGTTACAAGTTAATCAACTTGAGTTTTTATTTATTTTTTTGAGTTAAAAACTTAAAATGAAAGAAAACAGATTAAAGTCAGAAGCTTCTGGTTGTGATGGTACTCAGATCTGTTTGTTTCTGAGGCTATTGAATTGTGAAGCAGCTGGTTTTAGTCACCTCCACCGACTTATAAATTTAACAAAATAATCTTCAAAAGTAACATTTATTTAATAATTTGAAGTAGGGTCATTTTTTCAATAAAAACTTGCAAAATATGATTGGTCAATATGTAAATATTGACTAGTTATCACTTCGTGGTCAGCCAAACAAAATTAAAATAAAATTAATAAAAATGTTAACAAAATAACTTCGCTTTATTCTATCGATTGTGTAATTTTGAAGTGAAAAAATAAAATGACGTCATTTTAATGATCTTTCATTATTTTTATTATATTATTTTGTATAACCAGCAAGATGATAGTTAAAATAAACAGACATGCTCATAAATTTTAGCTGGATTATCAACGGTTATTTGAATTGTTGCAGAATGGCTAAATTTAGTTTGTTTGTATTTTTAGACAAGGCATATTAATTTCGCTTATTCCAATATAATTTTGCTTTTCCGAGAAAGAAAAAAAAAAACAATTTTGGTATGGTCAAACTTAATTTTATTTGAGGAATAGTAAACAGGAAACATAAAATTGGCTTTTGCACTCCAAGCGTACAATATTTAGGTGCAGAATTTTCATGGAACAAGAATAATAAAAGTTGCATTTTCCTTCTTGTTCAAAGCCCACATATATACTTATTTATCATTCAATTATAATTTCCAACAACTAATAGTTTGGTTTCATTTTAAAAATCTAATTTGTGGTACAAGTATATAATTGGATGAAAAATAAGTAGTCGCAAATCATATTGAAAGTTAGATGAAAATGGGCAAAAATAATAAAAAAATTGAGAGAAAACCAATTTAGGTTTGTAATTTTAATCAGCAACAAATAAACAATAATGAGATATATTACAAATCTAATCGGAGATTTGTATAAATGCTATATTGATATAACACTTGGATAACAAGTCTTCCAACATTAAATTTATTCAAAAAAATGTACCTTGCAGCATTGCATTATCACGTATGACCATACTCACAACTATGAATGATATTTTTGAATAATGTTAAATTTCTTTATTGGCTCAATATTATAATGATTTTTTTTTTTTTGAAATTCCCAAATCTAATTTCAAATGTAAATATAAATTTGACTGATTCTCCAAAGATTTTTATTCTAAAAAACATCAGTAATATCTATGATCCTTATTTAGATGATATATTTGAAATCATCATTAGACATATGATTATATTGTTCTTTTTCTTTTTTTCCAAGCAACATTATTTAGTCCAACTAGTTTAATATTTTTTGAATCCAATATTAAATGCAAAATTTTCCTAAAATATCCGTATGAAATCTTGATTGAATTATATGTTGGATCCCTCGTTTCAAAATAGTGACCACAAATCAGATATAGCAAATGATAAATTAATTAACATATTGTCATGTACTAGTAAATATAGTGAAGCATGACATAAAGAAGCATGCATATAAATTATAATAGTATTAAAATATGGAACTAAAGAAAACCAAGATACAAAAACAAGACACATTAGTCCACCACCTTTGAAATTCTCTGATTCTGAGTAAACCGCCCCTTGTTTGAAGCTTCTTCTCCACTCCCGCTACTATAAATTGCTCCATGCTTCTCTCTCTCATCACACCAAATCAATCTTACTCAAAATCAATTTCTTCTGCAGATTCAACCACATTTCCTCTCTTTCTAGTTTCGATTCAATGGATTTGAAGATAGGTTCCTTAGATACTTCCAAGGCCACTTGTAACGGCGTTGGCTGCCTCCCTTCCAACGGCGTCGTTTCAACCGTCCAACCCTCCGCCGTTCCGTTCAGCTCAGCCGAGGCGACGCTCGGTCGCCACCTGGCGCGCCGGCTAGTGCAGATCGGCGTCAATGACGTCTTCTCTGTTCCCGGCGACTTCAATTTGACGCTGCTCGACCACCTTATCGCCGAGCCTGGGCTTAATTTGGTCGGCTGCTGCAATGAGCTCAATGCAGGGTACGCCGCCGATGGATACGCTAGGGCTCGAGGAGTCGGCGCTTGCGTCGTGACGTTTACTGTTGGAGGATTGAGCGTTCTCAACGCGATCGCCGGCGCGTACAGTGAGAATCTTCCGGTGATTTGTATTGTCGGAGGTCCGAACTCGAATGATTATGGTACTAACCGGATCCTCCATCATACTATCGGGTTACCCGATTTTAGCCAGGAGCTTCGTTGCTTCCAAACTGTTACTTGCTTTCAGGTACGAGTATGCATTTGTTAATTTCACAATCAAATTCAATTCTGGAAAATTTCATTGTTGATTTTATTGTGTTGATTTTACTTTTTTTTTTTTTTTGGGTTGATTTTAGGCTGTGGTCAATAATTTGGAGGACTCACACGAGTTGATAGACACTGCGATTTCAACGGCGTTAAAAGAGAGTAAGCCGGTGTATATAAGCGTCAGCTGCAACCTGCCCGCGATTCCACATCCGTCGTTTAGCCGTGAGCCTGTGCCGTTTTCATTCTCCCCAAAGTAAGCTTCCATTTCCTTTTTTTTTTCTTTTCAATTGAGGATTTAAAAAAAAAAAATCTTGAGAAATGAGAAATCAGAGTTTATTGTGATGATTATTGATTATAGTAATGCTGTATTTATAGACTGAGCAATAAATTGGGCCTAGCAGCAGCAGTTGAAGCCACTGTCGAATTCTTGAGCAAGGCTGTGAAGCCGGTGATGGTTGGAGGACCAAAAATGCGCGTTGCAAAATCCTGCAATGCGTTCGTTGAATTGGCGGATGCTTCTGGTTATGCGGTTGCAGTTATGCCATCGGCTAAAGGACTAGTCCCAGAGCACCACCCCCATTTCATCGGTACCTATTGGGGTGCAGTCAGCACTCCCTTCTGTTCTGAAATCGTCGAATCAGCAGATGCTTATCTCTTTGCTGGACCCATATTCAATGACTACAGCTCAGTGGGATACTCTCTGCTTCTCAAGAAAGAGAAAGCAATTATCGTCCAGCCTGATCGTGTCATTGTTGGTAATGGGCCGACATTTGGGTGCATTCTAATGAAGGATTTCTTGAATGCTCTTGCGAAACGGATCCAGCATAATACGACTGCTTATGAGAATTACCGTAGGATATATGTGCCTGAAGGGGTTCCTCTGAAATCTGAGCCTAGTGAGGCATTGAGGGTTAATGTTCTGTTTCAGCATATACAGAAGATGTTGTCTAGAGAGACTGCTGTCATTGCCGAGACTGGAGACTCATGGTTTAATTGCCAGAAACTTAAATTACCAGCTGGATGTGGGTGAGTGCTAACAAAATCATGTAATGCTGTTCTTTACTTGGTGCAATTTTGACTGTGTTTAATGGGAATTTCGGGTTTCAGGTATGAGTTCCAGATGCAGTATGGTTCGATTGGTTGGTCTGTTGGTGCGACTCTAGGTTATGCTCAGGCCGCACCAGAGAAAAGAGTCATTGCCTGCATTGGTGATGGTAGCTTTCAGGTATAATATAATACCTCACATTTGCCCCTTTGTAACTCAAGGCTAATATATAGTGTTTCAAATGAATACAATGTTGAGGTATGATTCATATAATGGCAGAGATAAATAGTAATAGTATTATCTATGGCTGTAGGTGACGGCTCAGGATGTGGCAACAATGCTTCGATGCAGGCAGAATGTAATCATCTTCCTGATAAACAATGGTGGATACACTATTGAAGTGGAGATCCATGATGGGCCTTATAATGTGATCAAGAACTGGAACTACACTGCATTGGTTGATGCAATCTGCAATGGTGAAGGCAAATCCTGGACTACAAAGGTGAGTGCTATAATCAGTTATATCTGAATTGGATTAGCCCATAAACCAAATCGATCCCTTTAAACTCATTCTATGGGTTGCTTTTAGGTCCGATGTGAGCAAGAACTTATTGAAGCGATTGATACTGTAACGGGAACCAAGAACAACTGCCTATGTTTCATAGAAGTGATAGTTCACAAGGACGATACGAGCAAAGAACTTCTCGAATGGGGCTCAAGAGTCTCTGCAGCTAATAGCCGCCCTCCCAACCCTCAATAGGTTGAGTTGAAGCTGCAAATGAAACCAATTTCTTGTTGCTATTTTGTTCATGTTTATGCTATTCCTACATCAAGTGGTGTGTGTATTATGTTGAGTATTGCTAGGAATGGTCTTTATAATGGAAGAATATTTTTAGCTGCTGATCTTGGACTTCAATTTTGTTTAGTGGTGAGACTCATGTCGATGGTTACTCCAGATATAACCATCCATTTCATTTGGATGTTAAATGACATACCCAATTTATTTGACCTTGAGTTCAGAGATGATTTCTTGACTTTTATTAAAAGGTTGGGAAGTTTAAATTTGGTATTTGCTTAAATGTATATGATCGTTTAAGTTTAAATAATTATATGTATTTATTATCAATATTATATGTTTTCCTATATAAAATTTAATTTTATAATATTAACATATTATATTACAATAGACTTTGAGATTATTACTATTATTATTAAAAATATAATTTTAAAAAAATTTGGTACTAGTGTTTGTTGTTAAAAATTAAGATTTTACCTATAATTTTTTATTAGGTTATATGTCCATCTGGATAGATGTGCTAACACTATTCTTTATAAAGGAATTTTGATGAGTTTTTTCTTTTTTAAAGTTAACATACTTTCTTTATATTTGTCATAAGAAAACACTTAATTTAAAATTGACCAAATGATATATTTGTTACATTAACAAAAGAAAAGGAAAAAAAAAATAACTGTTAGAACAAATTAGCAATTGAACCAAAGTCATTTGACTCTCGACTCCAAATGAATAGCTAAAGAGATTTTGTAAGCTCCATTCATATAGTAGATCTCAATATGGTTTTTCTTTTTTATTGATATAATATTAAGTTCAGTCAAATTTAAACTTGATAAGTAAAATAATTTGCAAGTTTGACTCATATTATTTCAACTCCAATTGAAAGATTATCCGAACCTGATTGATTTGAAATCAAACAAAATCACACATCTTATTTTTTTTATTTTTTATATTTAACGTTTGTTTACTTGTTTATTTATTTATTATAATTCATTGCTATGCGGACATTTTTCCATTGGGCCAGATCAAATATCCAACGGCCCATTAACCAAAGGGAAAGCACTGCTATATATACACTAGCAAACCCTAGGGTTTTATTCATTGTCACCCTTCCGTCTCCGATTTCATTCCTACAGTTCGGAAAAGTGAGGCGTTCCTTGATCGAAGTTCTCTTTCCGCGATGAGAGCCAAGGTAAATACTGTCTTGTTTCAATCCCCCATTCTTAATCAATTGTAATTTCGTTGCTATTATTTACAATTAATCCGATTTCTTCTTACAGTGGAAGAAGAAGCGTATGAGGAGGTTGAAGAGGAAGCGCCGAAAGATGAGGCAGCGATCCAAGTAGTCTCCCCCTCTTTCCGGCGTCGCAGATCTAGGGTTCCCGCTTTCTTTATCCTGTTTTATTTTTTCGTGAATTTTGATATGTAATAGTACGTTATTTATACTCTTTGGAACTACATTTCTTAGATCGACTATTTAATCAATCGGGTTTTTCGTCAATATCTGTCTTCCTGTGGGTTAGTCGCATTCAAAATTCTTAGATGCCGTTTTCATTATCTGATAATGATAGTGTTCATATATTTATGCTTTTTTTTTTTTTTGATATTTATGCTTAGTGTTGCTCTATAACTTGAGAGCAGCTATTTGACGAAATTATGCTACTTGTTGATGAAATGTATTTTAGATCTTAGTGGAGTATAGATTCATCATTGCATAATATAGTCGTTTTTTGAGTATGCTTGTGAGACTGTTTTCTGAATCTATGTTGTTTTTTTTTTTTTTTTTATGAATTAGCAGATGTGTGTGTTTACTCTGATTAGCGAGTTCTTAATTTGTCTGTTGGCCTCTGAAATATGGATAGCTTGTGACTTATGTGAACCTAAATTTTGGCTGAATAAAAGCCAAATCATGAAGGCGAGGTAAAAAGAAGTCTTGCTGAATTTTTCTGTATTTATATCCCACCTCGGTGCTTTGGCTATTTGGTGGAAGGTAAATTAAGTTGTAACAACTATAGATTTAGCAAAGCAAACTTCAGTTGAGGACTAGTATCAAGTTTCACGACTCCTGATTGAGATGTAGGGATTAAGTGTAGGAATTCGATGGAACAAGGTTAAGGTCTCTTATCATCTTTGAACAAGAAGCCAACAGGTTTAGACGATTATCGGTGATATACTGTATTCTTCATTGTAATTACATGTTTTGAGTTGATGACCCTTTTAGTACACATTGTATTTTTTTCAGCTGTGGAGTTCGGGTTGTTCCTTACATTCTTATGCGATGACAGTAAGTTAAAATCTGTGTTGAAACAATCGTATCCCAGTATCAGTTAATTTCTGCTGATGTATATTTGGAGCTTTTTATTGTTTGTATATTGAAGCCCGATAAGTCCATCGAGATCGGTTCTCTAGATCTTGATTTCTCTGTAGGGGGTTGCAAATTATTTATTTAAACAATTGTCATGCTTTGAAAAAATAAAAGTACTCAGGGTAAATCATCTGAGTAAGTACAATTGGTGACATTTTATCTCGCTTTATTTAGTGTTACTTTGGAAATAAAAAGTCGTGTGATACATTCGATCTGAGATAAAATGCCGAACCTTGGAAAATATTTTGGATAATAATCCAAGTCCCTGGGGATAGTTGACATTAGGAAATTACATTTCTATCCATAATCCTTTCTTTTACAAGTTTAATATTAAAATGAACATTTAGGTAGCGTCATTCTTATCTTTAACCTCCATATATTACATAGTGGATAAGGATAGTTAATATCTTTATCCACATATTATATGTTAGACTAAATATTGAAAGTGGATAACAATTTACATTTTCTCCTATGAAGTTATCTAGTGATCCAATTAAATGCTCCTAAATGAAAGAGTTTTGAGAGTTTGAGATGTTAAGACTAAGAGTAATACCCACACGGATGAACCAATCAAATTTGGATGTGGTTTGTCAAACATATAATTATTTAGCGTCTGATAAATATTTGTTTATTATTCACATCTTATATTTGTGCCATATATTTACTCTACATGTTATTCAATGCTCATGTTGAAAAATTAACTTATTTATTTTAATTTGCGAGGATCTTTGTATTAAATAAATGAATATGAACAACCGTTCTATGATAAACAAATCAACATGAACTCTTGTTCATTTGTGTTAGAGTTGTCCATAATTGAAGATGAAATTTGATATTTGGGTTAATATAAAGTTATATATATAAAAGTATATGTGACTTTTAAAAAAGTAAAAGAAATTAAAAAAGAAGGGAATTTCATGGCTTTGTAATTTAATTATGATTTTTTAATCTTTATAGTTCGTACTTGAACTAAAAAAAAATGTAATTTTATTTTAATATTCCAATTTATGCAATTTTTTATATGAAGTCATAAAAAAGTTCAGGTATACTCATTATTTTATCTTATGTATACATGTACATTGTACATACAAATACAACTATACAAGCAACCGGAAAATTTGCCCCCAATGGCATAGTCGTGTTGGTAAGGTTTGTGGTGATGTGACGTGAAATCTTTTGGCGTCATAAGTTTAAATATAGATTTCCACTGAAATATTATGAAGGTTTGTCATGTGCTTATGTCCTATTTGGCTCTCTCCTACATTTCCACAGAAATATTGTGGAGGTTTGTCTGAACTTGTATCCTGTTTTAACACATCCTTCGATTTATATTTCATTCGATTATTTGACTTTCTTCCACAAATGTATACCATTATCGATTTACATCACATTCGATTAAAGAGCCTATGGTCAGGTGAGAAGTTCTCTTGAGATTTTTTTTAAAAAAAAAAGGTATTTTTGGTGCTTCATATTTTTATTAAAAAAATATGTATACTTATTAGCTTTAAATTTTAATCCAATATTACCATATTCTCATTGAAGAAACTAATTTTTAAGAATATTACGGTAATATCTTCATAATTGTACTCACTATTTCCTTTTCTTTTTAATTGATTTTATTTTAATGAATTTGACTATCAATAGAATGGATTATATAATATATTCATTCTTTTGGTTAAATGAAGTACGAAGTAAATGTAAAAAAAGTATTTTTTTAGTTATTTATTATATCATTGATGGTTTAACTATTATTATAAGAATTATTAATTTTGAGTCACAATTGTTGATAATTTAAGTGTTGTTCTCTAGTTAATTTAATTTTACGTTATTTTATAATTCATTTTTTTTATAATCTCTCACTTATAATGCAAATGTACTATGAAAAATATCAATTATAGTAGAACGGATTTCAAAATGAACATCATTAAGAAGTGACATGAGAATCAAATGATTGATATATTATGTAATTATTATTTAGCAACATACATTAAAAATGATGTATTTAAAAAAGTTAGTAATTAAGCTATTATACAATGGTTTCAAAATATGAAAAATAAAATATAAATGATGTAATATTGTTTAAACTGACTTATGAAAATTGTTACTAATTTTAGATGTTACTTTTAGAATTGTTATGTATTATCAATTTAATAGTTGAATTTAATAGTTGGGTCCCTGAATAAATATTTTGGGTGCGTCATTTCTTAGAAGTGTCACGAATTCAAAGTAAATGGTCCAAGTCCTTGTTTGATTTCACTGACACATTAAATAGCAACAGCAAATTGTACTGAAATCTATGTTAACGAAAACAGAGGGCCCATATCACGCGTTATATACATCAGAGTCCCCTCAAGTCTCCGCAGGTCAAAATCTAAACGTTATTGGGTTGGCTTTGAATAAAAAGACTACAAAATGTTTAGTTGATGGATTATATTTTCACCACCTCTTTCCCTTCATAGGTTTTATGGTTGTTTCTTGCAACTCAGACCAAATGAGAATTCATATCTTTTCATGCCTTCTTTTGATATCCTTGCTCCGAGTCTCCCATGTACTTCATGTTTCCGGACAATGCCTCGATGATCAGAGGTTGTTATTGCTGCAGTTGAAGAACGGCCTTGAGTTCGATGAGAGGTTCTCCACAAAGCTGGTCAACTGGAACCAGAGCCTTGACTGCTGCAAATGGAATGGGGTAGATTGTGATACATCAGGATATGTGATCGGTTTGGACCTAGAGAACGAGACGATTTCTGGTGGGATCGAGAAATCGACCGGTCTTTTCGGCCTTCAACATCTGGGAAAGCTGAATTTGGCTTACAACAACTTTGATGGTTGTCAGATTCCAAAGGGGCTTCAAAATCTCACCAATTTGGCATACCTGAATTTGTCAAATGCTGGTTTTGGTGGACAAGTTCCCATTGAAGTTGCGATGATGAAGAGCTTGATTAGTCTCGATCTCTCCTCCTTGTTTTGGGTAATGGAGCCTCTGAAACTTGAGAATCCAAATTTGCAGATGTTTGTTCAGAATCTTGCTGGTCTTAGAGAACTTCATCTTGATTATGTGGATATTTCAGCTCAAAGAAGTGACTGGTGCCAAGCATTGTCGTCTTCTTTACCCAATTTAACTACCTTGAGCCTGCGTTATTGTGGTCTGTCAGGCCCTCTAGATTCTTCACTTTCAAAGCTTCATTCATTGGAAGTTCTACGTCTAGAAGGGAACATTATGTCAACAACAGTACCCAACTTCTTTGGAGAATTCTCGAATTTGACGACCCTGATTCTCAGCAATTGCTTTCTGCAAGGTCCCTTTCCAGAAAATGTCTTTCAGGTATCTACTCTACGGACTCTAGATTTGTCCATTAATAGGTTACTCACTGGTACCATACCCACCTTTCCTTTGAGCAGTTCTTTTAGGACAATTGTGCTTAGCTACACTAACTTCTCGGGTTCATTGCCTGATTCCATTAGCAATCTTCGAATGTTGTCCAAGATAGACCTTTCTAATTGCAACTTCACTGGAATTATTCCATTCTCTATAGCCAATCTAACAGAACTTGAGTACGTGGATTTCTCGTATAACCACTTCACTGGTTCAATACCACCTTTTCCCATGTCCAAGAAACTTACTTATCTAGACCTCAGCCGCAATTCGCTAACAGGTTCATTGTCTTCCGTGCATTTTGATGGCCTCACCAGTCTTGCTAATATAAATTTAGCAAACAATTTTCTCAGTGGGAGCATTCCCCAGTCTTTCTTCCTGCTACCTTCACTGGAGAAACTTCACCTTTCCAACAACAAATTTAGTGGCCAGATTGATGATTTCTCCCCTTCAAATTCTTCTAATCTGGATACATTAGATTTGAGCAGTAATAGGCTCCAGGGTTCTATTCCTGAGTCTTTCTTCAAACTTGAACAGCTCAATGTTCTCTCTCTTTCTTCGAACTTCTTCAATGGTACAGTGAAGCTGGAAATGATTGAAAGGCTTCATAACCTTGCAAGACTGGAGATTGGGTACAACAACTTGTCAGTTGACACAAGCAGCAGCAATTCAAGTTCATCCCAATTTCCCCAGTTAACCAGGTTGAATTTAGCTTCTTGCAACTTGTACAACTTTCCTAATCTGGCAAACCAGTCCAAACTCATTTTTCTGGACCTCTCAATAAACTATATCAAGGGAGAAATACCTAGTTGGATTTGGAATATCGGAGGTGGATCACTCGCACATTTGAATCTTTCTCATAATCTCCTGGTAGATCTTCAAAAGCCTGTCAGCATGTCTCCTTTTCTTGGTGCATTAGATCTACACTCAAACAGTCTCAGTGGTGAATTTCCAATGCTCCCAAAATCGGCTGTCTATGTGGATTACTCGAGAAATAGTTTTAAACAGCCCATTCCAGTTAACATTGTCGACTCCACTTTCTATCTTACGTTTTTATCTCTTTCAAACAATAGCCTTATTGGAACGATTCCTACATCTTTTTGTGATGCAATGTACCTTCAAGTTCTTGACTTGTCTGTCAATAACTTGAGCGGTGCTATACCACCATGCCTAGTAGGAAATAGTTCTAGTCTTGGAGTGTTGAATCTGAGGAGAAACAATTTGAGTGGCAATATACCAGATACAATTTCTGTGAACTGTAGTCTCAAAACTTTGGACCTCAGCAATAACAACCTAGAAGGGAAATTTCCAGCATCCTTGGCCAATTGCAAATCTTTAGAAGTCATGAATGCTGGAAACAACAAGATCAATGATGCATTCCCATGCAGTCTGAAAATTTCTTCTAGCCTGCGTGTTCTTGTTCTGCGCAACAACAAATTTCATGGGGATCTCACCTGTTCTTGGGTCAATGGGAGCTGGCTAAATCTTCAAATCATTGATATAGCTTCCAACAACTTCAATGGCGAACTTCATCCTAGATTCACGCTAATTGGGGGAGGGATGGTGCAACACAGTGATACACAAGTTGGAGGCAACCATATAAGCTACAATTTTCTGAATCTGAGTAACCTTTACTACCAGGATGCAGTGACAGTTACCATCAAAGGACTGGAAATGGAGCTTGTCAAGATTTTGACTGTCTTTACGGCTATCGACTTATCTTGCAACAATTTTAGTGGAGTGATACCTGAAACAGTTGGAGTTCTCAGCGCACTTTATATTCTCAACCTATCACACAATGCTTTCACTGGCACAATTCCAAAATCAATAGGGAATTTGAGTGAGCTTGGATCACTGGATCTTTCAATGAACCAGCTAACAGGGGAAATACCAAAAGACCTAACAAGTCTT
Source organism: Scutellaria barbata (assembly GCA_028654395.1). Taxonomy (NCBI): domain Eukaryota; kingdom Viridiplantae; phylum Streptophyta; class Magnoliopsida; order Lamiales; family Lamiaceae; genus Scutellaria; species Scutellaria barbata. Next base: position 2,887,209 of record CM053644.1, read on the forward strand.
ACATTCCTTTCTGTCTTGAATTTATCATACAATAAGCTAGTCGGAAGAATCCCCATTGGACCCCAGTTTCAAACCTTCCCAAAAGATAGCTTTGCACAAAACTCAGGGCTATGCGGATTTCCTCTGAACATAAGCTGTGACTCCGATGGACCAGAGGAAAAGCCAGCACCAAGCTTGAATAAGATAGATTTCGATTTGAAATTCGTATTCGCCGGTTGGGGATACGTGGTTGGAGTTACATTGTTCTTTGCTTCTCTTGTGTTCTGTGACAATTGGAGGGAACATTTCAACGATAAAATGGATAAATTTCTGGACCTCATCCTCCCCGGGCATTGATTCAGTTACCTCAGGTATGACAAACAATTTATGCACTAAATCTCCTGTTATATAAATTTCAAATACTTCTTCCAATATTTATATACATCTAATTGCAAAACAAAGAAAATTGACATCGAAAGTTTACCTTCATTGCATCGCCGCCGCCAAACGCCGCAGTCACGTCGACGCACAGACCACCACCACCACCGCCCATCGATCCTTCTCATTTCAACTCCGTTTGAATTATAATTCACCATCTCCTCCAATTATCGGTTAACAATACCATAAAATAGCCATACATCCACTGCCGACTACCGTCCAAGTCTATACTAACACGATTTGGTTCTGAATTCTACAAATTTGGTAGCTCCCAAAAATCTCCAATCTTTGATATCCTATAACTGTTTGAATCAAGGTGCGATAAAAGAAAATGTTCATATAATATAGTATCAAAGTATTTTTCTTTAAATAATTAATAAAATTTGGCTAAAAGAAAGTGTTATTTTTAATCAAGTGTTGTCATTAAAGGTATTTTTGTTAGAAAGGAAATCCCGAAATCGCATGCTTTAAACACATATAAACATGCTTCAATAGGAAAATTTCAATCCTAAATTCTACGATGATAAACTGAAATAGAGAAGGAACGATAACCATAAAGCGGAAGCGTACCTGAATCCATGTGTCGATTATTGAATCGATTCGTACTTTCACTGATATGGTTTACCAAACTATTAGATCACCCTTATTTTACTTTCCGTAAAGAGAATACAGAATGTAGGATGAAATCTAATATTTGGGGACCATAACCCCTTATTTATAGAAAATATTTAGCTTACAAATTAAGCAACTCTTAGCTTAATTTTTAAGCTACTCCTTAGCTTAATAATTAAGCTACCTTTATTTTCAATTTGGTCTCTCAACAAATTGAAAATCACTTAATGGTATCTACACATAAAGTCCATGAATATTATGATACTCATGTAAGTCCATATTTTAAACTTTAGTGGATCACTTCAATTGGGCTTTCTTAAGACAGCTATACACATTTAATTTGACACGTGGAAGCCCAATATTGGATTTTTCCAACAATCTCCCACTTGGGCAACACGTGACACCGAACAAATGTGTATTACCTAAATGAGCTCAAAACTTTGCTGTCATGTGCATGAGTATCCCTTTTAACAATCTTATTATCAACTGCACTGACATAGGACTAAAGAGGCTTTCGTCACTTTAAGTATAACTAGACCCATCAGTAATCACATAATCACTACAATTAATCAACAGATCATTCATGGTGTGTAGCATGGAAATTACATGTAATGTGATCTAACATGCCTATTTCCAACTGGTCCTTTCTTTATTCCTTAATGAGATCAATCATAAAATATAAAGCAACAGAGTGTAAATAAACGAATCAAAACTTTATTTCTGCGCAGTACTATCTTAAATACACAGTAATGTGTCCAAACAAAATATAGAGCAATAAATATACACACTCCCACTAAACTGAAGTATACTGAAATAACATAACACCTATATGAGTCATGTGCTCATGAAAAATCTTGGGTGGTAAACCTTTAGTTAGCGGATCCGCAATCATCGAGTCTGTCCCAATGTGCTCTATAGAAATCTGACCACTCTGCACCCTTTCTTTCACAACCAGGAACTTAATGTCAATATGTTTTGACTTAGTGGAGCTCCTGTTGTTATTGGAATATAGTACTGCCGAATTATTGTCACAATACAACTTAAGTGGTCTTTCAATGTGTACCAAAACACGCAGCCCAATGACAAAGTTTCGCAACCATATTCCATGATTTGATGCCTCATAACATGCTACAAATTCTACTGCCATGGTAGAAGACGCTATGAGTGTCTGCTTAGCGCTTCTCCATGAAATAGCTCCCCCAGCTAACAGAAAAATGTAGCCTAAAGTGGATCTTCTACTATCTTGGCATCCAGCGAAATCAGAATCAGAATACCCAATGATCTCCAACTGATCTGATCTCTTATATGTGAGCATATAATCTTTGGTTCTCTATAGATATCTCATAACCCGTTTGGCTGCTTTCCAGTGATCCATACTAGGGTTACTTAAGTATCTGCCCAACATACCAACAATAAAGCTTAAATCAGGTCTTGTGCAGACCTAAGCATACATCAAACTCCCAATAGCTGAAACATAGGGAACCTTTTGCATCTCTTTAACCTCAAGATCAGTCCTAGGGCACTGACTGAGACTAAACTTGTCTCCCTTAGCCACAGGGGTGTCACCTGACTTGCAATTTTGCATGCCAAATCTTTGCAGCACTTTTTCTATATATCCCTTTTGTGATAATCCAAAAATGCCTTGAGAGCGATCTCGATGTATCTGGGTTCCTAATACAAAAGAGGTCTCCCCAAGATCTTTCATTTCAAATTTCTTTGATAGAAATGTCTTGGTATCGTGCAACAAACTTAAATCATTGGTGGCAAGTAGTATATCATCGACATACAACACCAAGAAAATAAATCTACTCCCACTAAACTTGTGGTATACACAATCATCAACAATATTAGTCTCAAAACCAAATGAGACAATTACTTCATGAAATTTGTGGTACCACTGACGAGAAGCTTGCTTGAGTCCATAGATGGATTTCTTTAATTTGCAAACCATCTTCTTTGGGTATCCAGACACAAAGTTTTCAGGTTGCATCATATATATCGTCTCAATAATGTCACCATTAAGAAACGCTGTCTTTACATCCATCTGATGTAACTCAAGATCATAATGTGCAACTAGTGCCATTATTATTCTAAAAGAGTCTTTCGTGGAAACTGGAGAGAAAGTCTCTTTAAAATCAATGTCTTCCCTTTGAGTAAAGCCTTTTGCCACAAGACGTGTCTTATATCTTTCCACATTACCGTTTGAATCCCTTTTAATTTTAAAAATCCATTTGCAACCAATGAGCTTCGAACTTTCTGGTAATGGGACAAGATCCCAAACTTGATTGTCTTGCATTAACTTATACTCTTCATTCATGGCATCAATCCACTTTTGAGAATTTGGACCTTTCATGGCTTGATGAACATTAATAGGATCATCTTTCATTAATTCCTTAATGTCCTCATTCTCTTGGAGAAAAACAATGTAATCATCCGAAATAGCTTTCCTCTTCTCTCTAGTGGATCTCCTCAATTCTATATGTTCTTGAGGTCGTTGAGGTTGTTCTCAAATTATTTCATCAACCTGATTGGGAAGATCTTCGACATTATCTTGTTGAGATTCCAAATCTGTTTCTTCTTCAATGACAGGGATGGGTACCTGAACATTGTCATAAGCAGTAGTAGGTGTCGAAATCGACTCCTCCTCAAAGGTAATATCTCTAATCTTATTTCTCCCCCCAAACTCAATATCCTCAAAGAACACTGCATTTCCCATCTCAAAAATTGATCTTTTAGTGGGATCATAAAACTTAAAACCCCTGGATTTTTCTGAATAACCAATAAAGTAGCTGCTAACTGTTTTGGAGTCCAGTTTCTTTTCATTTGGCTTGTAAGGCCTAGCCTCAGCTGGACACCCCCAAATATGAAAGTGATTCAAACTAGGTTTTCGCCCAATTCAAAGTTCAAATGGAGTTTTAACAGCTGCTTTAGTTGGTACCCTATTGAGAATATAAGCTGCAGTCTTTAGTGCTTCTTCCCAAAGTGATTCTGGTAAGGATGAATGACTAATCATACTCCTCACCATATCCTTTAAAGTTCTGTTTCGTCTCTCAGCTACACCATTCATGCTAGGAGTTCGCGGCATGGTGTACTGTGGGACTATTCCACATTCCTTTAGGAAGATAGCAAAAGGTCCTGGATGTTGTTCTCCTGAACCGTCATATCTACCGTAGTATTCACCACCACGATCAGATCTGACACACTTAATTCTTTTGCTGAGTTGATTTTCAACCTCAGTCTTAAAAATTTTGAACATATCCAGTGCCTCTGATTTTTCATGAATAAGATATAGGTACCCATACCGAGAATAATCATCTATGAATGACACGAAATATTGTTGACCATTCCAAGAAGCCGTAGGAAATGGTCCACAAATATCTGTATATATTAATTCCAAGACATCTTTAGTTCTTTGGGCACCTAATTTCTTTTGTTTGGTCTGTATTTCTTTAATACACTCAACACATACAGTAAGATCTGAAAAATCAAGTGTATCCAAAATACCATCTGACATAAGCCTCTCAATTCTGGTTCTCGATATATAACCTAAGCGCTTATGCCATAGGTTAGCCGAATTTTCTTTATTTAATTTTTGCTTAGTACACCTAGAGTCAACATGCAGGAATTCATTATACGAATGAATAAAGTCAAGCAAATATAGATTGTCATATGCACTTAATGAATCAGTGCCCACAATACTGGAATTATTTGAAAGCTTAAATTTACAATCTCCAAATGAACAAGAGAAACCAAATTTGTTCAACATGGAAATAGAAACTAAATTCCGTCGAAAAGACGGTACAATAAATGTATCTTTCAAATCAAAAAAAAATCCAGTCTGTAATAACAATTTAAAATGCCCTATTGCCTCCACTTCTACCGATTTGCCATCTCCCACATAGATGTATCTTTCACCATCAATTGGCTTTCGGCAGCTCAGGCAACCCTGCATTGAAACACTTATATGAGTGGTAGCACCAGAATCTAACCACCAAGTGTCTCTAAGTACCGAAGCTAAATTAACTTCAGAACAGACCAAAGTAAGATTAATACCTTTCTTTGTACGCCAAGCGTGAAATTTGGTACATTCTTTCTTTTTGTGTCCAGGTTTGTCACAGATGAAACAATTCTTATCTTGAGTGTTGTTTTGTTGTTTCTTCTGTGCTGGACCTTGATCCATAGCAGCTTTCTCAACAGGCTTTCTTTTCATGCCCTTTCCCTTTTCTTTGGAATTAATGGCCAGCTGAGCAATCTCAATTCTTTCTTGCTTCAATCTTTCTTCCTCTTGCACACAGTATGAAATGAGCTCATTTAGAGTCCACTTCTCCTTCTGACAGTTATAACTGACCTTAAAATGACTGAATTGTGCAGGAAGCGATATGAGCATCAAATGCACGAGTAAGTCTTCTGACACCTCGAGCTTTAGTGTACTTAATTTTGTAGCATAATGAGACATCTACATGATGTACTCCCTTATGTTTCCCTTACCCTTATACTTCATTGAGATCAAGTTTGCCAAAAGCGTACTTGTCTCAGCCTTATCGTTTTTAACAAAACACTGCTCAATATGGGTAAGGTACTCACTGGCCAAAGTGATTTCCTCAGATGCAGTACCTCGAAAGGCTTCTATAATGCTGCGCTTAATGATCATTAGACTAACACGGTTCGAGCGCTCCCACTTCTCAAAATTGTTCCTTTCATCAGGAACTTTCAGCTGTAAGAGAAGTAGGTTGCTCTACCCTCAGTGCGTAGTCAAGATCCATGCAACCCAAAGTGATCAGAATGTTATCCTTCCAATCCTTAAAATTAGACCCATTTAGCATGGGTATGCTGTTAATGTTGGCAGATGCAGAAATAGCAGACATAGCTGAATTCAGAGAATAATAAACCAAAGTAACAGTTAAGCTCACATAAAACCAAATAATCAAACAATAATTCAAATATGATGGCAACATCTCGAGGTACCAAGCACAACATTAAAGTCAAGTCTTTGGACAGTAACATTAATTCATTAGTGGTCACCTCCATGTAATGATCAAATACTGACAATAAATTCATGTCAAGCAACAGTCTTCCTTTGGGTCGACTTATTACTCACACGAAAAGGAAACTTTATAATTGTCACGTATTTATCACTACAAGTGTTTGTGTACTTCGGGCCAAGCATTAATCTTCCTTTGGGCCGATTAATACCCGCATGAAAATACACATACACAACCATCCCAACATTTTCAATGGAAAAATCTACACAAGAGAGGTTACTTTGGCGACTTCAAGTTTCAATCAACTCATCTCAAACATTGGTAAAATTAAATAGGAACATGAGATGTCCAACAAATTCAAATCATACTTAACCCGAAATTCATCGGAAATTTTGGGAGCATACCTCATTAATATATTAATTCATAGATGATTTGAAATCATCACCAAACTTCAAAATTGGTGAATAATTCATGAAGTCCAAACATATATAACAATCATGCCCAGGTTCAGAAGATGATGAGCACAAATTTTTAATTCATCAGGTTTAAAAGTAAATCCAAAACTCAATATCATATTCTTCCCAACATTCAGAGAATTATACGTAGAGTGGCTTTGATACCACTTGTTAGAAAGGAAATCCCGAAATCGCATGCTTTAAACACATATAAACATGCTTCAATAGAAAAGCTTCAATCCTAAATTCTACGATGATAAACTGAAATAGAGAATGAACGATAACCATAAAGCGGAAGCGTACCTGAATCCATGTGTCGATTATTGAATCGATTCATACTTTCACTGGGGAACCCTAAACTATTAGATCACCCTTATTTTACTTTCCGTAGAGAGAATACAGAATGTAGGATGAAATCTAATGTTTGGGGACCATAACCCCTTATTTATAGAAAATATTTAACTTACAAATTAAACAACTCTTAGCTTAATTTTTAAGCTAACCTTAGCTTAATTATTAAGCTAACTCTTAGCTTAATATTTAAGCTACCCCTTAGCTTAATAATTAAGCTACCTTTATTTTCAATTTGGTCCCTCAACAAATTGAAAATCACTTAATGGTATCTACATATAAAGTTCATGAATATTATGATACTCATGTAAGCCCATATTTTAAACTTTAGTGGATCACTTCAATTGGGCTTTCTTAAGACAGCTATACACATTTAATTTGACACGTGGAAGCCCAATATTGGATTTTTCCAACAATTTTCACTTTAAATAATTAAAAAACTATGATATTTGTCTGTTTAATTATAGCTTTATTGAGGTCTATATATAGACATTTTGTTGTTCATTGGATATTTTATATTTTGTCGCTAATATTATGATTTAATCTATACACTTTTGTTTTCTGACTTTGTTGGATGTAATCAAAATCCAATATTGATATTGGTTTTGTGAGAGAGATACCAAATCACAGGTGAAGTTGTATTTAATAGAGAATTACAATAGATTATGTTAATCTTGAAATTTGTTTTGGTTCAAATTTCTAATCAAACATTCAAATTAAAACACTCTGACTTAAATGAACCGGACCAAATGAAGAAAATCAAATAAAATTATAAAGAAAATATTGTGCTCAAAGCTTATTTGGGCAAATTTGGTCAACTTATTCTGATCGATCAGATGGGCCGATCAGAACGTATTTTATATATGTAAGAGAAAACAACTTTCTTGTGCTTTAATACAATGATTTTTGAACATTTTTTATATCTTATTTTCTACTATGTATATATAGCCTTAGGGAGAGCACAAGGAATGGGCTCTCCCACGATTTTTAACTCTACTCAAGGGAGTGGGAGGTTAATTTTCTCTAACTACCCCTAGGGAAGTGGGGTGTTGACTTGTTCCCACTATTTCATGTTTTATAGTGCAACTGTTAGAAAGTCCTTACGGAACCTTGCCGATCAATTTCTAGTCCTACTCATCTTATCCTAACCGGGTTAGTAATTGTTATTTCGGGAGCAACACTAAGTTGATCCTGGTTGGCTCTTCCCGATTACCTGTTAGGTCTTATGTCCTAGCCGAGTTCGGATCGGGGGTCCAACATTTCCTTTGAAGTAGATTTTAAGTCGTTAGAGCTCTTCTTAGATGAGATTGATTTTGTACTCTTTGGTCATCTGAGTTCTCAATGACTTTAGTTTTTCCTTAGATGGCTTACGTGGACTGTCGATTCTCTAATCGGCTAATATTTTTAGGTGCTTTAGGTTTTTGTATCTTTGATCGGACCAATTATCTTTGGTCAGCTCAATCATCTATAATCGATCAAGTCCTAAATTGGTCCTCCGAAGATTCATTTCTGGTTGGCTCGATCGCTTTTGGTTAGCCTCCATAGCTGGCTAAGAGTCCGATTGAGTCGAGCTCTTCTAGTCAACTTTTTACTTAAAGTTATAACCGATTCGATTTCTGATCAACCACTTTTGGTCCTCCACGTGTCCGATTTTGTTCAACTCAGATTAGAGGTACAACATATTACATTCAAGAATTAAGGAAAGCAAGTCATACATCTAATTTACAATAGAAAACAGAACAAAAAGATAAGCACAAAATATACATTAAGATATTTACGTAACAAATTGTTAATTAAGTCTAAATATCCTTATTACCCCCTTCAAGTATTGCAGCATTGCATGGGATGAAGATCGACACATAACTTGGAATGTAGAAAATCAAAAGCTAGTCTGGGAAGGCTCTTTGTGAACATATCCCCTAGCTATAAGTAAGATGGGACAATTACGTTACCAATTTACCAAAAGTAATGAGTTCATGAAAAAAGTGACAATCGATGTCAATGTGCTTTGCTCGCTTATAAGTGATTTGATTTTGATTAAAGAAGATAGCACTCTTATTATCGCAAAGTAGAAGTGGACAAGTGGAAGGGAGTGCTTGAATCTCGCGCAATAGATTGGAGACCCAAACGAGCTCGGAAGTTGCATTGGTAAGAGCATGACATTCGGACTCGCAATTTGAACGAGCGACAATAGGCTGTTTCTTGGCGCTCCACGAGACCAAATTGCTACCCAGAAAGAGTAGCAATAGATGGAGCGTTGGGTCTCAATATATCGAGCCCAGTCGGCATCAAAATATCCCACTAAGAAAGGATCCAATCGACGTCTGAAGGTTAAGCCGAAGTGAATGGTATCTTTGACGTAACGTAATATGCGCTTGACAGCAAAAAAATGATCTTCTATGAGGGAGTGTAAAAATTGGCTCACGACATTGACATCATATGATAAATCCGACCGAGTAATAATAAGATACTGTAAAGCACCCACAAGAGAGTGATATAAGATAAGATCGTGAAAAGGCGTGCCCGTGCTAACAAGTGATTCACCAACAGCCATATGAGTGGCAATAAGCTTGGAGTCGAGAAGAGAAGCGCGCTCCAAGGCTTAGAAAATAATTGAGTTTACCAAGATCCTTGATGGCGAATTTAGAATGCGTTCGAGTGATGACACGATGTAGCATAACAAAATCATTTCCGGTGATGATAATATCATCAACATGAAGAAGAAGGTACATCACAGAAGATCCTTAATGTAGGTATTAAGCATGTGCAAAAATTATTAAATTATTCTATTTATTAATATCTTTTTATACAAAATTTATCATGTTATCACAGTAGGCAACGTTTATATAGTATTTTATCTACATATTTGTTGAAAATATATCATTTTATTTGAAATTATAAGTTCAATATATATATATATATATATATATATTAATGTCAGTTATAATGATATTATAAATAGTAGATATATTTTTTAATTTTTTTAGAAAGTTTTAATATTTTTTTTAAAAATGTCCGATATTTCCACCGATACCAATTTCGATATCGATATATCCGTAAAATCAGGGTACCGATATTTTTATCGATACCGATTTTTTCGTCCTTGGTTTGAACGAAGAACATCGATTTCCTCTTGCATAGTTGTAAGCCATTCAAAGGTTTTGGCTGCAAACTTGAAATCACGAGGTATAGAGGAGCAGTGTGTGCCGAAAACAAAGCAGTGGTAGCCAGGTCAATCAAATAGTGTTTTTTGAAAATATCTGTAACACCCAAATTTTTAGAAAAACGTGCATTTCATATTTTTATAAATAAATTCAACGCATTTCATATTTTTACAAATAAATTCAAATTTTATTTTTAAATAATTTCTTTGTTAATGACCTTTATGACAAGCTTTATGTTTTATCAAGAAAAAAATGAGCTAATGTTTCTTTAAGTTTAAAAATCTTGCAGGATAGCTACCCGAGAAGATCGAGTTCGATCGTAATGCATTCGACAAGCACGAACAATAGATTGAACAAAGGGGAAGATAAGTTACAGATAAAATAATTTAAATAATTAATGTGACTTATGTGTTTATTTATAAAGGTAGATTTTTATTATATAGTTTATGTGCAATAAAGTATGTGGCTATTATGATGTGTTAAATTAAATATATTTTCAAACATACTTATATGATTTATATGATATATTAAGTTGAACATATCTACATATATAATTATGTGATCACAATATTATCAAGACTCTAATTTAAAGATGTGCAAATTAATTTCAAGTCATGTCATCTTATTTATGTGTGACACCAATTTGATTAAATTTATATGAATTTAATATAATGTGCAATAAATTACACCTTAAATTAATCATCCTACAAGAGATATACATGTATTCTATATGTATGATACCATAAATTACTACATATAAAAGAGAGAGACTCCACTTTTGAGCCTTTCATTTACATTTGGCAAGATACACACACTCTCTTTCTAGCTATTTTGCTCCTCCTTCTCTCTAGACTTTTATTCCTCTAAAAAACCTTCATCCCCATCTTCTATCAAGCTGCCGTTTTCAAGATTTTAGTGAAGAATCAAGATCCTTTTAAGACAAGATAAAAAATCAAGTTCAAATTAAAAGCTTATTCCAAGCAAGTTTCAAGAACACATAGTTTGTGCATTCAAGAGGTAATTTTTACAAATCTTCACCATTCTTCCTCCTTAAGAGCATGATTAAGTTCTAATTTTGAGTTGCATGTAAGATCCAAGCAAGATTTTCTACATATGTGATAAATTTGTTGAATACCTTGTTCTAAGTAGTTAATATTCAAAAGTATGTCATTTTGAGTGTTGATTGAGCAAATATATGTTGGATTAGGCTTTGCATGTTTGATTTCCTCACCTAAACACATTGCATATATGATCCTAGGGTGATTTTCTACTAATGTGAAGAAATTTGTCCCAAGTCTTTTCTATGTGGTTGATCTTTAAAATATGTCACTTTTGGGAGTTGATTGTGCAATTGCATGTTGATTTAATCTTTGCATGTTTGATTATCTTGTCTAAACTCATTACATGTATGATAAATTGAGTCAAGATGGTTTATTAAAGGTTAATGGAGTTATTAAAGTCGAATTTACATTTTGATTAAGAAAGTGGATGAGTTTAATCAAGTTGTGAAAAATGTTAGTAATGACAGTCCACTTTGTAGATTTTTATAAAATCATATACTTGGAGTGTTTCAAAACTATTTTAGTATGTTATGCTACATGAAGTTTTGAACTTATGATAAAAATTCAGTAATTTTTTAGAACAATTTATGAATTATTATGATTTTTCAAAAATAATCCAGTTTGAGTTGGAATTAAGCAGTTTCAGACCATAGAAAAATAATTTTATAAATTCAGTCAATTACTATTTTTGAAAACTGTTTTTTGTATGTTATATTACATGAAGTTTTGAGTTTATGGTTAAAATTTGGTAATTTTTGGAGTAATTTATGAATTATTATGATTTTTCAAAGATAGTCCAGTTTGAGTTCGAATTATGCCGTTTCAGACCTTGGAAAAATAATTTTATAAATTCAGTCAATTATAATTTTTCAAAACTGTTTTGGTATGTTATACTAAATGAAGGTTTAAGTTTATGGTTGAAATTTGATAAGTTTTGAAGTAGTGTACGAATTATAATAATTTTTCAAAATAAGTCCAGTTTCGAATTTAAGATTCCGCAGTTTTGTACCTTAGAAAATTAATTATATAAAATCTATCCATTATACGTTTTCAAAACTGTTTTACTATATTTGAGTACATGATGTTATGAGTCTAAATTATTAATTTCAAAAGGTTTCAGTAAATATACATTTTACAGTGAATTTTATAACACAAACTAGTTTTAGAGCAATTTCGAATAATTTTTGATATTAGTAAATGATTTATTAAAGCTTTTGTGATTTGAATTCATCCCTAATATTTTAGCATGGATGACTGAGGATTGTTATGTAAAGTATACTTAATTTCATGAATTTTTGATGATCATTTAAATTATGAAAATTTGTTCTTGTAAAGAGTGTTTTTTCTTCCTATATATTACTAACTTCAAGATTAAAATTTTATCTATGATTTAAGAATGCAATTAGACCATATTTTAAAACTAATATTATGTGATTAAATGCGTGCTTATGTGTGAAGTGTTAAATAATTTAAGTCTTTAGCATATGAATTAGAGTTTTATGAGTTAAGATGTAAAATACGATTTTTATTCCCTTCAAGATACAATTGATGCTTGTTTGGAAGTATACTTTAAAATTTCTCCCAAATCTATAGTTATGTGTTTATAATATACAATATGTGACATGTATGATAAGCATGTTAGGTTAGATGATTATGATACAATTTAATGATATTATAATTAATTGAAGCACATCAACAAACACCGAATCATATGTTAAATAAGTAATCGGTGAAGATGAATATATATGTATGTTTATGATATAAATGAGATGTGATTGGAAGACTAAAAGTAATAAATGTGACGAGTACAGTACGAGACGACCGGTTACTTCAGTAGCTATCCCCGTTTCAAGTCGAATCTCAAAAGTGGGTAACTTCTACTCTCTAGCTACATGTTGTTAATTGAATTAGTAAGTTGTGTATGAAAATCTACGGATAGAAGCGTCGTAGCTATAACCGGTATGCAGCTTTCCTACCGGGCGTCGACCTTAAAGGTGAAAGTGTCTGGTCTACGAAGTGAGGTTTAGTGAGTGAGCAATCCCACTTTCCTCGATGTTATATTATGGTCAAAGGGTGAGCGTATCCAAGGATAATGTTATGGTTCAAGGGTTAGTGTACCTAAACATAAATCATAGTGTATTAAATCGAGAAGAGTACTAGCACGATTATCATTTAAATCAAAAATCAATCGTTTGCTCTTAGCCAACTGGCAAGAGAAACAAAAAGACGAATTTGGTAATAAAGAAGTGACCGACAGGTGGCCTAATTTATTCAAAAGGCTAATAATAGAAAATGGGACATGGCCCAAACGTAAATGCCATAAATCAAAACTAGCTCTCACATTCTTCGAACAAAGAGCAGCAATTAAAGCAGGATAACCTCATTCTAACACATACAATCCATGATCAAGTCGTTCTTAAGCCAGTGGAGCTTTTGTCATGTGATTTTGAATTTTAAATTAATTATCAGAGAAAATAACATTAATAGGGAATCATTTGCGAGTTTACTGATGGATAGTAGATTCTTTATTAAATGAGGGACAACCAGGACATCAAGTAATTTCACAGAGTTTGATAAATCACGAGAACCAATATGATTAATGGAAGAGAATTTCTATTACCAACAATAACACTACCTACCATTACCAGTGTAAGTCTCATAGGAGTCCAAGTCTGACTTTTGGGTGGTCATATGAGTAGAAGCTCCAGAGTCCACATACCAATCGAAGATGGAATCAGAAATATTGCTTGAGGAGTTAAATGCTTGAGCAAGTTGATGAGGCATAGGCATGAGACTGCAAAAACTAAGGACATTTGTCGGTATAATGTTCCCCTCGACATATTTGGCAACGTAGGACGTAGGGCTTTCGGTCATACGCCCACCATAACTATTACCACGACCCTGACCACCAAAGTTACCAAAGTTTTTACTCGAGAAACGTGGCAGGTGGTGTTGCCACCAGTTGATGACTGGGCACCGCGATGTGAGACAAGAAAGTCGATGGGAGCAGGTGGTGGGGGATCCTTCATGACGCGTTGGAAGATATCAAATTGTTGCGCCTGATAAAGTAGGTCTCGAAAATTCGGAATGAGAGAATTGAGGGCCTACACAGTGCAAGAACCAGTAGCTTTTGTCCGAATCAACTGGTCGTCCAATAGCCAAGAGTTGATCACATAGGGACTTAAACTAGCATCCATAGTCTATGACGGATGAGGAGCCATTGGGAAGAAAAAGTAATTCTTCACAAAGTTGGTTAGTGCGAGAAAGGGAGGTATGAGAGAAGGCCGTATCTAAAGCCAACCGCAAGAAGTGGTACAACCAACCACTTCCGCCATTGATTCTTTAGTCTAAGTGGCAAAAATAATGCTTAGTATTTTTTGATCCGTAATAGTCCATAAAGTTGTTGCTGGATTAGGGGATTCAATGCCGGGCTTGCGATTTCCAGAGAAGATATGTAGTGGTGGAGGGATGGATCGAACCATGTGAATCATGGTGTTAACAAGCACTGGATCGGGGTTAACAACAGTCATTTGAGATTGATAGGGACCTGGTCATTTTGGAGAGGGGTTGAGTTTGTCGTGAGGGCGGATACCAGGTGAGAGATATGAAATCACCACTAAAGTTGATGATTGACGATTCCACTATTTAATAGAGAATTATAACAAAGATATGAAATCATCGATGAAGTTGGTGATTGATAATTCCACTATTTAATAGAGAATTACAACATATTATATGAGAATTAAGGAAAACAAATCATACAACAGATTTACAAGGAAAAACAAAACAAAAAAGATAACACTAAGATATTTGTGTTAACAGATTATTAATTATACATCTGAGAATTAAGGAAAGCAAATCATATAATAGATTTACAAAGAAAAACAGAACAAAAAGATAATTACAAAATATACATTAAGATATTTATGTTAACAGATTGTTAATTAAGTCTTGAAAATGTGTTCCTACACAAAATATAAAAACAACAGTAACATAATATTGTCTATATAAAAACAACAGTAATGTAATATTTTCTATGATGTTATTGTCTATGATGTTGACAATCCTATGAGAACACGCAGCGGAAAACTTAAACAATAAAAAAAGAAAAGATAATTATCCACAAGTATATAACAAAAAAAGACAAGAGAATTATACAGGAGTATATAACAATATTCGTGGAACACCTACAGAGCAAAATATGTCTTATTATTTGATATTGTAATTACAAAAATACAAAAAGATCTTTTGAAAAAGAATCTATTTGAAAGACACCCAATACGTCCTTTAAATATATCTAAGAAAACTATAGACCTCTACACTCATATGAAAACAATCACTCACATGAAAACAATTCACCACTAAGTAGTAGACATACTTTATGACTTTACGGAAAATAGATACACTACCTATAACCAAATGTGGTCAATACCGAAGCAACACTATGAAACTGTCTAGACTCGATTGTTTTAGATAGTTTGCTCTCGCTCTTCTCTCTTGTACATATCTTCAAGAATATAACTCCTATTTATAGATCCTAACTCCATGATCTTGTACACTCCACCTTGAATATAACTCCTATTTATAGACCCTAGCTCCATGATCTCGTACACTCTATCATGATCTTAGTGCTCCATGATCTCTATTGATGTCCATCTCTCTCTTCACTCTCACGTTCTTTTCTTTCTTTACTAAATACTATGTTCTTCTTTTTATAAGAGGTGAAAGATACACACAAACAATTTTTTCCTATTTCATAGGAATAATTGTTTGAATGAGTCAAATCTCTCGAATCTGCAAAACAACGTGATAAAAGAAAGAAATAAATCTCCAAGATTATAGATAACAAATCTCCAACATTCTAGTTAGCTCTTCTCCTAAAATATCTCTAATTAGATATAGATAATTGATTTAATTAATAAGAAAAAGGAAAAATTAATTATATTGAAAATTTCACATTAACAAATCTAAATATCCTTATTAGGTTTTGATTTAAGATTTAATTGTAATTAGGAAAAAATACAAACTTACACAAATTAAAATCTTATGTTTTTTTTTTTTACTTTAACAAAATAAATAATGAATTCAACCTAGCTAACTTTACTGTTCGATTCATCATCCATTTTCTGATGAACGATTTTAACCGATCCAACACATTGACAATCTTTCATCGAAATGATCAATACTTTCTGAATAATACAATTATGATGTTTTTTGCATTGCAATTTTGTATGAGTTTATTATTTCTTTTGGAAGTCGATAATCTTGTAGATGTCACTGTGAGCAATGAGGAAATTGATCAACTATTTCAATGGTGCTAATTCTTCTTCATACATTTTTGAACTTATATTGTATATTTTAGATATTTTTTGACTCACCATTTTTTTTCCCTATGAATGTTTAACATCTCTGAAAATTCTAACTATGCTCCTCAAATTTAATACTTCATAGCATTGGAATATTTTGTTTCCATCACTCATTGTTAATTAATGGTAATTGCATTATATGATTCAAAAAATAATTTATTTTCAGCTTACGACAGAATTATAAAGAGCAAAAGGAGACTGAGGAGGAAGATATATATATATATAGAGAGAGAGCATAAGGAGATTGAGGAAGACTTATAAATAGAATGAGGAGATTGGCATTATATTTGCATTATATTTGCTTATTTATAACTAATATTCTAAAAATAAATTCCGTCTTTGATGTTCAATATATTCAGAAAATTTTTATAATTTGGAATTATATTACCTTTTTGAGGTAGTACAAATACTTCCTTAATGTTTGTTTTTCTCATCAGTTCATAAGAACAATTTCTACACACAAACAGTTATATTAGGTCGCCTTATGATAAATATTTCGAACAACCGTTTTACGATAAATAAATGAACAGTTCGTTTGTGTTATACTTGTTTACAATTAATCTAGGTGGAACTTGATATTTGTGTTAATTTAAACTTATATATACACATATAATATAGGGATAAATTATATATATATAATATATATATATAGTGGGTTAACATAAAGCTTTTTATTGATTGCTGGTTTGATGGAACTTTTTTATATGAATGTGAACAAAATATTTTTGGATGTGAGGTAATGATATGTTGGTTAAAAAAAAAAAGACTTACAAGTAGTGTTATATTTAAAATTTGTTTTATGTTCGTTTGGATAAGTGCGGTCGTGTCAATAACATTTAAATCTCAAATTTTATAATCTTTTTATATTAGAATGTAAGACCATGAAAAATAATATAGTTTCTTGAGAATAGATTTTATTTTGTACAATGTAATTTATGAAGTTTAAAGATTTCTCGTATTTAAATATTTCTCGTATCTTTTAATTTAGTACCAGTTTAATTTATAAATTTTAAATATTTCTCATATCCGTTGTACACTATATTGTATAATTGCTTTACTAATTGTACCTGTCACAATAAGTTTGAAAAGGTTATGCACATATATGCTTAATAAGATATTTGTAATGAGGATAAAATGGAGATGTTATTATTGTATAATGTATATTACTCCAAAATATAAATTCTAAATTTAATCTACCTTAAAAAAAAAAAAATTATACATATTTTTGCATGTCTTAAAATCAGAATTTCTCTTTTGCAAAATCTTTTTAAGCAGAATATAAAAAACAATTTTCTTAAATTTTGTACTTTAGTTAAAAGAAGGCAGTGTAAGATAAGTAAAAAAAAAGGCAAATATAAAAAATGTTCAAAATAAAATTACAATGTACTTTTTTACTTTTTATCTGAATGAACACCATATTTTATATGATAAGGATTTATCATCTTATTCAAAATAGTCTAATTAAATCAAATATTTATTTCATTATCTTTTATGCAAATTAGACAATTTTCAATAAAATTTATAGACCAACTGATATGTTGATCTTATGATGATATTGTATGTCAAACACTTTTTTCTCTACACTATATAAAACTGAGATCAAGAAAGAAGGAGTCTATAAAGTATTTCTGACACTTCTCTTGTGACAAAAATCAATTGCAAATAAATTTGTTTTTTCATTAAAGAGTACCTTTATCAATGACCTGGTTTGAGGGTCAAGAGAAAAACAACATTTTAGAAAACAATAAATCCAAATTCATGGAAAGTCATGATCTGGTGTCACAGCCTTTACTTTCAACCAACCTCCAATCCATTTGTGACATTTGTCGTTATATAATTGGTAGGAATATATTTTTGGATATATAATTTAAATTGTTGATATTGAAGATAATTTTTATTAAAAAATAATAACAAAATTATTAAAATCCATATTTTTTTTCTCTATAAACAGAGTTTGATATTGAAATATTTTGAATCTGAAATATTTTGAATCGTAATTACATATATAATTTGTATCATTTATATTTTGGAATTAAGTATTTTCATGCATTTATTTAAAGCTTGATTTATTTCTTTTCAATTTTATATTTTAATTATTGTAATTTTAATTTAAATAAGTAGCTTATTTTAAGCACATCGTAAATTTTTTCCTTTTTATAATTAAGAATTTAGTATGTCAAATATTTTTTCTCTATCTATTACACCTTTTGAAAAAAAATATATATATCTTAAAGGTTGGGTGGTGTTATCAATGAAGTATAAAAAAAATTGAAATTGAGTTGGTTGTATATTGTATAGGGATGAAATAGAGAAATTATTATTTTATTAGAAGACTGGTAGAGAAATTATTATTTTATTAGAAGATTGGTTGAGTTTAGTTGTTGATAAACATAGTCTGATAATATGCCCGTGTTGACAGTGTTGATCTACGGAGAAGTTAGTAGAAAAGTGTATTGCACTGATCATTTAATCAGTGTTTTTATACTCGAATTGAACCAACTGGCTCAACTGGGAATCGATGTGGAAGTCAAAATACACTTAATTAATCATTTTTCGGTTAAATCAGAATGAACCGATCAAATACCAGTTGAACCGATTATAATCGGGAATCAAAAAATTGATATTTTTTATTTTTAATTACATCCACCTTTTGTTTTGGGCTATAAAATAATGATTTTCGAGTTTTTAAATTGGACTTCAAAAGTTAAAAAAAGAAACTAAAAGAAGTAAAAGAAACTGCAAGATTCAAAATGTTTTACTTTGTCATTTTATCAATTTTAAATTTTAATTTTCAGTTTGAAATTTCATTATGAATTATGGGGTATGTAGTTTGACATTTTATGATTTTATTGTGTTTATTTTAATATGAATCATATAAGTGCATAACTTTTTCAATGTAACATAAATAATATTGAAAAAAAAAAATAAAGATCATTTTACCAGTTGAATCGTCAACCGGTGGTCAGGTTGGTTTGGCCGTCGGTTTGGTTATGAAAACACTGCATTTAATTATATATATATAATAAAAAAATTGAAGTTTTAAAATTTTACAAAATAATTTAGGTAATATATATATATACACACGTAACTTTTATCTCTTATAATAGGATATATACCATATATATTCATATACAAAATCAATTGTTTTCAGAGATAGCAATTGGCCATTGATTCTGGGAACATTAATTGGGGAAGAAGCGGTCTAATTAATCATAGCCAAGGTTAGTCCTCATTAGTAGTTTAATTGATCTATATATTACTTTAGTTGTATGAGCATGTGTTGAAAGTTTTATAGTGTTACAGTATTATCTGTCATTAGGTGAAGAAATTTATTTAAAAGATATTTGAAGAGTTGAGTATAATTGCAGTACGTATTAGATGGAAGAATGACTTTAATTAGTGTCTTATGTGAAATATAATGATAATTGTCTGAATTTTTTGCTAGATAACTCAGTTAAAGGTAATTGTTGAGCAAAATTAGTATTACGAAATGAGATGCTGGAATTATGATTTACTAAATATACACACATTTAAAGATTTGGACGTGATTAACTAGCAATTATATAGCAAATCTAAATTAAATGCAATCAATTTTTGATATATATATATATATATAGTCTTCTAAAATAAAAAATTTAAAAAGTGAAATCTTAGAAAAAAGGGAAAAAAAAAACAGATTTACGAATTAAAAAAAATTATTTTTATAAGATTCTTCTTGTTATTATACGTTCTTTATCTTATCTCACATTCAAAGTATTACACCAGTATAATTTTAATTATATATTATATTATTAGAAATATGGATATAAAATTCTTTTCATAAATTCATATATACTTTTTTTTGTACTTGGTTAAAAAATTATTTTCCATTGTTACATAAGGTGTCTATTATTATTTCTTTCATTATTATCATTAGTTAATTCTTGATATTAGACTCCTAAAATAATTAATCTCCCAAAAATGGTGGAAAGATTTTTCAATTCTGATTTGATCAACAATTTTGGTAAGATACCATACACATTCTTTGATATTTATGAGTTTTTTTTTTATTTCACTTTTCAGAGTAATTCCTAGGTACACAATCTAAAATTATGTATCTCAACAAACTATATATATATATATATATATATATATATATTGGGATAAAGATGGAAAAAATTATAAATTAAGATTTAGTTAGGATGTGTAAGTAATAATTAATACATAAGTTAAAAAATAAATTATATTTACACATGAACAATACTATATATGTGAATGGGATGATCTCGAGTTTTTAGAATTTGAAAAGGTGACTTTTGGTTATCCAACGTCTCCTTTTTAACACTTTCCACTCCACCTCGCCTGTCACTTCACTCTGTCCCTCTCCCAAAAATGGCGCAAAAAAGGAGGTTGAGTTCAGTAAAAAATGGAGACGAAGAGAAGCGAGAAAGGCTAGAGAAAGTAAATCCGGATAAAGATCCTAGTTCTGATTCGGATGGCGAAGAAAAAGGAAAGAAACGGAGGTTGGGGTTGAGGACATCATCATACCGTCGACCCGAACCGGAACCGGAACGACAACCGAAGAAGAAGAACAAGGTATTTTCCGATCAGGATGCAGTTAATCTCCTCGAAGGCCTCCATCGTTTCTGGGCTAATGGCAGAAACTATAAGTGGACCGAGTTTCACCATTTTATCAAGGACAATCTTTCGACTCAGTTTACAAGAATTCAAGTTTCTGAGAAGATTCGAAGCCTCAAAAGGAAATTCGAATCAAACAGTGAAAGAGGTCGGGGCAGTGCTGATTTCTCGGATCCCCATGAGACCATTGTATTTGAGTTGTCGAAGAGGATATGGGGTGATGAAAAGGAAACAATAGAAGAAGAGCAGAAAGAGGTGATCCGTGATGAAAAGGAAAAAGGACAAAAAAAGGTAATGAGGAGGGACGAGTTTGAGGCTGCATACCCACTATTGTATGCATCATTTGAGTCCACGCCTTTTCTAAAACAGAAATGTATTCTGATTCCGACTGAAAAGGCTAAAGAGCTGGAGGAGCAATGGACGGAATTGCGCGCAGAGGCTCTTCGCATCGAGCTTAGGAAGCTTGGTCGTCTCTAAATGTTGTATCTATTCGAGTTGCTCTCTTTTGCTTCAACAATGCAGGTTAGGTTTGATTTTGTAGGCGTGGTGCCAAAAAGGTTGCAGGTGAAGTTGTAACTGGTACCAGCTTTTTTTTTGCTGTATGTACCTACACTTACTACTTTTACTATTGCTTCTTTACATTTTCTATCTGGTTTTTGACATTACAGATTTGTGTTTCTAAAATCTATTTTGTCTCTTGTGCAAATATTGATCAACTGCACTTCTTTCCTTTTTCTTGATAGCTGCTTTTGTGAATAGCGGATGAATCACTATCTTTTTAATAACTCTCAACGCATTAGCCTATATGGGTTGTCAAGTCTCATTGCCTTATTGTTTATTTCAAGGAGTTGAGATACAATACTTATAACATCTCTATTTTGAGTATAGATAATGTGTGTTACATGTGGACCTCAATCTTTTTTTTTTCTGTAATATTTTTTTTTCATTTAGTTATATATTTAAATACTAAATTACTATTATGATCATAAATAATAATCTTTAATATATATATATATAATTTATATTAAATTAGAGCTCTAATATAATAGAGTTCTAAACATAATAGAATTATATAGGATTTTTGAATTAGGATTCTAATATTAAATTATTTGAATGTGAAAATCCTAAATCATTAATATAACTTTAAATAATAATTTTTAATAAGGATGTATTACATAAATTATATTTTGGAAGAAGTACCCACACTTTTATATTAGTAATAATAGATAATATATATATATATATGACTATATTGAAAAAAAAAACAGAGGATTTCATGGCTTTGTACTTCAATTAAATTTTTACATGAAGTTATAAGAAAATTCATGTATATTCATTATTTCATCTTATGTATATGTACACACAAATACAACTATACAAGAAACATAATTTTTTACTTACAAGTGTCACCAATTCAAAGTAAATGGTCCAAGTCCTTGTTTGATTTCTATGACATAGTAAATCGCAGCAGCAAATTCAACTGAAAACTATAAAATAATGAAAATAGAGGGGCAATTCAATACCATCTTCATCACAGTCCCTCAAGTCTCCGCAGGTCAAAATCCAAAGTATATTTCGGTTGGCTTTGAATTGAAAGGCTACTAAATATTTGGTTGATGGATTATATTTTCACAAACTCTTACACTTCATAGGTTTTATGGTTTTTTCTTGCAATACAGTCCAATGAGAATTCATATCTTTTCATGCCTTCTTTTGATATCCTTATTCCAAATCGTGCACCTTGTTCGGGTTTCCCGTCAATGCCTCGACCAACACAGATCGTTGCTGTTGCAGTTGAAGAACAGCCTTGAGGTCAATGAGGGGTTCTCTACAAAGCTGGTGAATTGGAGCCAGAGTGTTGACTGCTGCAAATGGAATGGGGTTGGTTGTGATGCCTCAGGATATGTCATCAGTTTGGACCTGGAGAACGAGACGATTTCCGGTGGGATCGAGAACTCCACTGGTCTTTTCGGCCTTCAACATCTGAGAAAGCTAAATTTGGCTTACAACAACTTTGATGGTAGGCAGATTCCAAAGGGGCTTCAAAATCTCACCAATTTGGCATACCTGAATTTGTCAAATGCTGGTTTTGGTGGACAAGTTCCCATTGAAGTATCGATGATGAAGAGCTTGGTTAGTCTCGATCTCTCCTCCTGGTTTCAAGTTCCCATTAAATAGTGGAGCTTGAGAATCCAAATTTGCAGATGCTTGTTCAGAACCTTGCTGGTCTTAGAATACTTCATCTTGATTATGTGGATATTCCAGCTCAAAGAAGTGACTGGTGCCAAACATTGTCGTCTTCTTTACCCAATTTAACAACCTTGAGCCTGCGATATTGTGGTCTATCAGGCCCTCTGGACTCTTCACTGTCACAGCTTCATTTGTTGGAAGATCTCATACTCGAAGGGAACAATTTGTCAACTACAGTTCCAGATTTCTTTGCAAATTTCTCAAACTTAACAACCCTGATGTTCAGCAATTGCTTTCTGCAAGGCCCCTTTCCAGAAATGGTCTTTCAGGTATCTACTCTACAGACTTTAGATTTGTCCATTAATAGGTTACTCACTGGTACCATACTCACCTTTCCTTTGAGCAGTTCTTTTAGGACAATTGTGCTTAGCTACACTAACTTCTCGGGTTCATTGCCTGATTCCATTAGCAATCTTCGAATGCTATCCAAGATAGACCTTTCTGATTGTAACTTCACTGGAATTATTCCATTCTCCATAGCCAATCTAACAGAACTTGAGTATGTGGATTTCTCGTATAACCACTTCACTGGTTCAATACCACCTTTTCCCATGTCCAAGAAACTTACTTATCTAGACCTCAGCCACAATTCGCTAACAGGTCCATTGTCTTCCGTGCATTTTGATGGCCTCACCAGTCTTGCTAATATAAATTTAGCAAACAATTTTCTCAGTGGGAGCATTCCCAAGTCTCTCTTCCAGCTACCTTCACTGGAGAAACTTCAGCTTTCCAACAACAATTTTAGTGGCCAGATTGATGATTTCTCCCCTTCAAATCCTTCAAATCTGGATACATTAGATTTGAGCAGTAACTGGCTGCGAGGTTCAATTCCTGAGTCTTTCTTTAAACTTGAACAGCTCAATGTTCTCTCTCTTTCTTCGAACTTCTTCAATGGCACAGTGAAGCTGGAATTGATTAAAAGGCTTCATAATCTTACAAGATTGGAGATTGGGTACAACAACTTGTCAGTTGATACAAGCAGCAGCAACTCTAGTTCGCCTCAATTTCCCCAGTTAACCAGGTTGAATCTAGCTTCTTGCAACTTGTACAAATTTCCTAATCTGGCAAACCAATCCAAACTGATTTTTCTGGACCTCTCAAGAAACTATATCAAGGGAGAAATACCTAGTTGGATTTGGAGTATCGGAGGTGGATCACTCACACATTTGAATCTTTCGCATAATCTCCTGGTAGACTTTCAAAAACCTGACACCATGTCTCCTTTTTTTCAGGCATTAGATTTACACTCAAACAGACTCAATGGTGAGTTTCCGATGGTCCCAATATCGGCTATCTATGTGGATTACTCGAGCAATAACTTTGAACGGCCCATTCCAGTTAACATTGTCAACTCCAATTTCTATCTTGCATTTTTATCTCTTGCAAACAATAACTTTATTGGAACGATTCCTACATCTTTTTGTGATGCTAAGTATCTTCAAGTTCTTGACTTGTCTGTCAATAACCTGAGTGGTGCTATACCATCATGCCTAGTAGGAAATATTTCTAATCTTGGAGTGTTGAATCTGAGGAGAAACAATTTGAGTGGTTATATACCAGATACAATTTCTGTGAGCTGTAGTCTCAAAACTTTGGACCTCAGCAATAACGACCTAAAAGGAAAATTCCCACCATCCTTGGCCAACTGCAAATCCTTAGAATTCATAAATATTGGAAACAACAAAATTGAAGATACATTCCCATGCAGTCTGAAAAATTCTTCTAGCTTGCGTGTTCTCATCCTGCGCAACAACAAATTTCACGGATTTTTTGGATGTTCTGGGGTATATAACGGCCGGCCAAACATTCAAATTGTCGATATAGCTTACAACTTCTTCAGCGGTAAACTATATCCAAAGAGCATCTCAAGTTTGAGAGGAATGGTGCTACACAGTGATACACAGTTTAACTGTTGAATTTTGCCCAGAAATTGATCAATCAAGAAGAAACCCTAAGATGCAAACCCTAAACTCAAGTGTAAAGAAAGAAAAATCAAGAAAATTATCAACACTCAGCGAATTTATAGTGGTTCGACTTCCAGGAAGTCTGCATCCACTTTAGAATCGAAGCCCTTTACTAATTTTCAGAAATAACCGGAGAATTACAACGAATTTGAGTAATTGCGCAGATTAGGGTTTCTGTGCACAATAAGAACCCTAAAACTCTAATCAAACGAATACAGAAGAGAAGCATGGGGCAAATGCCAACTCTATACAGATATTTATATTCTTAGCAAAACCCCCAACTTAATTTCTGGAAACGGACTGAAATTCCACGCCAGTTTCCCGCTTCTGTAACTGGTCTGCGCAGGAAGTTGCAACAGCCGGCTCAAAGTAGTTATCCGCCAACCACCTTCGACCGAGTTAGCCTTCTTTCGCACGGTTCAGCTATAAAACTTCCGATTCTGAGCTAATTAACACCGGTTCCAGAATCCTTGTGAAATTCCAGAGTTACCCCAACTCTGCATTAACAGCAACCATTTAGTCTTCAATTTTCTGAGTCTGACTACTCTCTACTACCAGGATGCAGTGACAGTTACCATCAAAGGACTAGAAATGGAGCTTGTCAAGATTTTGAGAGTCTTTACAGCCATCGATTTCTCTTGCAACAATTTTACTGGAGAGATACCCGAAACAATTGGAGAACTCAGTTCACTATATATCCTCAACCTATCACACAATGCTTTCACAGGCACAATTCCAAAATCAATAGGGAATTTGAGTGACCTTGGATCACTGGATCTTTCGACAAACCAGCTAACAGGGGAAATACCAAAAGACCTTGCAAGTCTTACATTCCTGTCTTTCTTTAATATATCCTCCAATAAACTAGTCGGAAGAATCCCGAGTGGCTCCCAATTACAAACCTTTTCGAAAGAAAGCTTTGCAGGAAACTCAGGGCTATGTGGATTTCCTCTAAACATAAGCTGTGACTCCAATGGACCAGAGGGAAAACCAGCACCAAGCTTCAATGGACCAGACGAAAAGCCAGCACCAAAGATAGATTTCGATTTGAAATTCATATTCGCGGGTTGGGGATATGTGGTTGGAGTAACATTGTTTTTTGCTTCTCTTGTGTTCTGCGGCAATTGGAGGGAACTGTTCAACGAGAAAATGGATAAATTTCTGGACCTCATCCTCCCCGGACATTGATTCAGTTACCTCAGGTATGACAAACAATTCGTGCACTATATCTCTTCTAGAAATTTCAAATACTTCTTCCCATATTTATATACATCTAACTGCAAAACAAAGAGAAGAGACATGGAAACTTTACCTTCATTTCCTCGCCGCCGGCAGAATTGCCGAAAGTGACGTCGACGCACAGACCACCACCACCACGCCCCATTGATCCCTCGCATTTCGTCTCCGTTAGAATAATGATTCACCATCTTCTCCAATTATCAGTTAACAAATCCACGTTTTGCAAGTCCACACGAACACGATTTGGTTGTGACTTTCTTCAATTTTGGTAGCTCCCAAAAATCCCCTACTCTGAAATCATAAAATTGCTTGAATCAAGGAAAGAAAAAGAAAATGTTCGTATAATTATAGTATCAAAGTATTTTTCTTAAATAATTAACAATTACTTTTATGAAATTTTTCGCTAATGATATTTGTTTGCTTTAAATAATTATCAAAATTATTTTGAATTAAAAGCTTTCGTTTATGATATTTGTCTGTTTAAATATAGATTTGTTATGGTCTTAGTATATACATATGCTGTTAATTTGATTTGTTATCTATTTATTGCTAATAATTTAATCAATCACAAAACTTGTTAGATGTATCCAAATCCAATATTCAAATTTTTTTTTTGTAAATATTGTTTTGATTTAAGACTTAATTATAAATAGAAAAAAAAATACAGACTTACACGATATTCACAAACTTGACACATTTTGTTTTCTTGTTTTATAAATTACATATTTAACCTAACTTTACTATTCAGATCGACATATATTTTCTGATGAATGATTTCCAATCGTTCCAACTAATTTTATATGTACAAGTAAAAATTAACCGCACACATTGACAGTGTTTTATCGGAATGAATACTATTATGAATTACAAAATTATACTATTTTATGCTAAATTTGTTGAATTAAATATAGTGTTAAGATCGTAATTTTGTACGAATTTATCATTTTCTTTTGGAAGATAACCTTTGTAGATGTCCGCTGTGAGCAGTGAGGAAACTGGATCATCTCTTTCAATGGTGCTAAATCTTCTTCATACACTTTTGAACTTATAAAGCATATTTTTAATATTTTTACCATAAACATGGCGATGCCCTACATTTATAAATGTGCAGATTTTGATTATCAGAAGTTGTTACCTCACCTTTATAATGGTACAAATTGTTATGATCAAAATTGAATCAATCGCTTAAATTTTTTAGCGTTTAATTATTGTCCATCTCGCTTTCATCCTTCCTAAATCATTAAAAAAAATTAATATTTTTTACTCACAACACCTGTTTTTTTTTTTTTAATGAATGGTTAACATATCAGAAAATTATAATTATGCTACTCAAATTTAATACTTTAGAGCATAGAATATTTTGTCTCCATCACTCATTGTTAATTAATGGTAACTACATTATATGATTTTAAAAGTAATTTATGTTCAGTTTATGGTGGAATTATGAAGAGCATAAGGAGATTGAAGATGAAGACCAAATAAGAGCATGAGGAGATTGGCATTTTATTTGCTTATATATAACTAGTTTTCTATGAATATAATTTATCTTTTTAATGTTCAATATATTTAGAAAAAACTACATCTTAAAGGTATAAACACCTTTTTGAGGTACTATATGTGCAACTACTTCCTTGATGCTTGTTTTGTCCTATAAGTTTGTAGTTTATAAGAATAATTTCTATAACACTTTTATAAGATCATCTTATAAATATAATTTTGTAAGATAAAATCTCATTATTTACAACTCAAGAATCTTTTCATAAGTTAAACTCGCTGGTTAGTGTAATTCACAAACTAAATTTCAGCATATTAATTTAAAATACTTCTTTAAGGGATTGAATTATAACATTTAAAAAGAATGAAGATAAATAAATTAGTATATTAAAGTTTAGAAAAATGATTTAGTTGAAAATGCAACTTGAGCTTTAAAAAAATTGCAACTTCATCAATGCTCTAATTTATACAGTTTTTTACGTGAAGTTTTAATTTATTTATTTTAGAATATTCATTATTTCATCAGACACACACATACAGACAAAAAACAAGAAAATTTTACTGATAAATGTCATCAATTCAAAACAAATGATCCAAGTCTTTGTTTGATTTTTCTGACGCATTAAAAAGCAGCTGCAAAATGAATCGAGAGCTATAAATAAATGGATATGGAGGGGCCAATGTTAGACGTTGAATACAATATTTTTCCATCTCGTTTCTTGGTTCTTTTGGATCTCAAGTCTCTTAAAGTTGATGCTTTTTTGGACCATGAAGAGCATGGTTAGTCTTGATCTTGCAGATGCTTGTTGAGAATCTTAAAGGACTTAGAGAAGTTGTTCTTGATAATGTTGATATCTCAGCTCAAAGAAGTGACTGGTGCCAAGCTTTTTCTTCTTCTTTACCCAATTTAACAACCTTGAGCTTGCCTTATTGTGGTCTATCAGCTCCCCTGGATTCTTCCTTTCACACCTTCCTTCTCTCTCAATTTTCACCCTCGTAAAGATATGGTTATATTGATATAAAGGTATACATAATATCAGATAAAAATATATTGATCCAAAAATGTACTGAAATTCTACCTTTTTTTTTCTAAGTTCTAATAAATAAAAGTTATGATATTTGTACATAAATGTCATATTAATGTAATATAAAAGTAACACATAAATTAAAAAAAAATCAAAAATGCACGGATTCAGATCGAATCGACTAAATTGCTAGATTCATGCAACTGATGTATGAGGAATTTGTGACAAGTTTTTCTCCTTCTACCTAAATTCGGCATATTACTTTAAAATACTTCTTTTAAGGGATTGAATTATAATTTTTAAAAGTAATAAAGCAAAAATAATTAATTCGTAATTAAGATTTAAAAAATTGTTTTGTGTTGAAATCTTACATGAAGTGTACTTGAAAGCTAATTATATAACAAATTCATCGATTAATGATGTTTTTAAATATAACACAATTGGGAAAGTTGAAAAGTTAATTAATTATTGCGCATCCAAACTTGCAATAGCAGACCATAAGACCTGAGTTTTTAGAATTATGGGACTATTTCATTAATAAGATAAATCAAACAACTGAAACAAATAAGTGGCAGACATATATGATAAAAATACCAAATTTTCCATTCTTGTTGTTGAATGAATAGATAGCAAGTAGAAAACATTTCTTAACTATTTTTAGTATTTTCGTCACCGAACCTTGTTTGATTCAATCCCTTATAAATGGAGAGTTGACCATTGGGGAAAAAAAAAAAAAAAAAAAAAAAGGCAGTACAATCATTTATTTGAATGAGAAAATTTGACCCATTTCTCTCACACAAGAAAAGGTATGGTTTTGGAGTGGAGAAGAACCGACAAAAGTGCAGAAAAGTAGAGAAATTTCCACAAAATATCACACAAACTTGACTCAATTGTCTCTACCAAGACGCTAGGTTTTTGCAAGACTCATTAAAAATGAAACTTCAGTCATTTATTACTTAAATTCCAAAATACTCACATTGGTTATTGTTTTAATCATGGATGAAATAACTCAATATATCGTCAATATTTTTCCAATTTTTTTATTTTTCATATGATTGATACAAAAACAGACCGTAACGGTATTTCTTCGATATTTTTATTTTGTTTCACATAATCGATATAGAAAATAAATTTTATCAAAATATCATTAAATATAAAAAAATATCGGTGGAATGTTAGGAATATATCGATAAATATCAAGGCATATCAATTTCAGTAATAAAAAACAATTACTTAAATAAATTGTTTATTGGGTGGGACTATCCACCCAATACTTTCAGTTTCAATTTCAGCAATTTCTTTCTTTTTCTTTTTTTTTTTTTAATTTTTTAGGAAGAAATCATCACCACAACAAATGCATAAGTAATTGTTAATTGTAGTGTGTATAAGATCACAAGTTTATGAAACTTGAAATAATTGTTTAAAATAATTAATCTACATATATCTGCAAGTTTACTTCAGTATAATTTAGATTAAGATGACATATCATTATATTCATTTAAACCTTTCATTTTAGTATTAGTATTAATGTAATAGAATATTCTGAATTTCTATATAATTTCGGATAACGTTTATGTAATTCATTATCTCCATATTTATTGTAAATATGTTGAATATATGTAATAAAGTTAGTTATAATATTCTGTAAAATATTATGTCCAATTTTCTTTTCTTTTTTTTTTTTTTACAAAATTCCGTCATTTTTCTAAATTTTATCGATATTTCCATTGATACCAATATTTATGTAAAGTTAAGATATCATATCTCTATCGAAACCAAAATTTTCATTATTAGTTACAATTATAACCAATGTTTAAGGAAGTGTTGTAATGAAGGTTGAGAATTTTATTTAATATGTGTAAAAAAAATAACATAGAGGCAAACTTAAAAATAAAGATTTCATTGACAATCTTAAACCACAGATAAAATTAATCA
This sequence comes from Scutellaria barbata, assembly GCA_028654395.1. Taxonomy (NCBI): domain Eukaryota; kingdom Viridiplantae; phylum Streptophyta; class Magnoliopsida; order Lamiales; family Lamiaceae; genus Scutellaria; species Scutellaria barbata. The sequence goes on from CM053644.1 coordinate 2,918,141, forward strand.
AATTATATTAAGTGACGAGAGACTCTGATTATATTTGAACTTAAATAGAGGCCATATTTAGGATTATTGATTAAAACTAAAGGAAGTTTCTTTATGCTCCCAATTCTGAAGACTGCACATGCCATCGCTTTATAAACTGTGATTATTTTACCAAAACAATGAAATGCGATTATACTATATATATATTGAGGTCAACTTTCAACGTTAGGTAACCTCACCAAATTTATATTAAGCACCAAATTAAAATTACAATTCATGCCTTCTTCATTTTTTTATATTTATTAATCAATCAATCGACAAGTGGTGGTTACTAATTGTAAGTTCATTAGAGACGTGCAAATAACAATTTTGTTATTATTTAAATAAAGAAACTTCTTGATTACAATACCCACTGCCCCCTCATATTGATTTAAATCATTTCACAGCCTCATTTAAATTATGAGAGAGAAAGTAGGGAAAGAAGCCAATCCCACTAACAACCTATGTTCCATTGCTACCCCCATCTCTCTCTCTCTCTCTCTATATATATATATATATATATATACATATATATATAGTATAAGAAGAAGATAATGAAAATTACATGTGTGAATGTCATCAATTCAAAACAAATGGTCCAAGCATTTGTATGTGACATAAAAACGAGCAGCTCAAAAGTCAATCCAAAGCTATAATTTAATGTGGGGGCCGACACTAAGCGCGTTGAATAATCTCAATTCCTAATACTCACAAAACACGCAGTTAACATGCTCCATCTCTGACCATCCAACCTATTCTTCCCTCATACATTTCTCCATCCTTTTCATCATCTCAAGTCTCCCCAGACCTCAATCCAAAGCTTTTCCACTTGGCTTTCAATCGAAAAATATCTGTTGATGGATAATATTTTCACAACCTATTCACTTGTCTGTCGTAACTCGGTCCAATGAAAACCCCAGTTCTTTCATGCCTTCTTTTGATATCCTTGATCCAAATCTTGTACCTTGTTCGGGTTTCCGGTCAATGCCTCGACCAACAAAGATCGTTGCTGTTGCAGTTGAAGAGCAGCCTTGAGTTCAAAGAGGGGCTCTCTACAAAGCTGGTGAATTGGAGCCAGAGTGTTGACTGCTGCAATTGGAATGGGGTTGGTTGTGATGCCTCAGGATATGTGATCAGTTTGGACCTGGAGAACGAGACGATTTCCGGTGGGATCGAGAACTCCACCGGTCTTTTCGGCCTTCAACATCTGAGAGAGCTAAATTTGGCTTTCAACAACTTTAATGCTACTCAGATTCCAAAGGGGCTTCAGAATCTTACCAATTTGGCATACCTGAATTTGTCAAATGCTGGTTTTGGTGGACAAGTTCCCATTGAAGTTTCGACTATGAAGAGCTTGGTTAGTCTTGATCTCTCCTCCTTGTTTCAGGGCATGGAGCCTCTAAAACTTGAGGATCCGAATTTGCAGATGTTTGTTCAGAATCTTGCTGGTCTTAGAGAACTTCATCTTGATTATGTGAATATTTCAGCTCAAAGAAGTGACTGGTGCCAAGCACTGTCGTCTTCTTTACCCAATTTAACGACCTTGAGCCTGCGTTATTGTGGTCTGTCAGGCCCTCTAGATTCTTCACTTTCAAAGCTTTATTCATTGGAAGTTCTACGTCTAGAAGGGAACAATATGTCAACAACAGTACCCAACTTCTTTGGAGAATTCTCGAATTTGACGACCCTGATTCTCAGCAATTGCTTTCTGCAAGGTCCCTTTCCAGAAAAGGTCTTTCAGGTATCTACTCTACGGACTCTAGATTTGTCCATTAATAGGTTACTCACTGGTACCATACCCACCTTTCATTTGAGGAATTCTTTTAGGACAATGGTGCTTAGCTACACTAACTTCTCGGGTTCATTGCCTGATTCCATTAGCAATCTTCGAATGTTGTCCAAGATAGACCTTTCTAATTGCAACTTCACTGGAATTATTCCATTCTCTATAGCCAATCTAACAGAACTTGAGTACATGGATTTCTCGTATAACCACTTCACTGGTTCAATACCACCTTTTCCCATGTCCAAGAAACTTACTTATCTAGACCTCAGCCGCAATTCGCTAACAGGTTCATTGTCTTCCGTGCATTTTGATGGCCTCACCAGTCTTGCTAATATAAATTTAGCAAACAATCTTCTCAGTGGGAGCATTCCCCAGTCTTTGTTCCTGCTACCTTCACTGGAGAAACTTCAGCTTTCTAACAACAAATTTAGTGGCCAGATTGATGATTTCTCCCCTTCAAATTCTTCTAATCTGGATACATTAGATTTGAGCAGTAATCGGCTCCAGGGTTCTATTCCTGAGTCTTTCTTCAAACTTGAACAACTCAATGTTCTCTCTCTTTCTTCGAACTTCTTCAATGGTAAAGTGAAGCTGGAAATGATTGCAAGGCTTCATAACCTTGCAAGACTGGAGATTGGGTACAACAACTTGTCAGTTGACACAAGCAGCAGCAATTCAAGTTCGTCCCAATTTCCCCAGTTAACCAGGTTGAATCTAGCTTCTTGCAACTTGTACAACTTTCCTAATCTGACAAACCAGCCCAAACTCATTTTTCTGGACCTCTCAATAAACTATATCAAGGGAGAAATACCTAGTTGGATTTGGAATATCGGAGGTGGATCACTCGCACATTTGAATCTTTCTCATAATCTACTGGTAGATCTTCAAAAGCCTGTCAGCATGTCTCCTTTCCTTGGTGCATTAGATCTACACTCAAACAATCTTAGTGGTGAATTTCCAAAGCTCCCAAAATCGGCTATCTATGTGGATTACTCGAGAAATAGTTTTAAACAGCCCATTCCAGTTAACATTGTCGACTCCACTTTCTATCTTACGTTTTTATCTCTTTCAAACAATAGCCTTATTGGAACGATTCCTACATCATTTTGTGATGCAATGTACCTTCAAGTTCTTGACTTGTCTGTCAATAACTTGAGCGGTGCTATACCACCATGCCTAGTAGGAAATAGTTCTAGTCTTGGAGTGTTGAATCTGAGGAGAAACAATTTGAGTGGCAATATACCAGATACAATTTCTGTGAACTGTAGTCTCAAAACTTTGGACCTCAGCAATAACAACCTAGAAGGGAAATTCCCAGCATCCTTGGCCAATTGCAAATCTTTAGAAGTCATGAATGCTGGAAACAACAAGATCAATGATACATTCCCATGCAGTCTGAAAAATTCTTCCAGCCTGCGTGTTCTTGTTCTGCGTAACAACAAATTTCATGGGGATCTCACCTGTTCTAGGGTCAATGGGAGCTGGCTAAATCTTCAAATCATTGATATAGCTTCCAACAACTTCAATGGCGAACTAAATCCAAGATGCATGCAAAGTTGGGGAGGAATGATGCAACACAGTGATACACAAGTTGGAGGCAACCATATAAGCTACAATTTTCTGAATCTGAGTAACCTTTACTACCAGGATGCAGTGACAGTTACCATCAAAGGACTGGAAATGGAGCTTGTCAAGATTTTGACTGTCTTTACGGCTATCGACTTATCTTGCAACAATTTTAGTGGAGTGATACCTGAAACAGTTGGAGTTCTCAGCGCACTTTATATTCTCAACCTATCACACAATGCTTTCACCGGCACAATTCCAAAAACAATAGGGAATTTGAGTGAGCTTGGATCACTGGATCTTTCGATGAACCAGCTAACAGGGGAAATACCAGAAGACCTAACAAGTCTTACATTCCTTTCTGTCTTGAATTTATCATACAATAAGCTAGTCGGAAGAATCCCAATTGGTCCCCAGTTTCAAACCTTCTCAAACGATAGCTTTGCACAAAACTCAGGACTATGTGGATTTCCTTTGAACAAAAGCTGTGACTCTAATGATTCAGCAGGGGAGTCCATACCAGGATTCAACAAGACAGAGTTCAATTGGCAATTCATATTCACTGGATTGGGATATGGAGTTGGAGCATCATTAATTCTTGCTCCTCTGGCATTCTGCAGGCAGTGGAGGGAGCAATGTGACGAGCAACTGGATCAATTTCTGAAGCTGATCTTTCCTAGATACGGGTTCAGTTATGTCAGGTACGATGCCAAGGTTGAGGCGATAGAAAACATTGAAAATGAGATGACAGATGATGAAGAGGACGATGATGAAGAAGACACAGAAGATGAATTACGAGGTGGAAGGTACTGTATATTTTGCACAAAACTGGACATTCATATAAAGACGGCTATTCATAATTCCAAATGTACATGCCATTATTCACCACCCACATTCTCATCTTCCCCTACATCATCATCATCTTCCTTACTAGTCATATGTCGCTAAAACTTTTGCATCTTTTCTTTCTTCAAATTTTCTTCACTTTGTATAGATTCACAGCTAGAAATATGCATTAGATAGAGCAGGGATTATTTCAGATGTTTATGTAAGCTGAATTCATTGCTTTTGAATAGACACAGAAAGAAGTGTTATGCCGATTATCACCCATGTCATTGAGCAATTCTATCGAACACGTTCTGCGCATTGCCCAGTAATATCCCAAACCAGAAAAAGTTTCAACAAAAAAAAAAACAAAACTCAAGCAAATTGGAAACTTTAAAATTCAGATAGAATAAAAGAGCATAAAAATTAGCACGGATTTGGAAATGAAGTGATGAATTAAACCTTGTAGAAGAGACACGAGCAGAAACGATGATCCGATAGCGTCCGAGGTAGAATTCCATTCTTACACTGTGCTGGAATTTCATTCCTATTCAATAACTTGAACTTTTCTTATACGAGTTGCTTATAAAATAAATTAAAAAATTAAAAAAGAGTTGACACGTGTATAAATAGAAAATTATCATCGGCTATTGGGCTTTTGCATGTTAATTTGGTACAAAAAATAACCCATTCTTTTAGTGGGTTATTGGGCTTATACAAAATCCGATACGGTTTAATAAAATTGTTTGTCATTGTGCTATTGACTATTTCAGATTCCTCACTAATTGAGATACGATTGATTTTGTTTTTACTGTATTCTTTTTCCCTATGAATGAAGGGGTAATTTTAAATCTAGGATTTCAAATGTCTGTAGAATATTTGTAATGTGTATGAAGTAGTGAAACATTAAATGACTTAGTTCATGACCATACATATCTTGTTTAATGTGAATGCTTCTTGTAAATTTATTTGGTAGTGTAATAAACAAGAAGTTTGTACTTTGTAATCACGGGAAATTATGAAAGCTCCAACTAACCTCGTTTCTCTCTATAATATGTTTAATAGTATGAACCCTTTTGTGATGAATAAAAATTGTATGTAAATGTGAAAAAATAGTCTACAATCACACTTGAATTTGTCTAAAAGGATGAAAATAAAAATCATTTCTTCCCAAAATTAGTTAAGTGGAATCAAATGTTTGGATTCTATAATAAATAAAAGGCTAATGACATCAATTGACTAGTGTATCACGAATTTCGATTGCAAAATCATATTATAATATTTATACACGTAAAGATAAATTATTACTTACACCTAGAATCATCTACATAGAGCAAGTTTTCTATATTTGAGGGCATATTTATGCGTAATTGTTATATGAATTTTAAATCTATATAATATGTGTTCGATCGAGTTGAATTTTATTTGGATTCGCATATTTTTTTTTTTTACCCTAATTTTTATGTTGTGTTAGTCATACTTTATATTGTTTTTTAAAAACATCCTAATTTTGGTAAAAAAAAATCCTAATTTCGATTAAAAAACCTTAATTTCAACACAAAAAACTCTAATTTGTACATATATATATATATGTAATATTATACATACCTTTATATAATACATAAAGATACAACTGAAATAATTAAAAAGTATGACTAACATAATATAAAGGTATGCTTAACATAATATAAAAATCCTAAAAATATACTTAATATAATATAAAATAATAAAGATATGTTTAACATAATATAAAGATATGTTTAACGTTATATAAATGTATGTTTAATATAACACAACATAAAAATCTTAAATGTATGCTTAACATAATATAAAATCATAAAGATATGTTTAACATAATATAAAGGTATGCTTAATGTTATATAAATGTATGTTTAACATAATATGTTTTAAAGGTATGACTAACATAATATAAATGTATGTTTAACATAATATAAAGATATACTTAACATAATATAAATGTGTAGCACTTGAAGCGAATTTGGGTGAATTTGACCATTCATCCAGTGCGTGGGAACGGACGCGTGGACCAAATTGAGTCAATTACACGGAACCTAAATCCATACATGACTTACGCAAAAGTATTTGTGATATTGAAATTCTTTTACAAATTAAATTCCATTGTCTATACAAGTGTCCATCAACCCATGCCACCTGTATATTTAATAACTTATAATATATATTTACAAAATAAAATAAAATAATACTTCATAAAATCCAAAAAAAGAATCATTTTCACCAAAACTAAAAAAAAATGTACAGCGTTTCGTAATCTCATCCAAAAGTCTAATATCAAAAGTTTTTTATTCTTAATCACAAGTTAATTACAGCTGTATTACAAAATTTTAAATTAAACTAGAGATTTGATACACACCCAATCTAAGTACCCATAACTATATATGTATCTAAAATTTCTCTACTTTGAAATAAATGAAGAGTTTCTAAAAGTAAGCTAGTGGCTTGATTTAATTTAATTTTAATGAGCATCCTATTTATACCAATAATTAAATGCAAGTAAATAAATAAAAAGCCATCTCAAAGTACACCAAAAATGGCAACTAATTATTTGATTTATTTACGGAAACAGTACTAAATCTTAAGTGCTAGTATAAAATCAACGTACAGCCGAGCCAAGCTCGCGACTCAGCGAGTCAACTGGGCGCACACAGCCTCTACAAAGGGGGCAACTCGAGCGAGTCCTGAGCCACTTATCGACACAGTCCGAGTGGAAGCCATGGCGGCAGAGCGGCAAAACCTTGACCTTATCACCCTCTCCAAAAATGCCCAAGCAAATGGCGCACTCACCTCCTGGGCTCGGCTTCGAGCCGTAGGCGGAGACCGGCAACGAGCTGATGACCGCGGGATCAAGCCCCGCCCCCCGACCTGGCGCCGCGCCGCCGCCGTCGGGGTGGCGGCGGCGGGCGCATATGTATAGAAAGTATCCAAACAAAGAAGTGAAGAAGAAGATGCAAAACAAGAATAGTGCACCCAAAAGTGGACTTTTTCCATCAATTTGGTCTCTCACATTTGGGTAACGAAATGGGCCCAAATTTTGGTATGCCATTGCCAATGTATCAAATATTTTGTCTCACGAGTGCATAGAGGTACAGTGAAATCAAGAAAGATTGATATTCATAACCTACTATGTAATTTCGTATTTTATTTTATCAGTATGTGTACAATGTCATACGTATGTTATATAATAATGTAAATTTAAAATAGAAAGTAAATAATCTCCCCGGGTAAAAGTTTATATTTGTGGACAAAGTTAATACTTCTCTTCTATTCTTAGGTAAATTATACTATAAAATCTTATATTATTCACCACATACTCTAATGCTAGACAAATTTGTGAAAATTATTTATTTGTTTTACTTGTGGAAGGAAGTTTGTAGATATGCCTACGAAATTTGCTTTTCTTAAGTAGTTGTGTTATTAATTTGGTGGGTCAAGACTTATCCCAAGCACTAACTTTTTTTTTTTTTTTGGTTAATTTAATTTTAAAGGGGATGGGAGTAGGATGTATCATACCTGTGTGATGTTTTTCGATTTTCTTTTTCCTTTGTGTCTTTCGGTGGAATTTATGAGCTGGATTCCAAAGCCATTGAACCTTGTTTTTGTCATTTACAGATGCATTTTAAATGACTTTTGTGGAAATTTGCAAATATATTATTAATGTTTTTGAAGTCTAGATAATTTATGACCCGAGTCTCATAAATAAAATTAACTGATACCACATTTTTATAAAGATATAAATTATAATGATCAAAATTCAAATAATTAAAAAATTTCTAATTTTTATTATCTCACATTCTTTCATATGTCTGGGTCATCAATTAAAAAATTTGTAGATAATTTATTAATCTTTTCTTTTGTGTATAAATACACTCTCAAGTTTAGTAATGGTGTAACTATTTATATACCGCTTATATTTAAATTATGATTGTAAATTTATCATAATCTTTTTATTCTTTTTTTGTATGGATATTTTTTTCACTCTTTCTTTTACATAATTTTTTTATAGTTTATTAATAAATAATTATTTAGTTGTATGAAGTTAAAGATAAATTTTATTTATATTTTCTTAAATTATTATCTCAACTTTTAACTGATGTCTAATTTATTTATTTTAAATTCAAAACTGCATATGTCATCATGCTTTCTAAAATAAAATTTGATTGGGTTGTACAGTAAAATATTATATTTGTTGGTACTCTTCTATTTGAAATAATGTAAAAAAAAATAAAACTTTGTCTTAAATATGAACAATTTTGCACTTTGCAAACTAATTTTTATTTCTCTAATTGCAGATCAAAGTCACTTTGCAACCTCGAGAGATTATAATCACTTTTTCCCGTCAAAAATCGTAATTTCTGTTAAAATCGAATGAAAATAAAAAAATTGATTGAGGAGAGTGTCTTCATTTGATTTCTAATTAGGAATATTTTGATGTTGATGTATGTATCTTGATTTAAAAAGAAAAATCAAAACATCACAATCACGTTTTTTCTCAAATTGATTAAACAAAATAGATTAAATATAAATAATAAACTAACATTCGTAAAATAAAGTAGATTTAAATTGAAATACTAACTCATATAAATACTCCTGAATCATAAATTATAAATTTGTAGTGAACTACTAAACTCTAATTAAAAAATTTAATAAAATTACATATATATGACATCATAAGCATAGATGACGTGTCATAGTTAGAAATTGATATTTGATAAAATATATTTTTCTTTGTAATTCAAATTTATGAAGAGTTTAAAATCATATCATACGTGGCAGTATAATTTATACGGAGTATTAATGGATAAATCATATATAGCGGATTTGATATGAATCAATCCTGATATTCAAATCAAAGGAGATGAAATTTTCTATAAATCCTGGAACGTATATGTTGAGAGAATTGTAGAGCCCTGTTTTCTAATCCGATATAGATTATATTTTAGATTTATTAATCCAATAGGTCTCTATCCTAATATTATAAATAGGATCTCTTTTATTTTATCCCTACGACCTATATGATGATCAATAAAACAACCTACGTCGTTTATTTAATTTCTTTTGTAGTCGCCAGCCAGCGTAATTACAGAAGCAGATTTTCTTTTTCTATCTAAATTTTAATAGTTATTGAGTTAGAACTGAGTTCAGGACGAATTCAGGAGTTAGAGTATGTTCAATTATCAAAGTGAATTTGTATCACGGTTGAAAAGTTGATGGAAAATCGTCAGGAGTTAGAGTGCGTTTAATTATCAAAGTGATTTCAATATAAATAAGATATGTTTATCTAAATTTTAACACTTAGCGAATTAGAAATATTTTTGTGTTAATGTTCGAAGGTCGACCAAAATTGTAAATCTATGTCTAATACGTAACATCAATCGTTTGATTAAAGTGATTTCAATATAAATAAGGTATGTTTATTTAAATTTTAACACTTAGTGAATTAAAAACATTTTCGAGTCAATGCGGCGAATAAGAAACATTTTCGTGTCAATGTTCGTCCAACAAAATTATAAATCTATATCTAATACATAACAGCAACCAATCATTTAATTAAAAAACAATAAATCTATGTCTAATACATAACAGCAACCAATCATTTGATTAAAAAACTAAGTAATATTATAGTCAATGGTCCCGGCGGGGCTCGAACCCGCGACCTTCGGCTCATAAGACCAACGCTCTAACCAACTGAGCTACGGGACCTTGATGCTAGCTTTCAGTTTCTATCTTTTTTCGTTTCTATTGTTTAGTTTACTTTAGATAATTTTGATTTGAGTTTCTATCTAATTTTAATAATTTAGAGTTTCCATAACGATGTATATGAATTTCCATTGCTGCCCTTATTGCAGCAAAGTACTTTGGTCACTGTTTGGACTGATGTAAATTTAAAATATAAACTCTCATTTTAAGTGATATTTCCAAAAGTGATTTGGATGGTTTTGAAATTGCTATATATAAGATTAATTCATTTCAATTTTCTCAATCCCAAGACAATCTTATGTTTATTAAGTTTTGCCCATTCATCCATACAAGAATCTGGAAATCAATTGTAATCAAATAAAAGTGTTACATACATGCTAGAGTTGCAAGAAATAAAAGAAAAAAATTAAAGGCATTACACATTGTTTTCAAAATAGATGAAGCACTTTAAAGATACAAAACACATGCATACTACAACAACATGATTTCATTTCCAAGTTAAGCCAATCTTGATTTAGTACTAAAACTCACTAAAGACATAATCACATAATTACAAGCTACATATATAAAACTAGTTGACTAAAATTCAATTACGCATATATGCATCATGAAAGCTCCCATTCTCTTCACCGGAAAACCAAGATTCCGGCAGTCCGACTTCCTCCATCTCCGGCGGCAAGTAATAATCAAACAAATCACCATTCTGATCACAATAAAAAGGAAGAACCGCACAGTTATTTGGCTGAACAATGGGTGCAGTGGGATCATGTTTAGTGTTATCAACAAAGTTGATCATTGCTTGGTGAAGCCATATCTGGGTCTTGAGGAACTTCACGTACTGTATGGCTTCTTCCAGCATGGAAACCGTATCCATTTTGGAGCCCCCGGGTACCAAGCTTTGCAGAATCTTGAACCGGTCACTGATGCGGTGGCGCCGCTGCCTCGCCGCCACGCTTTGAGGGTCCGTTGACAGCTTCATGGTGGCACCGCCGCCCTTCTTCATCTTCTTCTTCTTCTCCAGTGAAGTTGACCCGCATGAGCTAGGGTTTGAAAGTGAAGATGAATCCATTGATTTTCTTTCTTTCTATCTTAGGGTTAGGAAAATATTTTGAGGTTTTAGTTGATTTGGAAGTGATGTTGTGAACTCTTGATCATATATATACTAGGAAATTGGTCGTGTTAGGTCAGCTCAATGATGATCTTCAGAGGTAGGGTGGGGTGGGTAGGGGTGGGGATATATATCTCATATATGTATAGTGACATATATGTTGTCAGTTAAAGTCAGCCAATCTCTGGCTTAGATACGTGTGTTTGGAGTAGCTAGGAGGCTAGGCCAGCAAAAGGGGTTTGGACATTAGTTATGACAATGGTTGTTGCTTCTTTTCTCTTAGTCAGTGTCTTGGAAATTTAACATAAATATTGTACTAATATTTTATTATAATTTTTTTTTAGTATTTTTTTAGATTCATTTTAATTAGGGCCTGCCTCTCAGCAAGATTATTTTATACTCAAAGTAGACATCAGAAATACTGAAATTGTAAAAGTGCATGATCTATCTTTTTAATCAAGGTGAAGTTTTGGTAAATTATGTGGAAGTTTGAACTTATTGATACTCAAGAACCGATTCTAGCAAGAATATTTTCAATTTCCATTCCCACATCTTTTACATTTGATGTTTAATTCTTTATTTCAATATCATCAATATAAATCACGTGAAATATCACACATTATTTATGTCTCTATTTTTTTTAATTCATGTCTCTATTTATCTTTAAAGATTGTTTTTTTTTTCACCGTTGATAGAAGTTTTTGATATATATGTATCTCTAATCATTGGAGAGAAGTCGATATGTAGATGAGAGAGTGTGCTACATAACAATAACCATGTAATTATTGTGATCAATTCTTAATACTAACAAAGCAAACTCACAACATAATTTAAAAAGAAATTTTGTTCTCATATACTATATTATCGTAATCCGTCAACAATGGACACTTACAATATGTAAGCCAACATTGTGGATGTTGATTGTGTTTGTAAAAGGAGCCAAATAATAGCAAAATATTTCAAATATTAGATCACACTAATTTTTTAAAAAATGTAAAATGGGAGATTATATGAAAGATGGGGACAAATCCCAATGAAAAATAAATGAATGGAAAAGGCATGCATGTAGAGAAAGGGGGGCCCTCACTCATCCCCTGAATCCAAAGTAAGGAAGACCAAATTGTTAGTTTCTTGTCTTTTGATCATCGGATTCAGGCACTTTCTTTCATTATCCGGTGGATGTTTTTTTCTCTTGCTTGCTTTCTCGTTATTAGAGAGTAATAAAATGATTCATTACCACCTTTTTTTTCAAATGCCTTTTTTTTTTTTTCAAACATGTTTACATACATTATATAACTAGGGATTTTTATTATTTTTTAAAGGAATTAGGGATTTCTTTTTTCTTCTTTTTATGTTTCAAGGTGAAAATGCTTTTACTTGCCAGATTAACTTTGTGTCGAAAGGTATACCTTGCGCCAGGTTTTATGTTTGGAAATTAATACTGTTAAGTGTTAATATCTTAATATATCTATTTATATGTAAAGATTACATCCCTTTAAATATTTTAATTTATTATTATATTAGATTTGTGATGTATTATTATATTGGATTTGTGATACATTAGCAATAAATAAATTAATATATATGTGTACACAATAAATAAGATTGCAGACATGATGTTTGGAAATAATATATTTTAATGGTTGAATAAAAAAAAAATTTAAGAATAATATTAAATGTCTTGAATGTTTATTAGAAACAGAGTGATATTTCTGGAGGACAAAATTTTGTGTAAAGTGTTGTTGATATTGTTTTGTGTTTAGGGACAACAATTTTAAATGCAGATATCTTCTCGATCGATATTGCTTTGTTGCGATTAATATGGTTTTAAAAAAATAGAAGGGTATGGTTTGATTAATAATAAAACCTATATTTTGTAATGTGATTGACTTCATAAAAATCAATGTTAGGTTTTATATCAGAACCATATATAAACATACATTTATACAAAAAATAATTTCCACCTTCATTCTTTGAAAAAACTTTTATGGAGATTGTAATTATTTGTAGAGGTACAATTCACTTCATTTAATTTAAATTGTATTTCAATTTCCATCATGAAAATCTGAAATCTTATTTTCCTATCCATATATAATCACTTTTTTTTTTTAGAGATGCATTCACTTTTCTATCTATAAAGAAAGAGCGAGTCTTGTATGAGATCATGTCGTGGATCACATTTTATAAGACGAGTTAATCCGATCCAATCAACAATCAAAGTCAAAAAGTTTATGATCAATTCCAATCAACAGTCGGTCAATCCTGCTCAACGTCGGTCAACATCGTTGACTAAAAAATATTACATGATACATATAAAAATATTATCTCATATATATAAAAGTATTATATAGTATTTTATTCTCATAATATAACACTATGTGTATCATATATTATTTTTATGTATATCATGTGATACTTTTAAAAAGTATCACATGATATACATAATTATATGGTGATACTTTCAAAAAAATATTACATTTTGAGTAGTGTTTTTGTACACCAGGTGCATGGGTCATAATCCATGCAACCGGGTCGGGTCGGGTCCGGTTTAACCCGGATCCGCGCCCTTTTTTTTTTTTTTTTAAATTTATGTCATAACCTTTATGTTGTAATAATATAACCTTTATGTTGTAATAGTGTAACCTTTATGTACAGATTTCATAACCTTTTCACTGAATGACTTATACTTTTTTCACTATAAAAATTCATGCAATATAACCCAAAACCTTTATGTTGTAATAATATAACATTTATGTTGTAATGATATAACCTTTATGTACAGATTTCATAACCTTTTCAATAAATAACTTGTAGTTTTTTCACTATAAAAATTCAATATAGCTGAAACCTTTATATTGTAATGATATAACCTTTATACTGTAATACTATAACCTTTATGTACAAATTTCATAACCTTTTCAGTGAATAACTTATACTTTTTTCACTACTTAGCACTGCAAAAGGTTATGTGCATATAACTAAAAGGTTAAGTTCGCTAAACTAAAAGGTTAAGTTCGCTAAGCTAAAAGGTTATGTCAATATACAGCAGAACTAGAATTTGAATTAGGGTTTGGGCTAGGGTTTGGGCGCGTGGGGGCGCGTGAGGCGCGCGTGGGGGCGCGTGAAATGCACTTTTTGGCGGGTTGACCCGGTTGCACGGATCTAGGATCCGTGCACCTGGTGTATAGAAACAATTGTGTTACATTTTACTCTAATCTTATAATGTAATATTTTCATATGTATCATGTAATACTTTATGTGTATGTGATATTTTCAAAAGGTATCACATGATACACATAAAAGTACTGCATGATATTTTATTCCCATAGTATAATACTTTCATGTGAAAAGTATCATATGATATACATGAAAGTATTACATGATGATACTTTCGAAAGTATTACACAGTTTACATAAAAGTCTTACATTTTGCTTTATTCTCATAATGTAATACTTTCATATATATCATGTAATATTTTTATATGTACCATGTGATACTTTGATACTTTGAAAAAGTATTACATGATATACATAAAATTATTACCTTTGACTTTTGGTGATCGTGTGTTAGTTTGGTTCGTTAACCGAGTCAAATCCGACTCATCTTATAGAATGAGATCTGTGGGACTTTTGTTGATCGTGTATTGACTTCGATCTGTTGATCGAGTCAAATCCAACCCGTCTCATAGAATGGAATTCTTGGAAACGTCTTACACAAGATTTTTCCATAAAGAAAGTTTCATAATTTTTTCGCGGTACCTTCGTTAACCTTAGCCTTACTAATTACTAAATTGACTTCGTCGGAACCGATATTGAAATTAGCATTTACTGTTGCAAATTAAATCAATTTAAAAATTGGATAACATCCTTTATAGAGCATACGTTCTAATATCATAAATATTTCTTGATAGAAACGATCGTGAATTTGATCAATTATTCTTCATGCTTTGTCAGCATATATATATATATGGACGTAAATCGCATACTTTTGTTATTTTTTTTCTTCTTTAGCATAACGGTCTCCCTACTAATGAATCATAAAGAAAATGAAAACTTTCGACTATATTTATATCAAAAGTATACTTTAAATTTCTATCATTTTCATTTCCTAAAAATGAAAATTGAATGCATGATTAATTGGACCTATTACATTGTGAATAGTGAAAACATAGGTACAGAGAAATACAAACAGAAGAATTTCATATCCATCAACATCTCTTTCTCCAGATAAAAGACAAATCAAATTAATTGTAATCATTACAAGTTTTTCATAGTCAATCACTATTTTATTTTCTACTGTAATTTTCCCTCAAAAGAAATCACTTTATTTTGTATTATAAAACAAAATAAAAATCAATCGCATCATATCGGAGTTCAATACTTCCCATTTTCCAATACTATGACCAAGTGTCCCAACCACAACATGGTCAATAACAGTGCCAACAAATAAAATTGCTTACAAATGAAATAGAATCGATCAATGGGCTCTCACTATTTTATCGAATGTTCGACATAAAATTACTAAAAAATTTGATTTTAGAATGGTTCGATAATTAACGTAATATAAATACAATATTCTAATAAAGCTATCTACTGTTGTTTTGATATTACAATATTTCTAGACATTCAATTTAATTATTCAAAACACCAATTTCTCATCACCAAACCGCCTTATTTAATCTTAAAAGAAATTTGGAAAACATGACATTTTGTCTCATTAATTTGTATGTCATTCATGTATCATTATTAGAAATTAAATATGTTTTATTAATATAAGTGAAATTTGATGTTTGTCTATGTTATGGGATGTAAAGAATCTTATATCTATACACAACACATCTTCTACATTTTAATTAGCAATGGCATAAGATACATTAACAACAACATTATTCATGTTAATATATGCTCTGATATCATTGGTTAAACATGGAAGAAAATACCTTTAATTCTTGAAATAAAAATCAAAATATTTGAAAATATTATATACACATAGCTAGAGATGAAGTGTATGTAAATGGTAGAAGATAGGATAAAAGATTGAAGATAGGGATAAAAGATTGGCGCAGGCAAAAGCACATGAATGTCCGGATTTCTCGTGAAGTAGAGAAGTGTAGAACCCTAATTCATAATTATTGTAACTTGTTCATCACCTCCAAGTTTTTACCTGCTTTTTAACTGTCTTCTCAATCCTAAAACTGATCACTAAATTTACAATCACATCACTCCTTTTCTTTTTCTGCCTATACAGATCATAATCATTATACAAGTCAAAAGTTCAAAACACATCTGTTTCGATATTAACGAAGATTATATTTTTCATAATTATGTAAAGCGAAATTAATTAACGAATACATTTGATGTGTACTGACGCATCGTCAATAATCACAATATTAAAATATGTGATATTTTACTTCTGTACGATTGTATATATATTAATTTCTTTGATCAGACATTTTAACAAAACCCATATCAAAAGAAGATAAAATCATGGAACAGCTATGACCAACAAACAGTTCTTTGACAGATCTGAGGACAGAGTTCTTGATTTGGTTGAGAACCAAATGTGTTTGATATATATATATATATATATATATATATATATATATATATATGTGTGTGTGTGTGTGTGAAAATAGGAATAGAGATCTTCTACTGCCCAAGTGTCATTTTATTTTATGTATGAATATTATTAATATTAAGTAAATTAGTAATTCACTCAGGTGATGTGCGATTTATTATTTGTTATGATAGTATATTAATTTGTAATTATATATTAAAATTGTTATATTAAAAAATATTCATACATCTTTTATTATTCAAATTTTGTATAATATACAAATATATTTTTCATATCTCTATTGATTTTTAATTTTAAAAAATAGAATTTTGTTGAATTCTCATTATACATTAGAGTTTTCTTATGCATTCGTTTTTGGGATGCATGTTATTCTAAATTCAAATAACATAAATTGTATATGTCATTTTAAATTATATTTGATAATATTAAAAAGTTGATGTACAAAATTTATAAATAATTTAAATAATGAACTTGAAATCTTACATTCTATTTGTTTTCTTTTTATTGAATTTTTTTCATTACTCGATAGATAATTTGATAAGCTAATAATTTTTAAACTTAGTTATAAGTGACCAATTAATAATATAAATTTTGAAATATTTATTTATATACATCATTTCTCATAATTACAAAAAGTATATTAAAATTTCTTTAAACTTTCAAATTGATAATACCAATAATTCTAGACATTAAATAATTAAAGTTAACACAAAAAAAATTAAAAACTTGAAAGCTTACATTCTATTTATTTCTATCTTTTACTAATTTTTTTTTCATGATTCGATAGATAATTTGATAAGCCAATGATTTTTAAAATTGGTTAAAAGTGACCAATTAATAATAGAAATTTTGAAATATTATTTATATACAATATTTCTCATAGTTACAAAAAAATATCTTAATTTTTTTTAACTTTAAAATTGATAATGAGATTAATTATAGACATTAAATAATTAAAGTTAACAAAATTAATAAAAAAGAAATAAATTATTGTTCAACAATGAACAACAGTCGTCATCAACAACAAATAATAATAAGTAGTAGTAATAATAATAAACAATATATTACATGAGAAAAATGTTCTAAATAAGATGAACAATTTTTTTTGACAAAACTAATAATTTTTGAAGTTTTTTTATTAACCAAAATAATGATGTGACATCTTTAGAAAGAAAAATGACAAAATTGTAAATTTTACCAACTGTCATTCTTTTATATATATATAAATATGGGAAAATGTCTTACATACCCCAAATACTATATTAGGTTGTGTTTGGTTAAAGTGGCTTGAAATCCATAGTTGGAAATGAATGGATTTTAAATTCAGTTAAATTAAAATATATTTAAAATCAATCAAAATGACTCACAAACTAATTCAAAATAAAAGTGATCAAATTTGCATCTATCAAAACATTATCGGTGAATTTGCTATAATGGATTTCAAATCTCTTCTCAGATCCACATATTTAAATGAACTCTTAGGCTTCTTTTGGATAGAGTGATTTTAAATTCCAAACTTCAAATGAATGGATTCGAATCCACTTAAGTTTAAGTAAATTTGAAATCTACCAAAATAACTTCAAAATTAGTTTAAAAAGAAAATTATAGATTTCGAATTAATGTCTATCCAAACACCACTGGTGGATTTGATACAATAAATTTCAAATTTCTTCTTAAATTTACTCATCCAAATAAACCCTTAAATTAATTTAATGATCTACCCAAATAATATCTATATCACCCAAACTTATCCTAATTGGTTATTTTGCCCCCTTTATAAATATTTTTTTATATGAAAGTTGGTTGAAATTAAAACTTTGTAGTATTAGTCTTCAAATTATTTCGTCATAAAATTATAATAAAAGTAGTCATATGACAGTTGTATATATAATTACAGATTAAGGTAAATTTGAGAATTAAAAATTCTTTGAAAATAGAATTGTACCTTAGCTGAACTTTTAGAGCAAAAAATATCTCTATCCCATCAGATACTAAAACGATAATTTATATGTGCGCGCGTATGATCGTGAATAGAATCACCCTCTATATATATTGTATTAAAATATAGAGGAAAATATTCATTTTAATATAAAAAATATAATTATATATTCAAATTACCATAACATATAATAGTATGCCACTTTCTACCACCAAATATAATAGTATGTCACTTTCTACCACCATTTTTGTCAAAGTCAACTTGATGATTGGACAATTAATATATTTTATTAATTAGTGAATGGTGACAAATATAAACTCATTAATTATTGTATAATTTTGCAACAATTTTCCACGTGTAGTACTTTCAATTGCATCATGAATTATTGTTTAATTTTTTTTAAATATATCAACGTGTGATTTCAAGTGCAACAATTAATTTGGGCATGACTATTACACCAAATTTTTTGTTTTGTTTTGTTGTCATTATTCATTATTGTCTTCATTGAATTTGGCCATGCACGTCAATTAATTCGATTGATGACAGTGCACCAATTTTTTTGTTTTTTCCTTCTCATTATTAAGTGTGAATTCACTTTATATTGTGAAATCACATGTAATTTTCCTCCGTTTGTTCTTCTATATAGGTTGATAATTTCAGTAGGAAATTATCAGACAACATTTTGAAGAACAAAATATTCGAGTTTTTTTTCCGACATTTTGGCTCTTGGAAGAGTGGAAAAATTATTGTTGAAATAAGAAAGGTATGTTTACTAGTTAATAATCCTCATTTAACCCTATTTTTTGAGAAATTAGGTTTAATTTGTTTTGATATATGCTTGAATTGATGTTTGGAATGGTTAAACGTGTTTAATTTTGCATTTGATAGGGTTAATTTGTTTGAATATATGCTTGAATTTATGTTTGAAAGGGTTAAACGGGAAAAATCGACGTTTGGAATGCAATAAATACCGATTTTATAGCAATAAATACCGATTTTATAGTGATTGTATAGAATAATCACGTTTAACACTGTAATGATAGTGTTAAACGTGAATAAATTGAAAATTCACGAGAAACCCTATAATTATAGTGTTTTGAGATTGAGGGGTATTTTGGTAATTTGGTCAAAAGGTTGACTTTGACCGGGACTCACGACCCCCGGTCAACGGTATGTCGTTGGTGACGACTCGATAATAAAATATGATGAAAAGAAACGGGATAGAAAACGAATCGAAAATTCACGGTTGGGATTTTTTCCCGGCGACGGGGAAAAAATCCCCGTCGCCTCCCGGCAGCTGCCGAGAAAACTCGACGGGGAAGGGCAACCCATGATTTTTTCAAAATTTATTTAACTCCGTTTAATAATCCGCACGTACTAAAAATAATTTCTTAATCCGGCTTGCATAATATATACGTAATTTCAATTTATAAATTAATAATCCCAATTTCAAAATTAAAGTAACATAATATCGTAATCGAACTTACATTTTTGTACTAATTTTTTTAATATCCGTTTATTAATCAACACTTACTTTTGAAATAATTTCCTAATCTTTCATAAATATTATATACATATGACTGAAAATAATCCTCTTTAATAATCCTCATTCCATAATTATAACAACATAGTTTCCTCGACCCGTTACGATTTTTTTTTCCATTTTTTTTGGCCTCCTTTCAATATTCAACTCTTCACTCATTAATTATTATTTTGAAAATTCGATTTTAAAAATTTAATAATTATAATCGGACAATTAAATATCATATTTCATTATTTCCCGTTTAATAAATTTATTTAATCTCCGTCTAATAATCCGCACGTACTAAAAATAATTTCTTAATCCGTTTTGCATAATATATACATGATTTCAATTTAAAAATTAATAATCCCAATTTCACAATTTAAGTAACATAGTATCGTAATCGAACTTACATTTTTGTACTAATTTTTTTAATATCCGTTTAGTAATCAACACTTATTTTTGAAATAATTTCCTAATATTTTATAAATATTATGTACATATGACTGAAAATAATCCTCTTTAATAATCCCCACTCCATAATTATAACAATATAGTTTCCCCGACCCGTTGGGATTTTTTTTTCCCTTTTTTTGTGTCTCCTTTCAATATTCAACTCTTCACTCATTAATTATTTTCTCGAAAATCTCATGATGTAAAAATTTAATAATTATAATTGAATAATCAAATATCATATTTCATTATTCCCCCTTGAATAAATTTATTTAATCTCCATTTAATAATCCGCACGTACTAAAAATAATTTCTTGGTCCGTCTTGCATACTAGATACATACTTTGAATTAACAATTTAATAATCCCAATTTCATAATTAAAGTACCATAATATCGTTATCGAACTTAAATATTTGTACTACTTTTTTTAATGTCCTTTTATTAATCAACACTGAATTTTGAAATTTATTCCTAATCCGGAGCAAATATTATATACATCCTAAAAAATATTTGCTCTTTAATAATCCCCATTTCATAATTATAACAACATAGTTTCTCGAATAGTTACGAATAATTTTTTCTCCAATTTTTTTGGTCTCCATTCAATATTCAACTCTCCATTCCAATTTTTTAGTTTCTAGGTTAAACCAACATTAGTTGTTCATAACACTGAGTCATGACTTACATAATTAAATATTGTTGGTGTTTAGAATCGGCTATAGTTGTTGTTTTATTTTATTTCTTACCAGTTACGTGTTGCCTATTACGTGTTTCATGTTTCTCACCAATTTTTTCCGAATTTTTTTGCAGCAACAAAAAAAAAGACTATTGAAGTTATTGTATGGTACGGTGGCTATTGGGAAGGTTTAGAATACACGAACGGTTTTGAAGAGGTCATTCACCTTCAGGAACGAACCCTATTTCAGTTATTGTCTTCCATACATGAAGTTGTGGGTGCCGATATGACGCAGTGGGGTTATACGATTCACTCGCTGCTCGATTCTGCCGGAAGACTGAGGAAGATAAAAATAAAAAATACAGAAGTTTTGCAGCGAATTTTGGCCCAAATCGATGGGGCTCTTGTTGTTTTTGTTACTTTGACGAGGTTGAATGTTGGAGGTTCAGGTGTTGTCGTGTCCCTCGAGCCGGGAAATACACTCCCTAGTGTTGGATCGTCTTATTCTGACATTCCAGAACACCATGTCACCCCAGATGAGTACAGTCAACCCAGTTGGGAAATTAGTCCATCGTTTTCTTCAACCCAAACGGATCCACCTTCATATGTCTACACCGACCACGGTCCCTATTTTGCTTCGGTTCCCCTTGGACTCCAATCCGACCTGGGTTTTCACGCAAGATGGGGAATCCCCACTGAAAGTCATAACTACTCATTTTGCCAGTTCATCCGGAATGCAGTGGGATCCTTCACCACCGGAGCATGATCGAAATGACTTTGGTGGCAGACTCGATCTAAATATGGACCTACACAGTGAGGGACATGAAGCTGTACAACCATGTGAACAGTTTGCTGAAACAACATCTGTAGGTGCATCCGATCATGAAGACGATGGTGAAAGTGGTAATCGTGCTCCCTTCAGTATTTATTACAAATTTTGAGCTTCGTTAATGTAATGTTTCATTATTTTTGATTACGATATTATGTCTACAGTTCGGACGATCAAGGCGATGATTTTGAATTCAATACTGATCAGGAGAATGCCGTGGATGCTGAGCAACGAGAGGAGTATGAGGAATTCTGTTCGTATATATTGCGACCGGAGTGGTCTATCCCCCATATGTGGGAGACCGAGCTACCCACGGCAGGACAATTAGAAACCGATGAACAGGTAACGTACGTGCTGCAAAAAGGCTCCACCTTCTGCAGCAAGGAAGAGCTGCAGACTACTGTTGGGATGCACCATCTGGAAAACAAAGTACAGTATCGTGTGGGCCATTCCGACACCAAAAGATGGTCTGCGCATTACCCACACGAAGACTGTAGTTTCATGATATTTGCGACACAAAAATATGGGATTTGAAAGATCTCAACAAGTGTCTTGCAGCACAGTTGTGCGTCGGATCTAAACCGTAGGTCTCCACTGCGCCTTCCTTCTACATTGGTCGGTGCATATTTCGCCGACACACTGCGCAAGGAAAAATCGACCATCGGGCCGAAAGGGATCATTGATGAAATGAACCGGCGGCATGGGTTGACACTAAGTTATAAGTCAGCTTTGAAGGTGAAACGCCATGCCATGTTCCTCGCCTACGGTGATCCGAAAAAATCCTTTTGGAACTTGCCATCCTACCTACAGGTGTTGAAGGACACCAATCCTGGTTCTTATACAGCCTTGGAGACCGACGAGAGTGGAAAATTCAAATACGTGTTCTACGCCCTAGCGGCCTCAATAATGGGATTTGTTTCATATGCACGGCCGGTAATTGTGGTGGACGGATGTCACTTAAAGGGTTTGTATAAGGGAATCGGATTTGTGGCAGTTACTCAAGACGGAAATGATCAAATATTTCCTCTTGCAATCGGCATTGGAAACATTGAAAATGATGAATCATGGACATGGTTTCTACAAAATGTCCGTGCGGCTTTCGGATGCCCAGATCACCTCCTTATTGTGTCCGATCAACACCGGAGCTTTGAAAATGCCATCAACATTGCCTACCCAGAGGCGACTCATGGGCTGTGTTGCTTTCATTTACAGCAAAATTTGGCCAGGTATGGAGCACACCTGGTTGGACTTTTCAAGAGAGCTGCCTATTGTTATGATCGCGACGAGTTCGATAGGTACGTTAGAAACCAATTCCGACACCAAAAGTAAATTTAGATTTTGAATAATCCACCTATAAAAATTGACCACATCTTTGACTTGTTTTTTCTGGTACATGAACAATCTAAACGCATCGGAGGTTCAGGGTGCGATAAACTCATTAAACAGAGCGGGGCAGAACAGATGGTCGCGTGTGCATTGTCCGGTGCGTCGGTTTAACTTCATGACGTCAAATGCTGCGGAGACGTGGAATGCTCGCCTTCTTTGGGTGCGGAGGCTTCCCGTTTGTTCATTTTTTGAGGGGGCCCGAAAGATAATGGAGAAGTGGTTTTATGAAAGAAGCACGGCGGCTGAAGACAGAGAAGAATTCCTAACGAAGGCGGTGCACGATCGAGTCATCGAATACATAAAGCTTGGCCGACATATGACTGTCGATAAGCTTGGACGGCACAAATTCAAGGTCACGGATCGCTCGAGGATTTTCATCGTTGACTTGAACTCAAAAATGTGCACGTGTAACGTTTTCCAAAATGACTTGATATCATGCTCGCATGCCTGTGCCGCCATAAGGTATGTAATTCAGGTGACAATATGGTTTTGCTTCTTTTATTTGTTTCAATTATAAATTATCTTACATCTCTAAACGTACAAAATAATGCTTTGGCTGCAGTGTGGGGAACCAATCAGTTACTCAATACGTTTCTCCGTACTACACGACGGCATCGTTAAGGGGAATGTGGTCTGGTGTCGTCACCCCGGTGCCCGACCCGAACGAGTGGAATGTGTGCGAGGAAGTTCGTAATGTACTTTGTCGGGCACCTGACAAACCAAGACAAGCTGGTCGCCCCAAGGGTAAACGAATTCCTTCAATAGGTGAGTTTTCAGGCCGAATGAGGGGAACAGGGCCCTGTGGTCTTTGTGGCGGTTCCGGTCATAACATAAGTAGATGCCCCGAACATGTTGCGCGAATATCCGAAGATCAGCCCCATGAGGGAGTCGGTGATGATAATCAGACAACAGGGCAGCCACAAGTGAGGACGAGAAGACGCAAGAAATGCAGTTTGTGTTGTTCAGAAGATCATACTAGAAGAAAGTGTCCTCTCTATCAGCATGGCAATCCTGAGGAGTAAGATGACCAATATGTGTATAGTATGCCCACACATAATATCGTGATGCAAATCTGACCCCTGTGTTTTGTACTCTGGTGTCCTTGTTTCAATATGTGGATGTAAAAGGTTTGATCACTTGTAGTATTCGTAGATAAATAGTTTGAATCTGTAAGTCAGGTGAATATGGATTACGAACACAGGACTGAGCTTTAATTTCGTGCTCTCTGGAGTTTGACTGTCTTTTTTCGTGTGCTTATGTATTGATTTGAATGTGTTAGTTGCCTTTTTTTGGTGATTTTTCAGATCATTTCATTCATCTCTGCATTTTGAACGATTTTACTATAAAAGTTTATGTATTGATTTGAATATGTTAGACCCACTTTTGTTGGTGATATGTCCACAACGGAATAAAGCATGCAAACACTAATACATTGAAACTGACCCTAGAAAAGGAAATCAAACTAGCCTAGTATGCTCTGCAACACTACGTCGTCGAGAAAAAGTCGCGAGCAACCGTGTCCCCATCGGTACTCCATCTATAGATATCGAAGCCCATCCTTCGTCGAATCTTGTTTATACCCTCGTTCAAATAGGGTCTAGGCCAAATACGAGTTATACAACACTCGATGGACATGAGGGCATATATGGCGCAAGAACTGTTGTCCGTTTGTACATAACATTTGGCCTCTTCTCCTGTGTACAACTCATACTCGAGGGGCATGGGAAACTCGCGTAAGCCCTGTTCTCGTCTTCGATCATTGAAGGATGCGTACTCAAATAGAGCTGGGAGAACACGTCTCAGTGGTAGTGTCTGTACCAGCCGACGTTCCTCCTTCTCCTTATCGTACGTGTACCTCATGCTATCATACATGATGACACGTCCACGGTAAAGCTGAATCTCAACGGCCACCCAATGCTGGTTCATATTGAGCACTGTGAGGACTTGCACCCCAGATATTATTAGTAGGTATTTTAGCACATAATTTCTCGACGTATTGAATGAGAACCTTTTTAGTACGAGTATAGTAATAAATTATACTCACACTATCCACGTAACTCCACCATGGTCTGATGCGGTGCCACCTAGGCATGTGACCTCGGAAGTAGGGCATTAATAGCTCTAAAGATGCAGCTGAGAAGTTCTCCCTTTTCGGCGTGATGTTGTCCCTAATATGCTCGGGCTCGCCGGCGTGCGCTTCAGCATAAATGGCCTTGCATTTTTTCTGCATTGAAATTTGCAGGTGCAGGTTAGTACGTTTAGTTCGAGCTCGACCCGTTAAGAGTAATAGTAGAAGAATGATCATTACAAAAAAATGTGTGTCCACTATCTGTATCCTGCCAGCCCACTTTTCATCGCGTTTCACATTGACGAACTTCGCACTGGACTGGAGAATGCCGAGGTATGCATCAATCGGCTGTGACGAAAAGGACCAACCATTACGATAGACTCCATTTCAATCAGACGTGAGTTATAACAATGTGAACTGGCGGCGATGTAAAAGATTTTGTAATAACAATACGAACCTCAAAGTCGACGTCCACATCCGGGGCCACGAATTTACTGAAAAATTCCAGGTTCTCGGTGCAGTCGGACCCCACATTCAGCCTGAAATATGAACATGCACATTAGTATGTCATTCATTAGCAATAAGATATTATCGAGTGACGAAATAAGAAAGGGGACAAACTCTTGGGCGTTTTTTCCGCTGGCCATGTATCGCTCGAACTCTTCCTCCTTTGCCTTCTTTCTTGGTCGTCTTTCATTCTTTATGAACGGGCTGAGGACATATTTTCTCAGACCTCTTAGCCTAACACCATGGATGCCGGCACTTGTATTAGGCAAAATATTTGAAGAGCTGGCAGCCTCTGACCCTTCATCCTCATTTCCGGCAGTCGATGTGGTCTCCAAAAGGGTCCGTCCTGCTGTAGAAGTCCCCAAATCAAAATGAATCGGGGATATGTGTCCCTCGGGGTGGATCTTGTCTGAAGGTACGACGGGAGTCATATCAGTGGGTACGTCGCCAGGTGGAGGATAGAAAGACGCATGCCATCCGGATGTAGGTTGAGAAGGGTAATACTACTCGTCCGGTGGGTAGAACTGCTCGTGGTAGGAGGGTCGATTGTTGTAGTACTCTGAGATCCCATACTGGATCATGTTTGGAATCTCCAGCTCAAAACGCTCATACTCCTCACGTCTTCGCTCATCCACCTCATTGATCCTACCATCAACGTATGATCGAAGCTCAAAGAACTGGTCACCGACATACCCTCGTAATCCCGTCAGGCCTGCATTCATTGATTCGAAGCCTGTGCTGAACATGTTCCTGAGCTCATCAAACATCACACCAACAGCAGGTGCAGAAGAATCTCCATAACCGGTGTGTAAGGGACCTGCCTCGTCGACGATAGGGGTGGTCTGGGGGGGATACGATGGCGACTGGAAACCACCGAAATCATAAAACTGCTCGTGATATGGGGGACAACTCTCGGTCGGACGGGGAGGTAGGCCGTAATCACTCTGCAGCGGAATGTCATGCAGGTCCAGAGAGATAGGGACATCAACATAAGCCGGTGCGAGATCCTCCTCCCCCTCCTGTACCCCCAATCCGTCATCGGACGACACGTGTGGCTGCCCACCTCGTCGAGAACTCTCACCTGCAGTCAATGTGGGCTGGCGGGACCGCGTAGTCCTCGATGCCTGAGGGGCCGCAGTCATGCCTTCAGACAAGATGGCGGTGGGCCTCCGTGGACGACCCCGTCTTGACTGGGTCGGCATCTGGACACCGTCTGCGAGATCCTGGTCAAGGTACTGCAAGTACGGTTGGCTCCTCTCACGACGCTCAACCCGAAGGTTCTCATGACACTCGAGACCCTGCAGTAGAGATAGTCAGAATTCAATTTGTGAGTAAGAGAATTATAAATGCATGTAATCAATTAGAAACTTTGCATTTAAGTAAAGGTGGTATGAACAAACCTCATGATCAAGCTCCCTCGACACGTCCTCTTCTGGCCTTTTCGTCGACCACCTCAGAAGCCTCGGTAATACCTTATGAGACTTCGAAAGCCGTTTCCCGGCATATACACCGGTGTATGGAATCGCCTTAAAAGCCCATATTTGAAAAGATCGAAGAACGATTAAAGTTAATTGTCAAGTTCAATTATTGAATCATAATATGAAACAAAACCAAATTATGATGTTAACACTAACCATTAGGGCTAACGAAAATCCATAGAAGTGGTACGAGGGGGGCCTGGTTGCAGTTGGCTGTGGCAGCGAAGCTGGTAGTTGATTGATTTTGCCAAGAAGATGGAGATAAGAAATCTTACCCCAGGGAAAGCTCTCCCACCGATCCTCATCCTCGACCAAATCCCAAACCCAAGGGTCAACTGAAGTGGTGAGTGGGTCAACTCCAAGCAAAATGTTGTAGAGGAGGATAATCTTAGCAATCTTCATCGTGTCATCA
This sequence comes from Scutellaria barbata, assembly GCA_028654395.1. Classification (NCBI taxonomy): domain Eukaryota; kingdom Viridiplantae; phylum Streptophyta; class Magnoliopsida; order Lamiales; family Lamiaceae; genus Scutellaria; species Scutellaria barbata. The sequence goes on from CM053644.1 coordinate 2,946,029, forward strand.
GCACGTGCTACGAACTCCTCCGCTCTAAACCGCTTAAGAAGATCCGCCATAGATATTCTATCTTCGCCTTTAGAAATTCGGTAAAACACGCCATCCAACTGCTGCGGCCTCGACAGAACAATCGGCCTAAATGTAGAGTCGCCAAACCGTAATCCCGTCACCAGGGCGAACTCAGTCCTACAAAATCGACAAAGCCGACGGTCTCCACCAATGTGAAACCACACCTCATCTGTCGGAGTATCGGGCCCACGCACCTCACGTGATATAAGGACGTGTAAAAAGCTCTTGCAACTGTCATTCTCAGTTGCCCAGCGCATAAAATGCCCGAAGCAGCTCGCCTGAAAATCGGTCACACAATCATCCTGAGTTTTTTGGAGGATTTGCCTTATGTATCCTAGTACTCGGACACGTGTGTACGAGTTAATGTATGCCAGCGTCCTCTGATACTCCGGACGCACCCAATCGACCTGAAAAGGAGAAAAGAACTGTTGGTCACATTAATTCAAACATTAATATACAAAATGAAATGACATATGTGAATTAACACCATGGACGATGTTTCATGAAAAATAAAGATATGAAACTTATAAAGGTTGGAGTTTTGCTTGACCAAATTAGTAGAGCTGGATAAAACGAAGATTTATAAATTACATTGAAAAAATGCTAACCGACCATTATTATAAATTTAAAAAGTTTAAATGATCCAGTCAACTACAGAAACAATTAAATTGGGAAACAAAAACGAGTAATCCAAATTATGTTCGTACTATGCAAGTCGTGATGAATAAATTATTTTTATTACGTGCTGATTGTTAAACCGAGACCAAAATAAATTTATTAAAGGGGAAATAATTCAATATGATATGTAATTGTCCAATTATAATTATACAATTTTTTCATCATGAGATTTTCGAGAAAATAATTAATGAATGAAGAGTTGAATATTGAAAGGAGACCAAAAAAAATGGAAAAAAAAATTGTAACGGGTCGAGGAAACTATGTTGTTAAAATTATGGAATGAGGATTATTAAAGAGGATTATTTTCAGTCATATGTACATAATATTTATAAAATATTAGGAAATTATTTCAAAATTTAGTGTTGATTAATAAACGGATATTAAAAAAATTAGTACAAAAATTTAAGTTCGATTACGATATTATGTTACTTTAATTCTGAAATTGGGATTATTAATTTTTAAATTGAAATTACGTATATATTATGCAAGTCGGATTAGGAAATTACTTTTAGTACGTGCGGATTATTAAACGGAGATTAAATAAATTTATTAAAGGGGAAATAATTCAATATGATATGTAATTGTCCAGTTATAATTATACAATTTTTTCATCATGAGATTTTCGAGAAAATAATTAATGAGTGAAGAGTTGAATATTGAAAGGAGACCAAAAAAATTGGAAAAAAAAATCGTAACGGGTCGAGGAAACTATGTTATAATTATGGAATGGGGATTATTAAAGAGGATTATTTTCAGTCATATGTACATAATATTTATGAAAGATTAGGAAATTATTTCAAAAGTAAGTGTTGATTAATAAACGGATATTAAAAAAATTAGTACAAAAATGTAAGTTCGATTACGATATTATGTTACTTTAATTTTGAAATTGGGATTATTAATTTTTAAATTCAAATTACGTATATATTATGCAAGCCGGATTAGGAAATTATTTTTAGTACGTGCGGATTATTAAATTGAGATTAAATAAATTTATTAAAGGGGAAATAATGAAATATGATATTTAATTGTCCAATCTTAATTATTAAATTTTTTAAACGGGATTTTAAAAAACGAGGCGCGGTACTGGGGCGCGCGCGACGGGTGACGGGAGCACGTGCCCGATGGGAGACCGGTGCCGGGAGCAGGCCCGTCCGACGGGAGACGGGTGACGGGAGCGCACGCCCGACGGGAGACAGGTGCCGGGAGCACGCACCCGACGGGAGCCGGGTGACGGGAGCGCGTGCCCGACGGGAGGCAGGTGACGGGAGCATGCGCACCCGACGGGAGACGGCTGATGGGAGTTGCCGAGTTTTCTCGGCAGCGAGGGCGGGCGTGCTCGGCAGCGGGAGCGGGCGTGCTCGGCAGCTGCCGAGTTTTCTCGACAGCTGCCGAGCACGCCTACCCCCGCTGCCGAGAAAACTCGACCAGACGGGACTACACGTGATTTTTTCAAGGTTACACGTGATTTTTTTCAAAATTCATGTGTAGCCCTATAATTATATGGCTACACGTGAAATTCACGTGTAGCCCTTAAATTATAGGGTTACACGTGAATTTTGAAAAAAACACGTGTTGCCCCGTCTGGTCGAGTTTTCTCGGCAGCGGGGGCGGGCGTGCTCGGCAGCTGTCGAGTTCTCGACAGCTGCCGAGCACGCCCGCCCCCACTGCCGAGAAAACTCGGCAGCTGCTGAGCACGCCCGTCCCCGCTGCCGAGAAAAATCGGCAGCTCCCGTCAGCCGTCTCCCGTCGGGCGCGCATGCTCCGGCACCTGCCTCCCGTCGGGAGACGACGGGGATTTTTGCTCCCGTCGCCGAGAACGCGCAACGACCTTTTTTTTTTCACTTCGTTTTCTATCCAAATCTCGTTTTTTTTTATCATACTTTATCATCGGGTTTTCGCCAACGAGATCGTGGGTCCCGGTCAAAGTCAACCCTTTCACATAATTACCAAAATACCCCTAAATCTTAAAACACTTAAATTATTGGGTAAATAATTCCCATTTTTTTACAGTCTTTTTACTGAATTATTCCCTATAATTACAGTGTTAAACTTCAAATATTAATTATAATTACATGTGATTAAACATGCATATTTTCGATTAAACGTGATTATTTTCGATTATGGCCATTTAACCCTTTCAAACATCAATTCAAGCACATATTCAAACAAATTAACCCTATCAAATTCAAATTTAAACCCAATTAACCATTCCAAACATGAATTCAAGCATATATGAAAAGAAATTAAACCTAATCCCCAAATAATTTGGGGTTCAATTGGAATTCAAATCTACGTTTAACCCTCCGTTTCTTCAACTAATACTCAACAAATTCGAAGTATTAAGACATATTTCCAACAAATTCAACAAAATTTCAACAAATTCTCAAGAAATTTCAGAAAATTCGAAACTTAATGTCAACAATTTTCTGAAAAAACGAGGGATAAATCACTAACCTCTCCTTCTTGGTTTGACATCTTCGTCTTACACGTGAATTTTCACCAAAAAATCTAAGCTTTACACGTGAATTTGAGCTCAATTTTTGAGCTCAAAAATGGGGGAAAAAACTGGTCCAGGCGCGGCTGTGTTTTTGCTGAAGAGGTTGGAGAGAGAAAGTGTGACCAAGGGTTTGGGGTGGGGTAGGTTAGGTGAGAGAAAGTGTCATATTTGACTAATTTTTATTCCTTTGACCAAATTATTGGGTAATAATTTTGAATTCAAAAGTCAATCAAAAATGGTGGTATTTTTTACCACACTTTTAAATTTGATGGTATAAACTATCTCATTTTTTTTTTATGGTAAAAAAAGGTCAATTTTATTTTTGATGCTATTTTGGGTGATATTTAATAGTAATTGTGATAATTTGGGTTGCTATCCTATTTTAGCTATCGGTATATAAATAAAAAATATTTCTACTACACACTTTTCATTATAAGAAAACCCATTGGACCATGCCCAAAAATCAAATGTTTTCCTGCCCACCAAGAAGGAAAACTGTGAGGTTTCTAATACTGGGCCTAGGCCTGGTTTTAGGTCCTATGCTACGTTTTTTTTTTGTTAATCAAAACTTATTTAAGTTTTAAAATGGCAAATTATATAATATAATTTATGATAAAAATTAAAAACAAATTATGTAATTGAATAGAAGAATCACAGTAGTCAATAACGAAAAAGACGGCCCGGACCGGCCCGCCAAGAAGGTAAGTGTAAGTTTTATGGGCCTACTTTCTGCACTAAGCTTGGTTTGTAAGCAGAAGTCGCATTTCGGATTGGAAGTCTTTCAAAAGTAAAGCAAGTGAGACACCACGATTTTACCTTAAACCATAAAGAATTGCGTAATTCTCACGGGAGAGAGCGCAAAATCTCTGCAGTCAGCTCTATTTAAAATACGATGGCGGAAGTCAACCGATAAACAATTGCATTGTGCAAAAGATTTGTGGCGAATTCTCCACAAATTTCATCCATGAAGAATTTGTATCCAAGCATTGAAAGCTGCAGCAGGAATGGAGTAATCGGGCTGGGCTTGATTCCTGGTCACGAGCCTGCCACTTTCAACATCAAGGTCTTCCATGGGCACAACCAATATCAAGTTGCGGTACCCTCGAACTCCAATTTTGGTACTAAATAAATTTCGGATTTGGTTTTGATTCTTTGAGTATGTTGTATGGGTTGTTTTTTAATTTGTGTATTTGTTTCGTAGATAAATCAACTGTCTTTTCTCGCTGTTCTTTGTATTCCTGTTTTTCTCTTTGCGTTATTTGTTAGGTTCCTGTTTGTTAATCCGTTTTGATTAGGTTAATTGATGGGATATTTAACTCTTTGTAACTCTAAAGCGTGGTTTGAATTCCTTGTATCACTAGATTGATCATACTTAGTTTTTAGATGTTAGTTACGAAGATCAGTTTAATGAATGATTGAAACTAATGCGATGAAGGGAAATTTTAGCTTTCTTTTTTTTTTTTTTTTGTCCGGTGTAGTATAGTGTTTCTCGTTGTTTGTTTTGACTGTGTAGTTTTGATATTCTTTTAATACTATCTTAAGCTATGTATTTTCTCATCACAGAATGTGATTACTTAATAATGAATGGAAAGAGCTCTCTTTTGGGTCGCTGCTTGAGAATTTGTTTGATAAGTTTAAACTTAGATGATCCTTTTAATGTCATCATGGTTGAGCAACTCAGAATCACTTATCATTGGCATCTTCATATCATGAAATAGAATGGCATGGGTGTTGGACATTTGATTCATGGAGATTTAAGTTGGTTTGGTTAATTGGTTAAAATTTTCTTTTGATTTGTATATTCAGGTTATCTTAAATCTGTTATGTCTCAAAATGTCGGTTTGAACCTTGAGACGTGCAAGATCTTCTTCAATGGTGTAGAAAAACAAGATGATGAAGATCTTCAAGTAGCTGGTGTAATGAACAATTCTGAGGTGGTACTTGTTGAAGTTATGGAATATGATTCTGAGAAAGTTCAGGAAATCCCTGTAATTTCAAAAGGAGAGAATGCCGTTGCTGAAGTCAGGAAAGAGGTGGACAAGCTCGAGCAGCGGGTTAGTGATCTCTTTCTTTATTTTGCCTTTTCTCCTTTATTCTATATTCATATTTGGCTACATTTTGGGTCAATGGCCATCGTATAAATTGGCCTTTTGTTTTTGGATGCTAGGTTTCTGTGTTGCTAACTGCTTTTGAGAGTGGAAACACGGTTGATGGTAAGGAAATTATTATTTTGACTGAGATGCTTGAGAGGCAGTTGCTTAAATTGGACGGCATTGAAGCTGAAGGTGAAGGGAGAGTTCAGAGAAAGAAGGAGGTTAGTATTCATTTTTTATTATCTCTCCTTACCTGTGATTACACTTGCAAAAGAGTATGAAAGGAAATCTTATTAGCATAGCATCAATAGTGTTGGTCTTATCTTTCAATGCTGATCACTTTAAAATGATAAAATAAAAATACACAATCACCTGTTGTTTCTGTCTATTAATATTGGGTTATATATGCACCACCTATTGGTGATAAGTAAAATCATGCATTTTCAGCTTTGATAGTAGTTTCTTCCTCAACTTCTCCCACTTTTACGTGTTTTGATTGAACTTTACAATCATCCCTTTCTGTTTACTGCTCTTTGCAATTTCATCACCAACTTATGATGAGAAGTGTAGATTTGATCAAATTTATCTCGAAACTACACCATTCTTTATCTTGTGGCATTACATTTCCTCAGTAGAAAATATATTTCTAAGAAACATGGATATCTAACTTCAAAGTTAATATGTTCAGGTGCGTCGAGTCCAGAGCATTGTGGAGACACTGGATGCCATGAAGTCAATAAACTCAAATTCCTCTAGCAATACAAATAGAAGTATGTCTTCCACCTCTCAGTCGAGGGCGTCCGATTCTGGTAGTCAAACCACAAAACCTTCTTCCCCAATGCCATCTTCGGCCTGTTCCGACATGCCATGTTCTTCCCCTTCTCCTGTGCCACTATTTACTCCTCTTACCACACAATCGCCTAACTACTACCCTGTGCCATGTTTTGTCCCTGCCCCTATGCCGTATTATGACCCTTCCTCTGTGCCATATTATGAGCCTACAATACCTTACCCTACGCCATATTATTACCCGTCCACACCTGCTACCCCTATGCCATATTATGAGCCTTCACCGATGCCGTCTTATTCCCCTGCTTCTCAGCCATCTCCTTATCCTTCCCCTTTCCTATATTTTCCCCCTTCCCATATGCCTTCTTCTGCTCCTTCCTCTATGCCATTATCTTCTTCTTCCCAGATAACAGGCAACTGGGAACACTTTGACTAGTCCATATTAGACTATTAAATGTTGTTTTTATATAAATTGTTTCCATTATTTACTTTGAATTTTGATATTGTTGGAGAAACCTTGGGATCGATTATATTAGAGATACTTGCTATTGCCAAAGGTTCAAAATATGTTCATGATTGAAATCAAAACAATCCAGTTTCACACAATTCTATTGCCTACACGACAAAACATATATACAATAGCAAGTGGGAAAATAAATGGATAGAAATGGTGAGACAAACAATGAAAAGTAATCACAAATTTATAGTGGGTCCCCTAGCTCCCCTATCTCCATTATTCCAGTCAGGGCGGCGCAACTCCTCTGGGGCGGCCTGGTATTTCTCGGCGTCGCCCCAGAGGGAGTAGGCTTCCTCTCCGTGGACTGCATCGTCTCCGATTATGAGATGCTCTTCGGGCATTCGCAATGGTATCATTATTCTGATGAAGAGAAGGATGAGTGTTGTGGCTACTATGTTCCAGCCAATAATGAAGAGTGCTGCAACTAATTGCTTGAAGAATAGCTTTCCGCCACCGTAGAAGGCGCCCTTCGTGTTTTCGACTGGCAGTATCATGCGACAGAGGGTAGGGTGCGCCAGCAGCCCTGTTAAGAGGCCGCCCAGGATTCCGGCCACTGCGTGTGTGTAGAATACCGCTAACGTATCGTCAACCTATAAATATGTAAGTGTTTATGTGTAAATGAACGATAAACATTGCCTAAAAGAATCTTGTAGTAGCAACTAAAGAGGAACATGAAAATCATGATAGACTAGACTAAAACCAGAGATGAATCTGCCAGAATCCAATTTAGAAATAGTTCAGAGGCCGAATTTTGAAGTAGGTTTGAAACCAAGTACTGAGGGCTTTTGTCAAATGTGGCATGTGTAACATCTTCAAAAGATTAATTATCAAAATTTTATAATATTTTCACAAACGTATCACATGTTAAATAACCAAGTTAGGTAGGATAAAATTAATCAGAGAAAAGAATAAAAGCTTACCTTCTGTAGCAAAGTAGACTTTTTGTGAAGAATCATCATTGAAAACCAGGGAACAGAGCCTGAAAGCACCCCATATATTATAGCCGCCCACGATTGCACCACACCTGTTTACCAATTTCCACCACATTTCAACCATCTTTCCTAATTTAATTTCCCAATGGTCCAATATAATAGTAACAATTAAAAAATAAATAAATAAACATTGGTGTACCTGCACCAGGAGTAATGCAAGCAAGTCCAGTGATCATCCCCTGAACAGCCCCAATCACAGAAGGCTTTCCAAAGAAGAAAACATCAAGCGATGTCCACACGAGAAGACTCGTCGCCGCCGATATATTCGTGTTCAATATCGCCACCGACGATATCACATTGGCGGCGTAGGGCGCGCCGCCGTTGAACCCCGACCACCCCAACCACAGCAGCCCCGCCCCCGCCAGCATCAGCAGGATATTGTTCGGAACATACCTGTCCCTGTCCGCCTTCAACCTAGGACCAACCTGTTTTTTTTCCGACATTAAAACAAAACAATTTTTTAAAACTTTAAAACGAGATTCTGTAATTCAAATCAGTACCCAGTAAGCAGCAGTGAAACCAGAAATGCCCGACGCGAGATGAATGACGTAGCCGCCGGAATAATCGATCACGCCCCAGTGGTAGAGAAACCCGCCGCCCCAGAGGCTGTACGCGCCGACGGTGTAGCAGAAGGTCAACCAGAGAGGCACAAATGCCATCCACGCTTTAATGTTCATCCTCCCCAAGACCGATCCGGCGAGCAGGATCGTGGTGATGGCGGCGAACGTGTACTGGAAGTAAACAAGCGTCGCCATCGGAAAATCGGGCTCGTTCATGACCGTCGCCTCAGTTCCATTGGAGAAGCGGCGCGTGCGTTTGCTCTCGGGCAGGGCGGCGCGTGCGGTGAGGTACTTCTGTCCGAGTGCTGGCGCGCCCTTGCCCCAGAAGGGGAGGAGCTGGTCGCCAAAGGCGATGCGGAAGTCGAGGAGGACCCAGCAGATGAGGACGGCGGCGAAGGCGTAGAGGGCCATGAAGGCGGAGTTGACGGCCCACTTCTTCTTGACGATGCTGGCGTAGAGGATGACGAGCCCCGGCATCGACTGGAGGCCGACGAGGGTCGACGCCGTCATCTGCCACGCGTTGTCGCCTTTGTTCAGCCATAGGGGGGCCGCCGTTTGATTGGCAGCCATGGAAGCAATCAGAAACTTTTTCTGGTTCGGTGACTTCGGTTTCTGGTATTAATGAGCGGATTTAATTTAGGATGACTGATGAAGTGGACTGGAAGTCGTCGGAGGTTTGAGTGGGCCACCACTGGTTGGGTGGGAGGAGAAAGTCTTCCCCTGCGGCGAACTTCAAGTGAAGCTTCGTGTGAAAATGCACCCACGCGCGCCTCCTTTGAATCTCAGATCACTATTATTACTTTTTTATTTGTACTTGCTTATATATTCTTCTTCCTGCATTTTAGAGCTTTTGTTATTAAATTTTGTAGGAATCTTGATTTTATAATTACAATTTGACATTTCGAGTGTGAGTAAAATAAGATTAGAATCTTCTAAAGATGTTGATGACAAAAGTTTTATAGTTTGAATTATTAGAGTTCAAAGAATTTGTAACTTTTTTTTTTTCAATTCACCATGTTGGTGTTTGAATAAATGCATCATGTCTATTTTAAACTAATTATTGAGTAATTAGGATGAATTTTCAAATATAATCTAATTTAAATGAATTTGAAATTCATGCCTATTTGATTTTTTTACTTTTTTTTTTTCTTTTAAACGTGAGACACAAATTCTCAATAAGAAAAGTTAATTTCATTTTTTGAAAGTTCATAAAGTCTTGTCCCCAGATAATGTGTTAGATATCAATATATCTATTAATTTTATTTTTTATAATTTTAAAAAATATAATTATTACACATCATGGGTGGACATATTAAAAATTATGTATGGTTGGTATTTTATCATTTTCGATAGTTCATAAACTTTTAATATCTTAATTCCAAATCTTATAGAGCTTTTTTTTTTTTTTTAATTTTTTAATTTTCAATCAAGCCCTGTCATAATATACCTAAATACATTCATGTTTTCCAAAACATTTTTCTTTTTTAAAAAATACATGATTAGAGCTAAAAACTTATAAGCTTAGCCAATAGATTCTCTAATCCATGCAATTTGAATCTCGTTGCACTAAATATTGCCCTGTTTTGTATAATACAATAAGAGGATATAAAAAAGTTTGTGATTGGTGAGCGTGGATAAAACTTGGTTACACTAGAAAAGATAGTTTGACGAATTCAATTTGATGGTGACAAAGTGGATGAGAGTGTGAAGAGGTTGAAGAGATCAGATTAAGGTTTTTATGCCGTGGGGCTTTAAGGAGAAAGATTAGGGTTCGGTGTTTAGGCTGTGATACATATGAGAAAGAGATTTGATCTGTTATCGTCATTAGAATATGTATCATTATATATATATATATATGTATATATAAAATTGCAACAAATCAATGGCAAAATAATTACAAGATTTGTATTAATATGTTTATCACGAACTACAATCCAATGTATACATGATCCGATTCAATACAAAATGAAACTCTTATTTTGAAGATATAATCCAAACTACTTATGTGCTAGTTTTAATTGTACTTGTCTGATAATGATCTCATGCGGATAATGTTGACCTAATTAAGATTCTAGTAATCAAAAAGGACAAGATGGGAAGATCAAGATAACAAAAGGATTTCCAACTACCCAATTAAATAAATTTCTTGAAAATGATTTATCTAGAATTTTGGCCTATAGTAAGATGTGGCTTGTATCGGACGGTGACACAATGCTCGTGGAAGACAACTTGAATTTCGAATGTCACCATCTAAATTTTATAAATTAACTCTGATTAATCTTTCGAATGAAACTTCTGACATCTTAGTTAATTACAATAAGAAATAAACAGAAGAAGGGGAAGGTGGGTTTATGTCGTAGAAGAATGTTTGATTAAGCATCATTAGTCTAAATGGGCTCCACAAACTATGGTTGTTAATTAATTAATTCAATGAAAGGTAGCAAAAGTCAAGTCTTTCTCATGTAACAATATATATGATATGATTTCATGGATATAATTATGTGAGAGAGTTTTATCATACCAAATTTATTTTTATAAAAATTGTATGTAAATTATAGATTGTTGATTGACTCATCAAATAGAATTATTAAATAGATAAGATGGTTTTACAATTATCCATCTTGATATTTTATTGAATAATTAGGTAAAACTTTGTGTGAAAATGCAATTGGGTACTTATGTGTACATATGCTAGTTTGCTTATCTTATGAATTCATGACGACCTTTTAATTTGACCTAAGAGCATGTGTAAACTAAAACGACAAGCCAAAAAGAGAATTTCATTAACAACTGACAATTCAATATCGACATGCATGATAGCAACTTTTCTTTAATTTTTTTTATTGAGAAAATGGTTTCAACTGCCAATTTTGTCTATATTTTCTTCCAAATTACCACCTAATTTAAAACCTAGTCCTCAATTACTCAATTCCTTATATTATAATCTTCATATACCCAAATTTTTGACTTGGTCCAAAAACAAGATTGACATCGATGGAACATGACTGATCTTATCAATAAAATAATAGAGAAAAGTGACAGTGGACAATCTAGCCTTATACGAAAAAATAGATTAATCTAACCTTACACGAAAAAATTAATTTCGTGTAAGGAAAAAAAAAATTAATTTTTTTCCCTACATGAAAATAATTTTCATGTAAGGAAAAATATAAAAATAAAAAAAATTTAATTTTTTTTCCTAATTTTCGTATAGGGAAATTTTTATTTTTATTTTTTTCCTTATACAAAATTAATTTTCGTATAGGGAAAAAAAAATTAAATTTTTTTTAATTTTTTTTTCCTAACACGAAAATTAATTTTTTTGTATAAGACTAGATTGTCCACCGTCACTTTTCTCTATTATTTTATTGACAAGATCAATTATGTCCCATCGATATCAATCTTCTTTTTTGATTAGGTCAAAAATTTGGGTATATGGAGATTATAATATAAGAAATTGGATAATTGTGGATTATGTTTTAAATTAGGTGATAATTAGGGAGAAAATATAGGTAAAAAGGGCAGTTTGGGTTATTTTCTCTTTTTTTATTTTACTAAGATGTTTTTTGTTTTTAATAAAAGCGAGTTGCATTTAGATTCCTAAAATTTGGTCAAACTACATAATCAAACTCCTAGATTAATAGATAATCAAACTCCTAGATTAATAGAAAGTATATTTATCTCCATCAAATGTTTGATTAAATTAACCAACAAACCCTTTGAAATTTGGAAGTTTTCAATGAGATTTTCCCAACAACTTTATAAATTAAGTTTGGCTGAAATTAGTTCTCAAAACCCTAAAGTTATTCAATAATTCAATCAAATCCTAAAAGAGGTACATGTAATTCAATAAACTTGTTTAATAATTTAACCAAATATTAAGAAAGAATTTCTTGCTTCACTTGACAATTTGACCAAATATCAATAATTAAAGGTACATCTTTAGAGTTGAGGTGTTTTTATTTATTATTTATTTATTTGGTGAAGGAGAATGGTCCATATATATAATTTACAACAAAATAAATTGAACGTTCATATTTTTATTTTTATTTTTTATGAGATGACATTTCAATTTAGTAGAGTTTGTTGTTAAATTAGAAGTATTGGTTCTTAACTTCTAAGATTGAGTTTGTTGAAATGTTGCGTTGTTTTGATATAATCGGTGTTAGAGTATAACTAAACTGATGATTAGAAGCTTTCCTATATTGAATTTTAATTAATTATATTTTCTTTTGCTTTTTATGGTTATAAGTAGTTGAATTATATATTAGAATCCATAACAACCTTTTTTTTTTGTCCTTTCTTTAAAAATTAATAATTAATTAACACAAGAAGCATGAATAAATTCATCTACTTAAATACATTTTAGTCTATTAAACCTCGTCCAAACATAATCTCATTAATAATTTTTTTGTACTCGAAAAAGATGTTTCATTGAGCAAGCATGACCTTTTAAACAATTTGTTATAAGGTGTTATGTAGCTTATAATACTCTCTTAAAAGCAACTTAATTGGTGATGTTTTCTTTAAGCTCTCAAAATAAATTGTTATTTGTTATAAGTTATATTTAGAGATGCTAGAGTATTTCAACTTATTTTCATCTTCTTTTGAGGAACTTTTTTTAAAAGTTTGATCCTTCAAGTTACATACTTGTTATTATTATCATTTAAACTTTACCAATTTATTTTATCGAAACATTTCACCTAACTTACTTAAAATATGATCAATTTTTATATAGTAATTTTTATAAACTATATAACTAGTTTTCCAAAGCTTTTCAAGAAACTTCGAAATAATTGCAGAATTTATAAAAAAAAATAGTTCGGACCACATAGTACATCGTTGGAATTGATTTCCTTTGTTAAAAAAAAAAAAAAAAAGGTCATTTTACCATGATGATCATGATACAGACAGAAAATTAGTACGACGGAATGGGCCCCTAAGATTATGTTTATTGATGAGATTTGGTGGATGTCATCACAAATAATATTATTATATTAGAAGAGATGGTGTGGATGTTATGATATTAGGTATATGGTGATCAATGTTATGACACTTACTTTTGATCCATAATATACACGTGTTATTATTTTATTGGTCTTGATTAATTTTTTCCGGATATAATTTAAAGTGTTGATATTGAAAATAATTTTTATTTAAAAAAATTAAAAAATATCAAAATTCATGAAAAAAAATTCTCTACAAATAGAGTTCAATATTGACATATTTACTCATCAATCCAAAATTCATTCTCACTTATCTCACAATTTCAATTATTGTAATTTCGATTTCGTATTTCAGTTATTATAATTTCAATTTCGTATTTCAATTATTATAATTTTTATTTCATATTTCAATTATTGTAATTTCGATTTAGTTATTGTGTTTGTATGTTATTTTATATACGAAAAAATCATGCTAAATAATTGAAAGATAAATTTACATATATTAGACGACTCGTCTATGATAATTTCATAAAATTAATTTTATGAAAATAGTATTCACAATATAAAAAATATATCTCCACGTCACAAAAAAATGTTAGTGTTATATATAAAATAAACAAGTGGATGCACGAAAGATGGACGATTAGGTGTTACCAAATTTTGGCCTCATTGGGAGATGATATGATGTGTTCACATTTACATCCACACATATATGTAAGAACTAAATAAAATATATAAATCTATTGGAGAATTCCTTTATTCGCATCAAAAGAGACCAAATAAAATAAAAAATCATGTAATGAAGAAAGGGATGAGTCGGTAAAAACAACTTTTAGTCGAACTCTTCTTTTCTAATTTTCATATATTATTTTTATTCTTTTAGTACAAGCTGCATACGCATTGGTTATACTTTATTTAACATATGATAATAATAAATAATATGATATAAAGTATTTTTTAAAATTAAGAATCTAATGTACATCTTTTCGGAACGTACGTCACTATGGATGTAAACATCAATGCATTTATACAAAATTATGTAAATTAATCTAAAATATATGAAATTTATTGAAATCGATTGCAATCATCTTCCTAACTCTACCTTCAATTTCGGACATAAACAGTAACACAAATTATTGATATAAAAGAAATTGATACAACCTCTCTCTCTCTCTCTCTCTAATATATAACCCTATAATATCCAATTGAATAGAGAATTGGTGAATGGGACAGATTCCAATGGAATATTTTTTCATCTTTGTCTTCCTGGATCTATTTCAGCTGTCCCTCTCTGCTGTAAAAAATGATAATAATAAACATAAAAATGAATAATAATAATCGTTTGCATGTGCAACTGTGACCCTTATCTTCACATACATTCATTTCTCATTTAATTATTTTCTCCCTTGTTTTCTTCACTCAAAATAATCATTTTAACGTTCATTTTAATTATTCCAAAATCCTAGTTACGTTCATCCCTCATTTTACATTTATATTCCAGTGATCAATTTAAATGACGTCCGAATTTAAGATGATGTGAACTTGATGATATGATGTCATTAAGCAATACAACTTGCTATTGTTAGGGATAATGCTCATAAAACAATTATGAATTATTTTATTATTAAAATAATTAAATGAGTTATTTATTTTTAAATTTTTATATTTATTGTATGCATTTCATCAATATTATAGAAAATTCCTAGTTTGTTTGATGTAATCATAATCTTAGTGTACATAAGTGTTATTGTACAAGAGGATTAAAATTATGGATAATAAACTTAAATTAAGTTTATGATGAAATTAATTAAAATATGAAATCTTTAATTAAAATATTATTAATGTGGCCCAAAATATAAGATGTAACCATCTTATCCGAACCGTCGATGTAGAGATATTTGAGTGCGGGCATTTATATATGATTATATAAGATACATACCGATTTAATTTGTGTTTTTCCTACGGATTCCCTTTAAATATGGAAATCCAAATTAAATAATAATATGATCATTTATGAATGAATTTTAATCTTGAATGATTATAAACTCCTATTTAGTTTGGTGTGGTTCTTAATTTGTTTGTTTATGTTTGTTTATAAACTTTCGCAATACTTGCATTTTAGATTCACATAAAATTAAATGACTGAGAGTATAAATTCATAGATATAGAATCCATTTCTTGCAGAAAGTAGAAAGATAATTCTCTCATTTGTTAATTTTGGAATTGAATGATTTGAGATCTTTAATTTATAATTGAATTATAAACTAACCATTCACTAGTAAATTAATGTTAAATGAGGAAAATAGGTAATTAAAGAGGTTCACAGATAATACCTACTTTAATTACAAATTGTCTATGCATGATTAATCTACATGTAATAGTTATATCAGTGGACACCATAATTTCAAAGAGTAAAATATTCTATAATCGTAAAAGTGAAATTCCGTATTTTTGGTGGAGTAGTAACGGAATTAATAAGTCGAATGAATTAATTAAAGAGAGTTTAATTGTTTATTCAATTTATTGAAGCTTATGATTATGGGTCCATAGTCCTCAATTCGCTTTTCTAAGTAAAACATATTAAGTATAAGTTTCTATATTTCAAATGATTAATGGGAAATAGTTTCTCATGTGATTTGAGCAATTATATAAATATCATTTAATTTCAGGAATATTTGATATTCTACATTGATGACTGTATTAGAAATTAAATAAATATTTTGATATTAATATAATCAATAAAGTTGATATTATTAGATTATATCAACTACAATTATATATTTAAGATTAGGATTCTTAATTAATTGATGTGATTTGAAATCCTAGTTCGATAAGGACTAATTAGATTAAGATTACAAATCTTAATAAGATTAGATTTCTAGTTGCAGATAAATTTCAATAAGATTGAGATTAGTAATTACAACTTAATAGATAATTAATAGAATTGAGTCCCTCTCTCCAAAAATGAAAATTCACGCTTGAGAGAAAAATACAGGCCTATAGCAATTGAGATCCGATGTCAATTTGTGGTTTATTTAATAGAATAGTTCTATATCTCTTCCAACTCTATTAACATAATCTTATGATCTTATAAGTTGAGTACATCAAAAGACTATACTATGATCTCATGTGTTCAGTACATCAGAAGACTATACTATGATCTCATGTGTTGAGTACATCATAGGAATAATCAAATTAGAAGACTATAGATATTTTGGGTTTCCTGTCACGCCCCGATTTCGGCCCAAAATAAAATATTTAATTTAAACTTCGAGCGTCCGGCAAATCGTAAAATATTAAAATACTTGATAAGATCAAATAACCTGTTATGACAGATGTTTCCCAAAAGAAGTATTTAAAGTATTACACATAATTTTAACCGACAACAGAAAATTTCATCAGTGTATAGCCTTCTGGCCTTAATTATACAAAATATTTCAAAATTAGGTTTTCCAGAATACTGTAACATCACGTTTAATTTTGCAAATAACCAATACAGCATCTCTCTTTCACTATCCATCATTTTACCTATAATCTGTAAACATAATAACATACATGGGGTGAGTGCGTGAACACTCAGTGGGTTAAACTGTAATTAAACAACATATAATAACTTCACATAGTGAAAACAATCAACTTTTCTTTAAATCGCGGATCTTAACCGCCGTGAAATTCTTACGGATCTTAACCGTCGTGAAAATATTCGCGGATCTTAACCGCCGTGAAAATGTTTTTACTTTATCACATAATCACGCATTCGCATCACAGAATCATGCTATTATCTTATAAAAGCATACTTGTTATTCAGTCAGACATTACATAAAATCACACGCGCATTTAGTAAAACACATCAAGATCACGTAGCTTTAAACACGTAAAGTTCACACAGAGTACACAATTAAAGGAAGTTACCCCCACCTTCAGTAAGCGTTCTGTATGCTTCTAGGTTTTAAGCCGTCTTATCTTGTTCCCCTTCAGCGTAGCGTACCCTACAAAGTATATCAACTCGTCTTAGAATTCAATCGAGTTATTCGTAAACTAATGTAAGTTCCTAATTTAGAATTCCCTTAATAAATGGATAAATTTAGAAAAGAATCTAAAAAAGATCTATATATCATATTGATATGATACTAAAAGGGTCGTGATTCTCAATCCCAAAAATTGATCTGACACTAAGGTTTCTTTGATTGCTTCAAAAAGATATAAGGTTTCATACTCTAAATGGGAAAATTTCGGAATTTAAAAACATCAGATTAGCCAAAAATAGGTTCCTTTCGTCTTTACATCTAAGTTTGGGATCCATACTACAATTTTATTCAAATCTAAGGTAAAACCTGTAAATCCAGCAGTTTACAAGTACAAAATGTATTTTCATCATCAAATTATAGGGTAAATTATGCAATTTCAGCTAACTCTAAGGTTCAGTTTATTATTATCCAGAATTCATGGTCCTTATACATATTTCATAAGGTGGAAGGAGTAATCTGCAATTTACTAAGTGCTAAGAACTAAATAATAAATTCATCAATTTTTTTAGGATTTACACAATAGCCTTTTAACATATCAAATTCATAAAAAAAGAAACCCCTACTCACAAACCCTCTCTCTGCCACCACTGCTGCCGCCGACAGTTTTTAATCACCGACGACCACCCAACACCGAACACACACACACAACTCATATCTATAACTCACGGCAACATGCATACACACACACTCCTAAGCGGCGGCGGTCAACGCATGCAATACACACATCGGTGAACTCTTACGCCGGTGACACACAATGGTGGTGATTCAACAGCAGTGAGAGAGAAAATGGAGAATAAAGAAAAAGAGGAAACAGCTGCGCCCCTCCGTGGCCACACACGGTGGAGGCAGCGGTGACTCAGAGTTTTGAGTTCGGATTTACGATGGGCTCGATGTGTTCTTTACTTTAATCGGAGAGATCTGCTGGAAGCAAAAATGGTGGTGGCAGCGGTGGTGCAGCGGAGCAGTGTCGGCGGCTGTGCTTGGCGAGAGAGAAAACATACTATCCTAATTCAATTCCTTAGACTAGATTAGGTGTCAAGCATTTAAGGTGGGTAGGAGATGAGGTGTTAGCATGCCATTAATTCTATGAGTTAGTAATTTCAAATTATTTAAAAAAAAATGCTATTAAACAAATTTTAAGGATACTACATTTCCACACACTACCGTTGAAAGAGAGGGTCGAATCAAAAAATTGTGATGTCTTCAACAATTCGTGGATTCAACCGTTGGATATCAGTAAAAGCAAAAGAGAAAAGAAAATCGTCAAATATATATATTTTTTATTTAACTTTAAATAAATTTAATATGGATGATACTTTCTTATATTTCAAATAATGATTTTTGATATTCTGACTCGAATTCTATTGAGATCCGTGTAATTTCCAACAGCTAACACAACTGGAAAAATATTTACGGATGAGTGGTAATTTGACACTAAAACAAGATAATTAAAATAAACGAGCTAAAGTATCACAAGCCAAAAATCACTAATTGAATTTTACATTTTTTTACCATATACACAGAGACAAGCATCATGTGCGTGTGTACTTCATGTGGATAAATATAACAAGAATATCCCATAATTACACAATATCAACAACTGAAGAATTCTGGCTTCTCTAATTTGGGAATTTCCACCTCAAAATATATTGGGTATTAGCAAAAGAGAAGTGGGAAATAGCAATATGAGCTTGATATCGCCTTCTCCAGCAACGTCTGTGTTGTCGCTAAAGGAATATGGCGATTTTGCTTTTGATGGAAAAATTACGATGCTCGTAATAATCGCGCTTTTTGCTGTTTTTCTCATCTTCATAGTCTGGTTTCAGTGCGTACGGCGTCGTTTAAGTTCGCCCAGGTACACTTCCACGGAGCTCGTTTTCTCGCCAAAGTAACTATTTTCCTCCTTATTGTGCTCTTAGTTTCTTTGCCAATATATAATTCAGAGTCTATTACTAAAATTGCTCCATAATTTAGGTGGTTTGGTAGTTTAGAACATTAATTTTTTAAGTTAACTTAGAATTTTATCTTTTCGAACTTCGAGAATTTTGTTCAATTTAAGTTCGAAAATTTAAGTTCGAATTGTTTAATTGAACTTAAATTACATGTGAAATCGCGAATTTAAACTTTTCAAGCCAATTTTACTGATGTGGCATTTGGTTATCCTTGTAGCATTTCTAATTAAAAAACGTGGATAAAAATTTTAATTTGCTTATTTTTTGAATTAAAAAAAATCAAAAGAATAAAAGAAATTGTGAATTTTCATCTTTCTCTCTTTGCTAATTTCTCTGCTGAGGCCACAGTCACCTATCGCCAACTTCGAGCTCTCTTTCTCTCGCTTCAAATTTCTGCACCAAATAATAATCAATTTAAATAATGTACTCTTTCCACAATCATTTGAAATAAGAACGAGGATTTTCTCTCCCCTTTAAATTGTAAGATTTGCATTCTTGAATAGAATCTCATTCTCAAAGACAAATTCTATTACCACAACCGAACGGGACAGTGGTGGTGGATCTGGTTGTGCAACTTGAGAGGAAAATGAAGGTGGCAGATCTGATTAAAGACGGAGATGAAGGATTGAAGGTGATTGTATTGAGTAGATGAGTTTGTGCAAATTGAAAGGGTGGCTCTATGCAAATTGAAGAGTGGTTGGGAAAGGGTGGCTCTGTGCAGATTGAAAGTGTGTGAAGATAGAGAGGAAGCGGCGGCTTTTATCGGAGGGGACGGATGTGCGGTGTTCGAGTGGTGGTGGTTCGACTGACGGAGGTGAACCTGCAGAGAGAAAAAGATGAACAATTAGGGCAATTTCAAAAAAAAATTTGAATTGTTTTTTTTTTAATATATTAATTTTATGTTTTTATTCGAAAATAAATAAAATTAAAATTTAAAAGTTACCCCAGCAAAATTGGTTCGAAAAGCCCAAATTCGCGATTTCACGTGCGATTCACGCTCAATTTGAGCCCAATTAAGCAATTCGGACTTTGGGCAAAATTCTCGAAACCTAAAAAAATAAAATCCTAAAATGCCAACCCGAAAAATTAAAATTCTAAACTGTTAGTTCTGTAAATTACGGGATAATTTTAGTAATAAACTATATAATTTATAAGAAATGACAAATTATATTAATACAGAATAATAGAAGTTGAGTGATTTTTCGTTTGTTCTTGTACTGTATCAATGTAAAATATGCTTCAAGATTATGGAAGATATGATCATATTTCAAACAAGAATAGGGAATGCAATAAAATAATTGTTCATATTTTTGTATTTTATAATGCCAAAGTTTATATAAATGCGTCTAACAAATATATTAATTTAGTGCAACTGAATTCTTTACCGATAATTGATACTCATTTTCATAGTATTTTTTGTATTGTGAAACACAATTGGAAAACACAAAAAGTTTACATGCTTAATTTTGAACTAGAACGATTAAAAATAATATTTGAATTTTATTTTTTGGGATATAATTTAAAAAAAAAAAATTCTCTGTTATAAAAAATACTAAATCTGTGTTGTGGTTGCGCACCTTCTGTTTTTTTTTTTAATATATAATAGGGTATTAAATATTAGTTTCAACTTTCACGCGACAACAAAGAACTTGCAGTTTTTATACTTGCAAAAACAGATTTAAGTTATCTCAATAAATATCTTTTAAAATATATGTAAGGATTAACTACTCAAAACTTAGAAAAATCACACCAAGAACCAAGCTAATAAAATAATGTTTAAGTTGCTCAGAAAACGAATCAATGACAAATTAAAAAAAGAATCAATTCGTAAGGATTTAAGTGCTTTGACTCGCCAGCATCGCTATTGTAGAGAACAAGAATTGAAAATTTTCACTAAAAATCGAGAGAGAAAAAAAATTACAAAAATAGCACTCCAACTAGAGTTTTCTCTAGCAAACTCTAAAACCCTAATCACTCGTATCTCATTAATCTCTCAACAATGGAAAGTGAAATTACAACTGGCGATACTTCAATATAAATAGACTAATAGCCCTCAACCAATTTCAAGAAACTGTTATCGGAGTGCGTTGAAGTTCTGTTCAAAACCCTAATCTGCAGAAATCAACCAAACTAACTTAACAGAAAAGATCCGGTTCGAAAAGACACATTGCAACACCCTATTCGATTAATTCCTATCCGATTTTGAATGGTTTGAGACTGGTTCTAGATTCCTTGAATTATTTCCAAGTTTTTAAACCATAATATATAATAAATTGGAAGTGTTTGAATATGAACAAAATATTCAAGCCAACATAAAAAGAGAAACAATCCATGAGTCTGCAATTAGTCTCTCTCAATCTTTGCTGACAAATGATAGTAGACCACTTCTCTGAGGTTATTAACATTATGTAATTAATTTTTTGGTATTTTTTATTGAATAAATAAAATGGCCCATTAGCTCAGTTGGTCAGAGCGTCGTGCTAATAACGCGAAGGTCGCAGGTTCGAGACCTGCATGGGCCAAAATTAATTCATTTTTCTATTTTCTTGATTGTTTTATTTTTCAGCTATATGATTTCTTAATAAAATATTTTATTCGGGACTTTTTCCATTGTGGAAATTTCGGAAGCGCAAATAAATTAGACTGTTCTGATTATTCTTTTCTGGAAGAAGAAACAAAAAATTAACAATAATTTTCGATCGGTATTTGAGGTGAATTAATTCATCTATATATTAATTCTGATTTCTGATGCATTCATTTTTTCAGTTGCTGCAAAACTGTATGAATCTAATTATAATGTACATTACTAGTACTCTTACAAGTCATTTATTTACACTATATCATGTCATTCATGTATAATGTGAAAATGTTATGAAAAACGAAGAATATGTTTATATATTTGTTAATCATATATGTTTTGTTGTTTTGTGATATATATTTTTGTTATTATGTTTTGTGAGTTAGTCTTCTGTGCAAATGGTGCACTCAAGTCAATTTGAGTTGATTGGGATTCGTGCGTTTTTTTTAATTCATATATTACTTTTATATTATATTAATTAGTATTAACATTTATATATAAATATCCCATTTTTTTTATTCATTGTTACATTTATGTTAAATTAGTGTAATCTTTATGTGATATTGCTTATACATTTATTAGTGTGTCTTTTATGTACAAATATTTTTTTACCTTTCATTAATGTCTTTATGTGGTTTTACTCATATCTTTATGTGATATTTACTTATACTTTTATATTCATATAGTCATACTTTTACACCAATATAGTCATACATTTATGTAATATATAAAGATTCAGTCATACATTCATATTTTTATGTGATATTATTTATACCCTTATATCAAATATAGTCAACTTTTATATAATAGATAAAGAAAGGTACAAAAAAATAACTAGAGATATTAAAGTCTGTCTAAAAAAGTGTAGAAAATAAACTAAATGTGTAGCACTCTATTTAGGGCTTGACCGCACTGTTGTGACACGATAAAATTAATTATTTTCCTTCCTAACCTTACTAACTAGTAGCTAGGCTAAGTCGGAGTCGATCCCACGAGGAGTGAAAAAATCAACTATATCACCTATATTCAATTCAATAAAATAACAAGTGATAAGGGATTTTCACATTGATAAACTATCACTAAATCAACTAACAACCTAAGAAACAATTAAATAACAAGAAATCAATAGAAGAAAAATATTCCAATTACCAGTTCAATTATCCCAAATTATCAATTATTCTCTAATCAATGCAACATTTATCTCTCAAATTATCGTGAAATTATCATCCCTAATCTAACAACAAGTTCTGTTAAATCGAATCGTCTCGTAAGATTAGTTAAATTAGGATAAGATAACTAATTAACCATATTCAATTGAATAACCTAAAAAAACTCTCAAAATTTAATTCATCAAATGTATTAATCACCAAGATTATAGGATGAACTAAACCCCAAATACATAAGTTCGATTCGGTAATCTAGGATTATGCTACCATAGATATGCACGACTTCTAGTTTACTACCAACGAAAATTAAATCACAACAATTAGGATTTATGATCTAAAATTGTAGCAATCAATTATCAAACACGCTTTGTGCTCTTTCTTTCTGTGTGGGACGATGCCAGCTCAAACAAAGAAGAGTCTGGTCCGGTTTGAATTCAGACACGATCCGCCCGGTGATCAATCTAAATCAAACATTAAATAATCAAAAACGATACTAACAGATAGCATAATCAATTCCAATCAAATATCGAGAGAAAATTACGGGATTAATTAGAAAATAAAATATAAACAGATTCAAACATCCCTACTAACCGAAATTATGGAATTAGCTAAGCATCCTCGAAATCAAAATAATGAAAGTAATTGAGAAATTCATAAAACTAATTTAAAAAAAATATTTCTCTCCAAAAATCTCTCTCCTCTCTCTTATTCTCTGCTTCTCCTTTATGTGAACAGTCTCTTTTTCTACATGAATAATCTCCAATTGTCCTCTCTCTTATTCTCTGCTTCTCCTTTATGTGAACAGTCTCTTTTTCTACATGAATAATCTTCAATTGTGATTTGGAGGCTTAAGTAGATAGTAGATATCTTTTTGGGGTGTCTTCTCCCCTTTCCTTTAGGTAATTGACTCCCTTTTAAAATTAGGTATTGACTTTTTTTAGTCCAAATATTTTCTCCTAAGCCCAAAATGAGTAATTATGGATCTTTTTTTGCTCTCCTCATTTCATAAGACCCAAGTAAACTTCTCATCTCGTTTGACCATTCTCTTTTGCTCTCCTCACTTTATAAGGTTCAAGTAAACTTCTCATTTTTTTTTTTAGATAAAATGTAAATTTTATATAAAGGATGAAGTGTAATCATGTACAAAAGGTGTCTTCGAGGGACAAAATAGAGTGGGGTTCGTACCCTAGAAGGTAGTAAGTACAAGGTGGAAGCAAATAGGAAACTAACAAAACACATGAATGTCATCAACCTAAATCTTCACGAAGGAAGAAATATTTAGGCGAATGGACTACATGAAAAATACAATGTCTATTCGGACATACACTAGACAAAAGAAAGATAACCAAACCAACTAAAATCAAATGCTCTTTAGTAGATATCCATTTCCATATCAAAAAAGATGATGTGGTGCATTATATTAATTAATTTAGCAAATTTTGCCATGTCGGGCGATATTTAATGTGATAATTAATTTTTTAAATTTTGATGAAGACAAAAATGATGTATGTTTTTCGGAAGTATTTGGGTGAAGTTGAACGTTAGGATTTAGGAAAGCCTTGTTTTATAATTATAATATACAAAAAATGATCTCGTTTATATAAAATTACACATTTATGTATGTATGTATGTATATATTTTTTTATATATAAGATTGTCATTTTTCTATTGAAACTAATTAATCTGTATCATACAATATCTGAAAAGGTTATGTTAAAATTGTAATGGAACTAGTTTATTTTTCTCATTATATTTACCTTTTATTTTTGGATCAAGTAAAAATAAGACATGAAAATGTATGTGTAATGGTGTTAATATTGAGATTATTCTTTAAAAAAAAAACATGAAAATGTATATGTAATGGCGTTGATATTGAGGCTATTCTAACCTCAATGTTAACGCCATGATGAATTGATGCTTGGAATAATGAAATGGTGTTGACATTGCTGAACTCGAACATGTCAAAAATTTCAAAAAAGAAATTGTTATAAATGCTAGTGGTGTGAAGCATACAAGTATCCAAAACATTAATTTCATGTGTAGAAGTGAAGCTAGCTAGCCATGAAGATCATTGTATGGTCATGGGGGAAGGTTTCTGTAAGGATGTTTGGCTCTCCACTCAGCTCACAACGCACAAGAACACAACCAAATCGCAGCAGAAACGAACCAGATTTGCAGAAGATCGCGCAAGAAGAAAACTAAGAAAAAACTAAAACGAAAACACGCAAAACTTACGTGGTTCGACTCAATCAACGTGAGTCTACATCCACGGTGCAAGTGAGAACATTTCCATTAAAGAAAAACGAAGAAATTGTTACAAGATTGAAAAACCCCAAAATCAAGAATATGCTCTATGAACCCTAATCCTTGATCTCTCAATTCTCACGATGAAACTCTGTGATATTAACACCCTTTATGCATGCTTATATAAGGAATAAAAGTCCTATGGTAATTGCACGAAACTACCCCTGGAACTTCACAACATTAAGGGTATAGGAATCAGTTACTGTAGCAAAACCCTAATTTACCCTTAACCAACTAATCTCATGCATAACTAATCAGCTAACTCATTAACTGATCTGAAACCGCCTAATCTGCATGCAACTTTACTTCAGCCACGTCACCAGTACTCCAGCTTGTCTTCCACGTGTCTGCCACGTCAGCTGTCCCCTGCCACGTCAGCTTTACATGCATGCAAGTTTACACTTCAATTCTCCACCAAACTTGTATGTCATGTTCCTGTCAAGCCTTGCACAGCTTCTGTTCCTGCAAAATTTAGTTAGTAATATTGCAATGTAAAACATTTATCAATTGCATACAATGTAATAACTTCGAAACTCCCACTGATTTAGTTAACATATCCGAAGGATTATCAGCCGTATGAACTTTCTTGACCAAGAACACTCCCTTCTCTACAATATCTCTTACAAAATGCATCTTAACATCAATATGTTTACTTCTTTCATGAAACACCTGATGCTTAACAAGATGAATTGCGCTTTGGTTATCACAGAAAATCTGTACACTTCGCTGCACAACCCCAAATTCAGTAAGAATTCCTCTTAGCCAGATTGCCTCTTTGAATGCTTCAGTCACAGCCATGTATTCAGCTTCTGTGGTAGACAAAGCTACCATGGATTGTTGTATACATTTCCAACTTATTGCTGTACCATATAGGGTAAAAACATAGCCCGTAAGAGACTTCCTACTATCCCTGTTACCAGCAAAATCAGAATCTACAAAGCCAAGCAAACTGTCAACATTTCCAGCATTTACTTGTTTCTGAAAAATCAAGCCTTTGTCTGCAGAACCAACTAAGTATCTTAGCATCCATTTTAGAGCTTCCCAATGTGGCTTTCCAGGATTAGCCATGAATCTACTAACTTGACTCATTCCATATGCAAGATCCGGCCTACTACAAACCATAGCATACATTAAACTTCCAACACCACTTGCATAGGGGATTTTTGCCATGATCTGTCTATCTTCTGCATTTCCAGGAGCTTGATCACTTGACAGATTAACATGCTGTCCCAAAGGAGTACCCGTGGCCTTAGCCTGATGCATGAAGAACCTTTTCAACACTTTCCTGATGTAGTCAGTCTGATCCAAAGATAGTAAACTCACACCTCTATTTCTAGTGATGTTCATTCCAAGAATCCTTCTAGCATCACCTAAATCCTTCATTTCAAACTGAGAATTCAACTTGTTCTTTAGCATGTTTATCTGTTGCTTGTTCTTTCCAGCTATGAGCATGTCATCTACATAGATCAAGAGATAAGTATGAATCTGATTTCCTTCTTTTCCAAAATAAACACAGCTGTCATAAGAGCACCTTTGCATCCCTATGCTTGTCACAAATTCATTGAATCTTTTATACCATTGTCTAGAGCTTTGCTTCAAGCCATACAATGATCTTTGCAGCTTACAAACCTTGTTCTCATTCCCTGGAATTATGTAGCCATCCGGTTGCTTCATATATATAGTTTCTTCCAAATTCCCATGCAAAAATGCAGTTTTTACATCCATTTGTTGAAGCTCTAGATCCCATTGTGCTACTAATGACAGCAACAACCTTATTGAACAGTGTTTAACCACTGGAGAAAACACTTCATTGAAATCAATTCCTTCCTTTTGAGTGAATCCTCTAGCCACTAACCTTGCCTTAAACCTTATGTGCTCATGACCTGCAACCTCTAGCTTCTTCTTGTATATCCACTTGCTACCAACAATCCTTTTATTATCTGGCTTATCAACTAAGATCCAGGTTTGATTCTTCTCCAATGACATGATTTCCTCATTCATTGCTTCAATCCAATTCTCCTTTTCAGCTGATAACATTGTAGATTTAAAATCATGGGGCTTATCATAGCTTATATCTTGTGCCACTGTCAATGCATATGATACTAAGTCAGCCTGCCCAAACCTTGTTGGAAGGTGGATTCTCCTTCTTTCCCTATCTCTTGCAAGGTTATAATTCCTCAGATCACCTAGGCTTTCATCCTCTCCATCAGTTTGATTCCCATATTCTTGACTTGGTACTAAGCTTTCTTGATCTAAGCCTCCTTCTTCATCTGGATATTTTTCAGTAGAGGCTGTTGCTATTTCAGTTTCTTCCTCCACCTCAAGAGGTGTTCTATCATCTAATTCAGTAGTTACTGTATCTGAGCTTCTTTGATATCCCTTCACTTTCTCATTGAACACTACATCTCTACTATAGAAACACCTTTGATGACCAGTTTCTAGGCACCACAGTTTAAAACCCTTAGTTCCCACTGGATAGCCTATAAAAATACATTTAATTGCCCTTGGTTCTAGCTTATCTTGCCTTATATGTGCATAAGCTAGACAACCAAATACCTTTAGATGAGAGTAGCTAGGGGTTTTACCATACCACATCTCATCCGGGGACTTAAAACCAATGGAAGATGAGGGTGATTTGTTTACCAGATAAGCTGCTGTTGTAACAGCTTCTCCCCAAAACGTTTTTGGTAAATTTGCATCTAGTAGTAAGCACCTTACTCTTTCAAGAAGGGTCCGATTCATGCGCTCAGCCACACCATTTTGTTGGGGGTTATTTGCCGCTGTTTTATGCCTTGTAATTCCCTTGTTTTTGCAGAAATCCTGAAATTCAAAGGACAAATACTCCAAACCATTGTCAGTTCTAAGTATTTTAAGCTTGTTACCTGTATTATTCTCCACCTGCAGCAGCCATTCCTTGAATGCTTTGAAAGCTTCACTCTTATGTTTTAGAGTATAGATCCACACCTTTCTTGAATGATCATCTATGAATGAAATGAAGTACCTTGCTCCATCATGTGTTGGTGTTCTTGATGGTCCCCAAATATCTGTATGAACATACTCTAATGGTCCTTTAGAAGTGTGCTTTCCTACTCCATATGGCAGCTTCTTGGCTTTTCCCATAATGCATTTTTCACAGAACCTTGGTTTGCTTATTTGATCCTTTCCTAGCAAGTTCCTTTTTGATAGTTCCAGTAGTCCCTTATCTCCAATATGCCCAAGCCTTTTATGCCAAAGATCAGTCTCTTCATCACTCATAACAGCTGCAACTTCCCCTTCCAAGGTTGAGCCAAGTAGTATGTACAAGCCATTATGTTTTCTTCCTTGTAGCATGACTCTCTCACCCTTTAACACTTCTATGGTGCCTTGTTTTGTTCTGAATTCATAACCTGCAGAATTCAAGAAACCGAGTGAGATTAGGTTTCTTTTAAGATCAGGTATATACCTCACATCTGAGAGCCTTTTAATGCTTCCATCTTGCAGCTTGAGTGTGATATTGCCTATGCCCTTTACTTGACAAGCCTGATCGTTTCCCAAAAGGACTGAGCCTCCTTCCTCTTCTCTGAAATTTTGGAACCAATTTCTGACTGGACACATGTGGAAGCTGCAGCCCAAATCAAGAACCCATTCAGTAGACATTTTGCAAGGTACAATACAAAGCATTTCAGCCTGTTCGAAGTTGGACTCGGCTACTGCAGCTTCAGGAGACTTGTTTTGCGGTTTTGGTTTGTTCTTCTCCGGACAATTTTTCTTCAAATGTCCTACTTTATGACAAGAATAGCACTTCCTTGTTTCAGGTTGATTTGGACCTTGTTTGTTATCCGCATTTGGCCCCTTTTGGTTCTTCCTTCTATCTGCAAATTTCTTGAAGTTTCTTTCTTTTATATTCAAACCCTCTCCTAACACTTGTTGTTTCTGGTTAGATGTATTAGAGAGAACCTTGGACCGTATTGCATTTACCACTTGATCCAATTTCAGAGTCTCAGATCTACCATAAATGAGTGCATCTTTGAATGACTCCATTGACTTAGGCAACGAGTTCAGCAAGATCAGTGCAGTGTTCTCATCTTCCACTTCCTCATTTATGTTTGCAAGATCGTCTAAAATCTTGTTGAATTCTTCCAGTTTCTCTGATAATTGCTTCTCATCTTGGATCTTGAAATTCAACATCTTTTGTTTCAGGTACAACCGATTAGCCAGAGACTTTGCAAGATACAAACCATCAAGTTTTTCCAAGATCTTTGGAGCTGATTTCTCTTTGCATGCCTCCCGTAGTGCTTTATCGGCCAAGCACAAAATAACCATGCTTCTTGCCTTCCGATTTACTTCCTCCTTCTTCGCATCAGTCATTCCATCTGAGGTAGATGAGGAATCACTTTCCAAAGCCGCGTCCAGGTTGTTTTGTATCAACAACGCTTCCATATGAACCTTCCACAAGCCATAATCTCCTTTACCATTGAATTTGCCAACTTCCATCTTCATCGAAGCCATAATTCAACCCGTTCCCACAGACGGCGCCAGTTGTAAGGATGTTTGGCTCTCCACTCAGCTTACAACGCACAAGAACACAACCAAATCGCAGCAGAAACGAACCAGATTTGCAGAAGATCGCGCAAGAAGAAAACTAAGAAAAAACTAAAACGAAAACACGCAAAACTTACGTGGTTCGACTCAATCAACGTGAGTCTACATCCACGGTGCAAGTGAAAACATTTCCATTAAAGAAAAACGAAGAAATTGTTACAAGACTGAAAAACCCCAAAATCAAGAATATGCTCTATGAACCCTAATCCTTGATCTCTCAATTCTCACGATGAAACTCTGTGATATTAACACCCTTTATGCATGCTTATATAAGGAATAAAAGCCCTATGGTAATTGCACGAAACTACCCCTGAAACTTCACAACATTAAGGGTTTAGGAATCGGTTACTGTAGCAAAACCCTAATTTACCCTTAACCAACTAATCCCATGCATAACTAATCAGCTAACTCATTAACTGATCTGAAATCGCCTAATCTGCATGCAACTTTACTTCAGCCACGTCACCAGTACTCCAGCTTGTCTTCCACGTGTCTGCCACGTCAGCTGCCCCCTACCACGTCAGCTTTACATGCATGCAAGTTTACACTTCAGTTTCGTTACAACTTTGTCTACTCCAACTCCACCTTATCCATTTACCTATGTAATCATAGCTAAACTGATTTATAGATTTTGTGTTTGTTGAGTTGTTGGATATATGTAGGTCTCGTATTCAGCTACAAGTTAGTGGAGTATACGATGTCTGATATTTTGATCACGTATCTCACTGATGAGTGAAAGGATAGTAATTTGGGAAAAGCTGTTATAGTTTATTTTTTCACTGATGCCTATTCCGGCCTCTTCAAGATGGTGGTTTGCTCCACTATAGTTTACATTATTATAAGTAGTGATCAAAGATATATATTTATTGTTGAAGTGATTGATTTCTAATGAATGGATCGATTATGTTGTTTTAGGGGTAGTTTCTATTTTGTTTTGCATCTTGGTAAGGGTCTCTTGATCCTAGGATGTTTTACCTTGCATTGGTGTTGATGACTTTGTCACATGCAGCAGAAAATGTGACGTTGAAAGCTTTTCTTGATGATCAATTGGTGGCAAGGATCGTTCAACCATACAAGAAGAGGAAGAAAGAGCCCGCAAATGTAGTAACTTCATTTGGAACTACGCTTCCATTTTGGTTGTCATTGTTGCTCTTGTTAGGCCCCCAACAAATTGTTTCATTCAGAAATCTCTCAATTGTATTAGCTTCTGATGTGGGGACTGTTTTCCTATTGTTGGGTTTGAAACTGTACTCATGCGTTGAACCGACTCGAAACCCCTTTTTTGATGTTTCATTTTTCATTCGTAGTGCCATCATAAAGAAAAAACTTGAATATTTTATGGTTGAGGTGTAACGATAAATATCTCGTCTATTAACAACATATATATTATTGTGTTCATAACTGAATGACAGGTGGCTAGATAGAGCAGCAGTGATGGTACAAGAGCATGACAACAATGTTGAACAAGTGAAGAAAATGAAATTTTTACTAAAGATACTTTTCATTTGAACAACTTTCTTCACACTCAGTATGATAGCCACCTTAGGGAGCACCTTCTTTCTTGAAGAAGCCACCAACATCAACTATGATTTTCCGATTCTAATCTTCATCTTTTTGCAGAGATTTACACAATCCACAGTCTCAAGAATATCTGATTACTTAAAAAATTAGGTAGAGATTCAATAATATCGAATAAAGGATAATGTTTGTGAGAATCAGTGTTATGTTGGGTACAAATGTTGTTCACATGTTGAGCTCTAAAGATCCGATGAGTGTTTATAGGCTTACTCCACAGTTCTTATTATTGGAAATGATAGAAGGATTCTCTTGGGATGGTTTGAAGTTTTCTTCGAGTCTCAGATTTCTAAACTAGTATCCAAATATCTGATGGGTGTGGTTTGCATCCTCATCTTTAGGAGATGGTTCAAAGATGATGTAAATTCCAGTGAATTGGACAAGGATTACGTGTTTTTAGAAGTTTTAAGCAGCGTAAATGGTTTAATCTACTGCTTGACAAGTTTATATAGGAAGACGACATAGAAATGTGCAACTTTGATGAATGATGGATTGCTAAGTGTGATTAGATAATTTCCGTCTCTATCCTCCTCCAAGGAAATCTTCAAGCGAGTGAGATCTTCTATTACGCTTGGTGTTACATTTCCTATTTCAAATCAATCACCACATGTCACGTGTATTCAATGACATCACTAATTAATATATGTATTAAATCTTATTTTATACGAAATATAACTCTAAATGTAATAGAAGATTCAAATTCATCTTCAAGTGCCCACACCATACATTGCACAAATAATAATGTTAACATATTATCACACACTAGTGATTGGCACATATGCTGCACATGATCGACTTTTTATTTTTCAATATTTTCATGTTTTTATTTATATTTTTATACATCTTTATTTTAATTATTTTTGTATATATAACTGAAAGTATGAATGTAAAGATGTTTAAGCTTTTTTTTTTTTTTTAATCTTTGTTATAAAACGTTAAAAGAGGAATAAAAAGGGTTCTCTTGAAGAGTAAGTCGTATATGCATTTTTTTTTGTGGGCTGATCTTTATATTATATATTAATCATATATTTATATTGTATTAGTCATATTTTTATATATAAATATCATAATATTTATGTAATACTTTTAGCATAAAAAAAACCAATTTTAGTACAATTTGTATATACACATCTTTAATTGTGATATTACTCATACTTTTATGTGATATTAATTATATTTTTATATCAACATAGTTATATACTTATATAACAAATAAAAATATAACTAATATAACTAAAATATATGAAAAATATTAACATCTCTCTAAGAAAATATTAATATAATTATTTTGCTTAAATGTCCATCGTGAGTAACTTTTAATATATCCATCGATAACATATAATCATCTCATTCCCTCGTTATATGAAAAATAAAATTAATAAATATTTTAAATTTTTAACATATGAATTATAAATATATATATCAATACGCGCACGGTAAGCAGTAGTGTATGACTAACATCTATATAAGATGACATAGATATTAACACGCGAACGAATTTAGAAAGGGTACAAATTCTAAGACAGAATTGGGCCAAGGCATAAAGCCCAATTATAAGAAATCATATATGTCAGCCAAGCCCACTACATAATCATTATCCATTATCATACGTTGTCGTTTTATGAGAGCTGCTTTCTGTCATCTAAAACCCCACACACTCTCCAATTCCATTATCTAATGTTCCCCAATAAAAAAATAATGGATATCTACGCGCGAATTAGAGCGCGTGAAGTGAAGCTCATCCTGACAGGCCCGAGTAATATGGGTCGGAAAATTGCAGAAAACTTGAGCTCGACCTTTTTTTTATTCTTTAATTTTCTTTTTTATTTCAGCGGTTCCCCATTTCTGACGGGTTTTTACTCACCCTTTATTTTTCTTTTTTATTATTTTTATAATTTTGTTTTATATTTTGATAAATATTCTTGAACACCCTTTACGCGCACACATTGCGTTACTTTTTTTTTTTTTGCTGCAAAAAAAGACAAATAAAAAAAGCAATTACAGAAATGAATCAGTTGATATTGCATATAATAGATAGATAGATATAGAATAGTTTTAGAGAGAGAAGAGAGAGAGAGAGAGAGTGGCCGTGTCAATTAACGGCCACCACCAGCAGCACCACCTCTCCATCTACCATTGTCAAATGACAAGAGTTTTAGAAAAACAAAAAAAATAATAAGGGAAGATTTAGCAAAGCTCTTCTATTCTTTTGTTCATTTCTTTTTGCTGAGAAACAAAAGAATTTATCGCAGCAACTTTTCTTTTTATTTTATTTTTTATTACAGAAGTTTTCGCCTTTCTTGGTCAACGGTGGTGTTTGCAGGTAAAGATTTGATCTTTCTCAAATTTAGTGAACCTTCATTGCAATTTTGTGTTCATTTTTCTTGCAATCGCTTTATTTATTTGGTGGTATTTTGATTGATGGAAGATGCAGCAACATATATTCAATACAATGCGTAGTTTGAAGATGATTGATGGGTGCAAAGGCACCCAAGTATACGCCCTTAATCCCATGAGCAGCGGCGGCGGAGGAGCCGCCGGCGGTGGCGGCGTGGGAGAGAAATTCTTGCATCATTTGCAGGACCATTTAAGGGTTAATTCAATTAGGTCAAAATCCCATCGGCGTTATCAGAGTTTTTCTCAGGAAAACAATGGGAGCTCAACTTTTATAGCAGAGGCTCTTGCAACTTATGGGCTTCCACAGATGGATCTCATTGAGCCTCAGATTGATCCGTGTCTTAAATTTGTAGAGTTTGTGGGGGTTCTAGCTGATGTATATAGGAGACTTCAAGATTCCCCTGAATTTGAGAGATCAGAAGTGTATATGGAGCAATGTGCAATATTTAGAGGGTCACCTGACCCAAAATTGTTTAGGAGATGTCTTAGATCGGCAAGGCAACACGCCGTGGATGTGCATTCTAAGGTTGTGCTTTCTGCTTGGTTGAGGTTTGAAAGAAGAGAAGATGAGTTGTTTGGGGTGTCAGCCATGGATTGTAGTGGGTGGAGCATGGAATGCCCAAAGAACTCTTTGGTCTCTGGGTACAACCCTGAGTCTGCACACGATTGCTGTTCATGTTCTCAGCAAATGGAAGAAGATGAGGGTGTGGATTCTAAAGCTCAAGGCCAGGAATGTTCGACCTCAATCAGTTATGGTGATGTTGAAGATGATGATTATGATATTTGCTTTTGTGTTGGGGAAGAGGAGGTCAGATGCAATAGGTACAAGATTGCTTCACTTTCTAAGCCATTCAAATCGATGTTGTACGGTTCCTTTATGGAATCGAAGAGGGAGAGAATATATTTCACGCAGAATGGGATATCTGCAAAGGCAATGAGGGCTGCTGAGGTTTTCAGCAGGGTGAAGAGTGTGGACTCTTTCGATCCAAATGTTGTTATTGAACTTCTAGTGTTGGCTAATAGGTTCTGTTGCGATGAACTGAAATCTGCTTGCGATTCTTATCTAGCATCTCTGGTTGATGATATGGATACTGCTATGCTTTTTCTTGAATATGGATTGGAGGAGACTGCTTATCTATTGGTGGCAGCCTGCTTGCAGGTCATTCTGAGGGAACTCCCAAGTTCAATGCACATCCCAAGCACAAGAAAACTCTTTTGTAGTTCAGAAGCTAGGGAAAAGTTAGCATTAGTGGGGCATGCTTCGTTTCTGCTCTACAGCTTCTTGAGCCTAGTAGCCATGGAAGAAGACATAAAATCAAACACAACGGTAATGCTCTTGGAAAGGATGGGAGAATGTGCAACCAAGAGTTGGCAAAAGCAACTAGCTTTCCACCAGTTAGGTTGCGTGATGCTTGAAAGAAAGGAATTTAAGGATGCCCAAAAATGGTTCGAGGCAGCAGTTGAAGAAGGCCATGTTTATTCCTTAGTTGGAGTAGCAAGAGCGAAAGACAAGCGTGGTCACAAGTATAAGGCCTACAAATTGATGAACTCCCTTATTTCAGACTATAATCCATGTGGGTGGATGTATCAAGAACGTTCTCTTTATAGCAGCGGGAAAGAGAGAACGATGGATTTGAATACAGCTACTGAAATGGACCCAACACTTTCATATCCTTACAAGTTTAGAGCTGTGTCAATGATGGAGGACGACAAAATTGGGGCTGCAATATCTGAGATCAACAAGATAATCGGTTTCAAGGTGTCCCCTGATTGCCTTGAGCTTCGTGCTTGGTTCTTGATCGCCTTAGGGGACTATGAAGGAGCTCTAACGGATGTTCGTGCACTTCTAACATTAGATCCTCAATACATGATTTTTCATGGGAAGTTGCAAGGTGATCAACTGGTGGAGCTTCTACGCCACAATGTGGAGCAGCGCAATCAAGCTGATTGCTGGATGCAACTATATGACAGGTGGTCATCAGTGGATGATATTGGATCTCTAGCTGTTGTACATCATATGTTGGCTAATGATCCTGGGAAAAGCCTTTTACGTTTTAGGCAGTCTCTTCTCCTATTACGGTAAGTTTTCTTGCTTTAGTATTTAATTATGGAGAATGTATACACAATCATGCTGATATGTTGTAGGAATGTGATATTTGCTATATGCTTTTCAAGTGCTTACTATACATGGGATTTGATGCTTTTCCATTTTAGGAGTCTCAGTTATTTGTCACTTTGATCTGATTAGTAGTTTGGCGAAAGAGTTAACTTATATAAGTTGGTACAGATTAAATTGCCACAAGGCTGCAATGAGAAGTCTGAGAATGGCTAGAAATCATGCAGCCTCCGAGCATGAACGACTTATCTATGAAGGGTGGATTTTATACGATACAGGGTATCGTGAAGAAGCAATAGCGAAAGCCGAGAAATCCATCTCAATCCAGAGATCATTTGAGGCCTATTTCTTGAAAGCATATGTTCTTTCCGAAACAACAACAGATTATGATTCTTCGTTCTACGTTATCCAGCTTCTCGAGGAAGCTCTAAGGTGCCCGTCTGATGGCCTTAGGAAAGGACAAGTAAGTCTTATTTTCTAAAGAAAATGCCTAACAGAGTAACAGACCTAATGTTCACTAAAAAAAGTCAACCTGTTGAGTCGATGACCTATGTTGCTGTGCAGGCTTTGAGTAATTTAGCGAGTATATACGTAGATGTGGATAAACTGGATCATGCGGTGGACTGCTATATGAATGCCCTGAACATTAAGCATACAAGAGCGCATCAGGGTCTGGCACGTGTATACCATCTCAAGAATCTAAGGAAAGCTGCATATGATGAGATGACAAAGTTGATTGAGAAGGCCAGAAATAATGCATCGGCATATGAGAAACGTTCGGAATATTGTGACCGCGAAATGGCCAAAAGTGATCTTAGCATGGCAACCAGATTGGACCCTCTAAGGACTTTTCCATATCGATATCGGGCTGCTGGTAAGTTTTACCTTCCCATCATTACTTTTTATCTTTTGCAATTATTTTTTATTGAAAACTATCTATATAATCTGATGTGTGTTTGTATATTTTATGTATATCTTTTTGGTTGATCATGATTATTTGAATCATCAATGATTATATGATCTTTAAAATATCATGTGGAATTTTTAGAAATTATGTATCCAAGCCTATGCTTGTAAGATTTATATGATAACTATGATGTACTGGATAAAGCAGCGGGTCTTGTGGAAGTTTTAGAAAGTTTGGAAGGATAATAAATTAAAACTTTTCTTCAGCTAAAAAAAGGAACTGATTTATAGCTTCTTGATTGAGGTTCCACTATTGTGAAGTCTATTTCTATAGCAACTAGTAGATTGAAGAGTTAAGATCACGAGTTCCTTTGAGTGGATCCGAGAGAATTTATTCTTGGTAGTTATAGCTTGGATCTGCAAAGAGAAAAGCTTTTTTTAAGCGATATGAGATTGTTTATCATTGATCTTAGCAATCGACTGAAAATATTTCAAAGGGACTTATATCAAAATTCTTTTACGCCTTCAGTCTTGATGGATGACCATAAGGAAGCTGAAGCAATAAATGAGCTCACGAAGGCAATAGGTTTCAAGCCTGAACTACAACTGCTTCACCTTCGTTCAGCATTCTACGATTCAATCGGTGATTACGCTTCTACTATCCGAGACTGTGAAGCAGCCCTTTGTCTCGATCCCAACCATGGAGATACACTCGAACTTTATCGAAGAGCACAAAAACTAGCTGAAGAACAACCAAAGTGAGAGTAGTTTGTGGGCTATCAGCTCTTGCCATCTTATTGTCTCTACAACCCAACTCTCGGAGCAGTTTGTTCGTAGAGCAATCGTGCTTGGATTGGCCACCATGATTAAATCTTGCGAAAGGCGAGTGGGAGAAACTGTATATTAGAGAAAAACAGTGGAAAAGAAGAAAATATAAAGAGCAAATCCCTGTGAAAACTCATCCATACTTCTTTCATTTTGTTTTTTGTTTTTGTTTTTTTTTTTCTTCTTTTTTTAACCCCCTTTTTCTTTGTAATAGTAATTGATGTGCTCACATAGGACTCAGCAAAACTGATCCTACTATGTGATAACCAAGTTTCTGTCTCAATGGAATTGGTTGAACTGGAAAGTTGTGTACATTTTTTAAGTACATAAATATGTAAATATAGTAGCAGATTTTATCTTTATCTCTATCTCTTGGCTGTTCTATTTCCAAATGTATCTTCACAACTGAAACAGAGGATCCTACTTTGTGCCCATAAAGTGATCACTTTTACCTTAAAGTCCACGAGAAACCCACTCTCCCAACTGCCTAGTATTCATGGCGTTTTCATCTACTTTTCAAAAACTTTCCCATTTTAATCATTTAATCAAGATTTCAAATGCTAGAGTGTTTCATTCATCATTCATGGGGGAAAACAAGAACCAGATTCTATACGGGGAATGCCCGAGGAAGCTCAACTTGAACGTGCCACCATTATCAACGAGGCGTTCATCGGCTTCCAACAAGATTGAAAAACCCGATGCAACCAACATGGTGCCCTTCTCGTGGGAACGGATCCCAGGCGAGCCTAAGGACAAACAAACTGATGAAATTGATCAAATTATGCCGCCAAAACCACCCCCCGGCTGGCAAGGTGGTGCTACGTACCAATGTGATGATCATGATGATGTTGATTGTGGTGACAAGGAATATTGCCATGCTATTGATATCTTCTCGTTAGCTGATTCGATAGAGGACATGGAATCAAGTTGCAAAGCGACAAGGGACAGAAGCTCAGGGACTCAAACTCCTAACAATGGCTACTATGGTTCTCCAAATTTCATCATACAAAGATTTCTCCCGGATGCTCAAGCCTTGGCTGAAGCATCGGTTATGAACAATAGACTGCCGTCTTTGAGCTCTCCATGGTCGAGTTCTTCGTTCTCTCGAGCTTTTAGCACTAGAAGATCGCACCATTCGATCAAAGGCTGTGGCTTAGGTAGTTTCTTGCCATGGAAAATGAAGCATAAACCGTGTAGTGTAAGGAGCCCGGTTTGTGATACGATAATTGGACCTAATCTGAAGCAGAAACGCTGATGAATCGTCTCAGAATGTAGAGTTTCTGTAAGAATATATTGTACAGATTATACTCTTATGTATGATAATAATACAAAATTTGCATTTTTCCACATAAGTTGGCTATTTGAGTATGAAATACAGTTAAAATTAATATGGACTTAATATTCAGGATTTTGATTGAGGATTTTCAACATTTGATTCAAGAAACTGTCCACATTTTTATTGAACCATGCATCTAACTTATTTAAAAACAAAATTATTTTGGATGCCAGAATTAATTGTTCTAACATTGGAGGTTTAAGCAATAGAGAGATGAACTAGTGTTGGATTCAAGTCTCATTACTATCTTTTTGGTAGCAAAGTTTCATTGTATCTTTGAGGACCATTAACAAACTTGGGTCGGGTCAGTCTATTCGGACGAACATTGACATTGGTAAGAAAATGGATCTTCTAAAAGTAGAAATTAATATGAATCACTACTATGATTAAGTTTTGCAGATGGGATCCTACTTTTGAGAGTTCTTGGAAAGATTTTTTTTTTTTTTTTGAAGGAAACATTTTTAAGTTGATATTATTTTATACCAGCTGTTTGGTTTGATCCAATTTGGTTTGGTTCAATACAATTCAGTTTGTTTTTTGATTAAAAAAATTGAAAATTTTCCAGAACTGTACGGGTTTTTTTTTTTTAAATTTGGTTTGGTTTGGGAAATGTCAAACAATCAATCAACTAAGATTTTCAATTATAAACTTTTTCGAATTTGGATTTCAATATATTTCAATAATCTCCAAAACGTCTGCACAAAATCTAGTCATCGTCAAAATTTATGCAACTAGAATGCACATATAAATTTGGTTTGTTCTGGGGTAAGTTTCGATTCATTTCTTGTCTATTTGTCATTTTGAGAACCACGAGCCTTGTAGCTCAAGTGGTATACCACCTTTATAAAGGTGCAGATTGTGATGATTAGAGTTCGAACCTGGGTCACGCAAGTTTTCTAGTTTTTATTGTTTCCATCCCTTCCATTCCCCCAAATTCATTTATTTGTCATTTTGAGAATTTTTAAGAAAAGTCAATGTATGATAGTTTCTTGAATCTTAATGGGCTTGACTTTCTTAGTGGATTAGGAGTCAATTGTTGCCCCCAACTTTTATTTTTAAATTTTTTTAATGAGGTAGGAGAATGGGTGTGGCACTCAACAAAAAGAGTATACCATTATGATAGTTAAACTAGATTACCAGTTATTTTGAGTAATACTAAAAACAGATAATTATGAAAATTACTCTTGAGATAGAACCTTATTAAAATAACCCTAAAAAAGTCTACTCTTCTACAAATTGCACTAACTAAAAGATTGAATGAAATACTACATTTTTCAGATAACACTTATTATTAATATTATGAATAAACCCAAGGGGAGACCTTGACTCTTCTACCTTTCTTCTTGGAGATGTACAATTGTTTAAGAAATTAAATATAATGATATTTTTCCTTTTTTAAGAAAATCTTGGCTTGGGTTTCAAACAACCACCGTGAGGCGAAGCACCTTCTATGGTCCCGTTGAGGATGCTTCATATTTCAAATTTTAAGTCAATATTTGGAAAAAAGAAAACTAGTATAAAATATAAAAACAACATCTAATAAACTAACGATTAAACAAGAATTTAAATGTAACAACAAGAAAACAAGAGATCTAATGATTATAATTCTAAATGTACTAATGCACCTAATATATTATAAAACGATCCTACATATGTATCCTACTAGTAGAGAATGTAGCATCCAAATCAAAACCGAAAAAAAAAAAACTTGAGCAAATTAAAAGAGATATAGAAATGTGATGTTGAATGAATTTTATATATAGTTGTATCATGACAATGAAGATCTATACAAAAGAATCAAAACCAAAGTAAACCTAAACTAGAAATTCAGGAGCCTAAAATGTTCATCTTCCCGCATCGAAAGAGCCCGAAGAAATGGCCCCTATCGAGACCGATTGATACGAAGTAGTACTAGTAATAGTAGAAGTAGTAGTTCTATCCATGAACCCTAATGCCAAAAACCTTGAAGTAATCTCATCAAGCCTCCTTGAACCAGCAGAGCTTAATCTATCAAACAATGGCAGCATTTCATCCCCATTCAAGTACTTCACCACCTGCCTCATACTAGGCCTATTCTCTGCCTTTGGATGTGAACAAAGAAGCCCTAATCCCAACACCAATTCCATCTCCTCATCCACATACATTGAGCCCAATTTCTCATCCACCACATCAAAAATACTTCCCATTTGCAAACACTCAGCCACCCAATCCACCAATATCACGTTCCGGTGAGCCTCGTACACAACCGGGGCCCGCCCACACGCCACCTCAAGAAGCAAGATCCCATACGCAAAGACATCCGTGCCCTTGGAGGCCTTCCCTGTTCGGGTCAGCTCGGGTGCAATGTACCCTATCGTCCCCACAACGCTCGTAGTGTGGGAGTTCTTGCTATGATCATACAACCGAGCAAGCCCAAAATCTCCGAGCTTTGGATTCATATCACGGTCTATTAACACATTGCTTGACTTTATGTCGCGATGGATCACCACTTGCTCCCATTCTTCATGCAAGTATAGCAGCCCTGATGCCACGCCTTTGAGCACGTTGAACCTCTGTTCCCAGTTCAAGAAAAGCCCACCATTGGAATTGTAGAGAAGGGAATCAAGGCTCCCATTTGGGACATAGTCATAGACTAAAAGAAGATCATTTTTATGCTTACACCACCCCTGAAGATTCACCAAGTTTTTGTGCCTTAATCTCCCAAGGCTCTCAATTTCTGCTGCGAATTCTCTCATCCCTTGTAATGGATTGTTGCTCATGATCTTCTTAACAGCAATCTCATCTCCATTGGACGGTGCAACGCCTTTGTAGACAGCTCCAAATCCTCCAGCCCCGATTTTTTCACTCTCTTTGAACCCTTTGGTTGCTTTGTAAAGATCTCTATACCTAAATCTGTGAGGCGAATCCAATTCCCAGTCTTCCAACACCTCGAACTTCATCACTCTTCGATACATGACTCTGCTTATCAAGAATGCCAACAAGACGAAAAGAAGAACTGAAAACGTGGCTATAAGTGCTATTCTCACTTTACCATCAGAGGACTTCATTCTCTCAACTTTCACTTCTGGGAGTAGAGATTGACTGAGATTATCAGACACCCCATTGAGTCGAAAACTCCATCCCAGGATGTAATGAGAGCTTGTTTTTTGCCCCGTTGCAGCGGAGAATCCAGCGTACATATTCTCCAGCCAAACACTTGATATGTTTACACCCTCAGAAATCAAAGGGACAGTTGGCTTAGAAACGTTAAAAGGAGCAAGTGTTACATTAACTACTTTTTTCAATCCATCATACTCAATCCATACTTGGATTGGCTCAGCTCTCTCCATATCGATCTCCTCATTTTTAGCTTTAGTCCTTTCGACTAAATACTCAGCCGATTTGGAAGCTATGGAGTTCATTCCATTGACGTTGATCCCAACATGATTGCCATCCGAGTCAACACTGTCGTTGAATCCATTCACCGTGTCGAATTCCACCATGAAAACATGATTTGAAGAATTTCCATCGTTGAATCTATTGAAAACTCCCAGGAAGTGATCTGGGGCTCCATCAGGGAAGCTCGGAGAAGGTGAGAGAGTGAAAGCTAAGCCATACCCTCCTCGGTTCGAGTTCGAAGGAGCTATTTGGAAGACAAAGTTTGTGCTGAAAGATGAGGTTTCGAGCATCGGAATTGGGTCAGGATGGAATGCATGGCCGATGATATTTTCGGAATTATCGGTTAGGATTAGAGCTCCATTTGATAGCTTAGTTGCAGCTCCATCGAGATCAAGGTTTGAGTGGTTGAATCCATTGTAGATGAAGTTTACTGATTGAGAGACGAAAAAAAAGTTGCAGAAAATGAGGGTTTGGATCAAAAGATAGAATAGTGCAGCCATATGAACAAGAGCTTGATAGTGAAAAAAAATGCAAGAATCGCAGCTTTTTGCATTCAAATCATGAACATGTATATGAAGAAACTGAAATGGAAGTTGGAAAGAATTTTGAGTGTTCACGAAAAATAAAAAA
Organism: Scutellaria barbata; assembly: GCA_028654395.1. Taxonomy (NCBI): domain Eukaryota; kingdom Viridiplantae; phylum Streptophyta; class Magnoliopsida; order Lamiales; family Lamiaceae; genus Scutellaria; species Scutellaria barbata. Next base: position 2,988,936 of record CM053644.1, read on the forward strand.
GTCGACGGTTGAAGTTGAAGGTCAACGCGCGTGAGAATTTTCTAGTGGCAGGAAACGTAGGGCAACGAAATTTGGAATTATTCTGTTACTGCTCACATGGGAAACGGGTGGGCCTAAATAAATGAATCTGTAAATATAGGTATGAGTTTTAAAGATTATTTAAAACGGGTCGACATCAATACAATAAGTTCTGAATCCAAATTATCTGTTCATGATATAACCTTTTCAGAAATTGAATCGATTTTTTTTTTTATACATTTATGAATATCCAATCGAGAACCAAATTAAATTATACGAGTTGAATTGAACTGTATCGAATAAAAAAAATCAATTTTAAAGACTGATTATTTAAATATATATATGTTTTTTCATTATTATTTATATCTTTATATTGAAATAAGGCGATTAAATTTTAAATATCAATATCACTTTCTATAAGTATATTTATTTTGCTACTCATCTTTCTAGCAATTACCACTTTGAGCATTTTGAATTAAATCCCAAATTGTGTAGCTCCACAGCACCCAATTAGGAGAGCCTCCATACGATATATAGTATCAAAAATCTTAATAATGTATATTGTATGAAAATTTTCGGTATGCAGAAAATATTATTATATATTAAAATGAAAAATATATGTCAAAATTTTGATATATTGAAAATATATGAAAATTATACACTTAAATTTTTGTATATTGATATATGAAATGAAAAATATTGATACTTTTTAATTTATTAATGATATATATATATAATTAATGTTAAGATTTTCAATATTTCGTTTTTACCAATATTTATTAATTATTCTATGCTATCATCACGAAATTTTTAATATTGTCGATATATTTCAATATGATAAATGTGATATATCAATAGGGGTGGAAATAGGTTAAGGCCAAACTGAATTTCTTGTTTGTTGGCCTAGGTCTGATGTGTATATATTAAGTCAAAGTCTGGCCTATTATATATGAAAGTTTTTTTTTAATGCGAGTCTGACCTATTTTGTGGATAAGTTTGGCCTAAAGCCAATCAAAAGTGTATTAAAAATTTACAAAACTATATAGTATGAAATCTTTTTTCCTTTAAAAAAAAAACTACCATTTAAACTTAAAAAGTTATATCGAGAAACTTGAAAACAATATAAAATATCAATATAAATTACACTATGTATAACTATAAAAGATATCAAAAATATCATATATTTTATATTAAAATAAATTATAAATAGGTTGGTCTTTTTTAAGATCGGAGACTAGCCTATAAACCTCTATCGAATAATCTTGACTATTTCCACTCCTATATATCAATATTTCTGTTAACGTTGGATTTTCCAACTTAATAATTTTTCCTTTTTCATTATTTTCAAAATCATTTATTTTATTTAAAATGAGATTTGTTAGGGTTTTGAGTGTTTATAGGATTTGGTTGTTATTTAATTCCTTATCTCAAGAATTATTTTATCTAACCATTTATTCCTATCTTTTAGAATTTGTTTCTTTTCTTTTTATTTTATTTGTTATAGGATTTAAGAAAAAGAAAAGAACGTGGTTTCAAGAACGTGGAAAAAAACGTGAGAAGAAGAACGTGAAGAGAGAAAGAAGATGGACGTGAAGTGAAGATCATGGAGTTGATTTCAAGAGAGTGGACACGTGAAGATCATAGAAGATCATGGAGTCTTCAACCATCTCTATAAATAGAAGGAAGCTCTTGAAGATTCATAGATCAAGAAAAACAGAGATTGAAGAGCATAAATAAGAGAGCTTTGGAGTTTTATTATTTGAGTCTTCTTGTATCACATATTGTGATCTTTTAATTCTTTGTATACGTCCAATTGATCATAGCATTAGGACGTATTGTTTTTCCTTCTCCTTGTACCAAAATTCTTATTATAAAGGAGCTTTTCGTCGTATGGCAGTCCACGAGTATATTTGTACTTGTTGATAAATTTTATCTCTGTTCGTTTTCGTTTTTCATATTTATTCCGCTGTGTTTTCCCAGTGTTGCCCAACACTGTGACAACACCAGATTCTCTGATCGAAATTTTCAGTTATATAATCCACCCAGGATTTTCTATTTCGATTTTTCACCGCCCCTACATCGAACCCCACGTCCCACAAAGAACCCCAAGTCGTGATTCGTGAACCACAAATAGCCACTAACTGCAAATAAACACATCCCCAATCTCAAAACACTTTTCCAAACAAATATGAAACAACTCCCCCCTACCCCTCACCACCAAAATTACGTACACGACATGACATAATAATTAAGGGCATTTTAGCCATTTTCACATATCTAATGTGTAATAATTATTTGCACTTAAAAATATGGTAGGTGAGTGCATTTCATTTGAAATATTATATTTTAATTAAGTTAATAATATATAGGAAAAATAAGTTTTTTAATCCTCTAAATTTACCTCATTGAATTTTTCATCATTCATCTTTTTTCTTTTAATTTTTAGTCATTTATGTTTAAAAATTATCATTTTTAGTCCTCTTATATGCTATAGAAGGTAAAAAAAAATAATTGATCAAAATTCATCTTTAATACCAAAAAAATATTTTTTAATTGATAATACACTAAATTAATATTAAATTTTAAAACTAAACTTTTTTTTTCATATTTCTAAGTTCGGAATGCCAAAATTATTAATATTAATAATTAATAACAAAACACTAACCCATGTCTAAAGATGAAAAATAAAAAAATTATTTATTAGTATTAATTTAGACATGTTGGATGAAGAATAAAAATTTGTGATTAAAAAAATCGGGGTTGTCTTAATTTTAAAAAAATGGTGTTAAAACTATATTTTTTCAATTTTAAAAAAATAATTACCTATTGTAGCAAGTTAGAGGACTAAAAAATGATATTTTTTAAACATAGAAGTCTAAAAATTAAAAAGTGAAAGATAAAAGATGCAAATCGAATGAGAGGTAAACTTTGAGGGAAAAAAAACTTATTTTCCTAATATATAATACCACAAGTATTTTGAAGTTTCAGTTTTTAATAACTAATGGTAATAAATAACTAGCCATTTTCACATATCTAACGTGTACAATAATTATTTGCACTTAAAAAAAAAATGGTGAGTGCGTTTCATTTGAAATTATTACATTTTAATTAAGTTAGTAATATGTAATACCACACATATTTTGAAGTTTCAATTTTTTAATAACTAATGATAATAAAAACGATTGCTAGTTGCTTAGAATATTGTTGTTTTTAAAATAAATAAAAAAAATCGGTGCATTTCATTTAATATAATTTGAAAAAAAAATGAAATTATCATCTCCACAAATCTCACAAACTGATTCGGACCAGTAGATTCAAAGATTCAGATTGACTTGAACCGACACTTTATTTTATTCAGTTCTGGATATTTTATCTTTCAATTTGATTCCAAATGTTCATTTTTTAAGAATTCTTTAAAATTTTGTTCCATGCAAACGATTTTCAAGATTTTAAATGATTTTCCATTGTATTTTATGTGTTAGTTTATTATACATATATACTTATGTATGTATTATTATATATATGATAATTTCATCCTGTCGATATTATGTGATGAATTAAGGCTTGCGCTTATTTTGAATTCCTTTTACAAAGTATTTGATTTAATTACACAATATGCGTTGATTATATGATACCAACTAATCAAATACTATATTAAATCATAAGATGTCATACTGCAAGTGAATGTGCCATTAGAGAAATAATTATATATTTGTTCAAAATCCGTAGAACTTGGAGGTTTTAAGTAAAATGATGTAATATATAAGTTGTCTTGGTCAATAGACTGACTATATACTAATAATTTGAAAAACAATTAATGCATGAAGTTGACCCTATTTAATTAGAGGGTTACTTTTTACAATTATTATTAAAATGACAATTCTTTTTGGTTTTAGGTTTTAATTATAATTGTTGGAACATAAAACATGATAGTCCACCCAATTTATAATTGGCAGATAACAGTACCATAATGAAATACAATAAAATCTTTATAAATTAATATTTTATAAATTAATAAACTCTCTAAAATAATAAAATCTTCCAGTCCCGACTTGGGCTTTTGTAAAAAATCATCAAATTCGATAAGATAATAAGATAATAATTTTTTGAAAAATCCTTTTATATATATTAGGTCTCATTAAAACTCTAAATTAATAATTCATAAGTATTACAATTATAAATATTATGGTAATTTGCTAAAATATGAATCTATTGTTACTTGATTTTCTTAAAATTTAAGTGCAACGAATTAATGTAAGCATGTATATTTAAGTAATTCCAATGAATTGATACATGCGTCCATGAATATAATAGTTAATTGTATACAATGAATTGATATTATATATGAATATATTTAATTAGTTACAAAGAATTGGTTGATGTATGAATATAATCAATGAAACATGTATATGAATTCATTTATTTTCAATACATATGTACTAAATTTGCTGAATTTAAAAAGTCTCTCTTTTAATTAATAAAATATTAATTTATCGATATATTAATATATCTCTAAATTAATATAATTTTATGATCCCAAGGTTATTAATTTATAGAGGTTTTACTGTATTTATTATTACAAAAAATAAAGATGACTTGAACCAAAGTTTTAAATATATTTCTTAGTGTAATCGAAATGTAAGTTGCAATATTCTGCCACTTTTATCCATTTGAAACTTTTTATTCTTTATAATATTTTAATTTTCTGTTTATATGCAAATATTGTGGTTTTTAATATTTCTACCATTTATGTGGCATCAATCACAATATTATCAATCCATTAAATTATTTTCTTTCATTCTTTTCGCTAACGCTTTCTTTCTTTATCTCTATTTTTTCAAATCCTCATATAATTATAAAATTCTTCATCCATCGACTAAATTGTACGTAATTTAAGAGAGGAAATATAAAGTCTTTTTTTTTTTTACAACCAAAAGGAAAACGTGTATTTTTAGCGACATTAATGAGTATTTTTTTAAATCTCTATGTCGATTTTTTTTTTTTTGACGTTTTCATATACAAGACCGTGACTTAATATGATCCACAATTTCTCTATTATTTTGTTGCAAATAAAAACAAATAAATATTTGGATTTTTTTACATAGACAAAACAAAATTTATTTTCACGGAATATATTTTTATTCATCTCTCTTATAACTTGTGTTCCTTTGCTATTGAATACTTTTTAAAACTATCTAAATTTTGAATTGATAATGTGAACTGAAAGTCAAAGTAAAATAATTGACTAAATCTTAAGCCATTGCTCATATTTTTGCCAAAATAAAAAAACACTTGACTGATTTATGATCTTGCTAGGTCTTTAGACGTCAAAAAAAAGTAACAATATTAATGTCAAACAATGTATCATGGCCGAAAGATTTAGAGGTAAAAAAGAATGTATTGTCATTTAAAAATGTTTAGTTATGCATTATTTTAATGCAAGTTTTATTTATTCTACAATAAATTACAATTTTGTAGAAACGCAATAGATTTATAATTAAAAGATTGAAAATAAAATGGAAAAGAAAGAGGATTGGAGATAAAAGAATGAAAGAAAATAATGGATTAATGAATCAATCATGAGATGATGATCACATATATATGTGGACACATTAATTTACAATGAGTAGAGAGATATAAATACACGTGTAGCGAGTAATAAAGTACAATATTTGACCTTATTTACCATTTTTCAGGAGTAATTACATATTGCTTAATGTGACTAATTAAGTGATTAAGTTGGCTAGTCAATAGTCATGGACCTAGTTACAACATTCTGGCTACATATAATACTATAATTAGCATAATAATTGACCTTTAAATTTCATAACCAGGTAATTACAGTTGACCTTATAATTGACCTTATAGCAGTCAAATTTCAGCTATCTTAACTAATTTTTACTGTTAAAAAACTAATTATTACTCATTGCAACTAGATTCCTGAGTTTTCAACTTACCCTAATTAATTTAGGGTGGGACTATCACCTACTTTTCTTAACACAGCCTAATTCTTTTAATTTTTAATTCAAATAATGTAATAATAATAACATATCCATAATATTCTTTAAAAAAAAAAAAAACCCTCCCCATTCCCCTCACCCTCCCATTACTGTTTTTTTTTTTTTTTTTTTTTGCATTTTCTTCTTAAATCGTTAGGAAATAACACAATAATACAATATAAATCATTTTATGGTCCAATTAAATACATAAACATCAGGTAAAAATCAAATAAAAAATCCAAAAAAATTTGATAAAACGAAACTGTTCCGTTCAACCTTGATAGGCCGAACACACAGAAATGTGTTCAGTTACCAGACGTCAAACATGTAATAGTGTGTTCAATGTCTGGTAGCCGAACACATACCACCTCTATGTGTTCGGCCTACCAGTGTTGAACATAACAGTTCTTTTTTTGATTTTTTATATAATTTAATATAATACTTATAAATTTAGGTAATCCTTGAAATAATTTGACGGATATTATTGATTTATTCTAAAAAAAAAAAAAAAAAAAAACAGAGAGAGAAGCACGTGAGGATTTAGTCAAACTTGAGTGGAACTCATCTCTTTTGAACTTGCAAGTTGCAACAGCCCTTGTTTTCAAAATCAAAAAGGGAAAGACAACTTCATTAGGATTAAGCTAAAGGTGAGGATTTCCATTTTTTTTTTAATTTTAATGGTAAAATAGGAATTTAATTATTTTTTAATTAAAATATTAAAAAGTTGGGGTGTGTAAAGAAAAGGGTGGGGTGTGGATAGTCCCACCCCTTAATTTATTTCAAAATTATTCTACACCATAATATTCTATAAAAAAAAAATATATTTGGATATGGAATGACTTTTACATGCGGTTACACGTTAATCCAAAATCAAATCAAACTAATTGTAATTAGTTAAATGATTACTCGCTAACCTTATAATGCTTAAAAAAAGATAAAATAAGTTTAAGAAATTAAACTACATAAGCTCAACTTTTGTTCGGTTCAATTATAGATAACTTAAATTAATTGGATTCAATTGAATTAATTATCGAAGTTGGAATATAATTTTTTAAAGTTAATAAAACTTTAAGAATTAATAAAATAAACAACAGTATGCGATTCTATTTGTTTGCATCACTAGTTTAGATGATGAAGGTATATGAATCAATTCATCAATGCTAATTTTTTATTTTTTTAAACTCAAGTCATAATCAAAACTAGTCAAATAAGTTTATTTAAAAGAGTATAAATTAAGGTAAAATAAAATCAACTTTACATAGTCATATCGATTTGACACTTTCTAAATATAATTATAAACCAATCATTCCATTGAATTAACTAGTTTTATAATTAATCTACTGAATGGAATTATTCAAATCTACATGAATTATTTTCAAGAGATTGGAACGTCTTAGACCACATAAAAATATGGTGATACAAATTTTACGGAGTTTATTTATTTTATTTATTTATTTTAAGAAAGTTAACGGAATTTATTGTTGAGATTGACGTGGTTATGTTAGCTATTTCTGATTGGTGGAAAAGTCGAGAATGGTTGGCGCATAGTTAATTGGTCTGTGCCCTTATTACACACGTGACAAAAGTCAACCAAAATTGCTAATAATTAAATATTTATTGGTTTACTTACGAGAATCTTTTTTATTATAAAACTAATTTTTTTATGGGAGTGCATATAGTATAATATGTACTCATTTTTATTAACATGTTTTTATAATATCTCAATGTTTTGTATATGTGATACAATTAAATTTTTTTTTTAAAAATGATTATGTCATGTTTTCTAAAAATTCATTATATATAAATTTTTAAATAATCTGATTTTTCCAATAAAATATATCTAATTTATTTATGGTTAGAATACTCATTCATTCAAATGCACCAACCTACTGGGAAATCCTCCAAACCCACAAATTGTTTTCAACAGATATCATATTTGGAGTTTAATTTTTATATATATGCAATATTGGCGTCAAATTTAAAATTATATAAGAACATTTATATGACAAGTTTTAAAAAAAGTTGGTTAAAATATCATGTATAATATTCCAACTTATACAGCGCTTAATTAGTACTTATCTAACTACTTATTGAATGTAAAGCTTTTGATAGACTAAAATATTCTAAAAGAACATGATTGTTTTTATTGCAATAATTAATTTATAATATTGACATATCTACCAGTAAGAAGCACACCACTTAAAATTTTAAAAGACATGAAATTTGCACATGTGATGTGGAACTATAATCATCATAAATATAAATTCTAAAATGTAAACTAAATAAATAGGAGAATGACAATACCATGACCAGAAGAACATGAACAATGCAAAAACTCATGAGGTGGTAACTATTCTATCAAATTTAAAGCAACTAAAAGATCTTCTCCCAATTTATTATTTTGTGCATATTTATTGGGCTTTTGTGTTTTGGGTCCACACGAACTGTTGGGGTGGGCTTGTGGGTTTCTTATTATTATTATTGTTGCCCTTATGGAGAGGCAACAAATATTAAAATATCAATAATAAGAAGAAAAGGAACAATTAGCAGGTAAAATCCTGTTATTTTTGTATTTTGCATTGTAAAATAATCGATATTTAGTGTTTACATTTTGATTTAACCCTTTCAAAATCAATTAGCCTCCTCAACAATAAATCTTTGACTTTGTCTTGCTCACTTAGTTATGATAATATGATATTTGAAATTGATGCAAAACAAGTGCTCGATGCTATCTGTTAGACGTCGAAATTTGTAATTGATTAATTCCTAGTCGAACACTCAAATTGATTGAATCCAGATTAAATTAGTGAAAATCGGATGAAAAAAGTGTATAAAAAATGTATGAAAATGTACAGAAAACACCGTGCCCGAAGTCTACTCAGGCGAATTTGGTAGGCTGATCCGAACGGTTTTATATGGCCGGCCAGAATCTTATGTAATTTATATAAGAGAAATCAGCTCTCCCATGGTTGAATACAAAGCATTTCGAACCAAAAAAAAAATTCTAAGTTCTAATTTCTACTATTTATAGACAAAAAATACAAGTAATTGAAGGTTACATTTACATCCCCACGATCTCCTCTTCATCTGCCTCCTATGCTTAAGGAAGTGGGGGTTGGTTTGCCCTTGTAGGATAGTTGTTGAGATGGTCTTCTCAAAATCCTACTTATCTGGTTTTTCTTGGGCTTCCTTATTAAATCCTGGTCGAATCGATAATTATCATTTCGGAACCGACATTAAGTCGATCCTGATCGACTTTTTTCGATTACCGGTCAGGTCTTATGTCCTAGTCGAGCTCGGATCGGGGGACCAATGAGCTCTTCCTTAGATGACTTATATGGACTGTTGATTCTCTAATTGACTAAGTATTTTCAGCCGAGTTCCAAATTGATCCTCTAAAGATTCATTTGGGGTTGACTCGTCCATTTTTAGTCGGCCTCCTTAGCTGGCTAAGAGTCCGATCGAGTCAAACTCTTCTAGTCGGCTCGTCTACTTTTGGTCGGCTCGACCACTTCTGGCCGGCCTCCTTAACTGGCTTAAGAGTCCGATCAAGTCGAGCTCTTTAGGTTTGCTCGTCCTCTTCTGGCCGGCCTCCTTAGCTGGCTAAGAGTTCGATCGAGTCGAGCTCTTCTGGTTGGCTCGAGCTCTTCTGGTCGGCCTCCTTAGCTGGTTAAGATTTCGATTGAGTCGAGCTCTTCTGGTCGGCCTCCTTACTCAGTTGTGGCCCATTCAATTTTTGATCATCGATTTCTGGTCCTCTATATATCCGATTTTGTTCGGCTCGAATTAAGGGTACAACACTATCAACAACATCTTTGGATCTCTCAAATTTTGGTATTATTATCATTCAAGTATATTGTTCTAGTATTGAACTGTATCCAAATTTTAACTTATCTCTTGATAGACACCAAGTAAAAACAAGGTTGCTCATGTTTTGGCATGACAATCTCATTCTTATGCTAGTCTTTTTATTTGGGTTGTTATTATGTCTTTTTTTAATAATTTTGTAATCGACTCTTTGGATTCTTTATTTGTTAAGGACCACTTTCATTGTTAATGTTCTGACTGTTAAAACTAGATCAACTTTATCCTAAAAAAAGTATTGTGGGATGCTTGAAATTATGTTTCATCTCGTATTTTGATTGTTATTTTTAAAACTTTTACTTAGCAATCCATTATCAATGAACTCAGTCCTCTAAAAATGTGATTTAAGTAAAAGAAAAAAAGGAAATCAATTAAGTGGTACATCTCTAAATGCATACCCTATTACAATAGAGGTCTCGTTTTACATGGGTTCGATGTTGGAACATTTCACCATAAATTGGCGGCCTTTTAAGGCTATATAACATATTTAGCATATTTACTTGGAACCTTCTTTGGTTTTTTTTTATTTTAGAAACACAAATTATGATTGCATGCATCTTTATTTTTAAATTTCATAACATGACTCAATTGATTAGTTCTTAATTCTAAATACAAATTTTAATGTTTCTTAATAAGGAGTTTAATTTAATATTTTTTTTTTCAATTTAAAGCTTAAAATTTAGATTGAGTTCTCAATTCAAGATAATTTTTTTTTTTAATTTATATTTCAATATGTATTCATATTTTGGATAAATTTAGACAAGTTAGTGCACTTTAAAAATAATTTTCATCCGACTTATCTTAATTTATAAGAAATAAAAAAATATAATTAATTCAATTCATAAAATTAAGAAAATAAAGAAATCTTAAAATTTTGAATTGCATTTATTTTATATATATATATATAAATTAATACAAGTCGGATGAAGATCATTCTAAAATTATATAAATTTGTCTTAATTTATCTAAATTATATACATATTAAAATATAAATACATTATAAATATAAATACAAAGAAAATAAAATTTTGTCTGAATTGAGAACTCAATTTAATTTTCAAGTCTTAAATTGAGTAAAAATGTAAAATTGAGCTCTTTATCAAAAACTTTAAAATTTGAGTTTAGAATTGAAAACCAATTTATAAATTCGATCTTATTATAAAATTTATTCTAAAAAACTAGATAGGTGATTGATATTACAGTAATTCTTGATTCCTTAAGGTGGGGAGATGCTATTTTCTGGCTATCAAGTAAGAGATCCATAGGAAGAGACAATTGTAAGTTTTACCATTAAAACTATAAGAACCATAAGCTGTCGCTTTATTGATTAAAATACTAGGATATATTTAGCTTGGAAGGCTATTAGATAAGATTGAATAAGACCATTACTTGCTTCATTTATTAAATCAACATTCTTGTCCCTTCTTCGCAGAAAATCTAAAAATAAAAATCATATATATATATATATATATATATATTTGTTTCTAAAGTTAGAAGTTAACCTTTAATAGAATTTTTTTTGATATTAATTATAACAAAAATATTACGGGTGTATTTGAATTAAAAATTGAATTGAAAATCTGAGGAAGAAATTGAAACTCATAAATCAATTGATGATGTTTGGATTAATATAAATTTAAAATTCATTATTTTTATTTTAAATTGATTTTTATGCAATTTGAATGGATTTAAACATACCTGGATTTGAAATGTTATCTTTCAATATTGTATTTGAAATCATTAAATTAAAAAAAAAATTGCTTATTATCTTAATAATTGAGGGGACATTAGTGAGAATACATGACTTATAAGAGATTATAGCTTTATTCAATTAAGCAAAGTTAAGAAAAATAATTTGGAGAAAAAGAAGTTTACTTTTTTCAATGTCAGGGAATAATAAAATTTCACCAAAGAAAAACTTATTGTTGACGTCGGAATTTGTAAGTGAATAATTCATAATCTAACATTCAATTTAAATAAATTCGGATTAAAAGGAAGTTAATTGAATCAAAAATGAAATAAAAATGTATATAAAAAGTGTAGAAAACACTGTCCGGAGCCTACTCAGGCAATTTAAGTCGGCTGATCTTGGACGGTCTATAGTGGCCGGCCAGAATCTTGTGTCATTTATGTAAGAGAAATCAGCTCTCTTGTGCTTGAATACAAAAGTGTTGGACCTTTACAAGTTGAAAATTCTCCTATTTATAGTTTAGGAAGAGCTCGAGTAGTGAGGATCATGCCCACTACTTCCTTGATTTTCGCCTACTTTCAAGGAAGTGGGCGATTTGACTATCCCACGATCTCCTAACCACCAGGAAAATCCTGCTCGACATATTCTGTCCGGGTCGGCCATGCCCCTTCGAACCCGTCATGGAAATGATCCTGGCCAGATCGCTGGGAGGTCGTCCAGGTACAGCATCCCGGTCGGGATATATGGGTGAGCTCGATGGACTGTTTAAATCACTCTTGAAGATCACCTCCATAGATCGACCAAATTAGATATTCTGTTCCAACTTGGATCGGGGGTCCAACACTTACCACTAAAATGTTCTTATTCTTGATGCCAATCAAAAGGGACTTGCAGGAAAAATAAATAAATGAATTTAAATTCCTTCCAATGGTAATGAATTCAAATTTCGCTATCAAGCAAAACCAATAAATGAGGTAATTCTTGAATTTTGTGTCTTGATATGAATTAAACCTATATGGTTTTCCTTTATCATGAAGGAGACATCTGGACTGCTAATAGCGACCTATATGATCAAATTTGATATCCTACAAATTTCATTACATAAATAATTATTATTTAAGAATCTGTTGATAAGATGTTTGCAAGATAAAGACCTTTTCTTTGTTGTTCAAAAAATCCAAGAAGATTGCATTATTAAATAAAGAAGAACTCTCATGGAATCAAACACTTAAATTCGATCGGGACAATATGTCACCAAAAGAGTAGTCTTTCCCCTGTAATTTTTATTGAATTTGTGTCAAAATCAATAGCAAACATGATGTGTATAAATGTAGCTATTATTAGAGATTAATACTCCCTTTCTTCTCTGCAAATCACCACCATAAAGATGATGCAATCAAATATTTCATACTCAACCTTTGAGTATAACTCACCTAATGATCAAGATACTGATCTTTTTAGGATTGATTCATTTCAAGATTCGTATCTCCAAACTTCATTCCCTAACGAGTTTTTCGTTCTTGATGACATACAAATCAGTGCATCCATGGTGGGACTTGAGGCCATTTCAAGTGGTGATATTGAGGATATATGTGAGTGGCTAAATGCTGATGATTATGAAGATGAATGGAGCCCTTCTCTTTCATTAGAATCCAACCAAAACTCATCACCACTCATAGATCTTCCAAGGGAGGAGGTGGAGTTGGATATTGAATTGAGCTTGCTTCATCTTATGAGGGCTTATGCAGAGGCCTTGGAGGGTGGAAAGAAGGAGCTAGCTAGAGTGATTGTTGAGTCGATAAAAGAGAAAAGCGACCCCTTTGGAACCACCATTGAACGGGTTGCATATAACCTGTTCAATGAGGGTGAATGCTTAAGAGAAGAGTCGATCAAGAACTTCATTACAGCGTTCTTGGTGGTGTATCAGAGTCTCCCTTGTGGGAGATTTGCTCATTTTGCTGCTAACTCTGCTATTCTTGAAACCATGCCGGATGATGCAGCTACTTTACATGTTGTTGACTTTGACATTGGAGATGGGATCCAATGGCCCTCGTTGCTCGAGGTGTTGGGTTTGAAACGGAGGGCCTTGAGGCTCACTTCAATAAAACTAGAAGATGAACGTTCCTTTTATAGTTGGGAGTTTGAGGAAACAAAGAAAAGGTTAAAGAAGCACGGTGAGAGATATGGCGTAAAAGTGAGAATAGAAGAGAAAAGCATGGAGGAATTTGCTAGTGAAATGATGAGAATGAAGAAAAGAAGAGGAGGGAGAGATTGGGTAGTGTTCAATTGCATGATTAGTCTTCCACATATGGTGAAAAGGAGGCAAAAAGATCGTGTGATCGAGTTTCTTAACCTAGCCAAGGAATTGGTAACATGTTTTGATGGAATTGTGACTATTGGAGATGGAGAGGCAATTGAAAGTTTGGACACTTGTCCTGGTTATAGATCGTATTTTGATAAACTCCTTAGACATTACGAGGCTATGTTTGAGTCGTTGGAGGCAAAGTTTCCGGCTTTTCTTGTGGAAGCAAGAATAGCCATTGAGAGTCTTTTTCTTGCACCTTTAATGTGCCCCGTTGGATGGTTTCAAGAATGGAAGGAGACGATAAAAAGATACGATGTTGAGGGCGTTTTGGAGCATCGAAGGGTGAGTGAAGAAAGCTTGTATGAAGCTAAGGTGATGGTGGATGAGAGAGAGGGTTCATACAATGTTAAGATTGAAGGGTTGAGAGAAAATGAGATGGTGTTGCAATGGAAGGAGATACCACTTGTGAGAGTTTCCACATTCTGCAATGGGCGTAAATAAAGCATGTATATTATTCATTCTCATAAGTGATGTTTTTAAGTTGCAAATATTTAGAGGAAAACAATTATTCCATCTTTGTTGTAATTCCTTTTTATCGAAATTGGGAAGACTCATTTCTATACTTATCCAATCATGCCCTTCATTTTTCAAAGTTCATACATGTCAACATCAACCTATTTCACTGAATTAAGATGTGTGCAACAAGTTTATAAAGAAATCAATCAATATGAAGATTGAAGGGTAGAATAGGAGAATAAAGCAAAAGAAATTAAGATGTGTGCAACAAGTTTATAAAGAAATCAATCAATATGAAGATTGAAGGGTAGAATAGGAGAATAAAGCAAAAAAGCAAAAGAAATACATGAAGGGTAGAATAGGAAATACATAATACTAAGCAAAGGACACTGTTAAAAACGTCGACAGCAGGATTCGAACCTGCGCAGGCAAAGCCCAACAGATTTCGAGTCTGTCTCCTTAACCACTCGGACATATCGACTTCGATATGAGTTTTTAAATTATATATATATTATAATATTCTGAATATTTATTTCCATATTGAAATTTAATTAAGGACTATTTTGTTGATTGCAAATGTATTTCATCTTCATTTCGAAATTTTCAGCCGTTCCCCCCCCCCCTCTCTCTCTCTCTACTTCATTTGCACACAGATCTCAACCCACCGCACAAACGCGCGAGATTACATCTCCCAATCTTCGTAAATTTTGTGTTAATCTATCGAACTCTTTGACAATCACCAACACCCTAAAAGTTAAAATCCTTTTGGCCTCAATTTTGTCAATAATTCAGTAGAAAAGGTGAAGCAACTGAGGCAAAAATGGGGGATGTATCAAGAACAATAAGTATGGAGGAATTGATCACTTACGGCAACAATTTGAAGGATTTTTTGAAAGAAGAAAAAGATATCGTCAATCTTAAGCATTTTCTACGGCAAGCCAATGGTCTTCAATCCCAGTGTGACAAAGACTACAATGAAATCCAGAAATCCATCGAAGGTTCATTTTTTTGCTTTAATATTTATATATTTTTTCCCATTTTTGTGAAAGATGCACATTAAACCATCTTAATGCTAGTAGAAATGTTCTTAATCGACTCTTGTGTGGGTATTTGTAATTCTTCAAGTGTTGGTAATTGTGTTTCTGCTAATGCTGCGATGTTTTTCCCCTTACTAGCTGTCCTTTGAATTATCTTGGTGAATTGTTTTAGAATTTGTCCCCCTTTTCGAGCAGGAAGCTAAAATATCAGTATTAAGCTAATCTGCTTCTAATTGCATCAATTGTGTTCAAAGGTTATGTTTTATTTAATTATTTATTTGTTAAAATAATCAGAATGGGACAGTGAAACTGCTCGTGTTTTCCAAAATAAGTTCTTTTCTTCATAAGTAATTGGGTTAATTGCTGCAAAAATCACAAACTTTTCAAAAATTGCAATTTTAACTAATCTTTTGGCTAAATAGTAAAAAAACATAACTTTTGATGTTCGTGCATCCGTAACCAACATGCTGATTTGAGGCATACCTTCCTTACGAAAAGAAGGGATTTTGAGTTTTTGTTGGATGATGATCAAGTGTTTAGAGGTATGTATGTTGGGTTTAGTGCACTGAGGAAGAGATTTTTGCTTGGAAGGTATGCCTGAATTCTGCCTGTTGGTTACAAATGTAAGTAACATTGAAAATCATGTTATATTTGCTAATAGCACAAAGATTAGTTAAAATTGCAATTTTTGGAAAGTTCGTGATTTTTGTTGCAACTAACCCTACTTCATTTGGCATAGCATCTTAAAGCTAGAGACTTCTGAGTTGTTGAAGTGAAAGTGATTGAACTCCTTGGATTTCTGCTTTCACATATAATTAAACTTTATCTGATCCCTGGATGCAGTAATGATGTGACGCTGCTTCAAATGCAGTGTACATACATTTTACTATATTCATCTTGTTTAAAAGAGTAACATATATAATATGGAAATGGAGTTTTTCTAAAAGCATTTGAATATTGTAGTTTTGTTATCTTTCGTTACTCCTAATAGTTGACACTTGTGCCAGACTATGAAAACAAAATTCATGCATGTAAGCAAAAAGCAGCAGCTGCAGAATCTGAGAGTGCTGCCAATGCAGAACTAGACTTACTGCAGAAAGAGTTGGAAGAGGAACAGAATTTAGAACGAATGCTTAGAGAGGAACTTAGATAAGTATCATGTTCTTCTGTATATTTTCTGGTTCTTGATTTACTTTTTGCAGCACTGGTTAACAACTTCTATTGTGGTAAACACAGAAATTATTAATGAAATTGACGACTTAGAGCTCAAGAGGGACTCCGTAGAAGAACAAAGGCAAACAATGAAGAAGATCGAGCAAGATGAACTGAGAGCTCAGTAAGTCACCTGAAGCTTGAAATTTTGCATTTCCGCGTCAATGTATTCTGGTATCTATCTCATGCTATTCAGTCTGATATATAGTTAATATTTAGCAAACTTGATTGTAGGGTTTTCCAAAACGTACTGCTATTTATTTGCTCTTTCCCTGGTTCAATATTAATCTCTTGGTCATGGCTGGGTTGTTCTTAAAGGCTCCCACATGTGCAGAGTTGTCTTATATGGAGAAGCAATGTCTGAAATAGACATTAGACCATCAACTATTTTTTATGTTCTGCTTGGAGGCAATTATAAAGACCTTTATCCCGTATTTGGTTGATGCGAATTGAATAATAGATATAAATAGTTAAGAACCAAATGCGTTTATATAGTCTCCTCTCCTCTCCTCCTCCTCCTCCTTCCCCCCTCCCCCTCTCAGTCTGACCTGAATTCATGTCTGATGTCATTCTCAATAACCTATGGATAATTTTACTGGAGCTTGATGAAAAGAGCTCCTACATCTGCTGTACATAACAACATTTGGTGAATGAATATCGTATTCTTGATCATATCTAGCTATTTATTGTGCAAGATTGCTTTCCAATTATTTTCTTGGTTTTATATTGGTGAAAGCAATATTTATGGATTTCTTTCTTCACACAGCAGCTTATTCAATTTTGTTTGGTTTTGTAGGATGAAACTTTCAATGTATGCATCTGTCACAAAGATAATACCATACATGGATGACCCATCCATAATATCAGGCCGTATCCTTCTTTGCTTGAGTAGTTATCTACTTTTTATTAGTGCATGTGCATTTGATTTACTCAAGTTTTACATTCCAGATTCAATGGATTTCCTTTAACTTCAATACCCTAGATATTGTGGAGAGAGATAAGAAAGTGGTCGAAAAGTTTGAGTTTGATCCATCCAAGGTCACTTCCTTTGATACTTGTAACAATATATGGAAGATGATCAACTTGTCATGAGTATCGATTATGCTAGCATATGCAGATTAACATGTAACTTGGGTGCTAGTGTGCAATTATTGCAGATTTGTTACTAAATGGCTCATTACAACCGTTGTGCATAACTGTTGTAATTATTGATATTTCTAGGTCTACAATGGTTTCATTGAGCTGATTATTTACTTGTAGTTTCACCAATATGCTCGACTTGGTGAGGCAATGTACATCTATGGCATGTGCCCCTGCCCCTCTCTTGAATATGAAATTGAAATTGAAGATTTTTTTGGTAGTTGGATTGCTTATTGGAACATGAAATAACAAACTTATGTGCATCTATTCCATGATTTGATTAATATGTAGTAGTCCAATGGATACATATTGTCGTATGTTGGAACATAGGAAAATCTCACAGTTCTGAAACGAAGTCACTGCATTAACTAGGAGAAGAAGATATAATCACTGAGATTCTAATATGTATCCTCAAAATGCTGTTGAAGATTCTATTATTGCTATTCTCTGCATCTGCAATGGTGTTATGGAGTAGCGACTTGAGGTGCAGAAGTTGCAGCTTCAGATGAGTTGATTTCAAGTGAACTTGATTTGCAAGCATTGGGCACTTCATTTCCTTTGTAAGCTTTGCAAATGTAGCTTATGAAGTTCCCATAATCCTGTAACCATGACAGTAGAAACAACTCATTTTTTTTGTATGGAGAGAGAGAGAGAGAGAGAGAGAGAGAGAGAGAGACTAACTTCTTGAATAGGGAAATTGTTCACAACCACCCATGGCACAAATTTGTGTGGAGGATTGAGCTTAGCTGTTTCCTCAGCATATGCTTTCTCAAGCTGCATTATAGTGTAATAAAACATTAAGCATTAGGTAATGTTTCCTTTTTGGTACATTTAGATGTGGGTGCATTCAAATTTGTGTTACTAGACAGAAAGTGCTTTCAAAAAACATAGAATTTGTAGTTTCCTGAGAATTTGAATACAATAATGTATGTAAGAGATGTCGAGTACTAACCCGAAAACCTAGGCCATTAGAGTAGCAATCATGGAGGGGCTTAGGATCCAAATCATTTGCAGCAAAACAAGATTGCCATTCGCTGTGTCTATTCATCAAATGCAGTCTCTCCACACAATATATGAACCGGTAATGTGTCTCCTGCCAATAATCCTCGTATAATTCAGTTAATTCTATTGGATGCAGTATCTATCGTCTATTTGTAAACGAAGATAGGTTCATGGACACAAGGGTTGGCACCTACCACTCTAGGCCATGCATTTATGGCACAAGCTTCTGTAACATCCAGCTGACACTCATCCACACCATGCTGCAAAACAACATAAATAAATTTTAGAGAGAGAGAAAGAGAGAGAGCGGGGGAGAGATGGGATGACCTGGCAAATCCAAGTATCATGGGCTTGAACTCGAGTGTTTCCCCAAGGAATAAGCCTGAGATTGACGAAGTTGATGAGATCTGTCTGAAAAATCTTGACAAGATGAGTGACAATGAAGTTAGCACAATATGGGCAGAGAGATTCGTAGTATAGTGATACGTTTACTCTGTTTTGGGAGTCTGAAATCTTGGACAAATTATGAGGAGGTTTTGCAGATGCATATATTACACAAACTAGAGCTACAAAAATGGTTAACATGACTCGTCTTTGAGAAGCCATTCTTAACTCTAAGCTCTGTCTTATGATATTTGTAGCAATATATCTATATATATATATATATATATATATATATATATAAGATTAAATGATGTTCATATCTACGGTATCAAGCAAGGGTGCCTTCTTCTCTTTAGTCTTTATCCATGTCTTGTTCCCATTAACTCCACTTTTATTGCTTTTTCTTTTTTCTGCCGCTCCAACTCCCTCTTGTCTCTCCCTCATTACTACTAATAAATCTCTCCCTCTCTCTGTCCTCTAAATTTGTACTAATATATTACTACATTTTTCTCTCTCTCCTTACGTGTAATAAATTAGTCCCCATCTTTTTTATTATGGAGGGTTGAAGAACTCCCTCAGTTGTCTTTTTTAATTAGATGAGATGTAAATTGAGGGATATATATTCTTTTTTTTTTTTTATTAGGGAGAGATGAAAAACTTCTCCATCTAACTGTAAGTCCCTCAATCAAATGGATGTAAATCGATGGAAGAGAGTCAATCAAATACAAACCTTTATAATATTTATGTGAAAAATCTTACTCACGTAAGATTTGAATTTATTTGACGAATGATTTCTCTATACATCATCACAAACTTTACTAATTCGATTGTACCCTAAAGCAATTGCTCCCGTCTCTTTCCATCTAAAATCTAAACTCAGGTAGTTTATCTCCTCACCATATCTACTTATTGTGTGTCACATATCAACATGATAATAGATTTCAAATTATGATAATCACAACTTGATGACTAACATTGTGAATGATAGGTAGGGAAATATGATCTAGTCGTCTACTCGGTGAATAAAATCATAACCTTGAGATTTTGCTAACTGAAAAACACACCAATCATATTAAACTTTTGACTATTTCACTTACTTTTACGTAATTTTTTATTTTTTTTAAATATCTTAGGTAGAGTGGGACATTGGACGATACATACTATAAAATTTTAATGATTCACTTTTTCTTCTCTTTTTTCTGAACGTAACTGGTAAGTATAAGTATCCAGCAGACTGTAGGCATTAATATGTGGGCCACCGGCCCATACATTGGAAAGGTAACCTGCTTCAAACAAACTGCCTAGTTATTATTGTTGGGCCCAGGAAGATGCTATTTTTATTGGATGACTTATTGGGCCTGAATATATGGTCTAGCTGGCCCATTTAATGAGCCCATCAATCTTTGGAAATTCCGCCCCAATTATTACTCAAGCTTCTCTCTGAAAACGTGAAACTGATAAGACACTGCAGATTTCCGTAGGAAATCAACTGGAGAAGAAACCCCTCTCCCTCGTCTCTCATCCAAATTTGCACTGCTCTCACTTCTGTATATTTTGAGTCTGCTAGCAAACTAAAACTTCGATAATGGCGTCTATTAATTTTAACCCGTTTGGTGATAACTGGTTTAAGTTCCCACCGAAGCTGCCAATTCCGCCGCTGAATTTCGTCGCCGCCTTCCTTAAACCCTGCTCAAAAACCCCCAACTTCGCTTCTATATCCAACCCTTTTTCGAAGAAACCGAAACCGGAACCCGATGAAAAGCCCGGAAAGTACAGCCAAATGCTCGATCAGTTCTACTGGGAATGCGAGAATCTGCCAGATTACCGACATAGCCCTGAGGTTGAGAACATTTTACAGGAGGACCCGATTTTTGAGAAGAAGGAAAACCCGACCCAGGAAGAGATTGAGGAGAATGAGAAGTGGTGGGCCGAGTTTCGGAGCAGCCCGGTTGTGCAGTTCTTAGCCCGCGCTGAGGAAATTGCTGACAGACTTAATGAGCTGGAGCTTCAGGAGAATTCGGTTCCGTACAAGAAAGAAGATAAGAAATTGTGGCAGGTATTCTACAACTGTTCTTTTAATTGTATATTTCTGAAGGATTGGTTCTATATGTATTGTTCTATGATTTAGATTGCTGTATTTAGCTGTGTTAATACTTATGATATGTTCTTTAAGGACGATATAAGCTAACAAATGGGATTTTGGTTTTGTTGAATATTACTTTGTGGCCATGGTAAAATTATGTTCATTGTGATTGTGAAGGCAGTGCCTAATGTGATTGGGCTGGATGGGAGGCCAATGCCAAGGAAAGCTATAAAAACGAAGAAGGAATCGGATGATAAGTTTTGGGATTTTGCCAAGCAGTTTTTTTTTGGGCTTTGGGGGTTCAGGCAGCGGCCATACCCGCCGGGTAGGCCAATTGATGTTGCTCAGGCTATAGGTTATAAAGCACTCGAGAGGCGTTACTATGACTGTAAGTACAAAACTATTGTCATTTCATTTTGGATACTTGGTTTTGCTTTTTTGTTTGAATAGTATGTGCACCCTTTGTAAGCATTTAAGATTTATTGAAGTAGTATTGTTCCGTTGCTCTGATTATTTGCATCAGTAGCAATCCTGGATGTTGTGTGAACTTCCTGGCCATTGAAAAGAGACTATCTCTATTTAATGTAACACACTTTTATCTTCTTATAAAGTTGGTACAGAATGGTCAATTTCTATTGATATGTGAAGCAAACTGTTGGTGTGCCATGTGAATTACGGAACTGACTCGACATAATAAGGAGCCAATTCAAGCAAGTTTTATGTTGGAAATTAAACTCAGCCAAAAATAAGAACATGATTTTGTGTTTGTTTATCTGTCAGATGTTATGTCCCTCATCATGTGTGTCTTTTATTGTTTAGCAATTGAGTGCATGATCCTTGCAAGGTTTATTTATTTCTGATTTTTTTTTTCCATTGCACTAATTTTGCTTTCTTTCTTACTTTTTGGTTATTTTCTGTCTATTGGGAGGATTGTTCAATTAATTTCTATTTACTACATTCCACATCTGTATGTTTCAGTGAATTGATGGGTTTATATTGTTTTTATCGTAGTTATCATGAGAAGTGGCGGGTGGTTCTATAAGGATCGATTGGGTCGTTCAAGAGGACCAATGGAATTAATACAACTCAAAACAGCCTGGGGTGCAGGAATAATAGACAAGCATACATTTATCTGGGGTGAAGACATGGATGAATGGGCGCCTATTAGCATGGTCCATGGTATGGAGCGTGCAATTGCCACTTGGGAAGGTTTGTGATTGATACCTGCAAAATTTTATTTAGCTTGTATGTAAGCAAATAGAATCTTGATCTAAACCTAAATGAGGATACTGAGAATCTATCCACTATATAGTTGTATCAATCTTAATTATTATTAATTTACAATGTTGTTCAAATCCTTCAAATTATATGTGACTTTAGCTCTTCTGATGGAGACATTAGAGAAAATCCTGAGTCCTCTGCTGACAGCAGTGTGTATAAAGCTACTTTTCATAAACTTGAAATTATAACGCCATGTAGAGCCATATGTTGGAAACATCCAGAAGGTTCTTTATCAATAGCTAATTGTTATTAGATATGCTAATCCATCATTGAGTGGGTAATCCGGTTTTTCCTTGGAATAAGACTAGAAGTACGATCTTAACTTCTGATGCTGCTGTGTGTGGCTTATTTCTCAGTTAGATTAGGCGCTGCTGCTACGGCTTTTCTTCATAAGCTACAGAAAGGAATACCACCTTGGGTTCCTCTCAAGGGGCATGAAGAAAAAACTCATAAGCAGCTTCAAGACGAAGCATATGAGAACAAAAGACGGGACTTAGCTGTGCTAGCGGCTAACGACGGTGTTTGGCCTGGTGTCAGGATTCCTAGTCATGCATTGTTTCTTTGGGCAAGTGGCTCTGAGCTTACAACTATTTTAGAAGAGGACCACATGCCCAATAAATTCATCCCAAAAGATCTTAGGTACTCTCTTCAGCTTTCTTGTATACTTTTTTTGTTGGATCAGTTGTTCTCAGGCTAGTATACTTTCCTATATGGATATAAGAAATTTCATTGTTATTCATTTGGGACAGGCAACAACTGGCAGAAATCATTCCTGGGTTGAGGCCATGGGAGGTTCTCAGCGTCGAACAAGCAATGGATCAGATAACATTTCGTGGTAAGTGGTTCCGTGAACCACTTGGTTCATTCACAACTGGCCCTCCATACATCGCTGAATGGAACAAAGATGTCATGGTACGTTCTAATCACCAAATACTTGGAGATAATTGATTCTGAATTGAATATATTTCACCTAATGTTTTCTTGTACTGCTTTCTCTTGGTAGGGACTTTTTGAAATTTTCCACAACCTGAGCGTACAAACATACAACAAACTGGAGAAGACAATTCCGGGTTTCAACAAGATTATGGAAAAAGTCCAAGTAGACGCAGATGCTAAAAATGCAAGAAGAAAGGTGAAGAGGGCTTTGGAAAAGAAAACAAAGGGAGAGAATCCATCTGATGGATTCCAAAGCGGATTATAGCAGCCGACCTATCACACTTAGTTTAAGTTCTTACCTCTTCGTATACTCTTGCTGAATTCGTTTCATTATGTGATGGTTGCTTCTTCGGTAAGTTCTCTTGAACGTAATGTTCGACATATGATTTCTCTCAACACACACCGTTCATCAAAAGAACATTATACGTCCTCGATTATCATGTACTACTGGCCCCATTGATGAAGAGTTTTGGCTTGAGAACTCCTTTGAACTGGTAATGTTTGGGAGGACATTGCAAATACTGAACTTGTAAAGATGAGAAACCTTTTTTTGCAGTGGATGAATGAATATATTTTATTTATTTGTTGTTCAGTGTTTGAGCTGCCTCTATCTGACCTAATTGGAATCCCATATCTCACTTTGTTATGTACCATTTATGTGCGAGAGAAGTTTCTTTTGGTTAGATTTACACAATGTAATTTGATGACATTTTGGTTTGAGAAACTATTCTGATTCTCAAAACTCACCTTAACATTTTATGAATTATTCAGTTTTCAACGGAAAATCTGATTCGCAAAATAAAGTTAAGTTTTTAATATTTTGCTAAATCTGAAACATGGTTATAAAATTGTAATTTTTTTAGCACAAATGTCTAAGTTTGTTTTATTTTTTGGACACATTTTATAACAAGATTCAATTTATAGATTAGTTTTCAATTTTGCATCCAAATTTTAAAGTTTCTTAGGGTTAAATTTGATATTTTTTTTTCAATTTAAGACTTGAAATTTAGATTGAGTTCTAAATTCAAGACAAAATTTTATATTATTTTTTATTTATATTTATAGATTTAATTATATTTTAATATGTATTCATATTTTGGATAAATTAAGATAAGTTAATGCACTTTAACAATAATTTTCATTCGAATTATCTTAATTTATATGGAAAAAAAAGAAAGAAAAAATATATAATTAATTTAATTCATAAAATATAATTTATTTTAAATTGATTATTATTAAAATTGATTTTCTATACTTTTATTTATAAAATTAAGAAAATAAAGGAATCTTAATTTTTTGAATTGCATTTATTATATATATATATATAAATTAATATAAGTCGGATGAAGATCCTTCCAAAATTGCACGAACTTGTCTTAATTTATCTAAACTATAAATATAAATAAATTATAAATATAAAGAAAAAGAATATGAAATTTTGTCTTAAATTGAAAACTCAATCTAAATTCCATGCCTTAAATTGTGAAAAAATGTTAAATTGAGCCCCTTATAAGAAACTTTAAAATTTGGATTCAAAATTGAGAACTAATTTATAGATTGGATCTTATTATAAAATTTATCCTTATTTTATTTAGTTTACAATTAAGCACAAATGTTTTTTAAGTACTTGTATTTTTAGCTATGATTTGACATTCTTCTAAGTAGTTGATGAGGTAATAATTTTACCAGGTAATGATAAAGATAATCTAAACCGATTCTTATTGATTGAAATTTCAAATTGTGTAGAATTTGAGGTTGGAATAATTTGAATCCCCTTGTTTTTGAAATACAAAGGCGGAATGGATGAGATACATAGATGATTCATATGAATTGTTTAATACATATAACTTTGTTAAAATATAACAAATATTTGGTGAGGGAGGCTCGCCGATAGAGAAATACTATAAAATAATGGAAAGAGAAGAATGAGAGTAACCGACCTGTCAGAATAAAGAAGATACATCTGCATTGGATCTCATTGGACAGTGCATAATAATAAAGGCGAGGTGCTAAATTGCTAATGCTATGTTATGTACGCGTGGAACTCTCTCCGTTGCCAACCTTTACATAATCGACGTTTGTCCCCTCCTTCTACCCTATATAACTCTGAAATTAATTAATTAATATTAGGATAACATCATAACAACATGGAAGATGGTCATGCCCTAACTGAAATTCAAGACATGGTTTTCTCCAACCACAACGAAGCAGAGATAGTTGGTGGCAAACCAAGTAAGGAAGAAGAAGACGACCACAAAAGTCCAGGCGGTGGTGGAGTTGCCAATATGGAAGAACAAGTAGAAGAAGAAAAGGGTGGAGGGATTTTTAACAACTTGATTTCTGGTATTTTGCATCCTAGTGGAGGTGGAGATGACAAGCACCAAGAAAAGGAGATGGATAGAACCGCCGGTGGTGGCGGTGTCGGTGGCGGCGGCGACGGCGGCGGTGGCGGTGGTGGTTTGATTGGTAATATTGTGTCTCACTTACCTACGCCTCTTGTTGGTACATTGCTTTCCTACTTTCAGCGTTCTTGTTTTTTGTTATTGGCATTTCATGTCTCACACACTAGAACGTGAAAACTCTTTTTTTTTTTTTTTTTGTTGTTGGAGATAATGTGAAGGGTTCCCATGAGAAAAAAATGCTTTAAATTATTTAAAAAAAAAAAAAAAATTAAATAAATATATATATATATATATATTCTATGCACTTGTTTACACTTTGACTCACTCACCATCAGTGATGACCTTTTTAGAGCTCCAAAGCTAAATAACTTGGGCCGTGGTGAATTGTTTTGGATATAAACATGTTTTCTTGTAAGTTGGCATAAAACATCTTTTATTATAAGAAAATAGGAAACATTTTCCCTAAATTTTTACAAACTAGCAAATATGATGAAAAAGAAAATGATAAAGGATCCATTGTTTGTTTTGTTGAACAGGTGATACAATTACTGCAAGTGAGGAGGCTTCTATTTTGATTCATTCTATTGTACATGATTAGTCTCTCTCTCTCTCTCTCTCTCTTGATTGTTACTATTAGGTCCTCACAGCCAAACCTCTGCCTAATTTTTTTTTCTTTCTGAAAGCAGGGTTTAGTTACTTGCTACTTGTTTCTCTCTTTCATATTGGGATTGTAATGTCTTCTTTTTTTTTTTTTAGATGGATATTCAAAGTTTGTTTGTTATGTATATTAAATCAAGAAACTACATACACCAAGTTTTTCTGTTGATCAATCAAGTGAAAGATGGTCATTTAACATAAAAATTCATAGAAGATGGTCGTACAACAATACAAAAATATGGCAATGTTTGGAAGATTGCAACGAGCCTTCACAATGTATATTTTTTAATACCAAGTTTATAACAACTCGTTATTAACATTAATAATTAAATAGTGGATTACATATACATTTTAAGAATTTTCCCATAATTTTAAAATATTAATTTATAATTCCTTTGTTTCATATGGTTGCTTGTTTGAAATCTATGCACATGAACAAATCAATGAAGTTTATTGTCCTTATTAAATGACTAATCAGTGAAGAGTATACAGGGGAATATATGGATAAAATGATAAAGGGTAAAATATAGTAGAAATATACCATAATTTATTTTAAAGGGGTTAGTGTTTGTGCACACCAAGTATATGGGTCATGAATAATGTAATTGGGCATGCGGGGCGGGTCGGATCGGGTTTAATCTGGATCCGTATTCAATTTTTTTTATTTATGTCATAATCTTTATGTTGTAATAATATAATTTTTATATTATAATAGTATAATCTTTATGTATAAATTTCATGACTTTTTCAGTACATAACTTATACTTTTTTCACTATAAAAATTCATGTTATATAGTCGAAACATTTATGTTCTAATGATATAATATTTATGATGTAATATTATAATATTTATATATAGATTTCATAACCTTTTCAGTGAATAACTTAATACTTTTTTCACTATAAAAATTCATGTAATATAGTCGAAACTTTTATATTGTAATAATATAACCTTTATAGTATAATAGTATAACCTTTATATGTACAGATTTCATAACTTTTTCGTTGATTAACTTATACTTTTTTCACTATAAAAATTCAATATAGGCGAAACATTTATGATGTAGTGATATAATCTTTATGTTATAATAATATAACTTTTATGTACAGATTTTATAACTTTTCAGTGAATAACTTATATTGATTTCACTACATGCACTGTAAAATGTTATATGCATATAACTAAAAGGTTATGAGGATGAAACTAAAAGGTTTAGTTAGCTAAACTAAAATGTTATATTAATATAACAATAGAACTAGGGTTTGAGTTAGTGTTTGGGCGAGTGTGGGCTCGTGTAGGCGCGTGAAATATACCTCAGATCGGGTCGACCTAGTTGCATGGATTTAGAATCTGTGCACTTGGTGTATAGAAATAATTGTATTGGTGTATAGAAATAATTGTATGCTTTAAATTGGATATAGAAGAACAAGCATTTAAAAGAAAACAATCCAAAACAACAAGTATTGTGAAGGGGGAGAGAAGTATGAAGTATCCATTAAATTCCCTTATAATTTGTCTAAAAAAAATTCAAACCAAACTCATTTTCATCTATCTTCAAATATTGGTTTGTGCCCTACAACGTCCAACTACCTTTCTTGTCAATGCAATTAAGCCCTTATCCCACATTTTTGTTCATTAAAAATCTACAATGAATTATTAAATTAATACTTTGTATTCAACAACTAATTCCTTTTCCAAGGAAGAGAAAGCTCTTGCGACTCAATCACACATCAATAGATAAGAGAGAAATATTAGAAGTTGAATTACTTTTCTTCTTCATCATTTTGCTGTTTGCTAGAAATTTTGCCACCATTTTTTTCTTCTTGGTCACCAAAAAGTTGAACCACATCTTCGCAGTATATGAAAAGACATTTGATAGCAGTTCGTTTTTGATAAATATTGGCATGCATCTGCAAAGTTGGCTAAGTCATCTGATAATCGCATGTGTGAAGTTGTAATACAGAAGTGCGTTTTTTGGTTTAAGTTTTGTTTGCAAGTTTTGTACAGAAATCGTCATTTCACTTATGCAGAGAAAAAATTGGACTTCCACTTATAAAGTTAAAACAGTTAAGTCATCAGCTTCAGAGACGGGTTTCGGTTTTGGCTTCAGGTTGCGGATCTGCGCAGCAGTTTTCAAGAAGCTGGTTTAGGCGCGATTCTTGATCGATTTACCTGCTTTCTGTTTCTATGTACTCGCGATATATAATAGTTTCAAAGGTCAGTTTTAGATAGAGTTTTTTACTTCAGTATTGAGTTCATAGCATAGAGTGAAAGTGAGTGATTTAACCAGTTTTGTACTAAGAGAATTCATTGTAATTATTTTTCGTTTTGCAATAATATCTTCCCTCCCTCGTTCCCCGTGGATGTAGGCATATTCAAGCCGAACCACGTTATATCTGGTGTTTGATTTCTTGTTTCTCAATTTCTTATTATTGTTGTGAGTTGAGATTTGAGTTCTTGGGTATTGGTGTGTTGTTTCTTGCCAAAGTAAGTTGATTCTTGGTGAAATTGAGGCTTCACGCTGACAATTGGCGCCGTCTGTGGGAACCAAAGGTTAGAAGAACACTCAAGAATGGCTGCAACAAGATTCGATGTTGAGAAGTTTAATGGTGAGGGGGATTTCGGGTTGTGGAGGTTAAAGATCAGAGCATTGTTAGTTCAACAAGGTTTGGTTGGGGCTCTGAAAGGTGCTGAAGGTTTGCCAGATTCTATGAAGGCTGAAGAGAAGCAGCAGGTTATGGAAAAGGCTCACAGCACCTTGATCCTAAGTCTTGGAAACAAGGTGCTTAGGGAAGTTTCCAAGGAAGAAACAGCTCAGGCCATCTGGGAGAAATTGGAAGG
Source organism: Scutellaria barbata (assembly GCA_028654395.1). Lineage (NCBI taxonomy): Eukaryota > Viridiplantae > Streptophyta > Magnoliopsida > Lamiales > Lamiaceae > Scutellaria > Scutellaria barbata. Next base: position 3,018,304 of record CM053644.1, read on the forward strand.
TTTATACATGGTGAAGACACTTGCAAACCGTCTATACATGAAGAGAAAGTTATATGCATATAGGATGTCTGCTGAAAAGTCCATCACCTCTCAACTTGGGGATTTTCTCAAAATCCTTGATGACCTTGAAAATATTGGAGTGAAACTTACTGAAGAGGACAAGGCTCTCTTGCTACTGAGTTCTTTACCAAAGTCTATGGAGAATTTCACTGATACAATTCTCTACGGGAGACAGGATACTATAACTTTGGATGAGGTATTGGTAGCTCTCAAAACAAAGGAGTTATCTAAGGGTGCAGAGGTTAAGAAGGAACCAGTTGGTGAAGGCTTGGCTATAAAACAGCACAACAACAAGAAGAAGTTCCAAAAACAAGGAAATAAGGCTCCACCAAAGAAGCAAGAAAATCAGCCACAAAATTCAAGTGATGATGTAGAAAATAATTCATGCTTCCACTGCCATAAACCAGGCCACTACAAGAAAGATTGCATCAAGTATAAACAATACAAGATGAATCAGAATAAAGGACAATCTAATCAAGCAAATCAAGTTGCTGATAACACTGCAGGCTCAAGTGGTTATGAATCAGCTGAGGTCTTGGCCATTACTTCAAAGGGCACTTCAGGTGAGTGGATATTGGATTCCGGATGTTCTTTCCACATGAGTCCAATGAATGAATGGTTTAAGGATTTAAAGTTGCAAGATTTTGGTTCAGTTTTGTTGGGAAACAATAAGTCTTGCAAAGTGGAAGAAATTGGTTCTATAGGCCTAATAATGCATGATGGTGTGTTGAGGCTTCTATCCAAAGTAAGGTATGTTCCTGACTTAAAAAGGAACTTGATTTCACTTGGGATGCTTGATTCCCAAGGCTATAATTTCCAGTGCAAATCAGGCTGCCTGAGTGTTTGCAAGAATGGTTCTACTGTTATGCAAGCTTGCAAAGTGAATGAGTTGTACTACTTAGATGGTAGGACTTGGTTACCTGAGGTCAACTCGGCTCTGGAGATGGACAAGACTCAGTTATGGCACAAAAGATTGGGGCACATCAGTGAAAGAGGGCTGCAAGAACTAGCTAAGAAACAAGTGTTTGGAAAAGATAGAATTTCTAAGCTGGATATGTGTGAGTGCTGTGTACTTGGAAAAGCAAAGAAGTTCAGCTTTAAGGGTGCCTCACACAATACAAAAGGTCCACTAGATTACATACATTCTGATCTCTGGGGTCCTGCAAGAGTGAAAACAAGAAATGGTGGCAGCTACTTCCTATCCTTAATTGATGATTTTACAAGAAAGGTGTGGGTGTACATTCTAAGAACTAAGGATGAAGCTTTTGAATCCTTTAAAACTTGGCTGACTGAGGTGGAGAATATCACTGGAAAACATGTCAAATACCTGAGGACTGACAATGGATTGGAGTTTACTTCTGAAGCTTTCAACAATTTCTGCAGAGACAAAGGTATAGTTAGACACAAGTCTGTTCCTGGCACACCACAGCAGAATGGACTTGCTGAAAGGATGAATCAAACAATTTTAAATAAAGTCAGATGCATGTTGATTAGCTCAGGATTGTCAAAAGGTTTTTGGGGGGAAGCAGTAGCCACTGCAGTACATTTGATCAATAGAAGTCCATCTGCAGCATTGAACTTCAAAACTCCTGAAGAGGCTTGGCATGGTACACCTGGAGATTATAGCAGACTGAGGGTATTTGGATGTTTGGCTTTAGCTCATATTAGACAAGATAAGCTAGATCCTAGAGCTATAAGATGTGTATTCCTTGGATATCCTAAAGGTGTAAAAGGGTTCAAGTTATGGTGTTTTAAAAAGGATATGCAAAAATGTATAATCTGCAAGGATGTTGTCTTTGATGAGTCAAGAATGCCTCTGAAAGTGGATGAATCAGGTGTTGGTACTTCTGCAAATTTAGATAAGTCTGAGCTTGAGGTGGAGCTTGAGAAAGACAATACAACATCTGATGAACAAGGTGCTGAACAGGTTGTATTTGAAGAAGAAAATCAAGAGGAAGAAACTGAGATGCTGGATGATTACCAACTTGTCAGAGATAGGCAAAGGAGACAGGTAAAACCTCCAAATCGTTTTGGTTTTGCTGACAATGTTTCTTTTGCTTTGGTAGCTGCACAGGAAATTGAAAGCCAAGAGCCTAGAGACTACAAGGAAGCAATAAGCTGCAACGAGAAGGACAAGTGGTTGATAGCAATTCAGGAAGAATTATGTTCTCTTGAAAAGAATGAAACTTGGGAGATAGTTGACAGACCAAAGCAGCACAAATTAGTTGGATGCAAATAGATATTTAGAAAGAAGATTAAAGCTGCAAAAGGAAATCAAATAAGGTACAAAGCAAGGCTAGTTTGCAAAGGGATTCACCCAAAAGGAAGATTTATATGACTATTCCAGAAGGTTTATTTGTTGAAAATAAGGAAAATAAAGCCTGCTTACTTAAAAGGTCCTTATATGGTCTTAAGCAAAGTCCCAGAATGTGGTATTTGAGGTTTGATCACTTCATGCAAAGGGTTAAGTTCACTAGAAGTCAGTTTGACAGTTGTGTGTATTTCAGACATGAGAAGGATGATCACACTTTCTTGCTACTATATGTGGATGATATGTTGCTTGCTAGCACTTCAATGAGTGGTATACTTGAAGTTAAGAAGCTGCTTAAATCAGAATTTGATATGAAGGATCTTGGAGTAGCAAAAAGAATGTTAGGAATGGACATTAGTTTCTGCAAGAGTGCTGATGAAGTGTTTCTAGACCAATCTGACTACTTGAAGAAAGTCTTGATCAAATATCAGATGAATCAGGCTAAATATAGTGCCATTCCAATAGGACAACATGTAAAGCTATCCAAAGAACATTGTCCTAAAACTCAACAAGAAGCCGACAAGATGAATAAGGTTCCTTACTCTAATGCAGTGGGGAGTCTTATGTATGCAATGGTTTGCTGCAGACCTGATCTAGCTTACTCCATGAGCATTATAAGTAGATTTATGGCTGATCCAGGTGTTAGTCATTGGGAGGCTGTTAAGGGTGTAATGAGGTACATAAATGGCACTATCAGTCATGGCTTAAGGTTCAAAAGAGTAGGTGACAAGTCTGATCCTATAGTAGGGTTTGTTGATGCTGATTATGCTTCAAACTTGGATACAAGGAAGTCTCTGACCGGATATGTATTTACATTGTTTGGCACGACTATAAGCTGGAGAACTTCGCAACAATCCGTAGTAGCCCTCTCCACCACTGAGGCTGAATTCATTGCATTAACTGATGCTGCAAAGGAGGCTATATGGTTGAAAGGGATCATGGAAGAACTTGGAATTTCTCAGAAGTGTGTTACTATAAACTGTGACAACAGCAGTGCAATTCATCTCTCTAAACACCAAGGCTATCATGAAAGAACAAAGCATATAGATGTTAGGATGTACTTCATAAGAGATGAGGTGGAAAAGGAATCAATTTCAATATGCAAGATTCCTACAGAGATTAATCCGACTGATGCTTATACCAAATCAGTTCCTGCTGCAAAATTCAAGTTGTGTATGGAGCTGAGTGGTCTAAAAGGGAAGTCAGCTGATAATGCTACTTGATGACAGAGATATGACTTAGCAGAGTTGTTAGCAGATACAGCCAAAGGTGGAGATTTGATAAATATTGGCATGCATCTGCAAAGTTGGCTAAGTCATCTGATAATCGCATGTGTAAAGTTGTAATACAGAAGTGCGTTTTTTGGTTTAAGTTTTGTTTGCAAGTTTTGTACAGAAATCGTCATTTCACTTATGCAGAGAAAAAATTGGACTTCCACTTATAAAGTTAAAACAGTTAAGTCATCAGCTTCAGAGACGGGTTTCGGTTTTGGCTTCAGGTTGCGGATCTGCGCAGCAGTTTTCAAGAAGCTGGTTTAGGCGCGATTCTTGATCGATTTACCTGCTTTCTGTTTCTATGTACTCGCGATATATAATAGTTTCAAAGGTCAGTTTTAGATAGAGTTTTTTACTTCAGTATTGAGTTCATAGCATAGAGTGAAAGTGAGTGATTTAACCAGTTTTGTACTGAGAGAATTCATTGTAATTGTTTTTCGTTTTGCAATAATATCTTCCCTCCCTCGTTCCCCGTGGATGTAGGCATATTCAAGCCGAACCACGTTATATCTGGTGTTTGATTTCTTGTTTCTCAATTTCTTATTATTGTTGTGAGTTGAGATTTGAGTTCTTGGGTATTGGTGTGTTGTTTCTTGCCAAAGTAAGTTGATTCTTGGTGAAATTGAGGCTTCACGCTGACAGTTTTGCCCATATGTAGGTACTGGTCAAGAATGTCAAGAAATTTAATCCATCAATCTAGATCCTTAATTGCATTCTCAAATCTCATATTTTATTTTATTGTATGGCATGCGTAGAAATAACATTGTTAATTTACATAGAAAGGAAATATAACATTGTTAATTTCCGTAGAAAGGAAATAAAATATAATAGGGAATCCAAAGTTGCAATCAACATCTTTTATTACACATTTTGAGGTTAAAAGTTAGATGCTATATATGGAATGAAACAAATGATCATGAGTTGGTAAGAAGACAATCAACTAGGTGACTATAATTCCAAGATTTGTTATGACTGCACATGCTTATCTTCTCACCTCCTCCAACCCTTATAAAACCTCTACTCTTTTAAATAAAATCAAAAAAAGAAAAAATCATATCAAGAAAAAGGGAAACTAACCAAACAGTGGCCTGTTCCTTACAATCTTTCTATAACATTGTATGTTTTCTCTTGTATTACATTACATGTATAAAACAATATCATACATAAACAAGGGACATGTCTAAAAAGACAGTGAAACACTAAATGTAATAAGGGGTCTTGTTTGCTTTTCTTACTAAATTTTGATTAATAGAAACAAATTGTTTGTAGAAAGGCTCTGATAGAAAAACCAAAGCAACCGTTTGACCAGGGCCCCACCCACATTCTCAAAACAATATAATTAATAAGAATCTTATTATCTTGAATAAATAAGATTAGCAAAATCCAAAAACAATTGCTCCTGCTCAATATGTCTTTTTCCTCTAAGTCCCCATTCTTCTCAACATCACACCTTTCTCCAAATCATAATAACTCCTATTTAAATCCAGAAACTTGATTACAATTCTGCATAGATTTAGTTTTATAATATCCAAATCATGAGAAAATCTTAAAATTTGAAAAGTTTCTGTCTTGTTGATTGTTGTTGCCTTCTTTGTTGGCTGCCTTTCATTATCTAGCTTAAAAACGTTATTTAATACACGTGGCGTCGAGGTTAAGTGAATATAAACTAGGGACGAATCGAGTACGAGCATCCGAGGAAATGGAGAGGAGAAAATTTTGGTTAAGTTCCATAATCAAGAACTCATTTCTTCTCCCAACAAGGGATATACTTGTTAATGCTGCTTCACATTTCAGACACAAGGCAGCAGGTACGATGCAACAAAACGATGCACATCTTTTTCTTGATTTTGTTGTTTTAAAGAACCTAAGATCATGTTTCTTTATTGCAGAAAAAAGTGAGGGGCTGGTTAGCTTGTATGAGGACATGGAGGCATGTGGAGGATATGAAGATATACAGGTCATGTGGCAGATGATACACTCTTCTTCGACTACTAATGTGCACAAGAACAGAGGCTGCAAAAAGTTTAAGTATTGGAGATTCTGTAGACTCTATTGAATTTGAATTATTAAAAATTGAAAACATGGTTGATGAAGGAGAATAAACCAACAGTTGCACTGTCTGTATGTGTGTAGTAATTATGTTGTTCAAATGCGAGTTTTGTATAATAATCATAGTAATGGTGATTAAAGCATATATACGAGTCTTGTTAGTGAGACTGATGCTCTTGTTATTTAAAATCATTATACTATCGCTCGTTTAGTGTATGTTTTGCTATTGTTATTGGTGATTAGAACTTAGAAATTAATTAAGAATGGCAATCTATATTCCAAGTTATCATGAATCTTTCCCTGTTTTAGATGCCCTTTAACGTTGAAAAATGGAGTAATTTTCCCAAGAATCACGCAAGGAATCAGCTATGAGTGACAAATTTTCGTTGTTGTTTGTCAATTGCTAAAGGGAAGGGAACCTCATCTTTAACATGAGGACATAAAATTCTCGATTTTTCTGTCTCTTTGCTGCTCTTTGCATGGCTTTCTGAATCGAATTTGTGATGGCTGCTTTTGAAGAAGCTAAATGCATCAAGGTAGCTGTGGATGCCACACGTTCGATGTTCATCAACTTATTCTCTCTTTTTGATCTGAATGGAGTATATTTAAAAGCTGTGATGGCAATTGAGAGTCTTGATACTGAGATATTGAAGCACTAATGGAAAGGCGTGTGGATAGAACATGCCTATTTGCCTCAACTTTTCTCCTTGTCCCCATCATAAGATTCTCGTGGTCTCCATTCAAAACGTAGTTGATCATCGTATTAAGGTTTCTTCGATTTTATTTAAGGTTTAAGCTATGGTGTTATTGCTGCATTCAGTAAGCAACCTTTTCTTGTACTATGTTACCTTTTTACTTAGTGTAATAATTCTTCAAAAGTTGGAACATATCTTCATCTCTGATTCTCTGTTCTCTCTCTGCTCAGAGCAAGTAAAATTCAAGATTTCAATTCAAGCAAGAGACAAAGCAATGTCAATTCAATTCGAAAGTGATTGGCAAAGCCCAAGTATTCACCCACCCTTTTAAACCATTGATTCATTTCCACCATTTCTCATCATGACCATGGAAACCAGCCCAAACCAAGTGTTGGTTTTCCCACCAATCCACGATGGGCTGGAGTTCTGGCAGTTCATGATTGCAGGCTCCATAGCCGGCTCTGTAGAACACATGGCCATGTTCCCAGTTGACACTCTTAAGACTCGCATGCAGGCGATCACTTCCTCAACCAGAACCTCATCCATAACTCTTAGGCAATCTCTTGGCTCCATCCTGAAACTAGAAGGCCTAGGTGGGCTATACCGTGGGATCGCAGCCATGGGACTAGGCGCTGGCCCTGCACACGCAGTCTACTTCTCGGTCTACGAATCTTCCAAGAAGTTTCTGTCAGCTGGAAACCCGAATAACTCAGTGGCCCATGCAGCTTCCGGTGTGTTTGCAACGGTTGCAAGTGACGCTGTATTAACACCCATGGATGTGGTGAAGCAGAGATTGCAGTTGAAGGGTAGTCCGTACAAGGGAGTAGTGGAGTGTGTGAAAAGGGTTTTGTCTGAAGAAGGGATCGGGGCATTTTACGCGAGTTATAGAACAACCATTGTCATGAACGCGCCTTTTACGGCCGTTCATTTCGCCACTTATGAGGCGGCTAAGAGAGGCCTAATGGAGGTCTCACCAGAGAGTGGAAACGACGATGAGAACTTGTTGGTGCATGCGACAGCTGGCGCAGCTGCCGGTGCACTGGCTGCGGCCATCACGACCCCTCTTGATGTCGTTAAGACTCAATTGCAATGTCAGGTAATGATGTTTCTCGAGCAAATTTAAGTAAATCTGCTCGAGAAACAAACTTAGAATTGTAAGGAATTTTTATCTTGAGTATTCTATGTTTGATCATGTAGGGTGTTTGTGGGTGCGATCGGTTCACAAGTAGCTCGATCGTGGATGTAATTGGTATGATAAAGAAAAAGGATGGATATGGAGGGCTTATGCGAGGATGGATTCCCAGAATGTTGTTTCATGCTCCAGCTGCTGCAATCTGCTGGTCTACATATGAGTCTGTCAAAACTTTTTTCTAAAGATTTTATGAAAAATCAAGCTATGTGGATTCAAGAGAGATTAATATTTCAACACTAAGTGTACTTTCATAACTTTACAACAATTGAATAATGCAGGGCACTTTGTTGTTATATTTTGTACATATTTTATTCTAAATATTTATACCATAATCGAGATTATAAATGCATTTTTCTACCTATTTCTCCCACTTTATAAGTGTTGTATATGTTGAGGATAATCTTTTGTATGGGAAGAAGCTGCAAGAATAAGTAAATGTTTAGATTTATAAATTCCTTTGATTTTCGTAGGTAATTCTTCGCTGAATTGAGTTGAGATCAACTCTTAAGATGGTTTGGATTTAGTTTGTATGTTATTGTCTTCGAGCTTTTTTTATCTAATAAAATTGAGGCTCATCAGCTTACTTTAACTTATTGAGTCTAAACTCTAAACAAAGTTAATAACTACACTCCTCTAATTTTCATTCTAAGTGTCATTTAAAAAGACTCAAGCATCTTTCCAATTATTTGTCATTTTATATGATAATCTCATATTTCTTCCAAGTTTACCTCTAATAATTGTCCCAATTTTTTTTTCTTAATTTACAATTTTTGGTATTTGATCAATTTCATACTTACTTCCAACCATAAAATTTCTTATGTTTTTTTGCAATTTGGATGTTCCTTAATTTCTAAAAAAAAGATTTAAACAAGATCAAAAGGAGTACATTATAAATTCAAACTATTATCAATTTATTAAAAAAACCTATTAAACAAAATATTTTCACTGAAAAATCAAACAAATAAATTCGTATACATTTATTTTCGAATAAATTTCATAACAAGACTCAATTTATAAATTAATTCTCAATTTTGGACCCAATAAGGGACTTAATTTAGCATTTTTGTCTCAATTTAAGGCTTGAAATTCAGATTGAGTTCTCAATTCAAGACAAAATTTCATATTCTTTTTTATTTATATTTCAATATGTTTCATATTTTGGATAAATTAAGACAAATTAGTATACTTTAAGAACAATTTTCATCCGACTTATCTTAATTTATGTGAAAAAAGGAAAGAAAAAATATAATTAATTTAATTCATAAAATATAATTTATATTAAATTGATTAATATTAAAATCAATTTTCTATATTTTTATTCATAAAATTAAGAAAATAAAGGAATCTTAATTTATTAAATTGTATTTATTATATATATAAATTAATACAAGTCGGATGAAGATCGTTCCTAAATTACACGAACTTGTTTTAATTTATCTAAATTATATATACATATTAAAATATAAATAAATTATAGATATAAATAAAAAGAAAATGAAAATGAAATTTTGTCTTAAATTGAGAATTCAATCTAATTTTCAAGTTTTAAATTGAAAAAAAAGTATAATTGAGCCAATTATTGAGAAATTTTAAAATTTAAATTTAAAATTAAGAAATAATTTATAAATTGAGTCTTATTATAAAATTTATTCTTTATTTTCTTATCACAAAAAACTGAAGAAGAGTATAAAAAAATAATAAATGATACCTGAGTCTGTCTTTGTGTGCTTCAATTGTTCATCTGTTCCGGTCACCCCACTACGTGCTAATAGAGGAAATACCCCAAAATAACCAAAAATATTTAATTTTAAACTAAAATGCCTAAAAATATTTAATGAGCCCTCAAATCTACCCAAATCACTATAATTTTACCTCAATATACCCAATAGTACACATGCAAGTCAACAACATCTCTGTTTGATGGGATGAGTCTGAATTTGAGTGAAAAAAGTGGGATGTTTACTCACAAGATCCACAGTAAACATTTGCCTACACGAAATAATGATTATAGTGTTGTAAGGTTACACGAAATTTCCTTTATATGATTACACGAAATTAGGGGCATAGGGCTACACGAAATTCCAAAATAGGGCTACACGAAATAAATGTTGTAGGCCTGTAGGGTTACAGGAAATATCCTCTATAGGGCTACACGAAATTTCCAATATAGGGCTACACGAATTTAGGCTTGAAGGATTTAGGGCTACACGAAATTTCCTATTTAGACCTACACGAAATTAATACTATAGGGCTACATGAATTAATGCGTGTAAGGCTGAAAGGCTACATGAAATTCCTGTTTAGGCCTAAACGAAATTATTGGAGAAGGAAGGGGCTCACAAAATTAGGGCTACACGATTTTGGAAAATAAGGCCATCATTCATTAATGAGTCCATTGACTAATGTTGACTTATTTGATGTCGAAAGGTGTAGATGGTGGTTTATTAAAAAAATTGGGTATTAATATGTCTAATTGGGTAAAATAGGTATAGTTAAATTGGGCTTGGGTATAAATAGTAGCCACTATTTGAAAATGGGTAAAATTGGTTGCTCGCCCATGCTAATATACTCAACTATTTTTTTGAGTAAAAATCTTATATAAGATATTATGTAAGATAATTTATATGAGTTAAGAAATGTGGATCTAACTCATTTAAAAAAGTAAATTGATCTCATATAAAATCATTAAGTATCACATGTTTTTATATAAGGCGGTTTCATATAAATTTTTTATAATAACTTCTTTTTAATGACATAAATTTATAACTTACAACAAAGCATGAGCATAAAGATTCTAATTTTATTAAGTTCTTTTATCAATTCACATCACATGTACAAAAATATTATCACATCGTACATATCACTTGTACTAATAAAATGAAATATAAACCTAAAATATTATTTAAAAAGGGGAGAACCAATGCCTTAAATTATTAAATTAGATATAAAAACTATTTTGGCAAATATCAACCAAGCACCAGTGGTCTAGTGGTAGAATAGTACCCTGCCACGGTACAGACCCGGGTTCGATTCCCGGCTGGTGCAACTTCTTTTTTATTTTTTGCCCCCCTTTTAATTTAAATACTTTTTTCTTTTCCTTGTAGTAATTTTTGTGCAGATTGCAAATGCTGATTCGATTGATCAAACCATATGCATCATGTTTCCCTACAAAAGAAGTATTTGAGTTCAAACTACCTCAAACAAGTGTATGAAAAAAGCATTTTAGAACTTTTCTACAATAACCCCATCTCTAACAAACTCATAAGCATCTCTATTTCTTGATTTTCTCATACCAGCAGTGAAGAAGAGCTTGTTTTCTTCAGAAGAAATGCAGCTTACCTTGATCCAAATGATCACCTTCGTCTTGATTCCTTCGATTTCGGACAACTTGCCTTTCTCTAGACAACCGGTAATGGTGGTTGCGAAACGCAGTACAGATCCATCTTTGTATCCAACTTCACAAACCGATGGAATATTAACAGTAAGCCTTTTTGTCTCCTCATTGAACTCGTAGTTTGTGACGTCGCGAGGGAATACACCTATTGCAAGATCATTCTCCTTTAGGAGTTCTGTCAATGGTTTCTGTATTTTTCCTGAAAAGGGATTGCAAGTTACAACATCTAATCTCAAAATTAACAACGTACTAGTCATTATGTGATAGGTTATGATGCACAAGAATCATGAATGTGGACAATTGTTAAAGTAAATATGCGACTTTTATACATGCTATACCTAGTGAAATACATTGTTCAGTATCATCTATTCGCGAGCGTATGTATAAACGAATAGTAGATACTGGGTTGGTGCATTTGCATTTAAGCCCACAAAAGGAAAGAAGACAACTAACCTTTTACCTTGTTAACCAACCATTTAGCACCTCCTTCAATGCTTGTTGACAATGACTAACAAGATCAAATGCAAGAAAGTATTACAATTAAATTCCTCAAATTTGCAACTTCTACTTATGAATGGAAATGCCAATAATATGCCACAATTTGTTTGCAGTCTCATTATCTCATGAGATACAAAATCCAGCAAAAGGAAATCCAATTAGACAACATATATCAAATCAGATTGATTACCAGAAACCCTCAAACTAATAAAATTTAAAAAAAATGCAACAAAAAACCAGAATTCAATAGGAAATTGGAAAAGGAGATGAAAGAGTATATAAGATTACATTGACATCATTGCCGATAGAGCCAGTGACAGAGCTGAATTCCCCTTTGGCCTTCTGACCCAACCAATAAGAACCAACCTTACTGAATACTTGATCCATTCACACACACAAAAACCACATGCACCTTCATATATGTAATTTTAGGGTTACCATTACCAATATCTTTAATTATGATCACGAGATGATAATTCATACCCTTGATCTCCTCTGACTGATTAGAGAGAGAGAGAGAGAGAGGGAGAGAGCTGCACAATATTCTTCGCGAATTTTCAGGCCCATGCATGCCTCTTAACTATTTCTGGTTACCCAACAATTTCAAGAGGCAAAATTTGCATATAGAACACAACTGCATATATATTTTTCTTTTTCTAGCTTTTTCTATATAAATGATATAGACAAGTATTTTTCAAAATAATAAAATCTCTAGGTAAGTGAAACGAACAATATAATATTGGTAAAAATGCATATTTTGTCCTGGTTATAATTTTAATGGTTTATTTTTGCCTAATACATGACTTTAAACGGTACATTTTTATTTCCACTACCATATTTTGCCTCTATATTAATTAAGGACAATGATCAACAAAATTTGCAAGTATAGAAGAATTTTTTATTAAAATAAAACTATATGGAGCAAAAGTACAAACCTTGACAGGAAATAAAACTATAAAAAAAAAAAAAAGTAGAACTATGCTTTTTTTTTTTTAATATATTCAGTAAAAGTATTGTGAAAGTTAAATAATACATATGGCCGGTTGTGTGTAGATTTAAGGATTCAAGGAAGGATTTAAAATTTACAATAATAAAACTAATCAATAGTGGTATTTAAATTGATATTAATTCAAAATTCATAGGCAAAGTTTTAGGTGAGACCGTCTTATGAATCTCATGTTGTGAGATGGGTTGGGTCGGGTCGAACATAAGAAATTATGTAATACTTTTGAGTGTATTACGTAATACTTTTATATATATTAGGTAATATTTTGTATTATAAGATGTTTTTTGAGTTGAATTGGACCATATGAAAAATATGTAATACTTTTATGTGTATCAAATAATATTTTTATGTATATCAGGTAATACTTTTGTTTTGAGTTAAGTCAGACTATAAGAAAATATGTAATACTTTTATGTATATCGGGTAATACTTTTATGTGTATCAGGTAATACTTTTGTATTATAGGATATATAACCCGAATTGGGACGGGTCAGGTCTTAAAAAACACGCAGATTCTAGGATTTTCAGGTGCTATCTTCTTCTCATGCAACATGTAATACTTTTGTGTATATTATATAATACTTTTCTATGTATCATGAAATACTTTTGTATTTCGCATGTATAATAAATAATATAATACAAAGTATTACTTGAAATATAGAAAAGTATTACTTAATATACATAAAAGTATTACTTAATTATTATGTTCGACCCGTCCCGATCCGACCCGTCGCACCTACTCCAATTCATATATCACTTTCATTTTAATTTAAAAAAAAAAAAGAATGAGTTTAAAATACATTTATTTGAAATCTTACATTTAAATATCATTAATTCAATGCAAACACAGTCGTATACTGATTGATAATTTACAAATTTAGATTATGTACACATACCATTTTATTTGTTTCAAACTTTTTCTATGTACAATTCAAACCCTACGTCCTGTTTAATACAAAAGTCCAAGTTCAATTGATGGGGATAAATATCTTATGTACACACAAGTAGGTAAATTGCAAATCACATCCCACAATTTATGGGGATCGTATTTTAGGTTCCACAAAAATGAGGTCTATTGATTTAGTTTCATAATTTAAAAAATCTAAGTAATTTAAGGAAAATTCGAGTTTTTTTGGCCAATTAAAGGACACTTGTTTAGCTAGCTTCGCTGATGTGGCGAGAATGGTGTTGATGGTACTGATGTGTACTTAAAATTGTTGACGTGGAATTAAATAATTAAAATAAATGAAAAATCCATAGAAAAATAAAATCTGCATATTCAAATGTGAACATTAAAATTATATAAACATCTGTAAATTATTTACATATTAAAAAAATTAAATAAAAATCTAAATATTTTTTAAAATTTAAAAATGTTAAAATGAAAAAAAAATATAAAAAATACAAATAACATTAAAAAAAACCTGAAAATCAATATTGATTTAAATTATTATTTATGTTTATATTGATTTAAATATTTATTTTATTTATACTTTTTATAAACTTTTTCATTTTAACATTTTTAAAATTTAAGTCAATATTCAGAATTTTTTTTTCATTCATTGGATTTGGTAAATAATTGTAATTTTCAAATTTAAATAAAATGATTTTTTTATGTTAATATTCATATTACGTTTCATTGTATTTGAAATAATATTCATATTATATATTTTTTTTCTTTATTTTAATTATTTAGGTCCAAATTCGCATCATTTTAAGTGTCACCTAGCACAATTTTTTCTAGTGAAGCTAACTACACAAATGTCCTTAAATTGTCGATAGAAACTCAAATTATCCTCAAATTGCTTAGTTCTTTTAAATTATAGGACTAAATCAATAAATCTCAACTTTTTGGAACCTATAATACGACTCCCCATAAATTGTGGGATGTGATTTACAATTTACTCCACATAAGTATTTAGTTCACTCACAGTCGTTTTACAAATAATCGGTGAAACAATATCATTAATTAATTTGGGTCCAAACACTTGGAAGTTTTCTACTTGATCCATCCTCTCCGCATTCTTATATTTTTTTTGCAAGTAAAAAAAAAAAAAAAAGTGCTGAAAATAATTAAAAAATACCCCTACAGTCAAATTAACTCATATACAGAACAGAATCCTGATAGGGTTATCAGTAGGTTCAATCTAAAAAAAAGACATATTTCGTAATTTACAAGGTAATATTAAAAAATTGAATTGTTATCCTCAAAATTAATAAGACGTAATCATATAAATAATTTGAACATGATCATCTATTTAAATTTCATATTTCTTCTTATATTTCATTATTTAAATTTACATCATGTGTTAATTCATTGCTTGGAAGTAATTGAAATAATTGGGTTTTAAAAAAAAAATCATGGATACTTCCACATTCTTACAAAGATATTTCAAATTCTATAATATAGAATTTTCAACATGCGAGCAAATTTCCCTATTTGACACGCAAAACAATATATTTTTTTCTAACTGATAATGAATGCATGGGGAGACTAGACCTTAGTCTACATATTTCATTAATTTGTGTAGGATTATTACATAATCACTTTGAAGGCTGGCTATGCTTGGTTTGAACATTTTAGTCAAATGATGATTTTAACAGTACTTAATGTTTCACATCGAAATTTGTTTAAATGTAAATTTTTAATCAAACATTTAAATTAATTGATCCGATTTAAATAAATTGAATCGAATAGAGAAATCGAATGAAATGTGAAGAAAATACTGTGTTCGGAGCCTACTCAGGTAAATTAGTTCGATTTATTCTGATAGGTTAGTTGTGGCCAGCCAAAACGTATTTAATAAATGTAAGAGAAATGAGTTCTCTTGTATTTGAATATGATAATTTTCCAACCCTGATAACATATCAATTTCTATTATTTATAGACAAAAAATACAAGTAGTGGGGATGACCTCCACTTCTCCATGATCTCTTCTTCAACCGCCTCCCATCTTCAAGGAAGTGGGGAGGAAGTGGGGAGTTGACTTGCTCCCACTACTTCCTGTTTTGTAGAGCAGTTGTTAGAATGGTCTTCTCGAAGCCCTACCTATCTGTTTTCCTAGTCTTCCTCACCAAGTCCTGATCAAATCGGTAATTGTCATTTTGGAACCGGTACTAAATCAATTCTAGTCTACTCTTCCCGATTACCTGTCAGGTCTTATATCCTAGTAGAGCTCGAATCAGGGTTCAATGAGCTCTTCTCAAATGATATTAATTTTGTGTTCTCTGATCATTTGAGTTCCCCATAAGTTTATGTTGGTCCCAAGTTGTATAAAGTTAATAGGGGTGAATTAACCTTATTAAATTTTGCAAACTTTTCTCCAAAAAAATATAAGTCCCTCAATTAGCAGGTAGTTTAGAGAGTTTACTACAAAGATGAGTGTTGGTCCCAAGTGGTGTTCGAGGTTTAGAGGGGGGTGAATGAACCTTGGTCGATTTTGCAATCTTTAAACAATTCGTTCTACTCTACAAGTTACTTGAACTTGCAGCGTCAGATAATTACTGCTTACAGCATAGGGATACAGTGATGCACGCTGTAACTTGGAGTTTTATGCGCAGCGGAAATAACTTTTAAAACACAAGGCTGATTTTCTCAAAAAAATGCTTCTGTCAGAAAACGTTTTATGCATATGATACAGATAAGAAACTGAAGGTAAAAACACAGATAAGTAAAGCAATAAACACTTATGGTTTATAGTGGTTCGAAGGTGGTGTAATCCTTCTACGTCCACTCTACTGCTCCTCGAGCAAGAACTTTGTTAAGCAAGATTGAATTACAGGACACTCCTAACAATCTATCAACTTTACAAAGTAACCACTTACTGAAGTCCAGCGTACACACAGCAACTGCAAACTTCAAAGGCTCACCCACACAGGGTTCCACACTCCCACACAAGGAAGCTACCTAACTCTAAACAACTATACAAACAGCAAGGATCTCTCCTATTAACTGTTCGACACCACTAAAACAATCTAAGCACACAGCAACAAGGTTAAAAAGATAAAAAAGTTTTTCTTCAACTGGTGCTTCGAAGTAAGCTTCTAAATCCTTGAAGAAACTTTCAGCTTGAACTTGCTTCACTTCGGGAGGTTGAGTGATTGAAACTGATCGTAGACTTGAATACTTGGATCTTGTAAGCTTTGTGAGTTGTTCGGTTAATCAGTAGTTTCAGTAACCAGCTTCAATGTATCTCTTCCTCTATTTATACTTGAAGGAGAAGATGTCCGTTGAAGGAGACATCTCTCTTTTGAATTTGAAGTAGTCTGACCAAAGGCATGGTTCGCATTTAATGCGACTTGATTTTTTCTTTCGGAGCATTTAATGCGGCAATTGCGGCTCGCAGCTTTCTGCAGCGCGTCAGTCCACGTGGCACTTTGTATTGGCTCCGTGTCTGCAACTTTGATCTTCTCTGGAACGGCTCTATTTATTCTTGCATGAGTCTTCGTTCCTCGTACTGCATTTATCCTTCCTAAGATTGTAGGATACTCCTTGTTATAAATTGCGCTTATTGACTTGACTGAACTGTAAGCTTAGCGCTGTATCCTAGGTCTTCGTGCAGCTGATATTTTCTTGCAGTGCTGCTGTAACTTAGACCTGGTTGCAGTATCTTCCGGTAGTCCTGCTGTATTCTTTTTTTGCAGCAGTACTCATGTACTCTTTTTTTGCAGCGATGCTGCACGCCGTTCTTTCCTTCTTTGCTGTAGAGATGTTCTGTCTTATTACGGCATTGTTGTATCTTTCTTCTTGCAGTTGTGCTGTATTCTGCCTTCAACAGCAATACTGTATCCTGCCTTCTTGCAGCGATACATTTTCTTAAGGGCATAGATGCAGCTTTATCCTTGTTCAACCTCCATTTTAGCACTTAACACTAGGCTCAAATCTAGTCTATTTATTCACTTAAACATCGTGAAAAATGGGGTACTCAAAATTTCCTACTACATATGTGATTTGTCTCATCAAAATCTAAACATTGAAATCCTAACAATGAGCTTACTGCAAAGATTTTTCTGAAAGATGCATTGATGCAGAATGCTTGACAGATGGATAAGCAGATAGGAATATAAAGTTGTAAACACAGACAAGCAGATATACAGAGGTTCGAGGGTGGAGTAATCCCTCTACGTCATTTCTACTCCTTCTCGAAGGAAGAACTTTAACAAAAGATAGTTTGATTTATAAAGACCCCGCTAATACAAACTCTACTTTTAACAAAACTGTCAGCTCTTTCCACACAGATAGCTACACAGTGACCAACACACTGACCCACATAGGATCCTTTCTCTTTCTACAGAGAGAACTAATACTTAGCATGAACACCCTTTACTAAGCAACTCCTAAAACAATCTATACAAAATAAGGGTTTTTTCTTCAACGATTGAGGGCAGTAAGTTCCTTGAACTTCAGAATACAGAAAGGTAGCTGGCTTGCTGCTTGATAGATTGAGTGACTGAAATGAGTAAACTTGAGAGAGATTATGATCTTGAGAGATAGCTCATGAGTTGTATGTTTCAGTAGTCGTTTCAGGTGCACTCAACTTCTATTTATAGATTTAGAGAAATCTGCCCGTTGAGGAAGTAGTTTTCTCTAGAGTGAGGTGTCATGTTGGGATTGGTTCGTACGTGAACTTCTGACACCTTTCCTGCTACGTCTCCTTACTCTACACTGTGTCTCCCTTACTTTATAGCGCTTTATAATTTGACTTTGAACTTTTCAGATGGCACGTTTTGATTGGTTTATGTTTGAATGTCTCTATTGGCTCTTCAGTGTGCACTAGCTTTGATGTATCTGGCAGTTGCACTCTAGTTGTTGCTTTGTCGTCTGATGTGGCTAGTTTCCTTTTAGCTTAGGATGTTTCAAGTTAGCTTCCAGTATTCTTTCATAGTTAGACAATTATCTTCACTTGTATTGCAGTGACTTATGCAGAGAGCAATGACTAACGTCTGATGTCGTCTGATGTGGCTAGTTCTTCGCTCTCTTCTAGCATCCTTGCCTTAGCTAAAACATTTACATTTCAAAGTCTAAACAGATTGCTAAGACCTAACTATTACATGTTTTGTCTCATCAAAATCTTATACAAACAATTTCTATCACTTTAGCTCTTCCTTAGATGGCTTACGTTGACTGTTGATTTTCTAATTGGTTAAATATTTTCAGGCTTTATAAGTTTTTATCTTTGATCGAGTCAATTATCTATGATTGGCTCGATCAAGCTCGGTCATCTCTGTTCGGCCGAGTCCCAAATTAGTCCTCTGAAAATTCATTTCTGATCGACTCGACCACTTCTGATTGACCTCCTTAGTTGGCTAGAGTCCGATTGAATCGAGCTCTTCTAGTTAGCTTCTTACTCAAAGTTGTGATCGATTCGATTTTTAATCGATCATTTTTGATCCTCCACATGTACGATTTTGTTCGACTCGAATTGGGGTTACAACACTTAAGTTGGCTGATTTAGAATTAAGATAGTGCCCCCAATATTAAACGGTTAATGTAACGGGATGTTTGGATTATAATTTACGAATTTTATATTTTGAAATTGAGAATTTTTTCGGTTAAGAATTCTTATTTGTTGTAGGATTGAAAGGCGTATATTGTTTTATTATAGATGTCTAATCATATTTGTTAAGTGATATTGTATCGATCATTATACTATTTTAGTAGTGTTGTTTTAAAATGTAAAAATAAATAATGGTAAATTATCAGTTGTAAATTTCAAATCATGTTTGAAAAGTATATAATGTTGTGTGATTATATTGCATTTGTCTCATACATACAGATGTTTGTTATCCTTTTTTGGATCTCTTAAATATATAGTCGGGTCATATTTTAGTATATTTATTAATTTAGCTCATTTTGGATAATATTTTCGTCATGAAAGAATAAAAAATATTAAACATTAAATGGTATATTAGAGAATCTAATACTCAAACACATATATATATATATATATATATATATATATATATATATGCGAATATATGATAGAAAATTGACAGATTCAATTGATTTTTTGAATAATTGTCTGAATTTGTTTGAGAAGTCCAACAAACTGCCTATATATATATATATATATATATATATAAAATGGATTCATGGATAATTAAGGTTGTAGAAGGTCGACTTTGAGTCCAAATAATTGAGCTCTATGACAATTATTTCTCTTACTGGATTGAGAATTTTAGTCCAAATGACATATGTAGGGTGAAAATTTAATTTGACTAATGATCATTAATGGATATTATATATTAGCCTTTTTATTTCATTATAATACAAAATGTGTATTACCTAATTAATTTTCTCTTCTATGAAGAATTGTGTTTTTCTAATCCAAATTTCATATTTAAGAATAGAAATTACATTCAATCTCTCCATTAGAATGCAGTGCATTTCGAAATACTATTTTCATGTCATGTTTTAGTTATTAATTATATTATTGAAAGTATATATTATATGTTTTAAATAAGTCTACTTGAATAGTTTAAAACTTTGTTTTGTATACTTTTAAATTTTATGAATGGAAATATATTTCATATTATCATTATAATTAAAGCCCGCCCAAATATATTATGTTACATTTGTCATGGGCTTAATTAAGTAAAATATTTCAAGAGACAACACTCCCAAATTATTATGTATAGTTTTATTAAGAGACGACACTCTCTTTTAAGACCATATATATTAATATATCATGAGTGTTAGAGCCCCAATTAGAAGATTATAATAATTATTATTAATTATAGTTCATTCACTAATAGTGTATTTTCATCTTACATGATTTGGTGCAGTTCACCGATAAATAATCCATCAAATTAAAATGTAGTTAATTAAGTTTATCTATCAATTGTAGGATAGATAATAGAAGGGAGCTTTCATGTAATGATTTTAAATAGCAGGCTGATAATTCCACCAAAATAGTAAATACACATCAATTGAAGTTTGAAGATACCAAAATTCCTGACTAGTCAAAGTTTAAGTGCAAATATATTTCCTAAGATTGTGTACCAATCATGCCCTTTAAAATGTCACAAATTCCCAATTAACTATATCTAGTGAAAGGGGCATGCAAATGGGGCTGCTTTTCTTCTGTCCCACATTTGTAAAATATTATTCAAAACTAGAATGTTTTTTTAAAAAAAAATTTAACACATGAGATAAGCATAAAATCTTGCATGAAACTATCTTATTTTGATATAAGTACATTAATTTGTGGTCATGTATTGTATGTTAACTCGTCTGAATGAAATTAGATATATTTATATGTTAGTTTAATATTCTACGACAATCTTATAGTATATATTTATAACTTGTAAGTTGTAACAAAAGTAAAACGGTTTATTAAGCATAAATTGCGCCTTTAAACCGAGTGAAACTCAAAGCAACTTATTGGTACAACGCAACTATCATACATGTAAGTTGGATTATTTTTCTGATGTGATCTTATGTCATGAAAGATCACATAAAGACTAATTAATTAAATTAATTAACTTCAAAATATACATGGGTGTTAATTTTTTCGATTTAGCCTTGATCAACGCTCGACTCCTTCAGAATATTGAATAAAAACTTACTTTGTAAATGGGTTACCCGTCTTATCCAAATTTTATAAGAAGGAAAATATTGGGAACCTCCTTAATCATTTTTACTTATAAAAATTTTCAAATTATTAATTTTTTTGTTTAATTAATAGAAATGATTTAACTTAATTATACTCTTTAAACATTTAAGGTGTAATATAATGATACAAGCTATATGAATAGTGATACGAGAATGTAATATGATGGTACAGATCACTTGTGAGAGTGTACTATGATGGTATGGGTTAGAATATGGTAAAATATGATGATATGAACTGATACAGCGGGAAATATGATGGTACGGACTGGTTTGAGATTAATTTCATTAAAGATATATATAATGGTCAAAAAGAAATTTTCTTGACTAAAAAAGAATAACTTCAAACACTTAACTAAAAAAAATATTTTTTTTTACAATGAACTATTTATAATTTACCAAAATATATATATATATATATATATATAATGACATCAATTTAATGATATGAGTTAGTGCAAATAATACTTACAAAATAATAAAAATTATTTAAATTTAATTAAAAACGTATAAATGTTAAGTACTTGTGATTAAAAAGAAAAAACAATCTACGATTAGAAATGTCTAAAAATAAAAATGCCCCTAAAATCCCATAATTATAAATATAAACTTGTTCCCACACACAAATACATATATGAATTTAAATTATTGGTTTGAGTTTGATGAAATTCTATCAACTATAAGTTTAAATTCTTTGGTGTTGACTTCTGAGAGATATAAAAAAAAAAAAGGAGAATATTCACCCTTCAAAGATACAAAATAATAATATGCTTTGCTAAGAAAGTAAGATACTAATTTTTTTATGATTTCTTGGGCACATAAATTAATGACGTAGACTTACTGTAATTGATTTAATTATACAATAAAATTTGTCGAATTTGGAAATTTATTTATGACACGTGAAATGACTGAAAGAACAGATGTGCAAGTTGAGAGGCAATGAATTTCAATATTCGTGCATTGAATTCGTCCAACTTCCTGCCCCATTTTCTCCGGCAAGTTGATCCTTCATTTAATTTAAACCAAATTTAATTAGAGGGGCAATTCAGACCTTTCATCTTTATTTGTATAATAATTAACTTCAATTTGGCCTAGTGTTAACTATATATTAAAAGCATTCAATTGTATTGTAGGTATCATACATTTTATAATTGGGCTTTTAAGACATCCCCATCTTTAATTTTAAATGACCCATTTTTTATTTCCAATCGAATTATCACTACATCAAAAGTATACACATAATATTTTATACTAAATACACTTAATTTGTATAACATAGAACACCATTCAAAATTGTGAGTGCTTCTAAGTTTTAAGAGAACTCGAATTATGCATGTACTGATTGCAATTCTCATATTTCATAATGAGTAAGTCTTCTGTACACTTGATGTATATACAATTCGGGTCGATCCGAGTCGACTCGGATCCGCGCATTTTTATTTTTTTTAACTTTCAGGCCAAAACCTTCATATATAAATTTTGTGACCTTTATGTATAAATTTTATAAATTTTATATTCAATAACTTAGAAAAAAATGAAAAATTTTAGCAAAATTTGTATATAAATACTTTTATGTTATATTCATATGATCCTTATATATATTTATATGACCTTTATGTACAAATGTTCATACAATTATATATCTTTATATATTGCATAAAAGTATGGATATTTGTACATAAATGTCACATGAAATATATATAAGGGTCACATGAATATCACATAAAGGTATCTATGTACAAATTTTGTTGAATTTCTCCATTTTTTTTCTAAATTATAATGCATAAAGGTCACAACATTTATACATAAATGTCACTGAATTTGTACATAAAGATCAAGATATAAAATTGAACCAAAAAAAAAAAAATTTACGGATCCGAGTTGGATCGACCCAAAGATTCGTGCATCAAGTGCACAGAAGAATTTGTGTTTTGTAATATATTAGAACTATTTATTATCGTGAATAATGATAATATTGAGAGGATGTGTAACGCGTTGACTGAAAAGCTAATGCATTGAGATTCAAAGAAATAGAAAGAAAAAAAAAAAAAATTTGTTGACATGTTGGACAACTTTCTGAATTTTGTTTTCGTTTTGTTTAAATTGGATATGTAATTTTTTTTTAGGAGGCCAAAAAATATGCTATATATATAAGATTATATTGTTAATTTAGACCAATAATAAAAAAAAAATTGTTAAAATAACAATTACAGTAAATGTTAAACAACATCAAACATGAATGTCCAAATGATTATTATGATGATATTTCTAGCAAACTATAAACCATCAATTTACAATGAAATAAATTAAACAAAATATTGTCTCACAAAAGAAGATGTAATCATTCATGATGTTATGGTGTAGTCCAAAATAAGACCATTTTAGGCGCAAATGAAAGCATTGGAGATTGTCAAAGGTTGTTTTCGTAACTTGGGATGGAGCAACTAGATCCTATTTTATTGCCCTCACATGAATCTTCATAACCCTCTTCTAAAAATCCAACTACCATTATCCCCATTGCTGACAAGAGACTTTGCCTAAACAATTCTCTCTCTCTCTGTCTCTCTCTCTCTCTCTCTCTCTCTCCCCTCTCTCTAGCAGCCAATATAAATGTCACTTTATAACACAAAGCCATAAAGTAAACTCAATTCTTTAATTCATTACACATCTTCTCTTCTCCTCAGAGGAAGATCAAGAAAATGCCTTCATCGGATCTTCCAAAATCGTCCCTCCTACTCCAAAGAATTACCGAAACGCCCTCCACGGCCGCCGCCGCCGCATGCAAGCAGGCGTACGGCCACCGCACCGCCGCCCAGATCCCGGACCACGTGGCCCGCTACCACACCCACGCGGTGGGCCCCAACCAGTGCTGCTCCGCCTTCATCCAGCAAATCTCCGCTCCCGTCTCCACCGTCTGGTCCGTCGTCCGCCGCTTCGACAACCCGCAGGCCTACAAGCACTTCCTCAAGAGTTGCCACGTCATCCTCGGTGACGGCGACGTCGGAACCTTAAGGGAGGTCCGCGTCGTCTCCGGCCTGCCGGCGGTTAACAGCACCGAGCGACTCGAGATCCTCGACGACGAGCGCCACGTCCTCAGCTTCAGCGTAGTCGGTGGGGACCACCGCCTCGCCAACTACCGCTCCGTCACCACCCTGCACGCCTCGCCGGCGAACGGAGGCAGCACGGTGGTGGTGGAGTCTTATGTCGTCGACGTGCCGCAGGGTAACACCAAGGAAGAAACCTGTGTCTTCGTCGATACCATTGTCAAATGTAATCTGCAATCCTTAGCTCAGATTTCTCAGAATTTATCAAGACGAAACCCCTCTTCTTAATTATTATTTTCTTTAATATTCAATCCTAATTTTACTGTAAAGCATGCAGAAAAAAACCTATTAATTCTTGTCAGTTTTGTAACATGTAAATTGGATGTTTGTTTCATCTTCTTTTGGATCCAGATTGCAATTTCTTTGTGATCTCTAAGACATATATATATATATATATATATTGTTTCTTTTCTTATTTCTTAATTATAATAATGTTTTTACTTTCATATGTATATATGATTCTCTATTCATTCTTCTGTTATGAATTGTGTTTCATCTTCGATTCCACCTTATAATAACAAAATCTAGTGATAATAATAATGTCAATTCTTGTTCCATTTCTATGAAGAAAAATATAGCTAGAAGGGAGGATTCTTTTTGTTAATTGCAAATTTACCATATATGCTCTTTTTTTGTTATTAAATTTGTGGTTGAATTCTACTAAGGCTCTATTAATTACAGAGATATATATAATAAATTCAGTCACTTACAATTTTATAATTACCTTAGAACTTTCTTGTGCTATGTGAGTAGCAAAGTAATTAATGTTCTATTCCAACACTTTTAATTAGTAAAATGGTTCTAAAGCATTGCGAATATCGATAATGATATTTTATACATATATATGTTGTGGTAATAAAAGATGAAACATTTGAAATTGATGAAGATTAGAAGTACTTTGTTAATAGTTATTTTTCAGTGAAAATTACGCGAAAATGAGCAACCTTTGAGTGAGGAAGAGGTTCAGATGGACCTTTATAATGAGATGTAGCAAAATGTTGGTTCTAACATTGTAGTGAAGGAATTAATATTACCTTATTTATACATAACAAAGGATTTTAATTTAGGGATCGTAGTTATCAATTTATGTCATGGTTATAACATCTCATCTTATTAATAAATGTAAAAATTTAAGTTCTATCATGGCCATATTAATATTGATCGATCAGTTTGAAAGAAACAAAGTAGTGTTAAAATAATCAAAAATATATAGCACTTTATTCAGAACCTAACCTATCCAATTTTCAAAGTTCAAAATATTTTATGAATTGGATGAATGATGTTCCTTTTTTAAATTTTCATTTTTGAAGTAATTCAAAAGAAGAAAATTATAAGATAACAAATGTAAAAATTACAATGTCGAAATATTTTACTCCAATGACAAATTTAGAATGATGGCAAAAATGGAACTGATGACCTTGTTAAGTGGAGGGGACGTTTAAATTTTTAAATTTACTCAAAATTAAAATGATTTCAAATCGAAATCGCTCAAAAAAAAAAAAAAAAAAAAACAGCCATATAAATGAATTTGTTATTTAGATTGTCTGCTCCTTCTATTCGAATATAACTTTTAAGTTGGAGATATACTGAAATTTATGCATTTAAAATTAAATGGTAATTAAAATTGTAATCTATTGTATCTGATGCTTAGAGACATCGATTCAAAATACCATCTATTTGTTTATCAAACAGGAAAAGATAATTAATAATCTACTTAGGCACTTATTTCATTTTAGTCACTAATGAATTAACAATTTATTCCAGAAAATGACTCAATTGAAAAATAATCCAATGTAAATGACCAAATATCAATCAAAATTAGAAAGAAAAAAAAAAGCAATTAGTGCAAATGCAGATTGGATATTTGGATTAGTTATACATATCTATTTATCTTCAGATTTAAATATTACTATTTAATAAGTCAAAATTATCGTATTAATATCAGTCCAACATCGAAATTTCCAAATGTGAAGAAGGCTAGGGGGGATGCACCTTATTACCTTATTATTTAAATAAATAATAAAGAGAAGAAAATTTGTTATGAATTAAGATGAATGGAATCAAACAGCTATCGAAGCAAGTTGGCCAATTGGGTGAGCTGTTAAAAGAAAAGAAAATAATACTACTAGTTATGCAAGTTGCAATTTCTTTTCCACTTTTTCTATTTTAAAAGGTTGGTATTTTATGTATGCAACTTGCTCTTTGCCCTTTTCTTTTTCTTGGTTTTGTTTTTTCTGTACTTTGAAAGAAAAAACAAATAAAGAATATTAATTATGAAATGTTGGAAGAACAAAATAGAATAGAATAAATTAAGAGGTTTTTTTTTTTTTTGGAATAAATTAAGAGGGTTTAGGGCAAGTTGGATTGCAAGTGGGCATTTTTGAGCGGCCATTGATAGTTTAATCCTCTGGTGGCTTGTGGTCTACTACTTGTTTATTGGAGTCAACATTGGTCTTAGAAAATAATCGAACCCTATTAAATTCACACTGAAACACCTAATTCATAAACATTTGTTGATTGTTTAATTTTATCCCTTGAATTTAGAATTGATTTTAAAGGAGTAAGGATATATAAATTTATATGCATCATTTAATTCCTTTTTTTTTTTTAAATTGTGATATTGGATTAGTTATATATTTTATTGGATTTAATATCATTCAATACTATTATAATTTTAAGTCTTCATAGAAAAAATTAGCAATTAATAATAAAATAAATTATTCATAATAAATAATTTTGGAAACGTATATAGTAATCCATAATATATTTAAATTCAAGTTTACGTCTATCTTCAAATTTTATAAAACTCATATTTATATTCCTCTAAAAGACAGAAGTTTTTAAAGGTCAAATAAATTCCGTTAATATCACGTGGTGTAGATTAAGAAGACTTCGAAAAATAAAATTTGAAGAAAAACTTGAATATTGTAATCTATTATTTCGAGAAGAGACAACTATTTTGGTAATTTATCAAGTCTATTTTATTAGTTTATAACTTGTTTTAAGATGTCAATTAAATAATGTTGTACACTTTATATATTATTATTAAAAATAGTGTGATTTGTTTGAATGAAGACTTGTTTAAATTGTAAATTCTAAATCTATGAAATTCAAATTAATCTGCTCCGTTACACTCGAATCATTGTAGGAACTAAATCGATTTTACGTATCAATTTTGAAGATTTTCTTAAAGAAATCTGCGAATT
The DNA here is from genome assembly GCA_028654395.1 of Scutellaria barbata. Lineage (NCBI taxonomy): Eukaryota > Viridiplantae > Streptophyta > Magnoliopsida > Lamiales > Lamiaceae > Scutellaria > Scutellaria barbata. The sequence continues at coordinate 3,045,704 of CM053644.1, forward strand.
ATGGTTGGATTTTTGATAAAATTGCTCAATAAAGATAAAATTTGATTAAAATTAAAACTCCCAGATCTCATTTAAGTATGGTTTTAAAGGTAAATTCTTGTTTTAATTTTTTTTTAGGCTTTATATAATTTTATTCTAATATTATACTATTAATATTTTTTACCTAAAATTTAGGAACTTGATAAGAATGGTTTTGAAGTTAATTTAATACTCTTTCAAATTTTGGTAACTAAAATATTCTTTGTTTACTTGTGGGTATATCAGTCAAATTTTTATGTTCCTTAATTTTTAATAAAATTTTGAAACAAAACTTCAATGAGATTTAAATAAAGTCTCTTAAAGAAAAATTACGTTGATATTCAACACTGAAGACGATTGCTTTTATAAGTCTCTTAAGAAAAGAGAAATTAATGGACCACATTCTGATCCAAATGAAGAAGAGAAAGAGAGAGAATAGTTTTCTCAAGGCCCAAAATTTTCATGGCCCATAAGTAACTGGATTTTGACCCAAGAACTTAGGCCTTGAAGATATTACATAGATGGAATGTTACTGGATCTGCTACTTCTTTTTATTATTCAGGTAGAATGGGCCTCATCCATCTTCCACCATCTATTACACTACATCCAGAATTATACATTTGATATTGTTTTTTTCTTAAATGATGTACATAATATATACTGTAAGGTAATAGTATATACTATAATAAAATAAATACGATATTAAAAATAATAAAGAAAAACTTTGGGGATCCCAAGTCCAACTACCAAAACCCTGCATGTTATTACGCAAAATTAGTGAATCAATTAAGGGGGAAATGCCACGTGGAACTCTGATCGAGCTCAAGTAAGGGGTAGACATGTTCAGTCGGTTTCGGTTCCGGTTTGTCGGTTCGAAACCGACGGTTTTTCAAACCGAGGATGTGAAACCGGAACCGAACCGTGGGGAGCCCGGTTCCGGTTCCGGTTTGGAAACCGGCGGTCAACCGGAATTGGCGGTTCAAACCGCCGGTTTTTCGATTTGTTCTTTTTATTTATTTATTTATTTTATCACCCGGGCACGATCGTGCTACATGGCACGACCGTGCCCCATTGACCAGTCTTATTTTTCATCTGGCACGGTCGTGCTCTTCTGACCATCAATTCTGCATGAAACTTGCATTTTTCTTCATTAAAGTCATGAAACTAAGTACAAACTCGTCAAATGCATCTTATACAAGAATAATTTAAGAAATCACCATAAAAACGTATCTAACGTATTCGAATTAATACATAAACATACACAAAAATATGTGAAAAATTTGGCCATTATCAGTTATTACAAATTTACAATTGAATATATTACAATTACAATGATGAATGAAAAAATAAATTACAAGTTACAACTTTCAATATATTACAATCATACATCAATATTGAAGTTTAAAAAAATTACAAGTTACAACTTACAACTAAGTATAAATAAATGAAAGAAGAGGAAAAAAAAATTGAAAGAGCTTGAATTTCATTTTAAGTTTGAAAGTGAAATGAAAATTACACTTCCAAATTTTGAATGAAATTGCCTACGTATCCTTAGTAAAATTAAGGAATCAAAGCTCACGTAGTTCTCTTACCTAAACTTACCTTCATTCGTCAAAGTTGGTTCCGGCGGAGGAGGAGGTGTTTGAATCGTAGCCATCGAAATCTTCATCTAGATGTTGTTGTCGGTTTTTGGCTCTCACCCAATCTTCAAGAAGAGTAATGTTTTGTACATTCTCTTTAGTCAATTTCGATCTTCTTGGATTCAACATGTGACATCCTTTGGAAAATGATTGTTCAACGGAGACGGTTGAGGCGGGACTTGCAAAAATTTCCTTACCAATAATTGTTAGAATAGGATAAATGGTGGTCCTTTTTGACCACCACTTCAAAAGATCCGATAAATGTGTAAAATCAATTAATTCGAAAGTAGCACTTAAATATGAATCTAATTCATGATTTGCTCTAGGTCGTTTATGTGTTCGATTATCATAAAAATTGTAAAATTGACTAAGACTACCACCAAAATTAGAAGAACTACTACCTCCTACATTTTGTGCACTTACATCTACATCATCACTAGAAGAATCATCAAAAGCAATTTTATATGCTTTAAATAGTTCGATTAATGATTGTTTAGCTCTACCAACAACTTCCATATAATTAGACACATAATCAACTTCATCATATTCTCCTAAAATAAAGTTTGGGAACAATGCATAATAATACATTTTTAATAATTCTCCTAAGCCATCTTCTCTAATCCTAGGATCTAATAATTTAGCACATAAAAATACATTGGGTATTTCATGAAAATATTTTAACTATTTTGATCTCATAACTATAATTGTATCTCCTAAAATAGGACATGTACAAAATTCATTGAAAATAAGAGCAATGTTCACACAATGATCTAAAGATAGTGGAGAAGTAGGATAATAACAACCGGATAATTCTCTAGTTGCCTCTTCAAAAAATTTTAAAAGTTGCATCAAATTAATACATGTTTCCCATGCATTGTTCATTAATATTATGTCATCATGTGGATTTTCCATAAAAATTTGACAAAGCAAATCTTTATATGCAAAAGAATCGTTAAGCATATTATAAGTTGAATTCCAACGATGTTTAACATCAACTACAAATTTCTTAACTTCCATTCCATTATTCTTACAAAATCTAGCCCATTTCTTATGTCATAATGTTGATTTTACAATTTCATGAACGGCGGATCTAATAGGTGCAATATATTCATCTAATTGTTTTAAATTATCTTGAACACATAAATTTAATGTATGACACATACAACAAGTATGAAAAAATTTATCATCTAATGGAGGTTTACAATATTCAATTAAAAATGGTACACTAGCCGTATTAGCACTTGCATTATCAAATCCAATCGTAAATTTTTTTTGTACTATACCATAATCATTTAAAACATCAATTATTTTACGTGCAATATTCATAGAGGAATGTCTATCATTAAAGTCGATATATGCAATTAAACGTTTTTGTACATTTCATGCATCATCTATCCAATGAGCCGTAATTCCCATATAATTATTTATTTGATAAGGATCATTCCAAATATCACTACAAATAGAAATTTTTTGTTGAGACATTTTAAACTCCTCAATTAATTTATATTTATATTCTCCTACGATTTTCTCTATATCTCTAGTTACGGTATTTCTAGATATTTTTCTACTAGAAGGTTGTAAATAATTTTTAGTATATTCTTTAAAATCATCATCACATGGAAATCCTAAAGGTAGATGATTTTTAGCAATAAATTCGGCTACTCCTTTCCTATGTGATAATTGACTAAATTTAAAAAGTAAAGAATTCAGACTTTCGACTCCAGTTGAAGAGTCGGTATTTCCACGAAGTTGGGTTTGCGATCGATCCATACCCAACTTGTCCGGATGTTTCTTCAAGACGTGGTTGTTGAATGTCCTGTAGCCTCCTCCATGCTTGTATTTATAGCTCTTCCCACAATAGTTGCACGTTACTATAAAATCCACGTTGCTATTCGATACTTTCTCCTTTCTAAAATGAACGGAGAAAATATCACTTCGAAGAGTCGAAGGTGTTCGAGAAGTGGTACGTCTAGTATTACCACTTTCTTGAGTATGTCTCGGCACCTCCTCCTCTTCTTGCTCTGTACTAAAGGCGGCGGCGGTATTAGGGGCTAGACATTCCTCCAAATTCTCACATTCTTGACTCCAATGAGGAGAGTAAGAATCGATGAGATCATCTAGAGACATATCTTGTGGTGGTGGCATAGGCGATTTTCCTTTTCCACGGGATGATCCGGTGGAAGAAGAACCAACTCTTCGAGACATTTTTTTTAAGAAGAAAGAAAGATTGAAACTAGAATTGAATGAAATTGAAGTAGAAGAGTAGTAGCTAACTAGAATTGAAAAAGAGATTGAAGCTTGAGAATTGAATGAAGAATGATGCTTGAAAATGAAAATATGAAATTGAAACAATTAGCACAAATTGAGAGAGAGATTGTAGCTTGCAATTGAGAGAGAAGATTGAGGAATGGTGTGGTTTGAAGTGAAATGAAATGAGGTATTTATAGAACTCAATACTCAAAATTTGAAAAAAAAAAAAAAAGATTCCCCGGTTCGAACCGCCGGTTCCGGGACTGTTCGAACCGCCGATTTGCAACAGTAACATGATCTTGACCGTTGATCATCAACGGTCAAGTGATCCGGAACGTACACGTGTCTCATTTGAAAATTCAAAAAAATAATAATAAAAAAATGCACAAACCGCCGGTTTGCCGATTTTTCTACAGGTCGAACCGAAACCGAACCGTATCTCGACGGTTCAAACCGGAACCACGGTCAACGGTTCCGAAACCGTTGACCGTCCCGATTCCAATTTTTCGAACCGTTTGGGCACGTCTAGTAAGGGGCATGTAAATTTTTCCGCTTATAAGAATAAAGGATATTATTTTAATTTCTCTATAACTGTAATCAAAGAAAAATAAGCTAAATTCCTCTTTAATATATGATTGGAATAACTAAATTATAATGTATATATGTAAACATAAAAACTTATATTCAAATATCGTCTCATAAATATAATATCGTGGAGTTTCACTTTTTATAATCAAATCTATTTTTATAAATTAATCTTTATTTCATGAATTATGACTATAGATTGATTTATCTAACATAATATAATTTACTGTAAAATGCTATTCCAAAATTCTATGTATGGTTTGGTAGGTATAATACTCTAATACCACATTTTATATAAGAGATTTTTTTCTACCATAAATGATTATTTTATTACTTTTCTACCACAAATGAAAAAAATAAACAAAATTGTCCTTTTAATAAAAGTATAAAAAAGTCAATTTTTATGAAGTATTACATGATGTGTCTTTTTTATATATATTGTACGGTATGATCATATTGTATAATCTTATGGAAAAGAAAAACACTGAGATTTAACGAGATGATCAAATCTTATAATCTTATAGAAAAAACATTGAGATTCAAGATATGATCATATTGTGTAAATTTAGATATGTAACTAACGCTTTTTATTTTTTTTTCAAAAGCACAATTTTGTTAAATTTTCTAAATTGTGGTAGAAAAGTTTTCATTTATATGAAAAATATGTTTTATATGAGATAGTATCATGTGAGACTTTATATAAAACAAAATTCATATTAATCAACCAAAACAAGTTAATTCATTCAACAAGAATAATTTATAAGACTCAAATAAGATTATATAAAATTTCGTCTTATAAAAAATAATATGAAATGAATTATTGCACATTATATGAATTATGATATTTTAGTCATAAGTGGTGTCATTTTCCCACACTTTCTTTTAGTGAATATATATATATACACGCACGTTATCATTCATTATTGTGTTAAGGGTCTGAGACAATGCTACAATTTTCGATGCTTCCCAGAAAGTGAGTACATGCATCATGGATGGAATGTGAGATTCCTCCACTTTTCAACAACCCTACCACCTCTATATATATTGCTTTTACTTATTTGACATTCATCCCCCAATTTTAGAGAAAAGGCCCAATTTACCATTTCTTTAAAATTAGGGAAAATGACCAAAAATACCTCTTTTTTTAAATTTTGATCTCATTGTATCCATTGATATATCAATACATTCCTAAATAACCCTAAATATATATTTTGAACCTAAAATACCCATTTTTCTCCAAATCAACACTGACAAGATTGACTCACATGAGGTTTGTCAAATTTTCACCAATTAAATTACTTTAACCAATTAGTTTAATTAGACGACTTTTTTATTTTCGAAACCTATTATTAATTATTTATTTATTAATTAATTGAGGCAACAATTGCATAGTTTATTTTCGAAAATTAGTAGTTAGAATTAATCTTTGAAAATTCACAATTGTTTATGTTCGAAAATTTGGACATGCACTTGTAATAATATTTTATTCATGTTAAAGTGACACATATTATTAATTATTTATTAATTAATTAATTTAGGCATACATTGCATGATTTATTTTCGAAAATTAGTAGTTAGAATTAATCTTCGAAAATTCACAATTGTTAATGTTCGAAAATTTGGACATGCACTTTTAATAATATTTTATTCATGTTAAAGTGACACTCATTATTAATTAATTAATTAATTATTAAATAATTTAGGCATACAATTGCATGATTTTTTTTCGAAGATTATTTATGCAATTTTCGAAAATAATTAGTGCATGTCTAAATTTATCTTCGAAAATAATTAGTGCATGATTAAATTGCATGAAACAACACTTTTCAAAAATTGCATGATTAAATTGCACGAAAAATTGTATTTTTCGTCAATTGCATGATTAAATTTTCGAAAATAAGTAGTGCATGTCTAAATTTATTTTTCGAAAATAATTAGTGCATGTCTAAAATAATTAATTAATTTTTGAAAATAATATTTTACTCATAATTAATTTTCGAAAATAAGTAGTGCATGTCTAAATTTTTGAAAATAATTAGCGCATGCCTAAATTTATTTTCGAAAATTATTAGTGCATGATTAAATTTTCGAAAATTGCATGATTAATGCATGTCTAAATTTATTTTTCGAAAATAATTAGTGCATGTCTAAAATAATTAATTAATATTGACTCCTATTGTTAATAATTATTTATTAATTAATTAATTTAGGCATACTTTGTATGATTTATTTTCGAAAATTAGTAGTTAGAATTAATCTTCGAAAATTAGTGCAATTGACATAATTTTCGAAAACTTTAATTTGTTAATCTTCGAAAATAAAGACATGCACTTTTAATAATATTTTATTCATTGGCTCCTATTATTAATTAATTATTTGTTTATTAATTAATTTAACAATGATTTATTTTCAAAAATTAATGCAATTGACTTAATTTTCGAAAATTAATGACTTAATTGTCGAATACTTTAATTTGTAAATGTTCGAAAATTTGGACATGCACTTTTAATAATATTTTATTCATCTTAAAGCATTACCTATTATTAATTAATTTTTTTTAATTAATTAATGTTGGCATACTTTCGAAGAATTTTTTTCGAAAATTCACAATTGTTAATGTTCGAAAATATGGCAAAACACTTTTAATAATATTTTATTCATGTTAAAGCATTACCTATTATTAATTAATTAATTATTTATTAATTAATTAATGTAGGCATACTTTCGAAGATTTTTTTCTCTATTGCACTATCACTATTATTAAGTCAATGTTCGAAAAAGGTATTACTATGCACTATCACTATTACTATACAATTGCATTTTAATATAATATATGCAAGTGCACTATCACTATTTTCGAAAATTTGCTATTATAATATATACAATGTTCGAAAATTGTTATTATAATATATACTAATAGTAATAATTTATATACTAATTTTCGCCCATTTTATATTGTATAATAGTAATAATTGTGTAACACCCACATGTCTTTTCTTAAGCAGGAATAATTAAAATTGATCCTAAGGTATAGTTTTAATTATTTTATGTTAATGGGATTAAATGAGAGAGTGACACCTCATATCTTTCCATCACACTTGTCAAGCTTTTGCAAAATGAGGAGTTAATTAATAAAGCAAATGTGAGGAAAGGAAAAAAAAAAAAAAAAAAAAGCACAGCTTCATCTCTTCCATTTTACCATCTCACCAAACCACCATCACCGCCGTTTCCAATCACCATTAGTGAGCTTTGTTCCGGCCAATTGCTTCGGTCAAGGTATAATTACAGTCGAGCTCACTAATAATTCAAGCCCGAAACTTAAATCGGCTCTATTCTTTCTCCTCTATTTCTCTCCCCATCTCTCTCTCTGATTACTGTTGTACGCCGCTGATTTTCTGTCGTCTTTCTTGACGGCGCTTGGTCGCGCCGGCGGGTTTTGCGTGGGGTGTGGTGGCCGGCGCTATACGCGCCGGCGAGATTGGTTGAGGGCCACCGCATCTAGCGGCGGCAGAACTGGAACGTATACTATATATATATATATATATTCATGTTTGTGTGCTTGTGTGTTGAGATTGATGGGTGCTCTGATTGGTCGGGTTTTGGGTCGAATTGGGGAGGAAGCCGGCGCCGGTTGCGCCGGCGGGCTGGAGGAGGAAAGCCGCCGCGTGCAGCGACGGCAATGCTGGAGAAGGATACTATATATATATATATATATATATGTGTGTGTAGACTGTGTGTATATGTATGTATTGTGTGTTTGGTGTGAGTGGTAATGGTTGCCGGCGACTCTGTCGCCGGCAGTGGTGGCGGTGAGCGGCGGAGAGACGGGCAGCAGGGCGGCGGCAGTGGGTTGGGAGCAGGAGAGGTGTTTTGGGGGTTTTGGGGTTAAAATGGGGATTAGCTAGATCTAGGGACTTAGTTGCAAATTGCTGGATTTGAAAGAAATAGCATTTTAGTCCCTGAACAACTAGGTATTCACCATTTAGCCCTCAGACTTATGAAGACTTCCAGATTAGACCCTGAACTTAAGAACATTAACAGTTTGACCCCCAGAACCTTCTGAAATTGCAGAACAGTCCTCAAAATTACTAGAAATTATAAAATAGACCTTAAACCTTGCATAAATTACGGAATCACCCTCAGACTTGGATTAATTGACCGAACGATTATATTATGACCCCAGAATTTAATAATTTTGATATTTTGAGCCCTAGGCGTTATAAAATGATAAACGACAAGACAATGGACCCTTTAAGCGAGAAAACCCTAATTTTCAGTAAACTCTAAATTAGGAACCCCGTCTATCGATTTTCTCCAGGATTTATTCCTTTATAGATTTTATTAGTCTTAAGCTATTTAAATCCGATAATAAGTTCATTTCTATTCCCTATAGGAAGTTCACGCGGGAAACCAAATTAGGCCTGTTATCGAAAGCTTTTGAGCAGGTTTCGGTGATAAGTTCAAGGTGGGGGTAAAATCTTATTTATGTTTTAAATTGTACAATTTTACGAAAAACTACGTGACTAAGTGATTTAAATTCTGTTGTTATGTGACGTCGTTTTAAAGTGAAATGTTTTCACTACATGAATTTTATTCGAGCAAATTATACGACTTCGAAAGTTATTGATTTCAAGAGACAAAAATGAGACTGATTCCATGAAATGAGAAGACGGGAAATACCCGCATCAAGAGGGTTTCATTAGAAACCAACATATGTCAAAGTTTTCTGTATTTATATGTTATGTGAGTTATGTGGCCAACGTGAACGTGATCAATGTGCTCTATGTGTTTATGTGGAACCACTATGTGATATTTAACTGCGTATGTGCCTTCACGCCAAGTAGGGTATTCCTTGTCGGAAACCCATTAGAGCGGGGTATTCTTCGGAAACCCAGCACAAGGGGGTGTAATAACCCAAATCGGGTCGGCTTGGGGTCCTGATAGGTATTCTTCGGAAACCTATCTAGAGTTCATTGGGACTACTCGGGAGTCCACAACGTGGTTTGTGTTTTTATTTACAAAGAAAATATTATATGTCCCCTTTCCTGTACAATTGGACCCCACTAAGTGTTCTTTTGACACTTACCCCATATATGTGTTGTTTTTACAGAAAAACCCTGAATGCAAGGATGGTTGAACAGGAGTGTCTGTTATTTGGCATGTAAATAATTTTGTCTATGGATGACTAATGGTTCTAAAGCTTTGTTATGTATAAAACAGGGTTTACACGTTTTGATCGAAGTAAGAAAGTTTTCCGCTGATCGGAAAAAAAATTCATATATTTTCTATGATTATCTCCTAGAATTTGTTTTGTCTTAAAATCTTGATGCATTCGTTTTCTTGCTGGACGCCCGATTTTGTAAAGCTGCGTTTATACTCTATTTTAAAAAAAATCACTATTATAATTTAATTATGTTTAAAATTCTGATATGAAAACGGGGCGTGACAAATTGGTGAAAATATTTTCTAATATAATTGGCGAAAAAATCTTCGAAAGTATGCCTACATTAATTAATTAAAAAATAATTAATTAATTAATAATAGGTAATGCTTTAACATGAATAAAATATTTTATTTCATTCATTGACACCTATTAGTAATTAATTAATTATTTTTTAATTAATTACTTTTGGCATACTTTGTTTTCGAAGATTAGCAAAATTGACTTAATTTTTGAAAATTAGTGTAATTGATTAATTTTCAAAAACTTGAATTTGTTAATCTTCGAAAATAAAGACATGCACTTGTAATAATATTTTATTTTATTCATTGACTCCTATTAGTAATTAATTATTTATTTATTAATTAATCTATGCATGAAATTGCATGACTTATTTTCAAAAATTAGTGCACTGTAGTTAATGTTCGAAAACTCTATTTTCTTGATGTTCGAAAATTAGGTTTTATTAATCTTCGAAAACTATGTCATGCACTTTTAATAATATTTTCTTTTATTCATTGACTCCTATTAGCAATTAATTATTTATTTTGCCATACTTTGTGTTTAATTTTCGAGCTTTGGTGTGATATGTTCCAAGATTATTTCTTTTCATTGTTATACTATTAATAATTTTGAAAAATATTATAATTAATGTTCGAAAACTACATGATAATGTTCGAAAAAATTAATAATAATTTTAGTAATTTTCCAAAACATTGTATTTCATTTTCGAAAATTCCTATAAAATTTTTCGAACATTTTTTTTTTGAAATTATGATGTTCGAAAACACTAATAATAATTTTAAAATTAGTGTCATACTTTATTAGTATTTTTCGAAAATTATATATTGTTATATAATAGTGTTTTAGAACATAATATAATATTCGAAAATTAATAGAACTACGAATCTTCGAAACATAATACTAATATTCGGAAATTTTGGACATGACCTTTTAATAATATTTTATTATTTTTTGGAGTAATTTTTCAATTTTTTTTAATATTATTACTTAATTATTTATTTTCGAATGTTATCATAGAATAAAATTTCAAATAGTAATATTAAATAATTAATGTAGGCATACTTTCGAAGATTTTTTCGCCAATTATATTAGAAAATATTTTCACCAATTATTACTATTTTACAATATAAAATGGGCGAAAATTAGTATATAAATTATTACTATTAGTATATATTATAATAACAATTTTCGAACATTGTATATATTATAATAGCAAATTTTCGAAAATAGTGATAGTGCACTTGTATAGATTATATTAAAATGCAATTGCATAGTAATAGTGATAGTGCAATAGGGAAAAAAATCTTTGAAAGTATGCCTACATTAATTAATTAATTAATAATTAATTAATAATAGGTAATGCTTTAACATGAATAAAATATTATTAAAAGTGCTTTGCCATATTTTCGAACATTAACAATTGTGAATTTTCGAAGATTAACTGTACCTACTAATTTTCGAAAAAAATTCTTCGAAAGTATGCCAACATTAATTAATTAAAAAATAAATAATTAATTAATAATAGGTAATGCTTTAAGATGAATAAAATATTATTAAAAGTGCATGTCCAAATTTTTGAACATTAACAAATTAAAGTATTCGACAATGAAGTCACTAATTTTCGAAAATTAAGTCAATTGCACTAATTTTCGAAAATAAATCATTGTTAAATAAATTAATAAATAAATAAATAATTAATAATAGGAGCCAATGAATAAAATATTATTAAAAGTGCATGTCCAAATTTTCGAAGATTAACAAATTAAAGTTTTCGAAAATTATGTCAACTGCACTAATTTTCGAAGATTAATTCTAACTACTAATTTTTGAATATAAATCATGCAAAGTATGCCTAAATTAATAAATAAATAATTAATTAATTAACAATAGGAGTCAATGACTAAAATATCATTTTCGAAAATTAATTAATTATTTTAGACATGCACTAATCATGAAATTTTTGAAAATTTAATCATGCACTAATAATTTTCAAAAATAGATTTAGACATACACTAATTATTTTCGAAAATTTAGACATGCACTACTTATTTTCGAAAATTAATAATGAGTAAAATATTATTTTTGAAAATTAATTAATTATTTTAGACATGCACGAATTTAGACATGCACTACTTATTTTCGAAAATTTAATCATGCAATTGAAGAAAAATACAATTTTTCGTGCAATTTAATCATGTAATTTTCGAAGATTAATTCTTTCATACTAATTTTCGAAAAATAAATCATGCAATTGTATGCCTAAATTATTTAATAAATAAATAATTAATTAATAATGGGTGTCACTTTAACATGAATAAAATATTATTAAAAGTGCATGTCCAAATTTTCGAACATTAACAATTGTGAATTTTCGAAAATTAATTCTAACTACTAATTTTCAAAAATAAATCATGCAAAGTATGCCTAAATTAATTAATTAATAAATAATTAATAATATGTGTCACTTTAACATGAATAAAATATTATTACAAGTGCATGTCCAAATTTTCGAACATTAACAATTGTGAATTTTCGAAGATTAATTCTAACTACTAATATTCGAAAATAAATTATGCAATTGTTGCCTAAATTAATTAATAAATAATTAATTAATAATAGGTTTCGAAAATAAAAATGTCATCTAATAAACTAATTGGTTAAAGTAACTTAATTGGTGAAATTTGACAAATGTCATGTAGGTCAATCTTGTCAATGTTGACTTGGGGGAAAATGAGTATTTTGGGCTCAAAATCTATATTTAGGGTTATTTAAGGGTGTATTACTATATCAATGGGTACAATGGGATCAAAATTTAAAAAAATGGGTATTTTGGACCATTTTCCCTTAAAATTATCCCAAGTTATCATTCAATATAACAGAAAATGCCCAATTTACCATTTTTTTAAATTATCCCAAATTATCATTCAATATAACAAATGATCTTCATTTACCACAATTTATTCAATATAATAAATGATCTTCATCTACCACAATTTATAAAAGTTATTCCCAATATATCATAATTTTTGACCTAATCATATATGTAAAGGATAATAGGACATGACTGTGAGACAATGTCAGTGTATGCGATAAGATATGTGTATTATATTAATATTTACATAGAAAAATCCTCACATTCACCCAATTAAATAATGTTACACGAAAATCCATCATAGGAAATCATCACATTCACTTAATTAAATAATGGATAATTTTAATTTAATTTCGTGTTCTTACACAAAATTGATATCATTTTAATAATGTGTAAGTCTTACACGAAAATACATGAAAATTATTATTTCTTTTTATTTATTGTCATTTTAATTGTTATACATGAAAATACACATTTTCTTGTTATTTTAATTGTTATTTTTTTTATGTGTAAGTCTTACACGAAAATACATATTTCTTATTATTTTAATTGTTATTTTAATGATGTGTAAGTCTTACACGAAAATACACATTTTAATTGTCATACACAAAAATACAGATTTCTTGTTATTTTAATTGTTATTTTAATGATGTGTAAGTCTTACATTAAAATATACAAAAATGGAGTTTGCTTACACGAAATTCAATTTAAATGTTTTCCTAAAAAACAATATCTTACACAAACTGTGCTAGATTTTTGTTTATTACTTTCATAAGTTCAATCAATTTTTGTGCAAATCAATTCATATTCAATTTTAGAATACAAAAAATCAATTTCATGTAAAAAAAATATTATTTTTTTGGGTTTGCACGAAAACTAATACCCTACATCATGCAAAAAAAAAAAAACTACACGAAATTAATTTAATTTCGTGTAACCCTAATTTATTTATTTATTTATATTTTTTTGCATGATGTAGGATATCAATTTTCGTATAAGTCCAAAAAATAATATTTTTTTTACATGAAATTAATTTTTAATTTAAATTGTCTTAAGTTATTGTATATTAATTTATAGTCTCTAACTTATGATTGTTTCTTAGGAAAATATTTCAATTGAATTTCGTGTAAGACAAACTCATTATTTAATTTATGAGTGAATGTGATGATATTTTGTGTAATATATTAGTTTAAATTGCCTTAAGTTAGAGACTTATGATTTCCGTGTATATTAATTTATAGTCTTCAACTTATGATTTTCGTGTAACATACACGTGATGATTTTTCGTTACAAATAAATATATTACACATGTCTTATCACAGACACTACAAAAGGATTACAGTCATGTCCTCTCGTTCTTTACACATATGAGTAGGTCAAAAATTATGGTATATTATAGGGCACAACTTTTATAAATTGTGGTAGATTGAGATTACTTGTTATATTGAGTGGTGTTTTTGATCTAATTTAAATGAATTGTGGTAAAATGGATCATTCACTCACCAATTTTATCCAGTCTAATATTTATTATCATTATATATTTAATCATATACTCATTTATGTTGATATATATAATAGATTGCAGATTTAATATTTGGTGAAATCCACAAAATACATTATTCTACAAACACTAGTCCAAAGTTGTGGAATTTAATTTTTGTTTTCTTATTTCAAGAGAGAACGTAAAAAAAAAATATTGATCCGCGTGCACAAAAAGTTGAATTTTTTACTTTCATCCTACGAAATAAGTGTGTTTGTGTATAATAGTTTGGTTAAAAATTCAAAATTAGTTTTTAATTGAAACAACTACATGTAAATATTTATGATTTTGATCGAACAAGTTGATGCAATAATTAAATTGAGGAGTACAATGAAAATTTGTCTTCGTTCAATTGAAAACAAAACAACAAAATTATATATACACATGTGACGATCATGACAAATTTGTGGTTTAAATTTATTTATTTAGATTATATTGTTTTTTTTGTGGAGAGGTCAATCAAATAGATCCAAAGCTAGATTTTTGGTATGGGGTCAATTCCAAAGCCTCCCTAAATGAGATGCTATCTAGGATACGACTCGACCTCTCAACTCTGTCTAGTCAATTCCCTCAATTAGATCATTTTGAGAATATCATGTAATTATCTTACAACTTTTATGTATAATTTTCAATGATCAGAAAAAGCCTAATACTAAATATGTAGTTTGATATTATTATTTAGTCTCAAACAATCTCGTAATTTTCTATCACGAATGATAGTTTTTATTAATTTTCTATCACAGTTTAAAAAAATTGACGAAAAAAAAAGTCAAATATTGTATTGGAGGTTACACGATATAAATTTTCATAGGATTATAAGATATCATTATGTTGTGTAAAACCATATGAAAAATGTGACATCCGACAGAGAAATGATTTTTTTTTTTTTATTAAAAGGATAAATTTATCAATTTTCCTAAATTATGAAAGAAAAATAATAAAATTAAAAAACAATCTATATGATTTATGATATTTTATTGATGGGGCCCTTTTGTTTAAGAAAAAAATAGAAGTGGGTAGGCCAAGGCCAATTATAGATATGATTGCAATATAAAAAGTTGGTAAGAAGTGTTGAAAAGATAGAAAGGCATTGGAGAGTGTTTGGAACGGGGGGGGCTCTCCTCTCTCCGTACGGCAACTGCCATTCTCCATGTTACCTTCCTCCTATAAATCTTACACTTCAATTCATTCCATCTCCGTCTCCATCTCTCCCTCTCTCTCTCTCTCACATACATAAATGCAATTAATTAGTTGCAGATTAGTTATAGATATGTGCAGGTATGTATATATATACATTAAAGTATGGACAAGCCATAAAGCTCAGGAGGGATAGCGCCGTGGAAGATCTCCGCCGGCGGCGGAGGTGGTGGCTAGGTCTCTATAGCGCTATCCATCCTGAGTTTCATGGAGTTTTTTCCTACTGTAGGCTTGCCTGCATTTCTCGTAGGTTTAGATACTCAACTTCAATTTTCCTTTTCTTCTACATATCAAGTAATGTGGGCATGGAAGGTGAGCTCATTGATTTCTCTCCCCTATCATCACAAAATATTCACCAACTTAATATTACATGAGGATTTTGAGAACTTGCTGTTGCGAAAAACAAATTAACAAATTTATTCTCCCTATTTTAAAATACACAGAGGTAAGAGTTTGATCAAAATCTAAATATATCATCTTTTATCTTAATTGACCAATTTATACATTTGTGGATACTCACATTTTCAAGCGCAAGGGTGTAGTTGTATAGATCAATATACTGAATGCTTGAAAAGAATTTTATTCACATATTTCCATTACATGGCCTTTGAAGGAAGCTCTAATAATTTAAAATGGCCCAATCCAAAACTAATCAAACTAGGATCATCTCTTTAACCCAAAGATATTGGGCCCAATTTTGTCCACTAGGCTCAAGTTATTTTATGATTATTAATTGGGCCCATCATTTTCTAACTGCGTGCTTGCCAGTAATCCCTATTCTAAACAAAGATAAGGATTTATACCAACAAAGTTGAACGTTCACCCCTTCAAAGCCATTTCTAATTTTTCAAATACTTTTAAAATATAACAATATCAAAGAAATTCAACAAATATAAATAAATTACACTCGTACAAATATTGACGCCGACTTATCATTACATCATTTGGGAAAAGAAAAAAAAAATCGACTTATTACATGAAATAGGCCAAAAATACAATTTCATCAAAAAAAAAAAAACCAAGGAAATATTATATACATTTAGCTAATAAACAAACAAGACCTGGATTCTTAAAAATATTGAATAAAATGAATGAATAAATAAAATCAAGATATATAATTGAATCCTCAAAATATAATAAAATCTTCGTTTCACTCGGTTTTCACTTCAACTGCTTCTTCTGTAGTAACAACAGCACCAACATCAGCTGCCTCCATTTTAATCTCTTCAAGCTTCTGCAGAACTTGTTGAGCATCAGGCCTAGCGGAAGGCGATGGATCCACGCAATGCAGGGCCAATTTCAAGGTGTTGAGCAGCTCATCGCCATTGTTGGACGCGTCCCTCATTATCTCCACCTCGAACACTTCATTGGTCCACTCCTCCTTCACGATCGAAGCCACCCACTGTGGCAGATCGAGCCCGTCTTTGGCCTCGCTCGGAGACTTCCCTGTTAACAGCTCCAAGATTATGACCCCGAGGCTGAACACATCTGTCTTCGTGCTTCCGTTCTTCAGCTTCGAGAACTCCGGCGCTCGGTACCCCAAAGACCCCGCCGTCGCCACCACGTTGGCGGTGGCGGCGCTCGTCATCAGACGCGACAGGCCCACGTCCGCGATTCTGGGGTCGTTATGCTCGTCGAGTAATACATTGCTAGCTGTCAGATTGCCGTGCACCATGTTCAGTTCTGTGTGCAGGTAGCAGAGTCCTCGAGTTACTCCAATGGCGATCGTCATTCTTGTTGGCCAAGGAATGCTGGTTTCTGGTCCTCTGGCTGGAAACAGTTTCGAGAATATTATATATACATATCATTCAACACTATTACAAGGTTCTGCTCAAGAATTTAATTACCATGGAGAAAAGAAGCAAGGCTTCCGTTAGGCATGTAGTCATAGACAAGAAGCTTCTCGCCTTTGGGTCCGAGGTAGTAAGCTCTCAAGGACAGGATATTAGGGTGTCTGATCTTGCCAAGTTCAGACACCTCGTGTTCGAATTCTTTCTGGGCCTTCGTGATCTTCTCTCTCAGCCTCTTCACTGCAACTTGGTTGTTGTCTTCCAATGTCGCCTTGTAAGCCGTCCCGTATGAGCTCTTCCCCATTATCTCTGCAGTGGCACACAACAAGTCATCAGCAGTGAACACAAAAGGCCCATCGAAATGGACCAACTTGCCCCCGGTTTCAGCGCTCGATTCCACTTCAGTCCCTGCAGCTTGAACACCCTTTGCACCTATGGCGGCCCCTGTTTTGCCCTTCTTGGCTTTCGAGCCGGGCTTCTTCTTTCGGATCAAACAGTAGAGCAGTACACAACATAGAACTAGCAAGAGAAGAAGAAGGGCACCAGCTGCTATAAGGATTATATCCTTTGTGCTTAGTCTCCTTCTACGATGATGCTTAGATGCTTGGGATGGAGAAGAAGAAGGTTGGTTGTTCTCAGGTGGAGGAGATGAACATGGAGTTGAGCTATATCCACATAGCTGGATATTACCGGCAAACGAACTCGAGTTAAATTTGTTAGCTAGAACAGCTGGAACGACGCCGGATAGATTGTTGTAGGAAACATTGAAAGAAGAAAGATTTTGCAGATTGGAGAGCGAGAAAGGGATTTCACCAGTGATATTATTCTCAGACAGATCAAGAAACACCAAAGAAGATAGATTAGAAAGGCTTTCAGGGATATTCCCATCAATTTGGTTGTGACTCAGGTTTATCTCTTGAAGCATAGTGAGTTTGCTCAAAGAAGGTGGGATTTTGCCAGAAAGGAGATTATGATCAATGGTCAAAAGCTGAAGCTGATATGAAACATTCCAAGAATCAGGAACAGAGCCAGAGAGGTTATTGTACTGAAGAGCAAGAAAAGTGAGAGATGGAAACTGTGAAAGACTCGAAGGAATTGACCCAGAAACGCCATTGAAGCTCAAGTTAAGCCTATATAACCTAGTAGAGTTGGCAAGACTGGAAGGAATAATCCCATCGAGCTGATTGTTGCTAAGATCAAGAGTTTGAAGAAGAGGGCAGTTACCAATGGATGGAGGTATGGAACCGGAGAGCCGGTTATTGAACAGATACACGCCTCTCAGATTCGGAAGGAATCCGAGAGATGTGGGAACGGGCCCCACGAGAGCGTTGTTGTGGAGGCTCAGGCGGCGGAGGGATTGGAGTTGGCCGATTTTCTCAGAAATCCGGCCACCCAAACCCTTCCATGGGAGCTGAATAGCAATGACTTGGCCTTTAACACACTTGATACCAATCCATCCAGAACAAGCACCTACACCACTATCATTCCAGCTCCTCAAAACCCCTCTGGGATCAACCAATTCATGCTTGATAGCCTCTAAGGATTGATAATCGCCTTGTGTGACGATCACACCATCCCATTTCGCACTCGAAACGAGCTGGAAATTGAAGAATCGAAGCAGCAAGAAGGCTAATAAGATGCAGTTGCGAAAAGAAAATCGCAACTGAGTCTGATCATCCATCAACTATATTATCTAAACCAATGGGGGGATATGATGGATTCAGGTTGTTTAAGAAGAAAAGAAGAAGAAGAAGAAGAAGAAGAAGAAGAGGAGAAGATTGAATGAAGAAATTAGTGGATTATGATGATATCAAACTTTTCCCTCTCAAGCTCAGCTTTTTTGCTGATTGCTTTTTCTTTCTCACAGTACAGAAAATTTATTGAAATAGCTACTTAGAGAGAGAGAGAGAGAGATGAAATCTACGGTTCAATGAAATAAGAATATTATTACATCTAAGACAGAGTCAGAGGAACAGTAAGCTTGCAGTTTGATCCCAACGGCTAGTTATTTTCTCTGCAGTTGTGTGTTTTTTGGCTTAAAAAACGTTAATTTTTTTTTCTTTACTAAAAAAAAAAAAAAAAAAAGGTTAAGATAGTATTGTGTTTGTGGGTGCCCGTGTTTGACGCGGGACGAGGCCCAACGGCTATATTTTGGCAAACCGGGTATGGGAACTGACCCGAATAATACAGGACGACCGTTATATAACCTTGACTTTTCCACTCACTCTCTTTTCTCTCTAATAATTGATAACTTTTATTTCCAGAATATGATTCCTCTGGATTTTGTCAGTACGCGATATGTCGGTTACCATGATTGTTCACTTTTAAGTTTCTTTGGGCTGATATGGCATTAACTTTATGACTGAAGTAATATCATTTTGGAGTAATATTTGTATTGATTTTGGGTTCCGTCTTACTTCCACACTCGCAATTTTGTAAGATTTATCATGTCGTTTTAATGTTAATGTATTCAACTAGATATGATATGATTAGAGAATTGAAGTTTCGCACAGCATTACTATTAGGAATTCGAAAGTTATGGATGATAGACGACGGTGAGAGTCCATAGGTATGATATGATTAGTGAATTGTTTTGTAAATTTCAAATCATGTTTGAAAATGTTGTGTTGCTGCATTATTATATTAGACTAAATATATGCAGATACACATTAAACCTTGTACGTAGTAGTAAATTAATACATACTGTGAATGAAAATGACAAGTGTAAAAATCATTTTACCTGAAAATGCCTATTATCAATTTCTTCATCCTGGTACAACTAACCCTAAACTAAACCAATTATTCTTAAGGGGTGTCTGGAAATGACATGAAAAACATAGGTCTGGTAAAGAGATATAGGAATTAAAAAGTGAACTTTCACTTGATGTTATTTATAATTAGACCAGTTTTCCCCCAAGAAGAAAAGAGATATACCATGATCAAGAACAGTCACCTCAATCAACTAATTCCTCAATATAATAAGGCATTAAGCTATGATACAGAGCCTTTCACAATGACTAGGTAATGAGAGAGACAAAGCATCACATTACAATAACTTGATGAACTCTTGATCAACCAATTAATCATAAAATTAAACGAACAAAACATATTTTCACAATTGAAAACCAAAGGAACCAAACAAACTGCTCAAAAAAGCAAAAAGATTACTCACAACTTATAATGCAGGAAACTGTGAAAGCAAAATGGATTCAAATCAGAAATAAATCTTGCATCTTCTGCTATTCAATAAAATCGCCATACTCATGGATAGAGAGACTAGATGATTTCAAATGTACTCCTATTATTATAATCAAAGCAAAGATCCATACATTTGTAAAAGAATCTCTTCCCTTACAAAATTATACAACAAAATACTCCTGAAAAATATAGGATAAAACGACCAGAGAAGATTGTGGATTTCATAGATCCAACAACAAAGTCTGCAAATATTGACAATCCCTAATAACGAACATATAGGTATAATATAGCATAGCGTATTGCTGGATCTGATTTAGACAGTTTCTTACAGTAAATCTAGAAAATGAAAAGAAAAAAAAAATAGAGTTTATTCGCTACCGCATAGGCCGATCGGACCATCAAACCCTAGGGGGCACGGGAGGCGGAGGAACGGCGGAGGCAGCGGAGGTAAATACTGAGAGGAAACCTACTCCCTGTTGCTCCTGTTCATCAAGGAAAAGGTCTTCAGGAGTCCTAAAAGCACCGTGCAAGGAAACAATGCCGGCTCCGACCATGAGAGCGGAGACGAGAACGGATCCGACGCTGGTCAGGAAGAACACAACAACGGTTGAGACCAACAAGAAGAAGAGAGTCTCGCGATCGGAGAATTGTCGTCCGAAGACGACGAGCGGCGGATCAGACGATTGGCGGAAGAGGTAGAGAAATAGCCAGGCGGCGAGGAGGCCGGAGATGAGAATCAGAGAGAACGGATTCGTTAGGAGAGAGATTGCAACGACGGCGGTGATAATCGTGAGGTAATTGATGCGAAAATAGTTGTAATTTTTGCGCAATCGGAGAGTCGCTTCGGAGAGCGATTCCGGCTTGGAGAAGGCGGAGCGATCTGCTAGCTCGGTCCAGGGACGGCGGTTGGAGAGGCCGGAGCGCACGGTATCGGAGAGGCCGGAAAAGAAAGCACGGACGGCGGAGTTAGAGGAGGAGGATAATTGTTGGTTATCGGTGGTGGTAGTAGTGGCGGGTTGGGCGTTGGAGATGGGGAGAATAGCAGGGGAGGAATTTGCGGCCATTTTAGCGGTGATCTGAGTTTGGATTTTCTGCAAAATTATATATAATAGTATAGGATGTTTGAGTTAGCGTTGCTTAGCTATTACGATTTGGGGATGAGGAATTAGGAAGTTGCCTCGGTGTATCCATGTGACCTACCCATTCATTTACTTCTCTTTTTTTTATTTTTCCAAGTAAATTATATGCTAATTTCTAATCTATCTTTACTTAAATCTAATTTGCTAAAATTAAATTAATTAGATATCTCCAATACTATATGTTATTTTACTGAAAATTTTATAGTATGTAATTTCATTCTTAGCATTTGCACTGTTTTTTTTTTTCACCAAAAAAAATATTTCATAATATTCCTTATTATTATAAAAATTGAAAATAAAAGAAAAAAATAAAGAAAATGAATCAAAAATGAAAAGGAAAAGAAAAGAAATATACCACAAATTTTGACATGTTTATAAAAATGACAGTTGAAAACAGTTGACACAACCTTTATATCAATATTGAAGAATAAAAACATTAAATCCGAATGTTTTTAACACAACCTTTTACAACATTACTAGAGGAAAAAAACACTAACTTCAAATGTTTTTAACATAGTGTTGGAAATCCACTTATATCAATATATTAAGATTTTCATAATCATCCCCTTTATTTATTAATTTAATTATGCATTTTTATAAGATTATACATGTTCAAAATAGAAAGTACACATAAAAACCATTTTTGTTGAGACCAAATAAATTGTAATATGCATTTTAGTCAAATTGTATGAATCACACATTTCATAATAAACATCTCTTATACGGAAAGCTTGTAAGGTGTTTCCGAAAAAAACAACTAAAACATCTTATGTATACTCAAGCTTAAAAAGACACATTATGAGCATTTTAAAAGATTTCTTTGGTTTTTTTTTTCTTCATAGATTTAAAGAGTTGTAAGCCAAGATCTGTTCGGAGTTAAGTAAGAAGCTTATTAGCAGAATATTATACGGTCGAGGCTGCATCAATCCACCAATGGAAGCTGCATTCACTGAAAAGCAGAACTGCAAGAGATAATTTATCCACATTACAAATATTGCCAACTCAATGCACAACTCCTGCAATATCATAAAGACGGTCACCGGACGAACTTGTCGATGAAAATGCTGAACTCACTCTGTACAATTCGATGAACAATTCACTCTTGCAATATTTTAGGTTTCACATGGTTAAGGTGAATTCACCAACAGCTAGTAACCCTTGTTTCCACGAATTCGAGCTCTCATATCAACCTGCAGAAGAAGAGAACAAAAGAGAGGATTGTGAGAAAGTTTGAAGGAGTCAATAAACTAAAATATATCTGAAAGCTAAATCGAAAAAGCAATTTTGTTGGTTCATGTAAAATTGAATATTGAACTGATCATCTTTACAGCCAAAAGCATGTAGAGAAAAGAACATTTATAAGGCTAGCCTATCAGAATTTGAAGAGTATTAATTACGATTGCAATGAATCCAGAGGTTCTGTTTGAAAGTTATGCTAGATTCAACTATACCACAATATATTAGATAAATATCCTAGTCATGCAGATTGCTGGATATGCAAGAGCTCCATTCTTAGCCAAAAATGTAAATAAAAATAATTTGTTTTGTCCCATTCATCATAACACACGTCCAGAATGGTGTGAATTCTTTCCTCACAGGTGTTGTCATTCATTCATCTGCAACACTGTGATAAACCAAACAGAAGGGCAGAGCTGATATTGAAAAAGTAGAAACAGAAAAAAGCTCTACGGATTCTCACTGATATGTCTTGAACCACGGGAAGCCTCCCCATTGTCACTCACCACATAATCCGCGATGAGTAATCAGGTATTCATGAATAGTTAAGATGAGCTCCTTTTGGATAATGTGATAAACAACTATAAACCTCCAAAACTACAAACTACATGCTCAACAGATCAAAGGCAACTCAAAATTGCTATAAAATATGATGAGTGTCTTCCCCAGTGCGCATAAACCACCAAGTGACATGAATGAATAAGTTAAAGATCTATAAAGTGCATCTGAACTGGTGTATTCCGAAACCAACTAAAGCCACATTGATAACAGTAGAAGAAAGAGCGATTCTTGAATGCTATTTTATATAAATGGCATTTTATCTATTCTTTCTAAGGTTATACCAGCTTCTCTGATTCGCTAAACCTGTGTTGCTTCCTCTTCCCTGGTCTCCATTTTACCTCTATCTACATTCCCTTTCACCTCAATGACCTCATTCAGCCCCACATGTAGGCCCAGGTCTTCCCCCATACATATCCTCTCTGGGCATCAAGCCCTTTAACTACTCTCTCTCTCTCTCCCTTCTAACTTTTGAGTGTCTAGTGCTTTTTGGACACAATGAAAAGAGGGAAAGTGTGGCAGTGTCATTTTTCGCCAAGCTTGATTCTCTAAACTACATACATATCCATATGAATTACCAAACAAGGTGAAGTATGGGGTTGGGTCACCTAAACCTCTCCCAAAATAACGGTACCCCACCCAAATTTAGAAAAAAGGCATGCACCGTAGGGCTGCATTTAACTCTTAGGTCTAACTCAATTTGGGTTTATGTTGACAGGGACCATAACCATTTGTACACCTGATAACAGGGTGCTAATTTATTAATTATTATGATCTATATCCTTGACTTTTATCCTAATTTGTAAAGGAATATTGATGGCAATTCAAATGTTTTCTTCAGTGACTATGACAATGTAAGGAAATGCTTATAAGAATATAAATGAATGCCTCAGGAGATACCCAAGAAACCCGCCCACCCCTTCCAAAAAAAAAAAAAAAACTTACTGCATCTTTTCCAGAACTTGATCCTTTAATGATCAGCTAATCATTTTATTTATATCTCCAGGATTTCACCATACAGCTGCAGAACAAACTTTCAGATAACCTACGATTGTCATTCCCAAGCAAGTTTTTTAAATCTCACATATTGTGGTGAAGGGGAACCTAGAGCAAGGCCACTTGGCAGCAACATGTGCCCATTTGTTCAAGAAAATACTCAGAAGCTTGGGGAAAGTCATTTTTACAGATAGGTACCATATGCGTCCCATGCCAAGCACAAATTACAGACTAAGCTACTTCAAATTTGAAGGAAGTATATATGATGTCCTTGCATAGAATTGTAAAGATCAGAAACACATGACGCGATTAAGAACATTCCATAAATGCATGCCAATGAGCGCCCAAAAAAAAACCTATAAAACATTTTCAGATATAGGACCGATAGTCATTAAATGAGTGCGACATTTGAATGACACCAAACAAACGAAATTATAGTTCCAAAAAACTAAGACTAAAAGGGAATAGCTCATTTTCTGCTTCTCCGAAATCCTATAGACATGCTAGAAGTAAGTATTCTCAAAAAATACTCAAGTTTAAACAGTAATACAGATCCAAGTAGCAAAGAAGCTTGTAGGTAGGTGTATAAATTAACAATTAACAAGATGAAATTATTAAAAATTTTAAAGATTTCCATAGTCATTTCAAATGAAGAAACTACACAAATATTGAAAATCATTAACCAAGAAGGGTAAAACGCGCCTGTCCCCTCTTGCAGTTGAAATAGGTTTCTCTTAGCCCCACACACTCGCTCGAAATTTTAGGGGTTTTCTCTTTAGCACATTCTCTATATGGCCGATTATCCACCTATCAAAATCATAGAATTCAACATATAGGTAAAAAATATCCGTGCGAATTTTCACAGTAGATCTTACTAGAGAAGGTAGCTAAAATAACAACTACTTCAGGGCTAACGATGAAAGGAAAAGAAATTAAAAAATATAATTGAAGAGACACTAAAATACCTTAACGCAATCAGATTCACTCAGGCATTTGACGAGTTCCATAGCCAGACCTTTGCAGGATTTCGCCATATCTCTTTATCTATCTCCACTCCACTTTTCCGCCTGTGGATTAAGCCAGTTTTCTGGGCCGTCATTGTTGATGGTTCTTGTTATTTGGGCTCTGAGCTCTTTGGGTTGGCCCAATATAAATTTATTTTACATTCGCCAATTTAAAAAATGGATCGGCTCCATTGGTTTAGGTTAACCACAATATGAAATGAAATAAGAAAATGTAGCAATGTAGAAATTAAAGAGCATTATAAGTTCACAATATCAAATATATGTGTATGGAATTAGCCAACTATTCACTTCTTTTTATCTTTTAACTATGGAAGATAGGATCATGTACATTGTGGACTATGGTCTAAATTCATGTAATAACAATTTTTATAGCTATATATAAATTTTATGAATGTGTTGATCATCAAGATTTGAACCTGAATCACATTTTTTTTTTAATTTTTTTTTTCTCCTTCCCCTCCTCTAGTACATTAAACAAAACAAAAATTTAAAATGGGTGAGAAAGTTATATACTTATTAGAGTTATCTAAACACTAAATATAAAAAATAAACATATCACTAATATGTGTGAAGTTATAAAAACTATATTGGGCTACTTATTTTGTAAAGAAGTTTTTCAAAATCTCTAATATAATTGACATTATTCACACTTTGTTATATTGTTTAGTGTAAGATATATTTAAGTTGATGATATTTCAAATTATTTTCGTTCAATAAAACATGCATACAATGATTTTTTTTTTTAGATCAACGCAAGATTTTGGTAATTTTTTATAAACTTACGTTAAGGTATTTTAACTATAGGACATTAATACATCTAACTAATAATGAATATTTGAGATGTTGCAATATTATTGTTTTCAATTCACAAAACCATTTAGTTGTATTTTTTAAAGAATATATTACACCAAAATAAAAATATCAAGTAGGGTGAATGCTAGTTACTCACAAATTAAGTTGTATTCTTCTCCAAATTTATCCATTTAGGTGATGCTAGTTAGCCTTATATTAGGTGTTGATCCTACTAAATTCCAACAAGTTTGGGTTAGGATAGTTATAATAATTGCTGTCAAAATATAGAAGTAGGGAACATCTCAAGTTATACACAATGTTAATGTCAATTTAATCCCCTCCCAGAACAATGGCTGAGGCAAAGCACCTTTTTTCCACAGCCTTCAAATTTGTTACTTCCCAACCTTGACCTTCCTTGTAACATTCAATCTGTCATTGCATCAGTAAAATGGAAGCTCAGAGAGAGAGAGAGAGAGAGAGAGAGAGAGGCAGCAATGTAGAGTAAAATGTATACCTTTTCCACTATATCTTCATTAGTTTCAACCCCTCCAATGGCATATAAAGTTTCATTCAGAACAGCACCACCTAAATACCCCCTGCAATGGTTCATAGGCTCCCCAGCCATCCATGTTCCAAGACGAGGGTCGTATATCTCGACAGTAGAAACCATTGTTGTTCCATCATAACCACCAAGTGCATATCTGCACAACAAACATGCCATCTTATCTCTGAGATGAGGACTCATGTCACTCATCCACTCGAGTTTTGGGAACTCAATGCAGAGACCAAGTGAATCAACAAAACATGCGTGAATAGAGAGAAAAAGAGAGAGAGAACTTACAGCTTCTCATTCATCGTAACAAGGGCATGGCAGCCTCTCTTTGCCAGCATACACCCGGTTCTGGTCCAGGAATGTTCTCTAGGGTCGTACCTTTCAGCAGACCTAGACAATAGAAATTTAGTGCATGTTGAGGCCATTTCGAGATATAAAAGACCAAAAATATGAAACACAACATAAAATCATGGGATAATTTACAACTAGTCTTGAGGTTGAGCCTAATTACGCAAAAACCCACAAGTTTGTTTTCTTACAAATTGCACCAGTATTTGTACGAAAACCGCAAGGGGGTGTTTAATATTCTTGGGTATTTTCAAGAAAACAAACTTCGTTGGGTTCTTTTGTAATTAGGCTAAACCTCCAGGGTAAATTTTGTAATCATCTCTAAAATCATTTGCACACAGGCTTCAGAACTTACTTCAGATATTCACTTCCATCATATCCACCTACCGCATAGAGTGCACCATTGAGCTCAACAGCAGAAAGAGCAAACCGCTGCAAAAGAAATACACAGAATTATATGGGGAAATTTTAATCAAGCACAAACATAGTATGATATTGTAAGCCAAGATGTAAGTTTGTAACACAGAATAAACCACGGGGACTCAATCCCGTTGTAATGAGCGTAATAAATGAGGATCAGGAAACTCAAATTTTCCTACGTCCAAGAAATGTTTTGAAATCAATGTCACCATAGCAGATGATTTCAATAAAACTTTAACGTGAGAAACTAGTTAAAGAACCTAGATGTGTGGACTTTTAAAACAGGCTCCTGTGAAACAACTAGGGGTGTAAACAAACAGAGCATTCGACGAACAGTTCGTGAACAAGCTCGGTTAGTACTCGTTTATGTTCGTTTATTTAGTTAAACAAACATAAACGAACAAAATTTTGAAGCTCGTTTAATAAATGAACACAGCTTGAACATTGGATAGCTTGTTTGCTGATAGCTCGTGAACAAGATTGTTTAGTGTTCACTTAAACATGTTCCAGAACAAGCTCACTAGAGACTCGTTTAATAATAATCATTTTCGTTTTTTGTTTTTTTTGATTGTCTAACAAATGTTCGTTTATTTATGTTCACAAACATGCTACCTAATGAGATTGATTTGTTTATTAGAATTTTTAACAATATTCATTTATTATGTTCTCGAACAAAGTTATTACTTGTTCACGAACACGTTCACGAACAAAATTAAGCTTCAAAAATACTAAACGAGCCGAGCTTGAACCGAACACTTCAATTCTTATCGAGCTCAAGTTGGGCTTGAACTGTCCTAAAATTAAACAAATATTGGACAAACAACATAAGCTCGACTCTGCTCTGTTCGTTTACACCCCTAGAAAAAACTCTGTTTGAAGATTTAAATCAAATGATCATTTGAAATAACCACATTGCACATTATTTAAAAGAGAGGATCTTTTCAATTAAATCTATTGTGTAAAACCTAAACAAGATGATCTTTTCAAACAAAGTCATTGTGTAGAACTATATGGGGGGTTGATTTCAAACAACCCTACCATGGAGAACTTAAATAAGAGGGTCTTTTCAAAAGAACCCATTGTGCATGACATAATCAAGTGGTCTTTTGAGAACCCCATTTTCAGAACTTAAGGACAAGATCTTTTAAACAAGTTTGTTATGTACAACTAAGGTAGATGATATTTTCAATTAGCTTTATTGTAAAGAACTTACGAGTTTTTTTTTTTTTTAAAACAATAACATTATGCAGAACGACAATGAGGTGGTCTTTTTAAACACCCCATTGTGTAAAACATATACGAGGTGACCTTTTAAAAAAAAACCACAGTGTAGAACTTAAACAAGAGGGACTTTTCAAACAAACTCGTTATGTAGAACTTAAACGAGAGTCTTTTGAAACAATACTGTTGTGTAGACCTTTAATGAGAGGGTCTTTTGAAACAATTGCATCATGTACAACTGAAATGAGAGGATATTTTTAGACAACCCTATTGTGTAAAACTCAAATGAGAGGGTCTTTTGAGACAATCCTATTGTGTGAACTTAAACAAGAAGGTTTTTTTTCAATTAGTCCAATCGTGCAGTACTTTTACAAGAGGGTCTTTTCAGGCAACCTCACTGTGTACAAGTTAAAAGTTAAACGAGATGGTCTTTTCAAACAACTCATTGTATGGACCTTAAACAAGAGGATCATTTCAAACGACTCAGGTTTTTGGTGCAAATATAGAGGATCTATTCAAACAACCACATTGCGTAGAACTTAAATGACATTTTTAATTAAATATTAACAGCAGCTGATGATAATATTAAATGTGTAGAGCCAAATATATTTCCTAGTGTTCAAAGAGTTTTTTTATACTTCATGGTTTCCTGGTTCTTTTAGTATATGTTATCATTTCTTCAAAGATATGTTTCATTGAAAAACCTTCGGCATATTCAGCATCCGCCTTATTCAGCAATTTCAACATATTAGTTTCCAATTTATTTAAGACCAAATTGAAATGCAAGAATAGTGGAGTACCTTTTGTAGCATTGAGCGTGCAGGAATCCATCGTCCAATATATGGATCTAACATTTCAACATCTGAAAAGCATGCAACCCCATTTCCTCCTCCAATAGCATAAAGTTTATTATTTAAAGCTGCACCAGCTAAGCTACCCTTTTCTTTGTTCAGGGAGGGACGCAGGGTCCATTCATTGGTCATAGGATTATAAGACTCAACTGCACATACAAGGTATGTAGGTGTCATTACAAAGAGAGTGTGTATCTGTGTGTGAGTGTGATAAGTAGGAAAATGTACACATAAATGGTAGTTTGAAATGTGGTTTTAATAAGAAAAAGTTCCGTGCATAGTGTGATTTTCTACTTATTGATGTTTCGCATCCAATTACTATGACTTGTGCATTTTATGTGCTATTCAGGCTTGATGGAGATAGATTGCAGTAGATGGAGCAGAATTGGGGTGGAGGAAAGTGAAGATTGGGCTGATACGACAAGACTACACCTGATTGACACTGATTACCTAGTGTGGATCAAGAATTCGAGTTTTTGCCTTAAAGCCCAAGTCCTGAGGCCCGTAAACCTACTTTCATAATTATTTAAAGGTTGGAACCCTACAGATATCAAGGGACGAACATGAGGAGAAGATAAGATACGCTAGAATAGTTCTCTCATCTTTAAAAACACTTTTATCTTTAGTTTTCAAGTATGAAGATGATTCAAGACATCAATATGCTTGGCTAGAAGTTTATTCATCCGGATTAGGGGAAGTTTGAACCCATCTTTCTGACTAATTCAGTAACGTTTAATTTAGTTTGTTTTCCAGAGTTATTTCGTGTCATCTATTCTACATGTTTATGGTTTATGAATGTTTTGATAAACTGTAACCAGCTTTGTTGAATGTTTTGTATGTATATTGCTAGAATAGATGTTGATAATTGATACAATAATCAAATCATTAATAGCAACTAATTTCAATCAGGGTAACACAGGTTCAAGTTAAATGTAAGAGATGACATGAATAATTAACATTCAAGGGCTGAAGATTCCGGGGTAAACTGAATTAACGTTGCATGTCATTGTAAAAAAGGAAGAAATAGGGTGATACTGAACTTAGAACTGAATGAGCTTTTATAATTTGATTTATCAATTCTTGTTTGCTTTCTTCATTATATGTGCTTAGTAATAAGTTAATTAGTTGTAGATCGTTTCAAATTCAAACCCCCTATTTGTAATTGTTAATTTAGTACATTAGCACATAATTGATTTTACTCTTCTGTGTGGGTCGACTTCTATATACCCTACTGCAAATTAGTGGAGAAAATGAATGTATTTTTGGATGCTCCAAAGACACATCAGAGAGAGAGAGAGAGACACACACACACACACACAGAGGGAGGAGGGGGCAATTGGCAAATACCTGTATCATACCACATAGATGCACTTCCACCACCAATTGCATAAAGTTCTTCATTAAATCTCGCAATTGAGGCATATGATCGAGCAGAGGACATTGGCTTGAGAGATCTTAAGATATCTTCTGAGGGTACAAAGGAATACAATGCTGATGACCACGATACACCATCAAATCCACCAACTATAAATATTGTCTCATTAAGATTCAAGTGAAATTCATCAGGTGGTTCTATCAGCATCTGGATACCAGTAGGTTGCAAGGAGTCATTAGATACAGACTCCAATGCTATGCCTCTGCTTTTCAGTTGACAAATTTCTAGTTCGGCCTTATCCTGTAATGTGATAAAGAATCAAAATTGATATATTACACTATAAGCACCACAAACCAAATCATTTAGCTAATACAAGCATATAACCTACCCTTACAAAAGGTAGCAAAGCATTTCTTCATTAGTAAGGTTTCACTAGATTACTAATAATATAGAGCAGCCCTACACAGGAGCTTATGGCTTTGTACATAAGCAATGCCTTGTAGAAATCAATGAAATAACTGTTATTACGGTTTTCTTCTTTTTTTTTTTAAATTACATTAACAGTTTTGGCAGTGACCATAAGAAAACTTTTTTATACTTGCACATTAAATGTCATCATTTTTTATCTGTCCTTTTCCTCCTAAAAGTTTTAGACTCATTTAATATTTGCCAGATCTCCTACCTTCAAGAGTCATTTTGGTCCCCGGTACACAGCACTATACCCATGTGATGGATTCAGTATTTACAAAAGGTCTCAAGTTTATAACGAAGATGAAGTCTCTAACAGATCTCTAGTTTTAACACCACTTGTTGATTTCTAATCATACTGCGTGTTCACATTGATACTAATTACTACCATAATAGCCAAGTACAAAAGGTTTCAATTTAAATAACATGCCAAATACTTCATGAAGACAATGTTACAAAAAGAAAAAAAATTACCAGCTTCTTTTCCAAACTTTCCACCTTTCGAGTTTGCTCTTGCTTAAAGGTCTTTAGTTCTTCTATTTCCCTGCACAACTATATTCCAAAATGATGTAGGGATCAGCTATGTAAACAAAGCATTACAAATAAGTTAACTAGGACTAGAGGTGAAGAGACAACTTGCTTTCAAATATAAAGAAGGGTTATCTTAGTTCAATTAAGTCCTAATCTGCAAACCCCAAGCTAGACACATTCTCATTTCAGTTGAGCTGAGTCAATGCTCAATTTTGAACGATAACTTGATGCCACATCAAATTTCAAATTGGAAACGAAAATCAAAAGCATTCATCAGTCTACACTTCATCATATTGCACGTAACTAATACATGAATCTTTTTCAACCATGATATGAATTAATAACTTTAGAGCGAAACCACAAGCACAAATACAGTTATAAAATGTCAATATTCTGAGCAAATAAGCAGACATGTTTTGTAGAATTTATAAGAGAAGCTGTTGAATCAGCTTTGACTCGCTCCTGCCCTCAGAAGTCACAAAGGCACAGATATCAGAGCAATCATCAATACTCTCCTAAAAATCAATGGTACCATGCCGTTTTCTGATAGTTGTACTTCAATGTTGAGCACATTAGGGAAATAGCGATGGTTGAAAAGCTTTGGGTGTAAGAAATAATCTGGAGTATATTTCCAAAAGTAAATTGACAGTATTTGATAGCTATACAGTAGGGAATCATAAGCTAGGATTTAAATGAAAAGCATAGAGTTCAGAATGCAAAGAATATTAAGGGAAGATCTTTACTTTATCAGTTATGGATTCCATCAGATGACTGGGTTAACAGTGCATGTCAGTAGTGCAGATATTGATCCATAATTAGAATTGAATAAACAAAAACAATAGGCTGGAAAGCAAGAAAAATGGTATATATAACTCAATGAAGATTGAATGCATCAAAACTCAAGCCAAGTCAACTCCAGCCTGAATGGAGTTGAAAGGCACACAGCTGCATAGACATAATGGTCAGATTCTAAAGTACCTGTGCTATAATAGGAGGATAATCAAGTGAATCAGAAGAACTTCCACCATTCTTATTTCCCAAAGTCACCTTGTTATCATCATGAGCTTCATGCACCAAGTTCACGCCACTTGTGGATGCAGCTCCAATCACACCTTCCATAGTATTTGCATCTGAAAAATCACAACCTAGAGCCAGTTCTTTCAACTTCATGTAGATAAGGTCCTTTTCATCCAATTCTAACACTTGATTGTTTCCATTCAAACCGAGGGAATTTTCTGAAGTGGGCGATGTAGCAATAGAATCATTGGAGTTGGAATAGTTATCAGTCAAAGGTGATGGCTCAGAAGCTCCTCTTTCCTCTCTCCTATTGTTTGAGGGAAAGCTCTGTTTTATTGCAGTCCACTTCGGGGGATTGTTTTGCACGAAGGGCCTCGAAGCAATTGCTGAAGAGGAGAGCATGGACATTAACTTATTAGCCTGAGCATGGTCCAACTCAAACCAGAAGTGACTTTGACTGTAATAGTTGTCAATAATTATAGGCTTAAACTGATATTCAAGAAGCGCTTGGCACTGCAGGCGGAGACGTATTTGGACCTTAATGCAAAAATTGAAAAGATTATATAATTAGCCTCTCAGGAAGAGGAGTTCATTAACATATTAAACAACATGTCGAAGCAGTGTTATCTGACTAGATTTCCATGTAATACCTGGGCTGGATATTTTGTTCTGTCTGAACCATCTGCTGTCCAAGCATATGAATCAAAATTCATTCTCCCTGAGCTAGCAGCTTCATAGATTCCATGTAGTTTTCTTTCACTGTAGTCAAACAAAAACAGTGGCAAACCTGGCTCAATGTTCTTTACATATGAAAAGTGTTGTGCAGGCAGGCCTGTGGATAATGAAATGGAGCTGAATCTCAGGATAGAGCAAGTGTAAACCCAAACTTATCATCAGATAATGGGTCCAAGTACTTAAGGAATCAATGACAGTAAGAAAATATTACAGTTGGCTGTTCATGCAATGTATTAATGAACAATAGACAATTACTAATGAGACTAACCAAAGAGTTGATTGGTGAGACATTCTCTCTTAGTGTTTTTTGTGCAACCAAATATAACACCTCCAAGTTGATTCTTGTTTAAATTTCTTGCCCATGTCCCAGTAGATGACATACATAGAGAATGAGAGGATTCATTTGGAAAAATGGTCGGTTTGTTTCTTCCCGCTCCCATTCTGCTAAGGCAATTGGATAAAAATAATATAAGAAGATCAAATGTTCACCTGAAATTGAAAAATATACTAATGCAAGCAGACTAATTTATTATTATGCATAGATTGAAAAATCAGTAAATCAATAAGCAAATAGCAGGAGCCCTGGTGGTAAGATATTAGGAAGTAACAATGCATGACTTATAACATCAGCAAATATTATGATCTCAATACATAAATACCAACAAGATGCTTCAAAAAATTTTAAAAGTAAACTAGAAAAAACAAAGAATACAGACATAAGCAATAATGCTATAGAAAGTGTGCTAACAGAAACACTTGCGAAAGTACCGATAACTCATATAGAATAATTTCCACCCACACAAAAATTGCTACTATTGGAAAATGGGGATGAAAAATATGCACCAGATTGACAGCACATGGATATGTCTGGAACTTAGATTTCTTGTTGTTAAATCATTTTCCTGACTTGCTTCTTATTGAAAAAATAATTTACTCACTTGCTGAACCAACAAGCATAGCTCCAAGTTTGGACATCAAATAGATAAATCCCCAATCATTAACAAAAATCATCACAATACGCATATCATCTACGGCTGCTTTTTTTCATCCAACAAACCAAGTTACTTAACAGCGGCAAACTCTGCTAGTTCTTACTTTCAACTGAAGTTAATACCATTCTTCTTTAATTTAATGGTAAAACTCCATAATGCTGTCATCTTCTAATAACTATCAAAACACAGTCGATTAACTAATTACCAATGTAGTGCATTGTTATTTTGATAAGTACATTAAAACAAGTAAAGAAAGAACTTCCACCATCTACCATAAACTCATCATAAAACCCAACCTGCAAAAGCTATTCAAGTTTACATCAAAATATCAAAAAAACACCGTGTTCAAAATTCCAACATTTTGATCATGAAGAAAATCACCATAATTTGGAGCAGGCTTCACCAAATGATAGTAAAATGTCCATGCCAACATAAAGGAACGAAAAAGAAACTCAACAAATGACTAGTGAGAATCCTCATCAACCTAAAGAAATTGATATTGGGTGCCATCTTTGCTCAAATACAATTGAGCATTGAGGAACTGATATGTCACTATTTTACTAATTATTTGACTAAGCTTTCCTACTTTTCTCAGTTTTGAGTTCTCGAGTATTTAAGAAAATAAAAAACGCTACTTTAGCAGAAATGCTTTTGCATAAACAACAAAAGGAACAATAATTGAATCAGCATTCCCAGAAACCCTGCTATATTAGGAACTAACAATATTTCTAAACATAACAAAAAGTATCATCAAACAACTCAAATCCATCAGATTACCGCTGAGATGAACCTAATCCAGAATATGAACCATTTTCCTCCCCACTCCATAGAACTTTTTCTTTCAAGGATGACAAATAATCAGGCAACAACATAACATAAACAGAAAAACCCCACTTGAAGAAATAAAATGAAAAGAAATGATCGGAGAAACCCCAAAATTCTTGAACAATGAAGTTGGGCAACTAAACAATCAATAAATCCATGATATCTCGAATCAAATACATACATTGATTATAAAGAATAACAATTTTGGGTGTGTGCCAAAAATTGGAGCATGCAAAAATGGCGTAGCTGTGCAGAGAATAAAACCTCCCTGTAAATTTGTGTGAAGTAACTGAACCAAAT
The DNA here is from genome assembly GCA_028654395.1 of Scutellaria barbata. Classification (NCBI taxonomy): domain Eukaryota; kingdom Viridiplantae; phylum Streptophyta; class Magnoliopsida; order Lamiales; family Lamiaceae; genus Scutellaria; species Scutellaria barbata. The sequence goes on from CM053644.1 coordinate 3,081,640, forward strand.
AGTACTGTTGAGACGGAATAGCGCGAAATGGAGTTCGGAGTGTGGGGTTTAGTTATCCTACGCCCAAGCGCAGGTTAGCATTGCTAAAAATAGATATACAATAGTTTAGTATTTTTACAAATTATAAATATTAAATTAAGCATGATTTATGTATGCTATTAAAATCACTTTATATATGGACAAAAAATTGGGTGCAAAATTCTTTCTTAAAAAAAAAAAAAAATAATAATAATAATAATAAGGCTGTAAGATTTCAATTTGTTTGATCTCAATCATGTGTGATAATAAAAAGATGCATATCAAATAAAATCAACAAATCTATATAGATGTGATTTTAATGTTTTGAATTATAGATTCGATCAAATCTTGACAGTTATGGAAATATCAAATTTTGATTTGATATTTGTAATCATTTTATCTTAATTTTTTTTTATTGAAGTTGAATTTTTTTTTTCTTTTATGTTGGAATTAAAATTTCCATATATTATACAATGAAATTTTAATCCGATACGCATAGGCACGATATTTATTTGTTTTCCATCAGCATGTATGGACTTTTCTTCCATACGTATCAGTTTTTCATTTTTGTAATCAAAGAAGTGTTTACAGTGCGTATTCTATAGTTGCATATTTGATCAAACTATATATTCTTTTTGCTCAATTACATGATTTTTTTTTCTGCAATGATTTTCAATTTTATTTATGCTTGAATTAAATTTATAAAATCGTATAATTATTTTCCAAATTTTTTATTTATGTTTAAATAAATGAATTAACTGAATAATGATTTTTTAAACATATATAAATATCAAATGATCAAATCAATTTTATTCTACAAATCTAGATATGTTTGATTTTGTATAAATTCATTCAAATCTCAACATATATGGATATATCAAAATCTTATTTTAAAAAAATTTAAAATAGATTTTTCTTAACTGATTTGATTTGAACTAATTTTTTTTTTCTTTTATGCTTGAATTAAATGAAGTAAAAACTTTGCATATTGTATAATAATTTGCAGTTATTTTATTGCTTAAGTCACATGAAATGTATTTGATATGATACAAATTATGATGACTCGAATTGATACAATAAAATTTCACTGAAAATATTATATAAATAAAAGATAAACCTAATTAATCTTTATATGTGTGATAGTTTTTAAAAATTTTGTGTTTTTGCTAATTTAAGGAATGAATGTACATTTAGGTGTAATTTTATGCAATACAGTCGATTTTTCTTTATATGAAATGGAAATATCAAAAGGAATCTTTTACATGTGTTAAGTCTTGCTTGGTTTCTATGATTTATTTATTTATTTTTATTTTTATTGGTAAGTTATGTTTACATAAATGCGACATGAATAGATAAAAAAATATTATGCATACATAAGTGGGCTTGCCCCAGTACCTAATTCGACGAAGCCCATGATAGCATTCAAGTTGGGTCCAATTGCAGAAAGTGTGGCCCGGAAGAGAAAAATTATTTATCCTCTTATTATATATTAAGGGCTCGTTTTGTTTTGAGTGATTGGTTTGATAAGATTGATAAGATTTGTAGGATTGTATTATTCATTAAAAATAAAAATGATGTTTGTTGGGTGTTTGGTATATATATTTGTATTAGATTTGAGTTAAATTATGTGTTTAGTTTGAATGATTATAAGTTTTTAAAGTGAGATTATTTATAAAAACTAGTTTGGTATATTTGTTAAGGATGATAAAAAAATTATAATTACTAAACTATCCTTACATTTTCTTTTCTTTTTATATTTTATTTTTCCAATCATTTTCTTTTGTTTCTTATTTTGTTTTCTTTAAATTTTAATTGTTATTATATTTCACAACTAATTTATTAGATTTTAATATTTAAGGTACTTTAATTATATTTAGTTTAAAATGCTAAACAATATCATATAAAATATTTTAAAATATTATTACAAATATTATTTTAAATAATAAAAATTTAGAAGATTAACTACACAGATCATATATATTATTAAAATTACATGCAATAATTAAAACTTGAGATATCTTTTTACTATGATAAAATAAACCTAAACATACAATATTTTTCGTTGTAAATCGAATGACTGTGAAATAAAATTATTGATAAAATTAAATTTTAAAAAATGTTCATAAAAATAAAAACAATGAAACAATATTTTCCTAATTGATAAAATAAAAGTTAAAAAATTACTAATAAAACTAAAGCACCATTTATAAAAAAAAAAGTATTCCACAATTATGAGGATATATTGGTTTATAAACCCACCCAATCTCACACCTAAACTCGGGCCAATAAACAAACTCACATCTAAACTCGGGCCCAATAAACAAATCAATTCTCAAACTCATGAAGCAAGCATAGATTTAGGTTGGTTAAAAATCTTAAACCAACCTAAACTCATGAAGCAAACGAACCTTAAAGGACTCATCCAAAGTACACGTGATTTGATATTTTCTTCTATAAATTTTGAAATGCTCAATTTTATGGTTTTTTTAACATAATATTGTGGTTTCAAAATTTGTTTAACAAAATATAGTGTAATCGGTGCATTTTAAGAAAATAAGTGTAGCCGTCACCACCGGTGGCGACTTCTGACAAAACTGATAATTGTACTTCTTGGTCGCCATCATTTTAATAGTTTATAATACTAGTCGTTATCGGTGGTGACGACCAACTTTATTTTAATAATATATTTAATATAAGTCGCCACCAAGTATATTTAATTATTTTAAATATAAGTTACCACCTGAAATGTATTTTAGCTAACATATTTCATATACTTTAAATATGTAAGTGTTAGTTATATTAATTAGACAATATTATTAGGCTTTTTTAATAGAATATTACAACTTCAAATTTTTATTAACAAAATATAGTGTAAAAAATGAAGCTTAATAAAATAGGTAAAGTCGTCACTGGTGGTAGTGACAACTTCTGACAAATCTCATTTTTAATTAATTTTTAATAGAATTTACCATCGGTGGTGGCAACTTATAACAAATTTCATTTTTTTACTAATTTTTAGTACAAGTCGCCACCATCGATGGTGCCTTTAATTAATTTAATTATTTTTTAATACTAATCATCAAAATCGGTGGCGGTTATCATAAAATTTAATATATTTAATGATCAATGACGAACACGTATATTTCGATAAAATTTAATTTGTTATAAATTAATTCGTGTATTTTAAATATGTAAATGTTGGTCCTAACGGGGTGAATGAACCTTGGTCGATTTTACAAATCTTTTATAAACTTACTGTTCTGCAAGCTACTTAAACTTGCAGCGCCAGTCAGCTACTGCTTACAGCACTAGTATGCAGTGTTGCACGCTGTAACTTAAAGTTTTTTATACATAGCGGAAAATATGTTTTTGACACAAGACTGATTTTCTCAAATATGATCATTTTGAATGTATTTTATGCTTATGACAGATAGAAATATAAGGTAAAGCACAGATATGGAAAACAATAAAACACTTATGGTTTATAATGGTTCGAATGTGGTGTAATCCTTCTACGTCCACTCTACTGCTACCTCGAGCAGGAACTTTGTTAAGTAAGATTGGTTTACAGGACACTCCTAACAATCTATCAACTTACAAAGCTAAACACCTATTAGAACTCAACGTACACACAACAACTGTAAATTCTAAAGGCAACCCACACAGGGTTTCACACTCCCACACAGGGAATTGCCTATCACCTACACAACTTATATAAACAGTAAGGATAAATCCTATTAACTGTTCGACACCTAAAACAACCTAAGCATACAGCAACAAAGTTAAAAGTATATAAAATTGTTCTTCAACTGGTGCGGTGAAGTGAGCTTTTGAATCCTTCAAAGGATCTTTCAACTTGAATTTGGTTCACTTCACTGAAGTCGAGTGACTGAAACTATAGAGAATGCTTGAGAGAATATAGCTTGAATGCTTGATCTTTTTCACGTGAATGTTTTAGTAGTCAGCTTCAGGGTTGCTCGTCCTCTATTTATACTTGTAGAAAGATATCCGTTGAAGGAGATATCTCTCATTTGAATTTAAGCATACTTGATCAAAGGTATGACTCGCATTTAATGCGACTTGACTTTCCCTGTTAGAGCATTTAATGTGGTGGTTGCGGCTCGCAACTTTCTGCAACGCGTCAGTCCACGTGTCATCTTGGCATTGAATCCGTGTCTGTAACTTTGATCTTCTTTGGAATTGCTTTATTTATTCTTGCTTGGTTCTTCGTTTCTCGTACTGCATTTATCCTTCCCCGAAATGCAGGATACTTATTCTGTTTGTCTTAAGCGTTGTTGGTTGATTATCCAGTAAGCTTTGCGTTGTATCCTAGGTCTGCTTGCAGCTGTTCGTTCTTTACAGTGCTGCTGTAATTTGACCTTCTTGTAGTAATTTCATACAGTACTAATGTATCTTTTCTTGCAGTACTCCTATAGCCTTTTCTTGCAGCGTTGCTGCATGCCGTTCCTACTTACTTTTTTACTGCATAGCTGTCTGCATCTGCATTTGCAGTATTGCTGTATCTGTTTTTTTACAGTATGTTGTATTCCAAATTTCTCGATGCAGCATTGTACCCTCCATCTTTCAGCACCTATAACTAGACTCAATTCTAGTCTATGTATTCATTTAAACATTGTGAAAAATGAGGTACTCAAACTTCCTATTACATATATGGTTTGTCTCATCAAAATCTAAATATTGAAATCTCAACAGTAAGTATTAGTTATATTTATCAATAAATATTATTAAGATCATATATAGGGGAGTAAACGTGTCGAGCTCGAACGAATGAGGGTTGTTCATGCTCATTTATTTATCTTAAGAAAGTGTTCGTATCGTTTATTTAATAATTGAACATGTTCACGAACGTTAACAAACGGCTTTTTTAATAGAATATTATAATTTAAAATATTTATTAACAAAATACTGTGTAAAATAATATAAGAGGAAAATAAATATATTAAATAACTATAAATAAATAATTAAACATCATTATAGAATTGCTTAGTATTATTAGTAATATTTATATGTAATTGTTTGATATATTTATTTCAATCTTATATTATTTATTATTAATATCATATATGATATAATAATTAAGATTAAAAATTAATTAAAATGAGATTTGTCAAAAGTCACCACCACCACCGGTGGCGACTTCACATATTTTATTAATCTTCATTTTTTACACTATTTTTTGTTAATAAAAATTTGAAGTTGCAATATCTATTAAAAAAGCCTAATAATATTGTCTAATTAATATAATTAACACTTACATATTTAAAGTACACGAAATATTTTAACTAAAATACACTTCGAGTGGTGACTTATATTTAAAATAATTAAATTTACTTGGTCGCCACCGACAGTGACGACTTATATTAAATATATTATTAAAATAAGGCTGGTTGCTGCCACGGCAAGAAGTTTTGTCAGAACTTCACTTATTTTCTTAAAATGCACCGATTACACTATATTTTGTTAAACAAAATTTCAAACACAATATTGTGTTAAAAAAATCCAATTTATGATATGAAATTAAATTTAATATATCATCGTGTCAAATGTATTCGAATCGTTGATTGTGAACACATGTATAATTAGAATTTGTCAAAAAATATATTACATTTAAAATACATACGATAAAATGTTACATTTCAAAATTTAAATATATATAATCGAATCACATATAATTCGAGTTGGAAAATATTTTTAACCTTATTTTAAGACTACAAATTACTATTTAATAATCGCACTTGTGATCAGATAAAACTGCTACTAAATTATTCGCTTAAAATTTTGCTATTAATTGTAGGTTCAATTTAGCTGGTTCAATTTAGCTAGCTTTAATTATGTTTTATCTTTTATATGGATTGTGAATCATTTTTTTATATTTTTATCCATTTTAATTATATATAATTATATAAATTATTTTTATATATTAATTAAACAAAAAAATAAAAATATATTTAAAAATAAAAAATAAAACATGGTGGAGCGGAGAATCAGAGATCCCACAAGACGGATATGGAGTAGGGGACAAAATTTTCCCCGCGAAGCTGACGGGAACAAGGAAGGAGATTCTCCGCGAACACGAGGACGATAACTGCTCCCAATCCCCATCTCATTGTCCTCCCTAAATCGATTCAAGTACATATTATCATATTATTTATTATATATTTTATAATTGATGCACATAACTTCTTTATAAATGTGACAATTTGAGTCTGACTCAAATAAATACATAATTAAAATTTTAAAATAGCTTGGAACAAAATTTAAATTATGGCAAAAATTTATATACGTGGGTGTATATATTCTAAATGTATTATTAATTTGATATTATTTATATATTTATAAGATATTACTGCTGTACATTTTAAAGGTGCTAGTTTTATAAAATATATGTTTTAATAAAATATATTAATTGTATATTTATAATGTATTAGTTATTTACTTATTAGATATTTATTTACCATATTATTTAAAAATATAAGGGTTGGAATTGGATTACATAACATCGACAGGCTACAATAGCCCTCCTCGAAAATTGTTAGTCCAAAGTCTTCCGAACTAGACCAAATTCAATCATAGCCTACCAGTCCGAACCGATTTTACCCTATTGCCCACTTGGCCTTTAAAATGTAACATCGTTCGAATAATTTAAAAAAAAAAAAAAGATTTTATTTGATAAATAAATTTGATCATTTAATTAAAAAAAATATTTTTACTTGTGTGCAATTATTGTATGAATTTAAGATCTATATAATAGAGTCGGATCGGGCTGAATCCAACCAACATCTGCACATTTTCTCTTTTTTTTTTGTCCTGACTTTTATATTGGTTTAGTCATACTTTTATATTATATTAAACATACTTTTATATAATACTTTGATTTAAAAAATAAACCTTAATTTCGATGAAAAAATCCTAATTTATACATATATATATATATTTGTGTAATATTACACATACCTTTAAGTAATATTAGTCATATATTTATATAATACATAAAGATACAACTAACAGAATTAAAAGGTTTGACTAACATAACATAAATGTATGCTTAATATAACATAAAAATCCTAAAAGTATACTTAACATAATATAAAATCATAAATGTATGCTTAACATAACATAAATGTATGATTAACATTATATAAATGTATGCTTAATATAACATAAAAGCCTTAAAGGTATGACTAACGTAACATAAATGTATGTTTAGCATAATATAAAGATATAGCACCTGGAGCGAATTTTGGTGGATTTGAGCGCATCCACCCAGGCATAGAGGATCCATGAAGTTGCTCGTAGATCGAATCAGATTAATTGTACGAATTGTAAATCCGTGTACCAATTACATAAAAATTTTGTGAAAAAATTATTGTTACCAATGTTTTAAGAACTTCATTATAATATTTTACCCAAAAACTTCATACTTCAATACCTTATTTTCAGAATAAGACCTTTAAGTATTTTAACATTTTATGAGATATAAAAATAAGTTTAGATTTAGACACATACATTAGTGCAATATAAGGGCGCAATTCGAATAATATAACTCGTGAAATACTCATAATCAATTTGAAAAAAAAATAGAATTCGATTTGAAAATAATCAAGTCGGGCTCAAACTATTCGAATAACTTTTATTTTTGAGTTTGAGTATATTAATACTCAACTCGACAAACTCACGAGCCTAATTGAACATAATAGAGCATATGTTAAATTTAAAATTTTGATTTTAATAATTTATTTCTTCACAAATAATTTTCAGGTGTTGAGTTGAGCCGAGTTGAGTTAAAATTTATGAAGTTATTTATCATCTCCAACTGGAGCATTAAAAAATTACACTTGATCGAGTTTGAATCGAGGTCAAACTCGAGCCTAGCATTACTCGACTCAACTCAACTCATTTACATCTCTAAACTATAACAACGGAGGCTCTGTTATGAGCAAGATATAGAGAAAGAAAACATTGCTTCTATATTGAATCAAAAACAGAGTTCAAGTACAGGAGATAATATATATATATATATATATATATATATATATATATATGAAGCCATGCATGGCTGACGTGAAAATATAACTAACTATACAACTACTCAACTGACGTGGCATACAAGTGTATATCCATAACTGATATATATAACAACCAATATCCACAACTATATATCATAATACACCCTCATTTACCCTAAACCTACTCGATGCAGTGGAAGTTTGGAGCTGAGCATTTGAAAACGAGTCACTGCTAATGGCTTGGTAAATATATCAGCAACTTGTTCTTCAGATGGGATGAATCGAACTTCTAACTCTTTTACAAGAACTTTTTCCCGAATGAAGTGCACATCGATTTCTATATGTTTTGTACATGCATGAAAGACAGGGTTTGAAGTCAAGGCTGCCGCACTAACATTATCACACCAAATGAGTGGATGATCCTCTATTCGTACTCCTATTTCCTTCAATAATGACTTGAGCCAAATCACATCTGTACTAGTATCTGCAAGTACCCGATATTCTGATTCTGCACTGGAACGAGACACTACCTGCTGCTTCTTGGAACTCTATGTAATGAGATTTCCCCGAAGTAATAGACAATGACCTCCAGTGGACCTTCTATCATCCATGTTGCTTGCCCAGTCAGCATCCGAAAAGGCTTTAAGAGATAGTCTTTTTGCAGTTGTAAAGTGAAGTCCCTCCATAGAAGTACCTTGAAGATATCTAAGTAGATGTTTGCAGGCTAACCAGTGTCTCTCTATCAGTGCATGAAGAAATTGGCTGAGTTTGTTGACTGCAAAGACAATATCTGGACGTGTCAAAGTAACATATTGTAAAGCACCAAGTGCTTCTATACAACGTGGGCTGATCAAAGGGTGAACTGTCTTGTAAATGTAGTTTTTGAGTAGAAACCATAAGAGAAGACACAGGTTTATAATTGCTCATATGTGTTTTCTGTAACAAATCAGTAATATACTTAGTTTGAGTTAAAATAAAACCTTCTGCATGTTTTTGAGCCTCAAAGCCAAGAAAATAATGTACTTCACCAAGAGTTTTTAGAGCAAAGGTGTTGCCAAGAAGTTGAATGACTTGTTGAATATCAGCTTCATCTTCTCCAGTTACTAGTATATTATCAACATATACTAGAACAAAGAGCATCTTACCATGTATTCTTTTGAAAAATAAAGAATGATCAGAACTTGATCTCTGAAATTGAAGAGTCAAAAGATATCTCTTCGGTTTGTTGAACCATGCCCTTGGAGCCTGTTTTAATCATAAAGAGATTTGTGTAGTTTGCATACATGATTAGGCTTACTTACATCAATAAAACCATCAGGCTGAAACATGTACACTACCTCCTTGAGATCTCCATTCAAAAATGCATTATTCACATCGATTTGTTGAATTTGCCAACCATAGGTAGCTGCTAAGGTGAATATAAGTCTGATGGTACAAGCTTTGACCACTGGACTAAAGGTCTCAAAGTAATCAATTCCAGCTTGTTGCTCAAACCCTCTAGCTACCAACCGTGCTTTATATTTGTCCACTGAACCATCGGCTTTGAACTTTGTTTTGAAGATTCATTTATTTGTAATGACACTCAAGTCATTAGTGTAAGGAACTAGTGACCAAGTATCCTTAGCCTGTAGGGCATCAAATTCACTTTGCATAGCAGCCTTCCATTTTGGATCAAGAAGAGCTTTATGGACTGAAGATGGTTCCTAATGAGATGTAGAGAGTTGGGAGGTGAATGCTTTTGGCTTGAAAATCCCTTTCTTGGACCTTGTAACCATATGATGAATAAGATGTTTATGTTGAGAGGGCTGAATTGGTGAGATAGGTTGAGCCTCTTGAACCTGAACTCCATCTTGTGAGATAGGATGAGCATCTTGATCCTGAACTCCATCTTATAGGAGAGCTGTACCAATATTCTGGATAGAAGAAGTGTCTTGAAGATGAGAACTAATAGAGACAGGAACATGAGCTGGAGCCACTACTGAGCTGGATATAGAAACTCCATGTAGTGATGAATATGGAAATTCTAATTTATTGAATTCCACTGTGGCAGCAACATATGTCTTGTTGTGAGCATCAAGACACACATAACCTTTGTGATGGAGGCTATATCCCAAGAAAATGCACTTACTTGATCCGAACTGAAATTTGTGATTATTGTAGTTTGCATACATGATCAGGCTGCTGTCCAAAGAGCTTGCAAAAAGGACTTTGATTTTGTAACACCAAGCTTGGTAGTCTGTTAATAAGATAAACTGAAGTGTGAAAAGCATGCCACCAAAATTTGAGTGGAAGTTGAGCTTGTGCTAACAAAGATAATCTCATTTCAACAATGTGAAGATGTTTCCTCTCAACTTTTCCATTTTGTTGATGTGTAAGTGGGCAGGGATGTTGAAAGTGAATACCTAACTGAGCAAGAAGTGATACCAAATTTCTGTATTCTCCACCCCAATCAGACTACAAGCATTTGATCTGCACACCAAATTATCTCTCAACCATATCATTGAATCGAGTAAACACGCTATAAACTTCTGACTTGAGTTTAAGTGGGAAGATCCAAGTATATCTTGTGTAATCATCCATAAAATGTATATAGTATTTGAATCCATCAAGAGAAGCAACGTGGGAAAGCGCCCATAAATCAGTATGAACAGGTTGAAAAAGAGCACTTGTTTTATTTGATGAAGAATGAAATGATCTCTGGTGTAGTTTGCCAAGTTTGCAAGCATCACAAAACTCTACATCTTTATTACTAAAATGAACATTTATAGAATGTAAAACATGTGATAACACAGCAGTACAGGGATGTCTTAGTCGTTTATGCCATTTGTGTGCAAGAACATCTGTGCTAGAAACATGACAAGTAGGTGAAACACCTTTATTTTGACAACTTGATAATCTGGAAGCAACATTCTTATTCTTGAAGAGCTTGGAAATATTCAACTGGTACAAGCCATCTTTAAGATTGTCTTGGAGGAGAATTTGCCTTGTAACCTTGTCCTTTACAAAACAGCCATTGTGATAGAATTCAATGCTAACATCATTATCCTTTGTGAATTGAGAAACACTCAATAGACTCTTGGTAATATGAGGAACACACAGAATATCTTTGAGTAACAAGAACTTATTTGCATCCACAGATTGAATAGAAGAATAACCAACGTGTGAAATAGGTAGAGAAGATCCATTACCTACTGTAACTTCAGCTGTGCCATTATAATCAGTTTTGAGAGATAGATTGTCCAGATTGGCTGTGATGTGACTTGTTGCCCCACTATCAAAATACTAGTTAGGATCATGAGAATCAGAAGAAGAAGTGTGTGCCACAAGAGCTTGTGAATTTGATCCTGTAGAATTGGAACCATGAGGAGTATCAACACCTGTAAAACTTATATCAAATCTCTTATAGCACTTGAGTGCAGTGTGACCAGTTCGTCCACATAGTTGACACAACAGTTTATTTGTAGATCGAGCTCCAAAACGTCCACCTCCTCGAAGACGACCTTTATTAAACTTACTTCCTCGAGTGGGAAAACCACGACTATACACAACATTTGCAACTAGATTATGAGCAGAAGACTGAGTAACCAAAGCAGTGTGTACCTGATTATGAGCTTGTAGACGCATCTCATGAGTTTGTAGAGCAAACTTAACCTCAGACAATGTCAGATCATCAGTCCTTGATGTGAGATTAACTGCTATCGATTCAAACTCAGAACCAATACCACCAAAAATGTACAAAATCAATTCCTCATCAGTAATACTTGTGCCAATAACAATCAATTCATCTGCAATCGATGTCATCTTAAGAATAAAATCATCAATTGATAAATCCCCTTTCTTAAGGGTTTGCAACTGGAAACGAAGCTGAAGACTACGAGCTTTAGAATTAGTGTGAAACAGAGACTCAAGAGTGTTCCATACCTCATGAGAAGTATGACACCTACTGAGATGACCAAGCATAGACTCAGTTATTGATGAGAGAATCCAGCTAAGAAGAAATTGATCTCTGCACATCCACAGGACGTGATCGGGATTAATTGTCACTGTTGACGTTGATGTAGAAGAAAGGATCATAGAAGCAACTGGTGCAACTTCAGATCCAAGAAGAATTCCATCGAATCCATGCGCTCTAATAGTTGATAGAATTTGCACACGCTAGAAAACTGTAATTGTTGCGATCTAGATGAATCGAGAGAGGAACAAAATGTGGTGGAACAAACGCAATTGCCATAACGAAGAAAAACCGATGAACCAAAAAAAAATCAGTGATGATCGGCCGGAGGTAACTGTCGCCGAAGAGAAATGGCTCTGATTACCATGTTATGAGCAGGATATAGAGAAAGAAAACATTGCTTCTATATTGAATCAAAAACAGAATTCAAGTACATGAGAGAATATATATATATATATATATATATATATATATATATATATATATATATATGAAGCCATGCATGGCAGTTGTGGAAATATAACTAACCATGCAACTACTCAACTGGCGTAGCATACAAGTGTATATCCATAACTGATATATAACAACCAATATACACAGCTATATATCACAATATATTTTGAAAAATAATTAATTTTCTCTACAATTCTAATCGCAGACTCCATGTGAATTTCTTTTATAAGTATAAAGAGGGTGAAAATTCTTATTATTGTACATATTAATCAAAAAAGTGATTTTAAATAATATATTAAAAATAAAATCTCACTTTAAAATAAATAAAATTCCTTGATTTTTTTATTAAGAATTTGTGAGATTATATGGAAAAGAGTAACACTCAAAATCATGAGTTTCCCAACTTTCCTTAAAAAATGGGAGTGTGGTAGTCAAAAAGTGATGGAAAAAGAGATGATAATTTGTATTATCACGGGTTCCACTGCTTTTTTAGGCTAGAAAATTAAGCGATCACACCCTTTAATAATTGCCTTTTTCTAACCATACCATAATTTCTAGAAAAATATATAAACGAAAAAGTAAATATGTGATGACAGTGAAGCATCACTTAGTTACTTTTCTCTTCTAAATAATTTATTAAATAAAAAAGTTTCTCTTAAAACGAGATTGCTTTGTAAATTTCAATGCTATGGAAAGAACCATGTAAGTTCAAGTTAGGAATTTGATATTACTAGTTTTATGAAATTAATTTAATTCTATTTTTATAATTTTAGATTCTAAATTTATTGATTAGTTAAAGAGTATATTTGTCTCTTTTTTTTGTTTCTTAATTTATTACAATAACTGTAAATCGACACTTAATTGAAATGGAAATTAGAAATAACACATTCCACACAATTAATTATTAGATAGTCTATAAGAAATTTATTAGATAATCTCACTACTCAAATTACTTTTGTTTTACACTGGAAATCAATCTATAGAATTTCTCAATGCCATTCGCACACGAAATTTCATATCTTATTGCACTGGTATAAATTACAAATGCAATGTTGTAATGTAATATGCATAAAATATACCATATATTAATACAAATAAAATACAAAAATTATAAAATCGGAATGTTACCATAAAAATATACATAATTTTAATTTTCTAACCGATTATCCTGAATTTTCATCACGGCAACAAGTTGAGATTTACCTACTGAAAACACCTTATTAAATTTCAAATTTCAAAAAAACCTCTATAATTCAAACTCTCATTGTTATTCATAGATTATTATTATTATTTTGGATCATATTTTGGAAGATATGGCCATGCATGGTTAGATGGGTCAACATGCTACCAAAGATTAGGACAATGAAGCCAAAAAAGAAGAAGAACAAATCACTACTTAAAAGAAAATCATCAGACAATCAAAAAAAAAAAAAAAAAACAAACATGTTCTTAACAATCAAGTAAATCATATGTCCCGTTTGATCATTGTTTAACACAGCATTATGGTAAAAAAAAAAGAGTTTAATTTGTTGTTTCTTATTTCATTTTTCCGGAAAAAGTGATCCCTCTCAAGAGTAAAATTTTGTTTTTTAATGTAATTTTATATGCTCTTATGACAAAAATACTTATGATTTGCTATATTTTCTGAATATATGAGATGGATGTAACAAAAATTTGATGACCTATAAAATATTGCATCTTCATTCAATTTACAAAGTATGAAAAATTATACTTCAAAAAAAAAAAAAAATAGGGCATTTTAACAAGAGAATTTATATTAAAAAGTAAATATAATACTTGAGGCCAATTTAACAAAATACTCAAAAACGGTATATAATTAACAGTCATGTCTGTAACGACAAAATAGTAAAAAAAAAAAAAAAAATATATATATATATATTTATTATTTTGTCATTACAAACAAAATAGTATAAATAAATATATATATATATATATATATATATATTACACCTATCTTTAAAAATAAAAGTGAATGCTATCTTTAACTAGTGATGACAACGGGTCGGTTATCCTACCGTTTAGAGAATCTCAAACTCTAACTATATTAACCTTATACTTTCCAAACCTGTCTCATTCACATTCAGAACTACGTGTATTCGTCTCGTTTCCGATTATCACTACCCGACGGGGTATCCGTACCCATAAAATACTTGTTAACCAAATATAATTTTTTTTTGAATCTAAATGAGTATTTTGTATTTATTTTTTTAATCTGTATATTTAATATATTATATACATTTTTAATGTATAGTTTATCACATATTGCTAGTTAGATTAGTGTAATATATTTTTTTAATGAAATGTGAAGAATTCGATTCCTACACACCACATACGGTACCCAAGATTAGAAAGCTTATTTCCTAACCCTACTCATACCCTAATGGAATTTTTTTTTTCCAAAACTCATTACCATATTCATATTCATACCCGTTGTATTAAAATTTGGATGAGTAAATTAGGGACATTGAAACGGGTAACTGGTCCCTACCTTTAACCATAGCCATGACTTGAGTATTAAATATTATTGACTTTTCTTGTTTTTTCCATTATTACTATCACTCCCTTCTCACTGCACCTATTAGCCGCGACTCTTCTTTATAATTTATGCCTGTTTGAGGGCCACCACTCGGATTTTTTAAAATCTCATAACTAGTTAACTTAACTCATATATTTTAGAGTGAAAGTTAATTTGTATACATGAATTACATATATAATTAAATAGCATAAAAATAACATCAAATTTTTTGAAAGGACTCAACCAACCAATTTTATTTTATTTTACTTTTGGAGAAATGCATTTTCTATCACTTGTATTTTGAGATTTTTTTAATCTTTGCCCCTTGCACTTTGATTCTTACTTATTTACGCCATGTACTTTTCCTTTTCACTAGATTTTGCCCTGTGCACTTTATTGTCTACTTTCTTTTTCCCTTCATTTTGCTCTATTAATGGAAAAACAAAATTTAACAAATATATAAATGTAGAGGGAAACAAGTTGAAAATGTTGTATGGGCAAAATTCAGCACATGGACTAAAGAAATGAAAGGTTAAAAATGTAGGGTAAAAAAAGTATTTTTCCTATGTTACATAAATAGTACACAATTAAATTGTATTTTAATGGACAAATTTAGAAGGCAATATTCGCAGTAAATAGATTTTTAATTAGTATTGATTAACACAACCCCCAAACAAAATTCAAACTTTTATTTAAATATAAAATAATAGATTTTATATTTATAAAAATCCAAACAAAAAATTAGAATGCATGATAAGAAGTTCATTAATAATCATTTAAAATAGAGATAAGTATAATTTAGAATGAATATCATCCATTTCTACCACAATTAAATATAGATGTTTATTTTTTCTATTATATAAGATAAATAATATTATTTCTACCACCATTTCACATATAAATCGCACGTCCCCATTTTCGGCACCCGCACACGCATCAGGAGTTATTTTTGACAATTCAGTAAAATTTGGGTAGAAAAATTTGTGTGTAAAAAAGTTTCTTTATTTGATTTAGTGGTACTTGATGATATTTTGCCTAATAAAAAATTCATTAATAATCATTACTGTAGATATAAGTATAATTTAGAAAATGTATGGTTGCATTTTGAAAATGGCTTTGGACAGTGAGGAATCAGAGGTAAAGCCACTTTTATGCAGCTCATTTCAGCTTTCACATTTCAAAACTCGAATTACATTATTTATATATCCAACCCCTCTTCCATAATTATTTATACCACCACCCCTCTGCAACCTCTTCTCCATTTTCACTAAAATGGCAGCTCCATCTCCACCCTCCACCAAAGAAACCCTAGGATTCTCCGACGTGGAGTCCTCCCCAAAACCGTCGAAGAAAAGCAGCTTCGTCACGTCGATCATGGCGCTTCGCACGCCGTCCTTCAAGGAAGACACATACCTCATCTCCCACCTCAAAAACTCCGAACGAAAAGCCCTTAAAGAGCTCAAAGACAGGCTAATGTCCGCCCACGGCCCCGATTCGATGTGGGGCGTTCCACTGCTAGGCAACGTGGACGAGCGTGCCGACGTCATCCTCCTCAAATTCCTCCGCGCTAGGGATTTCAGGGTTCAGGACGCCCTCAACATGCTCATCAAGTGCTTGAATTGGAGGAAGGAGTTCCGAGCCGACGTCGTTTTGGAAGAGGAGTTAGGGTTTAAGGAGCTGGAAGGATCTGTGGCCTATATGCATGGAATTGACAGGGAAGGCCACCCTGTTTGCTACAACGCTTATGGGGTTTTCAAAGATAAGGAAATGTATGACAAGATTTTTGGGGATGATGAGAAATTGAACAAGTTTTTGAGGTGGAGAATCCAGATTCTTGAAAGAGGGATTAAGCTTCTGCATTTTAAACCTGGTGGGATTAATTCTATTATTCAGGTTACTGATCTTAAAGATATGCCTAAGAGAGAGCTCAGAGTTGCTTCCAATCACATTCTCTCTCTCTTCCAAGATAATTATCCTGAAATGGTTGCTAGAAAGGTGAGTTTTTATTTAATTTTATATTTTATATGAAAATTTATTTTCATCGTGTGGGGTTTTTTTTTTTTTTTGATTGAATTTTCTTGGTCAGATCTTTGTGAATGTGCCATGGTACTTCAGTTTGATGTATTCAATGTTTAGTCCGTTTCTTACTCAAAGAACTAAGAGTAAGTTCGTGATTTCCAAGGAAGGAAATGTTACTGAGACACTCTACAAGTAAGTTTTTTTTTTTTTTTTTGTATATTAGAATTAAAATAAATTCAGGATATAATTGAGTTGAGACATTTCATCTTCAGTTTTGTTTATCGAAGAAGATAATGAGATATTTTGATTGATCTGATTGGCAAACATTTAATGCTGTTTGAGTTTTGTACTTATTCTAAGCCATCTATTTAAGGACTGCATATTGAAGATGGTGCTTATTTGCCATTTTCTCTAGATTTATTAGGCCGGAGTATGTCCCGGTTCAGTATGGCGGTCTGAGTCGACCCAGTGACGTACTTGCCGGTCCACCTAAACCGGCATCGGACTTCACAGTTAAAGGAGGTGAAAAAGTTAACATTCAAATTGAGGGCATTGAGGTATAATTATTTCATGATAAACAAAAGAATCACATAATTTCATAGTTAAATATGTTATAATTTTATTTGATTTCTTTTTTATATATGATTTAAAAGGCTGGTTCAACGATCGCATGGGACATAGTAGTGGGTGGCTGGGAATTGGAGTACAGTGCGGAGTTTGTGCCGAATGCAGAGGATAGCTACACCATTGCGGTGGAGAAGCCACGGCGAATCGCCGCCAATGAGGAGGCGGTGCACAACTCTTTCGCCGCCCGAGAGGCCGGGAAATTGGTACTTTCTGTCGATAACACCGCCTCTCGCTGCCGGAAAGTGGCTGCCTACCGATATGTAGTCCGGAAAACCTAGCTCGGAAACTATGTAGAATCAAGAATGTGATTTTGTGCTGTGTTCTTTTTTTAGTTTTATTTTTTTTTTCTCTCTCTTTTTTGAGTTGTTTTCCTAATGGAATTTATGTATTGGATCCTACAAATTACCTAGGCCTGACAGTGGTTGCGATCTCTGATATGTAAATGATGGTACTATAAAGCAAATTGACATGGTTAATGTTTCCTTATTTAAATTCACTGAAAATTGATTTATGGATTCGGAAAAAAATGTGTATCGTTTTCTTCTGTAAAAAATTTACCAACTTGTTGGGCTTTTCTCTATTCTTTTGTGGCTAAAATGTAGCGGTGTAGGAGTGTAAATGAGAGAATACAACTTGTGAGCTATTTAGGTTCGACTCGAAAAAAAAAAATGAATTTGTTGAAAATAATAGAGTTGAGTTTGGGTTTGAACTGCTCGAGTAGCTTTTGATCTTGAACCTAAACATATTAATATCCAACTCGATAAGTTTGCATTCAACTCGATAAGTTTGCAAACGTAATCAACATAATTGAACATATGTTAACTTTATAAATTTGCCCTTAATAATTTAACTTTTTTTACATTAAGTTGAATTTTAACTTTTTTATAAATATTTTTTAAGTATCGAGTTGAGCTCGAGCATTAAAAAAAAAGTTTGATAGAGTTGGAGACAAGCTCAAACCTGATAGTACTTAGCTTGGCTCTTTCGTTGACTCCCTACTCTAATGTTGAAAACAAATTTCAAAGGAAATTCCATTATTCCAAACGAATTTGAAGTGAGACTGATGAGTGTTTTTCTTAATGGAAGTGAAACCAAACAAGGCCTTACGGTTGATAATTGTTTTACAAGAAAACCGGGTGTAATAATTATTTTGATGAAGTTGGAATTAAATAAAATGTGATGGCCAGGGCTGGCAATAATTAAGCGTGGCCAATATGCAGGAATTGAATAATTAAGGAAGAAGATGGCAGATTTACGGGTGGGACATGGAAGCAAGACTTTTGAAGCAGAGTAAAAGGAGGAATGGTTAAATTAATTCACATTTAAATAATTAGCTTGATCTTGCTAATTGTCTGAACTTTCTTATTCAGTGCATGTTTTTTTTATTGGGGAAAGAGAAAGAAGAAAAGTGAGTTATGTGTAGACAATAATGGCCAAAGCAAAGGGATATTGACTGCACTTGAGCCTTGTCTTGCCTATTTATATATACATATATATTCCAAATAACATTAATGTATATTTACATATAATAATTGTGGAAAATTATCAATATATATGTTAATTAGGTCCATTAAAATAAGGAAGAAAAAAAATCTGACAAAAGCAGGTAACAGTGCTTTGTTTGGTTTGCAGGTGGGGCTATGGCTGTGTTGTCAAATATTTTGATTAGATATTTGGGTTCATCTTTTTCCATGGTGGGCCCATGAATGATGTTTCATTCACCATTCAAATTTTCGGTGGGAATGTGGAGGGCAAGAAAGACATTTCAAAGATTGATAAGTGAAGGTGATGAGTAAAATCTGAGGTTGTCTTGTTTTAAGGTTCTGAAGTATTGCAGTGTACTTTGTGTCCTACCCTATTCTTTGCTTTTTCTATTTTCTAATTTCATCAATTCAAACTCCCCCAAATTACCACCTCTCTCTCTCTCTCTCTCTCTCTCTCTCTCTCTCTCTCTCTCTCTCCCCATCCTCCTTTTCCATATGTCAGCACTCATCACAGTATTCAGTTTTCATCTTTTGCAGAATCCAACATGGTGCATCTTTTCCTCAGTGGTACTGTTGTAACGAAATTTTGATTAAATTTAAAAAAACACGAGTTTAATTATCCACATTTATGGACTATAGGCGCTCAAAAGTATCTGAAATGTTACTCTTATGACTATTATAAAGCAGATATATGTATGGAACCTTGTAAGATAAACCCTACTAAAAATAGATTTTAAAGTTATATAAAGTTGTACTAGAAATATTTGAATGGGTTAGAGGCATAGAGCTTTTCTATGGAGCTGATCTAGACAAACCAATTCCATTGATCCCACACTATTATAGGATCCAGTCCAGGTGGCTTCCAAAAAGAGTAATTATTTTCATTATTGATTGGTTCCCAAAGGTTTAAGAGTAAAACATAAAGAGAAATTATTTGGACGGTGAATGCACAATCATTGAAAAACAATTTATATGTCTGGACTTAGATAGCAACAATTTGACTTATTAATAATATGAAATAAATTGATTGTGGAAATTTTGGTCACAAAAAAATTATCATGGATATTGGTCTCCGTTGTCTTGGACTCTTTTCGTAATGCAATACTAAATCTCTCAACATCAAAGGCTGAAGAGTCCAAAAATATCTCTATTGATAAATGATGGTATAAGTTTTTCTTTTCCAAAAATAGAAATGAATAGGATAGACTCCGTATTTAATGTGATCTATGCCAAACAATGACGAAAATATTGCGATTTATCGCGAAAAATGGCCTACGAATATCGATATATCCTGACAAAATAATTCGGCAAAATATCGCCGATAAATCGACGATATATCGAAAATTTATCGGTTGTCGGTGGATTTTTTTTTTAATAATTAGTTGGTGGAAGTGGCCACTTGTTATGTGCTTATATGTTGCATATATTTCCTATCATCCTTTTCACAAGTGGAGTGAGATTGAATTAGTATTATAAATACTCGGATTCTCTACTTCAAAGTTCACAACTTTTGCTACGGAAATTTTTTATTAGAATTGTTGTTATTTCATTTTTCATTTTTCCTTCAATTCTCCACGCATTATTCAACATCAAAAAGATTCATCATTTAAATGTTAGTTTATTTAAATGTTTAACTACATATTTAATTTCTTGAAGTGATGTTGTAATCTATGCTTTTGTAGTTAACTATTTATTTGAAATAATATAGTAAGACATCCACATAATATAATTCTCATTTTGAAACCTCCAAACCAAGCACATCCTAATTAGTTTTAAGCCCTTGAACTTTTATACTAAAACTCTTTTATATTTATATAGTTTTCGTAAGCCCATGAACTTTCAAATTTTATTTTAGTAGTAAACTCTTGAGTTTTTTAATCATGTATATTACTAAACTTCTCCTATGTAGAAATTAAATTTATTTAGATAAACAAAAGAATAGTAGAAACTAATGACGGGCTTAGCAAAACAAGATTTGAAAAAGATCATGACCCCAAAAACAAAATAACTAATGTCAAAGTGATTATTTAGTTAATAGGTTTAATAAAACAAAGTAAATGAATCTGAGCTAAAATAAAATAAAAAATTGTATAAAGGTCATGAGCTTAAATAAAACATGCATTTTGTGTTCATATAATGATCAATAGGACTCACATTATATTCCAATTTATAGTCTCTTCCATATGATGTTTATACATGTGTAGTCACATTCCTATTATTAATTAGCATCTTTGAGCAAAATTTATATATGTTGATACATTAATTAGGCCTCATCAACTATTGATAAGTGCCAATTTTCACCTATTTTTGCGTATGTTTATGGACTCATTTGAATATGTGAGCTACGTTTTTACGGTGATTATTGAGATTATTCATGTATAAGATGCATTTGACGAGTTTATGCTTAGTTTCGTGTTTTTAATGAGGAAAAGTGAAAATTTCGCATGGAAAATCAAGGCTGTCCGGTGGGGCACGACCGTGCCAGAATGTGCCGCAAATATGGATCGAGACTGAAGGGTGGGGCACGACCGTGCCCGGGCGCGTCGCAATTTCAAGTATTCTCGCGATTTTGAACTCCTATTTGATATATAAGACCTGGAAAAAGAAAAGATGAGCATTATGAGCGAAAGGAGATAGAAAAATACAGATAGAGAGAGAGAGACGGAAGAGAAGGAGGATCAAGAGACGAAGGAATCGGAAGATCGTCGTCAATACGAGTTTAATCTTTCATCTCTTATTAGTTTAGTTGATATGATATTTTCAATCTTGTCTATGGGTTTGACGATAATCATGTCTAGCTAATCTTTTTAGGGTTTCTAGGGCTTGTTAGTAGTTTGATTCGAATCTTGATGGATCTTTAATTTAATTCAATGTTCATAATGTTTCCTCTTATTTGTGTGTTTATGAATTGATTGCTTGTTTAATTATTTGGCCGATAATTGAGCATGTTTTAATAATTGAATCAAAATTCGGGAGATGAGATTTAATTATGGAGAAATAAACACATGACACATAAAAGACTTAGATCGGGAGATTAAGGAATTTATGTGATGAGATATTGATCTTGGGTACTTTTGGGAGTTATTATGTTTCTATCAGATTGAGTAGGGATACCTCTGATGACATAATAATCAACTGATTAATTGACTCGGGAGAGCTATTAATTGATATGTGTGATTGCTCATATAGGATGATTGATTAATGAACTTGGATTGATTAAAGTGATATCTTGATGAGAATTAGATGAAAGCATGTCCTAGAACCTGTTTTATATCTCTGTGGTTGTTGAGTTGATTTATTTATGTAACTATTGTTTTTATTTAATTAATCTGAAATTGATGAAATCTGATTTACCTAGATAAAAGTGAGAACCGGATTTGAGTAGTTAATTAGTGCTTAGATATATAGTCTATGTGGGATCGACCTTGCTCACCACTCCTACAATTCACACCGTACACTTGCGGGTGATAGCTAAAAGAAATTAGTGAACAACTATACATACTTACATGCCTTTTTTTAAGGAAATCTATCCCATCAACTTATAACTGTTTCTCACTTTAAAAACTAATCATGTTTGATAGTTATTTTTTATGATAATTAAGTATGATTATTCTATTAAATTGTAGCGACTACAAGATACTAATTATATACCTGTCTATCTATTTTTAATGATTGTTAAATCTGTGTCATTTTCATTACCTAGATGTGCTCTGCTTTGTTTAATTTTATTACAATATAATTTCTTAAGTATAGGAGTAGACTTTTACTTACCGAAACAACTTTTTTTTTCTTTTTTCTTAGAGTTGATGTTTAGAATTTTATTTAGAAAATGAAATATAAGGCAAGCCAGATAGCAACATGAAGAAATATGATAAAGGGTGTCATCCTCAATTCTAAAAAGATGAATGAGAAAATTATAAAAATAAATTATTTGAAATGATATGACATCTACATTGGATTATGGTTGTCAAGATGTAATCTTGAAATATGTATTTGGATTGAACTATAGTTTCTATTGAACCTATTTTATACATATATATGGAAAAGTTGTTGTCTTTAGATATTTCTCATACGTCCATTAGGCTAGGCCTTTAAAATAAGATGGCTAAAAGAAATGAGATGACTTTCATTATTTTCATTCAAAATATGTTATATTTTCTTGTATTTGAATAAGGAATGACAAATGATCGTGGTATTGGTGGAAGAGACCCTACATGGAAATATTGCACAGCCATTCCGGGACACCAAAATGCCACTCTTTGTAATTTTTGTAACCTTACGATTATGAGTGGAGGTATTGCACGTTTCAAGTATCACTTGAGCCACACGGACCCATATAAAAATACATGTCCATGTACAAATGTACCCCCAGAGGTTAAGAAAGAGATTCGTCATTACTTTAAAGTTAAGGAGATTTCAAAAGAGAAGAAAGCTGCCAAAATGGATGAGGATGATGACGATATTGCGTATCCTGAGGATATTATACATCAAAATGAACGACAACAATATCGTGCCGCCGTCAGATAATTTAGGGTAAGTGAGTGGGATAAAGATCAAATGCGTAACATTGGGCGTAGTAGAAGAGGCAGTCAAAGTTCTCGTGGAATGAATGTGGATCCATCACCAGCACCATCTTTATATAAGTCGCAAGATGCAAGACAAAAAAAGATAAAGATTATGTTTTCTGGTGGAAACGTTAGAGAAAAAATGACTAGGATGGTGAGTAAATTTTTCATTTACGATAATGTACCACCAGAGAAAGCCCAGTCGTATCATTTTCAAAATATGATCCAAAGTGCACAGGAAAGTGGTGTGGGCGTCAAACCACCAACTCGATATCAGATAAAAAAAAGTATCTGGATATGAAGTACACTGAAATGAAGGTGCATGTGAACAAACAAATGAAAAAATGGAAGACATACGGGTGTACAATCATGATCGATGGATGGACAGGGCCAACAAAATTGTCAATCCTAAACTTCATGGTCTATTGCAAGAGAAGCACTATATTTCTTAAATTTGTTGATACATCAAATAAGATCGAGGATTATAAATACATCTACGAACTACTTAAAGAAGTGGTGAAAGAGGTTGGAGTGAATAATATGGTTCAAGTTGTTACAGATAATGGTTCAGCTTTCGTGAAGGTGGGAAAAAAGATCATGCAGAAATATAATTTGTACTGGAATCCATGTGCTGCACATTGTATTGACCTGATCTTTGAAGACATTGGAAAAAAGATTTCTGTCAAGACAGTGATTGCTAAGGCGAGGCAACTAACGAACTACATTTATAATCATAGGTAGTTGCTGGCTCAAATGCGAGAGGTTTGCCAAGGAGACATAGTACGCCCAAGTGCAACTCGTTTTGCTACAAACTATATAGCACTAGATAGTTTGTTGAAGAAAAAATCTAGCCTAAAAGAATTGTTTACGAGTGATGAATGGACATAGAATCGTATGAGCCGTACAGAGGTGGGTAAATCAGTTGAAAGTCTCATTCTTGCAATACGTTCTGGGATCAAGTAAGACATGTGGTGGAAATATATGAGCCATTATATCAAATACTTCGAGTCATGAATACCAAAGTTGTTCCGACCATGCCGATCTTATATGATTTGTTTCGTATCATGAAATAAAAAGTCCAAAATGTAAGATCGTCACAGTGGGTACTTAACATTATAAATGAGGGATAAATTTCATAACAAAACCCAATTTATAAATTAGTTCTCAACTATAGACCCAAATTTTAAAATTTCTCAATAAGGGGCTCAATTCAACATTTTTTCTCAATTTAAGGTTTGAAATTTAAATTGAGTTCTCAATTCAAGACAAATTTTCATTTTCTTTTTTATTTATATTTATAAATTTATTTATATTTCATATGTATTCATATTTTGGATAAATTAAGTCAAGTTAGTACGCTTTAAGAACAATTTTCATTCAACTTATCTTAATTTATACGAAAAAAAGAGAGAAAAAAATATAATTAATTTAAATTCAAAAAATATAATTTATATTAAATATTAAAATCGATTTTTTATACTTTTATTCATAAAATTAAGAAAATAAAAGAATCTTTATTTTTTAATTTATGTATATATATATATATATATATATAAAAATTAATACAAGTAGGATGAAGATAATTCCAAAATTGCATGGACTTGTCTTAATTTATCTAAATTATAAATACATATTAAAATATAAATAAATTATAAATATAATAAAAAAGAAAAAAAATGAAATTTTGTCTTGAATTGAGAGCTCAATCTAAATTTCTAGCCTTAAATTGAGAAAAAATGTTAAATTGAGCCCCTTATTGAGAAACTTTAAAATTCGGATCCAAAATTGAAAATTAATCTATAAATTGGGTCTTGTTATGAAATTTATCCATAAAGGATAGATGAGAGAACACACTTTCACATCCACTACAAGCTGCAGGTACTATCATGTGCTTCATCCTAATGTTAGACTTGTATAAATATATGATGTACTTACTGTGCAACAAAATTTTGCAGCTTTCTACTTGAATCCAAGATTTCAATATAGTCAAAGAGTCGGTGAAGATATGAGTCTGATTCAAGCAGTGCATGAAGTGTTCAACAAACTTGACCCCAATTCAGAAGGCATAGACCACTTTGGAAATGAGGTATAAAAATCAGGAATTATAATATATTTTATATGACTACTATAGTACTAGTTACATCAACTTTATGGACTGAATGTTTGGATAATTGTGTGAATTTGCAGATCACCTATTTTAGTGATGCGAGAAGAGGATTCAGTGATCGTGCTGCGATTGCATCAGAAATACAATGACCCCAGGTACCTCTTTTTACCGATTATAAATATTATTTCTAATTATTTGGACACTTTATATTATTGACATTTATTAATGCTTCGCAGCTGAGTGGTGGGTTATGTATGACCAATCATCGCCTACACTTAGAAATCTGGCTATAAGAATATTGTCACAAACAACGTCGTCTTCTGCTTGTGAAAGGAATTGGAGTACATTTACACTGATACACACTAAGAAGCGAAATCGACTTGCATATTCAAGACTTGAGAAACATATCTTTTGCTACTACAACATGAAGTTAAGGATACGAGATATGAAAGCTGAAAATGACAATGTTGCTGGGCAAGACTATCTAGATGTAGTTGATGTAGCTGCTGAAATTGGTGATGAGGAAGAAGATCCATTGTTTCAATGGATTCGGCCTGTTCACATGGACGACGCTGAAGGAAAAATGAATCCAAAAGTTGAATTAGCCGCTCGTGAATGTAGCATGGACGTGTCTCACATAATGAAAGAAGATGTTGGTGCCAATACTGATTGTTCAAGATCATATGAGAATAATTCGGCAAATAATGGAATCAATGTTAGTGGAAGCATTGGTGGTGGTGGAAATGAAGAAAATTATACTACCGAAGAGCCATTGTAGTTAAGTTCATTTACTGGTGAGCGTGATTTCACACATGCAATACAAGATTCTGACCATAGAAGTAGAACAAGTGGTGTAGGGATTGGTGCTATTGGAAAGAATTATGAAAAAAGACATGATTTTAATTGGAACCAAGATGACAGCTCAAACACTGATATTGAATCACTGTCTATGAGTCTTGATTCAATAAGTATGAGCAATGATCCTTACGATGCATATCAACCGTCGTATTCTTACGGCAGATATAACACTTCACAGATTGATTGGTTTAGTCAAAATCCATTTTATAACTCACTACCTGAAATGTCCCATGGAGGTTCAAGCATGCATCAACATAGTCAACCATATTGGGTCAATCCACATTACCAAATTTATGGAAATACAGTTGGAAGAAGTAAAGAAACCTATGAAAGTTATCTCCATGATTACGTTGAAAATTGGTCTAGCATCTTAAGTTGTTATCAATATTGCTTGACTCAAAATGACATATCATCTTATTCATTTGAATCTCATAAGAGTTCAAGTTATTACTAGGTCATGTATTAATTGTCAATGATAATTTGACATGTAAACCAATATGAGACAACGTTTATATAATAGTTTATCTCTTAATATTGATTGTAAACATATCATTTTGTTTTGAAATTTAACTTCAATATATATTAATATTCATTATAATATTATGTAAAGTGCTACATACATTTTTCTAAATTTTTTTTCTCGAAATTACAGATATTTCCATAAATATCGATATATCTGTCGATATATCCGTAAAATCAAGGTACCGATATATCCAAAAGTATTGATATTTTTGTCATTAAATAAAGCTAGTGTTCAAAGTTCAACATCGATTAAAATATTCAATTCAAATAATTCAATAGGATAACTTGGTATTCCAACACTACCAAATAGACATCCTTAAACACACACAATGCTACTAACACAAAATTTTATTATTATAATGTTACATTTGCCAAGAACTTAAAAAGTAAGCCCAACCAAGATATTGTTCATTAAACTTGAAATTTTGGTAATGTTAACTCTTATAGCATCAAATTTCCTTCCTTGCTGCATTCTATATGCTACAAACAAACGCACAACATTCAAAACATATGTAATATATGCCAATCCCCATCACTCTCCACCATTCTCAATCTTGGGCGCTGCTCTTCTTCTTCTTCTCTGTCGTTTGATCGATTGATCGCCCGCTTTCTCATCATCCCCGGGGCTACCATTGACATCGCAATTCAAAACCGTATCCAGTCCATCATCAATCTTGTCGTCACCGTTGTTATTACTAGGACCCATATCCTTATAGTTCAAGCTGAGATGAGTCACTTCTGATATAGACTTGGTCAGCAGTGGACGTTGGCGCTTAAAGAACAAGCATACAGCAGCACAATCATCGGTCTTTGCACCGGGGAATTTGTACCTCCATGCCCTAACGGCTTCTTCTACTAGCAATTTTGCTGCCATTGATCGCTTTCTTGCTGACGCTACAATCTTTATCACTTCATTGTTTGATAAAGCATCCCATATCTAATTATAACACGAATATGTCAGGTCAAATGAAATCAACATTGTAAGATTGTTGTTTAGTTTTCTTCTTACCCCATCAGTTGCTAAAACTACGAATTCATCCTTTTCGGAAAGCTTTCTATAAGTGACTTCGGGTGTTGAGATAAGACCAAAGTCTTTTAAACAAAAATCTCCAAAAGCTCTGGCCATGGCAAGTCCAGGACAATCTTGATCAGGCAACCAAATTCTATACACTTTTGGCTCTTCCTCCATTGCCAAAACCCGGCCTTGGCAGCTCGTTATTCGCTTCCTTTCACCTGATCAATATACCACATAGTAGAACAATTTTAGATCCTCTGTTGTGCATTGTTAACAGATATATATGGTGAGCTCAACCTGGAAGATTAGGTTTGAGATCAACTGTGAGTTGTTCAGGAACAAGCTCGTTATTTGCATCTCTTGTGCAAAGAACCGCGCGAGAGTCGCCTAAATTCGCAATGACCAAGTGCTCACCCTACAAAAAACACATACCTAGTCTCAAAGAAACAACCACACACACATGATTCATTGTCCAAACATTAATTACTAATCCCACCTTTTTAACCACAGTAACCGACGTCGTACCACTGCAATAGCTTTCAACCGAGGGATCATTTTCAAGTTCTTCATCCATTTGATGGAAGCACTTCACCATCCTATCTTTCCATGCCAAGAAAAATGGATTATTACCATTTTCACCATTCCCAACATGCTTCTCTCCATCTCTTGTCTGTTGATAATGTGATGAAATCTTGGCTGGCAAAAAATTCCGGCAATATTGGGCCACCTTATGGCCCGACGGGCCGTGTCCATCAAACACAGAGCACAAGAACATGTCTTTCTCACCCGAAAAGCCCTGCATACAATACAATATCCCATGTACAGATTTATCAAATGATTGAACGAATCACAAATCAATACACATACCTCCCAAGCTGTCATGGCATCTTGATTGACACCCTTCTTGCCTTGTTGGCTGTACATGGAGACATATTTAGAGGATCCTTGGAATTGAACACGAGCCCCTTCGTGGCCTCTCATGACAATGTCATCATAGTTGACCTCTCTGGGCCGGGCCTCTTCGCCGATGAAGAAGCCATCGGACCTGCCAATCCTGGCGTGGCATGAACAGCATGCACCCATCTTTTGTCCCCACAAATGCTTATTATCGCAACGGGACAAGGGACGAAAGATGGATGCACAAAGAGCTGCAAATGTCAGATTCTTGATGCCCACAATTATTCAGATTTATTCACAAAGAGCAGAAGATTGATTGATTGGAATCAAATGTATGTATTGTTCATTTGAATTTGGTCAGATGTATATTGGTGTTAATGAACAATATCCATATCCCAATTAAAACATGTCGAAGAAGGTCAAAAGGGCTGTTTTCTTTTGGTTGACAAAATGGCCATCAATGGCGCATCTGTCCTCCAAATCTTGCCCTCTCGCTCTTTTTTTTTTTCTTCGTATGTCTTTACCTTTTATTATTGTCTCTTACTATTTTTAATTAATTATTATATATTTTCGTTGAATTATAACTATATAGTTTTTAATAGATATATTATTCCACCGTGTATTTTGATAGATTGTTACAATAATGATTAATAGGGTGAATTATTTAATGTATAAGTCAAAGACAATGATTAATTTATAAGTGCACATCACATTCTAATTAAAGAAAGAAAGAGACTTTATTTTCGCATAGAAATAAGGATAATGGCGTATATATGTAGACAAGCGACAAGATGAAGAAAAGTCTGTTTCTCTAATATTATTTTCAACGTTGAGAGGGAGATACTTGCCGATTAAAACATGTGCAGAAAAATAAATGATTTTATTAGTCTTCGCAACCTGTTATTTTGATATTTAAAAACAAATTTGTCAGTTTTTAGCCATGGTTTTAGTTAATTAGTGCAACTACATTACATGACATAACCCTATATCATGAAATGAATCTCACAACATAACTATATTGTGGAGTGTATTTAGTAGAGTGTATTTAGTAATATAGTTGATATATATATATATATATATATTTAATATTATTGTACCATTGTTTTGATAATATATTGTTACATTATGGATATAATGATATTTCATGATTAGTTCATTATATCGTTATATTATATCATGAAAACAATGATAGTGATGATGAAATCACGGAAGAATGTTTTAGACATAAATAAAAATGTGGATATCATAGTGGTTTGAAAATATTACTATTATCCTAAATTGCTATTTAGTCATATTTCACCCATTAAATTAAACTATTTTTTAAATAAGGTTGTAAATGAACAAATCGTTCAATAAACTATACGTCATTGAGTTTAATTAATGTTCATTTTATTAAGACTAAGAACATAAACGAATAAGAAAACCTTTTCTTGTCTATATATGTTTATGAACATGTTCGCAAATTTGTTGTTTTAATGTTTCTTTATTTATCAATTATTATTTAAATTATATATATATATATATGTATACTTACTATCAATTCCCAATTTATTTATTTTGACATTAATGTCTTCTAAGATAGTTCATTTATTTAAATTTAATTATTTTATTCATTTAATCTAGTGTTTCTGAGCATGTTCAAAATTTTCTTTGTGAATAATTAGTATAATGGGTTGTTCATTAACATTCATAAACATAAACTATTTGTGATCAAATTCAATTAATATTAATAAATGTAAGTCTTTAAAAATATAACTGCATTGGTTAGTGACGTGAAGGAAAATCATTCAATAATACGTAAATTCAAATTAAATATTGAATAAATCGTCATTAAAATATTGTAAAAATTTATTCTGAATTTGAATTATGTTGATTTTCTCCTACAACCCAAATGCATCTGATATTCTAACACACCCCTCATTTTACATCCTACCTAATTAAAGAGCCTACAATACAAATGAAGAGTTCGTCGTGAAAAATTAAAGTAAAGTAAATGGGTCCCACTTATTACAAGAAGCAGGCCTTGACAGCTTGTACTTTGGGCGGGTATATCTAACTGTAATAATTCCAAGCCCCACCTTTAAACTTCCAAGTAACTCCAACACATATTTAGATTTTTGTTTTCAAAAAAAAGAAAAAGAAAATTCAAGTACATAAATATTGTCGACCTTTATTAAATAGATAATTTATTAAATTTAAGTCACTAAAATTATAATTTTTCTACAAACATTACAAAATAATAATTTTGTGAAATACTATTAATTACTACTGAAATGAACATGGAAATTGAAGATGCGCAATTAACAAATAGAGAACTGCAAGCGAAGTGATCAAAGTCTTAAATAGAAAATTAATATAAACATTTTTTTAGAATTAAGAAATTAATATAAATAAAACTGGAAAATAAAATAAAACAAAGAATAGAAAACCAAAGCTGAGCTGTCAAGGAGAAACAAGCCAACAAGGTACAAAGAGTTTTCTTGCAACTTCTGCTACTTTTTCTTACCTAAATTCTACTTCTTAATTTCTCAAATACTTCCTTCAATCAAATTGTTTGGATCACGAAGAATAAAATCCCCAGAAATTACTCATGACAAAGCCTGATGATTCAAAGCCAGAAGCTGCGCCACCACCTCAACCGGCGGCGGCCGCCGGCGACGTGGAGAGTCAGAGAGGGACAGGTGGCGGTGGTGGAGTGTCGAACATCCTGCGACGGTGGAAGCGTGAAGATTTTCTGAAGAGGGGATCTCTGGTGTTTCGCGGCGTAGGCTTTGTTTTCTCTGTGCTGGCATTCATAATTATGGCCACTAATCAGCACGGTGATAGGAAAGACTTTGATAAATATGAAGAATACAGGTAAATTAATATGTTAATACCCCATTTTTTTATGATTTTAATTTTTTAAAATTTGTTTTTTAGGTATGTATTGGCCATCGCAATTCTGTCGACATTGTATACAGGATTGCAAGGTGGGAGACAGATTCATGAGCTTTCTAGCGGCAAAGAGACCTTTTCGCGGCAGAATGCCGCCATGATTGATTTCATCGGTGATCAGGTTCTCTCGCTCTCTCTCTCTCTAGATTGATGATGAACTACTTGAATTCCTTTTATTCCTTTGCTAATCACAGATGAAATGATCGATAAATATTATGTTGAAAAGGGTTTTTGGAGTAATGAAATTCAAGATTACATATGCTTGCTTCTGGCTTGTTAAAATTCTTCATGGAATAAATCTGAAATTTGAGCAGCAATTTCATCTTTCATTGCCTTAAAATGTTTGAGTATTCTATTAAAAGTAAGGATCCTAATTTCTGCAACAGCCTTCTAGTTACTTCCAATTTGATTCTTTCATCTTCAAGAAATCCAACATTTAGTATTAAAGACAATACTTTTCCCCCTCACAGAGTCTTCCACATTAAAATATAAACGGTGTTTGATTTGTGAAAATTTGTGGAATTGCAGATTATAGCATACTTGTTGATATCGGCAGCTTCGTCTGCAGTACCTTTAACAAATAGAATGAGAGAAGGTTCGGATAACATATTTACGGATTCATCAGCATCAGCAATCAGCATGGAATTCTTTGCCTTCTTCTCACTCAGTTTGTCCGCTCTCGTTTCTGGATATAAGCTCTCTAATCAAACTTACATCTAATCAGCTCCAATGTGA
This sequence comes from Scutellaria barbata, assembly GCA_028654395.1. Taxonomy (NCBI): domain Eukaryota; kingdom Viridiplantae; phylum Streptophyta; class Magnoliopsida; order Lamiales; family Lamiaceae; genus Scutellaria; species Scutellaria barbata. The sequence continues at coordinate 3,114,389 of CM053644.1, forward strand.
TTACTTTTCTTTGGCTCTTATTTGATTGTTTCGTTGATCATTCAAACATATATTCATTTTACATGTTTATACAAGGATTGCATTTTCTGGTAAATGTATAGTGAAGAAGTAACATAGCCACAGAGAAGAGTTTTTTAAGGATTGTAAAGATTTCTGCTTGAGAAAGTTACATTTATTGATTTGGCAGCAAAGTAGTGGAGTCGATCACTTGATTGGAATTTCTTGATATAAATGGAAAGAAGAAAAAACTACTCAAATCCTAACACATTTTCTTTATTCTATTTTTCTTATTCTTGCACTAAACTTTATCTGTGGCCACTGTCCTAAGCTTCAATGGCTCTTAAAACAAATGAAAAAATATCCTCTACTTCCTATTACAAGACTGCATATACAACACAAATGTCAATGTCATAAATTATTGTCACACAATACTAGCAATTAAAGAACTGCTAATTCTATCCCCAATAGAGAATCTTTCAGCTTAGGAAAGAATCAAAAAATTGGTCATCTCTAGGCTCTTCCTTGGCCATGGACATGGTATTATCTGTTTGCTGTATCTGATTACCATACTGCCTCTCCGAGTTTCCAAAACCCGAGAATCCAAAACTATTTCCGTCCTGCAACATCTGAAGTGTGTACGGTGTTTGGTTCTGCATGGTTTGTAGCCTTGCAGGGTTAGGGAAGTTCATCCCGTTGGAATGGCCGGTCATAGTAGCCGGCCTTATAGCTGTAGGACCACCGTTGCTAGCCATAGGTCTGTTCATGTTGTAACTCCCACTGCCTCGTGCTGCTGGGACATCATGGTTATGCTTTCCTTCGTATGTGGTGATCACCGCTCTTAAGTCGTGAGACGCTCGTTCCACGTGCTTCCTAACTGGACAGCCATTGAATGTGCATTTGTAATAGCTCCTGCAAGAATTTAAGGAATGTGTCTGAGAAACTATGCTTCCATGTTCTACACTAAATTTGCTAGTTTCTGATAAGGTTGTGTTTGGATTGAGTGGATTTTTGAATCCATTTATTTCAAATCCCTCCATCCAAACACAACCTTAGTGTAACACAACAGTTATAGCATCAAATAAACTCTGACAACTTACCTAGGATTTGGATTGCCCTTAACCACTTTCTGTCCATACTTCCTCCACCTATAGCCATCATCAAGAATGTCTATATCGCTCGTCGTTTGAACCACAATTCTAGGTTCACGAACCGTCCTACTTCCGGAAGCCGATATGCCCTCGTTCTCGTTTTCCCCCTTCCTATAAACATCAATAATAACGTCATCAGATAAAGCCTAACTCGATTCATTAATCAACTCTATAATTCAAGATATTAATTGTTAGACTCACCATCTCTTGGCTTCAGGTTCATTCTCATCATCATGTCTCGAGTTACTCATCGAGGATCCCTGTTCCAACTCATCATCACCAAAAGAGGCAGACGAGTTCTCCGGGGTGGTCACACAATTATCCATCTGATCATTCTCGATCAACGAGCTTGATTGGTTCGACATTCCCATGTTGTTATTATACATGGGGTTCTGAATGGCATTGGAAGATGATCTTCGAGTTGATTGTGGCTTTGGATGATTGTGACTCCCTTTATACACTATCTCAGTGATATGCCCTTCAAGATTGCGCTCGACTTTCTTCTTCGTGGGACAGTTGAGGAACGTGCACTTGTAATAACTCCGAGGATTCTCACTTCCCTTCACTTGTTTTTGTCCATATTTTCTCCAATTGTAGCCATCATCTGATTTCTTCTGCTCTCTAACATACTGTGGAGCATAATTAATCTGTGTGGGCTGTTGTGAAGCTGAATCTCCATGAATGGTGATGTCTTCAGAAAAGCTATGAACTGGGCCTTGTTCTTTTTTCAACCCAGAGTTGGTGGTTGTATAATCAGCTTGCTTCTTAACATGTGGATTAAATGTCATGTCTTCTTGTTTTCTTCTGAATGAATCCTGTTAAATAATGACTCAGAATCTCAGTAATAATCTAAAGATTAAATTGCAGTTTTATATTGCATTATGAGCTGTAACTTTTTGTATGGAAATTGATTTTGATCAGTTGACTTATATCTGGTCCAATATATGCCACATTAGATAGAGTATATTTAGTCAACATTTAATATCTAGTTGTAATCCTAATTGATGCACCAACCATTAATGAAAATAAATATTCAAATTTAATTAGTTTTCAATTTAATAGTAATACATAAATAATACAATTTCACAATAATAGGCTAAACCAGATCATGTTTATTATCCATAAAACTCTAGTCTGGTTAAAAAAGATCATTAATATACACGACCTTTATATAATAAAACAAACCCCATCAATTACATACTTACATGATCATTTAGTAATATTAGAAAATAAGATCAAACATCAATTGTAAAAAAAAAAAAAACCGAAAATATATCATGTCTATGTTAAACAAGACAAAAACCCTATCATGAGAATATCCAAAAAGTCAACTTGTAGGAAAATGATGAAAGAAGCAAGATAATATACACACCGTTGATGAATCCATGATCCCTGAGGAAGAAGAAAACATGGAGGATGAAGAAGAGTTGGAAGGCCTTGTTTGGGATTGGAACGAGAAATCGGAAAACTTCCTTTCCTCCTCCTTCGGTGGCATCCCGGCAAAGCTTCCGGTGGTCGGAGATGGAAGAAGCTGCACAAACACACCATTAGTATATATATATATATATACATGAAATGAAATCAAGATTATGGATCAAAGTAAACTTACATTAGAGGATGAGAAAAGAACAGGAGAATCAAGAAGAAGAGAAGGGCTTAAAGAAGGAGGGATGGAGAGATAGGAAGAGGGGGAAAGGGGGGGAGGAGAAATAGGCAAAGATGGAGGAAAAGACTTGTATTTAGGGATTTCAATATTGTTTTTGTTTGCAAATTCAGGATCCATTCCCCAACTGAAAGAGGATTTGGATTGACTCATGTCTTCTTGTTCTTGTTTGTTTGTTGTAAGAAGATCAGTGAAAGAAGTGTTCAGGTAAGAGAAGTGGTGGTTAGAATTGGATGAAGTGTTTAAGCTGCCACCTGAGGAAGTCATTTTTATTTATTTGTTGATCACTTTGAACTTTGAATGAATCAAACCAGAATACATGAGAGGTCTTGCAAAGTGTTGGAGAGGGTAAGCCTAAATATATATATATATATAATAAATAAAAACTATATTATTATATAATGAGTTGCAGAGAAGGAGAAGTCGTGGAGCTTCTTCTGAGAAGGTAGCAAAGAGTTTTGACCGTGGAATTTTTTTTTTGGTCAAATCTTGTGGCTTTGACTGCCTCTTGGCGGCTTATATCACCCATTATTTGATAAATAAATGTACTTTTTTTCTTTTGACGAAATTAATTTATACCTTTTATGTGTTTTTGTATTTAATTCAAAATGAAATATCATATCAATAAATAATATATGTTTAGAGTTCAAAAAATGCAATTTATATAGTTACTTTAATAACTAGTGGGACCAGTAATTAAGTATGCAAATAATACAGATTAATTCATTGAAAAGTCAACAATATTGTTGGTAAATAATGGTGTATATCATAGTATAAATATGTAGGATAAGTCACTTTATAATTTTATATCATTATTGAGGAAGGGGATTAGGATATTTTTGCTCAAAGTCTAATTGAGTGCATGATTTATGTAGCAGTTAATTTCGAAAAAAAAAAATATAATCTTGAGTAAAATTATCATTTTAATCAAATTTTTTTACTATTTGTAAAAACTAACATGATTTTACATAAATTGCAAATTTAACAAAACTAATAGACAATTGCAAAATCATCACCTTTAAATAATATATTTTAAATTAAAATTATAAAACTATATTTTTAAATCTATGTTACTTGAAATGTTAAAATTAAATACTAAAATGATAAATAAAATTTTAAAGGTGGTGATTTCTTAAAAATAGATATTTAGAAATCATCTATATATAGAGAGGGGGAGAGAGTTTTGATCAGACACAGAACTGAAGAATGCGTACCGTAAGCACTTTTTTAAGATTTATTTTAATATTTAGTATTTTATATAATACAAATAATTCTTTTTTTCGGTTACCACTTTATATACGAATTTTCTTATAAATTGTCATCTTAGACACCTAACCCCTCATTAATATCTTTATATACAGATTTTTTTTATCAATTTTCATCTCAAATATAGACCTAACCCCTCATCAATATAGATCTTTTTAACAATTTGCATCTCACACCACACATCAAATACCATGAAAAATATTGAATTAATCAATTAAATGAAACAATGAAAAATATTCAATTAATCAATTCTCAAGAAATTTTAAATTCTAATCAATGTTCGAAAAATTCTCAAAATTAACAAATCATATCCTCCAATTCAATCATCTATTACAAAGAAATTTTCGATCAATCCTCAAAATTTTCAAGTCTATTTAATAATCATCACCCTGGATTTGTATAAATGAGGTAAGTTAACAAGATTTAGTTTGGATATAGTTACTTCCACAAACGTGACTCCCTTTATTTTTGGAAGGGGAAGTGCATATTCTTCACTGAAAAGGTAAGAAATTGGAAATTTAGTTTTTAGTTCTCTAAGTTCAACATCTTAGATTTTAGTCCTTTATCTTTCCACATTTTTCATTTTCATCCTATAATTTGATAACTTATAATTCTTTATCTCGGTTAATCATATATAAAAGGTCAGATTTACTTGTCATCTAAAGTTATCTTTTGATAAAAAAAAAAATTGATCTACATAATGCCTAATTGATTTTGAATAATTAAAAAATTTATACAATTATGTACTTATCAATGAATTCTATAATTTTTTTAAAACTATTATTTTATAATATGTAGTTTGGATATTAAATAAATAACATGTCATCTTGACATGCTATTTGTTATTACAGATAAATGTACTATAATCAAGGGATTTAAAATTTATAGGATCAAAATTTGAAAGTGAATAGATAAATCACTTATAATTTAAAGACACAAAGTTAGAGAACTAAAGGAAATTCTCTAAAACACTACTTTAAAAAGTTTTTATAATCTAAAATTTAAATAAGATATATGCAAAAGTTGATGACACGTGTTGTTGAAAGGGACCACGTCCGATGATATTAAATTCATACTCTAAATCCTAACCCCAACATCTCACCTACTGAATATCACATAAAATATTACACTCAATATTAAATCTTCTATTTCAAAATAATTATCATGACATCATTAATTAACATATCTTATGTTGAATGTCATGAAATATAAGATGTAACACCATATATATAATAGAAGATAAGATATGTACAGAAAAAAATATAACTAACAACTATATTTAGTTATTCTCGCTTAATAGATGTATTTATAGAGATGGTGAAAGGAGATATCTATTCACATACTATAACCAAGATACTTGTACAAATTACAATCATCACAATATAGTCGAGAGAGCGAGGTGGGACAAAATACAAATACTATACCACAAGATATATTAACATAATTCTCCTAATAGTAAAAAAAAAAAAAAAAGTTCAAGAGGCAAAAAAATTTATAAAATAAAACCTAAAAAAAAGTGCAAGAGGCCATAATATGCATATTTCCATTCAAATACAACTTCAACAATTACTATGACTAGCTAATTACTACATACAATACACATCATACCACCATATTAAATTAATTGACTATCAACTCAATTTCTGAGCCAACAAAACATACACATTAACATGATCCTATCCTTGAATCAACAAGCCATGGTTACAGATTTTTACCATATTCTTCAGAGCGTAAAGCAGAACAAGCCAAGGATAAACGTCCAGTTACCATTCCCGATTTTTATGGATCACCTTCTTCCGAATCACCCAATTGTAACTTCCAACTCTTGGGATCTAATTCAGCCTGCAAATAAAGAATGTCGACTCAGCTTTGTAATAACCCTACCGTGCTACAATCTTCCATTAAAATGATTTCATGCTTTCAAAGAGTTTACTTCAATGCTCAAAAATACCTGAAACACTTTCTCTCTCCACTGGAAAGTGCAGCCACGGGCTTCAAGATGTTTAAGAAGAAGTTTTGGCAACAAAGATTTGAATGATGCTTGAAGCTTTACTTTAGTTAGTCCACCACATGCTAAGAGTGAGGCTGCTAGCCCGTTGGGTGTCAAACCCATGACATGGAGAATCGTCATGCTTTGTAGACAGCTAATACTTGCGAGGGACAACACCCCCACATCCGTCACTGATGTATACGACAAATTTATCTGCAGAATGTTTTGTTAAAGTTGAATATCTTAAATTTCAAATTCCCCAAACCAAACACAACCTAATTAGAGAGTCGATGGCCAATACCTGTTTGAGATTTTGAGAGAAATGAGCAAGAGGAATCATTCCGGAATCATCAATGTTTCGACACTTTTTTATGTCTAGCTTGGAGAGTTGCTTACATCCCATAGCAACGGCTACTAGACCAACAGACGTGATAAGAGGGCATCCTCGACTTTCTACTGTATTCAGCTTCGAACATTTCGACAAGGACATCAAGGAATGATCGGTGATCGATTTACAATATGCTATGTTAATCATTTCGAGGCCAGGGCAGCCACGAGCAATCGCCAAAATGCTCGAATCACCAATTCCATCCGATCTGCAAAAAGAAAAGAATGGTATAAACTGACATTGAATAAATTTTCCAAGCTTTAAACAGAGTATAAACTGCTAAATACACTGACCTATACAGGTCCAGCTCTTTGAGCTTTGAACAACTCATGCCAATATGGATCAGCCCCTCATCGGTTACGTTCAGACAGATTCCCAACTTCAAGCTTTCGAGTTGGGAACACCTCGAGATGGATTTCAAGCCTGAGTACGTATAAATCGAATCAGAATTAATGAATTTTTTTTTTTTTTGAGCTGATTCACTATATGTTTGTTACCTTCATCGTCAACTTCATTATCTGTAAGGTCAAGCTCCTCCAAAAAGTGGCATCGTTGCCCTATCAAGACAAAGGCTTCGGCTAAAATCAAGGTGCACGATTCCATCTTGAGAGAAATGAGAGAGGCGCAAGAATTCGTTATGTGGGCAATCGAGACATGAGTTATTTTGCGGCAGCAAGTGATGTCTAGTTTTCTCAAGTCTTTGTGTTTAGTAACGAGTGATGAAAGTCCTTCATCGGTCACTCCAATGCACTTGCTTAAGCTCAGTTCCCTTAATGATACACACCAGTTTCCAATGGCTTTGAGCCCAGAACACGTGACCTTGCAACCGTCTAGTTTCATAGATTGCAACATGGAGAACTTTTGTAAACTATCAGCAAGAGCAAGATCAACCTGAAAAATTGGTGGAAAATGTGTCAAATTTTGAAAATTTAGAAATAAGTGAAAGGGGAAAAGATTAAGGGGACTCACACGAGAGCCGTATGATAAGATGATTTGCCGCAAACTTGCAGCAGCACCAGTGAGAGAAGATAATCCCACATGACTTACTTTCTGACAGCTCGACATATCAAGTGTCTGTTGAAATTAACACTTTGTTAGTCTATAAATTTATAATAGCACAATCACTATACAATCCATGTACTTCTTTAGCTGAGTATTTACACATTATGATATGTAGATACAAATAAGGAAATAAAGCCTGAAAGTTCATATTTTTCATCGTAGCCTCACGAGCATTATTTTAAAATGTGTCAAGAATGTGACTCAATATGCATTTCTACCATGTTTTACAAATATTGGAGAAACTAAATATGCTGAATTCAAACAAACTTTAGTACTATTCCAGAAATTAGTACCTCCAACGACTTGCATCCTTGTTTGAGAGCTGCAAGGCTGTCGTCATCGATCCCAAAACACCCTTCCAGAACCAAATCTTCAAGCTGTTGTAACTCTAAGATTTGTGATAAGCATTTATTGGTGATCTACATAAAGAGAAGGGACAATATCAATGTTGTACTCCATGATCATCAGTGTTCAATAAAAATAACTTCAAAAGTATTGCTCAATAAGGAAAGAATAACTATATATTGAAATCATATGTCCAACTATGAGAAAACTCAAACTTGCATTCTAAGGACAGAGAAAAGGAAACAAGTACATATTGGTGATGCATACAATGTTCTAAATGATATAAAACAATATAAGTAAAACCCATGGAAAATAGTGTATATCTTTTTATATTCAAAATAACAATGCCTGGTTCAAAGTGTTGGTCCCAATACATGCTCTGTAAAATTCCTACCTCATTCTAAAACAAGAAAGTTCTTTCTATAATTTTCCCTCTAATTTGTCTACAAATTTCGAAAATGACAGATTCCACCAGTTAAAACCAATCGAGTCAGCTATATGAATGATTGCCACATTAAAAAACATGTCTAGATCTAACTTCCCTCACAATAAACCACCACGAAATGTTCAGTTTTAACAAACATGTGTTTCGCAGTAGGTAGTAAGAGCTCAGTGGATCAAAGAAAATTAAAGTAAGAATATTTAAGATACGACCAAGAACTATACAATTCAACTAATACCTGCAAGCACGATCAACCTTTGAAAGCCAAAAAACATTCATACTCAAATAGATTAACTTCATCCATTCAGTTCTTTAGCAACAAAGCCAATGGCTATAGATACAGTCTATTATGGTTATCCTACAACAATATTAATTCTCAAGAAAACAACAAGTAGACAACATAAGGGCAACATATCATAGGTTTCCGTATCAGAATTCAGTCACATATTAATCAAGAAACAGAAAAGAAAAAACTAATTTCAATCAAAACAAATGGCAAAACATCATAGTCGAATCAACTGATCAAGCAAACATTCTAAATCCGAAAAAACAGCTATTTACCGGCAAGTAAGAGAGATCCAAACTTCGAATATCTTTACACTTAACAGCAATCAATCCCACTCCCAAATCACCAACACCCAAACACCATTTCAAGCTAAGCAACCTCAGCTTCTTACACCCCACAGCAACACACCCCACCCCAATATCAGTAATAAATTTACACCTCACTAACCACAACCTCTCCAAGTTCTTGGCCTCAGCTATCGCCGCACAAGCTAAGTCCTTAAGCTCTGTGGCATTTGATAAATCAATCTCAACCAAATTCCCACAATTCATTACCAAATTCGACAACCCCACGTGGCTAAAAAACTTGGACCTAGATAGATTAATCGACCCCAACATTCCCTTGCAACAACTAGATATAACATTGAGCAAATCGTCGGTCACTCTTGGGCACAGCGAGAGATCAAGATTCGACACATGAGGATATCTACTCAACACTTTCCTGAGAAGCTCCGAACGTAGAGGTTTCAAGAATCTCCTATGGCGAGACTCGATGGCGTGGAACGAGCGGCAAACGAGGGAGAATGATTTCTTGTCAAGTGGGTTGTCATTGAGGAAATCGAGGATTGTGAAAACTATCTCTTCCGACAAAAGGTCGAAGCGGTTGAAGTTGGGTTCGGAGATTGATTTTTGCTTCTTCATCGCTATGAAAATTGAGATTTAAGCGATGTTGAGGCTAAAGATTGGATCTTTATTAGCTTAATCTATAAAATAAAGCTAACTCTATTGTGGGCTACTAAATATGGTGAAATCATGGTAGAAATAACTGTATATAATATTGGGATTTTGCAGATTTAGAAGTAACCGTTAACAGAAAAACACATAGCTGGGGTTTGAACAGTTGTTTGGGAAAGGAAGAAGTACGAAGAAATTACATTATTGCCCTCATTCGACAGTATTCTAATGTTAGGCAAAATGAGATCAGTTGCCCTTGAAAGGACAATTTTACCCTCGGAGAATATGTTGCTTCATATCTCATGCCCATAACCATACTTTATACATAAACTTATAAATTGTTTATAAATTATTTTGATAGCTTATTAAATTATGAAAGTATTTTGTAATCTTCTTTGAAGCTGTCAAAATATAATGATAGATATTTAAAAAAAATTGAAATAGAGAATTACTAAGGAAATTGTAACTTAATGTTTGGCTGTATTTTGTTCAATTAATTTTACAAATTGTTGCAATGTCAAATAAAACTCAATTGTAACAATCAACATTTATATTATACCATGAAGCCACCTGTTGATATTTCACCGATTTTCTTATAAATTATATCATAAGACCATCGATATTGAAATCGATAGTAATATTTATTGATATTTCCCCATATATCACCTATATATCGATATCGATATTTGTTGGTATTTTATTGATATTTATTGATATTTCTCCATATATCACCTATATTCTTTCCATTTATACCATGAAACTATTTGATATCAAAATCGATATACGATATTTATCGATATTTTACTCATATCTTGATAAAATTTCTCACCAAAATTGATACATGATATTTGTCCATATTTTATCCTTGATAAAATTTCTCATTTTTTTATCGATTATGTAAAAAAAAAACGATACATAAATGAAAATATGAAAGATATATTGCTGTAAGTTCTTTTTATATCTGTCACATGAATCTGTCATATGAAAAAATGGAAATATCAAAAGATATTTTTGAATATTTTCATCTTTGGATTTAGGTGGTAAAAAAAAAGGTATAACACTCATTTTTACCACAATCAAGTATCTACTTTTCTACCAATCAACTTTCTACTTTTCTACTACACAAGATATATAATATATTTCTACCAAAATCCTAAAAAATAACAAATTTATCCTTATTGAAAAGATATAAAATTAGTGATGATAAAACAAATTTATTATTACATCATTCATTTTTGCATTATTCCACATGCCAACAAGAATTATATGGTTTACACAGTTCATTAAATTATTGATTGAAAAGTAAAAAACATAAAAACTAGATTAAAACACCTCCTTTATTTAATTTAGACACAAGACATATTATCTTCGACTATAGTGGAGGGTAATCTAGTAAATGTAGAGAGTTGACAGTGGGGTACGGAAAAGGACGGAGAGAAAGGTTGGAAGGGTAGTTTGGAAAGAAAGAAGTCACCATCTTCCTAGTTGGGAGGTCAATAAATACACAAAATTTTATTCGGTGGAGAAACTATGTGAGGAAGGAGAGTACTACACTTTCTGTGCGGACAGTACGATCTTTTTTTGGAACAATACAATATTATTTCAACAAATGATGCCAATATTCTTATTTTATTCTAACTTTATAAATTTCTAGAATCTATATATTATTTCATATAATCAAACTGTTTAGATGAGAATCTATCCATCTTCTCATATATTTTTTTGGATTCATCTGGACTGTCATATATGTTGGATATTATTATTAATTCAAAAATCACATACGATGAAAAAAATTAAAAATAAAACGAGGGTATGTGTAAAATAAAGAGATCCGAAATATATGTTTTAAAATAATATTATATATTATAGAAAAGTTGAACCCGGAATATAAATAGAATGAAATATATAATTATATGTGCATGATATAGATATAGAGAAAAGGCCGTACTTATTAGGTGACGTTTGGACAGAGCGTACCTTGCTCCAGATAAGAACGGCCACTACTGGTGACTCAAACACACCCCATTATGTGGGCCATACCTTCTATTTCAAGATGCCCTGACGTCACCACTACACACGTGTCACTGCATATGCTTTTTTCTAAACACACCCATTTAGAATAAACCTTATTAATTATATTTATTTAATTTAATTTTATGCTATATAATTGAAGAGTGGAATAGTAATGTTGTGTATGGTATTTAGAAATTTGATAATATCAAATTATTTTAAAATGAATGTGTTTAGTAATTGAGGTATGTTTAGTAATGATCATAACCCTTGAGATATATAATTTCAAGAATGAAGTTAATGCTACTAAATTGATAATTATCACTAACAAAGAAACTAAAAGTTTAAATAGAACCAATTAATGTAATAAATGATAATATACTTCGACAGATCTAAGGAGCTCTAAAAAATGTCAAGTCTAATTATATATACATTTAGAATTTCATTTAATTTGTACAAATTTGGCTTGCATGTGTTTAGTCAATAAATACCATTATTGCTTGAAATTATTTTTAAAATAAATTGAGCTCAAGTGGAGTTGGTTCATATTTTTATTCAAACTCATATAAACAGTTTCCCCTTTCGCTTTCTCTTTTGATATTTATTTCAATTTCCCAAATTTGTGTCCAAGAAAACGCATATATACCTATATAATTTAAATATATAAACAATAATGTGTAGAAAGAAGATCTTTTCTGAATATTTTAAGTTGAATATTATTCATTGCTGTTGATAATAAGAATCTTCTAACAATTTACACGTAGGGCATCTTTTAATAAATTAATATACAACAACTAATGATGTACATGTAAATGAATGAGTACGTGAATAAAATATGATGTCAAGATTACTTGAACTATAACATAAAGATATTAAAACACCTTAATTATGAAATGTAATGGTACAACAATATTAAAGTATTTGGTATTAATAGACAATCCCAAGTTTGATTCCATTTTGAGTCTTAATGGCACAATACAGATGTTGCTATATCTTGTTCATATAAACTCAAATTAGATTAGAAATAATGAAAATCTTATGGCAAAAAAAGTTTTTGTAATTTGCGATGTATTTGCACCAATTATAGCCTGCCCCAGCTACCACCAAAGTTTAACAAAGTCCTCAACTCAGGAGTTGGTCAGCTTTGAACGTGTAAATATCATTACATTTGAATTCGAACAACTAATTAATTGAAAGAAAAATAATATTGAAATCAAGTACAAAAAAGTACATAAGTGCTTCATCTAGAATTATATAACTCTTCCAAGTTGGCCATTTTTTCCACCACTTGCATCATGCGCAAGTCCTACACACATTTCAACATCTAATGAGTAATCAACAAATTACTTCAAGTTTTAAAAGAATTTGCCAAAAAGGGTAATTGTTTTATTGTGTTTACAGACATGACTCTCTTATCCACCAATAACTGTTGTCACTAATGAAAGATGATTACTAAACTATTTTAAAGTAAAAGTTACAAACTATAATACAATGTGATAATTAAAAGGAAAGGGGTCAAGACTCACGGTAATTAAAAAAAATAAGAAATAAGAACTTGAAAACAACATATAAATATGAAAGATGCAAAAACTCATATGAGATCGTCTCATGTATCTTCTTATATTAGAAGAAGCTTCATAAGGGTCATATGACCCAATCAACGAGGAATAATCATAGTCAACGGGGTCAATGTTGGTTAATGCAGTCTATATACTGATTTATGGGTTTACACAAGTTATAAAAGTTTTAGTAATGCGTGAACAAATATTCATTTATAGCTAAAAATATTACGTTAGCAAATCAATATCATCTCCCTTTTCTAACAATAAAGCGAAGACTTTTTTTAATGAAAAAAACAATTATTTATACATACATTACTAATACTTTTATGAACTTGTAGATTGGTATATTGACTCGATCATATTAAGCCGCGTTAACTAGTGGTTTATCAAATTTTAACTGACTCATATAAAATTTCATATCATAAACATTCATAACGATCCCACATAAAACTTACTCATAATCTATAACAATGATTATTTAAAAACAGAGGAAGTATATAGGAAAGCCAAAATGTGAGATGGTGGACCTAGTCAATCTAGCCATATTTATGGAGAAGTAAGAAAAGAACTTGAGCAAAGTGGTTGGACTAATGGAAATATGACCAAGTCAAATGATGATTTTATTTCAACAAGGATTGCTAACCGTACAATTTTGTTCTCTTGTACGGCATCATCTTCGAAATTAGTGTTGTTGGAGACCAATTCAACTCTCTACATTTCAGTTTCCATGACATTTATACCCTTGTTTTTGTTGTTTTAGGACAATCAATTCCCACACGAGACTACTATCCTCACCTGCAACAACTTTCCTCAACAAAGCCTTTTCTAACAAATTAAGATTATGGACTATCGAATTATAAATCACAATGTTAGAATTTTATGGCAGGATGCTAGTATTATCGTGTATACAATCACATATCCCAAATAGCTTGCAAGTTGGCTCGACTCAGTTACACCCTTATCATAATTCTTTCAATTAAGAAAGACAATACCTCACCAAAAGAACAATTAAAAGAAGCTCAATGCATCAGAGAAAGGTTTGGCCTCAACATTTTCACATTTACAGTAAGCCATCTATGCTATAAGCATTTGAACTTCAATTATATGAACCACTACAATAAAAGCACATCAACCAAAATCTGCATATTCTGAATTAAGCATATAAAATTTCTAGAAATAATGTTTGATATGACACTTGTTAATTCAAATGAGTAAAATAATAACTATACCAGTTCACAAATACACTCACGTCCTAATTTGATCACCAATTTTTAACAAGGATGCTATGGAACAGATGATCATACAACAACTGTCAATCACAATGAATTAATTTAGCAGAAAAGAATTGACATCTCCACAATTCAACAATAGATTTTTATCACCAGAGACAGGATCATCACAAGCCAATTCAAATCAGACAATCGAGGATTCCACAAGGATCCTGCAAAAAGTCAGGTAATGCTCAATCATCTATCTATAAGAAAAAGGTGCAACTATAGAACAAACAATGCAAAACAATATTACGCCATGATAATTCCCAAGGCAAAATATTGGCTATCAACAAATGGATATTATGGAATCTATAGTAAAGAAAAAGGCACATTTTTAATAAGGTGGTTTTTCTCTCCTCTTGAGTAATTGATGCAGACCAATGCAAAAGCCATTCTCACTTGTAGCAAAGCCTCTTCTTATTGAGAGATTCTGTCACCAGTCTTCTACGTGTACTTTTTTTTGATGTGCCTACAGTGAATTTTTATTCTTCATTTATCATTATGCAGACCTAGGTGATAAATTAATTAGCTAAGCGTTGTCACCTTGCTTTCAACACTTGCAAATATTTTATAGCAGACAATTGTAAGAAATTCAAAGTCACCAGATGGTGTAACCAATATCCATTGTCCCACAATTTTGCAGCTATAATTATTGCCTCAATATATTTCACAATTATGAAAAATGATAGCTGAAACACAATGATATGGGATCGGATAGGTTAACAGCCACTGTATGTTCTTCTCAAGAGCTTTTTCACCAGTAACTACTCCATCCACCCCCAAGAATTTGTCATTTCCTTCATACTTGAGGTATCAATAAATGACAACTTCTATCTGAAGATAGATGTCTATAAATAACTCTTTTTAAACAATTTCTTCCTACAGTTATTTCCTTTCACACGAAGTAAGTACTAAAGCTCAGGATGTGACTCACAACTCATACATGTACTTTTGGTTCACCTGAAACTCATTCAAATGAGAATCGTGCATCAAATAGGAAAAAAATGGAAAAGATATAGATTGCCCTTGATGCCCCTCCCATCAGTTTGTCTCTTCACTCTTGCATTGTATTGAAGAAACAATATTACAACCTGTAGTAACTGATTCCACATAATAGTCAGTTCCATTTTCTTGTTGGTGATCTTGTAAAGTTTACATGTCAGCAATGCTGTAATTAGTTGCATAGTCTGCACCTGTGGTGTAAGCACAGTGCCCCAAAAGATGAACATTTGACATTTACAAGATGTTGGAAAAACCCAACATTATGGACTCAAGTATGTCAACTAAATGTGTAGAGCTGTCTTATGGAGTCCAATTTTAAAAGTGATTTAGTAAATTTTTAAGGTTTGGACTAAGGAGTATCAAATGGTCACACATTGCACCTTAAGTAATTCCCAATTTGATCAAGGTCCAAACTCAAAATAAAGGGAACATCTTATTATATGTAAAGGGTTATGATCCCCATTTGATATGATACATGAGGGTGTTCATCATCCCTTCAACAGAAAGGAAAGAAGATATTGTCGAATTCAAATGGAAGATCCAAAACCCAGCTCGACAAGATCAAATTCTCTCTAACAGAGTAGAATTAAATTTAAATTCCTATGGTGTAAAGTTTGCTTCCACTTCAAGTTGAATATTACTATTAAGCCTATTCTCGATGTTTTCAATGTAGATATCTTACGGTTCTTTTTCACATCTTTTATGGTTAAGTGTGCAGTTAATTCTCCAATAAAGCATGTTAATAATTATTTGATTCAAATCCCACAAAAGATAGTGTGCCACTTTTACCAATACTCTAATGGGCCCAAATTCAATGATAGAGTGGAAAAACAAACTGAAGTGCAGGGATTGCACTCTTCCCAACTCCATCACAAGGATTAAAACATTTAAGGCACCATGATGATGCAACTAAATCGGTATTTCATTTCCAAGAATCCTCATAACTACTTAATGCCCCAGCTATCTTACTCTAAAATTTCAATGTGATATTGTCAAGAAGAAGATGAGAGCTTGCCAATCATTTCAAAAACTAGCACGAAAATCACGTCTTCATTAGCCCAAAATTTTTATCAGAAGCACACAAGAAAGAGACGAAATCATGCAACATCCAAATAGCGTAGAGGTTAGGCCACCCAAACATAGCTACAGCCCATGTTAATACTAATTTAGGGACATGAAGGGACACACTAGATGGGCACTGAAGCAGGCATCAACAGATTGAGCTCATGAACTTTGCCCACAAATTCACAGAATTGATTTCCATATTGTAGCCAACTATCACCTTATTTGGGCAAACAAGGTTGTTTCCACATTGTCTTGCCTAGATTCATACCTAACTTATCCAATTTTGTAGTGAGAATCAAGAGGCCTGTTGCATTTAGAAGCCAGAATATCAAGAAATTCATGAATGATGCGACCCAGGCGTCAAGACTCTCAAAATCACAGCTTAAAACAAGACACTGAAGTGAAGTTACATTCAGATCAACACAATACAATTACATCTGAATCATTGACTTCAAATGGTGCAAATAGAAAAGCTTCAAATGCAACTAACCTTCTAATCGAACAATATAAGCATCTGGCTAATTAAATCATGAATCACCGGCTAACTCATCTGAATCCGAATCACTTGCATTGTAACCTGGAATAGCCACAAGTTCAAGAATCTCTGATACTCATGCTTAAACCATCAGAAACAAACAAACAAACAAACAAACAAACTATAACTAAAAACACATCAAAAATTGTTCAATTCCAATACCCACGCGCATAAAGAGGACAAGGAGCTCACCAGGACGTTTATTGCTAACTTTCCACACTGAAGACCTCATTCTTGAAGCCCTCGTTATCCAAATTCTCCCCTAAATTTCAAAGCTCACAAATTCAGAAACCCCAAACACCCCAATCCATTTTACCTAATTACCCCCAATTTAGAAACAACAATTTGACATCAAGCACAATTTCATATCGAACAATACAACATCCTAGAAGAAATTGAACCTTGTTAGCGTCTTTTGGAACTCCATAGCCACAATAATACATCTGCGCCACAAGCACCTGCATGTTGATATCGCCAGTTTTCGCCTCCTTCAGCGCATCCTGAAACCAGCGTTGTATACAATCGGAAACCACCGCAGAGAGCGGCGCTCTTCGCTGCTCCGCCGTCTCTCCGCCTTCTCTGGCCTCCATCGCGGTCGTCTTCTTCCTCTTCGAATCGTCAACGCTGAAGTCGAAGTTATCCTTCACCAGCCGCCGCCTTTTGCTCAACAGTGAAGATGATTTTCCCATACAGCGAAAGAAACCAAATAACATTAATTATACATATTTTCTTTCTGCCTTAGATTCTCTTTTTCCTCGTTTTTCACCGGATTTTTTTATGCGTTTTCATTGGAGGTTAATATAGGATTTGTGTAATATAGTGTATTTCTAAAAAACATTATGAAAAATATAAAATATGATAACTGAATTATTAATGCTTAAATATTTATGTATTTAAAGTTTTTCTATGCTTTATTATTTAATTTAGGAATTAAATATATTAATGATTTGATTAATATATCATTTAATTATTGAATTATATATATATAATATTGTAATATAACATAATATTTTATATGTTGGTCAATATGTATTATTCTTTTCTTTTTGTATGTTAAAATTTATAGGTCAAAATTTCTCAAATTAATATACTATATTTAACTTCCATGTTTGCGGCAATGATTTTGTTAATTTTTTTAAATTAATAGTTTTAAAAAAATTGACTGATGAAAACCTACATCTTATTGCAGCATTTTCATTTTATTTTTTTTGTAAACTTTTTAATTTTGTATAATAAATTGCATTTAAAGTACATAAGTAATTTAGAAGATCAACTTGACTGTAGCAAGTGTTCTAATAATGATGTTCAAATTAATTGTAAAAATGAATACAAACATGAGTTTTCGGAGAGCTGGGCCAACCTCACCGTAAAATGCTTACGTAGTTATTGAATCATGAAAAAAATACGCATAATTGGGCCCTAAATATTCCTGTTAGTGGTTTTCTGGCCCAATAGTGAAGAGTGTATAAAAGTAAAACATCTATCATTAATGCTTCATCTTAAGCGCATATAACACATTCACTTTTTTTTAGATATAATAACATCACTAATATATAGTGAAATTATTATTTCAAATAACTTGATCTAATTTTTTAATAGCTTTCCTAACACTTTTTGTTCTTATTAATTTTTTAGTATCGTCAACTTTTTTTTTGTTTAATAGTTTTAGTCCATTAAAATATAGGAAAATAATAATAATAAAATAATAATAATATATTCACATATATAAAATAAATTAATATATTTATCATAAAAAAATGTTCTAAAAATTAAAAAATATGGTGTCAAAAAAAGAAAAATGGAAAAAAGAATTTTAAGTGTATGCATGAGGTATAGTGTTTTCATTTTATAATATAGGTGGTGTTATTATACACAAATAAATTTTAAATGAGTTGTATGTATGTAAAATTAAACATGAATGGTTTTTTATATTAAAAAAAATAACTTAAATGAATGTATAAAGGAGTAAACATGAGTGTACTATTTTGATAAATTAATTTAATACCCTCAAAATCACACCCAATAAAACCAATCTGCATAAAACTGTACATATTAAAACCACAATTCTAATTTTACGTATAATAAATCGAACCATGCAGACTTTATAATTTTATTGAAATATCATTAAAGAAAATGACGAGCTCAAATAATAAATATATAAAGGGACGTGCTATGTGGGCAGATTCTGCCATGGCAGAAAAAAAAATTAAATATAAATGTTATTAATATTATTAAATGACTATTCTATCTTTAATATAATTTGGCTCCATGATAATGGAGATGACGTCTATTTTCTGCTCACTCCCGCTCATTCAAATACAACTGTTAAAACAACAGCTAAATTAAGAAAAAAAAAACTTGCTCTTTATTTTAATTATTATTTGCATACTTTAATTAAGTTAGTATTTATTTAATTATTATTTACATTTTCAATTAAATTGATCTTTATTTCATTATTATTTGCATATCTTTCAAAGTATTACTCCTCCAATAACTTCTAGAATAATTATGAAATTTTGATAAAAAAAAATTATAAAATTTTTTTAAAACAATTTTGAAATTCAGATATGGATTAACAAAAAAATTATGGAAAAACTTTTAAAATAAGAATAATTATCAAATTTTGATAAGAAAAATTAAAAAATTTTAGAATAATTTTGAAATTCAGATATGGGTTAACAAAAAAATTATGAAAAAACTTTTAAAATAAGAATACATATGGATTAACAGAAATATTATAATGGTTAACAGAAAGATCGTCGCTTGCATTTCTGCTCCTAACACTTTTATTTTTTATTTTAATGAAAATCTCTATTTATTTTAAAAAAAATAAAAAAACAGAAAGATTATAGAATTTTTTTTATGGTTAACATAAATATTATAGAAAACTTTTGCAGTGGAGAAAAAATATAAGTTAATATAGTTGAAATGAAAGGTTTATTTATAAGATAAAAAAATCAAATTGAATAGAAATATTAAACATAAATATAAAAATAAGTTTTTAAAAAGAAAATATATAGTGTAATGAAAACATGGACAAGTTCTAAAAAAAAAGTTAAACATTAATATATACATTAATTTCATTAATATGACCAATTTTAAAAAATTTAAATATTGATATGATTCATGTCATTAATATCCTAAAAAATGTAAATATTGATATGATTAATGTCCTTAATATCAATAAGTTCTAAAAAAATTAAATATTAATATATAGATATTTCAATAATATATATGATTTATGTCGCTAATATCGACAAGTTATAAAAAAGTTAAATATTGAGTCGTTAATATCAACAAGTTTTAAAAAAACAGTTAAATTGATGTCGTTAATATCGACAAGTTCTACAAAAGTTAAATATTAATATATAGATATTTCAATAATATATATGATTGATTTCGCTAGTATCGACATACTTTGAAAAACTTAAATATTGATATGATTGATGTTTGTAATATTGACAAAGTTCTAAAAAAATTTAAATATTGATATGATTAATATCATTAATATCGACAAGTTCTAAATAAGTTAAATATTGATATATATAGATATTTCAATTGATATTATTGATGTCATATCTTCGACAAGTTCTATATGAATTGTTCATATTGAATTGATATGAATATTGAAAGGTATGCAAATAATAATTAAATAAAGACATTTGATATAAATCATATCAATATTTAACTTTTTTAAAACTAGTCCATATTATTGAAATCAATCTATATATTAATATTTATTTATTTTTGAACTTGTCCATATTTTCATTTCACCATACATATATATCCTTTTTAATTAAGTTGATCTTTATTTTAATTTACTTTAATTAAGTTGATATTTATTTAATTATTATTTACATCTTCAATTAAGTTGGTCTTTATTTAATTATTATTTGCATACCTTTCAAAGTGTTGCTCCTTAAATAACTTCTAGAATAATTATGAAATTTTGATAAGAAAAATTATGAAAAAAAATGTGTAAGAAAAATTATAAAAAAAACTTTTACAACAATTTTAAAATTCAGATATGGTTAAAGGGTTAACATAAATAGAGGAGAAAAATGAGTTAATATAGTTGAAATGACAAGTTTATTTATAAGGTAAAAAAATCAAATTCAATAGAAATATTACAAATAAATATAAAAATAAGTTTTTAAAAAGAAAATATATGGTGAAATGGTTTAAGTAAACCCATAAAATTATTATATATTTTAATAAAAGAATATTGTAATTTAAAAATATTTGTAAGTTAATTAATAATTTTAAAATATTTATCAATTCAAATCTTTGCCTTATCAAACAAATATTTGTAAGATAATCTATAATTTAAAAAAATATTTGTAAGTTAATTAATAATTTTAAAATATTTATCAATTTGAATCTTTTCCTTATCAAACAAATATTTATAAAATAATCAATAATTTTAAAATATTTATCAAGTCAAATCTTCCTCTTCATAATTCAAAAATATTTGTAAGTTAATCAATAATTTTAAAATATTTATCAACTCGAATCTTCATACATTAAACAACTATTGGTAAGATAATTAATAATTTAAAATATTTTTCAAGTCAAATCTTCTTCATCATCAAATAAATATTTGTACAATAATCAATAATTTTAAAATATTTATCAAATCAAATTTTATATCTCCTCAAATAGACGTCTTAGTTTTTTTTAATGTAATTTATCACAATAAATCATGAATTAGTGGAGAAAATATTGTTTCATTAATGAGTGGAGAGAGAAATATTGTTTGGGTTTCAATTTGAAAATTTGATTGGATATGTTTTCATTAAGGATATAATTGTCATTTAATACACCATTTTAATTTACCTTTCCTACCTGGCAGAATCTACCCTCGTAGAATTACCGATATATAAAATAGTAAAACTCAATTTACTCTACTCATAATCCGTGCAACTTGTACGGTTGCTTTTTCCAAACAATGAATTTCAATTCACTCGCAGCTAAGTTAGTTGACTTTTAATCTGTTTTTCTATTCTTCTATTTTGCAATTGCACCCCTTGCGAAAAAAAGAAAAAAAAATATATCTTCTATTACTTTTAAATGAACATTTAATTTAATTTATTTTACTCGTAGAAGTTGGCGTATCTTTTGTTGGGACATGCATAATCTTCTAAGATTATAATATGATTAAAGATATTGACGATTTATTGGTTACATAACTAATAATTCTATTTAAAAAAAAATTAGATAGGTTTGGTTCCTAATACCTTTAAACTTGTACGTATTTAAAGTACATTAAAAAAAAGGAAGAAAGAAAAAAGCTAAGACTGATAAAACATTTGAAAAGAGTACATATATGGACTTTTGTTGGATGTAGATATTATGTCTCAATGGCTATTATGTAATATGATGGATTTGATCGATATTTTTTGTGGTAAAATTATTTGATAAGAACACGATTTATGATAATTAAACTTATGAATTTAGATTAAAATCTGAATTGAGTGTTGCTAGGCCTTTTCATTTTACACTAAAATAAGAGATTAGTGAGACCTTTTCATGTCATAATCAATGGAAATTCAAAATGCTTATGTGTACGAAATCACTTAAACCCCAAGAAGAACCTATACATGGAAAAAAAAAAAAAATCCAATTAACTGGCTAGTTAGCTGTCTGATAGGGAGATGATGGTATTAAAATATTCCATTAATTACTGTCTTAATTCCTACAATCTTGAAACTAACATAGGAATGGTGAAGACAGCTATATGTGCTGCTGGCTTTAATATACAAAAACAAATTGTATACTCTTTTCAGTTCCAAACCCTAGCTACTTTCGGCTGCTTGTTTCTCCAATTAAGACTAGTAAAACTCTTATAAGGTCGTTTTATACAATCTTGTTATCTTATCCATCGTGAGTACATTAATATATATATATATATATATGTGTGTGTCCATCATTAATGTGTTAGAGATCCAACATATCTATTAATTTCACATTCTATAATTTACAAAATGAGATCATTACACATTATTAATGGACATAATAAGAGTTATCTATTGTAGATTAACATTTTGGTCGTTTTTTATAAATTTAATTTTGTAAAATGTTTTAATTTACAATACATAACTCATAAACCAATGATTGACTTATATAAATGATTTTCCTTATTGATCGACACTTCCCAATTATGGTGATTTGTTTTAACCAAACCCATCTTTCAAATTCATAGTTGTAATGATAATTTAATATTTTTTGTCATTTAGAATGAAGATAAAAAATAAAAAACATATAAAAAACTTATTCACTCTATGTGTTTCTTAATTTGTGTGAAAGATTATGATTATCTATTTTAATGGGATGAAGGGGGCATTTAAGTAGATGGAAATTGATGTGGTGTCATTTTAATTCTGTGATTAATTAATTATTATGCCCAGCGCAATTAATAAATTAATTTTGCAGTCTCCCAATTATTGAGTATCTATTAGTGATTTTTAATAGTTGTGTTGGTAATTTTGGACCACAACACTTATAATGGGGTTTGCTTTATTTGATGGCTTAAAACATACTCCCTCCGTCCCGGCTTATTTTGCCTACTTTGACCGGCACGGATTCTAAGAAAATACAGTTGACTGTTGATTGAATGTTTAAATTTATGCTTTTTTAGTGCTTTTTTTTTTTTGCCATTTTTGGGCTGGCAAAATAAGTTGGGACAAGCAAAAATGGAAAGTAGGCAAAATAAGGTGGGACGGAGGTAGTATATACTATAAGCGCTAAAAATTGGTCTTTCAAGTTAGCTTGATAATCTCTTTTTTCAGTCGTAGGTAATTCATCTTATCGATTTAAATTCGTGAGATAACATCATATTACAAGTTTATCGATTTATTTTCAGTGTATCTGTAATTTAGAGTGTTCAGCTATTCAAAATCCAACTTAGATAAGTCTTGAATTCTGCAAAGATATTATTGGTTAAGAAAATAAGATTCACCAACTGCACTGGATATAGCTGTAGGGGATATCTCCCAAAATCCAGACTGTACAGATTTTGAAGAGGATTTTATGTCTTAATCTAAATAGGAATGAGATCCCAAGTTAAGATCCTTTCAATTATTTGCAACTAATTAATAGTCTACCTCAATTATCATAACAATTCAGACAATCAGAATCTCCTATTTTTTTGGTAGATTGAAACTTGAAAGCTACTTTTGATCAATTAATTAATGTCAACAAATATCGTTGACCACAAAAATCAAGTACATTAATGAGCATGGCGAGCATGGTTCTTTCTTTAATATTTTTTTTTTTTCTAATTAATAAATTATTTTTTGCATCTTTTTTAGCCAAATAATTAAGCAGATCCAATCCCAAATCATGCTGTCCACTTCAAGTCCTTCGTTAGATTAATAAGACTTTTGAGATTTAAGATTGACTTCTTGATTGGTGTTTGAGCCAAGTAAACAGCAAATTAATTACCTTTTTGACGAGGATTAAATTAAAAAAGTTCTATTTCTTTTCTTGGAAAACAGGATTTCCTTTTAAAAATCGTAATCCTGTAGACTATATTTGAGGAATAAAAGGTTGTTAGGGTTGGATTTTGCAAACGGAATTTTAAATTCTATTTTCTTGACTCAATATCCTTTTTTACATAAAAGATATGTTTATTAAATTTTCATAAGTGCTTTTTTCATATTTATATCGATGTTAGAGTCAAATGTACACATACAACAAGTCAAATATTGTTTTCCCCTCAACAAGTCAAATTCTATTGTTTTCCACGATAGAACCAATCTGATCACCTGTTGAACCATGAATTGGGAAAAAAATCAGTTCGATCACAAATCCGTCGAATTCCATAAACAATGCTTATGAATTTACATTAAGTTTATATTTCATTTATTTAATTCAGTATTAAAAAAAAAGAAAAAATATATAATTGGCTTGAACCGATGTAGGCTTTTTTTTAGCCTACTTTGTTGGCTTTTGATTGAAGAAAGTAACTTTGGAGACTGAAAAAAATAAATGCTCGGAGATTCCCCTGCAAAGCTGGAGAGTTGTTTAGTCACATGAAGAGAATTTAGATACAACTCAGCTAGGGGCGGAGCTAGACTGGTTTTTTTTGGAGCTAAAGAGGAAGAAAATAAAATAAAGTGATGTCTATATACTTAATATTAAAAAATACAATAATAATTCATAACTTACATATCAAAAGAAATTATAGAGAATTTACTTACAGTTATCCTTTAAATCTAAGAAAATTGCACACGACGCTTTTTCATTGATTCAAATCAGCTATAATAGAATTTGTGCTAAAAGTAGTGGCAATTTCCTTCTCAATGTAAATAATTAAGTTGTCAGTAAGAAACTCACCATCCATTTTGCTTCATAATCTTGTTTTAATTCTTTTCATTGCTGAAAAAGCTCTTTCAGTAGTTGCAGTAGATATCGGAAGAGTCAATACAAGGCGAACTAACCGATCAACCAAGTAATAAGTGTTGGACTTTCCGATTTCTATCAATTTTCGGCATAATTGTGAAAGTTTAAGAATACCTTAAAAATCTGGATGATTGGATATATCAAGTTCATAATGACGCAACTGAAACTCCAAATGACTTCTTTCTTGTTCCGTGAAATCTCCAGGATAAAACTTCAATGCAAGCTTGAATATTTTCTCTTTGTTGAATGACTTATAATTGTCATTAGGATCCAAATCAGAGCTCAAAGTTAGGAGTTCCACAGTTTGCTCATTAAATCTGCTATTCAACTCTTGCAATTGCGAGTCTATTGCCGTCAAGAATATCTCCACTCGAAAATGATGATCCTTTCTTACATTTGGTTTTCGAGATCGACACATTCCTATAGTATATAGTGAATCCAAATTGGGAATCTCAATCTCATATTATCCACAATAATTTTTCACATTCTCAAGTAAAGTTGCCCATCCATCTTCTCTGAATCGTTGAAGAAGTGATTTTGTTGTGCAAACAAGATTTATAGCATTCAAGATATTTTGTGAGTGATATTGTAATGCTTGACAAAGATCATTAGTGATTCCCATGATTTCATGCATCAAATGCAATGTGAAAGCAAACTCAAATGATAGTAATACTTTATTTACAGCATAAGCATCACCTCTTTGTGCATAAGTTGTCCCTTCTTCCATGATATTCTCAACAACCGTACAAGCTGTAGAAAAATTTATCATCAAACTGCAAATAGAATTAAAATGAGAACCCCAACGAGTATCTCCTGCTCTTTGTAAAGTTCCAACTTGATTTGTTTCCCTGCCTATTTCAAGCTCACCGGCTGCAATTCTATAAGCAATGCCATTTGCTTGAGCGTCTTGTAATTAATCACGTCGTTTGGAAGAAGCACCAACAATATTTACAATAGAAGTCAATTGTGTGAAAATATCATAAATATGGATAACCTCTCTTGAAGCAGCAACCAAGGCTAACTGTAACCTATGAGCGAAACAATGAACATAATATGCATAAGGATAATCTTTAAGAAGCAAAGCTTGCAATCCATTCCATTCCGCATATTGCTAGCACCATCATATCCTTGACCTCGAATATTTTCAAGAAAGAGATCATGTCGAGAAAGTATTGATTCCAATCCTTTCTTCAAAGTCAATGCACAAGTGTAGGTGACATGCTCAATATCAAAAAACCTTTCTTGAATAAAACCATCCTACTAACAAATCTCAAGACAATAGCCATTTGCTCCTTTTTAGATTCATCTCGAGCCTCATCGATAAGAACACAAAATTTGACATCTCCGATTTCATCTCTAATTGCATTTCTCACATTCCTTGCAAGAATATGGAGGAGAATATCTTGTTGAATATTTCTAGATGTATACTTGGCTACCCTTGGAGCATTCTCCAAAACTTGCTTTTGAACATTGTCATTATAAGAATCTAAAAGCTTCAACATTTCGATGAAGTTTTCTCGATTCTTTAAGTTTTCACTTTCATCATAACCTCTAAATGCACAACCTTGAAATCACAACCATTTAACACAATCAATCGAAGCTTTGAGTCTAAGTCGGTTGTTTTTAATTTCTTCTGATGCTTGCCTTCTGATAAGCATATCAATATGTTGTGATTGCTTCATTAAGTCGTCATAATATTTCATGGCATTATAATGTGGTGAATTGGGACCTTTGCCAACATGATTGAGAAGTGAATAATCAGATCCACTATTTACTTTCTTCCAATTTCTAAAACCATGTTCAACAAAAGCATTTGAACCCCGATAACCTGAAGATTGTTTACTGAAAATGTAACATTGCAGACAATAAATGACATCTTGTACCTTAGAATACTCCAACCAAGAGGGATATAGATCATACCAAGCAAGCTAAAATTGACGACGTTCATTTTTACCAATAGAAAATGGATAAGCTTCTTGTGGGAGTCTTGGTTGATATGGTCCAGCCTTGATATAAGTTCGACGAATTTCATCTCTTTGATTCATAGGAAATTCCCATATTAATGTTCATAATCCAGGATCTCTTTCCAAATGACAAACATCCATTTGTGAAGCACTCAACCGTTGATGTATTGAGCTACCCGATTCGACACATGTTGAATCAATAATAGGTGGCTCAATTGGTGGATGACTTGGTGTTGGATTTATTGTGTTAGGTGTCATAGTCATAGGTGTAGAATCATCTTTTTTTTTAAAGAATGCATCAATGGTCCTTGATTTTTCCATGTGTATAACTAAAAAATAAAGACCCACAATTTCACTTAAATTAAGAAAAATCTAATGAAATATCAAATTCAATAATAAACAAAAAATGTCTAAATGTACTTATATTACAACTATCTAATACAAAAATCCTAAAAGTAAATTCACAATCAAAGAACTTAGATATTACAACTAGCTAATATAAAAATGCAAGAAGCAAAGTAATTTATCAAATATACTAATTACTCAAATCAATAATTTATAATCAATAATCACTTATAAAATAAAACATCCAATATTGTTCTTCAATTTAAGTTTTCAAATTTCAAACAAATAAATTACAAAACTATAAACATCAATTGAAAAAATAAGGTTAAAAGAGTAATACCTAATTTAGAATCAATGTTGAATGGTAGAAGATGAAGTGGGGACTTCAAAAGTTTGAGTTTTAGTGGAAGTGGATTAATAGAATATTGAATAAAAAGAAAATAACTTTTTTTTTAAGGAATTGACATTTTGGAATTTTGGGGTAAAGGAAAGGGTGAACTTGAGATTGAGAAGGAAAGATGAGAGAGAGTGAGGTTGCAGTCTTACAGAAATAATAATCAAAGGGGAGAGAGATCACTTATATATATTAATTATTGAGGGCTTAATTGATATTAAATTAATTTTTAGTTAATAAATATATATAATATTTAAAAAATTTAAAATGTTCTCCTAGTAAGCCTCCGCCCCTGGACTCAGCTATGGTAAAAATGAAATGAAATATATTGACCTAGTGACGTAAAAGAGTGAGATGACTAAAATATCATAATTTATATAATTGATTATTTTTCTACTCCAATTTAAAATATTTGACAAAATTAGCCTTCTTATAAAAGTAAAAAAAAATAAAAGGTTGATTTTCTGTTGATGTCTACATGATATAATGATATTTTTTATAGGGATACGTGAAATAAAAAAGATTTATTGTGTAAATTTCGACAATAAATAACATTTTTTATTTTTTTTATTATAATAATAATTTTGTTTATTTTCCTAGTATATATAGAAAAGTAATAAAATTATTTTTTATAATAAAAAGAAATCTATTATATGAAATGTGGTAGATACATGATACAAAAGTAGATGTTATAATACATTTTGTCAAATTAAGGAAAGTTGCATATACTATATTAACTAAACTCTCTTTTATCATCTATTCCGCTTTTCGAAACTTAATTCATATGTTATTGTCAAGTTATAATTAAAAATTAAAATTAAAATTCCCTACTTGAGTTGCTATAAATTAGTTTGCTGATATTGAACATCACAGCACCATTTGAAGTCTCCCATTTCTCTTAGTGACTCCAATAATTTCAGCCATGCCTGCTCAACTAATTCCGGAGCTCATCTTTCCGGCGACCCAATTCCTCGGAAAGGAAAGCGTCTCTATCTCTGGTGGAAGGTAAAATCAATCGTCTTTCATTTTCAACCAGGCTTTGTTTTCACTAAATTGCTTGTTCTCAATTCTGATGTCGCCGTTTTGTTCACAGATTGGAGGGCAAAGTCGCTATAGTGACAGGCGGCGCCGGAGGCATCGGAGAAGCCACTGTGAGGCTGTTCGTTGCCCACGGCGCGAAGGTGGTAATCGCTGACGTGGAGGACACTTCAGGAAACTCACTCGCGAACGCGCTGTCCCCTCAGGCGGCTTACGTCCACTGTGACGTCACCTCCGAGGAGGACATCAAAACCCTAATAAACTTGACGGTGTCGGAATACGGCAAGCTGGACATCCTGTTCAACAACGCAGGCGTTCTTGGGAACCAGTCGAAGCACAAGAGCATACTCGACTTCAACGCCGACGAGTTCGACAGGATCATGAGCGTCAATGTGAGGGGCGCCGCGCTGGGGATGAAGCACGCCGCCCGTGCCATGATCCGCGGCGGCGGCGGGTGCATAATCTCGATGGCGAGCGTGGCGGGGGTGATGGGCGGGCTCGGGCCGCACGCGTACACGGCGTCGAAGCACGCCATCGTCGGGCTGACGAAGAATGCGGCGTGTGAGCTGGGGCGGTATGGGATACGGGTGAACTGCATATCTCCGTTCGGAGTGGCGACGAGGATGCTGGTGAACGCGTGGCGGGCCGACGGCTGCGGAGGAAGCGTAAGTGAGGAGGAGGTGGAGAAGATGGAGGAGTTTGTGAGATCTTTGGGGAACTTGAAAGGGGAGACGTTGAGGGTGAAGGATGTGGCGGAGGCGGCGTTGTTTCTCGCCGGCGATGAATCGAGATATATTAGTGGTCATAATCTTGTTGTGGATGGTGGGGTTACTACCTCTAAGAATTGTGTTGCCTTGTAGTTGCAAATATTTTTTCTTTTTCTTTCTTTTTTTTTTTAATTTTTATCTTTCCATATAAATTTTTGAATAAGTAATTTACTAATAAGACTCAATTTATAAATTAATTCTCAATTTTAAATCTAAATTTTAAAATTTCTTAATAAAAGACTCAATTTTACATTTTTTTTTCAATTTAAGGTTCGAACTTTAGATTGGATTCTCAATTCAAAATAAAATTTTATTTTATTTTTATTTATAAACTAATAATGTACCCGTGCGATGCACGATTTATAAATATTGTATATATATAAAAAATGGAAAATATGTCAAGAACAACTATAAATATATAATAAATATCAATTTGATAATTAAACCATTATATTTTTTTTCTTAAAAAATTTACAATCCAATTAAGTCTACGAAAAAAATATCCTCAAAAAATTTTGTTGATTTAATAAAAATTCAATAAATTCTCGATTTAATAAATGTTGTACCAATCAATAATTATAGTAGCACTCGAAATTTTGTTTGATATACATTGTTTTCATTACTAAAAATATATTAAAATAATTAGAAAACAATTTTTTAAGAAAACCGCGACCATTTCAAAATTTCATTTTCAAAATTTATATTAATTTTAAATAAAACTGATTATTCCCTCTCCATATTTAAGAATTTTGATAATTAAATTAAGATATGTTTCATTTATTTTACTAATCTCATAATAAAATATAAATTATATTAATCCTCAATAAACTTTGTTGATTTAATAAATATCCTCAATAAATTTTGTTGATCTAATAAATATTCAATCAATTATCAATAAATTTTCGATTTAATAAATGTTACATCACTCAATACATTAATATAACCACTCAAAAAAATTATAGTAACACTCGAAATTTTGTTAAATATATATTATTTTCATTAAAAATATAAACTATATAAGCAATAAATTTTTTTAATATTTAATCCCATGCAAATATTTTAATATAAATATCCTCAATAAATTTTAATAAATATCCTCAATATATTTTAATAATATGCTCTTTCTATTTTAATAAATATCCTCAATAAATTTAAAAAATATTTTAATATAAAAATAATTGAAGAGAATTATTGAAAATCAACTTTTGAAACACTATATATCAAATGAAATCTCAACAATAGAAAAAATTCTTAAATATAAACATTATTGCTTCAATAAATCATATTCAATTGAAAAATCTCAACACATACTTGAAAAAATTTTCAACATATATGAAAAATTTTTCAACATATACTTAAGGCAGTGTGCCGTCTACTGCAACATGACAAACACATTTAATTCAACATATATAAGTGAATGAATAAAAAAGGTATATGATTAGGAAAACATCCATCCAAACTAATCCAAAAAAATTAGATAATTAGAGTAACAATCATTTTATAACACTTGAATGAAACCTAAAAATACAAAATCAACAAACAAATCACCTGACATCAATAAAACCTCAATAAACAAATCACATTACACCGATATTTTAAAAAAATAAATCACCTGACATCAATAAAACCTAAACAAATCACCCGACATCAATAAAACCTATAATTATATGACACTAATATTTTCAACAAACATATCACATGACATTAATAAAACCTATAAGATCACGAAATTGGAATATTTCAAAGTCTTTATATCAATACTACAAAAACTTCAAAAAAACAACAAAAACATAAATGTCAATATCAATCTAAAATTTCTAACCACCAAAACACCACACTCAAATCTCTACATATCAATCTAAAATTTCTAAGTACCAAAACACCACACTCAAATCTCTACAAAAGTCCCAAACAAACGTCCCAACAATGTGCTCAATATAAAGTTTATGAAAACCAAAGAGTTCTAATACTACTCAAATTCTGTCATGTAAAGCGGTTTCTTCATCAAAATGTGGTCAATATAAAGTTTATGAAAACCAAAGAGTCCTAATACTACTCAAATTCTGTCATGTAAAGCGGTTTCTTCATCAAATAGTTTCTTCGTCCAAACTGATATAGAGATATTTTTGTTTCTGTGAGAAAGAAAAAATTTCTACAAAGAGAATTTTGCTTTGTTTATGTGAGAAAGAAAAAATTTCTACAAAGAGAATTTTGCTTATGAGAGATGAAAAAAATTAGAGAAAGTAGGGGAGAAAGAAAAAAAAATAAACAATGTGTCATGCTAATATTAATATGAATCTAAAATTTCTAAAGTAAATAAGAAAGACTTTACCACCATCACACTTAAATCTCCCAGTGCAATCGCCTACAAACATACCAACAATTTGCTTTATCTAAAAGAATCGTACCAACAATTTGCTTCATCTAAAAGAATCATCTAATCATCTACAACCATCAAGGTAACAGCATTGTTGCCAGCCACAATATAAAATCTACAAAAACCAAAGAGTTCTAATACTACTCAAATTCTGCCATGCTACAGAGAAATAAAGATTAACAAAAAAGAAAAAAAAAAGAAAAAATGTGCTTCTTCAACTCGATTTCATCTCCATCAGAAGGATTTTCTTTTTTCTTTTTGAGGTTGCAAAGGGAATATAAGCAGTTTCTTCATGAAGCGATTTCTTCGTCCAAACTGATACAGAAATATAAGAGTCCTACCCACATTCTGCCATGCTACAGAGAAATAAAGATTAAAAAAAAAAAGTAAGAATGTGCTTCTTCAACTTGATTTCGTCTCCATCAGGAGGATTTTTTTTTTGAGGTTGCAGAGGGAATATAAGCGATTTCTTTATCAAAAACGGTTTCTTTGTCCAAACTGATACATAGATATTTTTTTGTTTATGTGAGAAGAAAAAAAATTCTACAAAGAGAATTTTGCTTATGAGAGATGAAAAAAATTAGAGAAAATAGGGGAAAAAGAAAAAAAATTCAGTGAAATGAGAGGATGATCCAACGGGTTCTTCACAGTTTCTTTTAAGGAATCAGTTTTAAAAAATGATTTTAAATAATAACTTATTGCAGTTGGCAAAACACAAATGAAATTCTATCCATATTAAATAACTAACAATAATTTTTATTTGGATGTCTTTGTATAGTTTTTTTCTTTTTTTTAAATTACAGTTTTGTCCAGACTTTCTTGTTATTAAATAAGTATAGATTTATTTATATTTTAATATATATATATATATATATAGTTTAAATAAATTATGATACGTTCGTTTAATCTTCTTCGAACTTGTATTAATTTTTATATATATATATATATATATTAAATACAATTCAAAAAATTAAGACTCCTTTATTTTCTTAATTTTATGAATAAAAGTATATAAAATCGATTTTAATACTAATCAATTTAATATAATTTATATTTTATGAATTAAATTAGTGATATTTTCTTTCTTTTTTTCATATAAATTAAGATAAGTAGGATGAAAATTGTTTTTAAAGCACATTAACTTGTCTTAATTTATCCAAAATATAAATAAATATTGAAATATAAATAAATCTATAAATATAAATTAAAAATATAAAATTTTGTTTTAAATTGAGAACTCGATCTAAATTTCAAGTTTTAATTTGAAAAAAAAATGTTAAATTGAACCCCTTATTGAGAAACTTTAAAATATGAATTCAAAATTGAGAACTAATCCATTGGATCTTGTTATAAAATTTATTCGTTTTTATAATGTTCCTTGTATTTATGTTATAAAGGAAAACTTTAATGTTTTTTCAAAACTTCCAAAATTTGGAAAACCCCAATTCGGCTATTAGAATTTTGCAAATTCTGTAATTCTGATCAAATTTGTAAATTGGATCTTCTATTCTAAATTGATATTTCATCTTGTATTTATACTTTTAATTTATGTCATGTGAAAATTGATAATGTCATCTTTTACATTTAGTAAGTGATGGTTATTTTAAAATATTAAATGAAACACCTATAAAATAGAGAATCTTGTTTCTCAATTTTGATTACAATGTTTGACACTCATGTGAAACAATGGAAACCTAAAATTTGTTTAGTGAATTTTCGATAGAATTCAGGAATGCGAAGCTAAATTCGTAAAACCTTCTGATATGTGTGGGATTGATTTGCAAGAGCTTGACCAAATCTATCGATCATATACTAAGTACTATAGTGCAAATGACATTATATTTTAATATGTAAACATCTAAACAAGCACCAAAAGTTACAAATAAAAATTGTCCCAAGCTTCAAGCCATCCAAACCTTAGCTTTTGTGGTAATTAGGAAAATCAAGGATGAAAAAATTTCAATATTTCCCCAAAAAGGATGTGAAATGGGTTAAAGGGGTAAAATAGTTTTTCTTTCTTCAGAGTATCCCAAAATTATTGATAAAATATCATAAAATTGAATATCACAATAAATGTCACTTTAATATTAGACAACAAATAGGAAAGACAACGAAAAAAAGCCGTCATATTCATAAATATACATAGCAATGTATAAAAGTGGATTGTAAAAAAGTTCGAATACATCTCATATAATAGAAGATCTCGCCCCATATATTACATCTCATGTAATGGCAATTTTGGTACTTGATAAAGCCCTAAAGGAAAACATACAAGACTAACTCGATCCCATATGATTTTATTGAAATGGATTGTTAGTGTATAGCATGGTTTTTGATAAATGGTGCATGGCAGCATACATGAAGAAAGGGAAGAAAAGTATAGAAAAGAAGGAAAATTCGATTTTCTGTCTAAGTATAGGAGTCGCGAGTCACTTATAAAAACGTGTTCCAGAAATGCGATTTCAAGTTAGTTTAGTTAGTTACTTCTCATTTCTTGATTTTCTTGTTTTTTCGTTTTGCAGTTTGAGAGGCAATTTTGCGGGCGTGAGATCTCAGCCATTACTCAACTAAATTGGATGATTTGAGTTGCTGAGGCTTCTATATAAGACGTAGTTTATTTCTCTAGTTGTACGTTTTGCGAGATTCTGATTGTACATAGAGTGAGTTAGCAAGAAAGAGAGGCGAGTTGAGAGTGATTCATTTGTTCTTCTTTTCTTGTGTTTTCACGCTGTAAATCTGCAACTTTGATTCAATTCGATTTAGTGGAGTATCATACAGTGGATGTAGGCATAGTTAAGCCGAACCACTTTAAAATCTTGGAGTGTTGATTTCTTTCTCTTGTTGAAATCATTTTAGTTTGCATTTCTTGGAAGTGTGTTTTGTGTTCTTGAGTTCTTGGGGCTTTTTTGGTGTTTCTTGTGATCGGCAACCAACAAGTGGCGCCGTCTGTAGGAAGGGAATCAAATGCAAGATGGGATCAAATATGTTTGACGTGGAGAAGTTTGATGGCACCCGTGATTTTGGGCTGTGGAAGGTGAAAATGAAAGCCATGCTGGTACAACATGGTGCTGCAGCAGCTCTTCAAGGAATCAATGCATTTCCTAAGGCTATGAAGGCAGATCAGAGGGCTGTACTCATGGGGAAGGCACATAGCATGATTATTCTCAGTCTAGAGAATCAAGTTTTGCGGGAAGTGGTCAAGATAGAAATAACACAAAGAGTTTGGGAGAAGCTTGATCAGCTTTACATGGTCAAATCATTGGCAAACCGGCTGTTCTTGAAGAAAAGACTATATGCATTCAAAGTCTTGAAAGATCGACCTATACTACTGCAACTTGAAGACTTCAATAAAATCTTAGATGATCTTGAAAACGTGGATGTGAAACTTGAAGAGGAAGACAACCTTGATGTTGCTAAGTTCACTCCCAAAGAGTTATGAAATTTTTTTTTGATTTAATACTATATGGGAGACCGCATTCAATCACATTTGGAAGAGGTCATCACAGCCTTGAAGACTAAAGAACTATCCAAGAACTCAGATTCTAAGGCTCAAGGTGGAGAAGAAATCCTAATGGCCAAGAACAAGCAACAAAGGAAGAATTTCAATAAGAAAGGTCCAAAACCCTAAGTCAAAAAGGGACCTCCATTGAACCAAGAAGCCAAAGATGATATAGAAGGTCAGAGGTGTTTCAATTGTCACAAACAAGATCACTTTAAGAAGGATTGCTTCAAGTTTAAAAGACAACAACAAGATAAGAATGGTGGAAATAGAAGACAAGCTAACAACACCACTGGAAGACAAGCTAACAACACCACTGAAGCTTCAAGTTCTCACTCAGACTATGAATCTGCTGAGGTCTTAATTGTCACTTCCAAAGGGACTAAATATGAATGGATCCTGGATTCTGGATGCTCATTCCATATGAGTCCACAAAAGGATTGGTTTAGTGATCTAGAATTAAAAGAAGAAGGTGGTGTGATGCTTGGAAATGACAAGACCTGCAAGGTGATGGGAAGGGGTTCTATACCTTTGAAACTGGAAGATGGTTCCATAAAGATATTGTCTAATGTGAGATATGTGCCTGAGTTGAGAAGGAACTTAATATCACTTGGTATGCTTGATTCACAAGGTCTCAAAATCTGAGTTGAAGGTGGGATCATGAAAGTGTTCAAGGGAAGTAGGCTGGTGTTAAAAGGTGCTAAGAAGCATGATTTATATTACCTTAATGGTTGCACCAGTTATGGAGGTTTATACTCAGTTAGAGAGATGGATAGGACACTCATTTGGCATAGAAGATTGGCTCACATCAGTTTAAAAGGTTTACAAGAGCTGCAGAAACAGCAGACTTTTGGAAATGATAAAATCACTCAGCTAGACTTCTGTAATCATTGTGTTCTTGGAAAGACCAAGAGACTGAAATTCCCTGCAGGTTCTCATACTACTCAAGGTCCTTGGCTATGTACATTCTGATTTGTGGGGGCCAGCTCAAACACAAACCAAGAGTGGTGGCAAGTATTTCCTATCTATTATTGATGATCATTCTAGGAAAGTTTGGGTAATCATCCTTAAAAGTAAAGATGAAGCCTTCCAAAAGTTTAGAGAATGGCTGCTGGAAGTTGAAAATCAGACTAGAAAAAAGTTGAAGTGTTTGAGAACAGATAATGGGCTGGAATTTGTATCTAAGGAGTTCAATGATTTCTGTAAAGAAAGGGGGGTTTTCAGGCACAAGACAACTCCCTACACTCCACAGCAGAATGGGTTGGCAGAAAGAATGAACCAAACATTATTAAAAAGAGTAAGATGCATGTTACTAAGCTCTAGATTGAGTAGAAGCTTTTGGGGTGAAGCTATCATTGCAGTAACTTATCTTGTTAATAGGTCTCCTTCTTCAACTTTAAGCTTTAAGACTCCAGAGGAAATATGGAATGGGAAGATGACAGATTATGGAAGGCTAAAAGTGTTTGGATGTTTGGCTTATGCTCACATCAAACAAGAAAAGCTAGAACCTAGAACTTTAAAACGTGTATTCATAGGTTATTCAAGTGGGATAAAAAGGCTATAAGTTGTGGTGCATAGAAGATGGAAACCAAAAGTGCATTATTTCAAGGGATGTTACATTTGATGAGTCTTGCATGCCTCTTAACAAGAAGAAGTTAAGAATTCAGACTAGTACTTATGAAGATGAATCTAAGCTTGAGGTGGAGCCTAGGTCTTCTAGTTTTGAAGATCAAGCATTACATGAAGATTTAAACACTGAAGATCAAGTGAAACAAAAGCAGAAAGATGCATCCCTTGCTAACTATCAATTAGTTAGAGATAGACCAAAAAGGTTGATAAAAGCTCCTGCAAGATATGATCAATCTAATAACATTTCATTTGTTTTGCTTGCAGCTGAAGAGGTGGAATTTCAAGAGCCTAGGACTTATGCTGAAGCAGTAACCTGCAATGAGAAAGAATGCTGGAAAGCTGCTATTCAAGATGAGTTGCAATCATTGGAAAATAATGACACTTGGATAATTGTGGACAAGCCTAAACACCACAAGCTAGTAGGTTGCAAATGGATCTTCAAAAAGAAGATTGAAGCTTTTAAGAACAACAAAATCAGGTTCAAAGCAAGGCTTGTGGCAAAGGGATTCACACAGCAAGAAGGTATTGATTACACAGAGAATTTTTTCTTCAGTAGTCAAGCACTGCTCAATCAAGATTCTCTTGGCTATATTGTGGCTCAATTTGGTTTAGAGTTGCATCAAATGGATGTAACCACAACCTTCTTACATGGGGAACTAAAAGAGAAAATATACACGAAAATTCCTGAGGGTGTGCAGGTTGTAGGTGCTGAACAGAAGGCTTGCTTGCTCAAGAAGTCCTTATATGGCTTAAAGCAATCACCTAGGTAATGGTATCTCATGTTTGATGACTATATGAAAAGGATTAACTTCATTAGAAGCTTGCATGACAGCTGTGTTTATTTTCAGTTTGATTCTAACACTTCTTGCACTTATCTTCTATTGTATATTGATGATATGTTAATTGCTACTGATTTTATTGCTAACTTACAGAGAATTAAAAGTCTTCTCAGTTCTGAATTTGAAATAAAGGACTTAAGTGAGGCCAAGAGGATTTTGGGAATGAATATTACAAAGAATATAAGCAGTGATGAAATGTTTCTTAACCTTGGTTCTTATTTGAAGAAGGTGCTTATTAAGTACCAAATGAATCAAAGTAAAGCCATTTCAGTGCCATTGAGTCAACATATTATGCTCTCCAAGGATCAGTGTCCTAAGACTAAGGAAGAAGAGGCTAAGATGAGGTCAATCCCTTATGCAAATGCTGTTGGAAGCATCATGTATGCCATGGTGTGTTGCAGGCCAGATTTGACACATGCCATGAGTGTTGTAAGTAGGTATATGGCTGATCCAGGGATCGCTCATTGGGAGGCTGTAAAACATGTGCTAAGGTACATCAATGGTTCAGTTGAGATTGGTCTTAAGTTCAAGAAAATACCAGACATGAGTTCTCCTATAGTTGGATTTGTAGATGCTGACTATGCTGGGAATGTAGATAATATGAAATCAGTCATAGGTTATATCTTCACCTTGTTTGGCACAGCAATAAATTGGAAATCAACTCAACAATCTGTAGTGGCCCTTTCCACTACTGAGGCAGAGTTTATAGCCTTAACAGAAGTGCTATCAAGGAAGCATTGTGGCTGAAAGGAATCATGTCTGAATTTGGCTTTGAACAAGGGTGTGTTTCAGTACATTGTTATAACTCAAGTGTAATCCATTTGTCAAAGCATCAAGTGTATCATGAGCGCACTAAACATATAGATGTAAGGTTATACTAAGTATAGGAGAAGTTGCGAGTCACTTATAAAAACATGTTCCAGAAATGCAATTTCAAGTTAGTTTAGTTAGTTACTTCTCATTTCTTGATTTTCTTGTTTTTTTCGTTTTGCAGTTTGAGAGGCAGTTTTGCGGGCGCGATATCTCAGCTGTTACTCAACCAAATTGGATGATTCGAGTTGCTGAGGCTTCTATATAAGACGTAGTTTATTTCTCTATTTGTACATTTTGCGAGATTCTGATTGTACAGAGAGTGAGTTAGTAAGAAAGAGAGGCGAGTTGAGAGTGATTCATTTGTTCTTCTTTTCTTGTGTTTTCACGCTGTAAATCTGCAACTCTGATTCAATTTGATTTAGTGGAGTATCATACAGTGGATGTAGGCATAGTTAAGCCGAACCACTTTAAAATCTTGGAGTGTTGATTTCTTTCTCTTGCTCAAATCATTTTAGTTTGCATTTCTTGAAAGTGTATTTTGTGTTCTTGAGTTATTGGGGCTTTTTTGGTATTTCTGATCGGCAACCAACATGGACCATAGAAGCCCAGTGGGATCTTTTCTATTATTAACTGGCTGGATGTGTTTTCCCAAGGTGAAGCCCAGTTTGGTGAGGCTGTGGGAAGTAAAGGGAATATAATATGTTAAAACTTGAAAAGACGAGAAGTTGAAGAGTAATAATTTTATGAGTTGTGTTGTAATTTTCAAGAAAAAAAAAAAAAAACACACTTCCGGATGAAAAATTATAGAAGCAGATCAGTTAATACATATTTTTCTTAACTTTGATTCAATTAAGAAAATATATTGCCATTAATTTTGATTCAAATTAGACAAAATTAATTTGTAGTAATTTGAAGCTTGAAATTCGTCAAAGATCATTAAGGCTTAGATGCATAAATGAAAACGAATTTGCTCTAAGAACAATGACCAACTGCATACTCTTAAGTAAAAAAATTATTAATTCACAAGTAGTAAATTTTTCATTGTTTACATATTATTTAAAATAAAAAATAAATCTTAAATAAAAATAAAAAGATAATAATGACAATAATTTAATCCTATCATCTATTATACAAAATAAAAACATGTCTTTACGTTTGAACATTTACTTTAATAAAGAAAAACATATTCTTTGTTTCTCTCTGAACAAAAATCCAAAGTCCACTTCCTATGATGAAAACCAATGGTTCATCATATTAGTTTCAAAGTGTACATTTAGGCCAACATTAATTAGGGGATGAAATCATGTTCTTTCAACCTTAATCAGCACAAATTAAATTAAATAC
Organism: Scutellaria barbata; assembly: GCA_028654395.1. Taxonomy (NCBI): domain Eukaryota; kingdom Viridiplantae; phylum Streptophyta; class Magnoliopsida; order Lamiales; family Lamiaceae; genus Scutellaria; species Scutellaria barbata. The sequence continues at coordinate 3,154,789 of CM053644.1, forward strand.
TTATTAAAGGATTTTACAGAGAAACGCTTTCAATGACGTGCCGTGTCACATGTCTACTAACATGCATGATACATTTACTACATTGCTTATATCTTAGATTAGGGATTTTACATATCAATTGATCAAAATTATGGGTATGACTTTTGATGCATATACAAAGTAAGGGATGAAAACGAAAATTTGGCCAAACATTAGGGAGCTAAGTGCTACTTAAGCAATTGATAAGTTTAAGGGATAATTGCAGACAAATGATTTCATTTGTATCATTTTTTGTCATAAAAAAATATCTTTCCAATTTGTACGCTATATAATATAAGGATTTTAATAACCAAAGACATTAAATTTATAATTTTTTTTTTTTTCAAAACATCCATTACAGGTGGGGGATTATGGCATCTTCCCCAACCTGTATATATCACATAAGATGAAGATCAAATTACAAGATTGAAAATGTAAATAAAAGAGAAAAGAAAAGGAACACGACATGCCGTGCAGATAAAATTCTCGAGAAATAAAGAAATAAAGTTCCGACATTAAATTTATAATTCATTACCAATTCTCTCATCCTTAAAATTTTGAGTTAATTTTTCTTTATTAACGTACATGGTATCCACTATGCTATCAATAGTAACTCCAAGGGACATATATATCATCAAAATTCATTATCAAGTTACTTGATACATCAAATTATAAAAATGAAAAAACTTCATGCATTGAATTAAAGAAAAATAAAAAAATATATGTCTTTAATACTTGAACCCTAAATTAAATTCATGATGAAACCACAAACCTGTACAAGTAGACAGAAATTAAATAATCAGAGTTTAGGTTGGTGGATAATTAATGATTAAACAAAAGCGATTTCCCAGGTGTCCTCAAACGTTAACCAGGTGTCAATCTACATGCAATTCTCCTCTCTGACATCTGATCGATTCCACTTTTTCTCTCACTGCACAATTCCTTCATTATATACATATATTCAATCTCTTCACTTTCTTCACACAAACAAAATATTTTCAGAAGAAGAAATCCATGGAGGAAGGTGCAGATATCTCAAAGAAAAGTGAAAATTCAACAAGAAAACGGACAAGAAAACGTTCTTACACAAGAAAAGCTTCTCTGAGTGGCAGTTTCATTAACATGGCTGAAGCAAGAAGAGAGATTGTCAATGCTTTGCATCTCCACAGATCATCGTCGTCGAGGCCTGCGGTTCTGTGCAATTCTTCTTACAACCAGAGCTACTATCATCAGTTAACGGACACCATGCCTGTCCCTGAGCCCACGTGGTCCACCACCGCGCCTGCGGTGCTCTGCGCTCCGGTTCCTGCAATGGAAGTGCTGGAGTTTGAGTGGTTCGATAATGTGTCTTCTTCTTACTCGTGGTGGTTAGGGTTTTTGGACTCTTTGGACGGAAAAAGAGACGCCGTTAATGGGTCGACGGAAAGCGCAGATGGGTTAAGGCCGTGTTTGGATGTGAAAGAGCATGTTGAGAAATCTGGTTTGGATGTGAACGATCAGAATTGGTTTATGGATGAATGGGTGGTTTTTCCGGCGGCTGAGGAATGTGGAGAAATGTGTAATTAATTAATTTATAATATTTTTATTTGCTATATATAGCTATCAACTCCTTCGGTTAATTAATTTCATTTTAATTTTAAACTAGTATTATGCCTGAATTTTTTCCTTAAGTACAGTCATTTTTTGGAGTATTTTGAGGGGTATGAATGCAAAAAGATGAAGGATAGTGAGCTCTAATTCATTTTACGAGCAAAATTTGATACATTCAATACTTTTTTCCAACTTCATACGTAAGTTTACTTTGAAGATGAGAATATCCTCCACAATGTGGATTGCCAAATGAAACCAGGATTTTTTTAAAGAAAGAAATGATTTAAACCCTAGCAGCTATTGATTTTTTTAAGTGTGTTTTTTTTTTATAATGTGATTCTATGTTATGGCGCATGTTTGGTAAAAATTCTATTTACATATTGATGAGATCCTACGAAAGAAAAAAAATTAGAAATTGTAATCTTATAATTTTTCAATGAATATATATTTGGAGAAGTTACTTATTTTCAAAGTCTACATAAACTTTTATAAGTTCGAATATCTATTCATCGTGAATATATTAAAATGTGTCTATAATTGAAATATTAGAGATCTAATATATTTATTAATTTTATATTTTGTATTTAAAAAAATGTGATCATTACACATCGTGGATATATTATTAGTTGCTTATCATTAGTTGCTTATCGTTGATGTGATGGAAATCTCAATACATTGATTAATTTCATATTTCATAATTTAAAAAAATATGATCATTACACATCATCGATAAAAATATTAAGAATTGTTAATTTTGATAAAAGTATATATCCATCAAATATGTAACAATTGTTTGAGATGGATCACCAAATAAACATAAAAATTCGAAACTTTAGTTATGTGTATTATTAAAGATAAATTCTTCTATGCACTTGATGCACGAATCTAAGATTTGTGCAACTCGGGTTGATCCGACTAGGATTCATGATTTATTTTTTATTTTTTTAATTTTATATTTTGACTTTTGTGTACAAATTTGGTAACCTTTATGTATAAATGTTGTGACTTTTATGTATAAATGCTGAGACCTTTATGCATTGTAATTTAGAAAAAAAAAGGAAGAAGTTCAGCCAAATTTGTACATAGACACCTTTATGACCCTTATGTATATATTCATATGACTTTTATGTATAAATATTGATACCTTTATGTAATATATAAAGGTATATAAAAGTATGAATATTTGTACATAAATGTCACATGAATATATATAAGGGTTACATGAATATAATATAAAAGTTTTTATGTACAAATTTTGCTAAATTCTTATTTTTTTTCTAAGTTATTGAATATAAATGTCACAAAACTTATACATAAAGGTCACATAATTTGTACATAAAGGTCAAAAAATTTGTATATAAATGTTTTGGCCTGAAAGCAAAAAAGCAAAAAAAAAAAATTTAAAAACTCACAGATCCGAGTCGACTCGGATTACATGTACACCAAGTGCACATAAGAAACACTCATTATTAAATATTGATCTACATCTCTAATATATTATTTTAAGTTAATTATATCTCTAGTTATTTTATTTTAGGCCAATCAACTCCTCACTTGACACCTACTGTTAGTTTGCTGTTAAATTTATTTTATAAATTATGATATATATATATATATATATATATATATATATATATATATATATATAATATGACTTCCATGAAATGAAGGCAAAACAACCAAATTTTAGAAGATTATTATATGTTTAATTAATCAAAATTAAATTTTATTTTTTTTCGAGGAGAAGGGCCTTGGCCCTTGAGGCAGCCCAGAAGTGCAAGTTCGGAAGTTGGACATATTAATCAAATAAGGTCTTCAAGTTTAGGCCCAATACTTTTGTGGATCAATTCATAGAAGAAGCTCGTACAATAAGGATACCCAAAATTCTGCACATGCTAAAAATAAATAAATAAAAATAAAAATCTAAATCCATCAAAATTTTAACACTAAATATAATATTTGATTCAATCTCTTTTTTAAGTGAGATCTTCTATTACACTTCATATTACATTTACTATTTTAAATTAATCATCACATGACATGTGAATTAAATAATATTACTAATTAACACATGACATACATTAAATATCATGTAATTCAAGATATAACATCTAATATAATAGAAGATTTCCAACACTTTAGTTTCAATAAATGCTGCCCTTTTATGGTTATGGGTGGATTTTTTCATAATTCATGTTTTATCTTTTAGTACACTATAATTATATATATGGCTTATGTTGATTGTAGGATTTGATTCTATAATTGAGTTATGTATATACTTTCTCAATAATCAGAAATATAGTTGCATGTATAGGCAAAATACAAACCCTTGTCATAACATAACTTTTATATTAATCCACCGAAGGCATATACGGATTAGTTTCGTAAAATCATTTTATAAATCTAACTTTGTAAGATGAGTTAATTGAAAAACTACATATAATTAGTCTGTGAATATGAATTTTATTATGAATAATGAAACCCCGTTCCAGAAAAATTATATTTGTGAACCCATGTTATATATTTAAATTATGTAGAATAACTTTAATATTGAATCATAACTTACACTATAGTATTGAGGCTTTGATCTTGAAATTAAAGCATTTCCTCAATCAAATGGGAACCATAACCTCGCACACACACATGTATAATATTAATTTTTCCACTGAAATGTAATTTGCTATATGGTATCTTACTTTTATTTAATGACCATTTCATAACCTTTGAGACCCAAAATACTAATATTTTTTCAACACTTAAAATAAGCCACCTCAAAACATTACGTGGACTTTGGGTTAAAAGTATGTTTTGTCCATTACTATGGTTTCTTTTAATTTTGGTTTTACAAGTATCATAATTTTCAATTTGATCTTAAAATTTTAGAATCTATTAGAATATTTAAGTTCAATTTTAATCAAAAAAAATTGAAATATGACGTGCGATGCACGTGACTTCTAAATTGGGACTTTTCGATAATTTAAAAAAGATGTGGGTTGTACAGTGACTTAGGAAAAACGTGACAATACATGTCAATCAATAAGAATTTAACACATGTCGTGACATCACTTTTAAATGATCATCCGAAAACTCCAATTCAATAAAATTTGACTGAACTTAGACAGATTCTTAAATTATAAAATGAAATTGAAAATCGTAATAATTATGAGATCTATAAAAAACACAAATTATGTGACAAAAAATAATTTTAAACCTTAGCATTGTACTTTTCACTTGCATTATCCAAAATTACTAAAATTGATAACTCAAGAGAAGGAAATCAAATTGCTATTAATTACTTAGAACGAGGACCTCATATAATTTTAAATAGATATTTGATCTTTACAAATATTATTATACATTAAATAGTATTCTTAATGAATAGTGCAGATTGAATTAAACCATTAGAATACTCGAAATCAAAGCTTTGAGAGTGACTAGATGCATGATTATGGAGAAGTCTTTCTATCATGAATGACGACCACAAAACCACCTAGAAAAACAAAAAGTAATAAATGAGTTCGTAGTAATGTCTCTTTCTTATTAATAAATAATAATATTAAATAAGAAAAAAAAAAAAAAAAAAGAGATAATGAAATCCAATGTTAGGTAAGGAGTACCAATTTTATGAGTCAACCAAACAGGACTCTCGCAGCTGTCACATAGCAACCACTCATAATTCATTAAGATCGAATTAAAACCAGATCCTTTCGTTGCATGGTTGTGATATAGCATTCCATATCTCATGACACACGTACAAGAATCTAAATCTATACATAACTTCATGTGCCAAACTCCACTATTTATAATTGTAATTTAAATTAATTTATCTATTAATCGAACTCTGTTTTGTAATAATTATTCGTTGAAGTACTGTGTTATAGAATTAGATCTGTTAATCATCAACACAGATTTTGTTATGTAAATTGACAACATGTTAAACAACTAATGTCATTTAAACATTGTCACTGTGTTTGGTAATATGAAAACAAAAAATGCATGAATATATTTAAAGAAAACGATGAAATACTATTTAAAATAAAATAAAGCTACAATTATAACACATATACATCGTAGGGTTGCAACATAATTATCCTCAAACAATAATTCGTGATAGGTCCATTAAATGATGGGCTGGAGCTAATGCCAAGTTTTGATCAACCGAACCATCTATTTTTTGATATATAATTTATTTAATAAGTATTACATTAATTATATCTGATTTTATTATTGTTATTATGAATTCAAAATAATATTTTATACACTTTATATTATGAACTGTGACGAAGGAATTGGCTTGATTCATGGTTGAATTCTAAATTGCAAATTCTTTATATATATATATATATATATATATATATATATATATATATGTGTGTGTGTGTGTGTGTGGGGTTTCAGCTTGCGAGGCGCTTTTTCACAAAGGGTTTGAATGATATCTACATAAGTTCTAAGACTTTTTTCTTTTTGAGACAAATTGGAATGATTAATTTATAAGTGGATGTAATGGATTATTTTAAACCTTAGTTCTTGTCCTCGATCCCATGGTATTGGACATGACAAATAATATTCAGGATTTATAATTAAATATCAGTATCAGTGTTTGTGAAATGGATTGGTGATCAAACCGATTTAGCTATCGGTTCATGGTTCAATCGGTTGAACTGATTCAATCCGCAGGTCCAACCATTTTAAAGAAATTTAATAATTTTTTATTTGAAATTTTGTTATATTATATATATATATATTTTATAATAATAATAATAATAATAATAATAATAATAATAATAATAATAATAATAATAATACACAATCTTTTTTAATAATAATGATGAAAAGATTTATTGATAAAATCTAGAATATCACTCAAAATAGTATATAATATATGAAATGACACACACACATATATATTTAATAGGTTATCAAAATTATATCTCCTTAATTAAAAAAACAAAAAAAAAACTAATTAAGTTAAATGATATAAGAATTTTCTCTTAGGTAAATATAGATATAGTTTTAATTTCCTTATAATTTATTCACAACATTATAATTGTCTCACAAAAAAACAAAAAAAAAAAGTATTAGGATTGTAGTAACGTGTATAAGTTTGTACTGGAAGTTGTCCCACATTAAAAAAAAAAAAAACTCAAGAAAGTATGAGAGGTTATAGTATAAAGTCTAGAAGTTACATTGATTACCAAATTAAAATAACATTGAAGTCATCCATTATAATCGATTCTAGTGTATGAGTTTGTTTCATATTGAAGCAAGCTAGTCTTTGTCCCACATTGGTTGGGATCGAAGTTAGTATTGAGGCAATATACTATAAATTAGATGTTAAGAAGTTTAAAATTTTTAATTAGTAAAAATAATAAAAAACCTGATCATTTGGTTTTTGACCGGTCAAAGTTCTAAGTGGTTAGATCGGATTTTCAATCTTTTGTGTCTAAAGGGACTATATTAAGGATCGATTCGTGGTTGAATCGGTCAGACAGGCCGATAAATCCGGTCTTATAACCATTAACTAGGACATATATGCGTTGGTAAAACTTATGGTGATGTGGGGAGAATCCTCCAACAACATAAGTTTAAGAATATATTCCTTGATTTGAGATTCATCCACAGATGTCTGCAACTCGAGTATATCCTTTAATTTACATTTCACCCGACTCTTTTCCATGTCCATTGCTCGACAAATTTGCTGATATAGTTTATAATTAGTTATAATAGCTTTCTCGAAACTTCAACATGATATATTACATTGTAATTGATGTACCGTATAAAAGACTATACGGCTCAATTTAGATGAAGTGATTTCAAATTTCGCATTTGATTTCAAATCCATTCATTTTGCTAAATTAATAGTTCAAAATAAAAACAACTGATTTTAAATTTACATCTATCTAAACACTATCAACGAATCTACAATAAAAAATTTCAAATCTCTACTCAAATCCACCCATTCAAATGAATCATACCTGATTTTTCTAATATTTTGGGTGCCATCGTCACAAAAATTGTTGCTAGCATATGTATCACATTACACTGGAGTTAGTCTTGATAGTTGTAACTATATTGTATCTCCATCATTCCATTGAACTCCAAATTGTATTTTTCACCAATATTCAAAATTACTAATCATCAATTCCTGGTTTACATCAAATAGTTGTATTGATGCTACACCAAATCTAAGCCCCATCATCTCATTCAAATAGAAGAGGAATTAATTGGTTGCTTTGTGGTTGAAACCCAAATTCAAAATTCATTGTATCATATATATCACTCCAAATAATTGGATGGTCCATTTAGGACAGTGTAGATGTGGGGATGGGTTTGAGGAATGTCCAAATCGTGTGCACGTGCACCAATACACCAGCAGCTTGGATACAACTGGTTTTCTTAAATGCATCAGGCCCCTTTTATTTCATTCTACTTAATTAATTAATTAATTAACAATTGCATTATTGTCCTTTCAAAATATTTGGTTGGGGGAGGTGATTTTCTTTATTTATTTTATTTAATTAATTTGTGTTTATCTCCCATATAATGCATTTACTAAAACTAGGATTGATGGATACCAACGTCACATGTTATGGGATTTGTATTTATTTTTGTCAATGAAATTTAAGACGCGCTTTACCAAATTAAATTAGTGATTTTTATAATGCCTATATAGGATGCCAACTCATGCATGATTTTTTTTTTTTTCATAATTATATTTTATTTTATGGGTACATATATATCGCTCGGATTGTGCGACATCACATCATTATTATACAAGTGAGGGTAAGACTACTAGTAAAAAATATATAAATTATAATATTTCTTAATAAGTTTGTATTGGTTTTAATATTTACATTTTCAAACTTTTTTTTATAGTTTTCACATTTATTAAATAATTTCCGGTAACGACAAAATCTCATGTCATAAAGATTTTAGTTGTTTAAATAACTTTGAAATTTTATTTTCTAATTTTCAGATTTTATTAAATACTTTTTAGATATTATTTGGTTCTTTTTGGATTTATTAAATATGTTTTTTTTTCTTTTTTGATAAGTCTTGAAGTTATTTAACAATTTAAAAATCTTGCACTTTTGATTCAGTATATAATCTATGGTAGTTAAATGGTCAAACTAGATAGATTTTTAACGGATTTAAAATTAGTGTTAAGAACATCTCCAACATTGCTGTATTTGTATTTTTATTTGGATTTGAATCATGCAAAAGCAAAAATGAAAACTGCTCAAAGGTCAAAACTGGATCAATTGGATACGTTATGTACTTGGATAAACTGGGTCTTATTTCCAATAATAACCTAAATTAGTCCTAAATAAACTTGAAACTCTATTATAAAAACTAATTAAAGAAAATACATGTACTACTACTTGAAGAAGATTAAGACAAAATTAGGCATTTTTGTGACGGGGCCTTCAATGATATAATTTTGGTAATCACAGTCATGACAATTAACGCATTTTTAATCATAAAAGATTTTTTTCCGAATGGAAGACGACGAAAGTTGTTAAATCAAAAGTTGCACATGAATCATGATATAATTAAAATAATGCAAACATAAAAAAACTACATATATATCTTGTGAATATTATGCTATCCTAATAAAACAAGAATATAGCACGAGCTGGTGAGATAATTATTTCCAGAAACCCGAAAATGGAAAATTTTAATAGTTAGCCGATAGAAAATTTGTGCATTTTATTGTAAATTAATGTAAGATTTTATAATTTTTTATGAGATTAAATGCATTATTTTTTTATATATATGTATTTTGTGTCTTCAAATACGGAATGAGATTTTTTATTATACTTAGTGTTACATCTTCTATTTTAAATCAATCACCACACCACACGCCACGTGTATTCAATGATATTACTAATTAATACGTGACGTTTATTAAATATTATGTCACACGAGATGTAACACCAGATATAATAGAAGATTCGATTCTTCAAATACTTCATATATTATTTTTCTGTTTATTTTAAGAGTTTTGGAGAACTTTTGAATTAAGAAAATCAAATATTTGCGTCATATAAGATTTGGGCCTTATGAAGTGAGGAGAATAAAAGAGAAGACCATAATTATTCCTTAATTTCTTAGAGGTACTAAATACAACTCCATGAATGAGCAAAATGAAGGTTGCATTAATAAGAAAAATCTATGGGGAACCCGTTAAAAAAAGATTGAACATGTGGGAGGATCCGAACGAATTCTGCTTTCATTTTCCCTATATAGAGCACAGAGTTACTTACGTTACGGTCTTCAGCAGGTAGGCTGCACTCTAGGAGGTTAGGAATGCTCGTCAGACCTGACTTCTTTCATTTCATATGTTCCCAAGGACTCTAGTAAAATGATTTTTGCGTTTTGGATTCATGTCAAAGCGATCGAAGAGATTGTCGAAAACGACATTCGTTGCTTTATCAATATCTGTGGGGTCTTCAATAGTCAGCCCCAACATCCATCCCTTTCTCCTTCAAGACTTCAGCAATCAGCTTGATCATTGATTCGTTCTCTCTAGCGTTCCATCAATTTATATTCCCACGAGTTGGAGAGCTCTTTCTAGTTTTTCTGCTCGAGAGCATCCCATAGGTCATCCTGAGTGATTGTATGTGAAACAACAATCGAATTTGCATCTATGGCATGATAGCACATGTACTGTTGAAATGGTTTGTCTCGTAGTCCTATCCTAGATCGATTTTTCGGAAAATCCATGAAATTACCCTAACAGGTATGATATGTTCTATCCTTTCCGTTTGTGCAAGTTCATCATTCAAGTCTTGAAGCAAACTTTGTAAAAATCGAATCGAAGGCTCGTTCCGGTAAATGGTATAAAGTACAATCCCTGCCTGCCTTCGTCCACTCAGTAAGAGTGTTCTCAAATCCCAAGTCAGGTGTTACTCATAAAATACCACCGCACAGGAAAAGCTACTAGTAGATCCTATTCCTCAATGAGTGTTTCATTGAAGGGTAATAATGTCTTATTTAAAGATCAGAAGAAAAGTGGATACACCCACTGGGAAGGCCATCTCAAAAGCAACAAGTTGTCCAAAACCCCCTTGTTCTCTTGCTTGTCTTCAGATAATAAAGACTAGTCGCTTTAACCTGACTTTATCAAAGAAAAACTCTGAGAATAAATTCTCATTGCTATCGACTTAGTTTGATGGTGTAGTTCAGTTTGAAGCTACCGTTGGAATAGCTTAGGAGAAAAGATTTGGGCTGAAGAAAGCTCATTACCTAATTCTAAAGGGAAATGGAGCGCATTACCTAAACAAAAGAGGAGATATCCACTATCTACTTAAGCCTTCAAGGACTATTAACGTAGAAGGCAGCAGAGACTCGAAGGGATAGATTTTAGAGAGAGAAAATACTTTTAGATTAGTTCTATGGATTTTTTCATTACTTTCATGATTTCGATTTCAAGGGTGCTCGGCTAATTCTTTAATTCCGGTTAGCAAGGATGTTTGAACCGATTTATCTTTTATTTTCTAATTAATCCCATAACTTTCTCTCGATGCTTGATTGAAATTGATTGTGCTATCTGTTGATATCATTTTCTATTATTTAATATTTGATTTAGATTGATCACTTAGGTTAAGTATTTGATAATTGATTGCTAGAATTCTAGATCATGAATCCTAATTGTTGTGATTTAGTTTTCATTGGTAGTAAACTAGAGGCCGTGCATATTTAGGATAGCATAATCCTAGATTACTGAATCGAACTTATGTATTTGGAGTCTAGTTCATCCTATTGTCTTGGTGATTAACGCATTTGATGAATTAAATTTATAAAACTTATTTTAGGTTATTCAATTAAATAGGGTTAATTAGTGATCTTATCATAATTTAACTAATCTTACGAGACGATTCAGTTTAACAGAACTTGTTATTAGACTAGGAGTGATAATTTCATGATAATTTGAGAGGGGTATTAGAGAATAATTGATAATAAGGGATAACTGAATTGTGAATTGGAATATTTTTTTCTATTGATTTCTTGTTAATTTATTTTCTAAGTTATTTAGTTAATTTAGTGATAGTTTATCAATCCAAAAACCCCATCGTTTGTTATTTTATTGAATTGAACATAGATGATGTAATAGATAAGTTAAGCATGCATGGTATGAAGCTCAGAACAGGGTTCGGCAGTCCAAGAACCGGAGGAATTGATGGCAAACCGGTGGGTTGAATATAACTGACTGCTCTAGTTGGATAGTTAGTTAGGGTTATAGGCTCGAACCCTAGTTTGTTTCAACCGAAAACCGTGAATCTTGAGCGGTTGTTTTTAGCAATTGATAGAGGGCGTTCGTTCTATAAATAGAGAGGCATACTCAATTGTAAAATCAAGTCAATTGATTGAGTAATTCATGAGATCTAGAAATTAGGTTTTCTTTCTTCTTCTTAGAAACCCTAATTTGGGGATTAAGCTGTAATTCAATTTCTTGCGTTCAATTGTGAACATAATTGCCTTTTTGGCCGTGGAAACACACCGAACCACATAAATCACGCTGTGTTGATTGTCTTTCGTTTTTCGTTTTTTGCCATTGAAGAATAAAAGCTGGAGCTTAACAGCTCATGCATTCTTGATTGCTGCATCTTCATTTGATTGATCCTTACAGATAACATAGTTAATTTTTCACTTTTCATAGTATCAACTTCGACTTATTCTAACTACTAATTAGTAAAATTAGAAACATTGAAAAATACAAGAACATATATGCTTGCATGAGGCATTATACCAACATCTAAGGTTTATTCTATGCAATTTTTGTTGTCATCTAGTTCCGGTGCAAACTAAACCATAATATTTTGTCAGAACATTACAAAGGTTTTGTTGTTATATACTAGGCCTAGTTGTACTCATTTGTTTTGTCCTAATTTATTTCTAGGAGACTTGAATTATTCCATATAATAAAACGCCATGTAGAGGGCTTGAAGAACGTCAAAACGTCAATTATAACTAATTAACCTAATTTTGTTTTGAGCCTTAATTTGTGCAACCAGCTTAGGTTTTATATTTATCATAAATCTCACACTCACATATATTTATTTCACAAACTATTATATAAGACCATTAACCCGTATATATAACTCAGCATGTGATGAGAAACTTGGCTATTCATAATCCAAGTCCACTTTCATATATTAATATCTATTTTGTGAGTTACAAATTACCTCATCAATAAAATTAGATTATTGAAACGAACCCATTAAAGTTGAACTCCATTTTTTTTTATATATTAAAGTAACTTTATGTCAATGTTATAGTGATGATTCAAGTCACTTCACAATAATTTGTTGTGGGTCCCTCTCCTCCAAGAATTTAGTATAAAAACCCTTTCCACTTGGTTATACACACCATGCAATAAATCATCAATTAAGCCACTTCACTCGTAGAACAAAACATTCTCATTCTCCTCTTCAATAGTCCCATACTATCAATTTCCCACCTCACATTAAATGGAAGCCAAAATGACCAATTTACCCTCGTCAACGCCACCGGAAACCTCCAACACCGCCACCGTCCGCACCCTCTACACGGTGCTATCGAGAGGCGGCGGATCAGAGATCTCCCACATCATAGCCAGTGACCTGGAGTGGTGGTTCCACGGCCCCCAAAACTGTCACCACATGATGAAAATGCTCACCGGAAAATCATCCCCGTCGGACTTCAAGTTCGAGCCACGAAGCATCGACGCCATCGAAGACGGCCGTGTGATCGTAGAAGGGTGGGAGGGTGCTCAGGCCTACTGGGTCCATGTATGGACCCTAAAAGATGGAGTCATCACTCAGTTCAGAGAATACTTCAACACGTGGCTCACTGTAAGAGACTTGAGGCCCATCAACTGCTTAAGCTCCACCACTCTATGGCAGAGCCACCCTCGTGACCTGGCGAAACGCTCGTTGCCCGGCCTCATGCTCGCCATCTGATCATTGAAAAGTTGATCATTCACACACATGTATATATGTATATATATACATCGATAAATATATATATATATATATATATATGTATTCGGTGGAATCGGGTCTAGTTTCTAATGGAGCCAACTTCAACATTCGTGTTTAAAAAAAAAAAAAAAGAAAAAAAAAAGTATAGTTGGTTGAGTTGGAGTTGGCTCGATAAGAAATTAAATATTGGGTTTTCTGTCAAAATTAGTCTATATATGTATTAATGTATAGAATTATGAGGACTTTCAATTAGTTAATTGTGTCTGTCTATCGTTGTCTCTACTTAATTAAAGTGGAAATATTGAGGTTTAAGGAAATCAATGTAATTGTGAATGTGCTAGAATAAAATTGACTTTTGCCTTTTTAAGTCTACATCTAAAAGTGATACTTGAAAGTTAGGAAGACGACAAATTAATATACTATATAACAAGAAAATAGTCGAGGTGGGGTTGCCAGGGTAATAATTTTAACAGAAATGAATTATATCAATTAATTTTAAGTCATAAAATAAAAGTTATTCAATTGAGATTATGACAAAGGCATGTGCGTGTATCATCCAATTATTTATAATTGTTCAGTTCGACTAAACTAAACTATTCAGAGCCTGAGTTAGGGATTGAAACCAATCGAACTATATTTGAAAATTCAACTTGCCAGTAAACTCGATGAAGTTAGCTCGATTAGTTATATGAAATATTCCAAGACCAGTAGTATATGATTAAACAATTTATTTAATATTAGATTCCACTTAATTACTCTTTTATATATAAAGAGGAGGAAATATGAAGTTACCCACTTTTCGAACATTAATGTGTTTCAATCTTTTATTTTGGATAAAAAAATGTTATGTTTTCAAAAAAAAACAAGTATAAACAATATCTTTTTACTATAAAAAATTATAAATCTCATCGTCCCTTTCTAAAGTCTACAAAATCAATCTAATAAGGTATTATAGAATTTGAGTCTTTTTCCGAGACAAACCCAAATAACATGAGATTTTTTATTGATGGATAGAAAAACATAAGAGATCTTTCATTATGTTTCATTATACGCTACATATACAAAAATGTATGTACTAGAAAATAGGAGATGGCAAAAGAATTAATTATAACCTATGAATTTGATGAATACTATAGGAGCCGCGTAACAGTCTCAACCTTGATGATAAACACTGCTAAACATTTGGTATATTCTTTGAATGTTGGTGGGCCCCCTAAATTTCCACATAAGTGTATATACATGACAATGAATACCCAACCACTATCATATATATAATTTCAACTAGTCGGCAGACTAATTTATTTATAATATTATTAGCACATTGAGATCAAAATTTCTTCATAGTAATATTGGTCGGATGTTGTTAATTAATTAGTCATGTTCATTTTTAAATTTTATGGATCTTTTAATTTTTTGTGAATTGAGTTCCAAAAATTTCGTTGGAAATTAATTGTCACATACAACTGCACGTGAGATGTCGTAAAATCTAGAGAATCTGGTATGTTTGGAAAGTCTTTCAAAGTACCTTTATCTAAGATTTCAATAGCAAAATGTAAGATTTTAATAGCATTTTGGGCAACAACTTTTACATTCTTGTCTTGAAATTGATCGGAATTTGCAAATCCTTAAATTTTAGCGGTGACTCCTTTTGCATACAAAAATTGAGCTTTTGATACTAAATTTACGAAAAGTTAAAAAATGAATGAGATTAAATTTGTCACACTTCTATAGGTACGAGACCAATTTTTTTTATTTTCCATGGCAATATACTTGGTCTTTAGTATATGCTAATCTACAATGCATTTGATATAGACCTTGATGGCAAGTGCGTCATAAAAGGAAAAGCCCAACCCTGATAATATAGCCCACTTAAAGTTCAAAATGACCAAATACAAGAGATAAGCCTACTGGGCCTTAAAACCCAAAGAACAATATACATATAGGCCATCTTCTTTAACTAAATTGTACAGAATCAGAACTTGTTTAAAGTGTTAATCCTTGGACTGACTCAAATATTAAAGTTCATAATTTGTAAATAATTATGGATGAGCCCAAAACTAAATAAAGCCCTATGTTGACAATTGCTGTAATTATTTTTCTCCCAATCCAGGCCCTTTTTAACTTTCTGAACTTGGCCCAAGCGGCGTTAGTTAGAAAGACTAGGGCGCCCATTAAATCGAATGTACTAACATTTCAAAAATTTATAGGAAGCTCTTTCAAATAAAATACTTCACGGATTGATATTGAGTCTGTTGAATGAGTTGATCATTTTTATTGATCCATATCAACGTTGTTTATATAAGATCTCATGTGAAATTATTTCACGTAAAATCTACTCAATTAATATACTCACATTAGTTTGTTTAAATTGTTCTACTATTGTATGTTTCCACGTTTATAATACCAAATTTTGCTGTAAATTTTGCACTCTAATACAAAAATTGGTATTCATCTTCAACAATTTGCACTATTTGTTGCATTAAACTGTTATTTCATAATATTTCTTATTTTTTTATGTTTTCTTTATTTATCATATATTTAGTAATATCCATAATCATTGTAAATCTATCGAATTCTTTATTTTTATTATTTTATAATTTTTATATATATGTGCGTGTTAAATTTTATTTAATAACTATTTACATTAATGATGGTTTTAGAAAATATCTCAAATTAAATAAAAATAATATTTGTAACACTCTAAATATAAGGAAAACGAAAAGAAGAAAGGCGAAAAAATGAAAGGAAAAGGAAAACAATGAATTAAAAAATTGAAAAATAAAAAATAAAAAATACAATAGGTTCAAATCCTGTTAACCTAGCTAGTGTAAGGTTGTTAGTTAAAAGAAGTTAACACAAGTTTTTATAATACTGTTAGAGATGAAAAACACCAAATTCGAATAAAAATACACTGATGTTGGTGATGCTCTAAGTTGTTTAATGTCCTCATTTACATTAGATATATTTAACCCTATATTAGGGTGATTATAAAACTGAAAGCATAGCCGTTATTACAAAGTTCCTATAAATTAAAATTTAAAACGTGAACCAAAACTGCACAGCATCACTTCTAATTATGTATATGTCATACAAATATTTTCTTTCATCAACTCCAAACTAAGAAAATGTATTTTAGTTTTAGATTAAAACATTTTTAATATATTATTAAGAAGTGTTTGTTGCTACTGATTAAAAGATCACCGATCAAATTAAAAAATATAAATGAAATCATGTGATAGATTTAAAAATCTATTATATAAAATAGATGTCTATTATTTAATTAGCAGTTTCGATTCAATTGCCAATAAGTTTATTACATGTATAAATACCTTATTTATAAATATTACATGTATAAATAGATAAAAACATCGATCAACTGAGATTCATTTTTTTACATTAAAAACCACAGTTAATTGCAATTTTACATTTAAATCATGCATGCCATACTTTACAAATCTTGTAATTGTAATATTATAAAAGCCACCACTTAAACCGTACCAAGATCACCACTAATCTGATTCTGAATTCGTCAAAATAATCAGTAATCGATCTTACATTTTTGTTCTTTTCCTGATTGAAATATTAATTAATTTATTTAAATAACACAGTAGGGCTCCGTTTAATTATTATGATGGATCGGTAATATCTTTTGTACGTAATTATCTAAACTTGTTAGGTGTCCAAATGATATGAATTGTGTCAATTTTATCCCATCAAACATCCCATTCAACAAAAAAATCAATTAAACAAATATAGTTGGAATGAGAACTGTGAAAATCAATTTGTGGGTCATTTTGATACCGATCACAGAAAATATGTAGATTTTTGTCTTTGTCTTAATATACTTTTCACTAAAGTACGGACTAATTATTGTAACTTTCGAGTTTTTTAATTACTCTAGGTTAATTAGTACAAAATATAATATGAAACTGTGCTACGTGGTTAGTCCCAATATCCACGACCTAAATTACAAGTAAAACCTTATTTTATGAGTTTTAAAATTAATCTATCTTACATAATTAGATCGATGAATAGATTCACAAGATCTACTTGTAGTTTATTGGATGGTAGAGTCTGGAATTTGAAGGTCAGATGCATGTAGATAGCTCATCTCATGTTCTCATTGGTATATGTGTGGCATTTTTTTAAATGTATTTTCCTTGTATTCAAAGTTGAATTGTTGGAATAGAGATGATATGAATGGAATGAGGGTAGGGAACCTATAAGGAGTCGTTAAAATGAAAATGAATATGAATATGCCAGACAACTTGCGTGGAATTGAAGTTAGTCACGATGTTGCTTTAATTAGTCTGTTTTTGGAACTCGTGTTCATGCTTGTTACTCTTTTTCCTTATTAGAAATTTTTTCCATTAAAGTTCTTTTTTTCAATAAACGTCAATATTTTTTAGATATATATTATACACTTAATGTGTGTGGATAAATAAAATTATAATTGATAAAATATTTTTGAAAATAAAATGATATTTAGAAGAGATGATTTATGAAGTTATATTTCTTTATTGAACTGCATCACCATGACGACTCCAATTATCAGCAAACAATTACAACCGCACAGAACATGGAAAATGTTACCCACTATGGTCTGGGATCCTCAAAAATTATTAAATCCCATAATAATATTGTATATAAACTTTACATTTAGGACAAATACATAAGTTAAAAACTATTTCCTTTTATCGTTAATCATCATACCAAATAGGTCAAATGCTACATTATTAAATAAGGACAGTGATGGTCCAGTCAACAAATAATTAGTAAAGTTAAATAAACATGAACAACTAATTAATCCTGGAATTGTAGGTCCATATTTTTCACTTACATCCCATCAATTAACTATCATCCCACCAACATTTGCCTCCCCTTAAGATTTTTTATATTTTTTTGTGATTTGGTGCGATCGATATGCTCATTAATTTGTCTAATTAAATATTCTATGTTAATTAATTTGCTTTCTACTTTTTCCCTTAATCCATGGGATCAACACCTCATTAACCACTAATTCCACTTATTCTTCTTATGACATTTATAATAATAATGAAAATAGTTCTCCTTAGATATTTCTGATGTCAACTATAGTTTAGAAAGTGACATCTCTGGAAATCCCACTATCATTATACTATAGACAATATTTGACATTTTTTCCAATCGAATAATGTTCGAATTTTCTCCAACTTATTAATGAGAGATGAATGTTTTATCTCTTGGTTCATCCTAAAATATACTACATTAGAAGAACGACTGATCTATTCATCTTTCTGCTCGTGACCTAATCCTCTATGTTATTTTTTGCATACTTAATAAATAACCCATCAATTCTTGTAACATTTGTATGTAACATTTATATATAATACTTTAAATAAGTGATATTTTTTATAACATTTTTTAATTAGCTCTGATACCATGTGAATAAGAATAATATTATTCATCTTGATAATTTACGTTTAAAACCATATTATTTCATCAAATTTTATCATGTAAAATAATTTATTATATTATAAATAATTTAATATATAATGTATGTGTATAGAAAATAATATTTCATTTCTCTCTCTATATATATATATTTTAAAATATCATTTTCATGTAACTAAATTTATAATTCATTTTAAATATTTTTTTATTTATTTAAATACATATTTTTCATTTTATACTTACAAAATATATAATTACTCAACATATTAAATGCATACATACACATTATATAAAACATATTATTTACAATAAAGAAAAAAAAAAAGAGAACTTGAAATATCTAATGATAAATAATTCAATATTAAAGAATTAATAAATATTCTTGATTGGTGTGGTGGTTTTTAGTATGATTTTCTAGCAAAGCTAGAAAGCTACAATCTAATAATGGAAGGAAGTGTAACTCCCATAAGAGTGTTACATAATGACTATTGTAACACTTTTTAGACATTAAGTAACATTTTTCATATGTTACATAAAATCATTTATGTTGTAGTGTCAGTTTAATATTGATTGAAATTTTCAAAGTCACTGACATAACCACCAAAAACTCTAATGTTGCAGCCAAAATCCAGTGGGCATATCAGCGATTTTGAAAATTTCAATTAAAATTGGACCAAAACTAAAAAAAATAAATATATAGATGATCAAAATTAAAAAACAGATAATTGATTGCCAAAAATAAAAAATACTTTACATACCTAACTAAAAATGAAATTATCCCCCTTTTTGTTTGTTTTGTTTTAGTCATGCATCTATCTACCAGTTGAATCAAGAATCTTGAGTAGATTAAGATATGATTACTGGAAGAAATCCACCATGTTAAAATAGTTAGTGGTGAAGATTAGGTGAAAATATTTGAAAGACCATTAACTTTCTAAATGGCCTAGTAAGCACAAAAACATTTTTGTAATCTGTATTTATCCACCACTTTTTTTTATTCTCAAACTTTTTATTTCTTTTTTGGAAATCTGGCCATACTTTTTTTGTAGATTAGATTACAGTGGTTCTCAATAATTTTTCTCATTGGTTGATAAAGATTTTCAAAATCCTTCATGGAGAACATGGATGTCTGTCTTCTCATAACGTTGCTTTCTCTTGACAATTAGAGTTAAGATCTAGTAATGTTCCGAAAACAAGGATGTATAACCAATGATCCTTTTTTGTTTGAGTAAAAATTAAGCAAAAGTCCAAAATTAATCTTGTAATAAGTTAGTTTTCCCAAATCCCATCCTACTGATTTAAAATTTTTAGTTTAGTCTTTTATGTTTCAAAAAATTCTATTTGAATCTAATTTTATTAAAAAATTAAAAAGTTTATGGGATTGACCTGCAAGTTACCTTTAGATTTGAGTATCTTGACCACTTAAAATTCCACATCACCATAATTACCACATCATATATTTCCCAAATCATGCATTGTCAAAATTCATTGACACAACTAATTTCCAACGATTTTGTATTTTCCGACTAAAATTAAACTGAAGCTATACATTTTGAAATATACTAAACTGAAATTGAGATTTTAAGCAGAAATAACTAGTTTTGGAGAAGTTAGTCATTATTTATGCTCTCTTTTTTTTTTTATAAATATTTTCCTCATAAAATTTATGTTCTTGCAATAGAATTAAGCTGAAGTTGGAATTGGGAAATATTCACAACATTTAATGTGAAATATATTTAAACATCATGAATATCTCATTATCGAGAGGCGATCCGAAAAGATAATGTGATAAAAGCTCTTTCCTCCCCACATATTTCTAGGACACAAGAAGCATGTACTAATTAATGACAAGTGAAATTCAATAATAGAATGGAAAAGAAATAGAAGATGTGTGGGGAAAAAGGTAGCTAGATAATGTCAAAAAGACAATCAATAGAGTTATGTTGGAAGCATATGTATACTCATGTGATCATACCACAAAGGAAAACAACAAATGAAAATTATGAAAAGTTTCTAAGTGCTACAAAATCCCCAGCCACGTTGCTTTCTTGTTGCTTGCGTGCACTATATATTCTTTTGCCCCACAAAAATTTAGCCCATACAATTCTTTTCTAATTATTACTAATTTACTATACTCGTGAAATTAACAATGTTGTTAGAATGTTATAAAGAGTTTATTTCAATTTTGGTCTTTTCATTTTTAAATAATTAAATATGTGTTTTTCAATTTTAATTTTCTATGTTTTAATTTTTTTTTTTTTAATTTCAATCCAATTTTAACTGGAGTTTGCAAAATCGCTGATATGGTCAGAATTATTATCAGAAATTCTGACGTGACAATCAAATTCAGACGATCACGTTAATATTTTTTAAAATTATCTTATACATAAAATCAAAATTGAAATTAGCTTATTATAAATATGTATATGGGTTCACACTTATTAATTACACGTGTTGTCCACAATGGAGTCTACAATTAATGTAGTATTGGAATACTCTAAAGAGCCTCACTCATCACTAGCTAGTTGGTTGAACTTATAATTGTTAGCTTATGTTTAATCCGAATAAAGCTAATTTAACAACATCAATATTTATCTTATATAGTTTTTTGATCTCCTCTATTTCAATACTATATTATTATGTACATAATATGAGACTTATTATTATACCAGTAAATATAAAATTCACTTTTAGGTCAAGTCAGTGGGGCTTGAAATAAAAAGTTTAGTGCTGTAACATCATTCCATGTAGTGATTGAAAGTGGTCCTCTTTTCTTATGAAAAAACTTTTTTAGGTTGCAAAAACATAAGGCCCCACTTCAACTAATTCGTTCGATCTACCTTTGTAATATTATAGCTTTATCTGAAATCCCTAAAATGGCCTCTTCAAAATTCTAATTTGCCTATTCAAAGCTACAAATATTAAAGATTATCGATTTTGATCTATTATTACACTTTGGTATTTCATCCTATATTCTCTATTTTTTTAATTAATACAAGTTAAATATGTTAATCAGTGTTGTTATTAATATAAATAACATGTAATGGTTATTTCAAAAAATAATAAAAAATGAAACCTACATGGAAAAAGTTTCATTTATTAGATTACCAAGTGTTGACTTAATCTGTGGTGCAGTGAAACTTATAAAAAAGAAAGGCTATTGTAGGGTTAGCTGCAATTTATATAGAGCTGTGTCCATATTGCATATTGGACACCCTTTATAATAAGTTCATTTTAATTTTAAAAGATAAAACACTATTTAAAATAGAAAATTTGGAGTATGTAAACATACGCTCTCACCCAAGCACTCTGTATACTCTATTTTGCCAATATATCTATAAATAATTGAGTAAATCGAAATGACCAATACTCCCTATGTAATCAGATCCTACATTCCATTTTGATGTTATATCTTATATTTCG
Organism: Scutellaria barbata; assembly: GCA_028654395.1. NCBI lineage: Eukaryota > Viridiplantae > Streptophyta > Magnoliopsida > Lamiales > Lamiaceae > Scutellaria > Scutellaria barbata. The sequence goes on from CM053644.1 coordinate 3,177,219, forward strand.
GATTCACGTAAAGTTTTTTAATTAGTGATGTTATCTTTACAGTTGACATGTGTTATTTATTTTGAAACACGAGATGAAAGATCAAACTGGAATAGAAGATGATGTTTTTTCTTCTTATATTTTTGATAAAGAATAGAAAAGAAGAAAGCATGAGATGAAACATAGAAAGTACATACATTAACATGCATATATATATATAAGAGGTGGTGTTTCACTTGCATAAATGAGAAAGTATGGAGTGTTTGTAGCTTAGGAAGATGAGTGTGGAGCTTGATGGAGAAGCAGGGCACGTGCATTACAAACTCATTAATATGAGTTACTACTTCATGTGTCCTTCTTCCCCATCACGACCACTCCATCTTGTTGCAAATATCCACCAGTTAAACCCTCACTTTTCCAGGTACTGTATATATTTTTTGCTTCTTAATGAATTTGGTGGTGTAGATTTTTATAAATTCATCTACTATTTCACAAGTATATAGCATCTGTGGTGATGTTCACTATCTTCTTCAACTTTGAAATATTTCCCAGGAGTCAGTTTCTGTTTTAATGATGGAACCACTTTTACTTGTATTGCCTTCATTTCCTATTCATATATAATAACCACTATGTTGTTTGACAATAGTTATGTTAAGTTTTAAGATACTAATTTGTCCTATAATTTCAAAACAATCAAAACTTCAGTCTTTTTACCACCAGAATTTATAAATCTGTAAAAATTTGGCACAAGACTTACACTAACCAGTAAATTTGAGGATTTCCAACTATTTTGCTGATTTGGAAAATTATTTTTATTTTTCTTGTTTCTTTTACAAAATTCTTAAACAAATGACTAAACTTAATGGATCGTCATGTGTCAATTTTTCAGTTGAATTTGGACAATTTTTTAAGTTATTCTATCTTCATCTCTACAAGTTTTTTAAGGAAGATATATATGTCAATCAGAAACCAAATTAAGGGTGATTATGATATCTCATTAGTGATACAGCCAAATTAACTTTTACGAGTTAATGATTAGTTGGTACAATAGATTCCTCTAGTATTAATGTTGGTCGATCATTTTCATAAGACAACGACAAAGTACTAAATAACTGTTGGTGGATTTTACAGTGTCAGAATTTGGTATATGTTTGAAGTACGATCGATAACGTGGGTGCGACAAATTGAATCATACCTCGATCTAATTTTGATTAATAATTAGAAAAAGAAAGAAAAAAAAACCCCACATGTTAATGAGTAAAGTGCTTTGCTTTATCATTCCCCACCTCAAGAAATATTAATCAATAAAAGAGTTTATGTATTCACAATATTCAATTTGATTTACATATATACTATATAATTTTAAATAATGTAAAAGGTTAATTGGTAATGAAGCTTAAGTTATTATGGACTTTCTTGTGAGATTGTTTGACACATTTTGATTTATGAGACACAGCGCCATTTAAAAAATTAGGATGTAAATGGCCCATTTGAGCTTAAAAATAAGATGAAATTAATTATATATGACTTCATCTCACATAATATAATCCTTTAAATGATGTCATCCAAGTGTCTATTTATGGTAAATAGTCTTTTATATCACAAAATCAAACAAATCTAACTTTTTTACCACAATATATAATTTTGTTATTTTTCTATCATAATTTGGGTGAAAAATGTAAAATAACGCATGCACTCACATGTGTATAGTATAAAATTATTGACTGATGTGATGAGAGATATTATTTATATCTTATTATCTATGGTAGAAAATTAATTCACTATTTCAATTATTATAAAAGTGAATGTTATCCCGTATATTTATTGACCGGAAAAAGATACAACATACCAAAAGGCAGAATTTAGAAAGTAATTTTAGAGAGAAAAAGTTAAGCAATATACTTGAGATTCTCCTAATAGTTGCTAGCAACAATATTATTAATTTCCACTTGTAATATTCTGTTCGGCAATTATGCGTTTGCTGCTGGATACCACTCTCCCTTAAAAGACTACAATGTCTCATTCCATATTAGAGGACGTCTTACAAAATTTATTTAATTTTTTACAAGGTATTACATTTTATAAGTCTTATTTCATTTTTAAAAATCAGTAGTTGAAGATTTTAGATAACTATGATAATGAAGTTTATAACATGACAATAATGACAATTTGTATAATTAAATGATACAACTTAATTAAAAGAACTGTCAAATTTTAATAATAAGTTGAGCTGAACACACTCTTTAACACAATTGCTACGCAGATCTAATTATTACAACTGCTCACGCAAGTGACATGGATGTGATAGGAATTAAGCTGTAATTAATTATGGAGAAGTAATGGAAAAAATATATTTATTGACCAATTCATCAAGAATGAGTATGTCTGGGCCACTATTAAGTCAGAAGATCGATTAATTTTTATGTTTCAGTGTAGTGCAATTAGATATAATCAGTAGTACTTTTGTGCGTTACATGGCTTATCATATAACATGTAATAATTATATGGTTTTGATAATATAGTGTAATAATATATTATCTCAATTTAATTATATAATATTTTTAGTATTCATATTAAAAGAAATTTATATATTTTTTAAAATTCATTATATATTATTCTAAATTATCGCTTTCAATAATATTACAAATTTGAAAAATAATTAACATAAAAATTTTAAGAAATATATATTTATAATATAATAATAACAACAATATAAATAATAATAATAATAAAGAATAATTATGATAATTATAATGAAAATTGTATATGTTTAATTTTTTTAAATAAAATAGAAAATGTTTATTCTAGAATAATAAAGTTGTGTTTAAATATCTACCCATCAACAAATAAAATATAAAAAAGGTACTAATAAAAATAAAAATTGTAATGATAATTTTTTTGATCGGACAATTATAATGTTAATCACATTGGTCAATGTCATTAACATTTAATATTTGGATCATAAAATTTAATTTAAGAAATGACTTATAGATGAAATGAAACATTCAAATTATTATCATCTTTTTACACAAAAAGTCCAATTAAAAGACCCAACATTTTAAAAAGGCAATTAGCAAAAGAATTTTAACAGTATACAAATTAGCTCTAAATAAAGTTTTGTTTTCCATTATTTTAATACCTTTTTATTTGTGACACTGCACTTTTGAGTGGGAAAGTAGTATATTTATAATTTTTGCCAACTTGTTTGCTATATTATATTGAGGAAAGTATTCATTTTAGCATAAAAAATATAATTATATATTTAAATTATCATAATATATAATAGTATGTCACTTTCTACCACCAAATATAATAGTATGTCACTTTCTACCACCATTTTTGTCAAAGTCAACTTGATGATTGGACAATTATTATATTTTATTAATTAGTCAATTGTGAATTTTATAAAATCATTAATTATTGTATAATTTTGCATCAATTTTCCACGTGTAGTAATTTCAATTGACTCATGAATTATTGTTTAATTTTTTTTAAATATATCCACGTGTAAGGACCTGTTGCAACAATTAATTGGGTTGTGACTATTACACCAAATTTTTTGTTTTGTTTTGTTCTCATTCTTCATTATTGTCTTCATTGAATTTGGCCATGCATGTCAATTAATTCGATTGATGACAGTGCACCAATTTTTTTGTTTTTTCCTTCTCATTATTAAGTGTGAATTCACTTTATACTGTGAAATCACATGTAATTTTCCTCCGTTTGTTCTTCTATATAGGTTGATAATTTCAGTAGGAAATTATCAAACAACATTTTGAAGAACAAAACATTAGAGTATTTTTTCCGACATTTTGGCTCTTGGAAGAGTGGAAAAATTATTGTTGAAATAAGAAAGGTATGTTTACTAGTTAATAATCCTCATTTAACCCTATTTTTTGAGAAATTAGGTTTAATTTGTTTTCATATATACTTGAATTGATGTTTGGAATGGTTAAACGTGTTTAATTTTTCATTTGATAGAGTTAATTTGTTTGAATATATGCTTGAATTTATGTTTGAAATGGTTAAACGGGAAAAATCGACGTTTGGAATGCAATAAATTTTGATTTTATAGTGATTGTATAGAATAATCACGTTTAACACTGTAATGATAGTGTTAAACGTGAATAAATTGAAAATTCACGAGTAACCCTATAATTGAAGTGTTTTGAGATAGAGGGGTATTTTGATAATTTGGTCAAAAGGTTGACTTTGACCAGCACTCATGACTCCCGGTGAACGGTATGTCGTTGGTGATGACTCGATAAAAAAATATGATGAAAAGAAACGGGATAGAAAACGAATCGAAAATTCACGGTTGGGATTTTTTCCCGGCGACGGGGAAAAAATACCCGTTGCCTCCCGGCAGCTGTCGAGAATTCTCGGCAGCGGGGGCACCCATGATCGGCAGCTGCCGAGTTTTTTCGGCAGCTGCCGATAACGGGTGCCCAAGCTGCCGAGTTTCCTCGGCAGCTGCCGATAACGGGTGCCCCCGCTGTCGAGATTTCTCGGCAGCTGCCGATAACGGGTGCCCCCGCTGTCGATCACGGGTGCTCCCACTGCCGAGTTTTCTCGGCAGCTGCCGAGTACGCCCGCCCCCGCTGCCGAGAAAACTCGACCAGACGGGGCAACACGTGATTTTTTCAAAATTCACGTGTAACCCTATAGTTTTAGGGCTACACGTGAATTTCACGTGTAGCCCTACAATTATAGGGCTACACATGAATTTTGAAACAAATCACGTGTAGCCTTGAAAAATTCACGTGTAGCCCTGTGTGGTCGAATTTTCTCGGCAGCGGGGGCGGGCGTGCTAGGCAGCTGCCGAGTTTTCTCGGCAGTGGGGGCGGGCGTGCTCGGCAGCTGCCGAGTAGCTGCCGAGCACGCCCGCCCCCACTGCCGAGAAAACTCGACCAGACGGGGCTACGCGTGATTTTTTCAAGGCTACACGTGATTTTTTTCAAAATTCATGTGTCGCCCTATAATTATAGGGCTACACGTGAAATTCACGTGTAGCCCTTAAATTATAGGGTTACACGTGAATTTTGAAAAAAACACGTGTTGCCCTGTCTGGTCGAGTTTTCTCGGCAGCGGGGGCGGGCGTGCTCGGCAGCTGCCGAGATCTCGGCAGCTGCCGAGCACGCCCGCCCCCGCTGTCGAGAAAACTCGGCAGCTGCCGAGCACGCCCGCACCCACTGCCGAGAAAACTCGGCAGCTCCCGTCAGCCGTCTCCCGTCGGGCGCGCATGCTCCCGTCACCTGCCTCCCGTCGGGAGACAACGGGGATTTTTGCTCCCGTCGCCGGGAACGCGCAACGACCTTTTTTTTCGATTCGTTTTCTTTCCAAATCTCGTTTTTTTTTCATCATACTTTATCATCGGGTTTTCGCCAATGAGATCGTGGGTCCCGGTCAAAGTCAACCCTTTCACCTAATTACCAAAGTACCCCTAAATCTTAAAAAAATTAAATTATTGAGAAAAAAATTCCCATTTTTTTTACACTATTTTTACTGAATTATTCCCTAAAATTACAGTGTCAATCTTGAATTATTAATTATAATTACACGTGATTAAACATGCATATTTTCGATTAAACGTGATTATTTTCGATTATGGCCATTTAACTCTTTCAAACATCAATTCAAGCACATATTCAAACAAATTAACCCTATCAAATTCAAATTTAAACCCAATTAACCATTCCAAACATGAATTCAAGCATATATGAAAAGAAATTAAACCTAATCCCCAAATAATTTGGGGTTCAATTGGAATTCAAATCCACGTTTATCCCTCCGTTTCTTCAACTAATACTCAACAAATTCGAAGTATTAAGACATATTTCCAACAAATTTAACAAAATTTCAACAAATTCTCAAGAAATTTCAGAAAATTCGAAACTTAATGTCAACAATTTTCTGAAAAAACGAGGGATAAATCACTAACCTCTCCTTCTTGGTTTGACATCTTCGTCTTACACGTGAATTTTCACCAAAAAATCTAAGCTTTACACGTGAATTTGAGCTCAATTTTTGAGCTCAAAAATGGGGGAAAAAACTGGTCCAGGCGCGGCTGTGTTTTTGCTGAAGAGGTTGGAGAGAGAAAGTGTGACCAAGGGTTTGGGGTGGGGTTGGTTAGGTGAGAGAAAGTGTCATATTTGACTAATTTTTATTCATTTGACCAAATTATTGGGTAATAATTTTGAATTCAAAAGTCAATCAAAAATGGTGGTATTTTTTACCACACTTTTAAATTTGATGGTATAAACTATCTCATTTTTATTTTTGATGGTAAAAAAAGGTCAATTTTATTTTTGGTGCTATTTTGAATGATATTTAATAGTAATTGTGGTAAATTGGATTGCTATCCCTATTATATTAGTATAGAGTATAGATGAATCATAAAGTTATTTATCCAAAATTGGGCCAGCAGCCCAAAAAACTCATCGAACTCGAATAGTTCATCTATAAAATACGTAGGTCAATTCTATTTGGGCTTATTCCAATTCAATAATCTAAATCTAAAATGAGTAAATGACTTCAACAGTCTAGCTCTCAATTTGCCATATATTTTTTCTATTGGGTTGGGCCAGATGGAAGATTTAGAGCTCTGTATGCCACTCTATATAGAGGGCTTCATATTGGGCCTTCAGAAGGAGATGGGTTCCACAGTAATAGAATTTCTCGGACTTCGTCAGTTGGTGAGCTTATTTCTGCTTACAACCATAATATTTTTCTATACAACTATCATATATTTAAATTCTTTATTTTGATCTTAAGAAGTTTTCTTTTCTTTTCTTTTTAGAGCCCTCAAATACCATCATTTTTATTCTATCTTTGTTGGGAATCAGTCGTGATTTCACCGATAGCTCAGATATCCAAAACCTATTCCGTTCCAATTACATAAACAGTGTATTTGGTGGTGGGAAACTCACAAAGAACAGAATCACAAAGATCACAACCCAAACCTTTCTAAATCAGTAACCCCTCACTTCAACCTTCACACACCCCTTTATAGGATGAGAATCTCACGAAGAGAAGAACACACAAAGTGAGACTTAGAAGAGAAGACATATCAGATCGATAAAAAATTAACCCCGAAAACCCCATAAGAAGAAGGGGTGGAAGAGGAGCAACAGAGAAAGGATTACCTTAAGAATAAACGAAAGGAGACTGACCGTTGCAAGTGAGCAGGGGAGCAATAGGGCTGCTGGTTTTAGGGTTTGGATGTGGGCTTGGGCTTTGAGGAGACATGAAATAAAACAAGGAAAGTTTAGCCCAACTAATTCCAACATTTTCCACCTTTGGCCCAACACATCTATACTGTCTGATCGAAAAAATGAAACAGAAGATTCATCATCACCAAAACACCTGCACACACAAATACAAAGTTAGTGCAGGACAAGTTTATGCACATAGCAAGAATGTAGCAAAGACAGGCACAAAGCCACTTAAATGACACAAAGTCAACAAGAAATTCAGTAACATATATGCATATAACAGATTAATTAGGCAGCACAAAATTCATAGTCTTCATGCATGACTGAAATTTCTCCAAAGACAAACACTTAGTACCCATATCAGCAGGATTAAATTGAGAAAGAATTTTCTCTAAACGTACAACCCTCTTTTAACAATATCACTTATAAAATGGAATCGAACATCTATGTGTTTAGTCCTATCATGAAAAATAGGATTTTTGCACAACTGAATTCCAGATTGACTATCAGAATCGACAATTACATCACCATTCAAATAACCAATCTCAGAATGCAAGCCTTTTAACCAAATAGTTTCCTTTAAAGCCTCATTTATAGCAATATACTCAGATTCAGTAGTAGAAAGAGCAACAATGTGTTAGAGCTGTGACTTCTAACTAATGCAAGAGCCACACAAAGTAAACACATATGAAGTGGTGAATTTTCTATTATTCCTATCATTAGTATAATCAGAATCCACATAACCTGCCAAATATACTCCTTGAGCAGAATATGAAAATTCAAACTAACATTCAAAGAGTACTTAAGATATCTAAGCAATCATTTCAAAGTTTCCCAATGTTAGCCATATACCTGCTTAGACAACTCACATAGTATGCAATAACGGGCCTGATACTAATTATAAGATACATCACAGAACATTATTAGAGTAAGGCACTTTAGCCATTTCAGCAATTTCAGAATCTGTCATTAGACAGATTCTGACTTAACACAAAGTAGACAATAAGTGGCATAGAAGCAGGTTTAGCACCAGACATATAAAATTTACTCAAGATTTTTTTCACATAGGAACACTGATTTAAAAGCAATATTTTGTTCTTTCTGTCCTTAACAATATTCATCCCGAAAATCTTCTTAGAATCACCAAGATATTTCATGTCAAAGTTGTCACTCAAACATTTTTGAACATGCTCAATAGATTCCAAATAAGGACTCACCAAGAGCATATCATGAACATAAATGAATAGAAGATGGGAACAGAGACATCCACTTTGAAATATAAGCAATAATCATATGCACTTCTTTTAAAATTTAAAGATTGCACACACTCATCAAATTTCTTATTCCACTGCCTTAGTGACTGTTTTAATTCATACAAAGATTTTTTAAACAAGCAGACATGGTTAGGTTTATTAGGATCTACAAAACCATCAGGTTGCTTCATATATATTTCCTTATCTAGGTCACTATACAAAAAAAAACAGTTTTTACATCTAATTGCTTCAGTTCCCAATCAAAATGAGCAACTAAGGCAATCATGATTCTCATGGTGACAAATTTGACAATAAGAGCAAAAATTTTAGTATAATCAATACCTTGTTTTTGTGTAAACCCTTTGGCTATAAGTCTAGCCTTAAACCTAATTTTTTTACCTTCATCTTTAACCTTATACAACCACTTACAGTCAACAACAGAACAATGATCAGATATAGACACAAGAGTCCAGGTTTTATTAACATGCAAAGAGTTCATTTCATCATTCATGATATTTAACCACTCATTTGCATTTTCAGATTCAAAGCTTTCTTATAAGACTTAGGTTCACAATTATCCAAAGTTTCAAACGTATTAAAAGCATATGAATCAATATGAAAATCTTCAAATTTAACACGTTGCCTAATATGCCTTCTAGGTCTATCCCTTGCAAGTTGATAGTTTTCAAATTCATTTTCAGCATCAATCACATCATCATGTTCATCAAGCACATTATTTTAAGAATCAAGATTAGGAGTATCAGATATGAGCAAAACAGGAGGTTCCACCTTAAAAGGAGCAATACTAGAATCAGACAAAGTCATAAAGGCAGATAAACATGGAAAATCAGATTCATTAAAAATGACATCTCTGCTTAGTACAATTTTAAAACCAAGTTCATCTCTCAACCAAAGCCTATAACCCTTCACACCATTAGGGTAGCTTAAGAAAACACATTTTTTAGATCTTGAATCAAGTTTATCAACCTTTTGATGAACATAACCAGCACAACCAAATATTCTCAAATTTGATAAGTTAATAGATTTGTCAGACCACACAGATTCAGAACACTTTCCATTCACAGGCACTGAGGGTGACCTATTGATTAGATAGGCATCAGTACAAACTGCTTCTCCCAAAAACTTTTTAGAAAGTTCAGAGAAGTTTAACATACTTCTCACCCTTTCTAATAAAGTTTTGTTCATCCTCTCAGCCACACCATTTTGTTGAGGTGTGTAGGGGACTGATTTGTGTCTTTGAATGTCATAGTCTGTACACAACTTATTTAATAAGTTATTACAGAACTCAAGGCCATTATCAGTCGTTAAATATTTAATTTTCTTACCTGTCTGATTTTCAATCAACACTTTTCAGTTTTAAAGGATTTCAAACACATCAGATTTATGTTTTAACAACATAACCCACATTTTTCTGAAAAAATTATCAACTAAAGACATAAAATACAACTTACAGCCATACGTAGGGACAGAGACTGGTCCCCTCACAACTGCATGCACATATTCAAATATTTCAGAACATTTAGACAGATATGAGGAAGGGGAAATAGGAAAACTAACTTTGTGTTGTTTGTCTTTCACACATGATTCACAAAAGGGCAAGCAAATCAATTTATCAATACCTAACAAACCGGTTTTGTACAACAATTCCAGCCCTTTACTACTCATGTGACCTAGCCTATAATGTCATAATTCAATTTTATCTTCTTTAACAACATTAATAGAGGCAGCTAAGGATTTGACAACACACACATACAAGTTATTTCTCTTTTCACCTTTAAGGATCACTAAAGACCCTTTCATTATTTTCATTGCACCATTACCCCATTTTTCTTCCAACCCATTATCTTCCAATACAGCACAAGAAATCAAATTATTACATAGATCAGGCACATGTCTAACATTTTTTTAAGTGTAAACTCACAGCCAGAATCACAAATTATAGAAATGTCACCAATTCCCATAATTTTACATTTCTTTTCATTTGCTAGGGAAACATAACCATTGTTAACATCCCTATATGATTTAAATAGTGGTTTAAAAGGTGTCATGTGAAAGGTGCAATCAGAATCAACTAGTCATTCACTCTTTCAAAGAGAAGAAGATGAAACAGAGTTCACACAAGAAACATCACATGATTCAGTTACCATAAACACATCACCTTTACTGTAATTCTCATTTTCACATACCTTATTAGTCTGTTCTTTTTGTTTCTTACGACAAGCCTTAATGTAATGATTAAGATCACTACAATGATAGAATCTCCTATATTTAGACCTAGATTGAGAATTAAGTGGATTTTCAGCCTTTTTCTTTTCAAATTCTTGGTTAGTTTCATTGTTGGAAGGCTTTTGTCCATTGGGCTTAGACCTTCCTCTAACAAACATCACCTCACCCTTATTATTTGGATTAGTTTTCAAATCTATTTCTTTGCTCTTCAAACCATTTATAACAGTTTCTAGTGTAATTTGATCTCTACCATATTTTAAAATAGATTTAACATCATTATAAGAATCAGGTATAACATTCAAGAGCACAATAGGGGTGTAATCATCAATATTCTTATCACCAGTTTTCTTAAAATCTTGAACTAGTTTAGTAAATACACGAAGAGTTTCTTCAAATGTCGCTATTCAAACCAAGTTTATACCTGAAGAACTTTTCAAGCAAGAACATTTTATTAGACAGAGAGGTTTCAACATACAATTCTTACATTTTATCCTACAAAGCCTTTGCACTTTTTTGATCTCCTACTTTTCTTAACACACAGTCAGAAAGATTAAGAATGATAGATGAGTATGCAAGGTCATCCATCTCTGCTATTTTCTCAGGAGTATCAGATTTAGAATAGACAAGGCTTATACATTTAAACACACGTTGTTGTACTAAAATAGCTTTCATTTTCTGCTGCCATATACTAAAATCAAAAAGACCATCAAAAGGAACCAAGGTATATCCAGATAAGGTGGCCATCACACAACGTGAATAAGAGATAAAATATCACATAGATATAAAAAAAAATACACTAGAAATGCTTTGTAAACACCAATGATTTCCCAGTTATCGGCACTGATTTATCAGTGGAGCAGGGGTTCACTTAGTATCCTTTTTAACAGAAAAAACAGAATCGGGATAGATTTATAAAAAATTACCAGAAGTATCACAAGGAAAGTAAAAAACAGGCAATCACACAGAAAACCTAGAATCTACCACCATAGAAGCCCAAAATCTACCCGTTTCAAACGGTATCTACTGAGGTTAGGGTTTTCAGCGAAGTGTCTGAGCGGGTCCCTAAGGTATGAAAGACCTGACTTACCGATAGGATCCTAAATCGACTCACGTTGGGCGGAAGGCGTGATGGGAGGGCTACCAAGGGGGTAGAGAAACGAGCACCATTTTTAGCACCGAGAAAGAGTACAAAACAGAAAATACGAGAAAACCATCCAATACAGAGTTAGATAGAAAAAACCCTGGATCTATACAGTGTTCACAAAGACCACACAAGATATGTCACGGGATAAAAATACTACAATTACTTGAATCGTGGCTCTGATACCACTGTTGGGAATCAACCGTGGTCTCACCAATGACTCAGATATCTAGAGTCTATTCCGTTTCAATCATATAGACAATGTATTTAGTGATGGGAAACTCACAAAGAACAAAATTACAAAGATTCACAGTCCAAACCTTCCTAAACCAGTAACCCCTCATTTCAACCCTCACATACCCCTTTTAAGGATGAGGATGAGGCACTGCGCCCCCTTGAATTTTTTTAAAAAAAGGTAGAGATATTTTAATCATTTTATTATTTTAATTAAAAAAAAGTATACATTCTCAATCTTTTTATGTGTGAGTTTTTAAGATAATAAGATAGAGAATCTTTTCATCATCTTCTCTATCTCCCACTTAAACCCTGATTTCTCTTTCTCTCAATTACTTCTCAATCTAATTTTAAGGTAAAATTTTATTATTATTTACTCTTATTTGCATTATACTTTATCATAATTGTTAACTTATGGCGCTTTAAATTGTAAATGTGATTTATTAATTAATCAAAAAGAATAATTTTTTTCTTTTGAATTTCATTTAAAATTCTCTTATACTTGAAATTGTGGAAAATTTTCATTATTGTAGGAGATGAGAAAACTTGTTTTATCAATTCCATTTCAATTTAGGAAGTTCTTGCACATTTAATTTATTTTCCAATACTTTTACTTTTTTTTTATAGATATAGATAATGGAAAGATATTTCGAAAAAATACAATCTAATGTGGAAACATCATCATCTTCAGTCAATACACCCGTTGTTCAACTTCAACCACCACCACATCAAAATAATGATAATTAAATTAATATAAAAAATCTTTCGAGTGATCCGAGATTATGACCTAATTTAATTGAACATGTTTGTAAAGCTTACTTACTCATAATGAGTTATCCACCTAAAGACTCATTGATTTAAAATATATTTACATTATTGATTTTATACATTGAACATGTTTGTAAAGTTTACTTACTTACGTACTCATAATGAGCTAACCACCTAAAGACTCATTGATTTAAAATATATTTATGTTATTGATTTTATACATTGAACAGGTTCGTAAAGTATACTTACTTACTTATTCATAATGAGCTATACATTAATTTTATCGTATAATATATTTATATTATTAATTTAAAATTTATGTACCTATATTTTTTATTAATTGATTTGGACCCCTAAACCAAAATCCTAAGTCTGTCATTGATTAGAGCCGATGGTCAAACTTCAATGCAGTGAATTTTAGAGGAAAATAAAATTATCAAAGGTTTCTTAATTTTTCATGTTGTCTTTAGTAGGGTTGGTTCGGTACGATATATCGAAAAAAAAATTTCATATCGTATACCGTATCGAAAATTTTGGTATGTCAAAAAATATACCGATACCGTACCGAAATTTTCGGTATACCGAATTTTTGGTATATTGATAGCCTATACCGTTTGATACTGAATTACCGAATTTTTGGGTATACCAAAATTTACCGTTATACCATACCGAAAATTACCGAAATATATCTATATATATGTCACGCCCCATTTTTGAAATAAAATAAAATACAAAAATGTAACATTTCGAGCGTCCAGCAATTTAAAACAAACTACACAATTTACATAAAAGTTTTAAAATGATCAGAGACCGCAACAAAATATAGATACAGGCCATCATACTTATACAATTCTTCAATAACTTGTTTAATTATTACAAAAATTATATACTCGCATCTTTCTTCACATTCGGTTTCCAACATCCGAATCTATAAAAGAAAACATGAAAAAGGGGGTGAGCGTATATAATACACTCAGTGGGATCACGCTGTATAAGGTATCATTTCATAAAATATACCAAAATAATCACATTCCATTACATGACATATAATTTATTCAAACATAACCATTCATCGCAATCAAGCTTCATTTAATCAATATCATTCATCTCAATCACCTGTAAACATATCACATTCATTTTAATCTTTACGATTTTTAACCGTCTTATAACATATGCGGTTCTCAGCCGCCATAATAACATATTACGGTTATTAACCGCCATAAAAGCATATTGCGGTTCTCAGCCGCCATGAAAACATATTCTTTACGGGTATTACCCGTCATAATACGGTGATCAGCCGTCATATACGGTCCTAGCCGCCTTGCATACACATGCACATGCACACATAATTTCATCACATTCACATAATAACATTCACATAAAAGCACATCTTGATTGCACATACGAAAATATCAAATTTACCTCGTCATATCATCACATTTCATATATTTAGCACATAAGCCCAACACGTTTCATATTGAATAAAATTCCTAATTTAAATACTTGAAAGAGAATATAAAATAACAACTTAGCACATTTTCCCCACCTGAAGAGCAGCTGAACAAAAGCTTCAACTTCCAAACTATCTACGGCGTAAAACCCGGAGTGTTGCCTACAAACATAAGGTTTCGACTTAGCCTTTACTCAAATTATGATCGATTTACAATAAATTATTATTTTTAAATTAAACTCTAATTTTGGAAATTAATATAGCTTATTTTGTAATTAAATATAAAATTCATAATCCATATAGATCAAATTGAAATTAATAGCTCGGATTAAAATAGATAGAAAATTAGGGTTATTTATCCTTAATTTAGAAATAATAATTAAATTGTAACTTAATTCAATTAGCATAATATTTATAATTTTTTAGTCTCAAAAGCAATCTTGCAAAACATAGATTTAAATTATAATTCCAAAGAAAATCTTTGGTTAAAATGTATAATAATAATAATACAATATTATTTAATTCCCAACTCCAGCTTACATTATAGTTTCTTAATTAATTTAACAAAATTTATAACTTTATACCTTATTTAATCATATAATTAGATTCAAGTAATATAAATTAATTTACATAATTCTCACAAATTTTAAGGACAATTTTATGATATCGTTATATTTTAAAGAAGATTATGTAATTTTATCCGAATTCCATGTCCCAAATTCATATATCAAAATTCTAGCAAGTATATTATAACTTTTATATTTCCTAATATTTTACAATATTAAATGAAAATATGTATCATTAATATAACATTTAGAAATCTAGGAAACCAATTACATAATATCATCAATAATAATAAAACTATGTAACTTAAATAAATTTAAGGGTTCGATTATCATCATTCGTATTTTTGGGTGGTCTTCATACATGTTCTTAATTAATTTAGGTTTTATATGCAATTTATAAACTAATTAAGCATAAAAATAAATTCAGCAACAAAAATTACATTTTTGCCCCCCCCATACTTAACAAATTTGCAAAACATAACCAGCCCAACCTATCCCTTCCCTGCTGCTGAACCCGTCGCCACTCCAGCCTCTCTTCCACCACCAGTTTTGCCGCAGCCGGCGACCAACCCTACCGGAGCTCACCCCAACTCCCTTCACAACCACAGCCATACCCTCACCAAAACTGACCGAACTACAGCAGCCCAAACACCCTCATTCATCACACCAGCGGCGCCGCTGCTTAAGGCGGCGCCTTCCCCCCTTCGCTGGCGCATCACCGGCGCCGGTCACCCTTGCTACAATATACACATGACACACTAGCTTAGGCTTACACACCTACATACGCAAACAGACACACAACCGGACGAGCCAGATTCAGTCCAGCGAAACTGCCGCTTCCAGCGGCTGTTTTACTCCGACGCGCCGGCGCTACCCCGGCGCCAGCTCAGACTCACGACAGCGGCAAACTGGTAGCTCCCGATGCGGCGGAGATAGCTGCAAGATCAGCAGGGGTGAGGAAGAAAAGAAAGATACGCAGCAGCTTCTTGGTTCTCCTAACCCGTCCTTGCGACGAGCTTGGCAAGAGCTACTTTTGTGACCATTTACCTTGCCGGAACTGATGATCGGTGATGGAGTAAGCAATGGTCACAAGGCTGGTGGAAAGAGAAAGCAAAATGAAAGAAAACTTGGAAGAAGATGAGCTTGGTTGAAGGCTTGGCTGCAGTTTCGTACAAAAGAAAATGGAAGAGTATGGCCTCACTTAACTTCATTTAATGATTCTAGAAGGTTTTTGACCTAAGCCAACCTACATGCCTATGCTTCAAGCTTTTGAATATTCATGCTATACTACATAAACTATGCTACTTATGATATATATATATATATATATATATATATATATATATAAACACTTTACGTAGCCTACTTGATGCATAAGCTAAGGTAGTAAATTATATTATAAGTATGTCATGCCTATTTATATATATTAAGTACGTAAATTTGCTTTAGCTTAGGTTATAAATTTAACAACTTAGATAATACTTAGGTTATAATTATATTTTATGAGTTTTATATCTTAATATTATATAATCTATATCATATATAACATATATTTCAAGTTCATACTATATAATTATATATATACATTAAGGTAATATATTATATAGTTATATATAAAAAAAAAATTTCTTAGGTGCTACATCCTTCCCTCCTTTTAATAAATTTCGTCCTTGAAATTTAAAAACGTACCTAGAATCGGCAAATTCGGATATTTTTCTAAAATTTCCTCTTCTTCCCAAGTGGCTTCATTGATATCATGATGATTCCATTGGACCTTGACTAAAACAATATCTCAATTTCTTAGTTTATGAATTTTTTTGTCCAAAATTGCCACTGGCACCTCTTCATAGGTCGCGTTCTCCTCCAATCTTATTTGTTGTCGATCGATAATGTGACTTGGATCAAAAACGTATTTTCTTAACATGGAAACATGAAAAACGTTGTGTATGCCGGCGTAATCAGGCGGTAAAGCTAGTCGGTACGCCACTTCCCCAACTCGATCCAGAATCTCGAACGGACCTATATATCTTGGCTTCAATTTTCCTCGCTTTCCAAAACGATACACTCCTTTTGAAGGTGATACTTTGAGAAAGACTTTATCTCCCACGGCAAACTGTAGTTCTCGGCGTCTTTTATCCGCATAGGATTTTTGTCGATCTTGTGCAGTCTTGATTCTTTCTCGGACTTTTCGTATCTTCTCCACTGCTTGCTCAACCAGCTCGGGTCCCAAAATTTATTTTTCACCTACTTCGTCCCAATAAAGAGGCGAACGACATTTCCTTCCATATAGAGCCTCGTACGACGCCATCCCTATAGTTGTCTGATAGCTATTATTGTAGGCAAATTCCACCAAATATAGATGGTCTTCCCAACTTCCATGCATATCCAAAATATTTGCTCTCAACATATCTTCCAGAATCTGTATTGTCCGTTCGCTTTGTCCATCAATTTGAGGATGAAAAACAGTGCTGAAAGCCAGTTTGGTGGCTAATTCTTTTTGCAAACTCTGCCAAAATCTGGATGTGAAACGAGGATCTCTATCTGACACAATAGAAAAGGGTACTCCATGCAATCTGACAATCTCTTTTATGTAGATCTGAGCTAATCTTTCCAAACTAAACGTCATCTTGATCGGCAAAAAGTGGGCAGACTTGGTTAGTCTATCCACAATGACCCATATTGCATGATTTCCATGATTAGTTCGGGGTAGTCCTACCACAAAATCCATGGTGATATGTTCCCACTTCCATTCCGGTATTTCTAGAGGTGTGAGCATTCCCGCAGGTCTTTGATGCTCCGCCTTCACTTGCTGGCAAATAATGCATCTTTTCACAAAAAGTCCAATACTATTCTTCATATTTCTCCACCAAAAACTCTTTTTCAAATCTTGATACATCTTTGTACTTCCTGGATGGGCTGTATAAGGAGTAACATGTGCTTCTTCCATGATTTCAGTTAGCAGTTCCTCCTTATGTGGCACACACAGCCTGTTCTTGAACTTAAGTACCTCATCCTTGCTTACTTCGAAGTTCTTTGCTAGACCCTTCTCCACTTGCTCCTTCATGATTTGAGTGAATCTATCCGCCTGTTGAGCATGCAGTATTCTTTCCTGAAGCGTGGGTTTGATTATTAAAACACTTATTCTTACTACTATGCTGCTTGGAGGTATCACCACTTCCATGCTTAGCTTTCCAAATTCTTCAATCAACTCCTTCTGAGTAGTTATCATGCATGCCGTTTGAGCCTTTTCCTTCCTACTCAGCGCATCCGCCACTACATTTGCTTTTCCAGGATGGTATAAGATTGAGCAATCGTAATCTTTCACCAACTCCAACCATCTTCTTTGTCTCATGTTGAGCTCTTTTTGTTCGAAAAAGTACTTCAAGCTCTTATGATCCGTATAGATCTCACACTTTCCTCCATACAAATAGTGTCGCCAAATCTTGAGAGCGTACACTACAACAGCTAATTCCAAATCATGAGTGGGATAGTTTTGCTCATGCGCCTTTAATTGTCTCGAAGCGTAAGCTACTACCTTTCCTCTTTGCATCAGTGCACATCCCAAACCTTGCTTGGAGGCGTCACTATAAACAACAAACTCCTTCGTTCCGTCTGGAACTATTAGAATTGGTGCAGACGTCAGTCTTCTCTTCAATTCTTGAAAACTATCCTCACATTGCTTCGTCCATTGAAACTTCACATCCTTACGAGTCAGACGCGTCAGAGGAATAGAGATCTTCGAAAAGCCTTCAATGAACCTTCTGTAATATCCAGCTAAACCCAGAAAACTTCACACTTCATTGACATTGGTCGGTGCTTTCCAATTACTGACCGCTTTCACCTTAGTCGGATCCACTTCTATTCCTTTTGAAGAGACAATATGTCCAAGAAAAGAGATTTTATTTAACCAGAACTCACACTTTTTAAACTTGGCATATAATTTCTCTTTTCTTAAAGTTTCCAGAGTAATCCTCAGATGCTCTTCGTGATGTCTCTTATCTTGTGAATACACTAAAATATCATCAATAAAAACTATCACAATTTGATCAAGATGTGGATGAAAAATTCGATTCATCATATCCATGAAAACGGCCGGTGCATTGCTGAGTCCAAAAGGCATTACCACAAACTCGTAATGGCCGTACCTTGTTCTGAAAGCCATTTTAGATATATCTTCTTTCTTAATCTTCACTTGATGATATCCGGATCTCAAATCAATTTTCGAAAATACGCTTGCACCTCTTAATTGATCGAACAAGTCCTCAATCCGAGGTAACGGATATTTATTCTTGATCGTTCTTTTATTGAGCTCTCGATAGTCTATGCACATCCGAAATGTTCCATCCTTTTTCTTTACAAACAACACTGGAGCTCCCCAAGGTGATACACTAGGACGTATGAAACCCTTTTCCAGGAGTTCTTGCAATTGCACCTTTAGCTCTTCCAACTCTTTCGGTGCCATTCGGTATGAAGCCTTCGATACTGGTGCCACTCCTGGTACTAAATCTATGCTGAACTCAACTTGTCTATCAGGCGGTAGACCAGGTAAATCTTCTGGAAAGACATCTACATATTCTCTCACTATCGGCACCCCTTCAATAGAAGTTACCTTATGCACAAGATCCGCAATACTCACTAAAAACGCCTCGCAACCATCCTTTTTGATCATCTTGCTCGCTTGCATGGCCGATATAATGTGTGGACTTATACCCAATCGAGTTCCATGAAAAATGAACTCTTCTTTGCCTAGAGATCGAATTAAGATCTCTTTTTCTCGACACTTGATTATTGCATTGTTAGCTCTGAGCCAATCCATACCCAAAATTACGTCAAAATCCTTCATGTCTAAAACATGCAGGGTGGCTGGGATAATTTTATCAGCAAAAGAAATCTTCATATTTCGACATACGTTTTGGGTTTTTACTGTCCTCCCAGATGGTATACTAACCTCTAAGGTTTCAGCATTTTTCTCGTCATTTTTATATCCCAACATTTCAAAAAACTTGGCAGACATAAAAGAATGGGTCGCCCCTGTATCAAATAAAACTAGAGCAGGTATATCGCATACTGATAACATACCTGCCATGGTTTCTGGTCCTTTCTCGGCCTCCTTTCGCGTTAAAGCAAAAGCTCGAGCTTTTCTGGCTTCAGGTCTCGGCTTAAAATCCGGTTTAACTTTATTCTTAGGATAATCATTTACATTATTCCCAAATTCCTGGCATCTAAAACACCTTCCTATTCCCCATAAGCATTGCCCGATGTGTATTCTTCCGCATTTGGAGCAGACTGGCCCCGGTCTGGATTTAGAGGCATTTTATCCGCTACCCATTCCTGGACGTTGAGCTCGATTGAAATTCTGGTTCCGATTCTGATTCTGTTCATTCCACTTCCTCTTTCCAAGTACCTCTGAAGGTTTTCTAAGTGGAACATTTTCCAAACCCATACGAGCTGCAATATCTTGGGCTCGTTCCACCGTTTCTGCATATGTCAACCCTCTTTGTCCTGCCAAAATGGTACCAATTTCTTGCCGTAGGCCACGATTGAATCGCCTCGCTTTCTTCATATCTGTATCCACCAGATGCATTGCATATCTGCTCAGCCGATTGAACTTTCTTTCATATTCCCCAACGGTCATCATTCCTTGTCGAAGGTGTAAAAATTCGGTTTCTTTTTTGTCACGATAGGACTGCGGCAAATAGTTCTGCATAACTATTTCTTTAAAATCTGTCCATGTCATGCCACTTCTTCTCTCCGGGTTTATAGTTCGATCGTATGACTCCCACAAAAAACTAGCCTCTTCCGTGAATTGAAAGACAACACATGATATCTTTTACGCGTCTCTATAAACCAAATGAGCAAAAAGCCTATCCAAGGCTCTTAACCATTCTTCAGCGTCCGCAGGGTCTCCTTTGCCATTGAAGGTTGGCGGATTGAATCGTCGAAACTGTTCGATTATACTATTTATATCATGTCTTGGTTCCGGGTTGGGTGCTTCTCTATTAGCCTCAAACTTATCGGCTAATTCTTTTAATACTGTGACTAGATTTCCCAGTATTCCTTCTTCCGTCGGTGCAGACGGTCCCTTTGTAGTTGCGGTTTGCTTTCGGGGTCTACTCCTTGGAGGCATGATTCTGCTACGACACACGCAATATTCAATAGTTAAATATTACGACGTTATTATTGAGGAATCATAATAATACAAGCTATATATATATATAAAATTTACCAGCTTAAATAGGATATATATATATATATATACATAATATTTTATAACGCAACACTTTATAAGCCATCATCATATATACATCAAAACTTTGGCTACATATGCATCATATCCATATATTTACATACACTACCACACAACTATTTACAACATACATATATATATTGTTTTAACCTAGATACATCCCAAAATATAACACCTAGTCCGATCATCTATGCTACCGCAGCTGGGGGCGATGGGGGTCTAACTACATCAGAGGTCGAAGCGCCTGGATCACCCTCATCCAAGTAATCGTCAGGATCCTCTTCCGGATCCTCCTCCGGTTCTTCCTCCGGATCTTCCTCTGGCTCCTCCTCCTCGGAGTCATCACTAGGTGGATCGTAGGGCCCTGACTCAAGGGGAGCGGGATACTCGTTCCTCCCCCATGCCTCCAGAAGCTGACCTGCAACCCTCTCAAAATCTACAACTGGAGATCGCTCTGGTCCCGAATATACTACCTCTCTACGATAAATACTATGGGCGTGAGCTGCCCATACAGAGGGCAAAGTCCTAATCAGCTGACGGCATCCCTCCGCATTTCATATTAAGCCTCCAGCCCTACCGGTCCGTCTCCAGATATGTAACATCCGAGCGGTATGCTCACCTACTGAAAAATCTACAGCTACTCGACTATCGAAGAAGACATTCCTAAGTCTCTCTCTAGGAATCGACTTCCTAGCAGTATACCTCTTTCGAGCCATCTGTACGCATAATTCTATATGAGCTTAACTTAAGAAAAATTTATATAACAACCCCCCCGTAAAAAAACCCAAACACGCATTTACAATCCAATAATGAATCAAACATAACATTTCATAATAACACAGATTTGTATTCACATTATGAAAACTAATCATATAACACTGCACCAACTCCTGCCGCGGCCATTTACGCACACGAGCTCATGCTGCGGCCGTCAGCGGCTCAGTGACGGCGTCCAGCAAGCAGTGTGTCGATAACAGTTACATCCCACATTCATATGATCATAAACTATTAAAGCAATTCTTACAAGAAAAGGTATATACGACCTCCCTTTTCACATTATGTAAATTAAACACATAAAATCAACTCATTTTCACGCCTATTGGAGAAGAAGTGGAGAAAGATGCGTATTTAATTCAAAATTTAAATATCAAGCCCGTTTTAAAAAAAAATCAAATTTTATAAACTTTTAAAATTGAGCAAAGCCCTAATAGAGCTAGGCTCTGATACCAAAACTGTCACGCCCCATTTTCGAAATAAAATAAAATACAAAAATGTAACATTTCGGGCGTCCAGCAATTTAAAACAAATTACATAATTTACATAAAAGTTTTAAAATGATCAGAGACCGCAGCAAAATATAGATACAGGCCATCATACTTTTACAATTCTTCAATAACTTGTTTAATTATTACAAAAATTATATACTCGCATCTTTCTTCACATTCGGCTCCCAACATGCGAATCTATAAAAGAAAACATGAAAAAGGGGGTGAGCGTATATAATACACTCAGTGGGATCACGCGGTATAAGGTATCATTTCATAAAATATACCAAAATAATCACATTCCATTACATGACATATAATTTATTCAAACATAACCATTCATCGCAATCAAGCTTCATTTAATCAATATCATTCATCTCAATCACCTGTAAACATATCACATTCATTTTCATCTTTACGGTTTTTAACCGTCTTATAACATATGCGGTTCTCAGCCGCCATAATAACATATTACGGTTATTAACCGTCATAAAAGCATATTGCGGTTCTCAGCCGCCATGAAAACATATTCTTTACGGGTATTACCCGTCATAATACGGTGATCAGCCCTAGCCGCCTTGCATACGCATGCACATGCACACATAATTTCATCACATTCACATAATAACATTCACATAAAAGCACATCTTGATTGCACATACGAAAATATCAAATTTACCTCGTCATATCATCACATTTCATATATTCAGCACATAAGCCCAACACGTTTCATATTGAATAAAATTCGTAATTTAAATACTTGAAAGAGAATATAAAATAACAACTTAGCACATTTTCCCCACCTAAAGAGCAGCTGAACAAAAGCTTCAACTTCTAAACAATCTACGGCGTAAAACCCGGAGTGTCACCTACAAACATAAGGTTTCGACTTAGCCTTTACTCAAATTATGATCGATTTACAATAAATTATTATTTTTAAATTAAACTCTAATTTTGGAAATTAATATAGCTTATTTTGTAATTAAATATAAAATTCATAATCCATATAGATCAAATTGAAATTAATAGCTCGGATTAAAATAGATAGAAAATTAGGGTTATTTATCCTTAATTTAGAAATAATAATTAAATTGTAACTTAATTCAATTAGCATAATATTTATAATTTTTTAGTCTCAAAAGCATTCTTGCAAAGCATAGATTTAAATTATAATTCCAAATAAAATCTTTGGTTAAAATGTATAATAATAATAATACAATATTATTTAATTCCCAACTCCAGCTTACATTATAGTTTCTTAATTAATTTAACAAAATTTATAACTTTATACCTTATTTAATCATATAATTAGATTCAAGTAATATAAATTAATTTACATAATTCTCACAAATTTTAAGGACAATTTTATGATATCGTTATATTTTAAAGAAGATTATGTAATTTTATCCGAATTCCATGTCCCAAATTCATATATCAAAATTCTAGCAAGTATATTATAACTTTTATATTTCCTAATATTTTACAATATTAAATGAAAATATGTATCATTAATATAACATTTAGAAATCTAGGAAACCAATTACATAATATCATCAATAATAATAAAACTATGTAACTTAAATAAATTTAAGGGTTCGATTATCATCATTCGTATTTTTGGGTGGTCTTCATACATGTTCTTAATTAATTTAGGTTTTATATGTAATTTATAAACTAATTAAGCATAAAAATAAATTCAGCAACAAAAATTACATTTTTGCCCCCCCATACTTAACAAATTTGCAAAACATAACCAGCCCAACCTATCCCTTCCCTGCTGCTGAACCCGTCGCCACTCCAGCCTCTCTTCCACCACCAGTTTTGCCGCAGCCGGCGACCAACCCTACCGGAGCTCACCGCAACTCCCTTTACAACCACAGCCATACCCTCACCAAAACTGACCGAACTACAGCAGCCCAAACACCCTCATTCATCACACCAGCGGCGCCGCTGTTCAAGGCGGCGCCTTCCCCCCTTCGCCGGCGCATCACCGGCGCCGGTCACCCTTGCTACAACATACACATGACACACTAGCTTAGGCTTACACACCTACGTACGCAAACAGACACACAGCCGGACGAGCCAGATTCAGTCCAGCGAAACTGCCGCTTCCAGCGGCTGTTTTACTCCGACGCGCCGGCGCCACCCCGGCGCCAGCTCAGACTCACGACAGCGGCGAACTAGTAGCTCCCGATGCGGCGGAGATAGCTACAAGATCAGCAGGGGTGAGGAAGAAAAGAAAGATACGCAGCAGCTTCTTGGTTCTCCTAACCCGTCCTTGCGACGAGCTTGGCAAGAGCTACTTTTGTGACTATTTACCTTGCCGGAACTGATGATCGGTGATGGAGTAAGCAACGGTCACAAGGCTGGTGGAAAGAGAAAGCAAAATGAAAGAAAACTTGGAAGAAGATGAGCTTGGTTGAAGGCTTGGCTGCAGTTTCGTACAAAAGAAAATGGAAGAGTATGGCCTCACTTAACTTCATTTAATGATTCTAGAAGGTTTTTGACCTAAGCCAACCTACATGCCTATGCTTCAAGCTTTTGAATATTCATGCTATACTACATAAACTATGCTACTTATGATATATATATATATATAAGCACTTTACGTAGCCTACTTGATGCATAAGCTAAGGTAGTAAATTATATTATAAGTATGTCATGCCTATTTATATATATTAAGTACGTAAATTTGCTTTAGCTTAGGTTATAAATTTAACAACTTAGATAATACTTAGGTTATAATTATATTTTATGAGTTTTATATCTTAATATTATATAATCTATATCATATATAACATATATTTCAAGTTCATACTATATAATTATATATATACATTAAGGTAATATATTATATAGTTATATATAAAAAAAAAAATTCTTAGGTGCTACAATATATAATAATAATAATATATATATTATTAATATTAATATATTTCAGTATATACCGAAATACCGAAAAATTCTAAATCCTCATACCGATACCGTACCGAAAATTTCGGTATACATTTTCGATATTTTTCGATACGGTATACACGGTATACCGAAATTTTTGGTATTTTACGCAACCCTAGTCTTTAGCTATATATTACTTAACCTTTTAACGTATATAGTTTTCATAAGATGTTTCATAAATTTTTAATCATAACTTTTGAAATAGGATTGATTTTTAAAAATGGTTTTGAAATAAAACCATGCACGTACTCACTTGCAACCAGAAAATTTTGATTTTTTTTTTGAACATGTTTAGGCACTATTTTTTTATATAGTCCAATTTTTAGAGTCAATATTCAAAGTAAAACTCATGTTAAAAATGATTGTTATCGTCTTGCTTAAGATAATAATATAATAAGTATTACGGATAAATTGTATAATAAGACTCAATCAATAAATTAGTTCTCAATTCAAGATTTAAAATTTAAAATTTTTTAATAAGGGGTTCAATTTTATATTTTTTCTCAATTTAAGCTTGAAATTATATTAAGTTCTCAATTTATGAGAAAATTTCATTTTATTTATATTTATAAATTTATTTATATTTTAATATGCATTTATATTTTAGATAAATTAAGACAAGCTTGTGAAAGTTTGCAACAATCTTCATCCAACTTGTATTAATTTATACAATAAATGCAATTCAAAAAAAATTAAATTCCTTTATCTTCTTAATGTTATGAATAAAAATATAGAAAATCGATTTTAATATTTATCTGTTTAATATAAATTATATTTTACGAATTGAATTAATTATATTTTTCTTTTTTTTCTTTTATTCATATAAATTAAGGTAAGTCTGATAAAAATTGTTCTTAAAGCATACTATCTTGACTTAATTTATCTAAAATATGAATACATATTGAAATATAAATCAATTTATAAATATAAATAAAAACGAAAAAAATATGAAATGTTGTCTTGAATTGAGAATTCAATCTAAATTTCAAACCTTAAATTGAGAAAAAATGTTAAATTGAGTAATTTATTGAGAAACTTTAAAATGTGAGTCCGGAATTAAGAACTAATTTATAAATTGAGTCTTGTTATGAAATGTATCCTTAATATTACTAAGAACTAGTAATGCACCCGTGCGATGCACGGTTTATAAATGTTGTGTGTATATAAAAAATAGAAAATGTGTACATAGTCAAGAACAACGTTAAATATATAAATAAATATATAATAAATATCAATTTGATAATTAAACCATTATACTTTTTTTCTTAAAAAGTTTACAATGCAATTAAGTCTACGAAAACAATATCGTCAATAAATTTTGTTGATTTAATAAATATTCAATAAATTCTCGATTTAATAAATGTTGTATCAACTAATAATTATAGTAGCACTCGAAATTTTGTTTGATAATTATTTTCATTATAAAAAATATATTAAAATAATTAGAAAACAGTTTTCTAAGAAAATCGCGTCCATTTCAAAACTTCTTTTTAAAATGTCTTATTAATTTTAAAAAACTGATTATTCCCTCTCCAAATTTAAGAATTTTGATAATTAAATTAAGATATGTTTCATTTATTTTACTAATCTCATAATAAAATAAAAATTATATTAATCCTCAATAAACTTTGTTGATTTAATAAATATTCTCAATAAATTTTGTTGATCTAATAAATACTCAATCAATCCTCAATAAATTTTCGATTTAATAAATGTTGCATCAATCAATACATTAATATAATCACTCAAAAAATTATAGTAGCACTCGAAATTTTGTTAAATATATATTATTTTCATTAAAAATATAACTATATAAACAATAGAAAATTTAAATATTTAATCCCGTGCAAATATTTAATATTTTAATATAAAACCTATAATTATATGACACTGATATATTTTCAAAAAAAAAAACACCCGACATGAATAAAACCTATAATTATATGACATTAATATTTTCAACAAACATATCACCTGACGTCAATAAAACCTATAAGATCATGTTGGAATATTTCAACCTTCATATATTAAAAATTCAACATAAAAAGTCTTTATATCAATACCACAAAAACTTCAAAAAAACAACAAAAACATAAATGTCAATATTAATCTAAAATTTCTAAAGTAAGTAACAAAGACTTACCACACCAAAGCACCACACTCAAATCTCCCAGTGCAATCACCTACAAACGTCCTAACCACAATATAAAATCTATGAAAACCAAAGAGTCCTAATACTACTCAAATTCTGTCATGCTACAGAGAAATAAAGATAAAAAAAAAAAGTAAGAATGTGCCTCTTCAACTCGATTTCGTCTACATCAGAAGGATTTTCTTTTTAAGGTTGTAGAGGGAATATAAGCAATTTTTTCATCAAATGGTTTCTTCGTCCAAACTGATACAGAGATATTTTTGTTTATCTCTTTGTTTATGTGAAAAAGAAAAACTTTCTATAAAGACAATTTTGCTTATGAGAGATGATAAAAATTAGAGAAAGTAGGGGAGAAAGAAAAAAAAAGTAAAAAATGTGGCATGCTAATACTAATTTGAATCTAAAATTTCTAAAGTAAATAAGAAAGACTTACCGCCAAAGCACCACACTCAAATCTCATCTCCCAATGCAATCACCGTACCAACAATTTGATTCATTCTAGAAGAATCATCTACCACCATCAATGTAGCAGTATTGCCAGACACAATATAAAGTATACGATAACCAAAATTCCTAATACCACTCAAATTCTGCCAGAGAAATAAAGATTAACAAAAAAAGAAAAAAAAAGTAAGAATGTGCTTCTACAACTCGATTTCGTCTCCATCAGAAGGATTTTCTTTTTTCTTTTTGAGGTTGCAGAGGGAATATAAGCGGTTTCTTTATCAAACGGTTTCTTCGTCCAAACTCATACAGAGATATTTTTGTTTATGTGAGAAGAAAAAAAATTCTGAATAAATTTTATGTCATACCCAATAATATTTTAATATAAATATTCTCAATAAATTTTAATAAATATCCTCAATAAATTTAAAAAATATTTTAATATAAAAATAATTGAAGAGAATTATTGAAAATCAACTTTTGAAAAACTACACACCAAATGAAATCTCAACAATAGAAAAAATTCTTAAACATAAATATAATGACTTCAATAAATCATATTCAATTGGAAAATTTTCAACACATACTTTACTTAAGGCAGCATGCCGTCTACTGCAACATGAGAAACATATTTAATTCAGCATATAAGATGAATGAACAAAAAAGTATATGATTAGGAAAATATCCATCTAAACTAACCCAAAAAAATTAGATAATTAGAGTAACAATCATTTTATAACACTTGAATGAACCCAAAAATATAAAATGAACAAATAAATCACCTGACATCAATAAAACCTCAACAAACAAATCACATTACTGCTATTTTCAAAAACCAAATCACTCTACATCAATAAAACCTATAATTATATGACTCATATTTTCAACAAACATATCACTTGACATTATTAAAACCTATAAGATCATGAAATTGGAATATTTCAACCTTTATACACAAAAATTCAATATAAAGAGTCTTTATATTCAATACCACAACAACTTTAAAAAAACAACAAAAACATAAATGTCAATATCAATCTAAAATTTCTAAAGTAGGTAAGAAAGACTTACCACCAAAACACCACACTCAAATCTCCCAGTGCAATCACCTACAAACGTACCAACAATTTGTTTCATCATAGAAAAATCATCTACAACCATCAATGTAGCAGTATTGTTGCCAACCACAATATAAAATCTACGAAAACCAACAATTTGTTTCATCCTAGAAAAATCATCTACAACCATCAATGTAGCAGTATTGTTGTCAACCACAATATAAAGTCTACGAAAACGAAAGAGTACTAATGCTACTCAAATTCTGTCATGCTACAAAGAAATAAAGATTAAAATAAAAAATAAAATAAAAAGTAAGAATGTACTTCTTCAACTCGATTTCGTCTCCATCAGAAGGATTTTCTTTTTTCTTTTTGAGGTTGCAGAGGGAATATAAGCGGTTTTTTCATCAAATGGTTTCTTTATCCAAACGGATACAGAGATATTTTTGTTTAAAAAAAAATCAGTGAAAATGAGAGGATGATACAACGGGTCCTTCACCGTTTCTTTTAAGGAATCAGTTTTAAAAAATGATTTTAAATAATAACTGATTGCAGTTGGGAAAATACAAATGAAATTATATCCATATTAAATAACTAACAATAATTTTTATTTGGATGTCTTTGTACAGTTTTTTTCTTTTTTTTAAATTACAGTTTTGCCCGAACTTTCTTGTTATACATTGTTTGATATACATTGTTTTCATTACTAATAAAATATATTAAAATAATCAGAAAACAGTTTTCTAAGAAAACTAAATTTTACAAAAATGTTATTGTTTTGAAATAAAACTGATTATTCCCTCTGTAGATTTGAGAATCTATATCTATCTACATATTAAATGTATCGTTATAATATCTTCATAATATATATATTGTGTTGATTTAATAATTATTGACAATAAATTTTATTGATTTAATAAATATTCAATAAATAATTAATAAAGAAAAACAAATTATTATTAAAAAAGAAATGGTTAGAGAGTGACTTCTATTATTATTTGTTATGAAATTAATTTTTTATTGAGAAACGGTTATAGATTGACTTCTGTCTTTTTATTCAGTAGTCGTGGGAGGAGGTTGGTGATAGACGGTTTTTTTTTTTTTTTTGCGTATTTGAATTTGAATTACATTTTTTTTTAGATTTGTTTTTAAAAAGAGAAAAGGTTATTGAGTGACAATATTTCACATGTTAAAATAATTAGAAAACAGTTTTCTAACAAAACAACAATTTTTTTTGGAGTATTTAAATTACATTTTTTTTAAAGATTTGTTTTTAAAAAAGAAACGATTATAGAGTGACAATATATTAAAATAATTAGATCTTGTACAAAAATGTTATTGTTTTTAAATAAAATTGATTATTCCCTTTGTAGATTTGAGAATCTATATCTATCTATATATTAGATGTATCGTTATAATATCTTCATAATATATATATTGTGATGATTTAATAATTATCGACAATAAATTTTATTAATTTAATAAATATTCAATAAATAATCAATAAAGAAAAACAAATTATTATTAAAAAATAAACGGTTAGAGAGAGATTTCTTTTATTATTTGTTGTGAATTTTTTTTTATTGAGAAACAGTGAAATTATTTTTTTATTGAGAAACAGTTATAAAGTGACTTCTGTTATTATATATATATATATAGATTTCTGTAGCAAAGGTAATTAGAATTCATTAAAGTTCTTGTATACTAGTTTCATGGACCTAGATTCATGCAATTCGGGTCCACTTGACCCAACACACTGTCATGCACTTTCATGCGTTCTTTAGAGGGCGCTCACACATTTAGTTTACTTTTCGTAATTCCTGGAAAAATATGTATTTTTAGTTATAACATTTTTACAGTTACATCATGACACATACCTTTACATATTTAATACCTTTTACACCTTTTAGTTATATTAATTACATCTTTTAGTTATTCAGTTATATCTATTAATTATATTAGTTATACCTTTAATATTACATAAATAAATGACTATGTTAATATTGAAATATAAGTAATATTACATATAGGTATATATGTTAAATGTGCTAAATAAGTTTTTAAAGTTAAACTATTACTTAAATGTTAGGATATTTAATTGTACATAAAAATCATACTAATATAACATAAATGTCGCACTTATATAACATAAAAGTCAACATATGAATAAAAAAAAAATGCACGGATCCAAGTTGATCCAGTAACACAGTGCACCAATTGCATAAGAGATTAACTCATTGAAATTATACATATATATATATATATATACACTAATTTATATCACCTGCGTACGTTGTACGTTGAGGCCAAATATTTTTTCTGTTGGTGGTTAGATTATTGAATTAGAGTCCTAATTGAATTGAAAACACTAAGGCTTTGTTTGAATTGAGACTAACCCATCTGGATTTGGGATGAACCAAATTTCAATCCATGTTCGTTATGAGACCTTAATAATCCTATAACTCTACTCTACTTTTTTACAATTTTCAACAACATCTACTTTTTTTTTATTTCCAATGTGATTGAGATATTTTAACTATAATCTTACTCTATTTAAAATCTTTAAAAAAAAAATTATTAAAATTTACTTTTTTCAAAATCCACTCAAATTCCAAATTTAAAATCACTAATCCATCAAAATCCCAGTACAACAAAATATAATAAATTTTATTACATCATCACTTGTTCATAAATAACAAAGTAATTAGTTGTAGGAAGTAGTGATGAAGGCTTATGGCGAGAAAGGTTGATAAAGATTGATTATTGATTTCTGAAGAATCAATGTACACAGGTTGAAAAGACCATGCAATAAAATTTCCACAAAAAAAAAAAATATATCAAATATAATGTGAACTAGTGTCCCAATAAAATTCTAATTAAATTATATAAAAAGGGTTAAAATAAATATTATGAAAAATGGACTAAATTTAAAATTATTCGTAGTACTATAGTAGTAAATAATAGATATGTTCATTATATATGAACTGTAGTTAATTGGATAATTTACAGGTAAGAAGTTAGAGTGTTAAATTAAGTTGTTGGAAGCGGGCATAATACTTAAGATGTAAGAAACAAGAAAAATAGAGAGTTATTGGGATGTAATTTTGCCTCGGTCTATATCGTCGTACTTACATAGATTTCTTACACGTAAATACGTGCAATTTGCCATTTAATTATACAAATAAATATCAACTTTACAAATTATTGACAATTAAAGAGATTAGATTAATAATGAACGTTAGCTGGATATGGTAATCATTTTGAACAATATATACTGATTAACCTATAAAAGACCAATTCAAAGGTTCTTCACATTAAACAAACATACAAGCTAGTCTCTCTAATTTCTTGCACGATTACTCTCTATATATATATATTAATAATTAAACGAAACTTCCCAGGAAAAAAGACAAATTTATCACAATTTTAGTCACTCTTAGGTCAAAACACCTTCAACTTTGGCTTGGTCATATGATATATACATCTTGATCCTATAAATACCCAAACCCTATTTTCATTATTTCATATAAAAGAACACACCAAGCTTCAATAGATCGATCAACAAAAATGTCATCACTCAGTAGCTTCAACTACATTTATACACTGCTCATTTTTTCTAACCTAACCGTAACAGCTTTCTCGTCTCGTTTATCCCCTTCTTACTACGATGATATCTGCCCGGAGGCCTTGCCAACGATTAAAATTATTGTTGAAGAAGCCGTGAGACAAGAAAGTCGTATGGGGGCCTCTTTATTACGTCTCCATTTCCACGATTGCTTCGTTCAGGTACAGATACAATACTTTTTTCACATTTTTAATTGGTACAAATTATATATGTTTCGTCTCGTATTCCAATACTAAGAACTTATAATATACGTTATTAAATGAGATAGGGTTGTGATGGTTCGATTCTTTTGGACGAAACACCAAGCATGGAAAGCGAAAAGGATGCCAGACCTAATGCAAACTCGATGAGGGGCTTTGAGGTCATTGACAGGATAAAGTCCACAGTGGACAAAGTGTGCAAAGGCTCCGTGGTTTCTTGTGCTGATATTTTAGCTGTTGCAGCTCGTGATTCTGTGGTTGCTGTAAGTACTCGTACATACGATCACTACTTGTTCATGCATATATACCATTTTAAGAATTGAAAACCATTAAAATCATCCTTTTATTACTTAGCCAGGTAGTATATATTGAATTACATATAAGGATTCAACTTTCGGATCAAGATTTTGACCTCGAGAGGAAAAATCTCAATTTTTGTCTTGTAATTTGGTTGTTTATCCATCTGTTTAACATAAATTTTATGTACATCGATTTTGGTCCCTTGATTGTATTTTTTTTTTCTAATTCCGGTCCAATTTTACTCAATATGTCAAGTTTTGCCCACATGGATGCTGGAATCAAAAATTACATGTGCACAATTCCGACATTCACATAGGCAAAAATTATACTTTGGAGTAAAATTAGACGTAAATGGAAAAAAAAATCATAATTAGAGGACAAAAATTGAAATACATACAATCAATGGCTATAAAAAGTGGACAAGACCTACGTTATAGGATGAAATTACAATTTTCCCACCTCCAGATATATGCCCGGCATGTAACTTCTCGACTCAAACATCAATCTCCTAAAATGAAATCAACCATTCATATCTGTCAAGCCAAAACCCTCGTAAAACACACATGAGATCTTCTATTATACTTGTCACTATATGATCATATCCAAAATAATTATCACATAACATGTATATTAAAAGTCATGAAATATGATATGTAAGTTAACATGAAATATAGTAGAAGATCCAGACCGAATAAAAAAGCAAACCCAAGACCAAGAGTCATTCATTCATGACATTACAATTTATCACGTGGGGTATAACAGTCATTTCAAATAAATACACAGCTAGGAGGGCCAACATGGAAGGTGAAACTAGGGCGCCGTGATTCCACAACGGCCAACAAAGCAGAAGCCAACACATCAATTCCATCTCCATTGATGAAACTACCTCAACTCCTCAGCTCCTTCAAAAAGCAAGGGCTCAAAGCCAAGGACTTAGTCGTCCTATCCGGTGCACACACTCTAGGGTTCTCCCAATGCAGCCTCTTCCGACGCCGGGCCCACAACGGCACCGCCGACGAGATCGACGCCACGTTCGCGCGGCGCCTCCAGCTGGCATGTCCAAAGTCCGGCAGAGACAGCAACCTCGTAATGCTGGATCACACCCCGGCACGCTTCGACACTAGATATTTTCGTAATTTGGTGTCGAAGAAGGGGCTTTTGGAGTCCGATCAGGCGCTGTTTAACGGCGGCGAAACGGATTATTTGGTGAGGAAGTACAGTGAGGATTATGGTGTGTTTTGGAGGGACTTTGCTAGGTCTATGATAAGGATGGCTGACATAACGCCGTTAGTTGGGGAGAAGGGTCAAATACGAACCAACTGCAGGAAAATTAACTAATTAACTTTAATTTGTTCATGTCACGTGTGTAACTATGAATTTGTTGAAATTCCAGAATTTTTTCTTTTTTTTTGGTTGTATGTGATTGAAATAAAATGTATGCAATTGTGGATTGAGATAGTTAATTATAAGACATTGTCTTCTTAATTGATCTATTGATTTCTTCCTAGTTGATATATAATTGTGCGTTGTTTTGTTTTTCTAGATGTAAGCATAGGCAAAACATATAACACAAATTCTCAAACTAGAGAAGAATAAATTAGTTTCAAGAAGTATGGTTCTAACCAGATATATAAACTAACTTGAAAATAGCTGATATAAATGTTCTTACAAAAAAAAAGTATATTTAAGAAAACAAATAGGTCTTGCTCACGAACTTTTTTAAATGGTCAGTCCTATGGTATAGACTAATGTTAGTTCAGTTTTGTTTTATCTTTGATGAGTTCAGAAAATATCATCACAAATCTCACATAATAGGAATGATAAAAAAAGAACTCAAAATTGTAAAATAATCATAAATACATAGATAACGAAAGAGAGAGATTTTTAAAAGGGAGTTAAATATTCCTTCTTCGAGGAAAAGTTACAAATTTGGGCTTGTTACTAGCTAATTGCAATCCCTCTTTGTATGAATTTTGCTATTACTTTCTCATACAAAAAAAAAAAGGTGAAAAAAGATCTTAGCCTTGGTTAAAAA
This sequence comes from Scutellaria barbata, assembly GCA_028654395.1. Classification (NCBI taxonomy): domain Eukaryota; kingdom Viridiplantae; phylum Streptophyta; class Magnoliopsida; order Lamiales; family Lamiaceae; genus Scutellaria; species Scutellaria barbata. The sequence continues at coordinate 3,212,352 of CM053644.1, forward strand.
CTTAATATTATTGGTCATGGGCCAAAATTAGTCTATTGACTATTGTGGTTACCAATAGCTATTTAATGCACGTACCTTGAATGTTATTTTATTTCGTACAACAATGGCATGTTCTTCATTAGACAGAGGCCCAGCTCGTTATCCATTGCTAGAGCTCTGCAGTAGATTTTTGGTGTATTGGCCTCACATGCATTAAATATTTGCCCAAATTTCTCAATCAAACTAAATAAAGACAACATTATTTTGAAAATTCAAGTGCATAGACCCCAATATCGGATATGGAAGACAAATAAAGATTAATCCTCATGATAAATGCAAAATCATAATCAAGCAAAAAATAAAAAAGAAATATTGTTTATTGAGAATATAAGTGTTAGGTTTAAGTTCATGCATAATAATTAAAACATAAACTCAGTGTACTCACTCCTCCAAGTATCAAACCTACCGACACGGGTCCTTTGCTTGGTGACCATATCCTTTATTTACTTTTCTGTTTGTATCAAAGCTTTATCTACCTTACTCCTTTATTTCTTAATTATTTATTATAGAAATCTAACTCATAAGTTTAAATGGCAAACTGAGCACTACTGATCGGTAAATATGCGGTAGAGCTATACACCTTATCTTTTACATACAGACTCCATAATAAATTAGATAAAATATATCTAGTATTTATTACTATAAAAGTGTGGTTGTTTTTTTATAAAATATGAATTGTTTAATATATTATTATCAAATATTATTATTTAAGATTATATATATAGTAATTTAAGACTTTTACATTTAAATAATTTTATATTAAAATTCTAATTCAAAATCCTATAGACTCATATTATATAAAAGTGTTATGTACAATGTAAGTGTTTTAAAACTAATATATTAAAAGAAATAAATATCTTTACTATTAAAATTTAATTTATATTGTAATTTAAAAGGATATAACGGTTACTTAGTGGGTATGTAGTTTTAAATTATTCAAATTAGATCTGTGTGTATGTGCGGTGTGTTAAATAAATGGAGTGTGTATAGCAACCTCCGTTCAAGAATATTGCCACTATATGTAGGGCTTGCAAATTAGGACAACAATTTATCAATTTTCATGATTTAAGGATAAAATTGATCCGAACACCTAATTTCAGGCTAATTCACATCCAAATCACATGACCAACCAAATTTGAGTTTTTTTTTATCTTTTCTTTGTTTTACTGATTTGAACCCGAGAATGGACATTTTGTGCCACATTTCATGGACATAAATCTCACCAGAAATAAATTTAACAAGAAATTTTGTAAATAAATTTAAAATTAGAAAATTTGGAATCCCAAAAATATAATTAACATCTCATATGTACCTTTAAAATAATAATAATAATAATAATAATAATAATAATAATAATAATAATTATTATTATTATTATTATTATTATTATTATTATTATTATTATTATTATTATTATTATTATTATTATTATTATTATTTATCATATAGAGACATTAATAGGTGGTAAAAGCAGCTTCTTTCGTCCTTAAAAAAGTGAGGAAGGCAAGACACAAACAAAAGATTCCAATTGCAAGATCTTTGCACAATATTATTATTAATAATGTCGATAGGAACCTCCAACCAACTATTTCTTTATTAATTAACGTCACATATTAACTCATTTATCAACAAATTGTCTTATACTTCTACCAATTAATGCATCTACTTTCTCTATTGGATATTTTCCCAACTATTTCAAAAATATTTTTTAAAAAAGTAATTATGGTTTGTATCTTAATTCTTAATTGCAGCTGTAGAATTTATTTGCAGCTTCATACCCATTTATCTACACTGACGTTCTCCATTGCCATAACACACACAAATTAATATTAAGTGACAAAAAATTATAGAGTAGGACTCTATAAGACAATCTTATTGTTCATGGATCTAATTTTGTGATACAGTCAACTTACAAGTAATAAATAAAAAAATAAAAAAATGTTGTTGACTAATTGGAAAAATGAAATAGAATATATTGTGAGTAGTGTAACTCTATCTCACAAGATTATGCAAGCGAGATGGTTTTATATAAATTTTGGTGAAAATTATATTATAATATGTGTATAGTTAAAGAGATAATAATAAACTTCTATTTTCTATCATAATAAGCTTTACAAATTAACTAAACTCAACAGTATCAGAAATTGTCATTGTTGATAATTAATGCTACATGTACGGTCGCTGCAGTTAATTTCGTCAACAAAAACAACTCCATATTTAGTTATTACCATAATTATTCCTTTCACCACTTATTGCTCATATTTAGCAACTAGTAATTGTCTATAATTGTTTTATTTCTATATAAATTCAAATGGGATATATAATATCGTCATTAAGTGCAACCCTTTATACAGATAAAATAGTTCCTTAACCACCATTACCAGATAAAACTAAAGATAAAAAATGTGCATGATTCTAATTATCACAATTTATATCTTTATAATAAACGTGAAATATCAATTGAACTATAAATCTCATATTCAGACAAAATGTGAATTAATTACATTATAGTACTTCACTTGTAATTATATGGAAGTCTTACAATATAACAGTTAAATAAAAACAGAAAAAACACACAAATTAAGAAGAAATTCAACAAAATTAAACCTTAGGCGGATGATCGAAAATTGGCAACAATAGAGAGAAAAGCTTTCTTCATGAAAAACACGGAGGAGTTGTAACCAACAAACTTCTTCTCACTGTTAATCTTCCCATCATCCATGGCGGCCCTGATCTCGTCCCCACCCCAGCTCGAAAACCGTCGTCCCCTGTGAACATAACTTGGTGTACTTATCATGGGATCATGGTACGAGGAGGAAGACGAAAACGAGGACAAAGATGGCGATGATCTCAAGTGGGGTTTCTTGAGACTCATTCTTCTGAGTATAGTGTGTAGAAGCATCTTAGGCTCAGAGCTCTTCTTGGAACTGAGATAGTTAAGGTTGTAGTAAGATGGAGGTGGTGTGAGAGGTGGCATGGTGGAGGCTTCTAGAAAGTCGAGCTTGGGAGTGCCTGGTCTAGTCTCCCAGATGAAGGGGACTGTGCTCGTAACGACGTCGTTGTAGTAGACTCTGAATGATGAGTTGGATTTTGAGGTTTCTTTGGATAGGAGCTTCGTGAAGAACTTGTCGTCTTCGTGTTTGATTCTGAAGGATTTTTTATGATGAAAATCTGGGCTGCTATGAGGCATTTTTTTATGTTAGTTTTGAGAAGAAAAATGGAGTTGAGAGATTGGTGGAAAAATGGGAAATGAATGGAAAGATTTATATAAAGTTTTTTTTTTTTTGGTGGAGTGGTGATGGGTCAGGTTCATAGGATATTTATATGTGTGTGAACTGTGAAGAGAGAAATATATCCACCAATTAATTAAACTACATAATTAATTACTTCTTTTTCATATGTACCATGATAGATACATTTAGAACTTTGGTTAGGTTAAAGGGTAATCATATTTGTTAAAATTGGTTTAAGGACAATGCTTAAGTCAAGGCAATAGCCTGATTAACATAGAGCCATGTTGACTTTTAAAAAAAAAATTATAAATAAAAATGTATTCCTTACGTGGGATTGATTAACTGTTTGGGGATGTTAAGGGTCATTTCATCTTGAAAAAATGAGTATTGTAATAAATTGAAGATTGTCAATAGATTCATATGCCTATTGACCCTAATTAAAAGTTGTAAGTAGCTTGTTATTAGGTTAGAAGATTGGTTTTTACGACAATTTGTGCGTTGATCTCGTCACCAATTTGTGCCAGTTAAGTGGATAGTTAGTTGATTAGTATAGACACAGCCTAACAGTAAAAATGGGACTTTTCCTATTGCAACCAATTGCACAATGTGCACGAGAAATATGTGTCGTTATGATACTTTTAGATCATCAGAAAGTCTCAATTCAGCAAAAATGCATTTAAATCAGATATATATTGTGAGACTAAATTGGAAATAAGTGATAATTATGAAATCAAAATAAAAAAAACACCATAGTTATGAAATGAAACAAAAAAATGATTTTAACACATACTCTCGTTATATGTTATCGAGTAAGATATATACCTAATTGTTCGATAAAAGATTAAAAACTCTTTAGAAGGAGTTAAGAGTTTGTTTATCAAACACTTAGAAGAAGAGGATGTTTATCCGTCAAACATCACCCATAATGTTGATTTATAGCCTAATTTGACTATTCTTTTTGTCATCCATAATGTTGATTAATAGCCCAATTTTCAAGTTTAATTTTACTTTGACGTACTTTACATCACATTAAATGCATGACCAAATTCACTTTCATTATTAATTATTATTAGGTACGTAATTCTAGCATGAGAGCCCATCAATTTAATAATTCAATATTTGAGGTGATATTATAACTTGTTCAAAAGTATGGTTGTGGGATTTAGTTTACTCGTATAATTAATATATTTAATTAGGCTATGGTTATGTTGGGTCCGATGAAGTAATGACGATCACTTATTATATTCATATGGTCCCGAAATACCACTTTCGACTATTATCCTTTATTTATTTATTTCTCTTCCAAATCATTCCCTAAAAAAATATTACTTCAACATTATTACCTTTGGTGATGTATACAAACTGAGTTTTAGTTTTATAATTCTAGTTTTAGAATCATTATTACTTTTTCAAATCATTATTACTTCAACATTAAACTGAGTTTGTTTTATAAATTTTTTAGATAAATCGATTTTACAAATATAATGCATAAGATGAAAATTCACTATTCACAAATCAAATTCATTTTCATAAATTCATACATGGATTAGTATGTATTAACTATTCGTCTCATAAAATTAAATTTGTCAGATGATGTTACAAAGATTTATTATTACTATTATTATTATTATTATTTTATTTATTTTTATATTTTTTGTATCACATTGTTTTGTAAATTAATGTCATGCAAGTAGCTAGGGCCAGAAAAATGTTGGACCTGCTTTTTAATAAGAAGTACAGTACTAACCTCCAAACACGAGTTGACATAAAAGTTAAAGGCACTGTATTTAGAGCATTTATGGGAATGAAAAGTTTGAGTTAGAGTTAATTCTCCTCTCCGCCTACTCTTCACATTATCATTTTATTAATTATAATTTATATTTTTTAACTTTTCCAACTATATTATTGGTTAAATATTATTTAAATAATTACAATCAAATCATATTTTTATCCAAATATTCTCATATTTAATTTGAAATTTTTTATTATTTAAAATAATTTTATGTATACGATAATATAAATAAAATAAATTTCTATTTTTTAAAATTTAGATATTTTCAATATACTGTAAAAATTCTTATAAATTTTTTTCGTCATATTTGGACGAATTATCAAAAAATCAATTTATTTTGCATTTGAAAAAATATATAGTTGTAAACAATTATTATAAATTTAAAAAAGTAATACATCAAATTAACAAGAACTTAATGAAGTTGTACATAATATTGAATAAAAATTTAAAGATAATTAATTGAAGATAGCAAATTAATGCCTCTCTTAACAATTATGCATAAAAAAAATATTATAGTAATGAATGAAAAAAAAATTATAAGCTACAATCAATTGACATGAGATTTAGTACCACTGTGATTTAATCTTAAAACACATTTGTTGATGCATAATCAATTACTCTGGAGCAATAGTAGAGGTGTCCCTTGATATAATTTGAAACTCCATCAACTCGAGTTCATGTTTTTTGAGAATATTTTGTTCTTTAACTCGCATGTTTTGTTCTCTTACTAATTTGACCACATTTTGCTTATTAACCGAACACTTCTTAAATTGCTCGATAACCTTTTGAACATTCTCATCATTATTTTGGGTTGCTGCTTCACCCTTACCTCTAATTTTTCTCTTAGCAGTCTTATATTCGATTGGACGTATTTCATCAATGTTTAGATCAAATTCTAAATGTTTACCTCGTGAAGTTGATGAGTTGTTCGTATCTGAATCCGATGTTCTTGCCTTTTTCGAGGATTCTTGATGAACATCATATTATGGAGCACAAAGTGCTCGACCTTTTGTAATTCTTCATATGTGCTCAAAATTGAAAGCAACATTTTTATTTTCAAAACAATATATGGCATAGGCTTCTGTAAGAACTTTCAATGACACAGTAGTAAGCATTGAAATAATTTACCTTCTTTTGAATAGTGGTATACCAATGTGATTTCATCGAAGAACAAATTCTTTATGATATATCGATCTTGCGATTAGATTGTACTATACTACAATTCTTCTCCAAAAGGCATCCCTTTTTTTATCATTGTCGATTATGAGATCTTCACATACCATGACGAATGAGTATGCTAACAACTCTTTTTCCTCAACCCTCCATTTCATTGGACGTCTTCCTTTAGTGATGACAAATTCTTGTTCAGAACTTTCCAAATCAATTAGAATTGAGTATTGTGATGGTTGTGTTTCCGGCACGAAAGATGGTATTTCAAAATCTTGCCAATAATTGAGTAAATTTGAATTTAGTGGATTTTGTATATGTTGGGCGTCCGACCCGAGCTGCGCAGCATGCGACACCTGGGCGGCGGAACAGAGGAAACCGCTCCACCTGGCCGGCCGGGACGATGACGTCCTCTCAAGTCAACCGTCCAAGTTAATTGCGAGGACCACTCGGCGGACCAGCTCAACCGGCCAGGATCCGTATGGCCGTCCAGGATACTGTTAACCTCCAATAGATCGTGGGTGACAAAATCGCCAAGTACCCAGTAAATAGGCGGAAATCAAGGAAAATGTGGGCTTAACCCCCACGACCTCCACGATCTCCGACATTCAAGCGATGCTCCAACTATAAATAGATGTAATTCTAACTTGTAAAGGATCTGAATCCTCATTCTGTGTAAAGCACTAGAGAGCTAATTTCTCTAATATAATATTATAAGGTCCTGCCCGGTAATTCTACCGCCCAGGATCAGCCGCACAGCATTGCCCGAGTAGGCTCCGGGCCATTCTTGTGTTATATTTTTCATCTCATTTTTATCATATTTGGGTGTTAGACTAGGAATTGTTTTCTTACAAATTCCGACGTCAACATTTTGGCGCTAGAAGGAGGGGGTAATTCACAATACCTGAACGCAACTCCAGTATACCATGAGCAATTCCGAACGCAATAATACTCCAGAGCCCCCAGTCCCTACCTCTTTTCAGGTGGGTGGCTCTAGCCGACCACGGCCAATTACGGCCGAAGAGATTCCCCCGGTGGTTCCAATTACTTTGGAAACCCCAGCGATCCCCATGTCTGTAGCGCAGATCAGGGGTATCATGGCCGCCCTAGCTGAGCGGCTCAAAGAAGTTGAGCAGAAGGAGAAGGCCAACGAAACTAATGGCCTATTGGAGGACTCTGAATCCTCACATGAACCCAGGCGGAAGCGAAACCTAGGGAAGCGGATAGCCGAAGCCGAACTTCAGCGGAGTCAATCTCCCACACGTGCTCGACCGGATCATCACCAGGTCCGTCCAGCTACTGCCAGGGCACAGGCACACAGGCGATACGCCCCAGGTGATAAGGAGCCAACCCTTGCCGGGGAAGCCAGGAGGCCCGACAGGCTTCCTAATGAGAGGTGTGAGGTCCCGCCACCTCATGATGAGAGTACCGATCACAATCTGCGGTACTCGGAGCTTATGGAGGAGCAAGAGCTCCAACACAGACTGGCTGACATCCAGGCCAAGCGCAACAAAGGGGGCTGGAAGAGGGCTTCCCCCTTTGCAGAGCACATTGCCGCCATGATCCCCACGAAGTTCAAAATGCCTCCCATCGGTCAGTATAATGGAGAGACCGACCCTAGCACCCACCTGGATAAGTATACGTCCTGGATGGAGCTGCAAGGATTGGGAGAGGAGCTCATGTGCAAAGCATTCCCGTTCACACTTGGGGATCGCGCGCAAAGATGGTTCCGTTCCCTCCCTGACGCGTCCATAGGGGGATGGGACGAGCTGTCTGATCTGTTTTTGACACAGTTTATGGGGTCGAGGATGCGGTCGACTCCCAATGAGAGGTTAGTCAACGTGAGGTAAGACAAAGCGGAGCCTCTGAAGTCATACCTGGACCGCTTCAACAAACCGGTCCTCGGCATGGAACAGGTGTCGGACGACGCCATCCTTATGGCTGTCATGGCCGGATTGAGGCCCCAGACCAGATTTTGGTGGTCCGTCCACGAAGAAGGGTCGAGAACATATCACGACTTTCTCAACCGTGCAGAACGGTATATAGGGGCTGAGGAAGCCATTCCAGAGGACAGGGCCCCCGAACGAGAAAAGAGGCCTGAACAGCGCGAAGAAAGGAGGGAAAAGAGAAGTAAACCGATGAAGCCGTTCAGGCCGGCCACGAGCTTCAGGGCCTTCCAGCCTGGAGGTCCCGGCCAGGTAACTGAAATCCTCACAGTTGCCCCATCACAAGTCCTTACTGAGATTAAGGACAAGAACCTGCTGTCCGAGCCACGACCTATGAGGGCCGACCCACACCGCCTCAACCAGAATAAGTACTGTAAATACCACAAGGCGAAGGGACATGACACTGACAAGTGCTGGGCATTACTGGCCGAGCTGATGAAGCTGATCGACCAGGGTCAGTTAAAAAAGTACGTCAAGGGCCAAGGAGAACAGGGCCAGGGGGCACAGCAAGCCGTTGCCCCACCACCTCCTCCACCAAACGGAGCTGCTCGCGAAATATATACACTCATCAACAACAGCTTCGGTGAGCAACGGGAGTCCAAACAAGCCCGGAAGGGGCAAGTTCGGGAGGCCAGGAACGCTTATCAACGGTGCGTTTCACCTCGGGCAACACCCCGCCATGCACCTATCTTATTCACTGAGCTGGACAGTGAAGGGATAGCATACCCACACAGCGATACCTTGGTGGTATCGCTCAATATTTGCAGGACTATGGTGCACAGGGTCATGGTTGACACCGACGCCTACGCTAACGTGCTCTACCTGAGCACCTTCAGGCGGATGGGATTTCATGAATCCCAGCTCATGCCATCCTCCGACTCTATTCAAGGCTTTGGAGGAGTGAGTACTCGGGTACTCGGCACCTGCGAGCTCAAGGTCCTGTTCGGTTCCGACGACAGGGAAGTATTCACAACAACGGAGTTCAAGGTGGTGGACTTGAACTCCCAGTATAACGCCATTTGGGGCAGGCCACTTCTGGCCAAATTGAAGGCGGTAGTCTCCATCTACCACCTCGCCCTCAAGTTCCCTGTGGGTGACGAGGTGTATGTGGTGAAAGGGAACCAGTTGGCCGCCAGAGAGACAGACATGGGGCTACGCCCAAAAGAGCTCAACCAGCTGGAGCTCGCCCAGACCACCTCGGCTGATGAGCAGATGGAGGACGCCTTTGAGGATTCTGTTCTCGAAATTGCCAAACCTAATCAGATTGCCATGGAGGTAGATAATGAACCTCCATCCCCGGCAATTATCCCTGAACAGCCGGTCAGCTCCACTTTTGAAGTCGGGTCATCCTCTGGTACTGCCACCCAGAATAGCAGAAGGGAAGTGGCGATGGACATGAGAGAACCTGAAGAGGAATGGGGGTCCGTCGACCCCTGAGGGGACGGACCCCAGAGACGGGCCGCACCTGTCGAAGAGCTGGATCTTGTCAGTATGGATCCAAACAGGCCGGATATGGAGCTCCGGGTCGGCCATGAGATGCCGGAGCCCTTCGGTACCGAGCTGATCACCTTCCTGCGAGGCAATATTGATGTCTTCGCTTGGGCTCACGAAGATATGGAAGGGATCCGGCCAGAAGACGTCTGCCATCACCTTAACATCAACCCTGTCATGCAACCGGTGGCCCAGAAAAGACGCCGATTGAGCCCGAACAGGTACGAGGGGCTAGAGCTAGAAGTACAAAGGCTGCTGGGTTACCGCTTCATTAGAGAGACCAAGTATGCAACTTGGGTCTCCAACCCCGTCCTGGTCAGGAAACCAAATGGATCATGGAGGCTATGCGTGGACTTCACCGACCTGAATAAAGCCTGCCCAAAAGACTGTTTCCCACTCCCCAATATCGATCAGCTGGTCGACACAACTGCCGGCCATGAACTCATGAGCTTCATGGACGCGTATTCCGGCTATCATCAGATACCAATGGCCGAGGAGGACCAGGTCCATACAACCTTCATCACCGACCACGCACAGTACTGTTATACCATGATGTCGTTCGGTCTGAAAAACGCAGGGGCTACTTATCAGCGGCTTGTAAACAAGATGTTCGCCGCGCAGATTGGGAAAACAATGGAGGTCTATGTGGACGACATGCTGGTAAAGTCAAAACGGAAAGCTGATCACGTAGGCCACCTGGCAGAGATGTTCGATATCCTGAGAAGATACAGGATGAAGTTGAACCCCAAGAAATGCTCCTTCGGGGTAGGATCGGGAAAGTTCCTGGGATATATGGTGAGTCAAAGGGGAATCGAGGCCAATCCTGAAAAAATTCAAGCGGTTATGAACTTGACCCCGCCAAGACGGATCAAGGACGTCCAGAGTCTTACGGGTAAAATCGCCGCCCTCAATCGCTTCATATCTCGGTCCACTGATAAATGCCGACCATTCTTCAACTTGATCAGAAGAAACGCTCAGTTCGAGTTGAACAGTGAATGTCAGTCGGCCCTCGACGACCTCAAGAAAGCACTCATGGAGGCCCCGGTCCTAGCAAAGCCTCAGCCAGGAGAAAAATTACAGCTTTACCTGGCGGTGTCCGAGTATGCAGTAAGCTCGGTATTGGTCCGTGCAGAGCAAAAGACTCAACAACCCGTTTATTATGTGAGCCAGTCACTGCACGACGCCGAGCTCCGCTACCCAGCAATGGAAAAGTTAGCTTATGCATTGGTCATCTCAGCCAGAAAGTTGCGGCCATACTTCCTGGCACACCAAATTGAGGTATTAACTAACTTTCCTTTAAAGCAGGTATTAGGCCGCCCAGACGCCTCAGGAAGACTGTTAAAGTGGGCGGTCGAACTGGGTCAGTATGACGTCCACTATGCGTCCAGAACGGTAATAAAAGGTCACGCGCTCGCTGACTTCATCGCCGAATTCACTCCAATTCTCATCATCCGAGAAGAAAGAATAGAGAAACCTTGGAAGATGTACGTGGACGGGTCGTCCACCACTCATTGCGTCGGGGCTGGCATCGTCCTGGTCAGCCCCATCCAGAAATATTTTTGCTCAGCGCTACGGTTCAAATTCCCCGCAACAAACAACGAGGCCGAATATGAAGCGCTGCTGGCCGGACTGGACATGACGAAACAATTCGGAGTGAACGACCTCGAAGTCTTCAGTGACTCCCTCCTGGTCGTCAATCAAATTTCAGGCGAATACGTGGCCAGGGATGAACAAATGGCGAAGTACTTGAGATCCATCGAGCTGGCCTCCGCAGAATTTCGACGGATTCGGGCCGAGCAAATCCCTCGTAGCAAGAATACGCAAGCCGACGCCCTTGCACGGCTAGCGACAAGTGAAGGAGCTGAAGATATTGGATCAATAAACATTGGAACAGTGGACAGCTCGGCCCTCGATCAAAAGGAAATCTATGATATTGAGCCAAAAGTGACTTGGATGACCCCGATCATCCAATACTTGGAAGGGGGGAAGGTCCCCACCGATCAGGGCGAGGCCAGAAAATTAAGAATCCGAGCTGCTCGATACACCATCCAGGACGGTCTTTTGTACAAAAGAGGTTTCTCCCATCCTCTCCTGAAATGCCTGGACGACGAAGAAGCCAAATATGTGTTAGCCGAGATTCACGAGGGCGTATGCGGCAATCACTCGGGAGGCCAGTCGCTAGCCTTCAAAGTAATCAGGCAAGGATACTTCTGGCCTAACCTGAAAAAAGATGCTATCAACTTCGTCAAAAAATGCGACAAGTGTCAGAGATGCACGCCACTCATCCGGGCACCTTCGGAAGATTTGAACTCAATAATGGCCCCGTGGCCATTCGTAAAATGGGGAATAGATCTAATTGGCCCGATGCCCACTGGCCGAGGAGGAGTAAGATTCGCTATCGTCGCCGTCGACTATTTCACCAAATGGGTGGAAGCAGAACCCCTAGCACGGATAACCGAGCTGAAAGTTACAAACTTCATATGGAAATCCATCATTTGCCGATTCGGGGTCCCCCATTCCATCATCACAGATAATGGACGACAGTTCGACAGCGACGACCTAAGGACATTTTGTGAAAACTTGGGGATCAAGAAGCTGCTCTCTACCCCTTACCACCCTCAAGGAAACGGCCAGGTCGAGGCCATGAACAAGATCATCAAGCACACCCTGAAAGTTAGGCTTGACGAATCAAAGGGAGCTTGGGCTGATGAACTACCCGAGGTACTTTGGGCATACAGAACGACGGCCAGAACAGCGATAGGAGAAACACCTTTCTCCTTAGCATTCGGTTCCGAGGTAGTTATCCCAATCGAGCTCGGCATTCGCACTTGGAGAGTAGACAAATATCAAGACCAGCAGAACACAGAAGCTCTGGCCGCCAATCTTGACTTGCTAGAAGAAAGAAGAATGGATGCAGACATAAAGAACGTCATTTACAAGCAAAGAAGTGCAAGATATTATAACTCAAGGGTCCGGACCAGAAAATTTCAGCTCGGAGATCTCGTCCTCAAAAAGGTCTTACTACCGAATGGATCCTTGGGACACAACTGGGAAGGACCGTATAAGATAAGCAGGATTCTGGCCGGAGGTGCATATGAGATAGCAGACCTGGACGGAAAAATTGTATCCAAACCATGGAATATAGAACACTTAAAAAAGTATTATCATTAGCCGGCCAGGATTTCAATTGTAATTCTTTTGCACCTTTTCACGATTAATGAAATTATTTTCCCAGCTTGTAATATTGACTAAGGCTACGGCCTCATCCGCGCCGCCTAGGCCGGATGGAACAGTAAGGCTTCGGCCCACCAAGGCTTCGGCCCACCTAAGGCTACAGCCTCATCCGCACCGCCTAGGCCGGATGGAACAGTAAGGCTTCGGCCCACCAAGGCTTCGGCCCACCTAAGGCTACGGCCTCATCCGCGCCGCCTAGGCCGGATGGAACAGTAAGGCTTCGGCTCACCAAGACGTCGGCCCACTTAAGGCTACAGCCTCATCCGCGCCGTCCAGGCCGGATGGAACAGTAAGGTTTCGGCCCACCAAGGCTTCGGCCCACATAAGACTACAACCCCATCCGTGCCGTCCAGGTCAGATAAACAGTAAGGCTTCGGCCCACCAAAGCTTCGGCCCACTCAAGACCGCAACTTCATCCGAGCCATTTAGGCCGGGCTAAACTGTAAGTATTATACCTACCTCGGCTCCGGCCAGGGGTAAAGTATTGACCAAATAGAAGTAGTAAAAATTGGCATGGCGAGTAGTGCAGACTCACACTACCTTTATCAAACGATTAATAGTTTTTTACTAAGTGTTTCAGGTATCTAAATACCGAGCTGATTCAGTTAAGACGAGCCAGTGTCACCTAAAACGAACTACATATATATAAGGAAGATTGTAGACCAGCAAAATATGATGATATTAAAATCGAAACTGGTTTGGAGGCCAGTACCTCTTACAAAAGGAAAAAAAATCTCTACAAAGAGCTACTGCTCAATATCCACCATCTCCTCCTCAGGGATCTCGCCCGCCACTCCAATGGGCTGCCCAACTTCTGACCGTCCAACTTTAGAAACCGCTCATATGTCAAAAGAAGGGTTAGACATAAGCACGATGGGGGGAGCAGGAGTGAGCAGCTTCTCCGACCCGGCCAGAAGATACTTCGGCAGGTCACTCATCAACTCCAGATAATAAGCTGGAAGCGGGTTCTTTTCAATGTACCCGGCCAGAGTCGCCATAAATGAACGGTCGTCCAGCTTCTCCTTCCGGGCAGCCTCAATGGCGTCAAAGAAGGCAAACAGATAAGCAAGGCTACTCTCGAGTTTATACTCGTCAGAGCCCTTGAACTTAGCAACCACTGCCACCTCGTCAGCCTGGTCAGCCTGGGCAGCCTCAAGCTCGGCCTTCAGCTCCTCCATCCCGGCCTGAAGCCGGGCATTATCTACAGTCAGGTCAGCCACCCTCTTTCTGTCCAGCTCAGCGGTCTAGGTGGCATGCGACAAAGCTTCTTGAGAAGAAATCAGCCGCATCTCGCAACTCGCAACTCGCTGCCCTTCTCCCTCAAGTCGGCTTTCAACGCCCTAATCTTATCCAACCTCTCTTCATACTGGTGTTGAGCCTGCCAGGCAAACACGGACGCCTGCGCCATAAGGATAGCGGCACAGGAGCCGGAGTCCACACCAGACATCTGGCGGGAGAACTTATCCAGATCATCCGTCCAGGCCTTAACAGGGGCTTCGACGGCTGAGGACACCACCGGAGGAAGTTTTTCCATCACCTCCGGAGTCGGAGACTGAGCCCGGGAGAAGCTGACCTGGAAAGACGGGCGATGACCAAGATACTCCTTCGTCTCCTCGACCCGAGCAGGGTCCCATCTGCAAATGTTGACCGAGCCGGCCAAAGGACTTTCGGCAGTCCAGACGCCAGGCGCCACACGAGCAGCTGAAGCCTCAGGTATCCCTGAGCTTCCCTTTCCAGCTTCCGAACCACCCCGGAATGTCCCCGCTCCACTGCCAGAACCCGACCTGGATCGTTTGGCCGGAGGAGCGCGCGGAGCAGCTTCCGCGGAAACAGTGGCTGGTGACGGTGCAGTAGAAGCAGGGCGCTCGACGCCCCTACCCATTCCTTGGCCTCGGCCTTGAGGCTTCCCCGCATGCCCGACAGCGGCTTGCTGGGTCCTTTGCCGAATCCGTTGAGTGGGATTCATGCTGAGCTGAAGGCCGTGAGGAGGAAGGACAGCTAAAAGAACAAAACAAGAATGTAAGCAAGATTTTTCAGAACGGGATAAATAAATCCGAAAAGATTACCTTGGTAATTGTTCGGGGCAGGACGGAAAGGAAGGATGAGGCCGGCTCTAGCGAGACGCTCTTCGGTGATGAGCGTTTTGAAATTTCATTGACCGGGAGCGGTGTGGTCTCGGAGAAATACTATCTTCCACGAAAAGGTGCTGCCAGTTGGGAGGCCCTCCACTGAAATTTCTGCAAAATGGAAGATAATTAAAATCAGACAACCGAGCTGAAAGCAAGTAAAATGTTAGTATACCATTTGCCGTCCTAAAGAACATCGGACAAAACACCCGCTCAGACTCCTGCTCTCCAACCTCACCGGGGCTCATCCAATCACCTCTGACCCAGAACCATTTCGTCTTCCAATCTTTGACGGAGGACGGGAGGTCAATGATCAACTGGGGACGTCCATATCGGGGAGACAGATAATACAAGTGGTTCTGAGCCCCGGGCAGGAGTTTCAAGCCCAACAGCCAAGCTAACTCTTCGGGGGTCGGGACATCAAGGTTGAACTTCCAACAGAAGATGAGCAACCCAAGGATGGAGGACCAACTATTTGGGTGTAGCTGGCTGGGAGCAAGGCCCCAAAAACGAAGGTACTGAGTAAGAGGTGGAGCCAAAGGAAACCGAAGACCACCTTCCAAAGATCGGATGTTGATGGCCACGCTGTCCGCGGGTGGCTTGTCCATCCGCTCGTTCGGCCTCGGGACATCGAACGACACCCCCCGCGGGATGTTGAAGAGGGCGTGCCACATATCCACTTCAGTCCGGGTAACTGTAGACGGCCAAGACATGACCTCCGAATCTATAGAAGGTTGCTCCGTCCGGTTATATTGTCTAGGCGGCCTAGGCATCCCTATGGGAACGAAGCGGGCTGGTTGGCCTGATGTCCCTGCCATCTCAACCGCAGGAGGACCCGGACTCCTAATCTCCTCGGAGGACGAACTGACCTCTAAACTTAATTCTTCAGAAGGATACCCCCCATACCCGGATTCAGTCCCAGAAGATGGAGAAGAAGACATAGTGAGAAAATAATAATTACCTAGAGACTGATCTGGACGTACAATGGAGGACGGTCTATCCTGGACGAACGATGTTGGACGGTTCAAGCTAGTCGGACAATATCAAAGAATTCTCTAAGTAGTTGCAAAGTCGCGAAGGTCAAAATAAAGGAAGGTCGCCCCTATTTATAGAAAAAGCGTGACCCTTCAACTTCCATCCGACCAGAGACGACGCGTGGCGAATCAAACGGTCAACTACAGAAGACGATTCATCTCCCGGAACACCAGATTACAACACGTGTCAGGCCCAAGAAGAAGCCCAGGATCAAACCGAGCTAGATTCCGCAAATCTCTCCAGCATGAGGCTGACCAAAATATAACGACAGATAGGCAGGCCAGGACAAGATATCTGACATTTAGAGGATCAGACATATCCAGGCCACCAACAATTAAGTTACGTGTAAGGTTGCATGTTAACAATTATGTAATGAAAATGCAGCAGGGACAATTAGATTCGAAATTAGGAATATCATTAAAGATTACTGGTTTGGAGGCCAGAACCTCTTAACAAAGCTAAACCCTAAACCCTAAACAAAAGGAACAGAAAAAATAACAGCTCGGCCGAATAAGCTCGGTAATGGTCTAGAATATTGGAAAGGATGTTTACAATTATCACCATCCTGGACGGACCTCTCTCTCAATATTGACATGTCAGCCAGAGCGTTTTATGAACCTATTATGGTTGCTGAATATGTTGCCAAGTACTTAAACTTAAGAGAGCTGCTCGGAATCCCTTATGGCCAAGGTCGTAATACCAATCATCCTCGAGCACGATCACACCATCTTCAAACCTAGCCGCACTGGCCCCCTCAGCTTGTTCTGCTCTGCAAGTCTCCACACTGAGGACTGTCGTAAATAGAACGGCTAATGGAGGACGGCTCATTCTGTACGGAAGTTCTTGCACGGAAATGTTGGACTATTATGGAAAATTGAAGAATACTATAGCAAATGTGAGAATGAAAAAGCCCCGCTATTTATAGAAGGATTGCGACTGTTGGGATCCTCCCCTATTATAGGCGACACGTGGTGATTCTCTAATCCAATAATAACTACACGTCATCTATCATCTTCTAAGTTGTCAGCTATGACATGTCAAACCTAGGGGCTAGGCCCACCGGAGTATGAAGATCCCATCTCGCCCCCTAGAAGCAAAGCCGATCTAAGTACTAAGCCAGGAGCTAAAACGGCCAAAATAAGTTAGCCCGACATGTCTAAAGTAAATGTTGGCACAAGTAAAACATTATTCATTTAAAAGTGTAAGTACACATGCTGGTTTGCAGGCCAGAACCTGTTCACAGAGGGCCAGGTGGCCGGCAAGAAGAATAAAAAAAAAATGCTACGCTAATCATCTTGGAGTACAATTACGTCATCCTCGGATCCAGTCGCGCCCACCTCCTCAACTTGCTCAGACCCAGAAGCTCCTAGGTTGGGATCTGACATAAATTGAATAGGAGGAGCCGGCTTCAGAAGATGCTCGGAACCAGGAGGGAGATAGCCGGGTAAATCTTCCATGAGGTCCAGATAATATTGCGGAAGAGGATTCCTCTCCAGGAAATTGGCTAAGGCGATGCTCAAAGGACGGTCGTCCAAGTTGGCCTTCCGAGCTACCACAATATTGTCCATATAAGCAAAAAGATAGGCCAAGATCCCCTCATACTTGCATTCATCAGATTCCTTGTATTTCTACGCCACAGCAGCCTCGTCCAGCCGACCAGCTTTGGCAGCGGCCAACTCATCACGTGCAGACTTCAACTCAGTTCGGATCGCCTCGAGCTGACTTTTAAGTAGGGCATTCTCGATGTCCGACTCGGCCTTTTGTCGGGATAATGAATCCTGAGTAGAAGTCAGCTTAGCCCTAAGCCCCCTTATTTCCTCAGAAGCGGCGGCCAAATCGGCCTTCTTATCACCGAGCTCAGCTCTGTTTTCCATGTATTTATCTTGCTGAGAAAGGTATGCACGGTTAGCCCGCCAAGCAAAGACGGAAGCCTGGGCATTCAAAATTGCCGAGCAAGCCCCCATGTCGGCCGCCGACATCTCCCTTGCGTAATCCTCCAGCTCCCCTGTCCAGGACTTCATCGGGGCATCCATGGCTTGCCTAATCCCGGACGGAAGATTCCTCATTAAATCCGCGCTGGGCGGCCGAGCACGGGAAAAGCTGATCTGAAATGGAGGACACTTCCCGAGGAATTCCTTGGAACTTTCAATCAGCTTGGGATCCCAACCACAAATGCTGACCGAGCCGGCCAGCGAAGATTCAGAAGACCATATTCCTGCGCGAGCCAGAGTGGCGACATCGAGCTGATCGGACGGTTGCTCGCTAGAAGTCGGGCGTGGTCTTTTTGTTGACGGTCCAACAGGATCCTGACTCGGAGTAGGAGTATCGGTCGCTGAACGTGCAGAACCCCTCCTCTTTTCAATTGGTTTCTTCTGTTTACTACCTCGTTCCGCCCTGATTTTAATGTGCTCGAAAGGATTCATCTCAGGGCGAAGACCGTCGCGAGGAAGGACAGCTGCACGAAGAGCAATAAGTTAGAAAATAGCCAGGCTTAATCTTGTTCCAACAGTAAGGCCTACCTTGGAAATCTACGGCAACGCGCTCAAAAGGAAAGACTAGGCCAGCCCGGATAAGCCGATCTTCCACAATCAGCTGCCCAAACGCTCGCTGCTCCGAGCTAATGCTATCCCGCAAGAAACGGATTTTTCGAGAAAAATCACCGCCACTCTCAAGGCTCTCAAGCCCTCCATCTGCAAAATTGAAAAAATATTAAAAACATTAGCAGGCTTAACCCAGGAAATAAATAGGGAATACCTTCAGCCAAACCAAAACCAACTGGGCACGATGCCCTGACAGCAAAGGAGCTCCTAAATGTCCCTGGACTCCTCCAGTCCCCGTCGACCCAAAACCATTCGCTCCTCCAATCCTTTACTGGCAGAGGAAGGTCATAGACTAACTGGGGCCGATGTATCCGAGGAGCAAGGTAATAGAAGTGATTTTCTACCCCCAGTATAAGCTCAAGTTTAAACAGCCAGGACAGTTCTTCAAAGCTGGGCTCCCCAAGGTTGTAGCTATGAAGAAGCACTAACAAACCCAAGAGAGAGGACCAGCTATTTGGACGAAGCTGTCCTAGGGCTATCCCCCATTGCCACAAATACCGGGATAAGCAAGGCGCCATTGGAAACCGCAGGCCTCCCTCCAATGCCTGAAGGTTGATAGCAACGCAATTCTTCCGCGGCTTGTGCATTCGTTCGTCAGGACGAGGAGCGAGGAATGAAACACCCAAAGGTATATTGAAATGGGACTGTATCCTATCTAGCTCGATTTGAGTAATCACGGAGGGCCACTTCATGGCCTCTGAATCCTCGAAAGGAACCTCAGCCCATTCGGTCCACTGTTGTCCTTGGGACCAATTAGATGGGATATCCTTAGAAATCTCAGACATAGTCACAAGAGAGAGGAATTACCTTCCGAACAAGAGCGCTCTCACAAGATGATGTAGCACGGGATATCTAGACCGGCTAATCCTGCTCGGGATACACAATCAGTACTCAATATTGAAAGCTAATGAAAGGTCAAATGTCAAATGAGAAGAACGCTATATATAGGTGATGACCCTTAACTCTCAACCAATCAGCTACAGGCGCGTGGAAAATCGAACGGGTAGAAAACCGCGACTTTTCGATTTCCACTCCACCGGATGACGACACTTGTTCGCAACATACTGACTTGCGACTCATTCCAGCTCGGCTCGACTTGTCAAGGTTGATTAGGCCTCAGCAGAAGTGATTTTCTGCCAAGGCCTAAGGGGCTATTGTTGGGCGTCCGACCCGAGCTGCGCAGCATGCGACACTTGGGCGGCGGAACAGAGGAAACCGCTCCACCTGGCCGACCGGGACGATGACGTCCTCTCAAGTCAACCGTCCAAGTTAATTGCGAGGACCACTCGGCGGACCAGCTCAGCCGGCCAGGATCCGTATGGCCGTCCAGGATACCGTTAACCTCCAATAGATCGTGGGTGACAAAACCGCCAAGTACCCGGTAAATAGGCGGAAATCAAGGAAAAGGTGGGCTTAACCCCCACGACCTCCACGATCTCCACGATCTCCGACATTCAAGCGATGCTCCAGCTATAAATAGATGTAATTTTAACTTGTAAAGGATCTGAATCCTCATTCTGTGTAAAGCACTAGAGAGCTAATTTCTCTAATATAATATTATAAGGTCCTGCCCGGTAATTCTACCACCCAGGATCAGCCGCACAGCATTGCCCGAGTAGGCTCCGGGCCATTCTTGTGTTATATTTTTCATCTCATTTTCATCATATTTGGGTGTTAGACTAGGAATTGTTTTCTTACAAATTCCGACGTCAACAGTATAGATGAAGAATTTCGAAGAAATCTCGATTATTTTCGACTATTGGGAGAAGTGGATTCGAAATGAACCAATAAAAAATTTGGATAATTATAGATGAAAAATGATTTGTAATATGAATAAATGAAAATTACCTTGGTGTATTTATAGAAAAAAATAGAGTTGTTTATTAACAGTCATAAACGACTTTATTTTGACAACGGTCATAAACGGCTCTATTTTAATTTGAAAATGTTTATCATCTAAATTAATTTTATAAAATTTAAAAAAAAAATATTGTGTTGTTATATAATTTTATCATCTTAAAAAAATACAAAACAATTAATATATTTTTAAAGAAATGCAAAAAAATTAATAATAATTAGGAAAAAAAGTAAACAACGTGCACATGGGTTCAGCAACCCTCCTAATGTGTTCATGTGGCGCGTGCACTCTAGGAGCGCATTTCTGAAAGCTTTTTTTTTTTTTCAGTTCATTATAGTTAACCAACCATCTTATCACAGTTATGAACCGATCTTCCCTTCTTTTATAGTGTTAACATAGTTATAGTTATCTAATTATAACCTAAATTTTTTTGTTGGCATTATAAATACTCTTATGGTGTATAAGGATCAGGATTTTATATTATATTTTAGTTAATATTTCATCATATAGGCATTCACATGTTAATTAATATTATGTTATTTATAGATCATATAATAGTATATGATGGTTGTTTTAAAATATTAAATAAAACATATATTTGAATTAAGGTTCCCGTGTAGGTGTTATATATATTGAAGAACACAAATTCTCCTGTGCACCTGGTGTACGGATCTAAGATCCGTGCAATTCGGGTCGACATGACCCGGATTCAGCGAATTTCTTTTTTTTTTTTATAAATTTTATACTTTGACCTTTATGTACAAATTTGGTGACCTTTATATACAAATGTTGTGACATTTATGTATAAATATTGTGACCTTTATGCATTGTAACTTAGAAAAAAAAGGAAGAATTTCAGCAAAATTTGTACATAGATACCTTTATGTAATATTCATGTGACCTTTTATATATATTCATATGACCTTTATGTACAAATATTCATACATTTATGTAATATATAAAGGTATATAAAGGTATGAATATTTATACATAAAGGTCACATAAACATACATAAGGGTCATATAAATATAACATAAAGGTATCTATGTACAAATTTTGCTGAAATTCTTCATTTTTTTCTAAGTTATTTAACATAAAGGTCACAGAATTTGTATATAAAGGTCACCAACTTTATACATAAAGGTTTTGCCCTGAAATAAAAAAATCAAAAAAAAAAAGCAAAAATGCGCGGATTCAAATCGACTCGGATCGACCCAAATTATATGTATGTCAAGTGTACAACAGTCATACTCACTGAAGAAATGAAGTTCATTTAGTTAGCATGCCTTATTCTAGCATGCTTTAAACGATTTTAAAATCTTAAATTCTTGGTTAAAAGTGACATTATCATATTAATTATTTGATAGTATTTATTATATTCATGATCACAACATTACAGCCACGTGTCTACACATGTCAATAATAACCCACACACATTTAGCCACACACATTTAGCCACACCTACATTTTGCCCTGAAATAAAAAAATCAAAAAAAAAAAAAAACAAAAATGCGCGGATTCAAATCGACTCGGATCGACCCAAATTATATGTATGCCAAGTGTACAGCAGTCATACTCACTGAAGAAATGAAGTTCATTTAGTTAGCATGCCTTATTCTAGCATGCTTTAAACGATTTTAAAATCTTAAATTCTTGGTTAAAAGTGACATTATCCTATTAATTATTTGATAGTATTTATTATATTCATGATCACAACATTACAGCCACGTGTCTACACATCTCAATAATAACCCACACACATTTAACCACACCTACAATCAATGCATGGCGCACTTTAGCAATTTTGAAGTTGGAAAATAGGAGTTTTTATTTTTTAGTTTTGGAGCTATAATCTAAACCTAAAATTAGAACATCATCTAAAATAATATAATCAATTCGATAATATATTCTTGTAAATCCAAGAGAACTAGATAAAAGTTTCATGCGCTATCACGATAGGTCTTTTTGAGATGCCAAATAGAGGTGATCATGGTCGGTTCGGGGATTGATTTTGGTTAATTAAACTGAAATAATTAAACTGAAATTTAGAAAATATTGAAAATTGAAATCGATGTTTTTGAAAATCGAAAAAAACCGAATCGAAATAGAATTTTAATTTTTGTTTCCCAATTTTTTTAATACTATATAAATAGTATGCAAAAAAAAAAACTAATTAATTAGTAACTTTGCAGACGTGAGATGCTCAATTCTGCATATTAAAAATTCAAAAATTGTCTACTTATGAATCAAAAGTTGATGAAAAGAGAAGGAAAAATATGAATGTTTTGGGGCCAATAATATGATTCGGTAAGGCTACATATCAAACACATTGTACACTAGTAGTTTATAATTTATATATAACTCATTATATCCATTCATCTTCATTAACATATCAAACACAAACACAAGAACTACTAAAAGTGGTGGGTGAAAGTATTTATATTTAGTATATTTGCATAAATGAAATTATACATATGTAGTTATTTATTTAAAAATTATAAAACAAGATTTTGATTCAATTTTCGATATTTCAGTTTTTCAGACATGAAAATCGAATCAATAGTCGAAAATTAAAATTTATTGTCAAAAAATTGAGCCGAATATTGATTTCGATTCGATTCAGTTTTTCGGTTTTTATTGATTTTTGTTCACCCCTAATGCTAAGCATGTTCAAATATATTCATTGCAATATTTATTTATATAATCACACAATCATATAGATATTCTTAATGAATTAATTAAGTAGGTAATCATATGGATATTCTTAATGAATTAATTAAGTAGGTGATCTACAGTAGGCAAATATACTTTTGTTTTGCTAACATATAGATTCTTTAAAACTGACTTATAAATTTTGAGAACTATTGAAGTTTTTTTGGGGGAAAAAATAAAAAAAGAGTCCCCAAAAAGGTTAAAACTTATAAGTCTCGAAATATGTCTTAGCAACTTTTAGAATGATTTTTGTTTTGTTTTGTTTTTTTAGTAAGGCGGACAAAAGAAAATAAAACGCTATGATTCAAAGAAGGTAGTTGGGCTTTTTATTTCCATTTGGACTAATTTATCAAACAAAGAGAAAGGCTCTACACGAGGCCCAAGAGTACTAAGTCATAAAGCTAGACTCTAATTAATTGGATCTATGGTATACAATAATCTGGGCCTTTTGGACAACAATCTTATAATAGATATCAAAGTTTTTGGCCCATCTGACATGAATGATTAGGCTGTATTCTTAATTTCTTCATTATATTATATGTATCAACAATTTAATTGCCAATATTTTCATATCTTCAGTATTCAATATGATTGAAAATATTTTTATGAACTTATATTAATATACATATGAAATGAATATTTTATTGTATTAATCATTCTTGAAATAAACTCTATTTAAATTATACCAATTAAGGCTAAATAGAAGCACCAAGTGTTTGCGAAAAACTACAGCACATGTCCTCCACATTATCTAACATGTGAATTTTGTATCTCACATTAATTTAGATCACTACACATACAAACAATATAATTTTTTTAGAGAGAAAAATAAAAGAATTGCATTCGGATTTTAATTTTTTAGGGGAGAAAATGAAAATAAAATAAAAATATATAAAATTAAGCTATACTCAAATGGGTATTACGGTATTACCACAACAAACATGTTGCAAGATATATACACATTTTGAAAAGGAAAAAAAAAAAAAAACAAATATGAAACTTTTTTCTTCTTATAGGGGGGTTCCTTATGTTGTTGACAACAACACATGATAAGTACATTATTGGCCACAACCTATAACGTGGTTCGTATGTTTTTTTGTTTTCTTTTAGATAAAAATAAATAATTAGAAAAACTAATTGGGTTTGAATGTAAGCCTCATGTTTGGCAGGATTCTCATTGATAGGCCCTCCCACCACCTATTTTCAAAATATGAATTCTCATTACAAGAAAATAAAAATATTCCAACTTATCCGATAATGACATGCACTTACAATCAATAATACAAAAGGTAAAAGAAAAAGAAATATATACATATATAAGAATCAGTTTCTGAGGTGGTTGGTTATAATTTTGGCTAAGAATTTGTCCTTTGTGAGCTGTATTGATTTAATTTTGATTGTACTTGGATGACGATAATGATGTACCAATATTAAATAGTAAATTATGAGATACGACAACTAACAAGCTTAATTAACAATTAAGATTACAGACAAAACAAGGATTTTTGTTTTTTGTTTAATGTTTAAAACACGTTTGAAACCTTCATAAAAATAAAAAAAAACACGTCTGAAATCATAATTCCCAGTAATTATTCCCATGGTCAAACAAAGAATCTCCTAGTATCACGATTCTGATCTTTATTTTATTGGATTATTTCATTATCTATATAATACAAATCATATATTAATTAACCATTTGTTATTTATGCAGGTAAAGTAT
The DNA here is from genome assembly GCA_028654395.1 of Scutellaria barbata. Lineage (NCBI taxonomy): Eukaryota > Viridiplantae > Streptophyta > Magnoliopsida > Lamiales > Lamiaceae > Scutellaria > Scutellaria barbata. The sequence continues at coordinate 3,237,305 of CM053644.1, forward strand.
AATAAATTTGTATAATAATAAAAGATAAAACACATATTAAAATAAAGAATGTTATGTGCTACCATCAACATTTATCTGTTATATGTTAACATCTCTTAATTGAATACAATCTCATCCCTTTGTAAGCTAATCAAAGTTTGCCATATCTCACAACGAGAATCTTCCTTAAAAATGAAATTTTACAGTCAAACATTATTATTCTAATTGTAAAATTATTGTTTCGCCCACGTATGTGTCCTTATTCTCAATCAATTAGTCACATTGGGGAAAAAAAAAAGTCTTAGTTTCTAATTTACATAATGAATAAGGAGATGTAAATTTACAAAAATGAAGACTATAAAATTCAACCCAACATGCATGTTGTACACTTGTGCTGAAGGATTCACCTACTTGGTATCCATCTAACTAGCTATTTTGTCATGGTCTGAAAAAACCTATTATCTTGATTTTTTATATTTTTTAGAAATATTTAGTTAATAATATAAAAATCGAATAGAGGTTAATCTATAGCCAACTAACTAATTATATGTCTTGAAAATAGGGAAATCCAAAAAAGAACAACACGAGCACATTCTTGAGAGAGTCGAATACACAAACAAGATTGTTCTGAAGACATCAAAGGTAAACTGAATTTGCAACACAAATTCTTAAAGACATCACCATCATCATTACATGACGATACATATCAACGGCCAAATTTTCAAAATTGTCGAAAAATAACATCTTAAAATTGTGTAGCAATAAGCTTTAGTTTCGATATGTCCGATGTTTACATTTTTGTTAATACCAGGAACGGATATAGAATTTTATTGTAAGGGGATAAAATTTTTCAGATCAAAACATAAAGCAGACCGATGATTAAAAATTATATAGTAAATAATTTTTTACAATGGGAGAGAAACAAATCCTTATAAATTAATAACAAAAATTAACAATATCAAAAAATTTACGTATAAGAATAATTTTGAAAATTCAAGACAACCCAACTAAAATGAGATCTTATAGTACACTTGATATTACATTTTAATCAAGATCTTTTAGAATACTAGGTATTATATCTTCTATTTCAAATCATTTACTACACACCACGTGGTTCTTACTATAGGTCACGTGGATCCAGACTCAACTGAACCCCGTACATTCATACCTATTAATGGTTACACATAACCAACAAAGAATTTTATTTACGGTAATTCTACGTGGGCAGATTCTGCCCAGGCAGAAAAGTGTATAGTATTAATGACAATATGTTAAATGACAATCATGCCCTTAATGAAAATATATACAATCAAATTTTCAAATTTAAAACCAAAACAATATTTCTTTCTCCATTCATTAATGAAACAATATTTTCTCCACTAATTTCATAATTTATTGTCATAAATTACAATAAAAAAACTAAGACGTCTATTTGAGGAGATATAAAATTTGACTTGATAAATATGTTAAAATTATTGATTATTGTACAAATATTTATTTGATGATGATGAAGATTTGACTTGAAAAATATTTTAAATTATTAATTATCTTACAAATATTTGTTTCATGTGTGAAGATTCGAGTTGATAAATATTTTAAAATTATTGATTAACTTACAAATATTTTTGAATTATGAAGAGGAAGATTTGACTTGATAAATATTTTAAAATTATTGATTATTTTATAAATATTTTTTTAAATTATTGATTATCTTAATTCGAATTGATAAATATTTTAAAATTATTAATTAACTTACAAATATTTTTAAATTATAGTATTGTTTTATTAAAATATATTTAATTTTATGGGTTTACTTAAACCATTTCACCATATATTTCCTTTTTAAAAACTTATTTTTATATTTATTTTTAATATTTCTATTCAATTTGATTTTTTTTTACCTTATAAATAAACTTTTCATTTCAACTATATTAACTCATTTTTTCCCTCTATTTATGTTAATCCTAAAATTGTTAACCATATCTGAATTTTAAAATTGTTCTAAAAGATTTTTTTATAATTTTTCTTACACATTTTTTTCATAATTTTTTTTATCAAAATTTCATAATTATTCTAGAAGTTATGAAGGAGCAACATTTTCAAAGGTATGCAAATAATAATTAAATAAAGACCTACTTAATTGAAGATGTAAATAATAATTAAATAAATACCAATTTAATTGAAGTAAATTAAAATAAAGATCAACTTAATTAAAAAGGAAATATATGGTGAAATGAAAATATGGAGAAATTCTAAAAAAAAAAGTTAAATATTAATATATAGATTGATTTCAATAATATGGACTAGTTCTAAAAAAGTTAAATATTGATATAAATGTTTTGTTAAAATAATATAGAATTAACAACGGTTGAAGTTATTGAATATGAACAATTCATATATAACTTGTCGAAGTTATGACATCAATAATATCAATTGAAATATCTATATATATATCAATATTTAATTTTTTTAGAACTTGTCGATATTAATGATATTAATCATATCAATATTTAAATTTTTTAGAACTTGTCGATATTACAGACATCAATCATATCAATATTTAACTTTTTTAAAATATGTCGATATTAACGAAATCAATCATATATATTATTGAAATATCTATATATTAATTTTTTTTTTTAAACTTATCGATATTAAGGACATTAATCATATCAATATTTACATTTTTTAGAATATTAATGACATGAATTATATCAATATTTAATTTTTTTAGAATTGGTCCATATTAATGAAATTAATCTATATATTAATATTTAACTTTTTTTTAAGAACTTGTCCATATTTTCATTACACTATATATTTCCTTTTTAAAAAATTACTTTTATATTTATGTTTAATATTTCTATTCAATTTGATTTCTTTTATCTTATAAATAAACCTTTCATTTCAACTATATTAACTCATATTTTTTGTCTACTCTAAATTTTTTGTATAATATTTATGTTAACCATAAAAAAATTTCTATAATCTTTCTTTTTTTTATTTTTTTTTTGAAATAAATAGAAATTTTCATTAAGATAAAAAATAAAAGTGTTACGAGCATGCAAGCGTTGATCTTTCTGTTAACCGTTATAATACTTTGTTAATCCATATCTGTTCTTATTTTAAAAGTTTTTCCATAATACTTTGTTAATCCATATCTATTCTTATTTTAAAAGTTTTTCCATAATTTTTTTTGTTAACCCATATCTGAATTTCAAAATTGTTCTAAAAGATTTTTAGAATTTTTCTTATTAAAATTTCATAATTATTCTTATTTTAAAAGTTTTTCCATAATTTTTTTGTTAACCCATATCTGAATTTCAAAATTGTTCTAAAAGATTTTTATAATTTTTTTAATTAAAATTTCATAATTATTTTAGAAGTTATTGGAGGAGCAAACACTTTAAAAGGTATGTAAATAATAATTAAATAAAGACTAACTTAATTGAATATGTAAATAATAATTAAATAAATACCAACTTAATTAAAGTATGTAAATAATAATTAAAATAAAGAGCAAGTTAATTAAATTTAGCAACAGTTGTATGAGCGGGAATTAGCAGAAAATAGGCGTCATCTCCATTATTATGGAGCAAAATTATATTAGGGTTAAAATAGTCATTTAATAATATTAATAATATTTCTAATTCTTTTTTTACTTTCTGTCATGGCAGAATCTGCCCAGCACGTCCCTTCCCTTTTATTTATACATCCGCGCTTAAAAAAAATCTATTCATATAGAATATGAATAGGTTCGGAAACTACTAGATAAAAATCCAATTTACAAACCTGGTAATTTCCATATGAAATTTCGATTTTCAATGAAACTAATTTAGTAAAGCTAAAGTACAATTAAAGAGGGTATTTTGGCGTTTTAATCATCGAGGCCAATGATTGATTACTAAGCAAAAGTACAAATTGTCGGTTTTTTTGCTAGTTACCGGAAACCCGGGTCCCCGGTACATAAATGAAATCATGTAGGCGTGGTTTAAATTTGTCTATCCACAAATCTTGTCCACATCCACTCCTTTTAACCTCCACCACCACGAGCTCTTCCGTTAACCGGTTCATCTCTATCATAACTACGTATTTCCAATTCTGCCCATGCAATCTCACCCCCATTTCCTTTTTTGCCACTCTCATTCCCTCCTCCTCGGCCACAGCCTCCAGGCGCTCGATTATCCTTTCCGGCGCCTCCGCTGACACGAACATCTCCGAACTAACGCGCTTTCCGCCGTAACTGAACAAACCTGACAGATCCGCACCGGACGAATAAGAGATCAAATCGAAGGCATTAAAAAAACGCGCTTCTCCCTCAGATTCCTTGAATTCGAACTCTTTGTCAACCGGAGGCTTAATCTCCTTGTAACCCTTCATAAACCAAGGATCCGTCAGAATCTCGTGGACTGTGATCCGGGTATTCGGGTTCGGATCTAGAATTCGGGTCAAAAACCTCTTCAATTCCGGCGATGTCCACTTAGGGCAACGGAACTCGCCCTTGTAGATTTTCCTGTACATTGCCATTAAATTGGAGTCGTTGAACGGCAAATAACCCGCATTCAGGACATAAAGGATGATACCACAGGACCAGACGTCCACCTTGGCACCGTCGTAGCCTTTCTTCGCGAGGATTTCCGGCGCCACGTATGCCGGAGTTCCGCATAATGTGTGGAGCAAACCGTCGGATTGGATCTGATCCGTGACTGCGCTGAGTCCGAAGTCGGTTACTTTCAAGTCCCAATTTTCGTCCAGCAGCAGATTCTCCGGCTTTAGATCACGGTGGAAGACGCCGTGTGAGTGGCAGTAATCGACGGCAGAGATCAATTGCTGGAAATATTTACGACTGAGATCCTCACTAAATCTGCCCTTCGCAATCTTCGCGAACAGCTCTCCGCCTTTGGCGAATTCCATCACGAAATAGATCTTCGTTTTGGTGGCCAGGACTTCGTGGAGGCTGACGATGTGCGGGTGGCGTAGCCGGTGCATAATAGCGATCTCGCGCTTAATGTGCGCCGCGAGGTTTCCTTTCTGAATACGCAGCTTGTTGATGGATTTGATGGCCAAACTCTGGCCGCTCCGGAGGACACGCGCGTGGTAGACCTTAGCGAAGGCGCCGCAGCCGAGCAGTTTTCCGAGCTCGTATTTTTTAAACAGATTGGCGTTGTTTTCCTCCCCGGTAACGTCGCCGCCGCCGCTGGCCGCGGCAGCTTCCGATGACAGTGAATTCCCCTCTTCATCTGTGATCTCTGACATAATTCGATCCAGAGATCTCGCCTACGCAATTCCTAACAAAAGTTTCCCTCTCTTGCATTAATTGATCAAGCAAATAATATATATCTCTGCAATCCACGAAACGTAGAGAAACACCAAATTTATATCTTCTCAATAATCACAATTCAAAATCTAGTCTATATCAAATTATCAATTCAACACCAGCGAACAATTCAAAAGAAAAAAAGAGTTTACAATCGAGGTTTTACGATAATTCTTTTCAAGGTTTGGAGAAGAATCTCGTCTTCAATGGATAATCAAACAGGTGTTGATGAGAATCACGAGCAATCACGAGCAAAGCAAGCCAACAATATTCTAGAAAATGAATAAAAACCAAGTAGAGATGGATGAGGAGAAATTAAAAGAGAGAGTAGAATTGGATATATGGGAATAGGAAAAATCTTAAAAGCCAAGAGAGTGGACAAATAAATTGATGATTGTGTGGGGGAGTAGGGGCTATTTATTTCAAGGATTTTCTGGCAAAGCTAGTAATTACTTATTTCCTTAAAATATAAATTGTATTTTAAATGAAACAATGTCAATGAATATAAACATAGGATTTATTAGACTATTAATTTGTAATTAGTGAGCTGACTATACACGTGTACTTTTTTTTTCCCGAAAACAAAAACTTTATTTCGCTGAACCAGAACTCCCTTTTCAATAAGGCTAAGGCAAAGTTTTGGGTGGATCTAGGACTGTAAAAGAATAAGAATTTTTTGATTCGATTCGAGATTTAATTCAAAATTATTCGATTTGTATTTGAAAAATTCGAATTCGAATTCGAATAAGAATTTTTTTTAATATTCGAATTATTTTCGAATACGAATAAGAATACTGGTGTATTCGATTCGAATATATTCGATTCGATTCGAAATATTTAAATATACATATATATACATATTTATATATATACTTATTTTTTCATTTTAATTTATTTCATATATCCAATTATTTCATCATTTAGCAGGTTTTCTAATCGAATATCATTATTATTTTCAGGAATCGGATCGAATATTTAAAAAATTGTGTAAAAATTTCGAATCTCGAATCGAATATTTTAGTATTCGAACTCGAATCGAATCGAATAAGAATCTAAAATTAGTATTCGAACTCGAATCGAATCGAATAAGAATCCAAAATTAATATTCGAACTCGAATCGAATACGAATTCGATTAGTGTTGAAAATTTTCGAATTCGAATAAAATTTATCAATATTCGATTCGATTCGATTCGTTTACAGCCCTAGGTGGATCCATCCACAAGATGGGTCGGGTTGGATTAAATATATATAATATTTTTGTATATATTAAATAATATTTTTTTATATTAGGTAATATTTATATTATAAAATAGTTTTGAGTTGAGTTGAATTATAAGAAAATAATATATTATACTTTTATATATATTAAGTAATATTTTTTTATATATTAGGTAATACTTTTTTTGACTTTTCTGAGATATATACATTTTTTTGACTTTTTTAGGATGAAAAGGACGATATATACTTTTTTATATTATCAATGGTAATTTGACATGTAAACCAATATGAGACAACTTTTATATAATAGTTTATCTCTTAATATTGATTGTAAACATATCTTTTTGTTTGAAATTTAACTTCAGTATATATTAATATTCATTATAATATTATGTAAAATGCTAGATACATTTTTCAAAAAAAAATTCAATTTTTTTTTCTCGAAATTACTGATATTTCCACTGATATCGATATATCCGTCGATATATCCGTAAAATCAAAGTATCGATATATCCGTAAACACGGATATTTTTGTCCTTGCCTGACATATAGAAATTATTACTTAATAAATACAAATATATTACATAATTTATTATATCCGTCTATATTGTCATGTCTCACGAAATGAAATTCGTGAAACAGTTTATAGTTGAAATTTTTTGTGAACTCAAATATTTTGAGAGAACTATTGGATTATAAAATTACTTCTTATAATATATATTATAAGGTAGTTTGAAATATTACCCAGTGATAAAATTTGAGAGCATATTATGTAAATTTGTATAATCATAGCCTTGTATTTTGGAAAAAGAAATTTCATAGAAAGCAAACAAATTGTCATACTTTGAGATTTTGAAATGTAAGGTTCTTATGAAAGACAAGTTATCTTTTTGATGATTGAGTTTATTATAATGTGGAAAGACAAGTTATATTTTTGATGATTGAGTTTATTATAATGTGGATATACAATAATTATAAAATGCAACGCTTCATTAAATTTTACTAATAAAATATAATAGGATCCAAACACTTGAGTAACTAAAATGAAAAGTTATATAGTTGATCTTTATCTTCACTTAACTTCAACATATATATATATATATATATATATATATATATATATATATATAGAATTTTAGGGTTAAATTAAGCTATCTGACCTTCATCATGTTTATGGGTTTGGAATCATTACCCAACACTACTTTTCAATTTACAAGGATTCGAACTCTTTAAAAAGAAGTTTACTTACTAAAGGCTTGAGAAATTTTTTAAAGGAATTTTGTGGGATAGTCTCACGGATTTTGTTAGAGTTATACGAAATTAGTAAAAATGAGTTCGGAATGTGGATATATTGTAAATTTTATCTCATGAAATAATAATGGTTAATTATTTAAAAAATCATAATATTTACTTGTACTGCTATTGTAACCAAACTTTTCATTATAGATCAAAATAAAACACCCTTATATATATGTAATTTTTTTTTTTTTTTACCTTGATTAGTTTTGAGAAAGAAAAAAAACAAACTAATGTGTTTAATCCAGCTGTCTGGATATGATTAAAAGACAGATCAAGTTTAAAAAACATATTACATATATAAAATATTAGTATTATTTTGATGGAAAGCGAAAATTTTGGTGAGGACGAAAATTCAAGTAAATGTTAGTAATTTTTCTCACAATTAATTCAATTATATTTATGAAACGTTACTTATTATATAAGTTTATTTTAATTTCTTGGAAATCGAGAATCGTTTATTTAAATATATCTGAAAAAGATTCGGTATCTTGATGGGCACCAATAATTTGTGTTGTTATTGCATTAAAAAGGGTAGGATATTGACTGGTGACAATAATAAAAAAATCTGAAAAATCTTATAGGTAACAAGTTACAATACAGTGTTGGTTCCATTTTATTATTGAGAGAATTCGATGTATCTTCCACGCACCAAATTCCCCTTATTTAAGCAAACACTATTTTGTAACTTTCTCATCCCATTGCCCAACACAACACTGATTGTATAAATACTATGTTTCACACTATATATGATGTCAAAAAATGGAAGGATAGATTAGTAGATGATTAAACAATCAATAGTGCACAATATAGAAGGATAGATTCTTTTGTATGCTTAAAATAATTGGATTTGAGTGGATATTACAAGATGAATCATGTAAAAATTATTGAATTGTGTATTTGTATGTTAGAAATGAAAATATCACGCATTAGCCATTGGTTTTTATTGATTTTCTAAATCGAACTTTTTAGGATCTCATTATAGATTTCCATGTATCTTCTTACAAGACATCAACACTTTTCTTATTAGCTCATTGTTTCTATACATAATTAGTTGTCATGGTGTTTTATCTTTTTGATGATTAAATTGACCCTCATTATATTCCTATTATATACACATATAATAATTAGACACATATATTGCGTGAATGTTTATATTTTAATCGTGAATACCAAAGATAATGAAAATTTAAAAATGAAAATAATACGAAGATATCAATATTTGTATTTGAGGATTAATTGAACATATGACCATTCTATTGAAATTTAAAGAAAAAAAAAAATAAGGCGGCATAAACATTAATATAAGTGTCTCACAAACATCTACCATATATCTATAAATTTAAATTTATTTTTACAAATTAAATTTTATTTTATAAATTATAAATCGTGGATTGATCAGTTTCAAGAAATTATATTTGTAAGAGGGTCTAAAATATTATTAGAGGAAATGATGTAGAAAGAGTGGAATGTAATTCAATGCATTATTGCTTAAAGAAAGAGAAAGGGATTATGCTTTTGTGATTGTAAACCTAAATGTCACTGTAGATGGTTTCATTAATATATCTAAAGTGAAATATTAGTTTTAGTTAGGCTACCTAAGTATGGTGCAATCAATAGTATAAACACTAATAAATATTTAAAATTTATGACAATTAATTATCTAGACTTATGATGACTCTATCTCCACCATCATGTGCTCAATTCTTCGAGCCACCCACTAATGGTGATGTGATTTGTCCCTATGATTACTATCAGCCACACTTTAAATATCTTTATATTGTAAGTGTTATTAAGTATATGAGCTCAAGGCATTTGAAATGCATTATCACTATGAAATTATCCAAAACATTAAATCATAATTGTAATAAATAAATTTGTAAATTGAGTTTAAAATAATTTATTTAACTTCATCAAACATAAGTGGCTTTTTTTCAACTATTTAATCTTTGTTTATGACTCAATCCCTTGCTTACGTCCAACTAATATGGGATAACAACTCTAATTCCTCGAAATTGATATCATATAAATCAAATAATGTATCTTAATGATCAAGTGGTTTTGAGGACTAACATCACCAACAAGGTCATAAATATTCCAGAAGAAAACAATTTTGTTCTTCCTATGATTTGAACCCACAATGTTAACTTCTACTATTATCATTGGAGTATATACGTGGGTTATTTATTTATTTTGAAAATATATGTTGTCGATTGACCTAATCTCGAAAACTTAATTCAGAAGACTAATTGCAGCTTTTCGAAATGACACAATTTGTTTTAGTTAGAGCAACATATACACAAGAGAATATGGACATGTGAAGAGCTTGTAACAATATGTGGTAGGATATATGTTTCTTGGAATGGACCAGGAACACACATTAATATTCTTGTTTTCATGCATGTCATTTCTTGGAAATTACGGGTTTGGACAATATGTGCTAACATATTTTGTTATCGTATATGTTACTCGGTGAAATATCTTTAGCTACACATATCTATATTTAATGTACAAGTATATATGATATAGATAGTATGATATCTTCATAGCAATAAGTTTGACCTAATGAATTACGCTAGCTACATCCAATAAATTACGAAGAAGCATGTGGAGTGCATTTTGTAAAAATCAACAAGCTACAAGTTATAAATACATTAATTTTTCGTGGGATAATTGCAATTTTTTGTCATGTGATTCAGGTTTTGAATTGTTTTTCGCTATTAGTCTTATGTATTTTGGTTTTGGTTTTCTAATTATCACTTGTTCCAATCTTGATTTAATGTTGTTCGAAATTTTGATTTTTGTTGCCGGAAATGATGACATGAATATTTCAATCCCGACGTTCATATAGACATAGATTGTCTTTGAAGCAAAATCAGACAAAAATTAAAAAAAAAAAAAAAAGAATGATAATTAGAGAACCAACGCTAAAATATATGCATTCCTAAAATATCTATCAAAATACTTGCAGGTTAATAATTCTCATGAGGACGTACATATTATTATTATTTTTACTAGTCTCAGCATGAAAACAAATTAATGTTTCAATTTTTTTAAAAATGTTTTTGGGTAAAGAGAGCAATTAATAAATAATAACTATATATATAGACTGAAAAGGCAATTTTCATAACATCTAATTGTCAAATTCAAACATGTTATTTCGATTTCGAGCTATGCTTTCTCCAAACAGTCAACTAATAAAATGCCAATTGCCGTAAAGTGAACAAATAATAGTTAAAAGACATATGAATGTTAGTTGTTATGGTTAGTAGCACATGCATATATGATTTTCCTCCGAAACATAATTCTAACCATACGATTTTTCATTATTATTTGAAACGTTTTAATTATCAAATGAATTGACTAGACACCTAAAATAATAAGAAAAAAGAGAAGTGGCTTTAATTACAACTATTTTTTTTTATTGTTTTTGACGATATATATATATATATATATATATAATATTATTTATATATAAATAAACACATGATGTAAGCCATTTTGGGACCATCGAGCTTGAATTCAATCAATTATAGAATATGAAAGATGAAATATTAATTGTGGTTGTGATAGTGAAGTTTAATTGTTTTCTCCTCCACAGGATAATAAGCAAAGGACTAAATTATTATGTTCCTAACACGTATTACGAGTAGTTATTCAACACATGTCGAGTAAATATGCTCCAATAATCGACTTCCTCGGTAGCAATTAGCAAATGCCATTTTATTTCTTTTTTTAATTTTTTTTATTCTAATTAAATCGATATCGTAAGTACCATTAGTAATTAGGTTCAACAAGTTTAATCAATTAGGCGAATACCAAATTCAGATAATTAATAAAAGAATTAGTCAGTTGAATTGATTTCTATTATTAATTCTAGTGGTAATATCATGTTCTTGAGTGAACAAATTGAGCTAATGTTTTCTATTCATCAAGAAATAAAGATTTAAAATTAAAATGTATTATAAAATAATAAGGAATATAATGATTAGCTAGTTTATGATGAAGATGAGAACATGGTACAAGTTCGAAGACATGCAACAGTAGAAAGTGTAATTGCACCTAATTAATAATGAAATGGATAACATCCACCAATAAATATAGCCTGCATAATTTCCAATAAATCGTCACTCCACGCAACCATCTAATTGGGCCTGCATTTATTATAAATTTATTTTATCGATCCACCAAATAATTTGTAGAATAATTTATGAGATACTGAAAACAAATATATATAAAAATACACAGATTCTTGTATGCATCTAACGGAAATTCTTGATTTCGTGACATGGATCCACGTACCCACAATTTAACTCTATTTTCACGACTGAATTTATATGCTATGCATAACGAATTGTGAATTGGTATGTCTTTTTAAATTGAATCCGTAATATTTTTAATGAATATTATATATATAATATTCATAAAAATATTATTATTTTTGATTAAAAAGAGGTGAAAAACTTCATCTAACTCTAAACTCTCAATTAGATGAGATGTAAGTCTGAAGGTATGCCGATCTTATACTATTAATGCTAAAAATATTATTATACAAGTACCAGTATTTGTTAGTCTTGTTTCTACCAACCAATTGCAATTTGTCTTTGGTTTCTATTGTTTGCAAATTGCAAATTATATACCCATTAATTTCTATTGTTTGCCCCTTGCACTTTTTTCTATTTAAGTCTTATCCTCTGCACTTTTATTTTTACTAGTTAGTAACCATGAAAAGTGTAGGCAGTAAAAGTGTACCAATTAAAATATAGAAGACAAAAGTCAATAGAAATTATAAAAGTTCATGAGGCAAAAATGTACGAGGGAAATTTAACATATATAGGGTCAAAAATTGTATTTTCTCTTTATTTCATATTGTATAATAAGACTACCATCTATTTTTAATACATCCTAAATAAGGTTTCTAAGTTTTCAGCATATACATATATATGTTTAATGTTTGTCAAATACATACTATATAATCTATTAATATATATTGTATATATCAAGGTGATGCTACGACTATATTAAATATTGTTCTTTTTGAGAGAACATTGAAGCCATGTAAAAAAAAGCATTAATGTTAAAAAAATATTATTGAGACTAGTGACTGGGTCCTGTTATTTAACTATTTATTTATTTCAGAAAGGTGACTGGATATTTTTATTTCAAATAAACTAAATTTATATCGTTTCCTTACTTCTATTAATTTATTAATTCTTAGAAACACATTTTTAGCATGTACAATAAATTAAACATTTCTAAATTAATACTCAATAGTTTAATAACATTTTTAATATAATATTTTCCATCGACCTTGACTTGATAATTTTGTAATTTAGTTAAATCGATCATCTCGATTTTTTCCTTAATGCATATATATAGAAGTTGGTAGATTTTTTAAATTGTATCAAGAAGCTATAAAGAGTTGTCGATGATTTAAGTGAATCTTTCTGCTAAGCAAGATTAACAAGTACAGTATATATCATCCCCAACTTAATCATCAACGGAATTTTTAATAATATTAATGATAATTTCTTCTAAACTTGCAACATTAATTTTCTCCAAGATAATATATATTGACTAAAGACAATTTTCTTGTCGTCTTCACTCGTCATGAACATGAATTGTCAATAATTAGTTAGTGTAGCACGCATTGTATATACGTCTGTGTTTAAATTATGATAATTATTATATAATCAGAAAATATTTCAAAGGCTGACGTATGTCGGTGTCTTATAATAAATTTATAATAAAAAAAGTTGCATTTTAATCTGCATGAAAAGGCATGGGCCAATGAGAAGGGGCGATTCATGAGTTGTGATGACATAATTCAAAATATAATTACTAGTCAATCTCATTAATTTATAATAATATGTATAAGAAATAAATTTACCTAAAGGCATTGCGAAGAAATTAATTGAGGACAACGAAATTAAATGCTTGAATTAGTCGGGTCGTAGTCGGCACTACAAGTATATGCATATCTAACTTATATATATATATATATATATATATATATATATATATTTTAATATATTTATTTAGCATCAAGAATTATAGGTTATACAAATAAAAAACACCCCTCAACCATGCGGAGAAGTATCAAGAATATATAGATTCATTTGAATCTTGATCTCACTTATACAGGTTTTAAGTTAGTAAGTTACCTAAATTATCAACATCTGTGATATAATAATGATTAGGACACTTCTAAGTTGTTAGTTTTACAGATCTAATTGTATGTAACAATTCATAATCCACAAAATATATAATAATTTATTAAAATAGACTTGTATTGTAGGAAATGAGTTCATATAAGTTTTGTATTTAATAGTTAACAATAATTGAAATGAACCAGTTGTGTGATACATCAATTTATTTTAGAGTTAATATGAATTTGCTACCTGAATTATTTTCATTTTTTTTATGTGGATGTATAAATACAAATAAAATTCTCAAATCTAGTCATTTTCTTCGAAACTTTCCGTTTGCTGCCTAAACTTGATTGTGTTGATACATCTTCCAATCAAAAATAGATATCAAAAACTCAATCTAACTCCAAATATCAACCAAAATGCATAAGTTATTCTCCAAAATGATCATTTTTTAAAGTTATATTACAATCCCTAAGTCAATTTAATGATTCACATTTGATTTAAATTTAAATCGAACATAAATCGTTCAAAATCCTATAATATTTTTTGTTCGATTGGCGATCGAATCAAATGAGAATCATGAAATCGACTTTGAGTTATAATTTAGTGTCGAATAAGGATCATTTTGATATATAAATCATGCATTCTTTACAAATATTTGAAGGTGAATTACAATTTCAACTTTTCCGACGAATTTTTAGCAGGAAAATATGTCAAAAATTAGGTTGAGAAAGCAACCAAAAAATTTAAAAGAATGAGTAATGATTAAAAAACCTTTTGAGTTTACACATACATCCAAAAAAATATATGATAATTGATATAGCAAATTGATATTACTCATTTATTTTATTTTATTAACACAAATTGTGACGTGTTGGAGTATCATTTGTATATACCTATTATTCAACTAGTTGAGGGATGTTTGATACATATATTCCTAAGTTTTTTTTTTTTTTTCTTTTTGGGAATCTATGATGAGATTTTTATCTAATATTCAAGTAATTAAAAAAAACAAAATTTAAAACTCTATTTTGGGACATCTCAATAAGCCTAAGGGTATGTTTGACGGGAGTTTTATTGGATTTGGGGAAATTCTATAATTGAAATATTGAATTTTATAATGAAGGTAAATAATAAAAATGTATGTTTGTTTAAGGACTTAGTAGAGCATGATTATGTTATAATTGTCAAATCAATAGTAGAAAATGTGAGTTGATGTAATATTTATTATGAAAATGTGGGTGCATGTGATATTTTATTATAAAAATGTATATTTAATAATGATTAGATGATTGTAATACATGTAATAATGATTGTGTTTGAATTTTATAATCCTAATTTAAAAACGAAATCATACATACATTAAAATTTTGAAGTTATAAATCATGTTTGGAAAAAAACCCTTCCAAATTAACATCCCAAATGGTTTGACAATAGTTGTTAAATAAGTAGAATAGCTACAACTAGATCATTAACTATGATCTAGATAGCAATGTTCATAGGATACAACTTTCTTTATTTGGTTTTCCATTATTACACAACTTTTTATGCTTTTCGTGTAAGTTTTAATGATCCCTTGCTTCACACAAAAAACATTTCAATATCTCAGTTTTTCCTTCTCTCGTCATTCTTGTATATATATATTTTTTTTTCAGATTCTTTATTAGAGTGAGTTCTCATCGTACTAATAGTTGGTTTCTCATTTGTTCCTTAATATAACTATTTTTTGTTTTAAATTATAATTCATATTTCATGTTGTTTCATGACTATTTCACATAAATGCAATATCTAACACTCAATTAATATTTACTTTTTATGTGTATAATGAATCATTTTGCGTTGCTCATGGGATATTGAGACGGATTATTAATTGCTCGATGTTGAGATCATGTATGTTAATGTCAATAATCATGTAAACTCTATAATTCTGATCATTAGTGTTGTTGACAATTTTAGGCTGACCTACAAAGGCCTAATTTTGTTTAACTTGTTTGATCAAAAATTGGGAAATTTGAATATATCCCACTTTAGCAGCTTCGATGTAAAAAGAATCATTCAAAAATATCACTTACGATTGTCTATATAGTCACACACAATCGTGTTTGTATTATAGCGTGTGTTTAGATCGTGTGACACTTTTGTATAAAATTAATATTACTGAGGTTTTTTTATCAACTACAATATCAATATCAACGTGATATTTTATAAAATACTTGTATAATATATCACAATTTTCTTATGGAATATCTTACATGATCTAAAAAGTTCTTGAAAGATAATTTATCAAAACAATTTCCCCTTACTATTCACTCAAATTGCAAAGGAAAATTATAATAATCTATTAACAATTCTCTTAAGTTTTCTTAGTTATTGTTAATTAAGTACAATTTTGGTCTTGTGTTAGTAGAGTGCAATCAAAAGGTTAAAATAGGATGGCCCAGAGTGAGCCCACAGTCCACGCGGCTCAATAGCCGCCACAGAATTAGTCTCAATTATTTCTCACATTTAATTACTCGTCATTTTCAATATCTTTTTTTATTTAATTTCATATCATGCAATGTTCACACAGTATAACATGATTATTAATCGACTGTTTCCCCATATT
Organism: Scutellaria barbata; assembly: GCA_028654395.1. NCBI lineage: Eukaryota > Viridiplantae > Streptophyta > Magnoliopsida > Lamiales > Lamiaceae > Scutellaria > Scutellaria barbata. The sequence goes on from CM053644.1 coordinate 3,253,873, forward strand.
TGAGACCACAAGTTTTTTGAGTAGCCATAAAACGTTGAAACTCGGCGCGCCGACATGCGTGAATTGGCCACTCGAATATGTGAAAAGCTTTTCTCAATTCGGATCAATCTTTCCTGTTTTTTACTCTAAATTTGGTTTGTTATTAATTACGCGTGTAAGTTTTTTTTTTTTTTTTTTGGGTGCTTTCTTTATTGAAGATGAGAGAATTTAGAGAATTTCAACCTATTCATGTTGAAATATGTAGCATCTTAGGTGTGTACTTGTCTTTAGAAAATTATAGGTTGATATCAAGATTAAAGGATGATTTTAGTTGAATTTTGAAAATAAAGTGGTTAATTATCGAAAAAATTATAACTTTTACTCGAATTGTTATTTTTATTTAATTTTTCACTATTAATCAAATAACATGTAGTATTTTTTTTCACCTCGACTAGTCTTTTAACCACATTTGGGCTGACACGTTGACAATTTGATTTTTTTTTTAAAAAAAATTGGTTGAGATTTAAAAAAAAAAAAATATATATATATATATATATATATTTATAAATACATATAAAAGAACTTTCAATAACAAATATTTCCGTTACACTTTCAATAATTTATTTAGCTTTGATGCTCAAGCATAGCACAAAGATTTATATTGTAATTATATCACATCATATTGAGTTTCATGTGATACTAAATCATATTAAATTTGCAGTTGAGATGTTTCTACGGTGGAGCCATGCATCATGCCGATGCAAGGTCCTATTGTTTTAATGTTTTTGTATTTTATTGATGATGTTTACAAATAATGCAATTGGCCAGCTCGTGTATGTTTTCAATTTGGACCATGAATTTGGCTCGTCGATGTGATATTCAGTTATTCACAATCATATTTATTCTATGTTTGAAAAATATTGCAATTTTATATATTAATTAATGTCCTTAGAATAGAGAGACCACAATATAATAAAAAGGAGTACCTAATTACAATAAAATGAACTAATCAACAAATCCAATAAAGTGTGCAATAATCTTCTTATAATCTCTTTCATTTCGAGAAATGCACTTATCCTAACATACCCTTAGGCCAATTTTGGGAATGCAATTTGAAAGGCTCTAAGGCTGCCTAACTTAGATATTTTGACTCTAAAGGTAGTACCTAAATCAACCAAAAAAAAAAAAGAAAGAAATCGATATTAGAAATTGCAATGTAAAAAAAAAAAAAGAACACTACATATAAGTCCCAGCATATGACATATCAAATACGATGGACCAAAACAACTTAAGCAATAATCATTAGTTGGAAAAGGTGATCTGGAAATGTAGCATGTGATAATCCTCAAATAATGGAATAAAATGTTGGTAAATGAAAGAGAACACTTTCTATATTTAGCGCATGAAAAAGGGCAGAAGCTTTCCATGTTTTTAGGACAATATTCTCATGCCGTTATACCATTATTGAAGCAGGCGTGTAGAATTAAATAACACATTTGTATTCTACCAAATTTTAAATGTCCTAATATAAGTCATATGAGCTTTTCGTGCATGTTTGTTCGCTTCTTTGTTATGTTTTTGTGCTATGGAGCTTTTCATTTCCACATTTTTTTCTCAGCTTTCTCTCAAAGATATTTCCGAACAAACATGTTCTTATATCTCCGTATGTATTTTTGATATTTTAGAATAATCATCACACATTTCATGTATAAATGACATCATTAATTAATTCATGGTATGTATAAAAAGTTATGAAACTATAAGATGAATATGATAGAGGATTTAGATGATTTCCGAACAACAAATTAAATAACAAACATATCCTTTTCGTCTTAAAAAAATGCTTTTGTTAAAAAACGTCCTCTTTATTGATTCATTAAGTTTTGGACAAAACTAATTTTAGACACATTATGTTGAGGAAAAATGTTTTTAACTAAACTGCTGTAGTCGGTAATTCTTATTGGTTGATATTAATTAGAGTCAATATAAAATATTGTTGTGTTATATTTCGCAGATAAGTAGTCAAGAACATAATTTTGTACTCTTAATCAGCAGATTGATGCAAATTGAAATATCATCAGTTCAACACATGATGCCAATTGCCAGGGAAAGTAGCAAAAAAAAAAAAAAGAGAAATCTTAGGATTCTATAATTTAGGCCCAGTAAAGTTGCCCAGTTTGGGCTTCTACAATCTGGTCCAATGGGGCAATGATAAATCCACTTCTGAACTCAAAACCCAAGAAACCCATTTGGTGGGAATTTTTCGGATTCGTACCCCTGAATCAGGATTAAAAAAAAATCAATTTAAAAGAATGGAAACTTACTGCTGCAAATATTTAAGAAATTGCCTACAACAAATGTTCTAAAACGTATATACATTGAATGAATATATAATTAAGTAAAAATTAAAAATATTACTAAAATATCGCTTTCCTTTTAAAAACAAAAAATTTAAAAATTAATAATATCAGAATATACTTCACATAGCATAGCTATTAGCTCACAAGATTAATGATGCTACTAAATTCGATATCTAACACCACCCGAGTCCTCACAACAAAATTATATAAATTAAAACAAGAGAATCGAACTCAGTTTAGGCTGCTTACACAAACGTATTGTTGCAAAATCCCAAATGAAGTCACTAACCACCTAGATTAGGTTTAAGTGCGACCCCCCCTGTTGAGGTTAACCATACGGGTCGAGCCATCATGTTGACCACCACGGGCAGCTGAACCCATCTGGTAAGCCCGGCCTGACCCATCTTGGTTCCGTGAGCCCTGATAGCCCCCAGATCGTGCTTGTCGATCCCTTGTGAAACCAGTAAAGCCCGAAGCCGATCCTCTGCCACCACCGGCATTATACCCAGTTCTTCCACCACTGCTGCCTTGCCTGCCCTGAGAGAAAGAGAACTCCTGCCACCTGCCACCACCACCTGCAGCCGACGCATAATCTTGACCTTCTTTGCGTCTAAGAGGAAGACCGTCCAATCCACCCCCACCAATCCGTGACTCAAATGCCCTCTCGTTAGTTTCAGCAAGAATTGTGAGCTTTTCGGTGAAGTGGAAAGCCAGTGCCTGCAACCTAGTGTGCTCAACATCATGGAGGATGATGCAGTCAGACGGTTGGTCCCAGCTTGCATGCAGCTCCTCGTTGATCATCATCTTACTCACAATGCTACGGGACTGTGCATCCGAGAGGTCAAACATTTTGGACAGGTGATCGAGGCTTAGAGAATCATAGGCTGACGAGTATGTAAGGAGGTAAGTCCTCAAAGCCTCTTCCTTGATTTTAGCCTTCAGCATCTCAAGAATGTGATCTTTGTTGCGAAGCAACCTCCAAACATCGAGGGATTTTATTACACCAAAGGCCTTGTCAAAATCTCCCTGTTTGAGGGCCCTGGTGGCCGCCATTACATGATCCCTGACATTTTCAGGAGGGCCCGTGAATGTCTGACGCTCACTCATATCAAGCAACCTTCGGAAATTTTTGCTTATGACCTTGTGCTTAGCATCATGCACATTGGCTGCCATATTAGGGACCTCAAGTAACATTGCACAAATCAGATGTACAGCTTCTAGAAGCTCGAGATTTATATGCATATGGTAAGGCATCTGACGCCTTCTCTCTAGCCGCTCCTGCAAGTTTTGAAAAAACTCTGAAGGCTAAAAAACAAAATTCGCCACAAGCACCATACCAAAAAATAATAGAAGCAGCAAAGCAAACTTTATCTAGTTTAAATGTTTAATGATAAAAAATATCGCAGACATATACTAAACAGATCTTAGACACTCATCCATGTTTTATTCTTGCATAAAAAATGGGGAAAATTAATATTGTATCTCTCCAAATCAGATATCAAGGACATAGAGATTGACAATTAGTAAGTCATAGAGATTGACAATTAGTAAGTATCAATGATCATATCAACATGCTATAATTTCACAAGAATGTTGGGATTCATGGTTAAAGAAAAAACCTGTTCTGGGGTTTTCTCATGGTATCTGCTCTGAGAGACACCTTGAGCCAGCAATTCCTTCACCCTTCCAGCAGAATATAGTTCTGAGAGGCAGCTATGACTCTCAGTAACGAGACCCACCCTGAATGCACATAAACCAAGCTGTGCCATAGCTCTGTTAAAAAGTATCTGTGTGGATATATCCATGTGCTGAACATTATCCTGAAGGTGACTCATGAGCAACAAGTCTCGCGATGTTGAAAATTCATCAAAGATGGCATGGTGATATATATCACAAAGCATTGCACGGGCCTTAGTCCGCTCATCACCATGTTTGTAAATGAGCGAAACAAGTATGTCCAACAAAGCCCGGCTATTCTCTGGAAATGTAGGCTTGCGAGGAACAAGCTCAGGAATTGCAACAAATGCAGGTGGACCCTTACTTTCCTCCACAACTTTAGTTTCCTCTCCGGACTCTACCTCTCCTACGTTGTCCAACTCAGCCAATTTCCTCATAGAATCATACACCTCCTGCGGCTTATAATACACGAGCTCAACCCGTTTAAGAGCAACCTTTGAAGCACCTTTGTAATCCCCTGCTCGCTCCAAATACTCCTGAACATTTTGAGCAAGAACTAAAAACTTCGGCTCATCTTTCAGCCTCTCAACATACTCACGGGTGTGGGGATCAATAACCTGAAGGCTCTTGAAATATTCGACATCTATCCTGTCCAGAAAAGCAGACAAATTACCCCAAATCCTTATTGTGTCAGTGAAGTCAATTCCTTTTTGGGTTTCATTTTCATCAGGCTCCACCATATCGTCTACCACAATATTAGGGTACTGCGTTAAAATATCAAGTATGGCAAGCATATTCTGCACACATTGTTTCCATACATTGATCGGCATGTGTCCACTCAGACTTGTGTTAACATCGAACTGCGCAGAGACAACACTGAAAAGAATCTCAAGCTTCTGAGCAGGTGTCTTGGCCACCCTTGTTAAGAAAGTGAGCTGCTCGACCAACTCAACTCTCCCAGTCCCCTTCTTACCCCTGGCAGCAACAATCTCCTTAAACTTCTTGTTAACCGTGTCCCACGTAATTTGGCTGGGGTCCTTGAACTGCTTATCCATCATCTTATCTTTCTTGCTCAACATTTTCTCCCATCCAGTACCGGTCTCATCAGCATCCTTTTCCTCCTCATCCTCACTCTCCTGAGATTTTAGGGTTTCTGGATCATCATCAAAATCATCTTCTTCATCTTCACTGTCATCCTCAGTATCAGGTTCTTGGTCCTCAACCTTTTCCTCAAAAAGTTCAGGCTTCTCCCTACACTGATTAATCATATCCTCATAGAGCTTATTGTTCTTCTTTAACTTTTGCTTCATTGAATTCAAGGCCTTTGCATTACTACTACTCATCTTCTTCTTTGCCTCCTTATTGGCTAAGGCCTGATTCAAGAAATCCTCCAACATCACAAGAGCCTTAATGTAGAGATTTGGAGGCTTATCAGACTCAATGGCCCTCATGACCTTCCCCAATTGCTTATTGATCTTCTCGAAATTTTCTTGCAGACTAACCCAGTCATTTATTTTCATAGCATTTTTCATCTGATCAACAGTAGCAACCATTTCATCAAACCTCTTATCTTTGACACGTTTGACAACACGCTTCTGCCCATCAGAATCATCACTATCACTAGCATTAGCTGAATAATATCTACTTGCAGCTGTTGCAGTGGTTGTATCCGCTGCAACATTCTCTTCCTGCTCATCAAAGTCATTCTCTTCCTCCTCCGTATCACTGTCACCATCCTACAATCCCAAATGGCAATACAAATAAATTCAAAAAGACAACTGATGTTTCAAATACAAATTAGCTGGATTAGTGAATAAACCATTCCCCATCTACAATCATTGGGCTATAATCAAATCTGACATCTTGACCATGATTATCATCATAAAACAGATATTATAGAATGCTAAGTAATACCCCCAAGCAGACTAACACAGCATAACCAAAATCCAAGGCATCGGTCAGAAATCAAAATAACAGAAAATAATAATAACAAGCGGAATTCGAAATAATATTCAAACTTCAAAAAGGATAAACCAATAAACAGCCTCAGCAAGATCTTAACATAAAATGAAGTCAATTTAACGGACAAAATTATACCTGAGTCCAAAATCGCGAAGCCATCGTCGCAAATTGTCTCTAAAAATCCAACAACAAACTTCTTAGTGATCCCCTAGAAAAGAAATGCGCATCGAATCATCAACTATGAAACAATATCAAATCACAACTTTTTAATCAAAAAAAGGTGCTGCAGAATTGATGGCGGCGATTCAACAATGAACTCAAGGTTGCGGAGGTCAATGGATGCTCAGGAGGAGAACTTACGACGGTGAGGTGTCTGGATCGTGGCAGCGCGGCGGGGGTATTGTAGATCTGTTGTTGCGAGCGGCGGATGATATAGTGAGTGAAGGTCAGAAGTTAGGGTTTTATAGTTTTGGTGTGTTTGTAGGAATACTAATTCAGAGATTCATTCCTGCAATAACATACTAATACTAAATGTTAATATATATTAATTTTTATCCTTTTGTATATAGTAAAAGATTTTTAACCCGGCAATCGAAACTACCCATTTTTAAATATTGGATACTATTTATATTCAATATAAATTTAATTATATTCATTTTTTACCTAATATGAAATATTAATATCTCAAATTATCCAATTTTTATATCAACTATTCCCGACATCTTTCAATATCAATTAGACAATTAATATAATTAAATATATATTAAAGTCAACTCAACCCATTAAATATAATTAAATTCATTATATAAAAAGCTCAAATTCGTGTAGTCCTAACTTAAACCCATTATCTTCTCTTTTTTCCTTCCTTCTTTAGTCGCCGCCTCATACTTCTTCCTTTCATTTTTTTTCTCTTTGTTTATCAAGTGATCGATTGCTTGCAATTAAGTCATACATGAAATTATGAATTTGGGGCTTTCTCAAGAAGAGATTAGTATTTTCTCTTCCTCCTCTTCCATTTATTTGGGGCTTTCGATTTGTGTGAGTATGTTAAATTATGAATTTCATGTAGCATTGTTGTTCATTTCTGTTGGATTTTGTTAAAGGTTGAATGGAGTTGAATTGATTCTTGTTTTTTATTGGATTTCCTTCTCAAGAAACATGGATCATTTCGTGTAGCATTGTGCATTATTTATGTTCGAATTCTCTGTTGGAATGAAACAATTTGTGTGTTTTGTATGAAGTATTCATGTTTTCGTATACATAGGCTTACACTATTTCAGTCCGGTGTTTCAATTATATGCCTACACAAAATAGCCTAATTGTTGAACCTTACACGAAATAACTGATTATAAGCTTACACGAAATATCTCTGATTTAGGCTTACACGAAATATGTCTGGTTTAGGCTTACACGAAATATCTCGATTTAGGTTTACACAAGAATACTCGATTACAGGCTTACACGAAATATCTCAATTACAATTATAGACTTACACGAAATATCTTGATTATAGGTTTACACGAAATTCCTCGATTATAAGCTTACACGAAATATCTCGATTATTGACTTACACGAAATAAGAATTTAAAGGCTTACAAGAATTTGGTTAAGTTTTGTGGGTAACTCGAATTTAGTTTATTAGTGTGAATCGTATTCCCTTTAAGCTTACACAAATTTCTCATTTGTCAATATCGCCAATAAAACATAAGACTTTTTTAATGCTTTTGAGAACATCAAATAGTATTTATAATATTATAGAATTAATTTTTTTTTTGAATATTTATGTAATGATATTTTAGTATTAGAACAAATTAATTTCTTCAACCATATGTCATGAAATTTATTTAATATATAATTAGTATTGAAAATTATTGAAATTAGTATCGAAAATTGAAATTTAATTTGTATGTGTATTATAGCTATCGTTGGAGTGGCCTTGAGTTTGTCTTAAATGTCACGGTCGGCTGGCATATATCAATGGATATACTCGGTTGAGCATATTAGATGATTTACGGGAGGAGATGAAAATGCATAGTAGAGATTGTAACTGTCGGATGTTAGCTTCATCATTAGGCTACTTTTTATTGTGGGCAATTGACACAGAATCGTGCAAGGCTTTTCTGCATGTCCTCATTTCTCATGAGGTGCAACATAAGACCAATTCGCACGTGCATGAGAAATGCTTCCGCATAGGAGATTGACTGTGTCGGTTTTCGAGGAAGGAGTTTGCTATCGTCTCAGGGCTACGGTTTGGCAACTTCGATATTAAACCTTCAGCAGTGCATCATCCACCAGAAGGTGGAATTTTTCATCGACTTTTTGCTGATCAAAGTAAGGTCACTATTTCGGCTCTACGTGCACGATTTGTTGAAGGGGAGTTTTACCAGAGTGATGACGATACTATCAAGATTGTGAAGATCCTGATAGTATATTGTATTTTATTCGGAGTTGATGTTAGAAAGACCCAAGTGGATCCTTGGGTTTAAACTTTAGTCGAGCAGGAGGAGCGATGAGAGAGTTTCCCATAGGGCAAGTTCTCTTATCTGACGTTGTTGCAGCATATGAAAAAACTTCCAAATACTATTCCTCGTTCTCAAGAAAGTCGGGCGTACACATCATTTTTATGAATTCTCTATTGTTTTACTGGTGAGTTCTAATTTTGGTGTTGTTTTCTTTTTAGATGTTAACGTTTTATTAAAATATTACTAACATGTTTTGCATCCGGCATATAGATATGGATTTACGAGGCCATTTCTGTGACTGACACTTTTACTGGTCGTCGACTAGATGTGTCATACCACCTGTCTTGATGCTTGAAGTGATCGACGATGAGATCAAAAGGTGACGTTACATATTCCTTACGTGAGCAGATATTTTCTATAATTAGCATTTTATATTAGATATATATCAGTTCAAAATAAATTTTTAGTGTTTATTCTCTTTTATGAATATTGTGATTTCAGGTTCCTTGTGTTGAGACATTGATGCCGACTTTCGAGTAGACATGTCAGCCCTTTTGGTGGATTATAGATATGGACCTCGACGTAGGTGTTTAGCTCCTTAGGAGACGTAATAGAAGCAATACCCAAGACAGCGGTCCCTCCACATCTACACGTACTGAGTCGGTTACCCTAGGTCCGGACACCACTAGAGTACAAGTGCCCACCAATCCCCGTACTCATACGTCTAACCGTTCGAATAGCCCACCGATGACTCATTCGATTAGCCCCCCGTTTGATTTTAGGGATGTTTCTATCACACCGAGGACTCAATTCTTTCCATTCAGTCAGTCGAGATACATACCAGAATTGATCACCACATCCCAATCAATTTAAAGAGCTCATTGCAGCTACACCATTGAGTCACCGACAGGCTTGTGTGAATCTTCTTCTTCAACCTACTCACATGCATCGAATCAAGATGCAACAAGGATATGACGATGCATTTTCACATTTTAGCTGTGAGATTGACAAGCGTTTTACATCGATGGAAACATACGTTGGTGGTCAGTTTGATCTTATAGAGGATCTTATTCGGGATGAGTCGAATCGTTTGGAAAGACAGATCCCCAGCATGATTCAAGAGCAACTGAGGGCCTCATTTGGCGATAATCCTAGTACTTACCATTATGCCCTCCCAACCAGAAGGCTTAAGATAGATGGCCTGAATAAAATCCTAAGTACGATAGATATATCCCGACACCTGATCCTACCACATCTGCACTTGAGGGACCTGTTGTTCACTAATTTCTTTTAGTTACTCTCGCAAGTGTACGATGTGGAGTGTAGAAGTGATGAGCAAGGTTAATCCCACAAAGACTATCTATCTAGACACTAATTAATTACTCAAATCCGGTTCTCAAATTTATCTAGGGAAATCAAATCTCATCAATTTTAGATTAATTCAACAGAAACAATGATTACGTAAATAAATTCACTTAAAGAAAACAGATATCTGAAACAGGTTCTAAGACATGCTTTCATCTAATTCTCATCAAGATATCACTTTAACCAATCCAAATTCATTAATCAATCATCCTATATGAGCAATCACACGTATCAATTAATAGCTCTCCCGAGTCAATTAATCAGTTGATCATTATGCCATTAGAGGTATCTATACTCAATCTGATAGAAACATAACGACTCCCAAAAGTACCCAAGATTGATTTCTCATCACATAAATTCTTTAATCTCCCGATCTAAGTACCTTTATGTGTCATGCGTTTATCCTTCCATAATTAATCTCATATTCCGAATTTTGATTCAATTATTAAAGCATGCTCAATTATTGGCCAGATAATCAAACAAACAATCAACTTATAAACACACAAATAAGACGAATGATTATAAACATTGAATTAAAATTAAAGATCCATCAAGATTCGAATTAGATTACTAACAAGCCCTAGAAACTCTAGAAAATTAGCTAGACATGATTATTAACAAACTCATAGACAAGATTGAAAATATCATATCCACTAAAACTAACAAGAGAGGAAAGATTAAAATCTTAGCGACGATGATCTCGTGCTTCCTTCGATTCTTGAATTCTTTTTCTTTTCTCTCTGTGCTTCTTCTCTCTGTCTCTTTTCGCCAATCCCTCTTTTTTTCACTTCTTGGAGTCTTATATATCAAGTCAAGAATGAAACCACGCAGTTCAATAGTGTGGGGTTTTGAATTTTTTCTCTCTAGAATTTTCTCTCTAGAGGGTGTCTCACATTTCCTTGCTCTTTTGCTCTCAATCGGTATCTTCTTCAGTTTTCTTGCTAATTGTTTAAGGAATTTCTGTGTTCTTCGTCCTTTAACTGGCATTTCCTTACAATAATTTGCATTGGGTGGTGATTTTCTTAAAGTGTCTCACGCTTTCGTCTCCACCTTCAACTGATAACGGCTATTTTTAAAATTTTTTGAATTTCCTAGCCGTGTTCTTGCTACTGTTAACTACTTAGTAATTAATTGCAAGATCCTCCCCCCCTTCAAATCATAGTCAACGCATAAGCTTCCAAGGGGATATTTATTGCACCTGTTCAGCGCCTCGATCCTGCAAAAGAAGGAAACTTCCTTGTTGTTTCCTTATTAATTTTCTTTTTGTGAAATTATGTAAATCCACATTTATTTTGGTTGTTGGCGGCTAGGGTTTACCCTAGTAAATCCGCGGCTCCTCCAGGATTATAAAGTGGGAGTTCCACCATCTAGGGTTTCATTTCTCCCCCAAGGGAGGCGCTGCTTCTTTCTCCCTCTCCTAGGGTTTTCTCAGCGTCGTTTTTTTTCACTCTCCTTCATCTCTGGCTCCAAATCGCCTCTCTCCCTACTACAATCCAAAACAGTCAACGGTCTTCTCCCCCCGCCTCCATCTCCTTCATTTTTCTTCTCCATCTCCGGCTTCTTCCCCGATTAAATGGAATTTCTACACTAATTATTTTGTTTTCTGTGTATATCTTCCATTTTTGCTCGGTTTTAGCTTCTGGGGTGTTGTTTGTGTTTCTTTTCTATCTTGGATCTTTGTTTGGGTGAGAATCTTGCATCTACTGGCTGGGTCTTGCTGTTATCCTTCAAATCTCTTTGACCCAACCTTGGTGGTGACGAAACAAACCAGATCGACGCGGTTCTTCAATGGTAAAAATAGAATCGCGTAGATCCCCATCCCGAAATGTACCCAGAAGACGTTACATTTCGTCGGCTCCTGGCCCTCTCCCTCTCAAATCTAAGTCCCTGGAACCATCTCCTTCACGATCTCTAGGCGAAAAAGACTCCATTTCTGACGCATCCTCACTGAACAGTGAACAACCAAATGTGTTGGCAAAGGACTCCGGAGTTCCTTTGGGTGAAGACATCATACATGGAGCTTCAGTTCGCGTACCCCAGATACCACCCACCTCATCTCTGCCTCCCATTAATGGTAATGAGTCAGGTACTTCTAACCCTCTTCATAACGGTTGGTCTGGGCTTTTTGAGGATCTTGATTCTGATGCGCTTAAATTAGACTCTCATACTATTTCTGATGATGTTATTCTGCTAACAAAATCGGATGTTTGTGATGTCAACCAAGAGTGGGGTTATTGTCTCCAAGCCTGGTTTGCCGGCGCTTGGCCTGGTACCGTAAACATCCGGAATCTAATCTTGTTCTGGAATGTTGATTGTAATTTCAGCCTTCACATTAAAAGCTCTGTTATCTTCCGTTTTAAAAATGTGAGCGATTGGCACAAAGTATTCCAAGGAGGACCATATGCGTGTGATGGTAAGGTTGTACTCTTGAGAAAAATTACCAATGGAGTCATTTTGAATCTGGATAATCTTTCATATGTTCCAGTTTGGGCTAAATTTCCGAATTTACCTTTTGAATGTTGGCATAGAAATGCTTTTAGCAAAATAGCATCCAAGGTTGGGAAACCGATTTGCATAGACAAACTGACCCAGGGTAAATTGAGAACCTCATATGCCCGTATGCTCATTGAAGTGGATGCATCTGTCCCACTCCCTTCCTCTGTCAAAATCCAACTTCCTTATGGACAATCCTTTGATCAGCCCGTCCATTTTGAAGCCCATCCTCGTTTCTGCCTTTTCTGCTCCTCGTTTGGTCACTACAAAGGTACATGTCCTTCGTTAAAACAGAAAAACTCAGCCTCGGAACCCACCCCTAAACAACAGCCTATTATCCCACGTAATTACCTGCCCAAGACTGCAACTTGGGCTGCAAAAGCTCCTCTGCAGCCATCCACCGTCCAAACCAATCCTAAATCGAGCTCTCACCGTCACAAAATAATTACTCCCCGTCCTGTTGATAAACCATTTGATATATGTGGATCTCCAACCTCATCCGAAGCTTCCCAATCCCATGAAGAGTTTCTTCACCCTCCTCCTGTTTCCACACCTTGTGCTCTGCTGCCCAGGTCTGCTATAGACTGTGCTGGGAAAAAAGCTGCTGAACCCTGTCCAGCTAAGTCGATTCCTTCACAGATCCTATCTCCTGTGGCTGTTTCTTGTGTTCATGCTAACTCTCTCTCTTTGCAGGAAATCAGTTGTAATGAAACAGATGAGCTGGATACTGAAATTCCAGAGCTCGATGAGTCTACCTTCGTCAATAAGGCTACAAAAAACAGAAAGAAAAAATTAAAAGGAAAAGCTAAGGATCTTAAAGCCTATGGTAAGACTGATCATGTTCCCAGCTTGGGTAAGTCTGTTGAATCTTTGCCCTCCAATGATGTTTCTCGCCCCCCCGATGCTCCCCTTAAACCCATCTCTAGGAATGCTAAAACAAAACCTCCTGATTTTGCATGAAAATTCTCACTTGGAATATTAGGGGTTTCAAAGATCCCAAGAAACACTTTGAACTAGTTTCTCTTATTAAAAAACAAAATCTTGACATTGTATGTTTACTTGAAACCAAACTGGAATCTGGAATGACTTCTGTTTCTACCACTTGTAATGACATCATTAAACTGAAATTTCCTGGTTGGCTGCATGTACATAATTTTGATACTCACCAAAATGGACGTATCCTCATTTTCTGGAACCCTATTTCTGTTAATCTGGATCTGATCTCCTCCTTATCACAAATGATGGATTGCAAGGTCCTTTGTAAAGTTACTCAAAATGTCTTCTATGTCTCATTTATTTATGGCCTATATTCTGTTGTTGCTAGACGCATGATGTGGGATAAAATTTATGAGATTGGAAGCTCTCTTCATGAACCGTGGTTGTTGGTTGGAGACTATAATTGTGTTAAAAATGCAAATGAAAAATTTAATGGACCCACCTTAACCAATTACTATTTTTTCGATTTCCAAGATACTTGTCTCTCCCTTGGTCTTGTTGATGCTAAATCTTTTGGATGCTTCTATTCGTGGTCTAACAAATCTGTTTGGATCAGATTAGACAGGGCAATGGTGAATCCAGCTTGGCTATCATCAGGGTTCTTGTGTGAAGCGTTCCTTCCCCCTCCTGAAACTTTTTCTGACCATTCCCCTGTTGTTGTTTCTGTTTTGCAGCATACTCCGCATTGTGTGAAATCGTTTAAATTTTTTAACATGTGGACATTGCATGCTGATTTTTTACCCACTGTTCAGAACATCTAGAACTCTGAAATTTGGGGAATAGCCCAATATATTTTGTGCAAAAGACTCAAACTCCTTAAAAAACCCCTCTCTAAGCTGAATGCATTACACTTTGGTCATATTTCATCAAGAACTAAACAAGCAAAATCTGCCCTTAAAGAAAATCAAATTGTCTTGGATAAAAACCCTCTTCGTGCTGATCTGTTAATTGAAAACAACCACCTTAAAGAAAAAGCAATTTTTCTTGCGAAAGCGGAAAAATTGTTTCTTTCTCAACAGGCTAAATGCAACTTCCTTGCCCTTTCTGATCGCAACACAAAATTTTTTCATAACATAATTAAAAGAAACACTCTTAAAAGGCACCTGGCATCCATCTCTCTTGAAAATGGCTCCCTTTCTACTTCACACCAGGAACTATCAAACGCTTTTGTGGATTTCTATAAAGGCCTGTTTGGAACTAGTTTCCTAACGGGTCCCATTGATCCAACAGTTATCGAATCTGGTCTTTGTCTTAATGAACAAAAAAATGATCTTGTTGCCCCTTTCTCCAATGATGGCATAAAATATGCCCTTTTTAATATTGGTGATGACAAAGCTCCTGGACCTGATGGGTTTTCAGCAGCTTTCTTTAAGAAATCATGGTCTGTTATCGGCAATGATGTGTGTGAATCTGTCCAGGAAATTTTCAGAAATGGAAAGCTCTTGAAACAGACTAACCACACGTCCATTGCCCTAATCCCTAAATCTGATCACTCGCCCTCTGTGTCTGATTTCCGCCATATTGCTTGCTGCAATGTTACTTACAAAATTATCACAAAGCTCTTGGCCAACCGTCTTGAACCGATCCTGTCCATTCTCGTTAAACAGCCCAATCAGCCTTTACCAAGAACCGTAACATGTCTGATAATATTTTCCTAGCCCAAGAAATCATTTGAAACTATTCAAGAAAAAGAATATCTCCTAAATGCACCGTAAAAGTTGATCTAAAAAAAGCATATGATACTATTGCATGGCCCTTTCTTCGGGATATCCTTCACTTATATGGCTTTCCATCATGTTTCGTTGGTTGGATTATAGAATGTGTCTCATCGGTTTCTTTTTCCATTTACATAAATGGTAGTCTAAATGGTTTCTTTGCAGGTAAAAGAGGTATTCGGCAAGGAGACCCGATTTCTCCTAGTCTCTTCATACTTTGTATGGAATACCTCTCAAGACTTATTAATTTGAAAACAAAAGACTCTCATTTTAATTACCATCCTAGATGCGAATCGTTGAACATTACCCACCTTGCTTTTGCTGATGATCTCATGTTTTTCTCTAGGGGGGACTTTTTGTCTGTACAAATGCTATGCAATTGTCTTGAAAAGTTTAAGGCTGCTTTGGGCTTAAATATAAATTCTGCAAAATCTTGTGTGTTTACAGCTTGAATTTTTGGTCACGAACTTGATGATATTTTGAACTTATTAAATTTCCCAGCTGGTTCTCTACTTGTTAGGTATTTGGCTGTCTCTTTGGCTGCCCAAAGGCTTAATTCAGTGCACTACTCCCCCCTTTTTAACAAGATTGCAGCGTTTATAAATGCTTGGACTGCTAATTCACTTTCATATGCAGAGAGACTTCTTCTTTTCAAATCTGTCCTACAAGGTGTCGAATGATTTTGGTTACAAATCTTTCCCCTTCCAAGTGCGGTTATTGCAAGAGTCTATAATTATGTAGACTGTTTTTATGGAGGAAAAAAACCAGCCCGGTTGCGTGGTCAGATGCATGTCTCCCTCTTAATGAGGGGGGCCTTGAACTACGTGATATTTCTTCCTGGAATAAAGCTCTTCTTTGCAAAATCTTGTGAAATGTACACCTAAAATCTGATTATCTATGGGTTAAATGGATACATTCCTATTATCTTCTAAATCAGGATATATGGACCTGTACCCCAGCAAAGAATGCATCCCCCCTCTTCAAGCGTTTATGTGATATTAGAAATGATATTGTACTCATCCATGGTTCTAATGTTGCTGCTATACAATGTCTATCTACCCTATCTAACCCTGCAGGTCTATGCTCATCCAATATGTATGATCTCTTTAGAAGAAAAGGTGAATTAAATTTCTGGAAATCGGCCATTTGGAAGCAATTCATCCTTCCTAAATTCTCTTTTTGTGTGTGGTTGGCAATTAAAAACAGACTTGCATCTAGAGATAACTTGGTTTTTCTCAATATAAACCCCACTTGCTCTTTATGTTCATTATCCCTTGAATCTTCCTCACATTTGTTTTTTGAGTGCAGCTTCTCTTCTGCTGTTTGGAGTGGCATTAAGTCATGGTTGGGAATTACGAGAGAAATGAATACAATTGCTAGTGCCCTTAAATGGATTCACAAAGAATCGGGTGGCCTGATTCTGAAAAAAACAAGAAAAATTGGATTGTGTTGCACCATTTTCTACATCTGGAGATCAAGGAATGTCCTCATCTTTGAAGGCTCTCAATCTCCAATTGATGCGGTCATTGCAAAAATTAAAACACATGTCTACAAAATTGTGTATTTTCTATTTCCTATTAACTTAATTACTTTTTGATCATGGTCCAGTGTGTTGGACTCCCCAGCCTGTACTTCCATAATCCCCCCCTTCTCATCCTTCTTTCGTTCTCTTCTATCTGTGCATGGCTTTTTCTTCTTTGTTTTCTTTTCTCTTCGTACTGTGGCTTGCTATCTGTGTCCCAATACCCTGTCCCCAATTATGTATGCCTCTTTTGATGGCTTGTCTTGTAAATTCAGACTTAGGCTTGTGTCCTAGCCCCCTCTCCCCTAGTCTAAGCTTATACAGTTAGAGGGTATTTGTGGAAAGAAAATCAGGTTCTATGTTGACTTTTGCTGCTCCTGGATGACATATTTTGCTGAGTATCTTAGGCTGTTGTGTCCCAGCCCTCTCTCCCCTAGTCTGCTTTGATGTTATGTCCCCACCCCCCTTACCCTATTTGGTTTTGCATGTACTCAAGAAAATGCTTCATCTTTGAAAGCTGAGTCTTCTTTATATGTCTGCCTTGCTGGTCTCTGTCTTGTGGACCCAGCTGCACTTGTGTTGCAACTGCTTTCTTCCTTTATCGACACCTTTTTCTTTGGAGAAACTGTTGGTCCCAAGTGGTGTCCGAGGTTCAGAAGGGGGGGTGAATGAACCTTGATCGATTTTTCAGAATCTTTAAAACAACCGTTCTGCACTGCAAGTTACTTGAGCTTGCAGTGATAGATGGTTACTGCTTGCAGCGCTAGAATGCAGTGCTGCACGCTGTAACCTGGAGTTTTGTACGCAGCGGAAATATACTTTTAAACACAAGGCTGTTTTACATAAAAATGCTTCTTTCAAAAGTTTTATGATGAGAAGAGATAGATATTTGCAGAAAATAAACACAGATAAATAAAGCGATAAAAACACTTATGGCTTATAGTGGTTCGAAGGTGGTGTAATCCTTCTACGTCCACTCTACTGCTCATCGAGCAGGAACTTTGTTAAGCAGGATTGAATTACAGGACTCTCCTAACAATCTATCAACTTTACAAAACAAACCACCTACTGAAGTCCAGCGTACACACAACAACTGCAAACTTCAAACGCTAACCCACACAGGGTTCTATACTCCCACACAGGGAAGCTGCCTAACACTAGACAACTAAAACAAACAGCAAGGATCTCTCCTATCAACTGCTTGACACCACTAAAACAACCTAAGCACACAACAACAAGGTTAAAAGGATAAAAGGTTTTCTTCAACTTGTGCTTCGAAGTGAGCTTCTGAATCCGTAAGGAATCTTTCAGCTTGAACTCTGCTTCACTTCGATAGGTTGAGTGACTGAAACTGTTGGCTTAAATGCTTTAAATTTATGAGCTCGAAACTTTCACGTATGGAAATTAGATCTCAGTAACAGTCGTCAGCTTCAGTACTCATCGACCTCTATTTATACTTGTAGGAGAAGATGTCCGTTGAAGGAGACATCCCTCTTTTGAATTTGAAATAGCCTGGCCAAAGTATGGTTCGCATTTAATGCGACTGACCCTTCTTTTCGGAGCATTTAATGCGGCAGTTGCGGCTCGCAGCTTTCTGCGGCGCGTCAGTCCATGTGGCATCTTCTTATAGGCTCCGCGTCTGCTACTTTGACTTTTTCTTGAACGGCTCTTTTGTCCCTGCTTGGATCTCCGTTCCTCGTACTGCATTTATCCTTCCTGGGATTTGCAGGATACTTCGTCTTGTAGTTGGCGCTGTATTTACTTAACGGTTCTGTAAGTCTGCGCTGTATCCTTGGTCTCTGTGCAGCTGATGTATACTTTCAGTGCTGCTGTATTTTAGACCTGCTTGCAGTATCGTCTGGCAGTGCTGCTGTAACTTCATTCTAGCAGTACTCCTGTATCCTTTTTATGCAGCGATGCTGCACGCCATTCTTCCTTGCTTTGCTGTATCCTGCCTTCATGCAGCGATACTGTATCCTGCCTTCTTGCAGCGATTCTTCCTTTAAAGCTTAGATGCAGCTTTATCCTCTTTTAGCCTCTATTTCAATCCTTGACTCAAGACTCAATTTTAGTCTATTTATTCACTTAAACAATGTGAAAAATGGGGGTACTCAAAACTTCCTATTACATGGTTGGTTTGTCTCATCAAAATCTAAACAATGAAATCCCAACAATTTCCCCCTTTTTGATGATGACAAAACCTTTACAATATTTCGTTCATGAAGAAGTTTCATTTTACTTTAACTCACATGGTTTATCCAGATTACATGCTTGCACAGCTTTGAATTAAATAAATCTAATCCTGGATTCATCAGAGATGCATCATGCTATTCCTTTCAACAAACTCAACTGGAAAACACAAACAGCATGCATGAGTTCATAAGAATTGAACTTGGTCAGAGCAGAAAGAAAAATTTCTTCATTTAAGAGATAGAAATTTTTACAACATCAAAAATACAACAAGGATCATAAGAGGGTATATGAATACAGCTTAGTAAAACGAAGACCTTTTGTTTGCAGATTCGTCTGCTCTTCTTTCAAACCTCTCAAGGCATTCTCTTCCTCTTGATCCTTTCCACCAGTCCCTGATGGACTCTTGGTAGGACTCTTCCAGCTTGTGTCTGATCACAGGAATCTGAATCCATCTCAGCCAGAAGTCCTCGCAGAATGGTACAATTAGCCCTTCCTTGACTCTATCGATGTACAGCTGTTGAATGTCAAGGCTTCCTTCGCGAACGAGCTGTTCATACCTTCTCAGAGCAGTCTTGCAGGTATGATACTTGCTGAATTTGCCTTGCCTGCATAGATCTCTGAAGTGTCTGAGGTACTCTGATCGTTTGAAAATGGTGATCGCCTCAAATGTTGGATTCCGATCAAAAGGTAGTCTGACTTCTTTGAAGATGTCGAATCGCCAAGCCATGTTTTCTCCTTCAGGCCTTTGATCCATCAACACGGACACTTCAGCAGAGATGTTCTCTGTGTCAAGGCGAGGGATCTCTTGAGGAGGGAATTGGTAGTAGTTGTTTGGGAATATTTTTCTTTCACCAATTACACCGAGTCTTTGAATCCAGGCGTTAGGATCTGCAGCTTCTTCGTACTGGCGCCTTTGATTCTCAGACTCGTCCTCGCTCATCCTCTTCCTTGAGCCTTGCTGTTGGCTGTCATCCCTTCTCTTATGATGATAGCTGGGCGGTGCTGCATCCTTGCTTGCAGCTCTGCTGTGTGCAGAACCTGCAGCAGATCTTCTTCCAGCAGCTGCACCGGCTCCACCAGCTCCATCATTATCTCTTCTCCATCTCTTCGGAGAAGGGATATCAGCAGCAGCAGATGATCCAGACCTCCTTCTCCTCCTGCTGAGAGGTTGCTGGTCATCATCTTCTTCCTCTTCTTCAGGTTCAGCCGCCCCTCTGCTCCTGTATTTCTCTTCAGACTTTTCCCCCTTTTTGGCATCATCAAAAGCCGGGGGCTGAGCAGGGGCTGCTGGGACCGCCATAGATCATGGGCGTCGGGTCGGTTCGGGGGCTGGCTCTGGAGCATCGACATGCTGAGGGAAAGCTCGGACCATGATGTCCCTCAACTCTCCTACAATCAGCTCCAGATTCCCCAACCTGTCGTCCACACTTCTGGTTCTCTGAGATTGATCAAAGACACGATCCAGAAGTGTTTCCAGGACTTGTGAGTGATGGTTGAGTCTGGTTGAGGCAGTCTCAGCATGCAGCTTGCATTGCCTGGCCTCTAGGCGCGTCAGAGAAGCTTCAACCTTCAACTCCTTCTCCATCCTAACCCGATCGTAGTACAGCCTGTTCGAATGATCATTGAGAGTATGCTTAATCATGTCAGGCAGCACTTCGAGGTCCTTCTTGAAACCCGTCATGGTTTCAGCATGGAATTGGGCACTGACTCTGAGACTATTGCGCATGGTAGACTCATGCTCTTGGAGAGCATGCAGCAGATGTCTAATAGCGGTCTCGACTCTATTGATTGATTCATCAGGAGTCAGCCCTGAATTCCTTCTTGTTGAGGCAGCAGTGGATGCAGCAAATGGGATCACCTCTTGGCATACTGGTGCTGCATCTTGCCTTGGTACTTCAGCAGCAACCACATCCTCATCCTTGCTGGTATGAGAGCTTGTAGAGCTTGAGGATGGGTGCTCATCTCCTTCTTCTTCTTCTGCCTCCTCTTCGCTGGATAAGACTGGAACAGGAACGGCTCCTCCAGATTTTGGTCCATGAACAGCAATGTTCCGATCCTTCATCCATCTTGCGAATTCGGCATCCGACATATTGGCGTCCACAATATCCTTCGCTGCAGTGACCTTTGAAGGTACTTGAGAGCTAGCAGCGGCTGCAGCATCAACCTCCTCACGAGGTGTCTCTAGCTGCACTGGGGATACTTTAGCCTCAACTCCAGCATCCTCAGTGGGTACTGTCTGAACAGCCTCCCCACCTGAGGTCTTCTCACACTCAGGGAGTGTTGTCAGAACAACATCCTCCACTGAGGTCTTCTCAACGGACCCCGTCTCCTCGGCCGGTCCAGAAACAGCTTCGACAGCCTCTGCTGCAAGAGTCGGTTCTTGCAGCTCTGCATGGCTTCCTGCAGCGATCACAGTATTCAGCACTGTATCCTCTATTGCTGCTAGGATCTCAGCTTCCACCCTGCTCTTTTCTGCAGCTCCTTCTTCCTGTTGAAGGGTGGTTGCTGGCTGCACTGCTGTCGCGTCCAGTGCAGGGAGTACCGCCTCTGCAACTCCCTCCGTAGATGCTTCATCGGCAATCTCAGAGATGTCTGAGATGACATTCCTGATTATGGTGGATGGTTCCCCCTCAGAGTCTGCTTGAGCAGCATCTTTATCTTCGCGCACTGGGGAGTCACCATAATCCAGTAGTTGGGCTTCCTCCTCCTCCAAGCGATCCAGCGTGACAATGTTGGAGAGGCCCTCAACTACTTGCTCGTATGCAGGGGAGTTCATCTGATTTGAACTTGAACTGCCTTCTCCCCGCATCCTTCTTGGAGTGTGCTGCATCCTGGTTTCCTTCAGGCTCTGTTGCAGCGCTAGATGCAGCATGGCTTCTTCAGCCTGCTCCACTCCCAAGGTATCGATTTGCTCCTGAGCAAATGCGACATCATCGCCCCTTCTTACCGCCTCTGCAACCGGGGCTAGGAAGACCTGCACATCTTCTACTGCTGCTTTCATCGGCAGCTCTACAGAGTCGGATTCTGCAAGAGCTTTGCCCTTTCCCTTGTCCTGTGCTACCTGTGCAGCGCTGCAGCCATCGAGCTCTTGAACTCTTGCTGCAAAGTCAGGTTGCAGGAGTGCCAGAATATCTTCTGATTTGGCCCACTCCAGGATAGCTTGCTCGACTGTTAGGAAATCCTTCCACTTCAACAGGATTTCTCCTTTAGACAGCCGCATCTCTCTCCAAAGAGAGTACTCTGCCGGCATATTTTTAGCAGCCGGAAAGGTGGGATCGAGCACTGAAGCTTCTGTTTGTAGACGAGCTTCTTCTTCAGTTGGCTCGACCCGGTGCTGATGTGGCTCCCGAAGCTGATGTGACACATCCCCAAGGTCAACTACAACCATATCAGGCAGATGTGACACATCCCCAACAGCAACAGCAGCTCTCTTGCTGCGTGGAGCCCTTCTCACCAAAAGTGCGTCATCATCTGGGGAAGAGGATTCAAGTTCAGGTACAGCCTTCCCTGAACTCCTCTTGATAACAGGAAGAGGACTCGAAGGTTCCTCTTCTTCAGCATCTTCCCCGCTGATAGCAGTTTCATCTTGCAGAGCAAGAGTTGCATTCTTTTTGTCTTTGGTTTTCTTCCTCGCAACTCCTGCTCCTGCAGCCTTCGGCTGGGTCTTGCCCTTCTTCTTCTCCCTGAGATACTTTCCAGGATGAATGGGGGCA
The DNA here is from genome assembly GCA_028654395.1 of Scutellaria barbata. NCBI lineage: Eukaryota > Viridiplantae > Streptophyta > Magnoliopsida > Lamiales > Lamiaceae > Scutellaria > Scutellaria barbata. The sequence goes on from CM053644.1 coordinate 3,276,310, forward strand.
GGTGCTGCAAGTTGAAGGCCAAGCTTGTAGAGCAGAGAACAGATGGTGATACCGTAGCTCCGACGCTCCGTTATCTTCTCTGCTTCCTCCCACAGCCTCTTTATGATGAACCTCACCCAGTTCACCTTTTCTCCGGCCATGATGGCAAACATGATCCGGAACCGGAGATCTATGCACTTGTCGTAACTCCCTGTCCTCCCTTCGATGGAGTACGCACAGATGTCGTGGAGAAGTTCAAACTCCGGTTTGAAGAGCTTTTTGGGGGCGCTTCTCTTGATTTCAGCCCCTGCATCCTTTGCTCGAAAGAGATTCCACATCTCTTGAGCCGATGCCTCCCCATATGTCGCCAACTGGCTGGGGGTCAACCCTGCAGCCGAAATGCTGAAGGTGGTGGAGATATCCCTAACGGTCAGCGACCGTTCCTCTCCATCTGCATCCATCCGGAACAGGATGCAGTTCCTTTCCTCTGTCTGCCTAGTGTAGGCGTAAAACCTCTGTACTGACTCCGTGGAGAAGCCAGCATATACCGTGGTCAACAGCCCTAGGACTTGGGTCTATTGTAGAGCGTCAAAGATTCTCTTGATCAGGGTATTATCATACAACCCTGACTCCAAGATGTTCTCCTTGTTGATCATTCTTCCATCAAGAACGATGGTCTTTCTGGCAGTCATTGAAATCTTTGTGAGAGAGAGAGAGAAAGACAAGGGTTTTTGCACTTAGAGAATTTTTCTTGCGATCACAGCGTTTCTCTCTCTGAAGATGAAAAAGTGAATTTCAAATGGCACGATTTGGTCTATATGGCGGTTCCCTAGAGACGTGCGAGATAGACGGTTGAGATAAATTAGGGAAATGATCTAGTGGCTCAGGAAAAAGTGGAGATGTCAAATCATCGCTAATAATTACTTGGCGCGTGGGCTCTGTCAGCGCCCTTTCCACTTCCTGACACCCGCAGTCATGCATTTAATGCTGAAAGACATGCCCTTTGCCGCCTAAATAAATGTTTTTTAAGGTTGCAGCATCTCTAGTACGAGGTTGCAGAGCAATCAATACTCCTTTTAAAATTAATGCTGTAACCTGATGCTGCTAGATTTCTTCGATAGATGCTGTACTGTAAGAATGTAGGTTGCAGCGCTGTCTGAACCCAGTGCTGTATTGACGAGAGCTTACAGTACCATTTTTACTGCTTTCTGCAAGCATGCAGAGGTTCCCCCTGCGATCTTGCATTTTCTTTTTCTTCATAGCTTAAGGATTCCTAGCTCGTTACGAAGCATAGAAAACCTAGATTCACTCAAAGGTTTTGTAAGGATATCTGCCAGTTGTAGATCCGTGTGAACCTTCTCAAGCATGACATCTTTCTTCTCAACATGATCTCTTATAAAGTGATGACGAATGTCAATGTGCTTTGTTCTTGAGTGAAAGACAGGATTATGGGTAATTGCAATAGCGCTCGTATTGTCACAGAGAATTGGCGTCTCTTTTTCTTCTATCCCATAATCTCTAAGTTGCTGCTGTATCCAGAGAATCTGCGCACAGCAACTTCCTGCTGCAACATACTCTGCTTCTGCTGTAGAGGTTGCAATTGAGGTCTGCTTTCTGCAGAACCACGAGACAAGTCTATTTCCCAAAAATTGACAAGTCCCACTTGTACTCTTCCTATCAATCTTGCAGCCTGCATAATCTGAATCGGAGTAGCCTTTGAGCTTGAATCCTCCTTCCTTAGGATACCATAGGCCTACTTCCTGAGTTCCTTTCAGATACTTGATCACTCTTTTTACAGCTAAAAGATGTGATTCCTTCGGTGCTGCTTGGAATCTAGCACAGACTCCTACTGCAAATATAATATCAGGCCTGCTTGCTGTGAGATACAGCAATGATCCAATGAGGTGTCTGTACTTCGTGATGTCTACATCTTTACCATCTTCATCTTTGTCAAGACTTATAGATGTGGACATGGGAACGAACGTTGCGGCTCCATTCTCCATGCCAAATTTCTTGATAAGCTCTTTCGTATACTTGACTTGATTGATGAAAGTTCCTGTAGGAAGCTGTTTTACTTACAGTTCGAGAAAGAAACTTAATTCTCCCATCATACTCATCTCGAACTTTGACTGCATCAGGTTGGAGAATTTCTCACATAGCTCTTTGTTTGTGGATCCAAAGATAATATCATTCACATAAATTTGTACAAGAAGTACACTCTCTCCGTCCTGTATCCTAAACAGTGTTTTTTCGATCGTTCCTTTCTGAAAACCATTCTCCAGAAGATAGAGAGATAAGGTGTCATACCAAGCTCTTGGTGCTTGCTTCAGTCCATATAGGGCCTTTTGTAAACGGTACACCTTCTCTTCTGCTTGATCCTCGAAACTAGGAGGTTGCTCAACATATACTTCCTCTGTAAAGAGACCATTCAGGAATGCGCTTTTAACATCCATTTGATAGACGTTGAAATTCATATGTGCTGCATAGGCTAAGAAGATTCTTATTGCTTCTAGCCTTGCCACAGGTGCAAAAGTCTTATCAAAATCAATTCCTTCTTCCTGACAGTATCCTTTAGCAACTAATCTTGTTTTGTTTCTTACAACGACTCCTGATTCATCTAGCTTGTTCTTAAATACCCACTTTGTTCCAATTACACATTGATGGGTCGGTCTAGCGACTGTTTGCCATACTTGATTTCTCTCAAATCCATTCAATTCTTCCTGCATGGCCTGTACCCAGTTGCTATCTTGCAGTGCCTCTTCAACATTCTTAGGCTCTGATTGTGATATGAAGCATGCAAACATTGCTTCATGTGGGATGGATCTTCTTGTCCTTACACCGATGGCTGGATCTCCTATAATGAGATTTCTTGGATGATTTCGGAGTCATGTCCTATCTGGCTCAAAAACGTGTGTTGGTGTATTTTGCTCATCATGTTGCTGTACTGCAGGAGGTTCTGCTGCTGTAAGAATGTCTGCTGTATCCAAGGTTGCAGCTTCTTCATCTTTATCTTCTTCTGTAGGCAGAACTCCTTCTACGTATGGTACAACATTCTCTTTTCTGGGAGATGTTTCTTCAGGTGGTTTTTCCAGCTTCTTTGTGTCACAATGTGGTTCATCAAACACCACATGTACAGATTCTTCTACCACCAGGGTTCTTTTATTAAACACTCTGAAGGCTTTACTTACAGCAGAGTATCCTAGAAATACTCCTTCGTCTGATTTAGCATCAAAAGTCTTCAGATGTTCCTTTCCATTGTTGAGAACATAACACCTGCATCCAAAGATATGTAGATAGGAAATGTTTGGTGTATGACCATTCCATATTTCATACGGTGTTTTGTCAAGATCCTTGATGATTAAACATCTGTTCTGCGTATAGCACGCAGTGTTGGTTGCCTCAGTCCAAAATCTCTTGGGTATTTCTGCTTCTGCTATCATCGTCCTTGTTGCTTCTTTGAGGGTTCTATTTCTTCTTTCAGCAACCCCGTTTTGTTGAGGCGTTCTTGCAGCAGAGTATTCATGACGAATACCATTGTCAGAATAGAATTTCTCTATAAATTTATTCGTGAACTCGGTTCCTCTGTCTGATCTTATCTTCACTATGCTCAGGCTCTTTTCATTCTGAATTTTCTTCATGAGGCCAGGTAGCTTTTCTTGAGTTTCTGACTTCTTTGCTAGAAAGATCGTCCATGTGTATCTGGAGTAGTCATCCACTACTACTAGAGAGTACTTCTTCCCGCTCAAGCTTACTGGTTCTACTGGTCCAAAGAGGTCCATGTGTAGAAGGTCTAAAATTCTGTGAGACGATTTCTGAATCTTATCCTTGAAAGAGCTCTTAATTTGCTTCCCTTTTTGACACGCTCCACAGACATTCTCTTTCTTGTAAGCTACATCTGGTAATCCTCTCACGAGGCCTTTTCTTGCTAGCTTGTTGATAGTCTTGAAGTTCAGGTGACTTAATCGTTTGTGCCATAGCCAGCTCAGCTCCGGTGGACTTTTCACTATGAAGCATGTTGATTGAGTGGAGGAATTCCAATCTGTTAGGTAGATATTTCCTCTTCTTGTTCCTGTAAGCTTTACTTCATTTGTGGTGCTGTCCTTGATTAAGCACTTGTTGAGGTTGAATTCCATTGTATATCCTTTGTCACAGAACTGACTGATGCTTAGAAGATTGTATCTAAGCCCCTTTACGTAGGATACATCCTTGATCTTTATGTTCCCCTTAACTAGGCATCCGCTTCCTTTTGTGCTTCCTTTGGAATCATCTCCAAATATGACCTTTGGTCCTTTGCATTCTTGGAAGTCTTTCAGCGTCTCTTTATTGCCTGTCATGTGCCTTGAGCAGCCGCTGTCGATATACCATACATCATTGCTGCATCCTGGCACTGTAACCTGTAACAAACTCAAACAAATTTAGGTACCCATTTCCATACGGGTCCTTTGGGGTTAGTTACTTTGGGAACCCAAACTTTCTTAACAGTAACTGATCTACTGTAAGATTTGTTGGTTCTCGAGCTGTATGCAGTTATCTTGGAAAACTGCTTGTTAAAAGTGTGTGCTCGGCAAACATGTGTATTACCAGCATCCTTGTAGTGTGGTCTTCCACCATACTTCCCTGGAGTATACCCTCCTTGAGGTTTAGACATATAGGTCTTAGTATTGGTGGGAAAGTTTCTTCTATGCTGCAACTTTGTTGGTTGCTGCATCCTTTTGCTGCATGCAGCAGATGACTTCTGCTGCAGCCAAGTCTTAGATGCAGACTTATTCCCTGCAGTTGAGCATTGGGGTTTCTTCCATTTATCCTCAATGCTGTTTTGTTCAGTATCTTTTCAGAGTCACAAAGTAACTCTTTCTCCATTGGAGTTTTGGCTTGAACAAAATTCACAGCTTCGGATGTGCTTGCTGTATTCTGAGAGCCTTGATTGCTGTAACCTATGCCTGAAATCACAAAGGGATCTCTGACATTGTTTATGCAATCTCTTGCGTCCTTTGAGGATTTGGTGAACGTTCTCATCTTGGACTGCAAGATCTCATTCTCAGATTTTAGCTCAGTGATCAGCAGATTCAATCTAGAGATCTCTTGTTGCTGCTTACTACACTTTGAGTTATCAGACTCTCGTGCAGCGAGCATTCTGGCAATGTCGATGTTTTTGCTCTTGAGAATCTCATTATCGATTCTAAGGTTCTCATTCTCAACCTTAAGCTCCTCATGAATTGAGTTGATCTGCTCGAAATCACTCATGATCCTTTTCAAGGAGTGGATCATGTCCAGCTCCTCATCAATTTGTATGGACAACGGTTGGTAAATTACCTCATTTTCTTCGCTGTCTTCGCCGTCTTTAGCCATCAGACATATGAGTGCTTCTTCATCAGAGGATGAGGTTTCAGCATCGCTGTCAGAGGATTCTGCAGCTTTCAGTACTTCCTTCGGAACTACTGCATCCTTGGCTTTCTCCATCTCTCCTATGAGAGCTCGAAGCTTGTGTCTTTCCTCTCGTCTTTTATCTCTCCTCTGTTCTCTTTCTCCTTCAGGATACTTGTGCACTGTTGGATAAGGACAATTCCTTGCGTAGTGTCCAGGCTTCCTGCAATTATAGCACAAGTCAACATTCCCTGTATTTGACTGAGGAGAAGAAGATACCTGAGGGGTTGAGTGACTTCTTCTGAAATCATTCTTTTTGTTGAGGTTGGTGTTGCTGCTATTGTTGTTGCTCTTGATGAATCTCCTGAATTTCTTTAGGAGGAGTGTCATATCCTCTTCAGCAACTTCTGCTGTATCCTCACTCTGCTTACTGCAACTGGCGGTTGTTGTATCTTTTGTTCCTCTGGCGGTTAGTGCTGTAACTTTGGAGACTGACTCATCTGACTCTTTTCTCCTTCTATTGATGTCATACTCGAATGCTTTCAAGTCGGAGAATAAGTCAAATGTGCTCATGGACTTCAGGTCCATAGACACTCTCATGGCAGTGGTCTTGCTATCCCACTCCGCTGGTAGGGCTCTTAACACCTTCATGTTCTTTTCTTTCTGTGTGTAGTGTTTGCCCAGAGCTTCCAGTTCATTCACTATGGATGTGAATCTCAGATCTAGTTGCCCTAGAGTCTCTTCATTCTTCATCTCAAAGAGCTCGAATAATTGTGTAGCGTTGGAGATTTTGTTGTCCTTTGTGAGATCAGTTCCTTCACAAATTTGCTCCAGCTTTTCCCATATTTCTTTGGATGTTGAGCAAGTCTTGACTTTGCTAAAGGTGCCCTTATCCAAGGTAATGAATAGAGCGTTCTTTGCCACGTTATCCAAGTTGGCTCTTTTCCTGTCTTCGTTTCCCCACTCTTATCGTGGTTTGATCAGGAGGTTTGGTGGTGGTTGCTCTCCTTCTGCATGGTCTCTTCCATACATTGGATTTACCTTCATAGGAACTATCGGTCCTTCAGTTATGACGGTCCACATCTCATCATTCATGGCCGAAAGGTGTGCCTGCATTCTAATCTTCCAGTCATCATATTCCTCTATGGAAAACATAGGTAGCTTGTGATTGGAGGAATCCATGATATGCTTTAAAGATGATTTTTATGCAAAGAAAACAGCGAGACAAGGTGGATCTGGGTAGGTGACCAGATAAGTTGGCTTTTAACCCAACTCGCTCTGATACCACTTGTTGGTCCCAAGTGGTGTCCGAGGTTCAGAGGGGGGGGTGAATGAACCTTGGTCGATTTTTCAGAATCTTTAAAACAACCGTTCTGCACTGCAAGTTACTTGAGCTTGCAGTGATAGATGGTTACTGCTTGCAGCGCTAGAATGCAGTGCTGCACGCTGTAACCTGGAGTTTTGTACGCAGCGGAAATATACTTTTAAACACAAGGCTGTTTTACATAAAAATGCTTCTTTCAAAAGTTTTATGATGAGAAGAGATAGATATTTGCAGAAAATAAACACAGATAAATAAAGCGATAAAAACACTTATGGCTTATAGTGGTTCGAAGGTGGTGTAATCCTTCTACGTCCACTCTACTGCTCCTCGAGCAGGAACTTTGTTAAGCAGGATTGAATTACAGGACTCTCCTAACAATCTATCAACTTTACAAAACAAACCACCTACTGAAGTCCAGCGTACACACAACAACTGCAAACTTCAAACGCTAACCCACACAGGGTTCTATACTCCCACACAGGGAAGCTGCCTAACACTAGACAACTAAAACAAACAGCAAGGATCTCTCCTATCAACTGCTTGACACCACTAAAACAACCTAAGCACACAGCAACAAGGTTAAAAGGATAAAAGGTTTTCTTCAACTTGTGCTTCGAAGTGAGCTTCTGAATCCGTAAGGAATCTTTCAGCTTGAACTCTGCTTCACTTCGATAGGTTGAGTGACTGAAACTGTTGGCTTAAATGCTTTAAATTTGTGAGCTCGAAACTTTCGCGTATGGAAATTAGATCTCAGTAACAGTCGTCAGTTTCAGTACTCCTCGACCTCTATTTATACTTGTAGGAGAAGATGTCCGTTGAAGGAGACATCCCTCTTTTGAATTTGAAATAGCCTGGCCAAAGAATGGTTCGCATTTAATGCGACTGACCCTTCTTTTCGGAGCATTTAATGCGGCAGTTACGGCTCGCAGCTTTCTGCGGCGCGTCAGTCCATGTGGCATCTTCTTATAGGCTCCGCGTCTGCTACTTTGACTTTTTCTTGAACGGCTCTTTTGTCCCTGCTTGGATCTCCGTTCCTCGTACTGCATTTATCCTTCCTGGGATTTGCAGGATACTTCGTCTTGTAGTTGGCGCTGTATTTACTTAACAGTTCTGTAAGTCTGCGATGTATCCTTGGTCTCTGTGCAGCTGATGTATACTTTCAGTGCTGCTGTATTTTAGACCTGCTTGCAGTATCGTCTGGCAGTGCTGCTGTAACTTCATTCTAGCAGTACTCCTGTATCCTTTTTATGCAGCGATGCTGCACGCCATTCTTCCTTGCTTTGCTGTATCCTGCCTTCATGCAGCGATACTGTATCCTGCCTTCTTGCAGCGATTCTTCCTTTAAAGCTTAGATGCAGCTTTATCCTCTTTTAGCCTCTATTTCAATCCTTGACTCAAGACTCAATTCTAGTATATTTATTCACTTAAACAATGTGAAAAATGGGGGTACTCAAAACTTCCTATTACATGGTTGGTTTGTCTCATCAAAATCTAAACAATGAAATCCCAACAGAAACCATACCTGTCTTTCTGGGACATGTTTCTAAGGAGAAAAATGGCTGATAAAGGAAGTGGGCCTGTAGCACTTGTGATCCTCCTGTGTTCACCCCTATGTTGCTGTTTTGCTGTTCTGTCCCCTTCCCCTCACCTTGGTTTGTTGGGCATGCATGTGTGCTCTGTTCTATTTCTTGCATGTCTCATTTGGGCCATTATGTGTGCAGGGCTGCTGTGTTGTTGTTTATCCTGCTTCTGTCATTGATATGTCCTGCATAATTGCGCTTCAAGCATTTATGTTTTATCTCTGCCAGGGACATTTTCTTAGCACCTGCAGTTGTCTATGAGAAGATGGCTAAGTAGACCTTCTGGTTGAAGTTTCCAATTTCCCATATACAACTGTAAGGTCCTAGGAAGCCAGTCCTGATTCTGGACTCGGGAAACTTCTGTGCTTGCTCCCTCATCCTGGAATTATGGCCTGTTCGAGTGTTCTGCTTTTGGCCATTTTGCTCTGTATGTTTCTCTGATCTGTGTGCTCTAATCCGTTTTATTTGCGTATGACTGGGTTGCTTGCTGTTTCTGCATGCATGTTTTGCTGGTTTCTGGGGAAGTGGGCCTTATTTTGTATTTTGAGTTGATACCTTCATCTGGACTGGTATTTATTTTGGGCCTTTTGCTTGGGCCTGCTGTCTGATTTTGTTAAAATCCAGACTGTTGGATTTCCCACCCCGCCTGTAAATTCTGTAATCCCCATCTCTGTGCTTGCTTTCTCCTCTTGGAATTTTAACCTATTCGAATGTTCTGCTTTTGGCCATCTTGCTCTGCATGTTTCCCTGATCTGAGTGCTCTAATCTTATTATTTGCATATGGTCGTGTGGCTTGCTGATGATAAGATGTATTTTGGACTGATACTTACTTTGAACTGGAATTATTTTGGGCCTTTTTCTTGGGCCTATGATATGATTTTGTTATAATCTAGCATGTTGGATTTCCCAACCCCGCCTGTAAATCTTGTAATCCTCATCTTCGATCTCTCTTTTTTTCATTTTTGCTTTCGATTGCCTATTTGCTTGATTTGCAGGTTACTCGGGCTGTGCTTGCCTTTTGGGTCTTTTTGATGCTGGGCTTGGTGGATCCTTCAGCTACACTTATGTTGCACTTGCTCTCTTCTCCACTTATCACCTCTTTCGCCTGAGAAACCACTCATATCGTTTGCATTTTGGGCACTTCAGGCTTTCTTTAGGCCCCTGCTCCTTTGATATACATACAGCTAAGACGAAGATCTCTCACGGACACGTTCTGAGGTGAAAATGTGATAGGTGGGGAAGTGGGCTAGCAATACTTGTGTTGCACCTGCTCCTTCAGCTAGCCTCTTTCCTTTGTGTTTTAGAACCTGCCTTGATGTGCTCATATTCTTAAAAGGGTCAGCTTTATGACTGGGCTTCACGAACTGTTTCCTCTTTTTGACCGCAAATCTGGGCCCATACTATCATTGTTTCCTCTTTTTGACCGCAAATCTGGGCCCATACTATCATTGTTTCCTTTATGATTCATCTGGAAACTTGGGCCTATTTTGCTATTGGACTCTTTTGGGCCTTAATGGACCTGGGCCTGGTCTTTGGTGTGTATTTTGGGCTATACGATTTTTACATGGTACTTGATATTGCTTGTTGGGCCTCAAAGGGCCGGATAATCTATTTTGGCCCAACCCCTCTAATATCATGCTAACAGCTTCATAAGGTTATTTGAGGATTTTATGCATTTTTGCAGGGATACATTGAATGCTAATTTGTGCATATTCTGTTATTGGGCCAGAACCTGATCTTCGACCCAATCTGGATTTTTGGAGTTAGCAATCTCTTGTGATATATTTTGTTTTTTCCAGATCTGGGCCAGTGCACACGTTTTGGGCCAACCCATTCTCTTTTGCAGACCCATCACCAATGTTCTCGCTGCTTACTTCCTGTTGGTGTGCCCATCCCACCATATTGCTTATTCCAGTTGTGTTTTTTTGTCAAAGGGACACACCTCAAAATAATCAGCATTGAAGATCTTTTGTTGGCCCCCATAGTTGTTATTTTATATATAAATTCTGTTTTATTTTGGTCTAGGGATGCCCATTTGACCATGTATTTTGCTTGTAGCCTTTCGCCTAGACTTATATTCCTATGTGAAGATCTAGGTTGAAGGTATTCATGTGTTTTCCCATGGTGGTCTACTGAACACCTTTTTGTCACAGCTCTAGCTCTTGTAAGATCAAAGTCTCACATTATCCTCCTCATGGATACTCATATGTACTTGTACACTTTTACACCTTGGTATAACATTTTTATATTTTATCCAAAAAAAAAGAATGAAATCACGCCAAAATAACCGAAAACGTTGTGCATCCGGGCACGGCCGTGCTACACGGCACGACCATGCCCCATCCTTCAGCCTCGATCTCCCATCGAGCACGGTCGGGCCGTGCTATTCAGCACGGTCGTGCTCTCCTTTTTGTCCATTTCACTCGAAACTTGCATTTTTCCTCATTAAAATCATGAAACTAAACACAAGCTCGTCAAATAGATCTTATACACGAAAAATCTCAATAATCACCATAAAAACAAAGCTCACATATTCAAATGAATCCGTAAATATACACAAAAATAAGTGAAAATTGGCACTTATCACCTGCTATGCCCGTATCTCCGTCGGTGATTCCTTTTGATTTGTGCCAGACATTTAAGAAGGCTGCAGCAGATGAGCCCATAGCTACACTAGTCGGAATAGATAGACATTCTTCAGCAGCTCCTGTTATTGTAGAGCCCGATGATCCGGACTCTTCTCCAAATCTCGACGTTGCATTGACCAATGTCAGAATACGAGTTGTTTATCAGTGAGCACCTTCGAGACTCATCAGATCTCCATTTACCCACAAGGAGCATCGAAGACATGAAGTCGGCATGGAGGACATGCTGTTGTGGCTAGAGTTAAGAGCGGAAGCCGATCAGTAAGTTGCATTCAATATTCTGTGTAAACGAGATAACTATTTTATAGAACATTGAGTACTAATATATAATTTTTTTTACAAACGTAATATAGGTATTGGCATTCCTGTGGGAACAGTCTTCTTCAAGATGCTCATAGATCATTTGGAGCAAGTGAATTAGGAGATTAGCATCTTCACCGATAATGTAAATTTTTTATCAATTATTCCTTCAATATTACTAATCTAACTTATGATTTTATCCTGTTTGAAGACAATCAACACGTATCTTAGCATTCTACAGAGTAATTCCAGATTTATTGGTGTTCAGGTTGATTGGCAATTGAAGGCTCATGTTCAGATAGTCGACGTATTCTTTTTTGTAAGTGTTGCTTATTAAAAACCTTTTGATTTACACTCGCTTTTAGATATTGACGAGCGTTTAATATGCAAGAAATATGTAAGAAGATCTGTTATAAGAAGAATAAGACTGATCGAACTCGTAGACCTCTTCCATTTCCTACATTGGAGACATTCCCCGATGAGGACCTAGATCGTCTCCTTCCATATGTGATGGGTGAACGACCATGTTGGAGGCATGTGAAGCGTTGGTGGGATAAAATTACATCAGTTAGTGTTTGTAATTTATATAGTTATTAAGCCTATAATAGTGATTTACTTGTGGTTGTATTTGAGACCATTTGAAATGTATTTGAATTTTACTCTGCAGATCTTTTTAGTGATGAATCTCAATATAACACATTGGGTCACAACCAAGATAAATATCCCGATGATGAGACTGATTGTGTTCGATAGTAAGTGGCACGAGTGGGATGAAGAGTTGACTAAACTCCACTTCGAGCAGACACAATCCATCTGTAGAGTATTCACTGTGTCGTTGCATTCCAAATATTATGATCGCCTAGACCGTTATCATTGGAGAGGTTTGGAGTTCGAGATGGCGACAGCGAAGCAATCAAGATGTTATAGGCAGGATGACGACGTCTCATGTGGTATATTCGTTTTGAAGGCAATTAAGAGCAGCTTATGCGTGATGTGGCGTAGACCGAGTATGGATGTCGGTATCTATGAAGTACGACGAGAAATTGGTCTGACAATTTACAGATATTCCACCAACCAGACACTATTGAGGTCGATGAATTATATGGACCATTTTTTGTCTTTTTTATGTTTAACATTATGTTAACCTATGAATTCGATACTCGATGTAGACTTATTTGATTTAGCTTCTCTTATCGATATAGTAGTGATTTTCTCTTCGTAATTTATATAACAATTTATTTTGTGATGTCAAAGGAATAAAATTATTTAACATTAGGGCCGACAATTCAACAATTACAAAAATAATAATCGAATATACCTGAAGAAAATAACGGACTAAATACAAACATGGCATATTCATTCATCTTCTATATTATTCGAATTTTAAAAGAAGGGCACTTTCTTTTTATATGATTTTCCAATTCGCAAATAGAGCATTTTTTTCTTTCTTCTTCTACTGACCTCACCAACTGATTGACCTTCATTTTCTTCGGCATCTTAGTGGATATTTGACTCATGTGCAGTTTGATTTGACTCGGTACATGTAGATATGTTGTGGCTAGTGCTTCCACACCTGGTGCACCTTATACTTGTTCTGCGTGCACCCCTTAAAAGTTCACTCTGTCTCGAAATTTGTATTCCTTTTGGCCTTCTAGCCTATTTTGACTTATTAGGGACGAGACAAATTTCATCAGAAATAATCCATTCCATTGGATTTGGTAAGAGATGACTTCACTAGACCACATCCCTTTCAACGAATTAGTGGTGCAATAATCTGCAACGTACGTAGTGACTCATTCTTTTGAGAAACTGTTAAAACATGACAACACGTGTGTTACCCTAACCAATACATCAGTTATAAAATTATTTCTTTTTAATATCATGCATTTAAGACGCAAACCTGATTACTGAACAAGCATGGGAATAGGGTATCAAATTACTTTGAAAAATCTGACACGTGCAAGAATGTTGATTTAGATCTACAAGATAGATTTTGCTCCCATCTGTGAGCTTGTATTTATTTATCAACTTGCATGCGTCGTGCAAGCTTCATGACTTCGAGCACTCTATCATGAACAGATTTTGTGAGTGTATTTTTTCTTTCTTCAGCAGTTGTCCTTCTCTCATAGAACCATTTTTCAATTATTCGTCAAGCATTCGAGAAAATAACAGATTGGTAGTTTTCTTACCCAATATAGACGAGAATTTCATGTCTTTACAACATTGGACATCATGAAGTTATATCTTCGCACTGGATATTTCACACGGGCCCACCTTATAACTTTGGTTTTTTTAACGCATTCAATGCACCTTTTATATTGGTTCTTTCAAGGTTTGTCATGTACTTACATTGCAATCATTAAAACGGACTAAATATGAAACTAGATGTTGTCAAACCTTACTTAAATTAATTACATATTTGGAAAAATATACCTTTCGAACTCACTGGTATGATAACAATAGGCCGCTCTATTGAAAACTCCAACTAGGTGTGATCCATACTTGGCCAAATTTTATTGTAAGTGATAGCAACATAGCCCATGAGTGGCCCCTGAAAACATTTTACTAATGACATTACTAATACTAACGTGCTGATAAAAAACAATCAGAAGTTGATCTGGACAGCCAAAGGCAAATCGCACATGCGTCAAAAACCATATTTAGGACTCATCATTTTCAATATATCATATCCTTATCGCTAGTGGAAAAATTTGATCGTTCCCATCTTTCATGATTGTCAAAAACTCGATACCTTTATATTGCCCTTTCAAATGACAATCATCCACCGTTATTACAAGCCGTGAATATTCCTGAAATCCATGAATAGACGCTGGCAAACAAAAAATGCGTATTTAAATTTTTCATTTTTATGTTTATCCAGAACTGTGTAGGTACCAGGATTAGCTTGTTTCAAGGCCTCGAAGTAATATGACAACATTGAAAATGACATTGCGGGATCTCTGAAAGTAATCCGCATTGCAAGATATTTTGCGCTAAGTACAACCCTATAACTAACATTTAAGTCATGTCGCTGATTCATTTCTTGAATGATGGCTCTAGGATAGATATTGGAGTTCTCTCTGTGGAGTGTGTCAGCGTAATACTCACTGATCAATGTAGATGGAGTTCACCTAAGAGCACTCCGATTTAGATCAAGTTCACATATATGTAGGATCACAACTTTAGAGATTTTCCAAATCCCATATTTCTCGTATGAATTGAGTAGGAAACCACAACATGATTTACGACTGCACACAACTAACCATTTGTTTTTGTCAGAATGATTCACGCGGTATTTTACTTGATTTTCTATGTGGTATAATCCAATGGCCTTTTTCAAATCATTTTTCGTATGAAAAGTGGACCCTTTTAAAGTTCTTGACGATCCATCTCATTATAGGCAAACTCATACGAACAAGGTTGGTCAAATGACGGAATCTTGGGGATGAACCATTCTGGTCTAACATTTGGAATTGACTCAATTTGTGAGGTGTTCAATCGAATCTGACTACATTCTGAATCATCACCCCTTTCAGCCTCTTCGTCTGTAGTTACTTGTGGATTTCTGAAAATGTACTTTTTAAATTGTTGAAAGGTGTCACGTTGCTCATTATCTAAAACCTCTATATCCTCTTCGTCCAACACAAAATTATCGTTTACATCCATACCTTCTTCGATTTCATCTTCATCATAGTGAGAATCTGAAACAAGTCATACATGATTTAACAAAATTGCATCAAGCATTTGAAGTATTACACTACAATTTACAATTGATAAAAACATACATTATCGATCATGATAAGTCGATCCTTCTCGTTCTTCCCATTCTGTTTCCTGATTTTGTTCATAGGCTGTAAGAGATAAATTTAAATCAATGTAATCGAGACTCCAATCAGATCCACAGTCAACACGTCCAGTACATAATGGCCAAGGCTCCTAAGGCTCGTTTATCGATGTTGACGACTCCCCCCTAATCGTCTGATTTTCTTTTGGAATACCCCATTTCTTCAAAAAATCATCATCATCATTTTGCATTCCAATAGGAACATTCGAATGCATAGAATTTGGATCAGCATATGAAAAAAGACGACAAAATTGATCACCTCGACTAATATCTTCATCATATGCAGTTATTCCAACATTAAAATCATTGTTGACGAGTACCACAACTTGTATTTTGAGTTGTTCCCACACTTGCAGATACTCCAACATCTATCCTTTTTAGGGTAACAAACACAACAAGCACATCATCAATCACAAACATGACATTTTTCATATCTAAATCATTCTTTATTTTCATTTTTCGCACTTTTCCATTTGTGTCAACTAGTAAGTGGAACATATATGCCCAACAATTCGGATCGACACGCACAACTCCATGAATTAAAAATAATAAATCTTCATATGTTGTTAGTCTTCATAGGTGAAGTAACTCTTGAACCCTATTTTTTTTACTCTAAACCTTCCCAATAACCTCAAAACCAAACCACTACGGACATAACACTCAAATAGAGATATACTGTCCGACAAAAATAAAAAAAGTAACCAAAAAATATTTAATTATAAGAAATAAAATTTACATTTTAACCGATTACAATTTAAACTCTAAGTACATAAATAGTTTCTCAATATTTATATTAAAATATACAATATACAAAATAAAACAACATAGAATATATTAATTAATGAACTAAATATATTAATACAAAATCAAATGATGATACGGATATACTTATTTTCAAGAAAAAAACTATATTCATTATTCTAACTAGAGTCAGATATCAATTAATGACATAATGAAATGATCTAACCCTACACGAGCTCGTGTAAAATAGTTGTGTCCCAATAAATAAGAATTCTCACATTCTTTTTTTAATAATAATATTTAGTACTGTTAGGCTTAAAATAAGTTATAAAAAGTTTAATTGAACCTTACACGAAATTCGTGTAGACCTATAGGCCTAATTTCGTGTAACCTTGTGTTAGGCCAAAAATAAGAAAAAAAAAGTTTAATTAACCTTACAGGAAATTCGTGTAGCCCTATAGGCCTAATTTTGTGTAGGTCTATATAGGAAATTTCGTATAGCCTTATAGCCCTACAGCCCTAAATTCGTGTAGTCCTATTGTGAAAATTTCGTGTAGCCCTATACCCCTATAGCCCTAATTTCGTGTAGCTGTATAGAGGAAATTTCTTGTAGCTCTATAATCGTACAACATTAATTTCGTGTAGCCCTATGCCCCTAATTTCGTGTAGTCCTATAGAGAAAATTTCGTATAACCCTATGGTCCTACAACATTAATTTCGTGTAGCCCTATTTTGGAATTTCATGTAGCTCTATACCCCTAATTTCGTGTAGCCTTATAGCCCTATAGCCATTATTTCGTGTAGCCCCTATGTCTTATTGAATTGAACTTTATATGAATTTATGTTCCAATTACACCAAATTTCGTGTAGCCCCTACACTAAATTAAAGCTTATTTTTGTGTATCTATTTATAGCAACATTTAAATTATTATGTTCAGTTCAACTACACGAAAATTTTATTAGAAAAATGCAAGATATTAAAATGTTATAGTTTAATATTATACCATACACGAAAATGCAAATAATTTAAATAAAATAATGCTTTAAAAAAACATACCTCTACAATAATTTTTTTTGTGTAAGAAATTCCAGAAAACTTTTAAAATTTCATTTTCAATATATTATAAAGTATGTTCTTGTGTGTGAAATTTTATCAAACAATTTTGTGTATTAAGTACCCAATTTTTTACTGTTTACCTTGTGAGTAAACAATTGAGATTCTTTCATTTTTCAGATTCTTTTCAGACGTCATCTCATCAGCCTATAGTCATTGACTAAAATGTGTACTTTTTGGATAATTTGAGATAAAATTATAGTGAGTTGGGTATATTTGAGAGAGATTTAAATATTTTTAGGTATTTTTGTATATAATTAAATATTTTTGATTATTTTGAGGCATTTAATTGATATGAATATTTAAAGACCTTCTAAAAATAAACAGATTAATATCAATATTTAATTGATATGTAGATATAAAACATCTTCATCTTTATATATAACATTTTAGCAATTATTGGATTATAATAAAACACATTCATATTCATCCTTACATGAATCAATCAATAACAATCTACGCATAGATAAACCAAGGATGTTGTGGACACTCCATCAAATATTCAAAAATAAGATAAAAACTTGTTGGCTATTAATAAAATCGTGTAAATATAAAAGTGAGTTATCAATATTTGTTGTAATCAAATCAAAATGAAGTCATTTTCATCAAAATGACTATGAATGACGATTTTGATCTGAGATAAGATATTAAACGTTTTCAATTAATATTTTTCAGGCAAAAAATTCATCAAAATCAACAACAATTTTTATAAATTCAACAGTATTTTTGTAAATTCAAGATGTTCTTCGTAGAAATCTTTAAAATTTAACATTTAATTCAAAACAAATTTCAAACCCATGAAATAACGTTATTCTAGTGAAACTTTTAAAGAAAAGAATAAGAAAAAATTAGTGATTTGTAGCCGCTATATTTTAATCCAATTAAATGTGCAACATTTAATATATATATATATATATATATATATATATATATATAATTGTTCTGTTTTTTTTTTTTTGAAGACATGAATTTTGTGTTGCGAATGTGAGAGAGGAGCTTGCGGCACAACTAGGCCCACACCATTAATTGGGCCGACTTTTTAGTACACTTCTTCTAACTCTAATTCGGCCTTTTAAGGAATAGGATGTGGGCTGAGCTTGAGTAATTGGATCAGCATTGAGTATTCTTCTTAATTGCTCAACTCACATGTGATGTTATCAGATGTTCCCCTCATATGACCCATCCTAGTGGCATTTTGGGTTTAGCCACTTTTCGGCTAACCGACTTTAAAGATGGGTTGAAGCACTATTTGAGCCTGCACAAGTCACGAGCACATGCAGGTTGCAAATGTCGTAGTAGACGCTTTGAGGCACACTTTGTAAGTATGAATCCTCGTGGGAAGTTAGAAGTCTTATAATTTTACGATTGGACCACGTGGCTTGAGGAGGTGATTCGGTTGGTTCGATGATGTGGCAGCAAGTCAAACATGAAGAAAAGACCTTTAGTTGAGTTAGATCAATTATACGATGGTTGTTTCAATCTGAAATATTATGGTCGGAGTTGTAAAGATGCAAAGGAAATGAGTATGTATGATGTTTGAACTGAATTAGTGCAAGTTAATCTGAAGGGGTACAGTTAGTTTGAACCAGTTTGAGCCACATTGATTCAGTCTAAAATATGTATTATTTCGAAAAGGCACCACAACTCTTTGAATTCTATAAATAAATCTTAAAATCACTCATTTCATTTACTCCATTACAATATATATTTATAGCATTCTTGCAATGGCAGTCCTTACCTTCTTAGCTCAAAAATTCCAAAATTTGTTTTAGGGTTAGGTACAAAGTGGGAAAAGCTCATTTTAGATCAGTCACAAGACTTGATAAACTATTGAATATATGCATCTATCATTTTAGAACAGTCCTATCAACATCCCAAAAATACTATCCACATCTCTAAAACTATACCTTTCAATTTCTTAAAAATTGTCTCTTTAGTATGTTTTTTCAATGTGTACAGCCCCACTCATCATTTCATGTTAATTTGAACACAGGTAACTAGAAATTCATAAACAATAATGTATGGCTAATTAATTCATGAGGTCGAATTCTAGATACAACCTAAGAAAGCTCCAAACCTACTCGAACATAGGGTTGTAAACGAATCGAATCGAATCGAATATCATGATATTCTATTCGTATTCGTTTAACTATTCGAATATTCGTATTCGTATTCTTTTATTATTCGAATCACAAAAGTAAATCATATTCGTATTCTTTTAAATATTCGAATATATTCGCGAATATTCGAATATTCGTATTCGAAAATTTTAAACTTAAAATTTCAATTTTTTTAAAAAAAAATATATTTATTTCCAAATTAATATACCTACATAGTACTTAATAAACTCATTACAAATTAACATTCAAGATTCCAAATACATAACTCATTACAAATTAACATTCAAGATTCCAAATACATAAATATAAATTCATTGTCAAACAAGTAATCTAACAAAAATTTCAACTAAACATCCAAGTTTTTAAATACATAAACATAATTTCATAGTCGAACCCATCAAACAAGTAATGTTTATTCTTCTGGTAAGCATTTATATATATATAAAATAAAAAAATTTATATAGTTATAATTATTCGAATATATTCGCGAATACTCGAATCGAATATGGTCATATTCGTATTCGTATTCGGATAATATTCTAATCCGAAAACCTATTCTTATTCGGATTCTTATTCGTATTTTTCGAATTCGAATCACTATATTCGAATTCGAATATCGAATCGAATCAAAAAAGTTCGATTCTTTTACAACCCTACTCGAACAGGACCAACACAAAGACATAACTGTTGGATCGGCTCTCTAAGACTGTATTTATGTTTATTGGAAAATTAATGTTTGGTTGGTGAATGAGCAAATAATTAATAAGGAGACTGTAAGTGGGCATTTACATTATCCCCTTCTTATTTATGGAAGTGGTTGTAACAAACCACAACCAAACGCATTTTCCCCTCTTTCTTATTTTCATCTTCTTTGTCATTATTCTGTTTGCTCTCTAATTCAATTCTTCTATCTTGTGTATCAACTCATGGAGATTACAGAATTGCTCTTCTTTCAATGCTGAATTAAACTTTTGATATTATTGTGACAACTATTTTTTTTATATTATTGTGACAACCAATCTATGTACATTGGTATACATTAGTAAATTATAGAGTGAGATTTGTGAGTTAGAAATAAAACCCTAGAGTGCTGGGAATATAGGTGGTGTAATAAATTTCGAGTATGCATTTTAAATATGTAATAGTTAATTTTATACTTTTAGATTGAATTTTGGAGTCGAATCTTTAATTCTATTTTTTTTTAACTTGAATGATAATAACTTACAGGTTTATCGTCTTATTTGAAATCTAACGTTAATTTTGAAACTCCACATAAAGAACTTTCAGGAAGAATGCTATCAATTCATGAAAAATATTATTTCGAATCAGAAAAAAAAAAAAAAAATAGGAAACCTTATACAAAGAACACTTTTTTTAGAAGTAAGTTATACTTTTCAAAGTTATAGTACTTTTAATTTGAGTAAGTACATTTTTGAAATTCAAATGTATAACTTTCAATATATACTTTTAACCCAAGTAATAATTTTCAAAAGATGGGGTTATTCACATCCAAAATACTAAATACTCAAAAAAAAAAAAAAAAAAAACTTAATCATTTTCAAAATCAAATATTATACTTTTAGTTAAATGAAAATATTTGGATTGTGTGGACCTATATTAATTCAGGATTTCACATAGGACTATGTACAAAACATTTGTCCCATCATCACAAGAATTTGGCCTTGAATATATATGTGTGTGAAATGACTCGCATGATTAGCCGTCAGATATACGCTGTAAATTTTATATCATGCTCAATTTTTTTTTTCTTTTTCTTTTTTTTTTCAAAAAATTAAATTAAGGAAAGTAGTTTGCTCTTAGAATTAGTCAATGTCAAAAGACAAAAGGGGACTTACTGGACCTACTGGTGCATCCACTTTGGTAGTTGGCACTAGAAAAGAATCAAGAGCGTGCAATAAAGATAGACATAATTGTGTTATTTGTGATTAAATTCAAACAAAAATAAATTATTCTTTGAAGAAAAGTGATTAAATTTCATCATTAAGCCAAAAAGTCACGGATTAATGAAACCAAAGAGAAAAATGATATCCACTTTTGATGCAAAATGGGACAAGTACAAGTGAATAAATCTCAAATCACACAAACATTTTGCTAAATTTCCACTTTCCATTTCATGTAATCAAAGAACATCGTTTTTCGGAATTTAATTTTATGTCATAAACAAATAAATATTAATTTATAAAAATAAAAAAATTAATTTACGAATAATAAGGGTTTTATTTTACAAATTAAATCGGTAAAACGATTATATATTTTTGTGAGTAAGGAAAACACATAATCATTGCGAAGGGAAGAAAAAGAAAAGCATTTGCAAATACAATGAATACAGTCACACAAAGTACAAATTAATTAGGGCCTACACTCTTCCTGATTTATTTAATATTATTATACTAAAAATTCAAATTACGTAAAAGATAAAAATGATTATGCACCGAATACATGTATAACTTGTGGATAAAGAAACGACACCAACTCTTGATATGCAAAGAACAAACCAATATAACTTGCATTATTACTTCATTAATAAATAAATATATTAAATACCTACCACCCACCCCCACTAAGAAGAAAAGCCCACCATTCCATCCCCCATTATAGATAACAAAAAAGTATATATTAATAGAAATTCCATCAGTTACGACAAGGAAATGTATTATCCATAACGATTTTGTTTTATCTTATGAATGTATATTGTGCATATTTGTAAATCCATATTAAATACTACATAATTTGGTTCATTGAGTTTAATATCTAGAGACTTATTTTTTTGTTTAATTGTCAATTAAATTCTCAAACGATGATTTTTTCTTTTTTATTACATTAATAACTATCTTATATTATATTCTTTAATTAAAAATCATCGTAATAAACCCAATTATCATTTTATAAATTTAATTCAAATCGATTAGTCAACCCAAAACGCAATCTCAAGCCAAATTCTTCCCACACAAACTTGCCTATCACAGAGGCTAGAAGTATTTTAAATATTGGGCATCACCGCTTGAATGTAATCTTATCTTCAAATATTAAAACCATGTTATTATATTCATATGACTAAGCAATACATGGCTTAAAAGTGCCAACCACATACACCATGAATGTAACCAACTTATAAAAATGTTACAACTTACTCTTTTCTTTTCTTTTTGTTTTTTATAAACATTTATTTTTCTCGCAAAAAGTAAACTTTGGGAGCTTTGGTCCCCATTTACAGCTCATTCTTTTGATCCTGTTATTTCTAGTCAATTTCCTTCTCCAATTACCAACACAATTCAAGTTTCATATTATCATAATTCAATTCTTTCCGGCGGTGAATGGCAGTGACGCAGGAGAGTTTTCCGGCCAGAAAAAGGCGGCCGTCGGCCGGGGCATTCGTCTCACCAAATTTCTCCGATCATAAACTTATCCAATCGCTGTTTCATCTCTCTCAAGAAATATCGTCTTTGCGGCCGCTCAGAATTCTTCTGCGGAATAACTCGGCTTCGATCATCAGAAAATCTCGGTTGATTTCAGTCCTTTTCGAGGAGATTGTTCGAAATCCGGTAAATATATTTCCGCCTTCTGCTGCTCTGTGCTTTGAGGAATTGTACATAGTTTTTCAGAGAATTAAGGTATTGTTAGAAGATTGTTCCTGTTGTAGCAAGATGTGGTTGCTGATGCAAATTCCTTCAATTTCGAATTCTTTTAATCAACTGAGAGTTGAATTGTCGACTCTTCTGGATATTTTCCCCGCCAAAGAGCTGAATCTCAGTGAAGATGTTAAGGAATTGCTTGATTTGATTAAGAAGCAGTGTTCAGAAAACGCCGCCGTTTCCGCGGATTCGGAAGATGAAAATCTTCGGAGGGAGGTTCTGAAAATGCTCGACGATATTAGAAGTAAAATCGTTCCTGATCACACTAATTTATCGGAGATATTTGGAAGATTAAATTTAAGTGATTCCATGAGTTGCGTCAATGAAATCGAGAATTTAGAAGATGAAGTTCAGAACCAGAACGACGACACATCGATGGCGGATATAATAGCGTTGGTAGGACTCGTGCGTTATGGAAAGTGCGTTTTGTACGGTGCTTCGACTCCTAGAACCACCACCAGGCTGTTGAAGACGGCGGCGGAAGTCAATTTCCCGGCGGATTTCCGGTGTCCGATTTCTCTTGACTTGATGAGAGATCCTGTTATCGTCTCTACGGGGCAGACTTACGATCGCTCGTCGATAAGTCTGTGGATCGAATCAGGACACGCCACGTGTCCAAAGACTGGTCAGCCCCTGGCCCACACGCATTTAATTCCTAACTTGGCATTGAAGAATTTGATAGCTATGTGGTGCCGTGAGCAGAGGGTTCTCTTCGACTCAACGGAAGTTAACGTCAAACCTAACAGTGTTGGTTTTGTGAATAAAACTGCGTTGGAAGCAACTAGGATGACCGTTTCCTTTTTGGTGAACAAGCTAACGGCGTCTCAAACCTCCGACTCGGTTAATCGAGTGGTTCATGAGCTTCGAATCCTAGCTAAGACTGACTCGGATAGTCGAGCATGTATTGCCGAGGCTGGAGGTTTCCCTATATTGGTCAAGTTCTTAGGTTCGGATAATCCAAATCTGCAAGTAAACTCCGTCACCACAATTCTTAATATGTCCATCTATGACGAGAACAAAACAAGGATTATGGAAATCGACGGGGTTTTAAACGGTGTTATTGAGGTATTAAGGTCGGGTGCGACATGGGAGGCGAAAGGGAACGCAGCAGCCACCATCTTTAGCCTAACAAGTGTGCATGCTTACCGGAAGAAGATCGGGAAGAAGACACGTGTTGTGAAGGCATTGCTTGATTTAGCAAGGTGTGGACCCATAAATCCAAAACGGGATGCCATGTTGACAATTTTGAATTTGGCGGGAGAAAGGGAGGCAATGGGGAAGTTGATCGAGGGAGGAGTGGTGGATGTTGTCGGAGATCTAATGGATTTGGTGGTGGAGGAGGCGGTGGCCGTTCTTGAAGTGGTGATAAGGCGAGGTGGATTGGTGGCGGTTGTGGAGGCTTATCATCGAGATATGGTAAAAAGATTGGCGGCGGTACTAAGAGAGGGTTCAGATGAGGTTAGAGAAAGCGCAGCGGCCACACTTGTTATTATGTGTCGAAGAGGAGGGTCAGAGGTAGTGGTGGAGCTGGCGGCTATAACAGGAATCGAGAGGATGATTTGGGAATTAATGGGGATGGGAACGGGGAGGGCGAAGAGGAAGGCGGCAACATTGTTGAGGATTTTGAGAAGATGGGCAGCCGGACTAATAGAAGCACATGTAAACTACCATACCACAACTTCAGATATGAGTTCAATCAGAATAGTATTACCAGCCTAAAATGCATCAATCTATTATCAACTTCGTCATACTTCTATTTCAAATCACCACATCAATCTCATGTATTTTACTCCCCAATTGTACAATTTAATTCTTTTTAACATTACAATTAATTTTAATCTAATGATCAATTCTCACTCATCAATATGCAAAACACTTAGGTCTACGATACATACTAATTTATAAGTGCAAAATCGTTCGACATCTAATTTATTTGAAACTTTGTTGCACCAACGCTATCATGTATACTTGTTTAATAAATGGGCCTTGCTAATAATTTGGGCAAACCTAGAGTTGAAGATTTGATTTTTTGATTTTAAGAAAGGCCCACTTTTAATCTCTAACAAGCCCAATAAAGCTTCATAGGCCACAAAAAATAATTACGTTTTTTTCCCCTCTCTTGGACGATTTGTGTTCTCTCAAAATAATTTCTCCTCAAATTTTCCGTTTAAAAAAAAAAAAAACCAAAATCATGTACATTTTCATATATCTATTGCCAATGTATATGGCATTTTTCAATACAGTTATCTAATTTTTGGATAGTTTTAGGTTTTGGGAACGATTTTGCAAACAAGAACTTTTATTCCATTTAAAGAGAAGAAAGAGAGGATGAGAGTGTTAAAAAGTAAGATTTAAGGAAATTTTATCTTTTGCAGTTTTGCATAATAGAAAGGGAAAGATTAAAAAAAAAAGAGAGAGAGAGAGAGAAAGAAATCCATAAATAATAAAATTCTCATACATATAATAGTATATGAAGCATATTTTTATAAAAGTGAACTTGATAATTATTGTTTTTAACCTTTTAAATGTATTTCGTAGAAGGCTTAGTCATATAAAGATGATAACTAATACTTTGTTTAATTTTTTAATATAATTTTTTAAACCGGAAGCATATTTTCCTAGAATGAAAATTGGGTCCTCTTTTTTAAATCTTCAACCATATATAAATCTTTGAACTTATGATTAATTTTTAAATTAATTTTTTAAAATTAAAAGGCCTCACAATTGTGATTTGACCACATCCACATGTTCTGTTTCTTCTGTAAACACCTAAAAGCTATCCAGAGATTATTCACAATTTGGACATGGCCAACCTTGATACGATGATTTTTCAATTAGTTAGTGTGTATTAAATCTGCATGTATATATAAACAGGCTGAAAAATTATGTTACTTGGTAATTATCATTGTCAAGTATAAAGAATCCACAGTCACTTATGTCCAGTTTCTGTCACTATGTTAGTTAATTAGTTGACCTAAGTACGATATTTGGTATTATGAGTTAGGTAATGTGGAACAGTTACAGTACAACTAAATTCATGATGTTAATTACAAAGTAGTTAGAACTGTTTCACTAATTAGCCATAAAAAAACACATTATAGTTAAAATAACAAACCAATCGATTATATTCCTTTTTCATAGTACTACAAATAAATTAAGCACACAATTCTGCATATGTTCCTACACCATGTATCATAACTAACTTTTCTCCATTTTGTAGAACCCATTTTTCTAAAATGGAGGTTAAACATATGCAACAGCTAACTGTTCTTCATCGTCGGCTACTAATCGATAATCAAACAAGTTCAAATGATACTTACGAGGATGATTCAGAGTTGGACTCAAACATGGTAATAATCTTAACCTTCTTGCTTTGTGCTTTACTATTCACGATTGGATTGAATGCATTCGCACGATATGGTGGTCTTCACTTCTTTAGAAGATCATCGGAACAATCGGTGGCCCCCGGCCTTAAGAAGCGGGCCTTGCGGCAGCTCCCTGAGGCCGTATATGGGTCCGGGCCCCATTTTTCGACCAATGAATGCCCGATTTGTTTAGGGGAGTTTTTGGATGGGGAGAGGATCCGGGTGCTGCCCAAATGTGGCCATGACTTTCATGTGGATTGTATCGACACGTGGCTTATTTCTAATGGTTCGTGTCCTAATTGTCGGGTTTCTTTGCTCGAGCTGCCGCCGCCACCATCGCCGCCTTTGAGTGATCGGCAAGTGGCACTCAATATTTGGGGCAATTGAGCTTTGATGTATTTCATTGTTCAATTTCTGTATATATATATATATGATGGAATTAAGAGATTGTATGTTTTTTCTTTTTTTGGTACATTTTTTAGCTAGAAAATTAATGTTAGTGTTTTCAATGTCTCGAGTGTAAAAAGAACTACAAATTGGAATAGCAATACTTAATGGATTTAATATATATTTAGCATATAGGCTGGAAGGGTTTTGTCGATCTGCTACAGTGAAGCTCCTAGTTATGTAGGGCTTTGCATGAATCTTAAAATTTTATTGATTTTTGACAAAAACAAAGATTTTGGGTGAGATCGTCTCACAAATTGTATGTTGTGAGACTAGTCGGGTGAGATCGTCTCATCAATTGCATATTGTGAGGCGAGTCGGGTCGGATCGAACATAAAAAATTATATACTATTTTTACGTGTATTACATAATATTTTTCTATATATTACGTAATACTTTATATTATAAAATGCATTTTGTGTTGAGTTGGATCATACAAAAAATATGTAATATTTTTATGTGTATCAGGTAATATTTTCATGTATTTCAGGTAATACTTTTGTTTTGAGTTGAGTTAGACTATAAGAAAATATGTAATATTTTTATATGTATCAGGTAATACATTTTTTTGTATTATAGGATATATGACCTGAATTGGATCAGGTCAGGTCTTAAAAACATGTGGATCCTAGAGCTTCCACGTGCTCTTCTCCTCATGCAACATGTAATACTTTTGTGTATATTATATAATATTTTTCTATATATCATGTAATGTTTTTGTATTTTGTACATATACTATTACCTGAAATATAGAAAAATATTATTTAATATACACAAAAATATTACCTAATTATTATGTCCGACTCGACCCGACTCATCTCACAAAATGAGATTCATGAGACAGTTTGATACAAAACTTACTTTTGAACAAAACATGAATTCAAAAGTATCTAATTAAAAATGTTGATTTTTTTTTTTAACGAATTGAACTTAGAATTTGTTTTAGTACAATTCTTAATATTTTATGTTTAGCCACGCTTAGTGGTGTAAATGAAATATTATAACTTCGTGAGCTATTTAAAATTGACTCTAAAAATAAAAATAAATTAATTTCAGTTTAAAAATATTCGAGCTTTTGATCTCGTATCTGAACATATTAATATTTGGCTTGATAAGTTCGCGAGTCTAATTGAGTATAGCCAAGCATATGTTAAATTTATAATTTTACCATTAATAATTTATTTTTATATTAAAATTTCATTTTTCAATTTTTGAAGAATTTAAGCTTTTTAATTAATATTTTTTAGGTATTGAGTCGAGCTCAAACTCATGCTTGACAGTACTCAACTCATTTACACTCTACTTGCACAAGAGAACCAAACCAATAAATCGATTTTTAATGTCATTGGTTTTTATTTATATCTTAATATTAAAATAATTACATATCATATTTTTAATAATATATAATGCTATGTATATATTACAATTTTACAAATTTTAATAATTAGTGATAACAATAATTGTTAACTATATTTTATTGCCCTTATCAATATATTTATATTAAAATAATTAGGTAACAAAATATTAACATAGTTTATAATATTAACATAGTTTATAATATTAACATAGTTTACAATATTCACATAGTTTTTTTAACATAAATTAATAATGTACATAAAAAGAACATATATAATATAAATTTAGGTTAATTACATAGAAAAACACCAACTTAGAGTATTCAATTGCAACATGAACTTTTGATAATAATTTTATAAATGTTCAATTTAAAACATGTTTGGGTTTTTGAGCTTCGATTGCTGATGTGGAGCTGAAAATGTGTCATGATGACCCCAAATGAAAAAAAAAAAAATCCAAAACAAAAAAATGATATAAAAAAAAGAGAAGAAAATCTCAAAGATCTCTCGCCCCACCCATCCCCCTCTTGTTGTCTTCATCAGCTTAGCCAAAGACATACAACCATTGAAGAATGGCAAATTTGCAAATGAGAAGAAAATGCACAAATATTTGCAATCTGAATTACAAGCTTTCTCTGTTGAATATACTTTCATCGTTAGCCTTTGATAACGTTAGGGTTGAAGCTCTTACTTAATTGTTTAGAAGATTTGCTACTCCATACTTTTTTCTCTACTGTTTGAGGAGGAGATCGAGATTGGCTGAGAAGAGGCGACGCCCAACTTGCCGTTTCTCACCAGGTTCAACGCTTACGGCACAGAGGTGGTGCCCCACCGGAAAAAGGGTTGTACACCGCTTGGCTGATGAAATCAAAATAGAGTGTATTCATTGCTTGAATTTGAATTTACTTGTGTTCATCTTCCATCCATTGTTTGTATTCATTTATCTGCAAGCATGCTTTCTAAGATATAGAAGTTCTCAAAGATTTCATTAGATATTTCAAAAACTCAATCCTCTCTGCTTCAATCGCCGCTACATCATACACTAGCTCGGCGAAATATTGTTCAATTTCCACTGCTGATATCGATTCAAAAAGAGGTGGAGGAGTGGATGGGCTTCGGATTTTTTTTCTTTTAATTTCCACATTGGATATGATTGAGATTACTTTATATATTTTGGGTTCCACTTTAGCAATTAGAGCCCAAAAAATCCATATATCTCAAATTAAAATAAATGTTAAATTAGGTAGTTATGGTGTTATGACGAAAAGTTTGTGTTGTAATTGAAGCTGGACCTAAAATTTGTGGCTTTTTTATTTAATTAACCCTTTAAATTTAGTTAATAACTTCAATGCATTTCTATCAAGCGAAATAAATCTTGTTTTACGTACTTTGTGTTGGTTCAGCCCAAATATTTTAAATTAAAGTTTAATATTCTGTCCGCTTGAAAGCCCAATGGGCTTGTCGATTTCATATTTGCATATCGTGTTTATTTGATTCCTCTCCGATCGATTTCATGAGATATTTATTTTATCTGAATTTTTTTTCTAAAAAAAACATCTCAAATGATCATCTTAATTTTTCAGCCTTGTATCACTTACTGTGTGACTTGGACTACTTATAACCTAGTAATTGTGGATTAATTTTAATTAAAGTTATTCATCATTTTTTATGAATTTTATTATATTCTAAATAACAATTTTATACATTCAATATATAGTTTTGCATAAAGATCTCAGAAGCACTAATCTCTCAAATTATTATACACTTAAATTAAAGTCATATAAGATGGTTTCATTATTTATTTTGGTGAGACAAAGTTATATTACTCATAAGTCAAATCCATTTTTCAAACGTATAGATGGATTATGAATTATATATGCTTCAGTTTATCTCATAAAAATAAATTGATCAGATGATGTCATGAAAATCATATTCATTTATATTTTCATCATGTTTTTCATAGTAAAAATGTGAAAAAAATAGTCAATCAGAACAAAATATATCATTTTCAAACTTATAAATTCCGTAGATTTAGATTACCGTAGAATCGACGAATTCATTGAAGTTCTCTTTCCGACGTCGTTTTAATATACATTTGAGTGGTCAATTGATTGCAGCTTTGCGTAGGGTCGACGGAAAAGAATGGCAAATTACAACAACTATCTCTAATATTTTGCAACTGTCCCTTTAAATATGTGCAATTATTTACATATAAATAAATGTTAATCCACCTATTTCTAATTTTCAAATATTCATACGTTGTATTTGGATTGAAAATTTTGTGAAATCGTTTACAATTCATCGTAAGAAATTTGTTTGTGATGTTTGAATATGAATTTGAAATCAATATTCATTTTCATTCAGATATGATTTTCAAGCAAATTTTGATCATTGGGTTGCTTTAAAATACATATATTTCAATGTTTATATTCAAACCACTAAATTCAGACACAATCTTTTGTAATAATGTTAAATAACAATGGTGGTTTTAGTTCTCCAAAATGAATATGATAAAGAAAAAAAAAACTTTAAATTTAGACATACATCTATCACTTGCACAAAACTTAAAGATATAATTTATTAAAGAAAAATAAGGTGTTTGTGTATCGATCTAAAAATTTGTATGAATTGATATATGCTGCGAATTAAAATATTTTTAGATTGTCAAAACATTGAATTGGGACAAACAAAAAAAAAAAACATGGCAAGTAATATGTATGGTAAACATTTAAATCACATCATGAAATAATTCAAATACCATGGCCAAGAAATCCGACCAATATTGACGAAAGAGTCTTAGTATATTGGGGAGATGTATCTTGGATGATGGTTGCATGCACCAATTGAACATAGATTGAAGAAACTAACATTGTGTTGCTTCAATTTGTCTTATTTAGATTGTTTGAACTTAAATTGATAATAAAAAGTGTTGCTTTAATTTGTCTTATTTAGTCACAATCGAAAAACAAAAAAACAAGAAACAATCGACAAAATAAAAATCTTATTACCTATAATTTCTTGGGAATGAATTGTGGTCAGACCTATTTTATATAATTAGATTATTAAGATGATCTTATAAAAGAGTTCTATTCAAATAAAATTCATTTCTAATTATTTCTTTTGTGGTTCTTATAAATATAAAAATAATTTAATGTGGAATCATTTAAAATCATTGTCTTAAATCCTTTCTTCAAACACAATCTTCTTCTGATAGCAAAACTAGAATAAAGCCTTATCATGTCACTAACAGGAAGAACAAAGATAATCTAAATTCTAATCTTAAGGAAATGTAAATGACAATGTAAGCGTTACAAAACACAATTAAACAAAGTTTCGATAAAGAGATAGAGAATGTGAGTATTATCAAATAAGTCTGGAATAAATATATTTCATATAAAGTGTCGACTTTCACTTAAAAGTGTTAAATGAGGAAGTTTTAATAAAAGCAAGTCTAATTAGAAGGGGAGTATAACTACCAAATCACGATTTAACTTGTGTGTTATGTGAAGAAAAGAAATATGAATCACTTGTTCTTTGGATGCCGAGAAGTTTATAAAATTTGGACAACCTGTTACCATTGGTTAGGGACACCAATAGTGTTGCAAATCCAACCAACTATTCACTTATTGCAGCATTGTGGAATTATTGAGTCACATGATGAAAATGAAATTCTTACATGCATTTGGGTATGTGTAATACAGTCCATCTAGATAAATCGGAATGAAAGTATTTTTTGGGACGAGATACCTATTATAGAAAATATCATTGAAGAGATGAAAATAAAATAATGGTTACAGTTGTTGGTTAAAAAACCAATCACCCATAACTATGTTTTATCTGATTGGTTCTTGGAACCAAAATTATATTGTGGGATCCTTTTTTTTAAAAAAAATTCTTGTATTTGAAAGGATTGGAGCACCCCATGTACTCAAATAAATTAAATTTCTTTTACCGATTAAAAAAAAATGTAAAAAAAAATGTAAGTCTTGATTTAATAATTATTTTAAAAATATCTTCAACAACATCTTAAAAATATTTGAATTTGATGTTTTTTTTACTCCACTGTAAAATGTATTTTTATTAATTATCATCTCTGTAGGAGGTGAATAGTATCTTTTATAATTGTCATTTATGTATTAGCACAGAGTTAAAAACCTATGTTATTCTCTTTTTCAAAATTTTAAGCCGAGGTCAAGCTTGTTTTTAAGTTAATTAAAAAAACCCAACAGTGAAGCAAATTGAGTTGGGTTAAGGCCTAGGACCAAGACCACTCGAGCTTGGCCTGGGCGGCAGAACAAAGGAAGCCGCTCTACCTGGCCGGCCACAACGACGACGTCCTCTCAAGTCGACCGCCAGGCTAATAGCGAAGACCACTCGGCGGGTCAGCTTAGCCGGGCAGGATCCGTATGGCCGTCCAAGATACCATTAACCTCCAATAGATCGTGGGTAACAAAACCGCCAAGTACCCAGTAAATAGGCGGAAATCAAGGAAAAAGTGGGCTTAACTCCCACGACCTCCACGATCTCCGACACTCAAGTGATGCTCCAGCTATGAATAGATGTAATTTTAATTTGTAAAGGATCAAAATCCTCATTCTGTAAACAGCACTAGAGAGCTAGTATCTCTAATATAATATTATAAGGTCCTGCCCGGTAACTCTACCGTCCAGGATCAGCCGAGTAGCATTGCCCGAGTTGGCTCCGGGTCATTCTTGTGTCATACTTTTTATCTCATTTTTATCATATTTGGGTGTTAGACTAGGAATTACTCACATACAAATTCCGACGTCAACATTTTGGCGCTAGAAGGAGGGGGCTAGATTCACAATACCTGAACGTAACTCCAGTATACCATGAGCAATTCCGAACGCAATAATACTCCAGAGCCCCCAGTCCCTACCTCCTTCCAGGTGGGTGGCTCTAGCCGACCACGGCCAATTACGGCCGAGGAGGTTCTCCCGGTGGTTCCAATTACTTTGGAAACCCCAGCAACCCCCATGTCTGTAGCACAGATCAGGGGTATCATGGCCGTCCTTGCTGAGCGGCTCAAAGAAGCTGAGCAAAAGGAGAAAGCTAACGAAACTAATGGCCTATTGGAGGACTCTGAATCCTCAGACGAACCCAGACGGAGGCGAAACCTGGGGAAGCGGATAGCCAAAGCCGAACTTCGGCGGAGTCAATCTCCCACACGTGCCCGACCGGATCATCACCAGGTCTGTCCAGTTACTGCCGGGGCACAGGCACACAGGCGATACGCCCCAGGTGATAAGGAGCCAACCCTCACCGGGGAGGCCAGGAGGCTCGACAGGCTTCCTAATGAGAGGTGTGAGGTCCCGTCACCTCATGATGAGAGTACCGGTCACAATCTGCGGTACTCGGAGCTTATGGAGGAGCAAGAGCTCCGACACAGACTGGCTGACATCCAGGCCAAGCGCAACAAAGGGGGCTGGAAGGGGGCTGGAAGAGGGCTTCCCCCTTTGCAGAGCACATTGCCACCATGGTCCCCACGAAGTTCAAAATGCCTCCCATCGGTCAGTATAACGGGGAGACCGACCCTAGCACCCACCTAGACAAGTATACGTCCTGGATGGAGCTGCAAGGATTGGGAGAGGAGCTCATGTGTAAAGCATTCCCGCTCACACTTGGGGATCGAGCGCAAAGATGGTTCCGTTCCCTCCCTGACGCGTCCATAGGGGGATGGGACGAGCTGTCCGATCTGTTCCTGACACAGTTCATGGGGTCGAGGATGAGGTCGACTCCTAAGGAAAGGTTAGTCAATGTGAGGCAAGACAAAGCGGAGCCTCTGAAGTCATACCTGGACCGCTTCAACAAGCTGGTCCTCGGCATGGAGCAGGTGTCGGACAACGCCATCCTTATGGCTGTCATGGCCGGATTGAGGCCCCGGACCAGATTTTGATGGTCCGTCCACGAAGAAGGACCGAAAACATATCACGACTTCCTCAACCGTGCAGAACGGTATATAGGGGCTGAGGAAGCCATTCCAGAGGACAAGGCCCCCAAACGAGAAAAGAGGCCTGAGCGGCGCGAAGAAAGGAGGGAAGAAAGAAGGAAACCAATAAAGCCGTTCAGGCCGGCCACGAATTTCAGGGCCTTCCAGCCTGGAGGCCCCGCCCAGGTAACTGAAATCCTCACGGTTGCCCCATCACAAGTCCTTACTGAGATTAAGGACAAGAACCTGCTGCCTGAGCCATGACCTATGAGAGCCGACCCAAATCGCCTCAACCAGAACAAGTACTGCAAATACCACAAGGCGAAGGGACATGATACTGACAAATGCTGGGCATTACTGGCCGAGCTGATGAAGCTGATCGACTAGGGTCAGTTAAAAAAATACGTCAAGGCCCACGGGCAACAGGGCCAGGGGGCACAGCAAGCCATTGCCCCACCACCTCCTCCACCAAACGGAGCTGCTCGCGAAATACATACACTCATCAACAACAGCTTCGGCGAGCAGCGGGAGTCCAAGCGAGCCCGGAAGGGGTAAGTTCGGGAGGCCAGGAACGCTTATCAGCGGTGCGTTCCACCTCGGGCAACACCCCGCCATGCACCTATCTTATTCACTGAGCTGGACAGTGAAGGGATAGCATACCCACACAGCGATACCTTGGTGGTATCGCTCAATATTTGCAGGACTATGGTGCACAGGGTCATGGTTGACACCGGCGCCTACGCTAACGTGCTCTACCTGAGCACCTTCAGGCGGATGGGATTTCATGAATCTCAGTTCATGCCATCCTCCGACTCTATTCAAGGCTTTGGAGGAATGAGTACCCGGGTACTCGGCACCTGTGAGCTCAAGGTTCTGTTCGGTTCCGGCGACAGGGAAGTATTCACAACGACGGAGTTCAAGGTGGTGGACTTGAACTCCCAATATAACGCCATTTGGGGCAGGCCACTTCTGGCCAAATTGAAGGCGGTAGTCTCCATCTACCACCTCGCCCTCAAGTTCCCTGTGGGCGACGAGGTGTATGTGGTGAAAGGGAACCAGCTGGCCGCCAAAGAGACAGACATGGGGCTACGCCCAAAGGAGCTCAACCAGCTGGAGCTTGCCCAGACCACCTCGGCCGATGAGCAGATGGAGGACGCCTTTGAGGATTCTGTTCTCGAGATCGCCGAGCACAATCAGACTGCCATGGAGGTAGATAATGACCTCCACTCCCGGTAATTATCCCTGAACAGCCGGTCAGCTCCACTTTTGAAGTCGGGTCCTCCTCTGGTACAGCTGCCCAAAATAGCGGAAGGGAAGTGGCGACGGACATACGAAAACCCGAAGAGGAGTGGGGGTCCATCGATTCCCGAGGGGACGGACACCAGAGACGAGCCACGCCTGTTGAAGAGCTGGATCTTGTCAGTATGAATCCAAACAGGCCAGATATGGAGCTCCGGGTCGGCCATGAGTTGCAGGAACCCTTCCGTTCCGAGCTGATAACCTTTTTGCAGGGCAATGTTGATGTCTTCGCTTCGGCTCATGAAGACATGGAAGGCATCCGACCGGAAGATGCCTACCATCACCTTAATATCAACCCTGCCGTGCAACCAGTGGCCCAGAAAAGACGCCGATTGAGCCCAGACAGGTACGAGGGGCAAGAGCTGGAAGTACAAAGGCTGCTGGGTTACCGCTTCATTAGAGAGACCAAATATGCAACTTGGGTCTCCAACCCCGTCCTGGTCAGGAAACCAAATGGATCATGGAGGCTATGTGTAGACTTCACCGACCTGAACAAAGCCTGCCCAAAAGACTGTTTCCCACTCCCCAATATTGACCAGCTAGTCGACACAACTACCGGTCATGAACTCATGAGCTTCATGGACGCGTATTCAGGCTATCATCAAATACCGATGGCCGAGGACAACCAGGTCCATACAACCTTCATCACCGACCGCGCACAATACTGTTATACCATAATGTCGTTCGGTCTGAAAAATGTAGGGGCTACTTATCAGCGGCTTGTAAACAAGATGTTCGCCGCACAGATTGGGAAAACAATGGAGGTCTACGTGGATGACATGCTTGTAAAGTCAAAACAGAAAACCGATCACGTAGGCCACCTGGCAGAGATGTTCGATATCCTGAGAAGATACAAGATGAAGCTGAACCCCAAGAAATGCTCCTTCGGGGTAGGATCAGGAAAGTTTCTGGGATATATGGTGAGTCAGAGGGGAATCGAGGCCAATCCTGAAAAAATTCAAGCGGTTATGAACCTGACCCCGCCAAGACGGATCAAGGACGTCCAGAGTCTGACGGGCAAAATCGCCGCCCTCAATCGCTTCATATCTCGATCCACCGATAAATGCCGACCATTCTTCAATTTGATCAGAAGAAACGCCCAGTTTGAATGGAATAATGAATGCCAGTCGGCCCTCGACGACCTCAAAAAAGCACTCATGGAGGCCCCGGTCCTAGCAAAGCCTCAGCCAGGAGAAAAATTACAGTTTTACCTGGCAGTGTCCGAATATGCGGTAAGCTCGGTATTGGTCCGTGCAGAACAGAAGGCTCAACAACCTATTTATTATGTGAGCCAGTCACTACACGACGCCGAGCTACGCTACCCGGCAATGGAAAAGTTAGCTTATGCATTGGTCATCTCAGCCAGAAAGTTACGGTCATACTTCCTGGCACACCAAATTGAGGTATTGACTAACTTTCCTTTAAAACAGGTATTGGGCCGCCCAGACGCCTCAGGAAGACTGTTAAAGTGGGCGGTCGAGCTGGGCCAGTATGACGTCCACTATGCGCCCAGAACGGCAATAAAAGGTCAGGCCCTTGCTGACTTCATCGCCGAATTCACTCCAACTCTCATCATCCGAGAAGAAAGAATAGAGAAACCTTGGAAGATGTACGTGGACGGGTCGTCCACCACTCATTGCGCCGGGGCTGGCATCATCTTGGTCAGCCCCACCCAAAAATACTTTTGCTCGGCGCTACGGTTCAAATTCCCCGCAACAAACAACGAGGCCGAATATGAAGCGCTGCTGGCCGGACTGGACATGGCGAAACAATTCGGAGTGGACGACCTCGAAGTCTTCAGTGACTCCCTCCTGGTCGTCAATCAAATTTCAGGCGAGTATGTAGCCAGGGATGAACAAATGGCGAAGTACTTGAGATCCGTCGAGCTGGCCTCCACAGAATTTCGACGAATTCGTGCCGAGCAAATCCCTCGTAGCAAGAATACGCAGGCTGACGCCCTTGCACGGCTAGCGACAAGTGAAGGAGCTGAAGATATTGGATCAGTAAACATTGGAACAGTGGACAGCTCGGCCCTCGATCAAAAGGAAATCTATGATATTGAGCCAAGAGTGACTTGGATGACCCCGATCATCCAATACTTGGAAGGGGGGAAGGTCCCCGCCGATCAGGGCGAGGCCAAAAAATTGAGAATCCGAGCTGCTCGATACACCATCCAGGACGGTCTTCTGTACAAAAGAGGTTTCTCACATCCTCTCCTGAAATGCCTGGATGACGAAGAAGCCAAATATGTGTTAGCCGAGATTCACGAGGGCGTATGCGGCAATCACTCGGGAGGCCAGTCGCTAGCCTTCAAAGTTATCAGACAAGGATACTTCTGGCCTAGTCTGAAAAAAGATGATATCAATTTCGCTAAAAAGTGCGACAAATGTCAAAGATGCGCGCCACTCATCCGAGCACCATCGGAAGATTTGAACTCAATAATGGCCCCGTTGCCATTCGCAAAATGGGGAATAGATCTAATTGGCCCGATGCCCACTGGCCGAGGAGGAGTAAGATTCGCTATCGTCGCCGTCGACTATTTCACCAAATGGGTGGAAGCAGAACCCCTAGCACGGATAACCGAGCTGAAAGTTACAAACTTCATATGAAAATCCATCATTTGCCGATTCGGGGTCCCTCATTCCATCATCACAGATAATGGACGACAGTTCGACAGCGATGACCTAAAGACATTTTGTGAAAACCTGGGCATCAAGAAGCTGCTCTCCACCCCTTACTACCCTCAAGGAAACGGCCAGGTCGAAGCCATGAACAAAATCATCAAGCACACCTTGAAAGCCAGGCTTGACGAATCAAAGGGAGCTTGGGCCGATGAACTGCCCGAGGTACTTTGGGCATACAAAATGACGGCCAGAACAGCGACGGGAGAAACGCCGTTCTCTTTAGCATTCGGTTCCGAGGCAGTCATCCCAATCGAGCTCGGCGTTCACACTTGGAGAGTGGACAAATATCAAGACCAGCAGAACACAGAAGCTCTGGCCGCCAACCTTGACTTGCTAGAAGAAAGAAGAATGGACGCAGACATAAAGAACGCCATTTACAAGCAGAGAAGTGCAAGGTATTATAACTCAAGGGTCCGGACCAGAAAATTTCAGCTCGGGGATCTAGTCCTCAAAAAGGTCTTACTACCGAATGGCTCATTGGGACACAACTGGGAAGGACCGTACAAGATTAGCAGGATTCTGGCCGGAGGTGCATACGAGATAGCCGACCTGGATGGAAAAATTGTATCCAAACCATGGAATATAGAGCACTTAAAAAAATATTATCATTAGCCGACCAGGATTTCAATTGTAATTCTTATGTACCTTTTCACGATTAATGAAATTGTTTTCCCAGCTTGTAATATTGACTAAGGCTACGGCCTCATCCGCGCCGTCCAGGCCGGATGAAACAGTAAGGCTTCGGCCCACCTAAGGCTACGGCCTCATCCGCGCCGTCCAGGCCGGATGAAACAGTAAGGCTTCAGCCCACCAAGGCTTCGGCCCACATAAGGCTACGGCCCCATCCGTGCCGTCCAGGCCGGATGAAACAGTAAGATTTCGACCCACCAAGGCTTCGGCCCACTCAAGACCGCAACTTCATCCGAGCCATTTAGGCCGGGCTAAACTGTAAGTATTATACCTACCTTGGTTCCGGCCAGGGGTAAAGCATTGATCAAACAGAAGTAGTAAAAATTGACGTGACAAGCAGAGCAGATTCGCACTACCATTGTCAAGTGATTAATAGTTTTTTACTAAGTGTTTCAGGCATTTAAGTACCGAGCTGATTCGGTTGAGACAAGCAAGTGTCAACTAAAACGAACTACATATATATATAGAAGATTGTAGACCAGCAAAACATGATGATATTAAAATCGAAACTGGTTTGGAGGCCAGTACCTCTTACAAAAGGAAAGAAAAAGAAATCTCTACAAAGAGCTACTGCTCAATATCCACCATCTCCTCCTCAGGCACCTCGCCCGCCACTTCGGTGGGCTGCCCAACTTCTGACCGTCCAACTTCTGAAACCGCTCCCATGTCAAAAGAAGGGTTAGACATAAGCACGATGGGGGGAGCAGGAGTGAGCAGCTTCTCCGACCCGGCCGGAAGATACTTCGGCAGGTCACTCATCAACTCCAAATAATAAGCTGGAAGCGGGTTCTTCTCAATGTATCCGGCCAGAGTTGCCATAAGTGGACGGTCGTCCAGCTTCTCCTTCCGGGCCGCCTCAATAGCGTCGAAGAAGGCAAACAGATAAGCAAGGCTACTCTCGAGCTTATACTCGTCAGAGCCCTTGAACTTAGCGACTACTGCCACCTCGTCAGCCTGGTCAGCCCGGGCAGCCTCAAACTCGACCTTCAGCTCCTCCATCCCGGCCTGAAGCCGGGCATTCTCTACCGCCAAGTCAGCCACCCTATTTCTGTCCAGCTCAGCGGCCTGGGTGGCGTGCGACAAAGCTTCTTGAGAAGAAACTAGCTGAGTCTGCAGCGTCTTCTTCTCCTCCACCGCATCTCGCAACTCGCTGCTCTTCTCCCTCAAGTCGGCTTTCAACGTCCTGATCTTCTCCAGCCGCTCTTCATACTGATGCTGGGCCTGCCACGCAAACACAGACGCCTGCGCCATAAGGATAGCGGTGTAGGAGCCGGAGTCCACACCAGACATCTGGCGGGAGAACTTATCCAGATCCTCCGTCCAGGCCTTAACAGGGGCTTCGACAGCTAAGAACACCGCCGAAGGAAGTTTCTCCATCACCTCCGGGGTCGGAGACTGAGCCCGAGAGAAACTGACCTGGAAAGGCGGGCGACGATCGAGGTTCTCCTTCGTCTCCTCGACCCGAGCAGGGTCCCATCCGCAAATGTTGACCGAGCCGGCCAGAGGACTTTCGGCAGTCCAGACGCCAGGCGCCGCACGAGCAGCTGAAGCCTCAGGTATCCCTGAGCTTCCCCTTCCAGCTCCCGAACCACCCTGGGAGGTCCCTGCTCCGCTGCTAGAACCCGGCCTGGATCGCTTGGTCGGGGGCGCACGCGGAGCAACTTCCGCAGAAACAGTGGCTGGCGATGGCGCAGTAGGAGCAGGGCGCTCAATGCCCCTACCCTTTCCTTGACCTCGGCCTTGAGGCCTCCCCGCATGCCCGGCAGCGGCTTGCTGGATCATTTGCCGAATCCGTTGAGTGAGATTCATGCTGAGCTGAAGGCCGTGAGGAGGAATGACAGCTAAAAGAACAAAACAAGAAGCATATGTAAGCAAGATTTTTTCAGAGTGGGGTAAATAAGTCCGAAAAGACTACCTTGGTAATTGTTCGGGGCAGGATGGAAAGGAAGGATGAGGCCGGCTCTAGCGAGACGCTCTTCAGTGATGAGCATTTTGAAATTCCGCTGACCGGGAGCGGTGTGGTCTCGGAGAAATACTATCTTCCGGGAAAAGGTGCTGCCAGTCGGGAGGCCCTCCACCGAAATTTCTGCAAAACGGAAGATAATTAAAATCAGACAACCGAGCTGAAAGCAAGTAAAATGCTAGTATACCATTTGCCGTCCCAAAGAACATCGGACAAAACACCCGCTCAGACTCCTGCTCTCCAACCTGACCGGGGCTCATCCAATCACCTCTGACCCAGAACCATTTCGTCTTCCAATCTTTGACGGAGGACGGAAGGTCGATGATCAACTGGGGACGTCCATACCGGGACGACAGATAGTACAAGTGGTTTTGAACCCCGGGCAGGAGTTTCAAGCCCAACAGCCAAGCTAACTCTTCAGGGGTTGGGACACCAAGGTTGAACTTCCAACAGAGGATGAGCAACCCAAGAATGGAGGACCAACTATTTGGGTGTAGCTGGCCAGGAGCAAGGCCCCAAAAGCGGAGGTACTGTGTAAGAGGTGGAGCCAAAGGAAACCGAAGACCACCTTCCAAAGATCGGATGTTGATGGCCACGCTGTCTGCGGGTGGCTTGTCAATCCGTTCGTTCGGCCTCGGAACATCGAACGACACCCCCCGCGGGATGTTGAAGAGGGCGTGCCACTTATCCACTTCAGCTCGGGTAACTGTGGACGGCCAAGACATAGCCTCCGAATCTATAGAAGGTTGTTCCGTCCGGTTATATTGTCTAGGCGGGCTGGTCGGCCTGATGTCCCTGCCACCTCAACCGCAGGAGGACCCGGACTCCTAATCTTTTCGGAGGACGAACTAACCTCTAAACTTAATTCTTCAGAAGGATACCCTCCATACTCGAATTCAGTCCCAAAAGATGAAGATGAAGACATAGTGAGAAAATAATAATTACCTAGAGACTGGTCTGGACGAACGATTGAGGACGGTCTATCTTGGACGAACGATGTTGGACGGTTTAAGCTGGTCGGACTATATCAAAGAATTCTCTAAGTAGTTACAAAGTCGCGAAGGTCAAAATGAAGGAAGGTCGCCCCTATTTATAGAAAAAACGTGACCCTTCAACTTCCATTCGACCAGAGACGACGCGTGGCGAATCAAACAGTCAACTACAGAAGACGCTTCGTCTCCCGGGACACCAGATTGTGACACGCGTCAGGCCCAGGATAAAGCCCAGGACCAGATCTTTCCAGATTCCACAGATCTCTACAATATGAGGCCGAACAAAATCCAACTGATAGGCCAGCCAGGGCAGGATATCAATATTTCAGATCAAGTATGTTCAGGCCGTCCAAAAGTAAGCTACGTATAAGGATGTGCTAGCAGTTATATAATGAAAATGCAGTAGGGACAATTAAACTTGAAATTTGAATTATCATTGAAAATTGCTGGTTTGGAGGCCATAACCTCTTAACAAAGCTAAACCCTAAACAAAAGGAGCAGAAAAAAGAACGGCTCGGACGAATAGCTCGGTAATGGTCTAGAATATTGGAAAGGATGTTTACAATTATCACCATCCTGGACGGACCTCTCTCTCAATATTGACATGTTAGCCAGAACGTTTTATGAACCTATTATGGTTGCTGAATATGTTGCCAAGTACTTAAACTTAAGAGAACTGCTCGGAATCCCTTATGGCCAAGATCGTAATACCGATCATCCTCGAGCACGATCACACCATCTTCAAATCTAGTCGCACTGGCCCCCTCAGCTTGTTCTGCTCCGCAAGTCTCCACACTGAGGACTGTCGTAAATAGAACGGCTAATGGAGGACGGCTCATTCTGCACGGCAGTTCTTGCACGACAATGTTGGACTATTATGGAAAACTAAAGAGTATTATGGCAAATGTGAGAATGAAAAAGCCCCGCTATTTATAGAAGGATTGCGACTGTTGGGATCCTCCCCTATTATAGGCGACACGTGGTGATTCTGAAATCCAATAATAACTACACGTCATCTATCATCTTCTAGGTTGTCAGCTATGACGTGTCAAACCTAGGGGCTAGGCCCACCGAAATATGAAGATCCCATCTCGCCCCCTAGAAGCAAAGCCGATCTAAGTACTAGGCCAGGGGCTAAAACGGCCAAAACAAGTTAGCCCGACATGTCTAAAGTAAATGTTGGCACAAGTAAAACATTATCCATTTAAAAGTGTAAGCACACATACTGGTTTGCAGGCCAGAACCTGTTCACAAAGGGCTAAGTGGCCAGAAAGAAAAAAAAAATGCTACGCTAATCATCCTGGAGTACAATTACGTCATCCTCGGATCCAGTCGCGCCCACTTCTTCAATCTGCTAGGACCCAGAAGCTCCTAAGTTGGGATCTGACATAAATTGAATAGGAGGAGCCGGCTTCAGAAGATGCTCAGAACCAGGAGGGAGATAGCCGGGCAAATCTTCCATGAGGTCTAGATAATATTGCGGAAGAGGATTCCTTTCCAGGAAATTGGCTAAGGCGATACTCAGAGGACGGTCGTCCAAGTTGGCCTTCCGAGCTACCACAATATTGTCCATATAAGCAAAAAGATAGGCCAAGATTCCCTCATACTTGCATTC
Source organism: Scutellaria barbata (assembly GCA_028654395.1). Lineage (NCBI taxonomy): Eukaryota > Viridiplantae > Streptophyta > Magnoliopsida > Lamiales > Lamiaceae > Scutellaria > Scutellaria barbata. The sequence goes on from CM053644.1 coordinate 3,319,334, forward strand.
ATCAGATTCCTTGTATTTCTGCGCCACAGCAGCCTCGTCCAGCCAGCCAGCTTTGGCAATGGTCAGCTCATCACGTGCAGACTTCAGCTCAGCCTGGATCGCCTCGAGCTGACCTTTAAGCAGGGCATTCTCAACGTCTGCCTCGGCCTTTTGTCGAGATAATGAATCCTGAGTGGAAGTCAGCTTGGCCCTAAGCCCCTTTATTTCCTCAGAAGCGGCGGCCAAATCGGCCTTCTTATCATCGAGCTCAGCTCTGTTTTCCATGTATTTATCCTGCTGAGAAAGGTATACACGGTTAGCCCGCCAAGCAAAGATGGAAGCCTGGGCATTTAAAATTGCCGAGCAAGCCCCCATGTCGGCCGCCGACATCTCCCTTGCGTAATCCTCCAGCTCCCCTGTCCAGGACTTCACCGGGGCATCCATAGCTTGCCTAATCCCAGATGGAAGGTTCCTCATTAAATCCGCACTGGGCGGCCGAGCACGAGAAAAGCTGATCTGAAATGGGGGACATTTCCCGAGGAACTCCTTGGAACTTTCAATCAGTTTGGGATCCCAACCACAAATGCTGACCGATCCGGCCAGCGAAGATTCAGAAGACCATATCCCTGCACAAGCTGAAGTGGCGATATCGGGCTGATCGGTTGGTTGCTCGCTAGAAGTCGGGCGTGATCTTTTTGTTGACGGCCAGACAGGATCCTGACTCGGAGTAGGAGTCTTGGTCGCTGAACGTGCAGAACCCCTCCTTTTTTCAATTGGTTTCTTTTGCTTGCTACCTCGTTCCACCCTGATTTTAATGCGCTCGGAAGGATTCATCTCAGGGCGAAGACCGTCGCGAGGAAGGACGGTTGCACGAAGAGCAATAAGTTAGAAAATAGCCAGGCTTAATCTTGTTCCAACAGCAAGGCCTACCTTGGAAATCCACGGCAACGCGCTCAAAAGGAAAGACTAGGCCAGCTCGGATAAGCCGATCTTCCACAATCAGCTGCCCAAACGTTCGCTGCTCCGGGCTAATGCTATCCCGCAAGAAACGGATTTTGCGAGAAAAATCACCGCCACTCTCAAGGCTCTCAAGCCCTCCTTCTGCAAAATTGAAAAATATTAAAAACATTAGCAGGCTTAACCAAGGAAATAAATAAGGAATACCTTCAGCCAGACCAAAACCAACTGGGCACGATGCCCTGACAGCAAAGAAGCTCCTAAATGTCCCTGGACTCTTCCAGTCCCCGTCGACCCAAAACCACTCGCTCCTCCAATCTTTTACTGGCAGAGGAAGGTCACAGACTAATTGGGGCCGATGTATCCGAGGAGCAAGGTAATAAAAGTGATTTTCTACCCCGGGTATAAGCTCAAGTTTAAACAACCAGGACAGTTCTTCAAAGCTGGGCTCCCCAAGGTTGTAGCTATAAAGAAGCACTAACAAACCCAAGAGAGAGGACCAGCTATTTGGACGAAGCTGCCCTGGGGCTATCCCCCATTGCCAAAGATACCGGGATAGGCAGGGCGCCATTGGAAACCGCAGGCCTCCCTCCAATGCCTGAAGGTTGATAGCAACACAATTCTTCCGCGGCTTGTGCATTCGCTCATCAGGACGAGGAGCGAGGAAGGAAACACCCAAAGGTATATTGAAACGGGATTGTATCCTATCTAGCTCGATTTGAGTAACCACGGAGGGCCACTTCATGGCCTCTGAATCCTCGAAAGGAACCTCAGCCCATTCGGTCCACTGTTGTCCTTGGGACCAATTAGATGGGATATTCTTAGGAATCTCAGACGTAGTCACAAAAGAGAGGAATTACCTTCCGAACAAGGGCGCTCTCACAAGATGACGTAGCACGGGATATCTAGACCGGCTAATCCTGCTCGGGATATACAATCAGTACTCGAAATCGAAAGCTAATGAAAGGTCAAATGTCAAATGAGAAGAACACTATATATAGGTGATGACCCTTAACTCTCAACCAATCACCTACAGGCGCGTGGAAAATCGAACAGGTAGAAAACAACGACTTTTCGACTTCCACTCCACCAGATGACGACACTTGTTCGCAACATACTGACTTACGACTCATTCCTGCTCGGCTCGACTTGTCAAGGTTGATTAGGCCTCAGCAGAAGTGATTTTCTGCCGAGGCCTAAGGGGCTATTGTTGGGCGTCCGACCCGAGCTGCGCAGCATGCGACACCTGGGCGGCAGAACAAAGGAAGCCGCTCCACCTGGCCGGCCACAACGACGACGTCCTCTCAAGTCGACCGTCCAGGTTAATTGCGAAGACCACTCGGCGGGTCAGCTTAGTCGGGCAGGATCCGTATGGCCGTCCAAGATACCATTAACCTCCAATAGATCGTGGGTAACAAAACCGCCAAGTACCCAGTAAATAGGCGGAAATCAAGGAAAATGTGGGCTTAACTCCCACGACCTCCACGATCTCCACGATCTCCGACACTCAAGTGATGCTCCAGCTATGAATAGATGTAATTTTAACTTGTAAATGATCAAAATCCTCATTCTGTAAACAGCACTAGAGAGCTAGTTTCTCTAATATAATATTATAAGGTCCTGCCCGGTAACTCTACCGTCCAGGATCAGCCGAGCAGCATTGCCCGAGTAGGCTCCGGGCCATTCTTGTGTCATACTTTTTATCTCATTTTTATCATATTTGGGTGTTAGACTAGGAATTACTCACATACAAATTCCGACGTCAACATATTAGCACAGGGTTAAAAACCTATGTTATTCTCTTTTTCAAAATTTTAAGCCGAGGTCAAGCTTGTTTTTAAGTTAATTAAAAAAACCCAACACTGAAGCAACTTGAGTTGGATTAAGGCCTAGGACCAAGACCACTCGAGCTGCCCAAGGGTGGATGTGCACATCATGGCCCACTTTTATATATCACTTGATGCACTATTTGTGAAATCGGATTGGACCGATTGATTCTTACATATATCTCGAACCTATATATATATATATATATATATACTTGTAAAGAATACATTTGATTCAATCACAAACTGATCATGATTTGGTTTCTTTACACATGAAAAACCGAATTTGCGGTTTGACCGCATAAAATCAGCCAAAATCTATCAAAAATCAATTAAATCAGAAATAAAACCGGTCAAACTGAAAATTTTAAAATTTTAACTTCTTTATTGAAAAAACTTTTTTTTATATTATTTCAAGTATCACAAATTATTGGATAATTCTTCAATCACTAATATTATTTATAATGCATGATCTCAATATTTACTTTGATTCAAACCAATGCGGGACAGAGTTATATATTTGACATATTTATAGTGGGTGATTTCAATATCATTTTAACTGACTATCAACATAAGACAAACTTTCACATTTTTACGACAATCCCTCCTACTTTCTTTAGTATTTTTTCAATATGAGACAATTTTAAATACAAAACTTATATATTTTATACCCTCATACATCATTTATTTATTTTGCTTTATGTGTGACAATTTTTTAGTACTATATTTTAAAAACATATTCATCTTTTTAGAAAAAAATGATAAATAAACTTAAAGGGTTTTCTTAGTTTTTAAAAAATTGAGGAGGTATAATTTTGATATTTTATTATATCTATCTATATATATATATGCAATTTATATGTTATGTGTTATTTTAAATAATAATGTAAATTTTATTAACAAAGAATTTGAATTTTTTATCATTATTATTATCACTATTAATAACAAGATCTTTTTATATTATTATTATTTTAAACGATCGGACCTCCCGATTGAATCTTAAATCATTGCTTAAGTCGATTAGTTTACCGATTCAATTCCACAAATACTATGTACAAATTAAGTGTTGCATTATATATGGTGGAAGAAACATCTCTAAATACTTAATGTGGGATGAAGCATTAATGCCTCTTCATATTCCCCATGCTTCATCACAAAGTGCCTTAAATGAGGGGTCAACTTCATTTATAATTTATCACTTATCGAAGTTCAATATTAAGATGTTATATACTGTAATCATTTACCCAATTCAAAATTTAATTTTGAGGAGTTCAACATACTATATCATTTACACAAAATATAGATTAATCATTTACCATTTAATTCCTTCAAAATAAAATTTATAACCACTTAAAACTAACTAAACCGTGGGGACACCCACTTTACTAATACCAATTTCCAACACTTTGATCCAAATATTTCTTAATTTGTTTTTTAGAATGGGATACATAACCATTATGCATGAGTGAGTGTTTTTTTTTTTTTTTTAATGAGTATAGATAAAAACATTTTCCTTATGTTACGTGTACACATGGTATTTTACATATTTAAGGTTTTGGAAATTTCGTAAGCTTGTAATATTTTTTGTTATTCTTAAATGGTTTATTTCTTTTATTAAAGATATTGGTTATAGTCCCTTTTCAATTCGTACTGATTGATTATTTCAAAATAAATGGGTAATAATCTATGGGCCACACTTACCATGATTTTTCCCACAAGTTTGTAACTTCTTTAAATTCAAATATTCCTCCGCCCACAAATATAGTGTTTCTTTGTCAAATATATCAACCTCGTGGACTATATATTTGAATGGATAATAAATTGTAATAACATAGAAAAATAAAATGGATTGATCAAAGTATTCTAATCCATGAGATCATCATATTCAAATTTCAGCGTTATAATTAAATTTGCAAAAAAATAAATTAAAAAAAGATTAGAAGAAATTAAAATGAAATGAGAAAAAAGGAGTGAAAAGCGGGGGGGCGTGTCAGCATCACCGCAAAAGTTGGTAAGTGTGGGGCCCAGGGCTACTTTAAGCTGCGGGCACGACCACCGCGAGATCATAGGCCCCACCAGCTGGTCAAACTAGGGTCTCTTTGACTGTACACCCTCTTTAAATCTTTTTTATTTCATTTAATCATTAACTTTTTCTTTTTTCTTTTTTTAATCATATTTTATATGTATGTATGTATGATGATGAGTTTTGCATACTTTGACTGTGATGTCACTTCGAACGAACGAGGCCCTTTTTGAATGCCCCTACATTTCATTGTTTTTATATTTCTTGCCCTCTTCAATTGTTCAAATTTGATCATTTACAAGCAAGCATTGCCAAATTGACCACATAATTTTTTTTTTTTAACTTTGTGACTCTAAAGAAACTTCTTTTGTACCACTTCTTTCCATTTTATTGTTTTTAATGGAATACAATTTGTTCCACTCGAGTATCGTCTTTTAATTATTATAAAGATTAAAGTATTACTTTACTATTTTACTACATCTATCTTGATTTTGAAGTCTCTTTTTGTCTTAGAATATTTATTTAGTTCACTATGATATCTCCTTTCTAAAACATGCCAAATTATAACCACCAATGAAAATATTCAAAAATATATTCGATATATTTTTGATATTTTTATTTTTTCACGTAACCGATATAATAACGGCTTGCAATGATAGAGTGAAAATAACCAAAAATATTTTTGATATATCTCCAATATTTCCATTTTTTCATGTAATCGATATAATAACGGTGTGCAGCGATATATCTCCGATATTTTCATATAAAAAAAAGAAATTTTATCAAAATATAAATATATTCGATATAGTTTTGATATTTTTATTTTTTCACGTAACCGTTAATAGAATGAAAATAACCAAAAATATTTTTGATATATCTCCCATATTTCCATTTTTTCATGTAATCGATATAATAACGGCGTGCAGTGATATATCTCCGATATTTTCATATAAAAAAAAAGAAATTTTACAAAATATCAATAAAATATCGACAAATATCAATATCGATTTCGATATCAATAACTCCATAATATAAATGACAAGAAAATAAGTCAAATATCGGAGTAATATTCAAAAAATGTCGAGAAATATCGGTAAAAATTACAATATTCGAAAATGTCGAGAAATATTGGTAAAATATCGGTAAAAATTACAATATCGATGGTCTTATGGTACAAATTATAGGAAAATCTGCGAAATATTAAAAAATATCGATAAATATTGAGGGAATATCGAAAAAATATCAATAAGTATAATGTACCGATATTTCCACTGATATGATATTTTTACGATATTTCCGTAAAATTGAGATATCGATATTTCCATTGAAATCGATATTTTTATCCTTGATTATAACTAGTATAAATCTTGATAAATATCGCGGGAATATCAGAGTAATCGAAAAAATATCAATATGTATAATTTATCGATATTTCCAACGATATCGATATTTCTACGATATTTTCGTAAAATTGAGATATCGATATTTCCATTGAAACCAATATTTTTATCTTTGATTATAACTAGTATAGATCTCGTCTAATACTAGAGTTATAAAATATATAATTGAAGGAAATAATGTAAAATTTTATGCATTTTGAATAAGAAAATATAATTTGGAGAATGATTTTCATTTATATAACGGAAATGTCTTTAATAAAATAGAAAAAAAAATTAGGATTTTTTTCCCAACATCTTATTTATTAAAGGTTTTAAGATTATTTTTTCTAGCAAAAAATGAAACAAATATATTTTAAATGCATGTTATATTAAAATTAAATTAAAATCAAAATTCGTATAATAACAATGACAAAACATAAAAGATGATATATTAAATATATATATATATATATATATATATATATATATATATATATATATATATGCATTAACAAACTAATGGCATGTTGTTTTATATATACTATTGTTAACATAGTTAGCAAGCTCCAAGCAACAATTGCCAAAAAATTTTTACTTATTTTATTTTTTCTTTAAGAATTTTATTTTTCAAATACATGATTACAATGTATTTGTAATGTCAATTTATATACATAATTTTCTTATTTACATTATGTATTGGTATATTCTTTTATGGTTATATACTTAGAATTTTACATATGCATTAAAATTTTAAAACTAATATTATACTTTTACTCTTGAGATAAAATCGTAATGCATTTAAGAAAAATATATTTCCACTTCTATTTTTGTATATAATTAAAGGAGATACCATTAATAAACGGAATTATATATTTTAGCACTATATAAGGTAAGCAATATTACCATTTATACATATAATAATTAAGATGAGTCGATATTGATTATAATCAAGTATTAAAAAGTATAGCATAATTAAACGGTCTAAATAGATTGATTGAGCTAAATATAATTGGTAATTTATTTTATTCAACACACAAAAATAGCATAAAATAAATGTAGATAAATTTTAGTTTGGGCCGCATTAATTCTCTTTCAATATATACTATTTAATATGGAGATTATGTCTATTAAATAATATTTTAAATTATTTTATACCATTTAAACTTCATGTAACCTGGAATAGCGAGAGCATGATACAGAGCATTGTAACCTATAATCTAAAAATATTTTAAATTGTGGAAAATGATGAATTGTGGTTGCATGTTATAATATTCACGGCCTTTTAACATAATTATTATAGACATGATTCAAATATAAGTTTTTCTTTGAATAAAAAAATTTATATATATTGATTATAACCATCACTAGTGACATGACCCCATATCTTTATTATATATTATTGAAGGGGAGATGACCATATCTTCATTCATGTACTACTATATTAGATCTTCCTTTGATCACATCACATGAAACTCTGAATTATTGATAAGAATCTTCGGAGTCAACTTAGAATAGCAAATAACAATTTCTGCCTTGCCAATTTTGATAAGGGTATTTCGGTAATTGACCACGAAACACACACCCATATATCCAAAAAAGAGGGTTGAGGGCAAAAGAGTCATTAACGGAATGAGCAGGCAATTTCTATGCTGTGTGGATTGAAAACGTAGTTATTTAGTAGTTTACATTTCTTAATTAGGATTTTGGGATTTTTGGTTTGACCACTGCCGCTTTATTTATTTATGTCCCTATCTTCTTTTCTATTTATTTTTATGTCCCTTTCTCTCTCCTCTCTCTCGATTTAGTCATCATATTCTCGCTATATATCCGGCGTGGCGATTCCTATATAGTCTAGGGTTTTTATGTTTCTCCAAAAAATCAAAATCACGTTATTAAATTCTCGAGATTGAAGATTCAACGATTGGGCGACTTGCGTAATCGAAGAGAAATTTCAAGGACATTAAATCTTATAGCTTGACTGTCCAAGATTGAACTGAATTTAGCTCTCAGGTTTGTGATTTTCTTTAATGATCTCATTGTTTTGCAGTGGTATACGCATTTTTCTGACGATCTTTTTAGGGGTTGATGTGGGGAATCTCATCAGCAGAACTGACTGCTTGTTATTTGAACTGCATTTTTTTTTTTTTTGCTCTGTTTGGGCTGAATTAGTCGTGATTTGTGTTCTTGGACGAGATCTAGGGTATTCTTTGATCTGTGCTTGATATCGTGTTCTTAGGATTTTCATGTGGACTTGTTTTTAATAAAAGAAGCTAAAGATAAACAGGTTTGATTGAAACGAACTTTTAATCTCTAAAGATTTGGGAAGTTCATGTTGTGCAAGCATTATTGTGCGCGGCATTCGGAAAGTATAAGCCTTCATTTTTCAAATAAATAATTCAGTTTTGGAATTATATTTAAGCTATGAGCAAGAGGCAGCAGGCCTTCGATTTGTACTTGCTGGGAACTCACCACTCAACTTTCTGTTTCATAAGAAATAGAATACACTTTAGTTTCATATTGCAACCAATGTAGGTTCAGTGAATTTCTTGTCCATCGTATATTTAAAGTCATATTCCTTTTACACATCGGGCACAACTTGTGCTAGTTCTTGTAGGAATCTCAATTTCACAAATTCTCACAACTTGTGCTGGTTCATTGAATTTCATTCATCCATCATATAGTCATAGTTACTTTCTTTTACATGTTGGGCACAACTTGTGCTGGTTCTTGTAGAAATCCCAATTTCACAAATTCATATCAATCTTTTAAGGGCGAGAACTATATACCTCTTGGATTGATGCATCTTCATTTCTTTTCTGGTTCTGTATTGGTGCTCTTGTTTGCCAAGAATGTTAATATTGGGTAGCTAGCTAAAATTCTGTTCTAATTAATTGAAGGAAAATATATGGAACCTTAATTCTTGTATGCTTTCAATTGGCAGGAACTTGTTACTTGTGGTTAGAGTGTGAATACTATTTTCTTATAAGATGGGATGCTTTATGGTTTTAAGAGGAAGGAAGAAGAAATCTCAGCAGACCAGGGGGATTAAACGTGTTAACCCTCAGGAGCACTCTCCAACTGTTTTACCTGAACCCCAAACTCAGGGACGTTGTCTACAGTCTGCACCCCCAAGCTTTAGAACCAGAGTAGAACCTGTTCAATCAAGTAATGGCATGAACAGTTGTAGGACAAGAACATTGTCAGCACCATCAAATCTTTTTGATACAGAACCAGAGGCGCTTACCTCCTCTGGATGTGAGGAATCAGAAGAGCCCAGAAGTCGTTTTGGATCGATGAAAGAATATAACTCTCCAAGTCCACAACCTCTTCCTCTTCCATCATCCTGTGGTGCTAATGCTTTCAAGACTACAACAAGCTTTAAGATGATGAGTGCTAGTGGGCCCCTTGATAAATCTGAACCTCTTCCAATGCCACGCACTTTACCCCCAACTCTGTCAGCTAAAGGAGCCCTTATTAACTTTTCTCTTGAAGAAATTACATCAGCTTGTAACAATTTCTCTCCCGAAAGATGTATGTCTAAAGGTCTCTCTTCAGTCATTTACCGGGCTTCATTTTGGGACGATCCTACCGGTTCAAGGAAGCTTGAAGCCTCTGTAACTCGCCTTCACCCTTCCAACCAGGTAATGTATATTTCACCTATTGGAGAACTTGTAGTAAATGAAAATATGTTTGAATGTTTCATTCTTGGTTCACATTCTTTTACTATAAATTTCTTGTCAATATTGTTTTGTTGTGGTTACTGAAAAGCATTTTCTTCAGAAGATGACTTGTTACTTGTTTTGTTATTTGATTATTCTAATTAATAATTGGTATGATGGTAGAATGAAAATACCATTCCTGGAAAGTAAAATAACAAAATGTGTTCTCATCTTGGAGAAAGAAAATAAGGGGATGGAAAATGTAACCAAACACAGGAGTATACTTTTTATGTGCTTCCATATCTGTCATACCGAGTTACTATGTAGAGATGCCTTAGTGTCTTAATGAAAAAGCTTTATAAATTTTATTAATGATCCTCTTGTTGATCGAGCTCTAATCTCTTCTCATTTTCAGTTGAAATATTCGACATCTTCTGCACCTGTTAATGGGTAGTCTGACAATATTGTGTGTTTACAGGGACTGAAGGAATTTGTCAATGATGTAAATACACTCTCATCTTTACAACATCCATTCCTCTGCAAATTGATTGGTTTTCATGCAAGGGAAGGCTCGGAAAACAGAATGTTGGTATATCAGAGGCTATACCATGGAAGCTTGGATAGGCTTCTGCATGGAAGATCAGATGGTCCACCCATCGACTGGAATAGTAGGATGAAAGTTGCTTTGTGTGCTGCTCAAGGTCTTACTTTTCTGCACGAGGAAGGGCCCTTTCAGGTAATCAAGATAACCTTGACCATTGTTCATGAATCAGCATTCTTATATTAAGAATTGGTGATAATACATGTCTTGAGTATGATGGCGAGATACAAACCATATGGCTGACTCCATTTAGTGGGATTAAGGCCTAGTTTTGTTATTTTCCTACGTCAAGAGCATTCCCAAAAGCTCTTGACCCAAAATCTGTTTATGTTCCTAGCTGCTATCTCCAATTTCAGGGCATGCAGTTTTTACATTGGGATTATTGTAAATGATTTTTTTTACTTCAAATGTTGAACAGGCAATGTTCCATGAGTTCTCAACTGCAAATATACAGATTGACAAGGATTTTAGTGCAAAGCTTTCTGGATATGGTTGCATTAGTCACATCCCAGAGACCGACATCTCCAGAAGTTCACCTGTAAGTGCCTATTTGACCACAAACATAACCTTCTTGCAATTCCTTTATCACCATTTCCTCAAATTATCGATATCTGTTCAGGCTCTGGCAAATCTTTCAATGGAGACACTGGAGAAGGGGTTATTAACACCAAAGAGCAATGTTTGGAGTTTTGGGATTGTTCTTCTTGAATTGCTCACTGGAAGGAAAAATCTTGATGGCCGTCATCCAAAAGAAGAGCGGAATTTAGTTAAGTGGAGTCGGCCTTTCCTTGCTGATGATGGCAGACTATCTCTTATCATGGATCCTCAACTGAAGGGCCGTTTCCCAGCCAAAGCGGCCCGAGCAGTGGCTGATATTGCTCAACTTTGTCTCCAAGTGGATCCATCTGAGAGACCCAACATGAGAACTATTGTGGAGCATCTGAAAACAATACAAGAGATAAGGTATACATCTCGGTTCCCACTGCAAGAACCCGGATCAATTAATAGGAAATACATGTCGAAATCATCAAGTATGAATGGGATCATCGTAACTGCTCCAAGAACAAATTACTCTCCTTCACCTCCAACAAGTAGGCCGATAATCTCTCTTACGAGAATGTCTGCCATTCCCTTGGCTCTGCCTCCCAGAACGTGTTCGTCTGTGCTCTCACTGGAGGAGCTCGATCGACTTGAAAGACGGAGATCATCATCCTCAACTGTTGGTAGATCCAGTGTAGAAGGATTTTGATTGTCAATAGTCAATGCTGATCGTCGTTTAATTTATTCTTTTTATTATTTTAACTTGATAGAAGGTAAATATGTCTTAAGATTGGCTAATGATTTGGCTAGTACATAGCTTTTGTACATAGAAGTTTCTTCATTTGCAACGACAGCTTATTCGATATTCTAAGATTGATGAATCATTATGTATGTATAAACTTTCCTGTTCTTTTTACTTTTAACACATTATGCTATTTAACACGTTAATAATCAATACACAGACTGCAATCTATCACATTGATAATGCAGAATTTGATAGCAAGACTGGAATGATGCTTGAACTAGAAAAATCTTTCAGAAGAAGCTTATAACCACACTTTTTTCTTGAAAAGAAGATAGCCATGAAAACGTGTTTTGATCAACAGTGGAGGCCGTAGTTATCGACATTACTCAAACAATCTCTGCATTATGCAATGAAAATTTCCCAAAATTAAACGGAAGCAAGTATTCAGGGGAATCCAAAATGAAACGAGCAATAAAATGTGGTTTGTTTTCACTCAATGCTCGTTTGAGGCAAGTTATTGGGTACGTCCCCTTGATTGTCCAATGGCATGTACTGAGCCATGATGGCCCGTATCTCCGAGTCCATGTATCCCTGCATATACAAACTCATACATTTACAACTTCATTTGCTATGCTTTTGTGAGTGCAAGAAAACCATTATACATATATTGTTTGGCTTACCCTAATCCTGTATTTGTAAAGAGCATATCCAACAGATCCTGCCAAAGTTATTGCAAGAACGATCACCCATATTACACCCCAGCTAACTTCTCTACCACCTCCTTCTTTACCTGTGTGCACATTTTGTAGTAAGTCTCGATCCATGGTACTTGTCTCAAGATCAATTTGGCCAAGAACAAGACGCGAATATACTGATTCTACTTACTTATACACGTATCATGTTCATGTATGTATAGCAGATGGTTTCTGCAAGTGCATTCATAACTTCCCCATGTGTTCTTGCATTTGCAATCTGAACATTGGCATGCCAACCTTTCCTTGCATTCGTTGATATCTATAATGCATCCAAATTAAACCTCATTTTATGAATTAATGGCCACCAAGTAATAATCCATCCTTATAATATAATTACTCATTATATTACTTATTACCTTCACACCATTTAACTCCATCACCTCTGAATCCTGGTGGGCAATTGCAACCTGTGATATGATCATCCTGACAAAATACTCGAAACATTTGCTTTTAATCACCACCTCCTTTAAAAAAATGTCTCTTTTGATCGAAAATCTCTAATTTGAAATTCAACTCACTGAGCAAGCAGAATATGTCTGTTCGTTCTTGCTTTCTTTCCAACAACCTCCATTGTTTATTTCACATCTTAACGGCCCAAAAGCTGCAGATTCAAGAAAACGTATAGCAGCCGTTGGATGGTAAAGGTGGCCGAATAATGTGGTATGGATAACGGATACCTTCACAATGTGTATAACCATCACCAATGAACTTGATTCCTTGCACTGTGGGGCAATGACACACCCTCCCTCGAAAAGTATCCTGCAATGAATTCATGCACAAATTAGACGATGTTTAGCAGCCAAGATATTAAGTGGGAGTTAGAGAAAGACTAGAAAACCTTGCAAGCTGTAATGTTAGCAGATGTATCTTGCCAGCATCCACCATTGTTGGCCATACACTCATTTGTTTCCATATCTGCTCTTCAAATATTCAAGATTTTAACCACTTCTTAGTAATAACATAGAATTTCACAAGAATTGTAAGAAGGTTGTAAAAGAGTGACCACCTCTAGTCAAACAAATGGCAGGCTCAGTGGTCTCTTCAAAACCTGAACAAATTGCCTTAAGAACAGCCCCTTTGTCCAGCTTTCCTGAATACACAAATCATTTAACATGAAATCCAACACTTCACCCTTGAAATCTTGATTTTTCCTTGAAGCTTTCTACCTCTATATTGTCTGTTGTTAATAACCAGAGTCGGTAGAATGGTCACATCTCCTCGCGGGCCCTTCCCAATCTGTGCATAAATTGCTAGAAACCATAAACAAAATGGTATAAGAAAGTATCAATGTCTAGTAGGAAACTGAACCTGTGCTTCTTGTTCTGCTTTTAGCACTTCATTGTCATCATCTGCCTCGATATCTCCAATGCATTCGTCTATCCTCCTAACATCATATCCTACACAAAAGAATCAATCATATTCATAACTCCAAGATCAAGATTTGTGTGACTTTGAAGAGCCCAGATCAATATAACCTACCAAGAGACTGAATAACTTGATCAGCACATTTTTTAGTATACTTCTTCTCTCTCATTGGGCATCTGATAGAGAAATCAGTGACATAGTCCCACCATTGCCATGGCTTCCCACCTTCCTTAGCAACCTTAAAGAAACAAGCTTGTCTGAGATTCTGAACAACAACATCTCTGCCATCATAGCCTCTGCTAAAATCCTGTTCAGGATCTGGGGCACAATATCGCCCAAAGTTGATACACTGAGACTTGCACTGTTGGCTAAGTATAAAAGCCTCAGGACAATACCATGTGATATAATGTGGAGTGAACTCAGTGTACCCTTTCTGCTCAAGAATCTGAGCAGCCCCTTTGAAATCTCTCACAAAGTTGAGTTGGCTCTCACACTTGGGCCCACATTCGTCGTTGCTGTTTGTCCAGAACTCATACTCGACTCGCTCGTCTGGGTGTGGAAGAGCCTCTCTCCAATCAAGATTTATGCTTACCATTTCTCTATTGGATAACACCTTCTTGATTCTGTCTCCTAACGCCTTGCTGATCAATGCTGATGGGATTGTTATGTTTTGGAGATAGTTTGGCTGCTTATCCCCATCCTCCGGCGTGTCCATCGTTATCAGAGGCTCAACCCTGTCGTCTGCCACCAGTATCGCCGCCACGCCCGCATTCTGAGCATTCCATGCTTTCAATGTGAAGTAGCAATCTGACATACAACTATACTGTCAACTTCTTCTATTGCAAATCGTGTTCATTTTCTAAGTAATGCTATTAAGACACTGGCATTATCTGCATGTATTGATCACCTTGAAACAGGAGATGTAATACCAACTATCCTAGTATCAAATTTTAATAACAGTTTTGTTCAACATATTATTTTTGCATAAATAATCTCACACACTGAAATATATTATAATTATTTATTCTAAGTAACATTATTAAGACATGATATTGCAGTATTTGCATGTATTGATCACCTTGAAACACGAGAAGTAATATCGGGATCATATTGATGGTTCTACTCACACTAGTATAAAATTTCATAACATTTTGTTCCTCATAAATAATCTCAAATACTAAATAATTTATTCTAAGTAACGTTATTAAGACATGACATTACGAGATGAAATACCGGGATCATGTTGATGACTACTCACACTGGAATAAAATATATCATAATTATTTAAGAACAGATACGGGATCTAAAAACGTACCTCCTCTATCGGCGAGGAGGAAAACGGGAATACCGCCGGGTTTATTCTTCCACGAAATATCAGCATCTTGAAAATTTCTGCATCCTTTTCGATTGGATTTAGGGTAGAAGATTGATCCAACCATTGTTCCTCCATACTGAGGAACACCAAAATTGCCTATAGCACATTCATAAGTACCTTTTACTGATTGTGGAGATGTTATTTTCAGATTGTTTTTCTCCACTACAAATCTTCCCAAACAGCTTGATCCAAACATAATCACCCAAATCAACACCAATAATTCTATCTTTTCTCTCATCTTCTTCACACTATGTATCCCACTATTGTTCTCAGATTTTACATCCACAGAAACAAACCCCACTAGATCAAAACATGAAATTCTAATAATTTTAAGCCAAAAGAATTACTAACTATTTGTAATAAATCAAATATTTCTATTTTTTTTCGACAGTTTTCCTGTAATTCTAGGTGAATTTACTATATAACACATACAATGAAAAAAAAAATCAAAGGAAGAGAGGATGAAGGGAATAGTTTAAGAAATTTAAGGAGTTTTAGTTATGGAGTGTGTGATTTTAGTTATGTAAAGTAGTAGTGAAAGAAGTGATAAACTAGTGTTTGTATTTTTGATTAATTAATTTAAAAGACATGCAATTTAGGAGCGAAAAAACAGTATGTAGATCTAAGAAACCGTGAGTTGATCAATTCTAAATCAGGATTAATATTAAGTTGGTTGGTCAAATGTAGACCAGCAAATAAAGTTATTATCCACACGTGTTGCAGAGAATCATAACATCTATATCTAGGTTTTGACATCAATATTTATTTATGTCTTGTTTATTTGCAAGCTTTTATTGTTGGATCGAGACATGTTCTGTATAATTTGAGTAATCATGTTTTGTTTGCATACATTAATTTTAGACCATACAAAAATCTCGAATATAGATGGATTAGTAGCAGTGCCAGATTTGGTACTAATCCTTAAGATAGAATACAAAAATATAAGTTTTGTTGGTACCTAATTTAGTACAAAACAATTAATATCGATTTTGATGAAAATTAATGTTTAACTATCAATTCGATACACACACGAATATTAGAACTCCAATACTCATTTGATACAAATTAATGCGCATTATCCAATTTGATAGAACAAGTATTGTTATAACTAACTATTAGTTCAACTGACACTCACAATCTTGTTTATTTTATATATGTTATATTTAAGAACACACATTGGAGAAGCTCACGTGAATATATGTTAATAAATATTCAATTTCTACACCTGCGATATTAATAACATGCTACGTCACCTCATAATATAATATATTATATCAATTTAATGGATCCTCCTTTAATAACCATCAATTTTCTTATTAAAATTGTCATATCATCATTTAACAACACCCTCAATAACAGGGTACTTTACAGCACAAAAGGAGCAAAATCATAAAACATTTGCATCTACAAAAGCAGTAATAAATGAGGTACAAAAACCTTTCAAAAGTGAAAAACTCAACACAGTTGGCTATTAAGAGAAAAGATTTCTCCAATTATATTTAAACATTCTCAAATCTATTTACATATGAAAAATCAGAAATTTTTATGATGAAAGAGACCATTACTTCACTTGGCTTCATTTCTGTCTCTTTTAACTTCTGAATCCCAACTCTCTAACGGACTTTCTTCTTTGGGTTCTTCTCTGTTTTCACTATCATATTCGGCCTTTATATAAAAATTAAAACAACAGTTCAATAAATTGATAGCTTAAAATAAAGGGCAATAAATAAGCTTAAAAAAAACTGTAAAATCACTTACTTTCAGTCGATCTTGCTTTGTCTTCTTCTCTTTCTCCTTTTCTCGCAACGATCGAATCGGGGATACGCTCTATACAGACATTAAGAAGAGGATTAATGAATGCTAAACCAATAACAGAACTGAAACCTTGGAAATTAAAAGCCCTAAAGTGAAGAATGTTTACAATGCAAGATAATTTGATCTCCTTCAATCGATACAATCGATCGACCTCGATCTCGAGCTGCTTCTGCAAAACCCCTCTTTGAATAACCTCATTCATCTGCAAATCCAGCATCAGTTCCCTTTCTCTCAGCATCTTATCGGTCTTCTCCTTGTCGATCCTCACCCTCTCGACCTTTTCGCGAATGGCGCTCAGCTCGTCTGCGAGCGATGCATCGAACGATTCGATCGAGAATGGTTCCTTTTTGACAGGGGTGGAGAAGTTGGGATCAATGTTCTCCTTGTTAGAGTCGTCCAGCTTTGAGATGTCGATCCAATCTGTGGGATTGGGCTTGGACTTAGCGTGGGTGGAGATGTTGTTCGGAGTGGATGATGAGTTCTTTGGCTGGAGCGCTTTCCGGCCGCTCTTTGGGCGGCTGTTACAGGAGATCGGAGATTGAGCAACCACCATTGTTGTTAAGTGTTGGTTTTTTAATTTGAAATGATAGATTATGAGAGAGGAGGATGAGAGTGATTATTAAAAGAGAGTATTGGGTGAGAGAGAGGGGTGGGTAGAGTTTGAATTTGAAAAGAATGTGGCGGAGGTCAGGTAACGGCTAGTTTTTTTTTTAGAGTATTTATGGAAGTGGTGTAGAAAGTGTGAGACAGGTGTTAGGTAAAATGGTTAGTACTACAAAGTTCAACTTTCAATAACAAAAATAAAATCAACATTGAGGCCCATTAGCTCAGTTGGTTAGAGCGTCGTGCTAATAACGCGAAGGTCGCAGGTTCGAGACCTGCATGGGCCACATAAATTTCCTTTCAATTTTTTTTTTTTGCAAACCACATTATCTGTCTTAGTAAAAAAAATCATTATTCTGTTAGATCAAAAAATACAGAAGAATCCGAATTAACAAAAGATGTGTTGTACACTTTTTATGAAATATTTGAAGATAAATTCCAGATATTCTTTTAGTTGAGATATTATTACAAGTGAATATAGACAGTAACAGTACAAAAACCATAACTCAAACAATCAAGAATCCAGATGGCAAGATAGCTACAATGGAATAATCAACCACCATTAATCTTCGGAGTGTCTACTGCAGTCTGCAAGGCATCCACACTAGTTTCTTGCAAGTTCACCACATTGCTCTAATTACCACTCCGCGGAAACTGCAAATCCCAGAAAACGAACCACTATAAATGAAATGGAAGAACATTATGTCGTCAAATCTTAAATGGATCTTCTTGTTAACTCCAATGATTAGCAAATGTGAATAATCTTTTCACGTATATTCTTCACCTTTGAATTGAAAATAGACAACTATAGCACGATTCTAAAGATCTTCACCATTAGTTCAAATGTAATAGTCTTACCACAATAAAAAGCTAAGATCAACTTAAAAAATTCAGATTCACAGCACAAGTAATGATGGTTGTAATCCATATACTCAAACTACTCTAAATAGACATCATGAACTGCCCAATCTTCAAATGGCTCCTACGTATGGCTAGTGGTGAAGGCATAAGGACAAACACATTCACTAGTAATTGTCTCCAATTACCTTTGAATAGCCACTTGACATATCCTGCATAAAGCAGCCTCAAGCCTCCTGCAATTTGTAGACATGTCCCAGTTAGGATTTCATTGATCACTCTAACATACAAGTTTGAATAATAAACATATATTTACTAGTAAAAATGGATTATGTAGATGAGAAGGTGATATCAAATTCTTGTGATAATTGAAGAAATTACCACACCCTCCAATGTCTCGACAATCAAGCTGGCAAAGAAAGTGAAGAATGACCACTAGAGTAGCAACAACACTGAAGGGATATCAAGTAGTGTGGTTCCTAAGGCATGGCATGAGCTTGCTGATCAGGATTAAAGGTATGTTGAAGCATGTATATTTCCAACAGAAAGTTTACCAATCAATAACCTGGAAATCAAGGCAGGGTCCAACAAAAGGAAGAATTCATTAGGAAATCATGTCGTAAAACATTTATTACAAATCTTCACATTGCAGCAGGTCAAGATGTTACCGGATTATCAACATTAATGATCTCCGGAACTCTTCTTTCTCCCAATTTCCATATCTTCTAGCTGAAAACAAATTTTAGCTACTTGGGGAGAAAAAATAAACATAACTTTTTCTTCACATGTGGTGAAAGGACCAGCACACGAAAGAACACTTCTTGATGTCAGCTTCATATAGCACCTAAATTTGTCAACACTGTCTGTGTTGAACTTTTGTCACTCTGTCGGGAAAGTCTCCTCTGCGCCACTTTCATTACAACTGTCACCCTCTTCTGAGTAAATAGAATCACCCGTAAAATCAATATCACTGTTTGATTCATGTCCAACGTCCAAGTCTTGTTTTTCACCACTCTCTCACTTCAAATTGATCCTCAATATAAGATCTTCGAACACTTTTCACATCATCATCAAGTCCATTATTCCTATAGCTAAACAACTCCTTATTTAATCTTGCTTTTCTTGGACTCACCAAAACCAATTCAGACAACCTCCTCCTTGCCAAATACAACTCATTTGGTTCCACCAAATCCCCTTTCTTATATGCTTCCCTTAGAAAAACTGTATGCAATTTTCCTTGATTCCCCCTTGTCGAAATGTAAAAGATCCCCTGATGCTGCAACAAGAAATCCTTCAACTTCTTTGGCAAATTCATTATCATTCTAAAATGTGCAATCCTTTCCAAGGTCATCTTCTTTTCCACAGTCAAAGACAACAACTCATGAATCATTGCTACTCCCCTCTTCTCCATCCGCTTCTGCGCTTCCAACGACCTCAGATCATACCCAAAAACATCCTCGTACGGCGACCAATACGGCAGCCTCTGCCATTTCCACATTGCGATCTTATAATACTTGCCAATCTTAAATCCGGGTGGAAAATTCACAATAAACGAAAACCGAATATCCTCAGCATCAACACCTCTCTCACGGTACTCTCTTTCCCTAGCTCTCTCAATTTCACAAACACATAAACTCCTATCTCTCTCTACCGTTTCAATATACTTATTTCTAGTCTCATCAGCATCAAACAATCGAAAAAACTCTGGGTGCTTCAAAATTACTGAGTGTTCAAAATCATCTGGCAGTCCAAACTCTTTCCTCGCAATGCGCACATGTTCCAACCTCACCCGACCCGTACTTGACAACATCAACAGTTTTCTTATCCGAGTCACAGCATCTGGAATTTGATGCTGAAGAGCTTCATTTTCTTGGTCAATTTGCGAAACTGATTTTCGAGATAGCCGGCAATAGAGAATTCTTTGTACAGGGTGTTCAAACACCTCAAAAACATGGGGAAATTTGAGGATAAAACGACCTGCTTCGAGTTGCTTGAACCCAATTCGGTACGAGAGACTGTCGAGGCGTGAAATTGAGATCATATTATTGGGTTGTGAAAGGATAAGGTCTTGGAATTTCAGGACTTTGCGCACTTTCTTTTCAATTTCCATGTAGTCATCATAGCCGTGGTCTCTAACTCGCATTTGTTTTTTGGGTATGGATGTCGACTGCGACATTACTCGAGTGAACACCCTTGATGCATTCGAAACAAAGGATTGCATTTTTGGGGATTTAAACATGTCTGAGGAAAAAAAGAATCAAAGTATAAATGAAACAAGAAATTGTCACAAAGATAGTAAAAAACAAGTTCACATCAATTTTTCTAGTCAGACATAGTGAAGTTCACAGGAACAATGAAGAATAAGCAAACAGATTATGACATTCTTCAAAAATAATCAACATACGAGCACTACACACATGGTTCTCTTTTAAATACTATAAACATGGAGATTAGATGTGTTTAGGGGGGAAAAAATCAAAACATGGCCCCATGTTCTGTAACTTCTGCATTTACAATTCAAATTCAAATTCCAGAAAAATTAAGTAAATGACTATGCAGGTGTGATCTTAAATAAAAAAATAGACGCACAAAAGCAACTGTTGATTTCAGAACATACCTAAGGTCAGATTTAAAGGGAAGAAGTATGAGCACGCCACAGATTACTGTATATATTATTTCAATTCCATCGAATTCCACTAAAAATTGATAAGAAACAGATTAAGACTGTTAAACAAAGAAAGAAGGAAAAAAGGACCAGTATATGACTTACCTTCTTCAACCCTCATTCGATTCTTGACCTAATTTTGGGGTATAAATTGGATGGGGTTTACATCTATATACATATAAAAAGAAAACATTCAATAAAAATAGTAATTCAGAGTTTTCCTGCCCAAAATTGAGTTGTTATTTTTGGAAAGGTTTTTTTCATTTATTTAATGCTTTGTTTTTTATATTTTCGAAATAGGTGAGATACTTTTCAGAAAAACAAAAATGAAGAGTCATGACAGATTTTCAAAAAAATAACAACTGAAAAATTATTTTAAATGAGATACATCGAACTAGAAAAAGTAACAAAAACTAAAAATTAATTTAACGCACACCAACAAAGTTACATAAACAATTCAATCAAATATTTCATTTCAAAAGTTCCACAAACTTCATAATTCATTTGAGACAGATCAAAAATTATAATTTGATTATATTATTTATTTGTTACGAGTCACTGGAATAAAGTTAATTACTATTGGATATCATTAATTACTAAAAAAAATTAAAAAGTGAAAGTTATTTGTAGCATTATAAACTATCAACTTAATTTAAATATGTGAGTTAAAAAACTTAGTTAAATGTGTATTATATAATTATATAACACAACAAGAATGATTGATATATATTAAAATTGATTCTTCAATTCGGTCTAATTCAATCTCATTCTCGATTCGAATAAATGAAAATTCTAAAAATATTATACCAAATTTTTTTTTAAAGCTTTTCATTTTGCGTTTCGATTTATTTCGCTAATTTTCGAGACTCGTGTACAAACGTATGTGAGTTTGTTGCATAGATTGGACTCCAAACTTGATTGCAAGTCTTTTCATGTGTTGCATTTGAAGAGACTCATGATAATTAATATCTTTTATTGAACTCTTTAATCTGAAGCATCGATGATCCAATGATGAAATCTCTCATTGTAAAAAATATTCACCTTCATCTCCATCTCCATCTCTAGCCAATTGAAAGCATACAAGAATTAAGGTTCCATATATTTTCCTTCAATTAATTAGAACAGAATTTTAGCTAGCTACCCAATATTAACATTCTTGGCAAACAAGAGCACCAATACAGAACCAGAAAAGAAATGAAGATGCATCAATCCAAGAGGTATATAGTTCTCGCCCTTAAAAGATTGATATGAATTTGTGAAATTGGGATTTCTACAAGAACCAGCACAAGTTGTGCCCAACATGTAAAAGAAAGTAACTATGACTATATGATGGATGAATGAAATTCAATGAACCAGCACAAGTTGTGAGAATTTGTGAAATTGAGATTCCTACAAGAACTAGCACAAGTTGTGCCCGATGTGTAAAAGGAATATGACTTTAAATATACGATGGACAAGAAATTCACTGAACCTACATTGGTTGCAATATGAAACTAAAGTGTATTCTATTTCTTATGAAACAGAAAGTTGAGTGGTGAGTTCCCAGCAAGTACAAATCGAAGGCCTGCTGCCTCTTGCTCATAGCTTAAATATAATTCCAAAACTGAATTATTTATTTGAAAAATGAAGGCTTATACTTTCCGAATGCCGCGCACAATAATGCTTGCACAACATGAACTTCCCAAATCTTTAGAGATTAAAAGTTCGTTTCAATCAAACCTGTTTATCTTTAGCTTCTTTTATTAAAAACAAGTCCACATGAAAATCCTAAGAACACGATATCAAGCACAGATCAAAGAATACCCTAGATCTCGTCCAAGAACACAAATCACGACTAATTCAGCCCAAACAGAGCAAAAAAAAAAAAAAATGCAGTTCAAATAACAAGCAGTCAGTTCTGCTGATGAGATTCCCCACATCAACCCCTAAAAAGATCGTCAGAAAAATGCGTATACCACTGCAAAACAATGAGATCATTAAAGAAAATCACAAACCTGAGAGCTAAATTCAGTTCAATCTTGGACAGTCAAGCTATAAGATTTAATGTCCTTGAAATTTCTCTTCGATTACGCAAGTCGCCCAATCGTTGAATCTTCAATCTCGAGAATTTAATAACGTGATTTTGATTTTTTGGAGAAACATAAAAACCCTAGACTATATAGGAATCGCCACGCCGGATATATAGCGAGAATATGATGACTAAATCGAGAGAGAGGAGAGAGAAAGGGACATAAAAATAAATAGAAAAGAAGATAGGGACATAAATAAATAAAGCGGCAGTGGTCAAACCAAAAATCCCAAAATCCTAATTAAGAAATGTAAACTACTAAATAACTACGTTTTCAATCCACACAGCATAGAAATTGCCTGCTCATTCCGTTAATGACTCTTTTGCCCTCAACCCTCTTTTTTGGATATATGGGTGTGTGTTTCGTGGTCAATTACCGAAATACCCTTATCAAAATTGGCAAGGCAGAAATTGTTATTTGCTATTCTAAGTTGACTCCGAAGATTCTTATCAATAATTCAGAGTTTCATGTGATGTGATCAAAGGAAGATCTAATATAGTAGTACATGAATGAAGATATGGTCATCTCCCCTTCAATAATATATAATAAAGATATGGGGTCATGTCACTAGTGATGGTTATAATCAATATATATAAATTTTTTTATTCAAAGAAAAACTTATATTTGAATCATGTCTATAATAATTATGTTAAAAGGCCGTGAATATTATAACATGCAACCACAATTCATCATTTTCCACAATTTAAAATATTTTTAGATTATAGGTTACAATGCTCTGTATCATGCTCTCGCTATTCCAGGTTACATGAAGTTTAAATGGTATAAAATAATTTAAAATATTATTTAATAGACATAATCTCCATATTAAATAGTATATATTGAAAGAGAATTAATGCGGCCCAAACTAAAATTTATCTACATTTATTTTATGCTATTTTTGTGTGTTGAATAAAATAAATTACCAATTATATTTAGCTCAATCAATCTATTTAGACCGTTTAATTATGCTATACTTTTTAATACTTGATTATAATCAATATCGACTCATCTTAATTATTATATGTATAAATGGTAATATTGCTTACCTTATATAGTGCTAAAATATATAATTCCGTTTATTAATGGTATCTCATCAATTATATACAAAAATAGAAGTGGAAATATATTTTTCTTAAATGCATTACGATTTTATCTCAAGAGTAAAAGTATAATATTAGTTTTAAAATTTTAATGCATATGTAAAATTCTAAGTATATACCCATAAAAGAATATACCAATACATAATTCAATCTCAATATCAAGATTGAAGATCAATCAATGAACCTAGAAACCTTGAAAACATGTTCTAAAATCCTTAAACTATCCAAATCAAGAACTCCAGTAATGAATATGAGACGTATTCCTTGAGACAAACACAAGGTATATATGCATTACAACTCAATTCTAGACACATTCAAGAATTGAGAAGAGAATTTGAAAGACAATTTCAAGATAATTCAATCTATTTCACTAAAACAAGTAAAATTACATGTAATACCTTATAAGTAAACAACTAATTTCTTATGAATATGCAACCAATATATTTTATTGAAACAAGTAAAATGACAAGTAATATCTTATGAGTATGGATCTAATACATTTGAGGATATGGATCTAAGAATTCGTACCCCATGATATATAAATTTTTATGTTAACCATATGGCTTCAAAACCTAGAAGGAAATTAATAATGCCCAAAAATAAATAATATCCTGAGAATATAACATAGGCTATATGTTTTTTCTAAAGGCAAGACCAATCAGATATTTTAGGGTCCTATGATGAAATATTAAAAAGAGGTCCTATGGAGAAAAAAATAAACGAATTTACCCAAACAACAAATATAACTTAAATATTTGAAAATAAGAAGAAGAAAAATTCTCATTCAAAAACTAAGTCTCTATCTTACTTACTAGTAAGAAATATAATAAGTTGTGAAAGTGCTTTGTGTGAATTGATCTTAAGTTACTCCCAACAGTTGTAATCCAAAACTTAATTTTTTTAGACTAAATTATCTTCAATCCCATTTCTACTCTTGTTGATTATTTATTAGATCAATGCATCATCGAATCTCTTGCAATGAAGATATGTGATTGACATATTTGCCAACTTTAACAACTTAAGTGCAATTTCGTCCAACTCAAGTTGCATCACTTCTCCTTGGCTCTCATAATTCTTTTTTTTTTTGTTTATCAACATTTTCCGCACTACAAGAATTTTTGTCTTTAACAACCCCTTTTTAACAACCCTTTTAATGAATTTGTGTTGTCTTTTGGGTTTTTACAACCCTTTTTCAGAAAAGCGTTGTCTTTTTTTCAAAAATTCGCCATACGACAACGGTCAAAAATGAAACGACAACGCTTTTTAAGAAGGATTGTTAAATGACCTTTTTTTCGCTATACGACAACCCTTTTTCGCAACGCTTTTGAGCGTTGTCTTTTCTTAGAATATATTTTTTTTTTACAACCCATTATGCAACCCTTTTTAAGTAGGGTTGTTAAATGGCATTTTTTTAGCTATACGACAACCCTTTTTTGCAACGCTTTTGAGCGTTGTCTTTTCTTAAAACATTTTTTTTTATTTTACAACCCATTATGCAATAATTGTTTTTTAATATAATTATTTTTTAATTAACTTAAATTTTAACTTAAATTTAATACATTTAATTAATTTATAATGTTATCTTATATTACATTATTTGCATTAATATTATTTTATATGAACAAATTCATTATTTTAGAAAATAGTATTTTTATAAAATACTATTTTGAATTAATTAACAAATTAATTACACCTAATTAAGTATTACTCTCATCCTATTATATAATAATACAAAATTTGAATATTATTTTAAAACATGATTCGAAAATTGTATTTTATAATTCATAATTCATAAATTATGAATGTTTTTTGTAAATAAAAATAAAGATAAAATTATTGTGTTTTAAAATTAATACAAAAAACATAAAAAAAAGATACATATATATATATATCAATTAATTAAGAATATATAAAAAATTTAATTATACAAGGATAAAAAAAATATACATTTATTTATTTAAAAAATATAAAAATTTGTATTACATAATAATATAAAAATTATATATTATTATTTTAGAAAATAAAGATAAAATGAGTTTGGTTTTAATTTGAACCAAAAATTATTTTACAACAAAAAAAAAACAATAAATATATTTATTTGAAAAATATAAAAATTTGTATTACATAATAATATAAAAATTATATATTATTATTTTAGAAAATAAAGATAAAATGAGTTTGGTTTTAATTTGAACCAAAAATTATTTTACAACAAAAAAATAACAATACATATATTAATTTGAAAAATAAAAAAATTTGTATTACATAATAATATAAAAATTATATATTATTATTTTAGAAAATAAAGATAAAATGAGTTTGGTTTTAATTTGAACCAAAAATTATTTTACAACAAAAAAAAAACAATACATATATTAATTTGAAAAATAAAAAAATTTGTATTACATAATAATATAAAAATTATATATTATTATTTTAGAAAATAAAGATAAAATGAGTTTGGTTTTAATTTGAACCAAAAATTATTTTACAACAAAAAAAAAACAATACATATATTAATTTGAAAAATAAAAAAATTTGTATTACATAATAATATAAAAATTATATATTATTATTTTAGAAAATAAAGATAAAATGAGTTTGGTTTTAATTTGAACCAAAAATTATTTTACAACAAAAAAATAACAATACATATATTAATTTGAAAAATAAAAAAATTTGTATTACATAATAATATAAAAATTATATATTATTATTTTAGAAAATAAAGATAAAATGAGTTTGGTTTTAATTTGAACCAAAAATTATTTTACAACAAAAAAATAACAATACATATATTAATTTGAAAAATATAAAAATTTGTATTACATAATAATATAAAAATTATATATTATTATTTTAGAAAATAAAGATAAAATGAGTTTGGTTTTAATTTGAACCAAAAATTATTTTACAACAAAAAAAAAAACAATACATATATTAATTTGAAAAATAAAAAAAATTGTATTACATAATAATATAAAAATTATATATTATTATTTTAGAAAATAAAGATAAAATGAGTTTGGTTTTAATTTGAACCAAAAATTATTTTACAACAAAAAAAAAACAATACATATATTAATTTGAAAAATTATATATTATTATATTAGAAAATAAATATAAATTAGTTTGGTTTTAAAATTAATACCAAAAACATAAATTATTTGAAAAAATTATTTTATAAAATAAAAAAAAGATATAAAAATGATTAATTAAAAGAATAATATGAAAAAAAAATTTAAATATGTGTAATTGAACGATAAACTATTTTTCAAAATAAAAAAACATACATATATTAATTGGTCAATACAATTTTTTTTATATAATAATACAAAATTTATATATTATTTTAATTAAATTAAAGTTGAAAATTTTAATTATTTTATGATGTTATTTTATATTATTTGCATTAATATTATCTTATATATATGAACAAACTCATAATTTTAAAAAATTAGTATGTTTATAACATATATTAAAAATATGCACTAGTATACTTTATAATTGTCTTAATATGAAATTAGATTAAATATTATTAAACATATTAATTATTCATTAATCTTCCAATTATATATTAATTAGTCATTAATTATATATGTATATATATAATTAGTTAATAGAAGAAATACATATATAATATAAACATAAAAGTACTAGTAGCCTAGTGGTTCAAGGTCTTATAAAGGTCACGAGTTCAAATTCTAGACAACGCACATTTATTTATCATGATGTGGCAATGATGTGTCAAATTTATTTTTTCGATTTTTTTTAAGATATGACAACGCTTTTTACAACGCACCAAAAAGCGTTGTAAAATAGGAAAAGACAACGCTTTTTAAGCGTTGCAAAAAGCGTTGTAAAAAAAATTCAAAAAAGGCAGAAAAGACAACCCTTTTTTACAACGCACCAAAAAACGTTGTCGTATCTAGAGATACGACAACGTTTTTTGGTGCGTTGTCGTTGTGCGAAATTTTTTTTGCAACCCTGCCTACGACAACGGTAAAAATTCCTCTTTAACAACGGTTTTTAACCGTTGTTAAAGCCCGAAATTCTTGTAGTACCGAGTTCAAACTTAGAGGTAAATGGTTATATTTCTTAAAAAAAAATATATTGAAAGACAAAAATATCTAAAAGATACATACATGTTATACTCTATTTTCACCTTCATATGTGCTATGGGCAATTTTATCAAAAAATTAACATGTGTGCTAAGCAAAAATTTAAAATAAAATATAGTATAAATAATTTAAATGTGCATACCAAATGAAATAAGACATAAATCGTTGAAGACTTGCACTCGATAAATACAAAAGCCAATAAATTAGACGAAGAAACAATGGAATCTTGAATACACCCTCAATTTATGAAAGCATGCCCATTATTTCAAATATTTAAAGATTTCTAACTGAAAAGATACGATAATTGATTACATTAAACTATCTTAATTGTCATGAATGTCATTTAGATCTACATTAAATCCATACACACTATTGAATATGAATAAAAGTTATTATATTAAAAATAATATAAAATCTGTCCTTTTTTTTTTTTGGGTAAGATCCAAAACTACCCATTTATATAAACATTCATCCTTTTATACCCACCAATATAACAACACATCCCAATCTACCCATAAATATAACAAAACATCCCTTTATACCCATTTTTCATAGAAAATTACTATGCTACCCCTTTTGACTTTAATTATTCACCCAAATGCCAAACTTGCCATTAGCCATTTTCTATTTACACTCTTATATTTATTAGATCCGGATTAGTCCACTGATCAATATCAGGCCCAACATGCTTCCGTAAATAAAATAAAATTGAGTTTAAATCATACCTCATCTTTGTCTTTTAAATTCCCTTGAACTTCGGTTCAGGTTTTATGGATCAAAGATCCAACCACTCGCCCGCAGTCTATGGTTCTGAAACCGATTTTCTTGGGAACCCTGATCGTACTCCTTTGCAACAGCCACCAGCCTTCAAGGAGATCACGGGGAGACGCACTACTGGATGAATTTTCACTCAGAATTATAAAATTTTTGGACAGAATGTCGGAAAGCAAAAAGCCTTGTTTATTGAAGAAAATAAACTAAACTATTTTACAATATAAATTTTCTTCGACATTGGAAGAGAAACTTGAATTAGCCAATCATGGCTAAGACTCGTGAAGGGGAAACCCCCATGAACAGGAAATCTTGAAAGCTAAACTATTACAAAACTAGAGAGAAGATTTCGAAAAGCTTATGAAGAGAGAAGTGTTGTGTATTTTCGATAATCTTCTTCTGAGGCTGAAGGCCTCCTTTTATAGGCATCAATGTGCTCCTGTGTGGATCCATTATTGCCTTGCCAACTTGCATTCCACTTGGTTAGTGGGGAATGGGCCAACCTTCTTTATTTCCCACTTACCGCTTGGTAAGTGCATCTACCACCTTCGTTGTCTTCTTGTGTCGGCAACTACTCTCTTGGTGAGTGGAGGGGTCCTCCACTTTTGTTCTTTTCGACCAGATGCTGATTCTTTAAGATAGCGGGACCTACTACTATCCATTGTCTAAATTAGCATCCAATGTTTGATAATACTGTATTCCTATCCT
This sequence comes from Scutellaria barbata, assembly GCA_028654395.1. Classification (NCBI taxonomy): domain Eukaryota; kingdom Viridiplantae; phylum Streptophyta; class Magnoliopsida; order Lamiales; family Lamiaceae; genus Scutellaria; species Scutellaria barbata. The sequence continues at coordinate 3,349,248 of CM053644.1, forward strand.
ATTACATTGAATACAATACAGCTTGTTTTTAATCGAGTCTAATTAGACCCGTTTCCTCTTATTACATTTTTGGTTTTTATTTTCTAAAAACCCTTCCCTTTTCCCTTTTTCTTTGGGTAGTCGGGTTTGTCCTTTTTTATTTTGAAACCCTGTCCAAACAGTGGTTTCTCTTGTATTTGACAGTAAGAGCATAACCGCTCACCCCATCTTCCGATATGTATCATATTACATATCTTCTTCCTTGTTTGTTCCGTGGCTGGAACCTTGTTTTCCCAGATTAATTTTCTCTTATTTTCAAAGAGGTTTTCAGCAAATCCGGTAGTTGTTCCTGTCATAGAATTTAACAGGAATGATCCATTCACAGAGTTATGAAATATTTTGAATGGATACTTCACTTTGTCCATCTCGGTGAGACAGACCCAAAGACCCCAAGCTCGCCTCGTAGATATATCATTTTCAGTCAAGGCGACTACCAAAGGGCTGTTTTCTAGGGGTGTTTTAGCTCGGTTTATCGCCCCCATCTCAGGTCTATGTAGTTTTATGAATTGAAAAACTGGATGAGACCCTTTTCCTGTAATTTCTGGAGCAGCAGAGATAATTTTTAGCTCCAGTATATCTCCTCGACCCAAGTATGGGTTGTTCTGCCATGAATCGTGCACAGCAGTGGATATCCAATCCGGCAATTTGGAAATCTCCGGAAAGCTGAGTGCGGTAGTAAAGACTGAAGCAATTGCTCCAAAATCGAACCATTCCCGCACATCATGAGGGTTTACCCCCGGGAGCATCCAAAGTCTTGGATACTTGCCAGACCAATCAGCAGTAATTCTGTTTGGATTGATCTCATTTCTTGTTACCAATTTCTCCCATATCTTTTGGTAAACCTGCAGAGGAGAAATAGCTTGATTAGTGTTAACCTGTCTAGGGCCAGTCTGGGGCCTTAGGTTAACCTCTCCCTCTTTTACCCCAGAGGTGCTGGGTTGACTCGGGTTGTCTGGAATTGCTTCCTGACCTTCCGAATTAATAATTTTATCGGAATCCGATAAAACACTTGGTTCGGCCTTATCAGCCTTTTCACCGATATCCGATGAAAAACTTTTATCAGCAGGATGTCCTGCTTCGGGTATAAAAGTACCCTGTTTGTTCATCGATGATGAACTCCTCGCGTATAATTCTTTTTGCATCACCGATGGTGAACAGGCCTTGTTAACAGGTTCTACTAATGCATTCCACAAATCATTATTTGAAGTTATGGCTGCACGTAGAGTCATTTGGACTTTGTCCAAATCAGCTTTCTGGACATAAGATGCCGCTTCGGCTCTTACCCTTAGTTCCTCAAAGGCCTTGTAATGCACCTCAAGGTTTTCCCTAAGGTGTCTTGCTTGTATTATGATGGAATCTGCTTCAAGGATATCCATCTCTTGTTAAGAAATCTGCAAGAACATTCTCATTAGATTTCACTATGACAATATCAAAAAGATAATATTGGCATTCTGCTTGCCATCTGATAATACGTGCTTTTTCGATTTTTGATTCAAGTTTGTTTTTCAAAAAAGCTTTAACGTTAGTATTATCAACTTTTAATATAAATTCTTTAGCTAATAAAAATAAAGGCCATTTTTAAAGGCCTTCCAAACAGCAAAGAATTCTTTCTCGTTAATATGCCAAACTCTGGCCTATTGTTCTGTAAACAACCCTCCAGTGTATCTACATGGTTCTTCACCCGTAGATGTCTTTCGCATGAGCACTGCTGCCCATCTGAAATCATTAGCGTCTGTGTAGACGACTAACTGATCCTTATCTTGAGGAATCGCGAGTTTTGGCAAGTTACGACAAACCTGTTTTAACTCACGAACTTTTTGGGAATGAATATCTTCCCATTTCCATTTGGTCTTCTCATCCTTTTGTAATAAAGGACGGAAATCTTTTCGATATTTTGCCAAGTCCTTAATGAATGAACCTGCAAAATTAATCACTCCTAAGAAGCTTTGAAGGTGCTTCTTGTCTCTAAGAACATCTGGAAAATTGCAGATTTTCTCCACAATATGTTCTTGTAGTTCCATTCCTGCATGGTCAATAATAACACCGAGAAACTCGATTCTATTAACCGCGATTATTGCTTTCTTTTCAGAGAGCACTAATCCTTCTTTATGACATGCTTCTGAAAATATTTCAAGATGCTTTAAATGATCTTTCATATTTTTAGAGGCAATTAAGATATCGTCTATGTAAACAAACATAAACTCAAAATAATCTTTAAATAGATTATCCATCTTTCGTTGGTATATCTGAGGTGCATTCGCAAGACCCATAGGCATTACGTTCCAGATATACCGACCTTGTGGTGTAGAAAAAGCAGTTAATTTCTTAGACTCTTTTTCTAACTTAATCTGATAGAATCCAGACTTGCAATCAAACTTTGAAAACACTTTTGACCCTTTAATACAATCAATTAAGTGTTCTCTACTTGGTATGTAATAACCATCAAATTCAGTAATCTTATTAATACCTTGATAGTTAATTACTAACCTTGCATTTCCTCTCTTTATTTCGCCATGGTTTCTCACCAAAAACCCTGGGCTACTATAAGGAAAAATACCTGCTTCGATCAGCTTGAGATCGATATGCTCTTTGATAATCTTTTGCATATCCTTTCGATCTTCAAGATTCATCTGGATCGGCTTGTATCGAACCAACTCGTATTTGTGTTGTTCTTTTACCTTCAACGTTGCTTCGATCTGGTTTTTGTCCCACCAGGCTAAAGGATTTTCATTGTAGTTCCTCTGAATTAGCCTTTTAACATTTTCGAGAGAAAGTAGACTTTCCTCATCAATGTCAATCTGGGGTGGTCCTTCTTGTAAGGCATTTTTCAGAAACTGAATAGCTTCTTCATGTGCCTCATCCATTCCCTCTTGTCTGTATGACAAAAGAGCTTCACCAAATTTCCTCTTATCCTGCATTTTTGGATGAGTTAACTTGGCTTCATTATCACCACGTTTGCTGCGAAAATTAATAGGCATGATCCTATTAAAAACCTTTTCTCGCCGCAAAACCTGTATCATACTACCACAGTTAGTAGTAAAGGTTAACAGGTTCTTGTGATTATCCTGCTCATATTTTACAAAAGTTTGGATAAAATTGTTACCAAGCAAAATATCAGCACCTGTATCATGAATATAGATTGGTGGCATTCTTACTTTATACCAAGGGGTATCGAATGCGCCTCTGATCATTATTCGTGTTTCTCGAATACCTTTATTGAGTATAAGGATCTTCTGTGAGAAGTCTCTTCCTGCAATAAGAGGTAATTTTTCCACTGCTTCGCTGGGAAAAACTCCTGGCTTTGCTGTGCAAATGCCTGAACCTGAGTCAATATAAGCTGCAAAATATTCCGTCTTATATTGGTCATATAATATCCCTACAGATATATATATAGAGAAAATACTTGTCATTCAGAATCGTTTGGATAGATTCCTCTTTTCCAAGATTCTAACAAGTTTATCCTTGAGCTTCTAACATTATGCTCACGGATCAACTCTTGAAACCTTACTTGATGAGTCTGTCCATTATCCCGCATTTCTCTAATGCGTTCCGTCAACTCATCTTTCTCTTTTCTGAGATCCTGGATCTCTTCATCAATACACCTTCCTGTCATAATTTAGAACCTGTCTGGATTGTTTGGATAAATCCTTCTCCTCCAACGTTCTAGCATGTCTATTCGTGCGTTTATTTGACTAATTCTTAACGCAGCCTCTTGTATCCTTATGACATCTTGGATACTTCTTTGTTCTGGTAGATTTTGCTCTCGCAAAGATCTTAACAAAGTTATCGCCTGGTCTCTTTGTATCGTGAGATCAATGATCTCTTGATCTTGCTTGATTCCTGGCATAATGGTTTTATTCTACCCTGATTGTATGTCCATCAAGGTCGAACTCCATCCATTTTTCATCTCTTCTCCAGGGCTTATGTTCCTCAAGGAAACTTAACCCTAGGGTCATAACTCCTTTAGTTATGCCTGCACTTCCTGTAACAGATACATGATAGCCTGCTATTTCTAACATGCCTTCGTATCTATTAATACTTGGTTGTTGTAAATGATATATCTCCTCACAAGGAAACAAATTATCAGTTTTAGATATATCAAAAACAATATGGATTTCTTTCCATTCATTATTAGGGCATTTGATTTTTACATTTCTTACCCTAATTTTTTGTGGATATAAATCCTCACATGGTTCTTTTCCTTTTAGGCTTAGAATCCTACCTTCGAAAAAGGACAGCCTGTTACTAATTTCTGAATCAAACCTTAATGATCTATTGTGTAAGATAGGTTGATCCTTAATTAGCAAATTAACACCCCCTAACCTTGGTATCTGGATTGGGTCTGGTGTTCTAACCTTTGCAAATTCCTTAAAAATTATAGGAATTTCTATATACTCTTTCCTAAGAAACATATCTGAATGATGTGTGTTGGAAAGCGCATATGCAATTCTATACGTGATAGAATATTGACTATTTCCTTCTTTCATAAGCTCAGGTCTTTTAAAATCCTGATGAAGGGTTAAAACTCTACTAAAATCTTGGTCAGCTAGGTTGTATGCAATTCTAGGATGAATGTCAAACATAAGTTTGCCAGCATACAAATTACCTACCATTGTACCAAGACAACTTTCTCTTAAGTCATTGATTCTTTTATCCATTACAGATAAATGTAATTTAGAATCAATTCCTTCTTTGAAGGTAGCTTTAATCACTACTTCAATGGTTCCAATATGGATCCATTTCATCGTGACCGCTACTTCTTCTTTAAGATGACTCAGTTCCTCAAGAATTTCTTCTTTTGGAATAAGTTGCATCTCAACTTTATTACCGGTTAGATCTATTGGAAGAGAAAACTCACCTGAGTTCACCCGGTAAATGATATGGTGCTTGCGCTGTCTTATCCCGATCTTGTCACAAAATCGATTAAGACTCCCTTTCTTAAATCCATCATATGGACCTAATGTTGAATCCTGTCTCATGATCTTTTCCATCGTCTTTTTAGAGATGGTCATTTTTGAGAAGAATCCTGATAGACTATCCGTCGTCTGGAGTCTATCTTCTGGTTCGCCGGAGCTACTCGTCTGATTCTGTAGATGATCCATCGGATCCTTCTGAATCTGATTCAAACTCTTCTTCATAGATGCTTTCATCTGAAGAGATATCCTCGAACTTGTATACTGGCACCAAATTACCATAGAAGACAGCATCTCGGATGTCGTCTGTGTATTCGAACTGGCGCACATCTTTTTGCTTTTGTGGGCAATCGGGCGAAATATGGCCTCTCGCGCCGCATGTCCAACAGTTGCAATCCTTGAAACTTTCATTTGCACGAGTGTGAGCTCGTTTGAAAGTTCTTTTCCGGGTTGTTCCTCCTGCTGGCTTTCCTGTGGATTTAGATCCCTGTGCAGAAAACCTGGAAGGACCAGACTTTTGACCAGATTTGTAAGATCTAGCCTTTGATTTGGACCACCATGATCTTCCTTGTTTGGAAGGTCTCTTGTATGATCCTCCGAACTTAGATTGAAACCTTCCCTTGAAGTGTTTCTTTCTCTTTCCGTGTCTTTCGTGTTGTGGTTCTCCGATGATACTCGGAAAATCATTGTTGTCGCAACAAAGAGGGGTCTTCTTTACCATTCCTCTTAGTTTCTTCTTGTTCCTTTGTAGTGTCGTCTGTTGACACCATTCTCGTATACTGTCCTTAAAAAAGGACATCCTTCTGGCCACTGAATCGACTCGGCCTGTAGGTATCTTGTAGGTTTGCATAAGCATCTCCCTCCATGGACTGCAGATTTTTGCAAAGAATAAATCTGTTGCCACATTCCATGGTACATCTGCTTGGAAATAATATTTGCGGAACCAATATATATATTCATTTGCATAACATATATTTCTTAGTTCGAGAGCAAACAGAGCTTGCGTATACTCTCGTTTCTTCTCGTCTTTTCTTTCCTCAAAATATCCGTCCCCGAGGAAACATATTTTGAGTAAATGACCCATCTTTTTGACAATTGTTATAACATTATCGTTGGATAAGTCTCTTTTTTGAGAGAAGCTTCGGTCATGTCACATGCCTTTTTGGCCGAACCTTGCAAACTATTTACCAGTATCTGGCAAAAATGATCGTTATCAACATCCAGTGTTGATGAAGCAATTTTCATGGATGACATCCACTCATCGATCAAAACTTCCATATTTCTGAAATCGATGATGTCTGTTGTGAGCATCACTCCAAACGGATGGGTTGGTTCAAGCATCGTTTTTGCCCAAGGGCTTTTGGATACTCCTTTAAACCTTCCCGGTCGGGTTTTGGCTTGTCTAGCTATGTATTCTTCATACTCAACCTCGTCTTGCCACCACCTGGGTTTGGGAGGAACCGGTACTTCAGGTACTGGTGCTTCAGGTACTGGCGTACTTGTGCTTTCCTCTTCCTTCTTCGGAATCGGCGGAATCGGCTCGTTCATCCTGAGGTTTACCAGATCCACAATTCCGAGATTGGAAAGGGATTCAGTTAATTCTGCAAGGTCTACTCTTGAGACTTCCATCCGACTTGTCTTATGATATCAAGTAGGAGTTCGTCGTTGCTTTTAGGCTTCGAAACTTCCGTAACCTTTCCTTTGGAAATGATTGGAATTTCTCCGAATGAATTTTTCATACGTTCGTTCATTGATCTTCCAGTTCCTTTGGATGGTCTTTTCTTCAAATCTATAATTTCTTGTTTTAGATCTGAAACTTCTTTTCGGATCTCGGATAGAGATTGGATTATCTTCTCCATCTGTCCACCATAAAAAATGATGGTCTTCTGGATCTCCCTAAGGTCTTGAGTGACCTTAGATGTGTTTGGAACAATTATGTTCCAATCTGAGCTGGATGTCATTACTGATATCCTGCACTTGTGTTATCTCGAAATATTTTCGGATACATTTTCTTGATTTTCTCCTCCGTTAGGCACAAGAAAATAATATTGTATAACATAATTTAATTTATTTCTTCAATAAAACTGGCTCTGATACCATTCTACGCATCGGATCCCAATAAATATAAATAGTGAAAATTTCAACAAATTTTTATCCAAATAATAATTCCTTAGTACGTGACTTTGTTATACCTTTCTGACCAGATCACCAGTATAAATACTAGTGTTTTTTTTTTGGGGCACGGGAAAGGTTTCCAACGGATATACCAAGATAATTATATCCGGGGTTTTCATAAATGTGGCTATAGCAAATTGGTTTGGTAATCTTAATTTTGAAGTGACAAAGCAAATTTCAATAATTAAAAATTTATTGTTTATGGGATGTCAAAGAATTTTTTGATCTTTTTACCAAAAATGAACATTTTTGACTTATATATTATATTTGTGGGTATTTTGAATTTAGGTTTTATAAAAATGAGTATTTTCAACCCTTATCCCTTTTTTTTTTTTGGCAAGGCCGAAGATATCCGATTTATGCAATAGTATCACAATCTTAAAGCATATGGTGGAGGAAAAAAAAAGTATATTCTCATATGTGGTGGCCCAAATTCCAGATTGGCCAAACTCCAGCTCATTGAATAATGTCAACCTTTTTCCCACTTCACAAACCCAGCCACTAACCACACGCCACGTCATTAATACATCCAATTTCAGATTTTCTTCTATTTTCCTTTTCCTTTTTTTTTTTTGACAATATTCCTATTTTTCCTGTTTTTTTGAAGAGGCGTGTGTATATATTTTACCCAGCAGTTGCGTAAGGCTTCTTTTAACAAACATCTCCTAGAAAGGCTCCTCTCTTCGCCATCTCTGCACCCTTCCCAAGGTACCGATCTGCCCTTCAATTTTCCTAATTTTCATTTTTGTTTTCTTTTTTCTGTTTTACAATTTCGAATGTGATTAACAAATCTAGTGTTTTGAGTTTTGTTTTTGGGTGCGTAATTGGAGAATTGAAAATTCTTAACACTGAAGCCGGGTTTGAACATGAATTTCGCGTCTCCGATCTTTGTTTTTTACTTGCCTTTCGTGTTTGGAGAAATCGGATATTTTTTACTTGATCGTGATGGCGTCCGTTAATTTCGACAGCCGATTTGTGTAATATCAATAATTCTTTTAATTTTTTTTCCTTTTCTTTGTACTATTCAATTGATGAAGACATTTCCCTTTCAGGATATTACATTTGGATCTGATGTTTCAAACATTGTTTTGTGGTGATAATTACTAAATAACTTTTTTTTTTTCTTGAGATTCTTCAACAATCTGTGGAAAAACGAAATTCTAGAGAAGAGAATTTTGTGGTACTTATAGATTTTAGTTGAACCTGGCTCAAACGTTGAGATTTCTTCAGAGATCTGTGAGGGTATTGTTTTGAATTTATTCTTAAGGTTTAATTTTGACAATTATCAGCGGCCTTTCTGAATTATGGAAATCAGTTAAGGTTTATTAATTTAATAATGTATGCTCCTGAACGAAGCCGTGTTTTAGTTTTGCGTACAATTCTCTTGTTGAAACTTGCCAACTCTGTTTAATTTGTGTTATGTGTCTACATCTCTTAAGCAACCATGGTGTGTATTCAAAGAAACAACCACATTGCTGCATATTTTGCCTTTCAGGAAGAAACTCAGGGGAGAGAGGGAGAGGGAGAGAGAGAGAGAGAGGGAGGAGGGAGGGAGGGGAGGGAAAAGGGAAATTATGATATGGGCTACTTATTTAACTTATTTGGACTTTGTCAAGTACTACTACAATTTTGTCAATTATCAATAAGTGCACCGTGTTTATAACACCAAATTAAGTATAGGAAATTAGAGGTGATGTAGCAAATAACATTCATCCTACTTCATATTATTGGTTTGTTTGTCTCTTTGCATTTTTATATTTTTCTAATATCAAGTGGTTGATTACTTCTATGGCATCTAATAAAGAGCTATACTTGATGTATGTGTTTTTGAACCGAAAGCTCACTCTGGATTTTTCTCCATCTTTTTTCATTCTGAAGAAATTTGTAATATTGTTAGTTTTAACTGCTAAGTCAAGAACTCCTGATGCCATGCTCTCATTTGGTTTGCAGATTTGACCACCCAATCTTCATGAGTTCTACATCCACAGCGGCACCCACAGTTTCCAGCAAATCGGGAAACAAGAACAACTTCTTTTTCTGGATTCTCGTTTGCTTGCTATTGAAGATCTTGAGATCTCTTATCCTGAAGGATCTAAATATAGACATTTCTTTGATTAAGGCTATCCCTTCATTGTTATACAACTTGGAAGAATTCCACTTGTAGTGGTGAATTGATAATTGGCCATCTGCATCCTTAAATTAATATTTTTCAGCATGGTTTCTTCTCAAATACTACCTTCTCTGAGAAAAGATGTCAGGTGCAAACCTGTTCAGCACCTGATTCTCCTACCTGCGTGTCCTCCTGATGTTGTTTCTTCAGATGAGATTGAGCTAGACTTTTCTGATGTGTTTGGCCCTCCCTCTATTCAAGCTTCAAATGAAGTCAGTAATGGAAAAGGTGAAGAAGTGAATGAGCTCTTATATGATGATCCTAAGGTCATTTACAAACGATCCCATTCACTGGTTGGTCCTTCTGCTTGTATTAGCCAATCTCTGAAAGTGGGTGGGTTAACCATACACGAGGCTGAGGATCCGATAGAATTACTGGACCGTGTTATCAATGTGACTGATAAAAAGGATCTGGAAATCTCCATCGATGAATGTGTTGCTGAGGTCTGTGATAATATGGTGAAAACCCATACTGTGGGCCTTGAAGATTTTGAGGTTTTAAAGGTTGTTGGACAAGGTGCATTTGGAAAAGTTTATCAAGTGAGAAAAAGGGGCACATCTGAAATATATGCTATGAAGGTCATGAGGAAGGATAAGATCATGGAGAAAAACCATGCTGAATATATGAAAGCAGAAAGGGATATCTTGACAAAGATTGATCATCCGTTTATTGTCCAGCTTAGATACTCATTCCAGGTACTTCTTTTAGGACTTAACGTACCTTCAAGTCATTCAGCCCCTTCATTATTTTCTATTTTCTGTGAGAGAATTTGGTACAAACTCAATGTAAATAGAATGGAAAACAAGTTTAAACATCATGGTCTTTTTATGTTTGTGCTGCAGTTGTATGACGATTTCCCTATTTTTGAATATGCAGACAAAATATAGACTTTACCTGGTGCTGGACTTTATCAATGGTGGACACCTGTTCTTTCAGCTTTACCATCATGGCCTATTCAGGTAGTTCATATGACTGGGGCTGTGTATATCTCTTGTAGTTGGTGACTTTAGTTGCTAAATTTATTCTTATAATTACAGAGAAGATCTGGCACGCGTATATGCAGCAGAAATTGTCTCAGCTGTTTCACACCTTCATGCAAATGGAATAATGCACAGGGATCTCAAACCTGAGAATATCCTACTGGATGCAGATGGCCATGTATATTTTCTGTGGATTTGATGTTTGCACTTTCAACATGTTTCTGTGTGGTTCCTTTTTCGAACTTATTTGTTGACTTTGTGTATCATTTAAATCCCATGTTGGCATTTTCGGTTTTTAGGCCATACTTACTGATTTTGGATTGGCGAAAGAGTTGGAAGAGAATGCAAGATCAAATTCCATGTGTGGTACTGTAGAATATATGTCACCTGAAATTATTCTTGGGAAGGGCCATGACAAGGCTGCCGATTGGTGGAGTGTTGGAATTCTGTTGTTCGAGATGCTTACTGGGAAGGTAACTTTCAAAAACTGAGCTTTTACGTTTGACAATGTGATTTTTGTATGCTATCTGGTATATTGTCTGTAGACCTTGTCAGTGAACTCATGAAGTGCATGTATTTTCAGGTGTAAAGTTATTAGAACGTCCCTGCATTTGTTTTGCACTCTTTGCTTGGTCCTTTTTTACTGAAATTGCAGTAACACAAAAAACGCCACATACTCCGTTGGCTAGAGTTGGCTTACCTAACAACTGATTATTTGCTCCTTTTGTGTTGGCAGCCTCCGTTTGTTGGTGGGAACAGGGGCAAAATTCAGCAAAAGATAATTAAAGACAAACTTAAGCTGCCTGCATATCTGTCGAGTGAAGCACATTCACTGTTGAAAGGGGTACTTCCACATGGCCATAATCTTACATTCCATAAATCTTACTTCCAAGATAATTAATGTTATTAGAACTTAGAATTGTAGAAATGCATTTGTGCGTTCAGTTTTCTGATATGTTTGCTCTAGTAAGTGTTCACATATCCATCTCATTGAATTAATAATGAGATCCCTCTCTTTTTCTTGGTATCTGAAATATACTACCATCTCCGCTCTGTAGTTTCTGCAAAAAGAACCAAGTAAGCGGCTTGGTAGCGGGCCAAAGGGCAGCGACGAAGTAAAGAGCCACAAATGGTTCAAGTCAATCAACTGGAAAAGATTGGAGAGCAGGGAAATAGTCCCGAGTTTCAGGCCAGACGTAGCGGGAGACCTTTGTATTGCCAACTTCGATACGCAGTACACGGAAATGTCATTGTCCGATTCACCCATTGCAAGTCCTAAAGCCGATGGAAATGTGTTCGTGGGTTTCACCTATGTCAGGCCAGTTTCCTCATTCCTTAAAAGAGACGGTCCCTTCTCCTAAGATGCTGCATCAACCTTGAAATTATGGTTGATTTTGTTCCACCATTGTCTGCAAGTTAGCGTTTGTTGTTTATTTAGACCAGCTAAGATTATTACTGTTGAACATGCAAGTTGACATTTGTAGTTTATTGTGTGCAAGTAAAATGTTTGCAGCCCAAGACACCTTCTAGTTGTTTAATTACTTTTTAGCTTTATTCACATTACCCAATGCCGTTTTTTGGTTCACCACTTGACATTCCCTCTTTTTTTTTGGGGAACAATGAACAAAATTATATAAAAGACTGAAAAGTGAAAGCAGTAATCGTTCTAGTGAAAAAAGGGATTGATGCTCGGCCTGCGTTAGAATATTATAATAAATCAATATTTTGATAAAGCAGTAGCATTTATTATGTAATGATTCCTGTGAGTTGGTTGTTTTGAAGATATTTACTGAAATGTGGTTGCATTAAATTTAATAAATACAGTAATTTACTCTTGTAAGTGAAGACTACTATCATATCATAAAACAGTATAAGCTGAATAAAGAGTAAGTAACAGGAGATATAATAATTGCAGAGAATGCAGTTTAATTATTTTTGTTTAGCAAAAAGCATCATAAATATTGCCATCATATATCAAAGATGTCGAGTGCATGCTTTTTCTTGCAACCCCATTTGCATTTCCAAGAACACAAGGAATTGAAGACGTTCAATCTGTTGGAATGAAGGGATATAATGTTGGAGATAGAAGCAGCTTTTGATAGAACAATTGCATATCCATCATCCATGTATTCTGTGTTGTCTGGAAAGAGCTGCCAAAGCAAGGAGCCGCCTCCGCCTCCGCCGTGCTTGGTGGAGTTGAGAAGTGTCTTATAGACAGTATTGATGAGGGTGTCGTGGTAGGTTAGATTATAGCCAGGATCTTTTCTTGACACACCGAACTCCGCAAACACCACTGGCATTCCCAGGAACCTCTCTGCATCGTCTATGTGGGATTGCATCCATGATTTTGTGAACTCTATGTGTGTATCCGAGATTGTTTGGGATATCCTACCACAAATATAAAACAAAGATGCATGTTGACGGGGACAAAATAGGAAAAAACGACCTCAAGTATGATCATTTTTGCAATTTGCAGCGTAAGCTCTTTTTAGTTTTTCGATTGCACCCCAAATCTACAAGTTTTTCTCTATGCGACCCAAGCTTGTTTTTTTGACCAAAAAATTGAATTTGATGTCTCAATTGCTTTAACCAAACACTCCATATCCCAAACTAAACGAAAACCCAAAATCAGTTTTATGATTTCCGACTGGTTCAAGCTCAATTAGAGCAAAAATCAAACGATAGTTTTGGTTTTAACAGGATAAGTGATGAGAAATTCAAAGTGAAAAACCCATGGATTTTGGGCTGCAATCGAGAATGAAAAAAATAGTTTGTAAAAAAAATAAAAAAATATCATACTTCAGAAAAAGATCAAACTTTGAGTTGCTAGATAGAAGAATCATTCAATATTTAAGATGTTGGAGAGTTGTTACCAAGAATCAGGATAGATATGAACAGAAGCAAAATCAACCCCAAGAACTTGATGATTACGAATGAAGTCAGTCCCAACTTGTTGAGCATAAGTATTAGGATTAAATTGAAGCTTATTTGGAGTTGATGGACCATAGAATCCTTCAAGTCCAATCTCTACTAAATGCTTTGGATCAATGCTTTTGATGTAAACTGCCATTTCTTCTATCCAATTCTGCAAATTCTCATCATTTCTATCTTTTTTTTTAAGGACAAAAAATGCGACGTTTATATTTAGAATCGAACCTGCAACTTATCTCCGGAGGGATCCGTTTCACAACGTGGCTCGTTCATGAGCTCCCACGCAAAAATAGTAGGATCGTCCTTGTAGGTTATGTTTGTTATCGTGTTAACTCTGTTTAGCACCGTCTACAGTATAGCCAAAAAATAACGAACGAGGTAGCTTAAGGCGACATTGAAACAAACGGGAAAGACAGACAATAATGTTTTACCTTAACATGTGCTTTGTAATAGGTTTTGAGAGTTGGATGTGAAAAGAAATCATCATTTGATGTCAAATTGAGACCAGCATCCTTGCCCCATTTTACATACTGTGATTTCCCTCCATATGCATCCCAATTGTTTACTAGTGATAGTATCAACCTTATTTTGTACTTCTTTGCTTCACTCACTACAAAATCCAATCCCTGCAAAAATGATCATACTTGAAGGTGTTTGTGTATTTTAACTCATAATAATAGGAGGTATATATAATCTAGTGAAGTTACCTTGAAAACTTGTTCGTCATAAACAGAAGGCGACTTCTGAAGAGCTCGCCATTGAGCATCATTGAAAGCCCAAGTTCTGCAAACTGATAAATCCACAGCAGATGCTTGTTGAAACACCTCACTCACCTTCCCTCTCGTCGATTGGTCTACTGCGAAAACCATTAGCCAATAAGTGTTGAACCCGTTCACATAAAACGGTTGCCCGTTCACTACAAACTGGTTCCTGCTTCTCTGCACCATGCTCCATGCACCATCTTCATCTTCCCTCTCTTTCTCATATGCATTCAACCTGATAAATTACAATCATATATAATACTTTCGAAGATGAAAAATGTATGTTTGATTAAAGGGCAAAACTGTGAAGATCAGTACCTATAATTGGCCCAACTAGAAGATGATGAACCACTCTCTGCATCTTCATCCAACTCAGAGATTTTAAATTCAGTATCAATGGTTTCAGATGTTGAAAGGTGAAGAAGCATTATGAAACTTAGTATTAAAAACATGGTTTTCTTGAGCATATATTTATATGCCATTTGTTCCATGTTTATAACTTGATATATCCCATTGAATTCAGCAATGTGTGTATATGTATACAAACACAAAGTTTGTGATGTTTAAGAGAAGTAGTGAAGGGGAAATAATGCATCTCCCTTTAAAGCAAAGCTGCAGGTTCTATTGATAAATATATATTGTATCATGACATATAAAGACAGTTTTATTTTGAAAATTGCAATATGTGAAAATTAAGAAAGGGTTAGTGATGCTAGCTGAGAGTTGAATACAAGCTAAAGTACATCATATGTCATCATTGTATCATTGCAATGTGTCTGTCAAAGTACATCATATGTCATCATTGTATCATTGCAATGTGTCTGTCAAACTAACATTGCTTAATCTTACATTGAAAGCTAGACATGGTTAAAACACAAAGTTGCAAGATCAAGACAAGTCTATGTGTTAGTAATAAGCAATTGAGGTAATGGCTAAGAAACAGAACTGAAAATCAGAAATAAACATAACAAAACCGGGCCTGCAGTTTTCTTAAAACGGATTCGTCCCCTCCACACAGTGCTAAAGGAATGTAAGCACGTTCGTTTCCCAAGATACAACGGTTGTAAAATGGTGAGTCGAGCACATAGCTCCCACCAATGGTGAACTGGTAGCATGCCCGATCAGTATCAACGGAAGACCAATAAATCGACTCGAGCACGCAACTCCCACCAACGGCGAACTGGAAGCACGCCCGATCAGTATCAACGGAAGGCCAATAAATCGAAGGAAGAACGAAGCAAAATATACGAAGGAGAGTTGGAATCGATGTGTCTTCTTCTCAAGTAAGACCGATCAGTATCAACGGAAGGCCAATAAATCGAATGAAGAATTAAGCAAAATATACAAAGGAGAGTTGGAATCTATGAGTCTTCTTCTCAAGTGAGACCGATCAGTATCAACGGAAGACCAATAAATCGAAGGAAGAACAAAGCAAAATATATGAAGGAGAGTTGGAATCTATGTATCTTCTTCTCAAGCGAGAGATTGACTCATTATTAGCCACTTGATAAAAGGAACAACATTGGGCCAGCCGCCTTGAGACCGACATTCGTGTCATTATATAGCCACTTGATAAAAGGAACAACGTTGGGCCTGCCGCCTTCGAACCGACATTCGTATCATTATATAAAAGGAACAACATTAGGCCCGCCGCCTTGGGACCGACATTCGTGTCATTAAATAGCCACTTGATAAAAGGAACAACGTTGGGCCTGTCGCCTTCGGACCGACATTCGTGTCATTGCCACCTTCGAACCAACATTCATGTACGCAGGTTGCACACATACTTGAATCCACACATACTCGGTCCTATTCATGTCATTATATATCCACATTCGTGTCATTATATATCCACTTCGGCAGGTTGCACACATACTCGAATCCACACATACTCGGTCACATTCGTGTCATTATATAGCCACTTGATAAAAGGAACAACGTTGGGCCTGCCACCTTTGAACCGACATTCATGTACGCAGCACACATACTCGAATCCAAGATCCGAAGCTGAAACCACATTTAATTTGCATCCCGTGCATGCGAGAGAAAAAATTTTATTGCCGACCATTCTTATCTCCAACAAATAGGAAAAACAATATAAATCAATGAAATTATTTTCATTTTTCCTATGGGAGACAAGATACATCCAAGTTCCTAAACATTCCAAAAGGATCCAAAGTTATCATTTCGACCCATTTATTTTCATTCACCTATTAAATTATTTTGAACAAATTATATACCGTCTCGAACTTCTTTCGAAGGAAAACATGTTCTAATGACTTGCTTCTTAATTTGGGTACAGGACCACACTCTCAATATATTGTTAGTTATAGTAGATATTCTAAATTATCCAAATTATCATACTTTATCCATTATACCTTTTTTTTTTTTCGAGCAAACATTATACCTTATTTTGTTGCACATTACCTACCAGACTATATCAACCGTAGCATTTTAGCTTTTTAACAATTAAATTTCTAAACTATCATTTGAAAATATATCTTATTCAAAATAATAAAATTAAATTACAAAATAATATTATTTCTTAAAAATTCATTTTAAATTTTACATTAGTATTAAAATAAAATTTGTAATAAGATTCTATGATTCCGTTTTACTTGAAATATTAAAAGTTTACTTATAAAAATATCTAAAAGTATTTTATTTGAGATATTGAAATTAAAATTATACAAATATTTTTCCAAGGAAATATTAAAACTAAATAATAATTTTAAAAAATTATATTTTATTTCAAATATTTTAAAGTTATAAAAGTACTTAAAATTTGATATTTATGACTTTTAGTTTTCCAGAATTTTTCAAATATTTTTATAATTTTTAATTTGATATTTCTAATAAAAAAAGTTTTTTTAATCTATATTTAAATTTCGTAATATAATAATTAAGAAAATATTTTTATAATTTACTTTAAATATTAAAATAAAATATATTTCTAGCTATGTTCAAAATAAAATATCTAGTTAAAAAATGTTCATTCTTCAACCCAAAATGCCTCTATATTTCTAATTAAAATCTTCATTTTTAGTCTTATTTTTTTTTCCTTTTCATTTTGTAGTGCTTTCTTAAACTTTTGTTGCTGCCACTATTGAAATTCTGCATATTCCTAAGATATATCATCTATAATAACATGAAAGGACTTGTAATTGTTGATTTGAAAGACAAATTCTTTGTTCTCTTTTGTGGTTGAGTTGTAGATTCATGTTAGTATGAACTTTCAATACGTGAAACATAAAGATTGAGAATCTTCTTTAGTCTCGTTCTTAATGATTTAGATTTAAAAAAATAAAAGAGCTATGATCAGAAGAAAAGAGTTTGAACAAGAGTAACTAAAAAAAATGTGTCCTATATTTCTTTTATTCTCTCAAGAAGCTGCGAATTGATTATTGACCTATTCAATTTGCTTCTTATGATCCAAACACGTTCATATATCACGCATGAATCCATTTCTATTAACGTATCCATTATTTTGGTTTTCCAGATATTAATTGTATGCATATCCATTTTAAGATTGCGAAACTATAAACCACACCATTTTTAGACCATATTACAAGTCGAAGATTTCTATTTCTGTTCTCATATTATGTTTTTAGTAATAACCACTTAATTCGTAACTTACATTAATAACAACATTAATTAAAACCCCACCATCGTTCATTATTTGCGTTACAGATATCTAAATAGCATTTCTCTCTTTCTTGAAAGTCCTCTAATTCAAACTTGTGTCTAATTGTTATAACTGACCCCCCCCCCCCTCTAAAACGTGTCTTCTACTGAATCTGGAAAAAACAGCTTCTTTGTAGTCATCAAAATTCAATCTTTTTATTTTGGGCTGATCAATTTGGTGCCTAATTCTCAATACTATAGGCCAGTGTTCTCTCTCTCTCTCATCTTCATCCATGTCGAACACCACCAACAATCCCTATCTATTATCACTCATCACTCTTCTGCTATCATCTTCAACGATCCACGCAACAACATCACAATACACACCAACAGACACAATTTTCTTCAACTGTGGAAGCCCCTCCAATTCCACCGATTCCGACGGTCGGAAATGGACATCAGACACCGACGCCGCCGCCGCCGCCACCGCCGCCGTCCAAAAACCATCAATTCCAGAAACTCCATACATGACAGCCCGAATCTTCCACTCCGAATTCACCTACTCTTTCCCCGTCACACCAGGCCGCAAGTTCCTCCGTCTATACTTCTATCCTGCGCCATATGACACCCTAGACCCTTCCAACGCTGTCTTCTCCGTCATAACGGCGCCCTACACTCTGTTAAACACCTTCAGCCCGGACCAAACCACCCGGGCCCTCAACTTCGACTACATTATCAAAGAGTTCTCTGTCAATGTCCCATCCCATGTCCTCAACATCACATTTATCCCATCAAGAAACACTTCCAACGCCTATGGCTTCATTAATGGCGTCGAGATCGTGTCACACCCTTATGATCTCTACTCCGTTGACGGCAACAATACTGTGCTCGAGAATGTATATCGATTGAATGTGGGAGGAAACGCCATCGTACCTTGTAATGATACAGGGCTGTTTCGAGCATGGAGCGATGATTCGAGCTACATTTTCAGCTCTGCTTTTGGTGTCACTCAAGTTGCTGATCGGGGCTTGACGATTGAATATTCTCCGGCCCGATTAAGCTATCTTGCGCCGCTTGAAGTGTATGCAACTATGAGATCAATGGGGCCTAATTACTCTGTCAACAAGAACTTCAATCTCACATGGCATTTCAGAGTGGACTCGGGCTTTTCTTACCTGATTAGGCTTCATTTCTGCGAGATAACCGAGTATATCAATAAGGTGAATCAGAGGGTTTTTAGTGTGTTTTTGAATAATCAAACTGTGGAGAAGAAGGCTGATGTTATTGCTTGGGCAGGCCGGAATGGGGTCCCGGTGCACCGGGATTATGTAGTGAATGTACCTCATGGCCCAGCCCGGCAAGATTTCTGGCTTGATCTTCATCCCTACATTGATTCAAGGCCTCAGTATTATAATGCTATCTTGAATGGATTTGAGATTTTCAAGATCAATGACTCGACTGGCAATCTTGCTGGTCCAAATCCTATTCCAAGTTTGAAACCTGATGAGTCGAGTAATTACGTCTCGCCTGGAGGATCAAGAAAGAATCACAATGGTGCTATTGGAGGTGGTGGGATTGCTGTTCTTCTTACAGTTTGTTTAGTTGTGTGTGTTGTTTATTATCGAAGATTTAAGCCCGAGAAGGATTTGAGCAGTAGCCATGGATGGCCAAATGGAAATTCACGAGGAAATCTTTGTCGCCATTTCTCCATAGATGAGATCAGAGCAGCTACTAATGACTTTGATGAGGCTCTAATCATAGGCATTGGAGGTTTTGGAAAAGTGTATGTTGGTGAGATAGAGAGAGGGACGAAAGTGGCGATCAAACGTGGGAATCCTCTGTCTCAACAAGGTATGCAAGAATTCCAAACTGAGATCCAAATGCTATCAAAGCTAAGACACAAACACCTTGTCTCTCTTAAAGGCTATTGCGAAGACAACTCTGAGATGATCCTCGTGTACGATTACATGGAACAGGGGACTCTTCGAGAACATCTCTATAGAACTTCGAAGCCTCCTCTGCCATGGAAGAAGAGGCTTGAGATCTGCATTGGTGCTGCTCAAGGTCTGCATTATCTCCACACAGGGGCAAAACAGACAATCATTCATCGTGATGTGAAGACAACTAACATCCTCTTGGATGGAAATTGGGTGGCTAAGGTTTCAGATTTCGGTCTATCAAAGATGGGCCCTTCACTTGATCAGACCCACGTTAGCACTGTTGTTAAGGGCAGTTTCGGGTATCTTGATCCTGAGTACTTTAGAAGGCAACAACTAACAGAGAAATCCGATGTGTACTCATATGGGGTTTTACTTTTTGAGGTCTTATGTGCTAGGCCACCACTAAGTAGTACACTGCCTAAGGAGCAAGTAAGCTTAGCCGAATGGGCTTTGCATTGCCACAAAAATGGAATGCTCGATCAGATTGTTGACCCATTTCTTGAAGGGAAAGTCGGGCTAGAGTGCTTTGAGAGATTTGTTCAGACAGCAGTGAAGTGCGTGTCAGATGTTGGGATCAAGAGGCCTTCCATGGGAGATGTTCTTTGGAGCCTTGAGCTTGCCATGCAACTTCAGAAGAGTGCAGAGGAAAATGGAGAAATCGTGGTTGAATGTAAGGTTAAGAATGACATTGACTTGTCGCCTTGTTTTGATGGAAATTCGATGGATTCGAAGAGTATTGGTCTTGCTAGTGAAGAAGACTCAGATGAGATGAATCCAAGCACTGTTTTTTCTCAGATTATGGATCCCAAAGGACGATGAATGTGTGTCTAAGCTATGGATGTGTATGTGTTCTGAGCAATCGATCTTGTTTGATTGTTTTGCTTTCTAATAATCAGCACTTCATGTTTAAGAGTAAATCCAAGGGAAAAGATACATATAAAGAAACAAAGAAATACCATAGACTGAAAAGTCGTACTTTTATTATATACTAGAAAATGATCCAAAATAGAATCAAAGGATTCCTACTTAAACAAGAGTTGAAAGGCCATAAATCCATCCTAATTAAACAAGACTAACACTATATGTAAAGATACTAAGTAAATCCATTATGCACAGGGAAACAAGCATGAACCTTTGCTGTCATTCCTACATGGCATATTTCTGTGTCCAACGTTGTGCATAGAACTTGTACTTAGCCAAATCAGTCTTGTACAAGTGGGCTATCTCAGGTACAATGGGATCATCAACATCTGGACTTGTTAGCAATGAGCGAATATCGGGCAGAATCTGCATGAACAGAGTAATTAACATTTGGTCTCAGTTTGTATCACTTGAAAACTGTATATCACTAAGCAAGATAAAGTGTTGACCTGTGATATGGTAGTTGCCGAACTCCATTTTCCACCGGGAAATTTAAGGCGAATGCTTCCATTGCCATCGACGTTAGGATGATAAATCTTTGTCTTAAAAGCAACCTGAAATCAGATTCGGTTAAAATTCTTGAAAATGAAAAGAACCCCCAAAATCCAAGAACCCAAAAGATATAGTATGGCTCTATAAATTATGTTTTGAGTTCAAACATCAAGCACAACAAATTACTTAAAGCTATTTGCACTCAATTGATCACACAATTCATCATGCATCATTCAACCCCTTCATACGTAACATCAAATGTACTAATTATGTAGCTGCCTATAAGGCCACAACAAATTATCCTCAAACCATCACACTAGCAATGTTAATGAAAACATAAATAGAGTTTCAAGAGTTACTTTGGGGGCATTGAATGGATAATCAGGAGGGAAGCGAATGGCGAGAATGAATACACCTCCAGCATAAGGGCTGTCTGGTGGTCCAACAATGGTTGCTTCCCAATGGTACAAATCTTCAGCAACACGTCCTAAACATAGAGGATCAATCAAAAAACAAACGACCCTATTTCTCGACTTACATTACTCCATAACCACGAATTTAAAGGAAAATAGGAAAATATTAAAAGCAAACAATACCAGCATCTTTGCAAGAAGGGGGAGGATTATTCTGGAACACCTTGAGTTCCTTGAGGATACGCCTTGCACCCATCATCATACCAGCGCAGCATGGAGGATCTAACTGGAGGTCATCGATATCCTCCTCCATTCTAGCAATTGAAGCCATTTTTCTTCACTGATCAGATCAATTTCCCACGCGACCAAGTCAAATTCAAGTAAAAATTTGAGAAAATAAAACCAATATATGGAACATATGAATAAAAAGAGCCGAAAAAAGCATGGATGAGAGAGAACCTGAGGATGAAGAAATCGTTGGCTAGGGCAAATTGTTGAAGAAACGGCGATGGTGGCTGCGAAATCGCAAGGCGAGGAAGAAGGTTTGAATGTACGTAGTCGTAAGATGAGCAGAACGTAGTTTAAATAGTGGAACATTTCTACTTTCATTCCATAATTTTTTTTTTTTTTTTTGTAATACTTTTTTTATCATAAAGACTCCTACCCTCCTACGAGACAAGAGTTTTATTCTTGTTTTATTTATTGTGGAACGATCTTGGTATATTTGATTTGTGATGGAATTTAGGTAATATATTTGATTTTATAATTTTGACAAATCAATAAAACGTATTAACTAAGAAAAATTGTAGATTTGGACAAAAAAATTCAATTTATAAAAGAAAAATGTTCAAATGCCCACAATGAACAATTATGTTCACCGATGATAACGTGCAATGATCTTATGAAATTAATAGATATTATGAATTTTTGACACATCAATCGTGGACACAGTCCATGATGGGTAGGTGAGTAAAATTGTTTACTGTAATATAGATATCATATTTGTCTAATAAATATAGATAACATTTATAACTTAATAATAAAACAATTAATAGGTGAAATTAATTTAAAAGATTTGGTTGAAAATGATTCACTTTGAGTCAATAATAAGATGAATACGATGAAATCAATTTAATAGACTTATCACATAAATATGATGCCTTGACAATCTCACCGTTTTATTATTTTAATCCTAAAACAAATATGTAAAAAATCAAATTTATATTGTTACACTAAGAGAAAAGGATTTGGATATATTTGAAAATGGGTAATTTAAAACTCATGATAAGAGTAGCATTTTTTTATAAAAAAACATATATAAGACGGTCTCATCAATAATATCGTTGATATGGAGCTTCATTATCCACGAATTACATATGAATTGTAGGGTGTGATGGGTCCATTATCCACAAATCACACGTAAATTGTAGAGTGTGATGAGTTAAACCGTCTTACATAATATATAAGATGTGAGAGATTGACTTCTCTTTTTATTACCTTTTCCAAAAAAATTATGAAAAATTGTGGAGAATGTTGTTTGAGATATTGTAAATTAAAACTATTTTCTCTACATTTATTGGATGAAATTTATCCAATGTATAATACACATACTAAGGTTCAAATAAAAAAAAAAAAAGAGAAAAAAAAAAAGGGAAAACAAGATTGCAATGTCAACAAATTACAGGAAAAGGAGAATGGAAGTTGCAAGTGATGCAAAATAATAAATGTGTATTATAAATTAGCATGAGACAATTACATAAATTGCATTCCATCAAACAGAGTCTCAAATCAATTCAATTATGAACGAAAGAGAAGAATTTGCTCATATGATTTGGGCGTACATCATATAAGAATCATATTTAATGGTTGGGTTTTTTTTTAGTGTTAACAATTCCAACAATTAGATTACAACCAAGTACAACCTATTTTGGAAAAACACATATTTCACCCCTTTTTTTTCATATTTTTTTTCATTTTTACCCTATATACTTTATTATTTAGTTTTCTCTTGTAAATTGAAATTCCCTAATGTATTTTCATTTTCTCGACGTTTTATCGTTTTATTTACGAACGTGTAACAACAGTAGTCTATGATCATTTTTTCAAATGGAGCTATACATACACCACCTAGTACCACATCTTATATTCAATAAAATGAAAAATAAATATATCAAAAGACATAATACCCATACTAAATGATATAATGTTAATAATTCGAAATTGCAGAACTGTAATATAGTGAGGGTGTGTTTAGGATTATGATAGTTTTAAATCATATAAAGTTAGGTGCGTTTAACATTTGATGTATGTTTAATTAAGGTTGGAGAGTGTATAACCCCACCCTTATTCAAATCCAACGGATATAATGAGGGAAAAAGATGTGGACAGAACACCTACTCATCTCAAAATTTTCAAGGTAACAAATGGTTATTGTTAAAGTCAAGTTGACAAATGAGGTAGTTTGATCATGAAATACAAATTTTAAACTTGACACAAACAAATATTCAGGATGGCAGATTACATTAGCATATCCAAAGGTGCTACAACTTCCACGTAAACTTGGAAACATAGCGAGGCTGAAATTTCTCTTGGGGGGTTAAAAGAGTCATTACTTGTAAAACTCAAAATCAGTGTCGGGTTTCTTGACATTGCTCCGATAACCCTTCTCAAAGTCTTTAGGAAGTATAACGTACCGATTCTTCCTAACAGCGTGGAGACCTGCCTCTTGACAAATAGCAGCAATCTGCAGAAAGAAACCAAAACTCCAACTCATTGCATCTTTTTACCATGCGATCCATAATAACATGATTGATTTTGTATGTTCACCCTTTCACACATCCTCAATGATTAGTGTATATATTATAACACAGTTCAAGGAAAATTATCACTTGTGGAAACTCATTCACACCTTATTGTAGACAAATTAGAAGGCAATGTAAAATCCAGAAACTGTAGAAAGTGCTGGAGGTCTGCTACATATTGAGAAAGAATCCAACAGACAAAAAGGCAGTTCAATGCAAATTGTAATAGTTATGGAAAACAAACCTCAGCAGCACTTATTTTATCAGGTCGAGAGACATAGTCCTCTAAGTCAACTTCATCACTTAAGTTCATCTTGGCAGTGCAAACCTGTTTGACAACAAGCAACAATCAGTGTAGTTCAGATAAATTTAAAGCATACTAATCAGACACCAACACGAAAGTGAGTGCACTATTGAAAGAGAGAGGACATATTAAAAGGGAATCAAATACTTCACAATCATAGATCAAGTCAATGAAAAGTGGAAAAATGATTAGCTCTAGGTTTAGTTTATGCAAAAACAGACCTGAAAAACCAGCCTCTTTTGTCGTCTATCAGGTAAAGGAAATTCAATTTTACGATCAAGTCTACCAGGACGAAGAAGTGCAGGGTCCAAAGTGTCTGCACGGTTAGTGGCCATGATGACTTTTACATTAACAGTTTGATCAAATCCATCCATCTGCCACAGCATTAAAAGAATGTGTGTATGAGACATCACACTAATAATGGTATCTTCATGAATGTACAAACCTTTGAACTTATATTTTCAGATATACTGATCTTACTTGATTTAGAAGTTCCATGAGAATCCTTTGAACCTCTCTATCAGCCCCAGTTTGGGCATCAAAACGTGCAGTTGCAATGGCATCAACCTCATCTATGAAGATAATAGCAGGCGCGTTCTCTTTGGCCAGACGGAACACATCACGGACCATTCTAGGACCCTTTTTGAGTCCAGCAGTAAAATAGTGCACCAAAAATGTTAGATTCATCATTTACTTTATGGAAGCATGAGAGCAATCAGAAATGATTACTGTGATGCTGAATATCCAATGGTTAGCAAGAGGAAGATCTTTGAGAAGTACCTCTCCAAGATATTTCTGAACAAACTCCGAACCCACCACTCTTATGAAAGCTGCAGTTGTATGATTTGCTACAGCCTTTGCAAGCATGGTTTTACCAGTACCAGGGGGACCATAAAGCAATACACCACGTGGAGGATCAATACCAATCTGCTTGTAGAGCTCATGATGTGTAAGGGGCAACTCAACAGCTTCACGAATCTCCTGTTTCTGAATATCACATCCACCAATATCCTGATCACACAATAGAAAGAAAGAATACTATCAGAAGGTTGAGAAGACAACATGAACAGCTGCAAACAAAGACATTGAACAATAGTTGACAAAGTCAAATATCTTAATACAAGAATGTGATAGTCTGCAGCCTGAATAATTCTCTTGTCAAAAATCAGGCACTTCGAGACTTGGGAGTTGCAGGAAACAAAGGAACAATTAAAAACATTTGGTTGTGTTTCTGGAGAAAAAATTGGGAAGGAAAATATTTGCAAGAATTGAAAACAAACATAGGTAGAGAACTTCCTCTGAACAAAAATTAATGCACTTATGCTCAAAGAAGACAAGTAAAGAGGTTGGTAACAACTATTGCTGATGTATAACTTTCAACATTAGCAAAATTCAGAAATCATTTTCCTATTACAGAAACACAATGTAAGAACTAGGGCAATAATAGAAACACACTTAGGATTTATCACAGTGAAAGTCGAGCACCTATTATTTTTGAAATAATCAGTTAATTTCATCTACCTAATTCCTTGATGCAAGCAGTGATACATAAAAAAACAAACACATAGTAGATGAACTAGCAACAAACATGTCAGCAACATGAAGAATAACAAGATTGATAACATTAGTTGCAAAACAAACATATATCAAATGAAACAAAAAAGTCAGGAAAGTAGCAAACAGTAGAACTGGCATTGGCCAATCTCGTAAGGCAGATACAAAATCATTATAACTATAAAGGTTTAAGAAGGCCAACTTCAACAACATTAAGCTCAGCCAATGAACCAACTATATGTATTTATAAAACAAGTTTAATACTCAACATTTCAAATGCACCAGATTAGTAAAGTTAAGTTAAACAACTCTTAACAATGATATTCAGCGAAAAATATACCCTAACACCTATGAGCTCAATCTAAGTCATAAACATCACAATTCTTGTATAATAAAAATTGCAGGGAAAGAACAAAAACTAAAGCAAAATAAGAATTTGCTCACACTATAGGTGACATCAGGCTTCTCAGATTGGCTAAGTAGCGAAATACTTGAGTCGGCCTCAGGGGGCAACACGTCAACTAAAGCATTGGAATGGCGGTGAAGAGCGACGGAGGCCGAGGGTTTGAGGAGCTCACGATTTATAGTGCTGAGAATCCGCACGTAATAATTGGACCCAGTAGTCGACCCGACAATTCCATTGTTCTGGTCTACCATTTCCATGAATTGGCCGATAACCAACGGAACCGATTGAATCCGCTTAACCTCCTCCTGCGCCCTCAAAAGCTCCCGTTTAAGGTTTTTGAGTTCGTCCTTCACGTATTCCTCTTGGATGTCTATGAATTCTAGCTGCCGCTGCAGGGATTTGAGACGGCCGTAGAAATCTTCTTCGTCGAAGGAGGAGGAGGAGGAGGAGGCGGAGGCGTCCGTTTTCACGGCGGGTACTGACGGCGGTGGGTCCAAAACGGTTAAGGGTTTCGGATCGAGTAACATTGCCGATGCTGCCATTGTCGATTTTGATTTTCCGTGCAGTTAGGGTTTTCTCTTTCTTCTTCAGCTGTACTTTAATGGCTTTGATTCTATCTGGTTTCAGTGACTTGTTGCAGAGGAAATCGTAATTGGAGAGGTGGAGGAAAAAAAAAATAATAAATACAATGTATAAAGTCAATAATGCTCTTACCCTTAATTAAAAAAAAATGAAAACAAATTTATTGATTCTAAACACATCCCGTATGAAAAATAATTTTTTCTACAATAAATTATACTATATAGAGATTTATAATAATAAAAAAGTATTGTAGATTTTGTATATTGTATGAAAAATAATTTTTTCTACAATAAATTATACTATGTAGAGATTTATAATAATAAAAAAATATTGTAGATTTTATATACTATATTTAATGATAGAATTTCATTGTAATTTATTTCAGACTCATATGTTTTAAGTAAAAAAATTGAAATTTAAATATATAACATTATAATTGGATGTAACTTCTAACTAATAGATATTATAACCTTAAAGAGATCAAATCCAAACATAACCCTTTTCCTTATATTTTTTCCCCAACTACCCTACCATATAACAAAAGTCCCCATATACCCACTTTCATAACAAAATATCCCTATCTACCCATTTTTTATGATAAAATACCATTTTACCCTTACTAACATTCCAAAACTTCCAAAAAACCATGCTTGCCTTTAGCCAATTTTTCCTTTTTCCAATCCTTATACTTATTAGATCCGGATTAGCCCTCTGATCAATATCAGGCCCAACATGCTTCCGTAAATAAAATAAAACTGAGTTTAAATCATACCTCGTCTTTGTCTCTTAAGTTCCCTTGGACCTCGGTTCAGGTTTTACGGATCAAAAATCCAACCACTCGCCCGCAGTCTATGGTTCTGAAACCGATTTTCTTGGGAACCCTGATCACACTCCTTTTCAACGGCCACCTGCCTTTAAGGAGGTCACGGGGAGACGCACTACTGGATAATTTTTCACTCAAAATTATAAAATTTTTGGACAGAATGTCGGAAAGCAAAAGTCTTGTTTATTGAAGAAAATAAACTAAACTATTTTACAATATATATTTTCTCCGCCATTGGAAAAGAAACTTGAATTAGCCTATCATGGCTAAGACTCGTGAAGGGGAAACCCCCATGAATAGGAAAGCTTGAAAGCTAAACTATTACAATACTAGAGAGAAGATTTCGAAAAGTTTATGAAGAGAGAAGTGTTGTGTATTTTCGATGATCTTCTTATGAGGTTGAAGACCTCCTTTTATAGGCATCAATGTGCTCCTGTGTGGATCCATTATTGCCTTGACAGCTTGCATTCCACTTAGTTAGTGGGGAATGGGCTTCTTTATTTCTCACCTACCGCTTGGTAAGTGCATCTACCTCCTTCGTTGTCTTCTTGTGTCGGCAACGAGTTTTTCTTTAGTGGAGGGGTCCTCCACCTTTGTCTTTTGGTTCAGGATGCAGATTCTTCGATGGTGGTAGGACAGACCACTATCTTTTGTCTGAAATTGGCATCCTATGCTTTTTACAATGTATTCCTATACTATTACATTAATAGAATACATGTACAGCTTGTTCACAATCGAGTCTAATTAGACCCGTTTCCTTTTATTACATTTTTTGTTTTTCTTTTCTAAAAACCCTTCCCTTTTCCCTTTTTCTTTGGGTAATCGGGTTTGTCCTTTTTTATTTTGAAACCCTGTCCAAACAATGGTTTCTCTTGTGTTTGACAGTAAGGGCATATCCGCTCTCCCCATCTCCCGATATGTATCATATTACATATCTTCTTCCTTGTCTGTTCCGTGGCTGGAACCTTGTTTTCCCAGATTAATTTTCTCTTATTTTCAAAGAGGTTTTCAGCAAATCCGGTGGTTGTTCCTGTCATAGAATTTAACAGGAATGATCCATTCACAGAGTTATGAAATATTTTGAATGGATACTTCACTTTGTCCATCTTGATGAGACAGACCCAAAGACCCCAAACTCGCCTCGTAGATATATCATTTTCAGTCAAGGCGACTACCAAAGGGCTGTTTTCTGGGGGTGTTTTGGCTCGGTTTATCGCCCCCATCTCAGGTCTCTGTAGTTTTATGAATTGAAAAACTAGATGAGACCCTTTTCCTGTAATTTCTGGAGCAGCAGAGATAATTTTTAGCTCCAGTATATCGCCTCGTCCCAAGTATGGGTTGTTCTGCCATGAATCGTGCACAGCAGTGGATATCCAGTCCGGTAATTTGGAAATCTCCGGAAAGCTGGGTGCGGTTGTAAAAACTGAAGCAATTGCTCCAAAATCGAACCATTCCCGCACATCATGAGGGTTCACCCCCGGGAGCATCCAAAGTCTTGGATACTTGCCAGACCAATCAGCAGTAATTCTATTTGGATTGATCCCATTTCTTGTCACCAATTTCTCCCATATTTTTTGGTAGACCTGCAGAGGAGAAATAGCTTGATTAGTGTTATCCTGTCTAGGGCCAGTCTGGGGCCTTAGGTTAACCTCTCCCTCTTTTACCCCAGAGGTGCTGGGTTGACTCGGGTTGTCTGGAATTGCTTCCTGACCTTCCGAATTAATAATTTTATCGAAATCCGATAAAACACTTGGTTCGGCCTTATCAGCCTTTTCACCGATATCCGATGAAAAACTTTTATCAGCAGGATGTCCTGCTCCGGGTATATAAGTACCCTGTTTGTTCATCGATGATGAACTTCTCTCGTATATTTCTTTCTGCATCACCGATGGTGAACAGGCCTTGTTTACAGGATCTACTAATGCATTCCACAAATCATTATTTGAAGTTATGGCTGCACGTAGAGTCATTTGGACTTTGTCCAAATCAGCTTTCTGGACATAAGATGCCGCTTCGGCTCTTACCCTTAGTTCCTCAAAGGCCTTGTAATGCATCTCAAGGTTTTCCCTAAGGTGCCTTGCTCGTATTGTGATGGAATCTGCTTCAAGGATATCCATCTCTTGTTAAGAAATCTGCAAGAACATTCTCATTAGATTTCACAATGACAATATCAAAAAGATAATATTGGCATTCTGCTTGCCACCTGATAATACGTGCTTTTTCGATCTTGGATTCAAGTTTGTTTTTCAAAAAAGCTTTAACGTTAGTATTATCAACTTTTAATATAAATTCTTTAGCTAATAAAAATAAAGGCCATTTTTTAAAGGCCTTCCAAACAGCAAAGAATTCTTTCTCGTTAATATGCCAAACTCTGGCCTGTTATTCTGTAAACAACCCTCCAGTATATCTACATGGTTCTTTACCCGTAGATGTCTTTCGCATGAGCACTACTGCCCATCTGAAATCATTAGCGTCTGTGTAGACGACTAACTGATCCTCATCTTGAGGAATCGCGAGTTTTGGCAAGTTACTACAAACCTGTTTTAGCTCACGAACTCTTTGGGAATGAATATCTTCCCATTTCCATTTGGTCTTCTCATCCTTTTGTAATAAAGGACGGAAATCCTTTCGATATTTTGCCAAGTCCTTAATGAATGAACCTGCAAAATTAATCACTCCTAAGAAGCTTTGAAGGTGCTTCTTATCTCTAAGAACATCTGGAAAATTGCAGATTTTCTCCACAATATGTTCCTGTAGTTCCATTCCTGCATGGTCAATAATAACACCGAGAAACTCGATTCTATTAACCGCGATTATTGCCTTCTTTTCAGAGAGCACTAATCCTTCTTTATGACATGCTTTTGAAAATATTTCAAGATGCTTTAAATGATCTTTCATATTCTTAGAGGAAATTAAGATATCGTCTATGTAAACAAACATAAACTCAAAATAATCTTTAAATAGATTATCCATCTTTCGTTGGTATATTTGAGGTGCATTCGCAAGACCCATAGGCATTACATTCCAGATATACTGACCTTGTAGTGTAGAAAAAACAGTTAATTTCTTAGACTCTTTTTCTAACTTAATCTGGTAAAATCCAGACTTGCAATCAAACTTTGAAAACACTTTTGACCCTTTAATACAATCAATTAAGTGTTCTCTACTTGGAATGTAATAACCATCAAATTCGGTAATCTTATTAATACCTTGATAGTTAATTACTAACCTTGCTTTTCCTCTCTTTATTTCGCCATGGTTTCTTACCAAAAACCCTGGGCTACTATAAGGAGAAATACCTGCTTCGATCAGCTTGAGATCGATATGCTCTTTGATAATCTTTTGCATATCTTTTCGATCTTCAAGATTCATCTGTATCGGCTTGTATCGAACCAACTCGTATCTGTGTTGTTCTTTTACCTTCAACGTTGCTTCGATCTGGTTTTTGTCCCACCAGGCTAAAGGATTTTCATTGTAGTTCCTCTGAATTAACCTTTTAACATTTTCGAGAGAAAGTAGACTTTCCTCATTAATGTCAATCTGGGGTGGTCCTTCTTGTAAGGCATTCTTTAGAAACTGAATAGCTTCTTCATGTGCCTCCTCCATTCCCTCTTGTCTGTATGACAAAAGAGCTTCACCAAATTTCCTCTTATCCTGCATTTTTGGATGAGTTAACTTGGCTTCATTATCACCACGTTTGCTGCGAAAATTAATAGGCATGATCCTATTAAAAGCCTTTTCTCGCCGCAAAACCTGTATCATACTACCACAGTTAGTAGTAAAGGTTAACAGGTTCTTGTGATTATCCTGCTCATATTTTGCAAAAGTTTGGATAAAATTGTTACCAAGCAAAATATCAGCACCTGTATCATGAATATAAATTGGTGGCATTCTTACTTTATACCAAGGGGTATCAAATGCGCCTCCGATCATTATTCGTGTTTCTCGAATACCTTTATTGAGTATAAGGATCTTCTGTGAGAAGTCTCTTCCTGCAATAAGAGGTAATTTTTCCACTGCTTCGCTGGGAAAAACTCCTGGCTTTGCTGTGCAAATGCCTGAACCTGAGTCAATATAAGCTGCAAAATATTCCGTCTTATATTGTTCATATAATATCCCTACAGATATATATATAGAGAAAATACTTGTCATTCAGAATTGTTTGGATAGATTCCTCTTTTCCAAGATTCTAACAAGTTTATCCTTGAGCTTCTAACATTATGCTCACGGATCAATTCTTGAAACCTTACTTGATGAGCCTGTCCATTATCCCGCATTTCTCTTATGCTTTCCATCAACTCATCTTTCTCTTTTCTGAGATCCTGGATCTCATCATCAATACACCTTCCTGGCATATTTTAGAACCTGTCTGGATTGTTTGGATAAATCCTTCTCCTCCAGCGTTCTAGCATGTCTATTCGTGCGTTTATTTGACTAATTCTTAACGCAGCCTCTTGTATCCTTATGACATCTTGGATACTTCTTTGTTCTGATAGATTTTGCTCTCGCAAAGATCTTAACAAAGTAATCGCCTGGTCTCTTTGTATCGTGAGATCAATGATCTCTTGATCTAGCTTGATTCCTGGCATAATGATTTTATTCTACCCTGATTGTATGTCCATCAAGGTCGAACTCCATCCATTTTTCATCTCTTCTCCAGGGCTTATGTTCCTCAAGGAAACTTAACCCTAGGGTCATAACTCCTTTAGTTATGCCTGCACTTCCTGTAACAGATACATGATAGCCTGTTATTTCTAACATGTCTTCATATCTATTAATACTTGGTTGTTGTAAATGATATATCTCCTCACAAGGAAACAAATTATCAGTTTTAGATATATCAAAAACAATATGGATTTCTTTCCATTCATTATTAGGGTATTTGATTTTTACATTTCTTACCCTAATTTTTTGTGGATATAAATCCTCACATGGTTCTTTTCCTTTTAGGCTTAGAATCCTACCTTCGGAAAAGGACAGCCTGTTACTAATTTCTGAATCAAACCTTAATGATCTATTGTGTAAGATAGGTTGATCCTTAATTAGCAAATTAACACCCCCTAACCTTGGTATCTGGATTGGGTCTGGTGTTCTAACCTTTGCAAATTCCTTAAAAATTATAGGAATTTCTATATACTCTTTCCTAAGAAACATATCTGAATGATGTGTGTTGGAAAGCGCATATGCAATTCTATACGTGATAGAATATGGACTATTTCCTTCTTTCATAAGATCAGGTCGTTT
The DNA here is from genome assembly GCA_028654395.1 of Scutellaria barbata. Lineage (NCBI taxonomy): Eukaryota > Viridiplantae > Streptophyta > Magnoliopsida > Lamiales > Lamiaceae > Scutellaria > Scutellaria barbata. The sequence goes on from CM053644.1 coordinate 3,382,321, forward strand.
AAAATCCTGATGAAGGGTTAATACTCTACTAAAATCTTGGTCAGCTAGGTTGTATGCAATCCTAGGATGAATGTCAAACATAAGTTTGCCAGCATACAAATTACCTACCATTGTACCAAGACAACTTTCTCTTAAGTCATTGATTCTTTTATCCATTACAGATAAATGTAATTCAGAATCAATTCCTTTTTTGAATGTAGCTTTAATTACTACTTCAATGGTTCCAATATGGATCCATTTCATCGTGATCGCTATTTCTTCTTTAAGATGACTCAGTTCCTCAAGAATTTCTTCTTTTGGAATAAGTTGCATCTCGACTTTGTTACCGGTTAGATCTATTGGAAGAGAAAACTCACCTGAGTTCACCCGGTAAATGATATGGTGCTTGCGCTGTCTTAACTCAATCTTGTCACAAAATCGATTAAGACTTCCTTTCTTAAATCCATCATATGGACCTAATGTTGAATCCTGTCTCATGATTTTTTCCATCGTCTTTTTAGAGATGGTCATTTTTGAGAAGAATCCTGATAGACTATCCGTCGTCTGGAGTCTATCTTCTGGTTCGCCGGAGCTACTCGTCTGATTCTGTAGATGATCCATCGGATCCTTCTGAAACAGATTCCAATTCTTCTTCATAGATGCTTTCATCTTGATATCCTCGAACTTGTAAACTGGCACCAAATCACCATAGAAGACAGCATCTCGGATGTCGTCTGTATACTCGAACTGGCGCACATCTTTTTGCTTTTGTGGGCAATCGGGCGAAATATGGCCTCTCACGCCGCACGTCCAACAGTTGTAATCCTTGAAACTTTCATTTGTACAAGTGTGAGCTCGTTTGAAAGTTCTTTTTCGGGTTGTTCCTCCTGCTGGCTTCCCTGTGGATCTAGATCCCTGTGAAGAAAACCTGGAAGGACCAGACTTTTGACCAGATTTGTAAGATCTAGCCTTTGATTTGGACCACCATGATCTTCCCTGTTTGGAAGGTCTCCTATATGATCCTCCGGACTTAGATTGAAACCTTCCCTTGAAGTGTTTCTTTCTCTTTCCGTGTCTGTCTCGTTGTGGTTCTCCGATGATACTCGGAAAATCATTGTTGTCGCAACAAAGAGGGGTCTTCTTCACCATTCCTCTTAGTTTCTTCTTGTTCCTTTGTAGTGTCGCTTGTTGACACCATTCTCGTATACTGTCCTTAAAAAAGGACATCCTTCTGGCCACTGAATCGACTCGGCCTGTAGGTACCTTGTAGGTTTGCATAAGCATCTCCTTCCATGGACTGCAGATTTTTGCAAAGAATAAATGTGTTGCCACATTCCATGGTACATCTGCTTGGAAATAATATTTGCGGAACCAATATATATATTCATCCGCATAACATATATTTCTCAACTCTAGAGCAAACAGAGCTTGCGTGTACTCTCTTTTCTTCTCGTCTTTTCTTTCCTCAAAATATCCGTCCCCGAGGAAACATATTTTGAGTAGATGACCCATCCTTTCGACAATTGTTATAACATTCTCGTTGGATAAGATCTCTTTTTTAAGAGAGGCTTCGGTCATCTCCCATGCCTTCTTAGCTGATCCTTGCAAACTATTTACCAGTATCTGGCAAAAATGATCGTTATCAACATCCAGTGTGGATGAAGCAACTTTCATGGATGACATCCACTCATCGATTAATACTTCCATATTTCTAAAATCGATGATGTCTGTTGTGAGCATCACTCCAAACGGATGGGTTGGTTCAAGCATCGTTTTTGCCCAAGGGCTTTTGGATACTCCTTTAAACCTTCCCGGTCGGGTTTTAGCTTGTCGAGCTATGTATTCTTCATACTCAACCCCGTCCTGCCACCACCTAGGTTCGGGAGGAACCGGTACTTCAGGTACTGGTGCTTCCGGTACTGGCGTACTTATGATTTCCTCTTCCTTCTTTGGAATCGACGGAATTGGCTCGTTCATCCTGAGATTTACCAGATCCACAATTCCGAGATTGAAAAGGGATTCGGTTAATTCTGCAAGATCTACTCTTGAGACTTCCATCTAACTTGTCTTATGATATCAAGTAGGAGTTCGTCGTTGCTTTTAGGCTTCGAAACTTCCGTAGCCTTTCCTTTGAAAATGATTGGAATATCTCCGAACGAATTTTTCATACGTTCGTTCATTGATCTTCCAGTTCCTTTGGATGGTCTTCTCTTCAGATCTACAATTTCTTGTTTCAGATCTGAAACTTCTTTTTGGATCTCGGATAGAGATCGGACTATCTTCTCCATCTGTCCACCATAATAAATGATGGTCTTCTGGATCTCCCTAAGGTCTTGCGTGACCTTAGATGTGTCTGGAACAATTGTGTTCCAATTTGAGCTGGATGTCATTTACTGATATCCTGCACTTGTGTTATCTCGAAAGATTTTCGGATACATTTTCTTGATTTTCTCCTCCGTTAGGCACAAGAAAATAATATTATTCAACATAATTTAATTTATTTCTTCAATAAAACCAGGCTCTGATACCATTTTGTGCATCGGATCTCAATAAATATAAATCATGGAAAAATTCAATTAATTCTTCTTCCGAATAATAATCTTTCAGTATATGGCTTTGTTATACCTTTCAGACCAGATCACAAGTATAAATACGAGTGTTTTTTGGGGCACGAGAAAGGTTTCCAACCAAAATACCAAGATAATTATATCCGGGTTGTGAAATCATGGTTTAACAAGATGGTTTGGTATTCATAAATCAAGAGTGGAAATAGCATTTTGAATAGTGATTTTTTAGGGGTAAATTAGTCTTTGACCATTTTTGGGGTATATTGGGATAATATTATAGTTGATGGGGTATTTGGGTTATAAAGATAAGAAAAAAAGATATTTGGAGGTATTATCTCTTATAAAGCAACCATTTTACTCTCATATATTTATAAATCAAATATTTGAATTAATAAAAAAAATCATTGTAATCAAAAATATATGTCACTATCCAACCATTTAAATGTAAGTTTATTAAATGAATTAGCTTAAAAAAATTCATATTATCTAAAACGTCCAAATGATAAAAATTAATGCCCATGTGACTTATGTTAGTATAAATAAAAAAATTACCGTTGATGACATCATTAAGTGGAGTTACATATTGTATGAATACAATATTTTCTGATGAGAAACATTTATGTGCCCCTGGGGCATCGTGTCCCCACCCATATATATATAATTTTTTTTTATGTTTATTCTTTCTTTTTTTTCTTTTTTCTCTCTCTTTTTCTTTCCTTCTTTTTTCCTTTTTTTTTTCTCACTCCTTTCTTTTTTTCTTTTTTCTCTCTCTTTTTCTTTCCTTCTTTTTTCCTTTTTTTTTCTTTCTTTTCAATTTCTTCTCACATCTCTTAAGATCAATAATTTTTTTTCAATTTTTTCTCAATTTCTACACTTAATCAACAATACTATAAATTTTGCATTCTTATAGTTCTAAAATCTAGGATTCTTTGTGTCAATAATGAAGAAAGATTTTAACAATAAACAAGGTAAAATATTTGGCTGAAAACAAGAACTTATATGTAAGTAATACTTTTGAGGTATTAATGATTTGTTCTTTAGGTATTACAAAATTACATGATTGAATAATATGTAAGTTATACCTTCAAAATATTATGAAAATACTTTTGAGGTATTATGATTTGTAATACCTAAAAGGAACATATGTAATACCTATAATGTATTTATGTAATATTTGAAATGAACATGTCTAATGCCTATAAAGTACTTATGTAATACTTGAAATGAACATGTGTAATATCTGTAAGTATTTATATAATACTTGAAATGAACATGTGTAACACCTATAAGGTACTTATGTAATACTTGAAATAAACATATGTAATACCTATAAGGTACTTATACAATACTTCAAAGGAACTTGTGTAATATCTATGAGGTACTTATGTAATACCTGAAATGAAAATGTGTAATACTTAAAGTGAAAATGTGTAATATCTGTTAGGTACTTATGTAATACTTGAAATGAACATGTGTAATACCTGTAAATCATGAAATTTCAAATGTTTCATCTTCTTCCTCAAAATCAGCAAATCATGATTTCATATTATTTGAAATAATTGATTTTTAATGTTTTAAAATTATTGTAATAAATTATGATTTGAAATCAATTATCTAAATCTATAAAAATGAGTAAAAGAGAAGAAGAAGAAGAAGAAGAAGAAGAAGAAGAAACTTCATAAATGACTCTATGGAGATTTGAAGAAGAATAAGAACAAGAAGATAGAGAAGAAGAATAATGTATAAAACAAATAAGAAGAATAACAAATTAATAAGAAAAGAGATTAAGAAGAAGAATGAGAGAGAAGGAAAAAAAAAAGAGGAAAAAGAAGAAAGCAGCGTTGTTTTTACACTAATACCTGAAGGGTTACAGTGTGATACCTTAATAGTAAATGTGTGATACCTTAAGAGTAAATGAGTGATACCTGAAAGTATAAAATTCAGATAGTGCGCGACGCACACCAGCTATAGTGTGGCCGCGCATGGGGGCACGTGGACGCGCGTAAAAGCGCCCCACGCGTCTGTTCGGGTTGGGGACATGGATCAAAGATCCATGCCCCTGGTGCATATTAAATTTTAGCATTTTCTGATATGTCGCTTGATTCAACTTGTTGAGCAGAGCCTGAATAAAAACAATAATATTTCATGAATTTATTAAAGTACCTAATTAATTATTAAATTTAACAATGGAAAGGTAAAAAATTGAATATTTATTAATCAATTATTTATTTAAATCTAATAAATATAAAAATATAATTTACTCAAGTGATATATAAATAATATACCAAATCAACCAATATATACATACACATAAATTATATATTGCATATGAATAATATATTTCAAAAAAAAAACATTATAACTATTTCTCTTTTAAACGAACAATTAGACAAATAAAAAAAATATATACAATAAAAAATTCAAAATCATGATTAGAATTGACCTAATCCATATCTATAGTAATTAATTCAACCCCCACCAACCAAACCCCCCTCCAACTTGTCAAAACACGGAAATCTAAATTCACCCTACCCCTTCCAACACACTCCCATTCGAGACTCTTCCTAACCCTAAAACCGTTGAATATACTGCGCCGCTGACCCTCTCTCTACTCTCTTCTTCGATTTGAACAGATACATCACCATTTCTTCCTTGTTTCTTCTCCGATTTGAACAGATACTTCACCATCTCCATTCTTTTTCTCAGATTTGAACAGATACTTCACCATCTTTCTCATTTCGTCTCTGATCTGAACAAATACTTCACCCTCTCTCACATCTGGACAGATGTTTCATACATCTGACCGATCTGAGTAGATACTTCATCGATCTGTGTAGATACTTCCACCACCTACACCTAACCTCTATCAGATGCGATACATCATGTCGATATAGTTTCTTGTGCCTTATGCACATTCATCCCTTTCGAATCGCTAATAAAAGTGAAGTTTCTATGAAATTTCACTCAAAACACAACAATCTAGAGTTTTGAAAATGGATTTAGGCTGCATGTTTAGACAATGATGATTTCCTATATATGTTAGGTTGATTCACTTTAGGGGTTTGGAAATTATTTGGAGATCTGAATTCTATGTGCTTTTACTATGTTCATTTGTGTGAGTCTATACTTGTTTGCACATGTTCTAAGTTCTATGCTCGGTTTTGTTAATATATGTTCTATGTATATCATTATAGATGTATATGTTCTACTATGACAATGTACAGAATACTATGTGCTTCTTGTAAGTTCATAAATGAGTTTTCTATGAACCCATTTCTGAGAGTTCTCTGTGTAGATGACATCATTATGTGATTGTTCTAAGCTCTAAATTGATTATTGTCTGCCCTATTCTATGTACATCATTTTATAATTTTTGTCCGACAATGTATAATGCAGATCCACTGAAAACTGTTGTACTATATAGATCAACTGAAACTTTCTCTGAATCCATATCTGTAAACCATTGATTATACAACCTTTTTTGTGTTATTAATCCTAATCTACTTCTCTTTACTATATGAATCTGTGTGATTCTAAATCTTGACTGTCCCTGTTCTAACTTTACAGTTCATTTATATCTGGATTGTTATATGAATATTATTCTTGTCCATTTATAATTTTTGTATACACCTATACTATATATATAACAGAGACGATGATGATATATTTATGTTATTTTTTTTGCTTCACAATTGTTTGTTAGGGGTTTCAAAACCATATCCTTGAAATCTATGTTCTTTGTTTATAAACAGCACATCTAATTTCATCTTCTGCACTTTCAATATTATAATATTTTCTGGTGTACACTGCTATTGATCTAATAGGGGTTTGGAATTATCTGTTGGAAATCTGAGTCTCAGTGTAGAAATACTATATCTAAAGTCAGTGCATAATCAATATTAGACATTTTTTTTTGTGTACACTACTGTCGATCTACTTCTCTTTACTATATGAATCTGTGTGATTCTAAATCTTGATTGTCCCCGTTATAAGTTTACAGTTCATTTCTATCTGGATTGTTATATGAATATTATTCTTGTCCATTTATAATTTTTGTATGCACCTATACTATATATATATATATATATATATATATATATATATATATAACAGAGATGATGATGATATCTTTATGTTGTTTTTTTTGCTTGACAATTGTTTGATAGGGGTTTCAAAACCATGTACTGGAAATCTATGTTCTTTGTCTATAAACAGCACATCTAATTTCATCTTCTGCACTTCCAATATTACAATATTTTCTGGTGTACACTGCTATTGATCTAATGGGGATGTGGAATTATCTGTTGGAAATCTGAGTCTCGGTGTACAAATACTACATCTAAAGTCAGTGCACGATCAATATTAGACAATTTTTTTTGTGTACACTATTGTCAATCTAATAGGATTTTCAAAACCATGTGTTGGAAATCTAAGTCTTTGTGTACTAACAATACATGTACAGTTATTATGTTCATCTTTGTCCAATATCACAATATTTTCTGGTCTAAACTGTATTGATCTGTGTATCTATATCTTGATACAATTGTATTAAATTAAATTTTGTATATTTTAGAGTATTCTATAATCTGTATATTTTGGAGTATCTAAAAATACTAAGACTGACACCTATGATGATAGAAGCAACTTATCCATGCACGGAACCCTCACTAGTCTAGGTATGAAGCATTATATTTTTTCAATTTAAATGCATTCATGATATCATGTTCATGTTATACTCAAATTCATATAATCTGTAAACATAAATACCATCTGCATCTATCATAGCTTTCGGATACATAAATTATAGTTTATGTAAGACAAAACTTTTAATTTCGTAATACTTAACTGTTTCAGCTAAGTATAGATCAACAAAGACATTGCAACAGCCATGGTCTAAATGATCGAATAAAACAGGTAATCATCTCTCCAGTTCTATCATTTTTTCCCTACAATATATGTACTTATAATGTAATGTTCTATGTTTCTATACAATACACAATAATCGGACATGCTACTTATTCATCACACAAACTACATCAAGGATAGATCATTAATTTTCATCAAAACTGCACATAAATCTTTCGCTATGAATACACTCTTCTACATTAATCAACCACACACATGTCAATGTAAAATCATGTTATTTGAACTCATTCATCTATTGAAAATTTATGCCAAAAAACATGTGTCAAGCTTACTGTACTTAATATCAAAATTGCATGTTCAATACACTCAAATTGATATTCTAATGAAGCACATCTATTTGAACACATCTTCCCTCGATTGTAATTCTCTGCCACACTTCCTATTTACGACTGTACTTTCTGTAAGCTTTCTCATGCTGCTGTCACTGTAAATGGTACCTATGAAAAATTGAAGTACATTAAGAAATAATGACTTATATGATAAATAACAAAAGATAACCTAATAAATCTATAAATGAACTTCATACAATTTTTTTAATTTTTTGCTGACTTTCTAATACTATTGCTTTCAGCAGAGAAGTTCACGTTTACAGCAATAATTCAAACAACAGAGAAGACATTAGCAAATATACGCAGCAACAATAGAAATTCACCAACAAATATAAGTATCTCACAACTCTTACTTCAAAACATATATAAATCAATGCATATCTAGTCATCAACTACTCATATCATCCATATGAATGCCAAGTAAATGCAATAAGCTATATATATATATGTTAGACCCAAAACTGCACATGAATCTTTCGCTATGAATACACTCTTCTACATTAATTAACCACACACATGTCAATGTAAAATCATGCTATTTGAACTCATCCATTTACTGAAAATTTATGCCAAAAAACATGCGTCAAGCTTAATGTACTTAATATCAAAATTGCATGCTCAATACACTCAAATTGATATTCTAATGAAGCAAATCTATTTGAACAAACCTTCCATCGATTGTAATTCTCTACCACGCTTCCAATTTATGACTGTACACTACAAGAAATTTTGCATACAACAACGCCCATTTAACAACGCTTTTCATGAATTTGTGTTGTCTTTTGGAATTTACAACGCTTTTGCCGAAAAGCGTTGTCTTTTTAAAAAAATTCGCCATACGACAACACAAAAAATGAAAACGACAACGCTTTTTAATAGGGTTGTTAAATGGCGTTTTTTTTAAAAAGACAACACTTTTGTGCAATGTTTTTTATGCATTGTCGTATAGCGAATTTTTTTCTCAAAACGACAACCTTTTATGCAACACTTTTTGGCGTTGTCGTTTCTTAGTACTTTTTTTTACAATTTTACAACCCTTTATGCAACGCTTTTTGGCATTGTCGTTTCTTAGTACTTTTTTTTACAATTTTACAACCCATTAATTATAAAATAATTATTGTTTAATTAACTTAAATTTAATTAATTTATAATGTTATCTTGTATTACATTATTTGCATTAATATTATCTTATATGAACAAACTCATAATTTTAGAAAATACTAATTTTACAAAATACTATTTTGAATTAATTAAGAAATTAACTACACCTAATTAAGTATTACTCTCACCCTTTGAAATAATAATACAAAATTGGTATATTATTTTAAAACAAAATTCGAAAATTGTGGCAATGACGTGTCAAAACTATGCTGATGACGTGGCGATGACGTGTCACTTTTTCGATGACGTGTTAGATACGACAACGTTTTTTAAGCGTTGCAAAAAGCGTTGTAAAATAGTTTCAGAAAATAAGAAAAGACAACTATTTTCTTGCAACGCACCAAAAAGCATTGTCGTATCTAGATAAGACAATGTTTTTTGGTGCGTTGTCGAATGATGAGAACTTTTAACAACACTGGATACGACAACATACAAAAAACAGCTACGACAATAGGGAAAAACCGTTGTCGTGTCCAAAAATTCTTGTAGTGGTACTTTCTGTAAGCTTTCTCATGCTGCTGTCACTGTAAATGGTACCTATGAAAAATTAAAGTACATTAATAAATAATGACTTATATGATAAAGAACAAAAGATAACCTAATAAATCTATAAATACACTTCATACAATTTTTTAAATTTTTTGCTGACTTTCTAATACTATTGCTTTCAATAGAGAAGTTCACGTTTACAGCAATAATTCAAACAGCAGAGAAGACATTAGCAAATATACGCAGCAACAACAGAAATTCACCAACAAAGATAAGTATCTCACAACTCTTACTTCAAAACATGTATAAATCAATGCATATCTAGTCATCAACTGCTCATATCATCTATATGAATGCCAAGTAAATGCAATAAGCTATATATATATATATATATATGTTAGACCCACTTCCTATTTCACCATTCATTTGTACCAAATCATATAAATAACCAAGCCATCGTATCCATAATTAGTAAGGTGTTCATTTCATAGTCAAATCATCACCATGTAATATTGACAATCACAACATATACCTGTAAACTACACCAGCAAATACGGTGACCCTCTGAATACCACCAAATACACAACACTACATGCACTATATTAAAATACTCCCTGCAAAAACCTGAATATCTAAACTATTGAACATGAATGAAACCCAGTTTTCTGAAATCAAAAATACAAAAACAAACTATGAATAAATAAAATAAATTTTTTTAAGTCTTCATAAAGTGTGATCCAGCAAGTAATTATCTGTTCATTGGGAATATAAAACTTCTGTATTAAAAAATATATAAACCCTGACACTACACAATCATAAACCTAGTAAAAAGCCTAACCCTAACTGACACATATCCCAACATATGTATGTTCATCATTCTCAAAGTTAGATACTCATATATGTCAATATACATTCTTTGACAATAATAAAATGTATAATTCTTATATTTATACAGTCAATGACATATTAAACATTAACCATACATATACATTCTTATGACACTTAAATAAAATTTTCACCAGTTTTCATATTACTTCACATTCATAATTATTGATATATTTCTCTTGTCTATGCATGCAGGTACAATATCAAAATTTAAAAAATGTCAACATCTTATAAACCAATGCAATACAGTTCAACCAAGCATAAGGTAAGATAAGCTATCCTAAAAACTCACTTGTCTCTTGCAATTGAAAAGCATGACTTCATGCATATTTACTCTTCCACTTAACATTCAATCTTTAATTTGATAAATATTATTATTGATTATCAGATACATAACATGAAAAGACAATATTTGTGCATTTGAAAATACAATATTTGTGCATCTGAAAATTCTGACAGTAACTTGGAATTTAAATTATGCTCATAGGTCATTTGATAATGTAGTATAGATTCATGTACCTCATGCATGCATGTGTGTTATTATCTAATCTTACATTTTATATTCATCAGATATTCATTTGTATTGATCTTTTTCAATTTATAATAATAAAACATTAAGTCTTCACAAATTATCTATGTATTCAACATATATGACACTTTTATATGTGAAAAAAAAAACTGAAAGTACTCTACATAAATAAATAAAGTATTGCATGTCTGAAAACAATTACTGCTTCAAAACTCAATAAACTCAACAAAACTTAAATCATAACATATAATCCCAAACATGTTTTCAAAAAGAAAGATAACATATAATCTCAAAATGATCCAAACATAAATGATGGCATATAATACCAACAATGTCCTTCAAAATAAAAATAAAAACATGATTCACCAAAACAGAAATTCCAATCCATCAATTCCAAAACATTGCCAACAGAAAATATAAATAACAAAGTTGCAGAAATTCAGCACTTATAACTCCTCACTGTTCTCCTCCTTAATCATAGTCTCCATTTCCTCAAAGTCTGTCATTGAGAAATCTTCAATAAGTTGTCGCTTCAAAGGCTTCTCATTCATTATCTCTTAATTATTTCCATTCTTCATGACATCTTTGTCTTCTTCATCGCCTTTTAAGGAGAACTCATCAATCAATTTTCGCTTCACACGCCTATCTACTATCATCTCTTTTTCATTTTCCCTATTAATTCAAGTCTGATCAGCTGGAGTACTAAAACACAATCCGAAAGACTTAACCTACAATAAATTCACAGCAAATCAGAAAACCAATCACATCATTAAAAAAAAAGCACTATACTGAATTGAAACAAATCTTATCAGACTCAATACTTTCATCCCCAAGGTTATAAACAATATCAAAACCCTGAAACCATATGCAATTAATTCACAAACATTTAGACATGTAAAATCACACATAATAACCAAGATTTAGACAGTAATTACTTGATTTGCAGCCACTAGACCAACATTAAACTCCAACTCACTTCGTATTTTCCTAACAGTAAAAGTTCCATAAAAGCAAGATACTTGATCCGATGCAACCTGCACCTTAAAAAACAGTTCCCTATCCAAAAGGTTGTCTATCTCAATTGCAGCAAATGATCTGAATCCATAACCTAACAATAAATATGATAATACTTTAATAAAATACCAAAGACACAAAATTTAAAATAACCATAACAAAAATTGAAAAAAAAACGAACATATTATTGACGCAATTCCAGAGTAGTCTTCCCCAACAACTCAACACATTGTTGATCCCAAAGAATTACAGATGCATTGTCGGTTGAATCCTGAACCAAGACCTGAATTTTAAATCTAAATAGAAAAATATTTTCAAATTAGCTTCAAAGAAAAATTATCCAGTAATAGAAAAGAAAAAAATTCTTATACATAAAATAATGATCAAAATATACCTCGGATTGCCAGATGAATTAAAATCATCACAACTTATGCAATAAAACCTTTGATCAGCCTTAGTTAATTTCTTAAAACACCTAGGGCAAGACATGTACCATCAATCCGCAATTGACTCAATACAAACAATCCTAGCATTTACCCAAAAAGTTCCTACCTAATAAAAAAAATACATGAATTTGGCAAAACCCCAACAGATTACAAAATTAAGATTTTTTTTATTCATTAATACATAAAATCATTAGATATGAAATGAATGTCTTTATATTTCAAATTACCTGTCCAGAAGTCCGAATCTGCTCAATCGTACGAACTGCAAAATTCTCAGCCGAAAACAAATTATCATCTCCAACTTTAATAGAATGAAACGACTTGCACTGAACTGCCCTCTATGCCATCATCAGCATCAAAACTGAACATAAAAAATTTCAGATTACACAAATTATAACAAACTACAAACCATCTACCATTCAAAAAAATCATTGCCTTAAAATATCAAACAATTAACATACCCACTCCTAAAAACAACAATTTCATCCAGGTCACCATCAAGAATCATTCTCGTAGCATTGTAAGTGGTAGATACAGAAACATTATCTAAAAAACAACAAAACAGTAAATAAGATATCACAATATTATAATGCATAACATAATATGCTATATGTACTTATATAATGTAATACATACATATATATATACCTCTAAACAGCTTCCGTCGACAATACTGAAGAATCATCATAGGAGCTTCACCACCTCTTGCAACCCTCTCTATTAATTGATCAACAAAAGCTTCCCATAAAATACACCTAAGATGATTACCACAAAAAAACCAAACACACAAACTATAAACTGAAAACACACTAAAGTAATTTAAAAAAATCCAATAAAAACTATACTAACTCATGATCTTCCAACACTACTTTCATCCTCTTGGTCTCATGTTCATTGTTAGTATGAATAAAAGGTCGATTCACACTGATAACACGTCCAATAACATCTGTAAAATATATATTATTCACATTAACTAACATATAAACCAAAAAATGCAATAATCATCTTACCAATAATCAACATCGTACCTATCAAAACTGTTTCGTCAATATCCAAGGGACTGCATACTTTAGTAAATGGTTTGAACAAAAACATATTATTAGGAAAATCCTGTTCAAAGAACTCAGTAACTCGTGTGTTATTAATGAAGATTAACATATAGCGATTTGATATTGTCTTGAATCTCATCTTATTGTTAGTAACCACAAAGTTCTTCACAGCACACAATGCACCATCTGTTAGGTTCATATTTAATTTAGGAAGCAAATCACTCTTGATGCTTGCATGAATTCTCTGTCCCTATTGCAAATAAAAATCAGAAATTGAAAATCGCATCTTTGTAAACCCACAAAAACAACAACACATGAAATGAACTGAAAATGATTCATACCTCAATGTCATGAAATATGCACTCAACACTGCGTATCATGTCACGATTGCCAAATGCAGGAACGTGATACCAGCAAACTAAGCGGAGCTTTAAAGCCCACTGCGTCCTAGATGAACCAATCTCGCGTAGCAAAAAAATTGCATGAAGAAGATAAAGGTGCATGTACATACATTCAAATACAGAAATACTTGCACAATATAAACTCTAATGAATCTTTCTCTTTGTTGAAACAGAAACTCTACCAATTATGCTAACATCCAGTTTATATAGAGAATGACATGTGGAATCCGAGGAGCCATTCAAAAGCCTCATGTAGATCATAATGACCTATATTTTAGACCACTCAAATGCTGCAACTCATGCACAACTCTGCAGTAACCTGTGAATTTTTTTTAATCATTGTCTGCATTTTTGATTAATTAACTAATAGTCTTTTATTTAGCAGCAAGTGTGTTTTCATATGTGATTGGTGGTTGTTGCATTGCACACTATTGCACTCCATTTAGATTGTTGCATTGATCTGTGATTGGCTCTAATTTATTGTTTATTGAGTTACCTCCTTTGCAAGAAACATCATTAGTATTACATAGACTGCCTGCAAGTTCCATTAATTAGTCAATAGCCTTTTAATTAGTGGCTGCTTGTGTTTTCATATGCCATTGGTTATTTTTGCATTACAGATACAATACCTCACTTGATTACTGCATTGATTTGTGATTGGCTTTTTTTTTTTTTTAATTAGCTAAGAGACTTTTACTTGTAGCTAGTTGCTTTTCATATGTGATTGGTTCGATTACCTGCAATTTCCATTAATTAGCCAATAACCTTTTAATTAGTGGCTGATTGTGTTTCATATGTCATTGGATATTTTTGCATTGCAGATACTACACCTCACTTGATTACTGTCATGATTTGTGATTGGCTCTTTTTTTTTTTGTTTAATTAGCTAATAGACTTTTACTTAGTAGCTAGTTGCTTTTCATATATGATTGATTTTTCTTGAACTGCAGACTACTACAATCAATTTAGATTACAGCCACGATCTGTCATTGGCTCTTTTTTTTTTGTTTATTGAGCTACCTCATTTGCAAGATATAACATTACAATGAATCCTTCTATTCTTGAACAGTGCACCACCTTTTAAAGTATTTTTTTTTACAACTACAAATCATGAATTGCAGAAAGGTGAAAAGGTTAAATAATTAAATAAAACAAAAATATAATTCAGAATACGTCATTACAAAGAACCTTCGAAAACCGAAACAATGCATGACAACCTTAATTAAAAAAAAAACAATTCCACCTATACAAAATGACAAACACTAAAAAACAACAGAAAAATGAGCGGGAAAATGGCATTTTTATAAATAATTCCAACTGTTCTATTATTAGTATAGCATAGATGTTGTGGGGTGTGTTTAGTATTATATTGATTATTTTTTTATTATGTGGAGTGTGTTTAGAAAAACCCACGGTGTGGATAGCTGGGCCCAAAGAATTAATGTGGGCTTGGAATAATGGACTAATTTAAAATATAAAATGGGCTTAGACTTAGGCTGGCCGGCCCATATTTGAACTTTAATAAGTTAAATATGTCTTTGCTTTGTGGATGGATGAACACAATATATGATTAAAAAAATAATCCAATGAATTTTTTTTAGGTTTGTTAATTTTAACTCTCGCCCTGCTCTAAGGTTGGCATGGTAGTAACAGTAGTACTTTGTAATAGTAGTAATATATTTGCGTCGTAAAGTTCAAATGGTACATATAATTATAAAATAATATTATATAACAAATATTAAGTATATTTATTTATTTACAAAAATTAATATGTGACGATTTCATGAATAGCAATCGTAAGACATATTTATTATCTGAACAGTCCTACTCACCTACCCACCGTGGACATATTAATATGTGTTCACGGTTGATGTGTAAAAAATTCAGAGCATCTATTAATTTTATTTTTCATATAACGAGGGGATGACATAATTATACATTATCGGTGGGCATATTAAGAGTTGTCTACGATGGACATTTGAGTAAAACCAATTATCAGAATATCGTTCACACTCTTTTTTTAAATCTATATTAGACTGAGGGGTCGGTTTATTGATGTGAGGTGGATCCAGAAAAGGGGAGGATAGTTGGGTTGGGCGGGTTCGACCAGAAATGCTATCTAGAGGTTGAATAGACTCCATGTCGAAAAAGAAGAAGGCTTGAAGTTTGGATTATAAGTAGATCCTATCATATATCTGAATGATATAATCAGATTTGTAAAACTCGCTCTTATATTGGAATTTCGATTAATGAAATAAAATAACAATATTTTGTGTTTTTAGTTATAAGGACAGACTTTGTCTAAACTCCGAACTTCTCCCATCACGAATTTTGCGCCTTTAGCTTCTCTTATTTCTCTCTCCTCCTACTCTCTTTCATCTTTATCATCACATCTAATTATTCTCATTAATAATTTTTTTTAGTTTGAATATCTAATCGAAGAAGAAGAAGAAGAAAGAGAAAAGCAAGATGAACGATGCAGATGTATCGAAGCAGATACAGCAGATGGTCCGATTCATTCGGCAGGAGGCCCAGGAGAAAGCCAATGAAATCTCCGTTTCCGCTGAAGAGGTTTTTGTCTTTTTTTTTAATACTTTTCTTAATTTACGTGATTGTTTGTTCTGCATTGTTAAGGTTTTGAAAGTCATCAACATGTCCCTTTGGTTGTGACGATTATATTTATGGCAGGAATTCAACATTGAGAAACTGCAATTAGTTGAAGCTGAAAAGAAGAAAATCAGGCAAGATTATGAGCGCAAGACAAAGCAGGTGGAAGTTCGTAGGAAGATGTAATCTCTCTGGTTACTGAATGTCTTCATGGTTCATTGTAGGAATGAAATCAATGTTTTGAATTCTTAGTTACGTTTCATTGTGTAGTGAGTACTCGATGCAGCTGAACGCCTCGCGTATAAAAGTGCTTCAAGCTCAAGATGATATGGTGAACGACATGAAAGAAGCTGCAAGAAAGGAGCTTTTGAATGTCTCTGGTAATAAAAACACATATAAGGCTCTTCTCAAAGGCTTGATTATTCAGGTATTGTCTCGACTCTTTGGTTGCTAATAAAACTCATCCGTGGAGTTGATTTAGAAGAATAATGAATTTTGAATTCACTTAAAAAAAAGAAAAAAAAAAAAAAGAATAGACTAGGGATTTGAACCAAAGTGATGTCTTTGGTACTTTCCATACTAGATTTTGAAAAATTGTTGCACATTAGCGTAAAAACACACAAATTGACAATGATTTTGTCATACCATGGTCTATTAGTGTGTTTTGAGCTAATAGACAACAATTTTAACAATGGTTTCGTTCTGATGCAGGGTCTACTAAGGCTAAAGGAGCCATGTGTGCTCTTGAGATGTCGGGAGATGGATGTAGGCCTCGTTAATTTGGTTTTGGACGAAGCAAAGCGTGAATACGCTAACAAAGCTACAGTCCACTCCCCAAGCATCACTGTCGACAAAGTATACCTCCCACCTCCTCCTAAGAGCAAAGACTCCCTTGCTCCCTCTTGGTAAGTGTTTTTACAATGCTAAGTTATTAGGACATAAGTTGGGACACCTTAACATGTTTCTCTTCCTTTTTCTGTTTCTTTCATTGCCAAAGCTCTGGGGGAGTAGTTTTGGCTTCTCAAGATGGGAAAATCGTGTGCGAGAATACCCTCGACGCTCGGTTAGATGTTGTGTTCCGACAGAAACTTCCCCAAGTAAGAATTTGTAAGATTCTTGATTCGTTTACATTTCTAACAATGCAACATTCTATGTTTGATGCATGTCATTGATCGTAAACCCAAACGATCCATCATTCATGCAGATTCGCAAGCATCTCTGTGGATAGATACTCAAGTATGAAACTCAAATATACTCAACAATAAATTCACCAGTTGAGTTGCCAGATTTAGATTTCAATTATTTGGTCCCAACTCTTACTGTTTATAATTAAACATTGATCTCTACAATGGAGCATGTGCTGTCTTTACTAAGTACTTTTGCAATTCACCAAATTTTTTTTTTTTTTTTCACATTTTGGTGATGTTTGGTATTATGAAATGCCATCAACTCTGTTGTCTTTCCAACACTAAACCACGTCGTATGTGGAGTTAGCTATAAGAATCATGTACTCATTCATATTTAAATGGCAAACATATGTTTGTTTACTAGAAACAAATTATGACCCTGATGCATAAATCTTAGCAAATCACAATGCCATAAGATGACCAAAGAGTAGCAATGTGGATAAAGAGACTGACGACATATTCAAACATAGCTGAAAAAAGACGGAAGCAAAAGCACATGCTTATCATAAACCTCTCGAGCTTTTATAGAGTAGATGATGAGGACAAATAGCGAAGTGAATAAAATGCAATACTGCTGCTTATATGTCGATAATGTAAAATTCTGAAAAGTGTCCTAACAAAATATCTACAGATTTGAACTTCTCGATGCTAAGCTGTACCAATAATAGAACACACAACACTAGAATCAATCCAATGAATGCATTTTTTCAACAACCGACACAACAAAACCTGGTTTAAAACCAAACATATAGGGTCCCCCCCACCCCCTCCCCCCCCCCCCCCCCAAACAAAAAAAAAAAAAAAAACCCCCACCACCACCTGTTTTTGTATTCTGCTTCAATTAAATAAGTAAAATGTGAAAAAGATCAACCAAAAACTCAACATCATATTCCATTTACCTCTGTGTGCTGTATCATTGACTAGGCAGTAAACACAGATATGATGTATTTCAAAAGGTATACCCCATGTATGATTCTGTCAATCACAGAAAATTTCTTGATGGAGCTTGTAGATTGTCTCAGCGTCCCGTTTTTGCACGTTTCATTCCACTGGAATTGAAAGGTGAGACACTTCCACTTGGTCCAGGGCTTTCTTCTCTAAAATTCGAATTAATCATGGCAAGCTCACGTAATTGTTGCCTCTTTATAAAATCCTGTGACTCATCCTGCAGGAAAGCAAAAACAAAATTAAGACGTGAACAAATGTGGGAGGCACGAAAACAAAGACTGGTGATTTTGCTCATTATAGCTGCTTAGAAATTATTGAAATTGGGTGAAAAATTAGTTTCTTCAAAAACACAAAATTCGTTTGAGATCGCACCACAGGCTTCAGCAATTCTTCAATTATTTCCTGAGCTTGCCTCAGTCTAATATCAACAACATTGGCTGGTAAATCAGCCTCAATGAGTATATGGAGTGGTTCGTTGAGGTGCTCATAGCCAGGTCGTCCACGAAGCTTCTCTTCCTGCAAATTGACAGATGACGACAGTGATAAAAGGCTCAACATATTATCCTAGAGTGAATTCTCATTGTTATCCAATGACTGCATAGCTTCGCGAAAAGTTACAAACAAGAATAATAAATGTAAAACATGGATAAGAAAGCACATTACCTTGTCAGGGTCCTTTATTGAACCTTTCCCTCTAATATATACCCGACATCCAGTAGTCACTTCAACTCGTTTCAGTGAATTACCTCTAGGACCCAAAAGTCGCCCTACAAAATTGAACTACCAAACCGCCAAAATCTAATTAAGAGAGTCCGGAGGAAATGAAGCTTTCTGTCCCTAAGAAATAGACTAGCTATGATGTAACAACAGAAGTTAGCTCATTCAGAGATCTTACGTTAGGATAGTTGTCCACAGGAATTTCTAAGCGCAAAATCCTTTTTACGGTATAAGAACTAGGACTTGCTGGAGCTCCTTGCCAATCCATGGTCATTCCATGAGGCCCACTCATTCTCTGCCACATAATGAAGTAGGGGGTATTTTGTTAACTTCACAAGGAAATAGGAAAGGAAATAACAAAATATATAATGCCCGTCCTGAAACGCGTAATGCATATGACAAGCAGAATGTCAACTATCAAGCATAAAAAGATCATATATACTCAATTTGTGACTTTCCCACAATGAAACAAACCAAAGAGATACTTCATGGAATCATTCATCACCATTACCAAGGATAAAAGTAAATATGATAGAGCAGTCACTGAATATGTAAACAAACAACAAATGAAAGGTTCCACAACAACCATGCCCCAATCCCCATGGTCCAATATTATGTGCTGAGTTTCAAATTATAGTCTGTAATTGTAACTGGCATCCAAAAGATGAAATTGGCATACTGCAAAATTTGATGGAATATATTCTATGCAGGAGGTAAAAGCTTAGCACAAACACATTTGCATAAAGAATTGATGCTACAGTCCAAACTATTACCCACCAACCAAATCAAGGAAAGAGAAACTCAAATCAGATCATAATTTACTGCTGGAAACTTATCAAATCACCAGGAACCCAACAAATTTGTTCAACAAAACCAAACTAAATATTTCCTTCTATCTTCAGTAAGAAATTGGTGTCAAGATCCATCATTTTATCAGACTACGGACAGATGCAGGATTTTGAAGGTAGAAGCTAAGTTAGTCGCAACAAGTTGTTGTCCAAGGCAACCCCAGTTTATGAACTATCCAACACCCAAACTGTGAAAGTATTCAACCGACTGTAAAAGTTCCTGATGATTGAGTGTTATCACTGGTACAATTTCCAAGTAAAGAGGGTCATGAGTATTTATGGTAGTATCCTAAGGCTTCTACAAGGTTTTAAGCAATTTTCATATAGAACTTTTTAATATCAAGTATGTTATCATCGGGACAAAAAGGTACTTCAATAATCCTGGAAAACGGGACAGGAGTGAAGTTGCAATAGTACTATCTAGCTTCCCACTTGGCGCATATTCAAGAATACTACAAACTCCTCAAAAAGTGTAAACCACCCCCCCCCCCCCAAACAAAAAAAACACAAAACAAAACCATTTTCAATACCAAGTTTGGATGAAATTCTCAAAACAAAACTGCACCAAACCCACATAAATTGATGTTACATATTAAGTCAGGTGAGAGCTTATGTATATAGGAGATATTCAAGCTTGGTCGGCGCATCTGATGGCATATCTTGAATAGCCCACCCATCACACATATCTCAATTTGTATTTTTTCCATGATTAACAAATCTTTAAATGGGCAAAACAATAAATAGTAAAATTACTAAAAGACTTGTAAGTCACTGAGAAGGTATGATGTTTTCCTGAAAAAAGGTATGATGTCCAAAACTCTTACCTCGTTACCTAAAAGACCAGTCATGGCAAGAAAAATTAAATTGCAAAGTACAAGTTTACTGATAAAGTTAGCTAGATATGAAAATTTCAAACAGCCATAACAATATTTAAAATTTAGACCCTTAACAATAGTTTGGCCACTACAGGACAACATATGCACAAGCTAGTGGTTGCAGAGATGCACATATTGAGATGGATATGTAGAAAAACATGCAATGATATAATTAGAAAGGATTAGGAGCTATTTAGGTATAGCACCCACAAAGGATAAGATTAGAGTGAAAAGTCTAACATAGTCTGGTCCTGTGTGCAGGAGACCAAATAGGGCTCCTATTGGGCAATTCATAGATTGGTAAACTAGTGACCAGCATTAGAAGGATGATAGGCTATTGAAAACTTGGACGATGACGATTAAGAAAAAATTCTAGATATTGCATTAAGTGATTCAGAACTTAATGATCCTACCAGACTCTAGACCATAGATCAGAAAAAAAAAAAAAAAAGAACCTTTAAAAGTAGACAATATATTTAGCAGTCTCTTAAAATCAGAGAATCTACTCCACCACTACACATCATGATTGATTCGCTCACGCCACAACAATGTGGGAATAGATGTTTTACCTCCCTTACAAAAGAACATTATTTGAAAAATAAAATACCAACACAGACACACACACTCTCCAAGCAGCTTATACAAATATAGAAATTAAATTAGAACTTGCTTTTGAGAAGGAACGCTCCACCCCATGTCCATGGTATGCTCATCCAATATGCACAAAGGAAACATTCAGAGAATAAAGATACTTTCTCTGATTGAGGATATGCAAGTATGTGTTAGAGAAAATTAATTACCTCCTGTGGAATTCCATTCCAGCCGGCTAATCCTGCCCCAGCCACATTTGACAAAGGATTTGTAGAGGCCATAGGGCTCGGACTTCTATGCCTTAGTCTCTCAAATTCATTGAAGCCACGATTTGGCATCATCCCAGTAATCCGTAAGATCTCTGAAAGATGAAAAGATAGTTCAATATGAAAGAAGAATAAATGACAACCGGTTCTAAGCATACTATTGAGATTCTAATAATTGTCGAATTGATTGAATGTCTCATACTAATGCATGAATTTAACCAGAGAAACATAAATAAGGCTATCACTAATTAAAGAGCACTACTTCCAGCCACATCGACATTGCATGGACTTTAAGTAAGATTTTAAAAGTGACTTACATTTCTATGACTCTTAACATACTAAACACACAACGAACAACACATTACTTTAGACACATTAAAATTAAAAAAAAAAATCATCTAATTTTCAGGAGATACAAACTTGGTCTCTAAAAGTGTTGATCCATCATAAATCATCAAGATTGCTTAAAAAACAAAACCTGTAGATACGTGATCCTATATGATAATCCATCATCCCTAGCCTTATTCCAACCTTTTGATCACTTATAAAATAAAAATAAAACGGTTCCTTAGGTATCTTTTAGCTATACAGCATTCTGCTCCCCTTTTTCCCCAAGTACAATTAATTGCTTTTGTTAATCTAAACATTTTCTTCCCAATCAAGGGTCTTACCACTCTTACCAATAGTACTTGCTTAATTTGAAAATCAAAAGCAACACGACAACCTTACAATTAACCTTGAATACACATAGCAGCTTGCGAGAATTAGCACGAAGCAGCAAACAGGACAAGGTTCAAAGATCAAACACAGCACGTCCAAACTATGAAACTTCCACACAAAAATGCAGCAAAAACTCACGAAATCGCAAAGTCCTAGATCCAACTCAGAAAAAAACCAAGAAAACGAAGAGAACTGGTCACCTTGATTCAAGAGTCTACTACAGATGGGAAGAACTTGCATGAAAGGGCCAAGCTTCTGATGCTCTGCCAACAGCTCTGACAAGTACTGATTACTAAGATTTGTATAAAAACGAAACACATCAATAAACAAACACCAAAACGGATCAAAAATCCTTTGAGCTATTAAATTCAAATCAAAACTCACAAAAGAAAAAAAGAAAATCAAAAAACGAATCAAAACCTTTCAACATCAGCCGTACTTCTAATCTGAGGGGACGCCGCCCTCGCCGGCGAGAAATTGGGATTGTAAAGACCCGACATAGCTTATAAATCAGATGTATTCAGAGCTCCAGGGTTTAGCAACAAAAACACCAGGACAGAACAGAGAGAAAGAGGAGAGAGAGAGAGAGACGTCACGAGCCCCTCCAGAAAGGGGCGAGAAAGGAAGGAAGGGTTTTGACAAAATGGAGGAAAACAAAAAGGGAAATCCAAAAATCCAGAATATTGAATCCAACTGTAAATTATAATTTTACCATGAAAACGAGATTTCATCAAGCGTATCAAGACTCGATTATTTCCCACAAAAATTTACTCAGTGTGTGCGTGAGAGTTAAGAATCATTGATGAGGGGGTAAAAAAGTAGATTTTTCGTTGGCGCTTAGCAGTAGGAGCATTGAATGAAAAGAAATTCTACTGTGTGAAAACCTAACCGGGAAGGTGTTTGTTGGTGGCGGTGACGGAGGAACACGTGTTTGTGCATGCAGACCGAGGGTGGGGCCCATCTCAGGAGTGCTGCCAATCCCCAATTGATGCCGCCAACCCGGTCTTAGCTGGACTGACAGCGCGCCCGACATCCGCCATACGGCGTCGTTTGTCTCCAACCAACCAAGATTCTTCCCACTACATGATCCGACCTTTTATTTTATTTCTATTACAATTAACTTCAAATTCGGGTTCAATCACACTCTCATTAACTTCAAATTCGAATTTTACTTGAAATTTTTTCTATATTGTCATTTAACTCCATTCAATCTATTTCGAATGTCGTAAAATATCAATAAGGAAATTTTCAATTTTGATATATTGATTTTATAAAATTATCGATGAAAATATCGGTTTTATTAAAAAATGTTGGTAAAATTTAGAAAAATAATGAAAATTTAATTGATGGAAATATCAATTTACATGATATTATAACTAATTTTAATTAATATATTTAACTTAAAATCTTAACCAAAACAACTTATTTATAATAAATATAGAGATAAACTATTATATAAACATTGTCTGCTATAATGACATGATAAATTCAAAATATTATAATACTTTATTACTAATACCTAAATGAATTCTTATCAGGTTCAAATTAACAGAATGACATGTCATCTTAATTTAATATATGCAATTATTTCAATTTTAATAAACTTATGATCTAATGCACCTTACAATTATAATATGTTATAGCATTATTTGGGTACAAAATACTTTTTTTTTTTCTTTAAAAACTGGCATTATTCATTATAAATTACAAAAAAAAAAAATTTATTTCCTTTTTTTTTTCCAAAATCAACATTTTCTAATATTTTACCAATATTTCCTCGATATTTCTTATATTCCAATTTTTTGTATTATGAATTAACCGAAACAAAATTGAAGTAATATTTTGATGAAAAATTAAATCAACATTTTTTTTCCAATTGTACGATTTGAGTGATATTTCTACGATTTTTCATCCTTATAAAGTACTCAATATCGTTTCTAAATATTTTTATCTTTGTAGCTATATTCTTATTTTTCTTCCAAAATTTACCCTAATTACTATCCTAATTATAAATTAAATTTTCAACTTATTCAGAACATAACAATATTCTGTAATTTATATCACACCATTTAAAAAAAAAAACATTTAGTCTGCTAGCAGTTGTTAAAAAGCCCAAATGCAAAAATATCAACAACCAAAAGATATTAAATAAGCCCATATTTTGATTAGGGTCCAGGCCCAATCTGTGAGGGCAGGCATGGAATATTGAAATGTAATTGGGGGATCTGAGAATGAAGGACCCATTCTTCACCATCCAGTATATTGTAGAGAGAGAGAGACAGAGAGAGAGAGAGAGAGAGAGAGAGAGAGAGAGAGAGAGAGAGAGAGAGACAGAGAGGAGCAATTGTCATCAATGGGGTTCATGGTCTTGGAAGCATTTCTACCTCTGGGTATAATAGCAGGGATGCTCTGCGTCATGGGAAACGCTCAATATTTCATCCACAAGGCCGCTCATGGCCGGGTTCGTACCTCGAATTCCACTTTTTCCTCTTTGCCGTTGTGTGTATGATTAATTAGTCAAATAATCCGATGATCTGTTCACTGATGCTGATTAGCAATGCAATTAATCATGGCAGCCGAAGCACATTGGGAATGACGTCTGGGACGTGGCTATGGAGAAACGCGATAAGAAAATCATGGAGATGCTCTCTACGCCTTCTTCTTCCGAATAGATACGGTGCTGCCTCTTTGCTCTTACATTTGTTTGCTGATTTTTTGGGTTTATTTATTTTTCATTGATGCTTGTAACTATAGTGGAATTGCTCAGTTTCCGATTTATCCCCAAATATGTCATTCGGTATATTATCTCGTAAATTCTGATAACAACTAGTAAAAATTTGATGCAGTAGACATGACTTTTGGTGAGAATTGTAGTCCACAAAAGTGTTTGCACATAATTGTATTGTTAATTGCAGATAGATAGTTTTTATGAATGTTTCTGGATATTTCATCTTGATTGTTGTGAAGATGGATACGGCACGACACTTCTCTTTTGAAATTATATATGCAGCAAGCTGTGGAATTTAGTCTCAGATTGATCCAACTGAATAACCCTGTGCCTTCTCTCTTATTGTCTTGTCTTATGTTTAAGGACACAGAGCGTTGAGTGAAGGGGATTATCGAATTCTTGATCACTATGGGATCCTGTGGAATTATTGTAATATATGTATGGTTTTTTCCCGGGTTCATAGTTGCATAAGTAAAAAAACCATAGGTACATTTAAATCAACTTTCATTATTTCTAGTCACTTAGAACCCCAGAAAATAATGGGATCTGATACCTGTCTGCTAGAAGCATCCTCGCAAGTGCAAGTGCAAGTGGTAGTGCAGGTCTTCATGTCTTTTAATAAAACTGTAGTGTCTAATAAGCAATAATCAGAATAGGAAGGCCAAATCACCCTTGAACTCTATTGTGCTTCCTATATCTTGTTGAACTATCTCGAAAGCTCATGGGTTGAGTCTCCTTGATATGGGAATTATAACCCTTGTAAATGATGGTGTGTTTATCTTTTCTTGAGCAAAATTGTAAAGAATAGGTGTGACTGTGACACAGGCTACGGTAGTAGAAGACTTTTTGAATTCACGTTATAAAAGTTCAATTTGATCAGGAGTCACCGTGAGTAAACAAAGATTTCCCCTCTGTAAGTACACAGATTAATTTTGAATGGATTAAGATTCAATTGGTTCTTGCTCAAGTACACCCCCTTGGTTGTAAGGAGTTCTGAGTTCATGGCTTTTGCTTCCACTTTCGGCCTTCCTGCTACTTTTGCATGCTTTGTTCTGATTTAGTTGGAACTTGGAAAGCATTACCTATAAAAAAGATAACTGATGTTCCTATGTTTTGGTTTTATGGGATTTTTTTACCATAACTTACACTCATGCATGCCTTATCTCTGTTTCGCCATTTCCTGTGTGAATATGTTTCTTAGGAAGTTTCTCTTACTTCAGCTTTCTTGTTGTGATGCAGAACCAACATCAAGAGGGCTCGTCAGAAATAAATAATGTGCAAGGTCCGGACAATGGACTTCTCTATGACCTCTTGCTTTTCTATTTCTTTGCTTGTGGAGTCGTACCAATACTATGGTGGTAATTTGGACCTGGTGTGTGATAGATGTGTGAACTGCACTGCATTCAATCAGAATTTGTATAAACATGGTATTCAAAAATCTGGTTTTGTTGAGATAATAGGTTATCTGCATTTTCTGTTTGTTATGAAATGTTGAGTAAAACAAAAACATAAACTAAAAATTTGGTGCAATGAGTTCATCATCTTTATCATATGGCCAATTTCTATTCCAATTTGCACTCTTTCATCTTATAAAGGGTGTTAGTTGTAGAGATATCAGTATGTTATTTAGTATCCATATTTTGTTACTTCATTTTGATGCGGTCGTACTTTGTTCACACAGGCATACAAATTCAATCATTTGTCTCATGATACCTTCATTTTGGGCAAAATTATATATCGCCAATTGGATTACCGTGTTTGTCAATTAGATAAATATTAATTGGCTTTGATTTGGATTTGTATAGTTGTTTAGATGAGATCTCTTGTCCCACTACTTATATCCATTGTATTCAAGTGAGAGTGATATATAGAGTGAATCGACCAACAATAAATATAACAATATTAACAAATGAAAATTCATCCGGCAACATAAGTTCAAACCCATGTGAAGTAGAATTTTACTATAATATTATGGAGGATTGTATTGGGAGTTTGTGTCAGTTTTCACATATGTCTGTTAATTATGAAGCATATTTCTCGATTTATATCTAATCTACCACTCAAGCATATTCTTATCTCACCCATCGATTTACATCTCACACATTATTCGAGCATATCCCTTAATTTACGTCATATCTGATTGAGGCTCTACCTCCGGTGGGGAGTTCATCTATTTTTGATCAAAACATATTGACATATATATAGACACATAAAAAGTAAGAGAAAGAGCATTTAAGAGCCTTGTCATTGATTGCTTTTCCAAGTGGAATTGAAGACAAATCTACATGCTATAACAGAAAAAATATGTCTATTAATTTTAATCTGCAAAATTCTTCCACACTAGCCATAATATTTGCAATAAATTGATAGGAACTCTGCAGAAAAAAAAGAGAATGATTAAAGAAAGCTAATTGTGGGTGAGCATTTGCTAAGAAATCGAGTCACATATACAAAACGATATCTCGATCGGATCTTATCAAATTAGGGCACAAATTCAGTTTCCAATTTGGGAAGTGTCCTCGTGCCTGTAGCTGCCGGCGCTTTAGTTCCGCCCACATTGGTCATATTCAAAGCTTCACCGATCTCCGCCGCTTTCTCCATATTATCCATCCTTTTCCGGTGACTATATTTGCTCACCTGAACCACCACAAATCCCAACACAACCGCCACTGCAAATCCTCCCACCACACAACCAACAATCACCCCCACCTTCGAACCCGCATTTCCACCTCGATTCGTAGTGTTTATCGCCGGAAAAGGAGCAATCGATT
The DNA here is from genome assembly GCA_028654395.1 of Scutellaria barbata. Taxonomy (NCBI): domain Eukaryota; kingdom Viridiplantae; phylum Streptophyta; class Magnoliopsida; order Lamiales; family Lamiaceae; genus Scutellaria; species Scutellaria barbata. The sequence continues at coordinate 3,410,354 of CM053644.1, forward strand.
CAACTACGATGGAGAAATGCCCCTGCTGAAACGTCTCGCAAATGTTATCCGACAACACATTGCTGAAACTGATCGATCCATTTGTATGAAACGAAACGCATTTCCGAACTGTACCATTCGGCGCCGCTCTCAGCTCTGTAAAATGGACGGAAATCGGTTGATCCGATGCATGGATATGCAGCTCCGGCAAGTTCTTGGCCTTCAAATCGGAGGCGTCGTAAGCTAGTAGACCTAACACCGGAGCTAAAAATGTGTGATTCTGAAGCAGGTAATATGAATTAGACCAGTTGCCTAAGTTATGGTAGACTAAAACAAGGCGTTCAACGTATGAATGCTCCACAATTCCCTTGGGGATTTCGAATTCCTTGTACATGCTAAATCCTCTCGTTCTTAAGCTACCGCTACGAAATCTTATAGCCGAGAATTGGATTCCGGTGAGATTGGAGGGGACGGCGCCGTCGTAGATGACGCCGGTTTTAGGATGGAGAAAGGCGTCGTAGGCGGAGTTCTGGAGGAAAGCATCCAATGTTCGTGCATTGCTGGTTGAAGAGGCAGTGAATTGAGCAGAGGTGATTGAGAGAGAGAAGAATAAATACATTGAGAGAAGAATCATGGCTAAATGGTAGATCTGAAGATAATGGAGGTCAAAGTCGAGCCAACAAAGATGCAGTAGAGAGAGAGAGAGAGAGAGAGAGAGAGAGGCTGCTGGCAATCACCGGAGATGTGTGCGCGTAGGGATAGCAACTAGCGGATCTCCTTTTCTTTTCTAATATCTATACTAACTACTCTAACAAATGATATATTATCTGCGCTAATCTTAAAATGATTTATAATAGCTTATGTGGTTATTTAATATTTTAATTTCATAATAATTTCCCATATAAATTTTATGATAGATTTAAAATTTTGATTTAATAAGATTATATTCTCAGATTAAATCAAATTTAGAACAATTCAATGTAGATTATAATATATCGACATGGTTAGTCTTGTATAAGGTTATGTCAGTCAACAATCAAAGATAATTAGAGGCTAAGAAAAAAAAAATTGCAATGGTTTTGGCTAACAAGTGAGATGTAGAGCATTATATTTAGGGGTGAGAATAGACTATATTAGGCTAGACTTTGATGTGATCTCTTTAGATCTCAATGATAAATATTAGACACAAATTTAATTTTTTGTTCGAATCTGACCTATTTTATAGATAAGTCCGGTTTAAAGTCTAAAATAAATTTAGAAAATTATATTGAAAATATATAAAAATGAACAATTCACTTAATAATGTGTGCATTCTTGAATACATGGATTATAAAATTTAAAATTTTAGTATTTAAGCATAGAATAATAAACTTTAAAAAAAGTCTGGATTATGAGATTATAAAATTAGGATTTTTATTATTTAAGCATAGAACTAAAAAAATATATGTTATATATTTCTATAATAAACTTTAAAGAAGTTTGAAAGATTTTATTTTTTAAAGGTTTGTGTCTTGCTTATTCTTATAAAAAGACCTGATAAAATATTTTGGCTTAACTTATTTATCAAATAGATCGAGTCGAGGCAAACAATTACTAGATCAGACCATAAACTCCTATAAACTAGTCTAACCTATTTTCACTCCTAAATATAATTTTAATACCGAAAACGATCTGATTAACACTTGGTGGCAGAAAGAGTCATACAAACTTGAAATGTTGACTAATGACAATCAGTGACAAATGCACAATATGTATTAGAACAAATAAATAAGGTAAGGCTTGTAAATTATGATTACAATTTGCCACTAATTTTGTTATAAATATGAGATGAAATGAACGAGAAGATTGCATAATTTCTCTAGAACAATAGCATTAAATTAGAGTGAGAAAGTGATTAACTTGCAAGACTTGAGGAAATGTGTGTGACACACTTAGAACTCAGGTCCAATTTACATTCAAATACATGTCCATGTTCGTTCATATTATATTAGGGTAATTCTATTCACACTTATAACATTTCTATATATAATCATCATATATTAAATTCTGTATTTTAATCTTAAAGTTTTCCTTTTTTTTTTTTTTTTTACAGCCCTCAACAACCACATTTTTCATTTTATCTTAGACGCATACATACATAAATGTTATACATTATTATTGAAACTCCAAATCTTATTTCTGAAAAATTATTCAAAATTATCAGATCAACCATTTAATTCCACTAACAATTTTTTTTTTTAGAATATCTCGTGACATTTCACTAAAATAATTAACATCATAATAACACAATTTTTTTAAAAATCATTTTTCTATCTTGATCAGCATCAAGAAAATCATTCCCATATTTAAGAACACAAGACTTAAAGCAAATTTAATGTATTTATACCATACAATTTAATCGAACATTGAAATGTAGAGAAAAAAAACAATCATGACTATATATATATATATATATATTTATTTATTTACTTATTTTTATTTCTATTTTGAAAAAATTTAAATTCAAAATGATCTCAAATAAAACGTATGGAGACTAATGAAAAAGTTATGCATTCAACCTAAGTATTGAGTAATAAATCACCCAAATTCATAATTTATGGAATAATAAAAAGTGAAAAGATATTTTTTATTGATAGAGGGGTGGATAGTTGGATGATTAAGAAGGTGGAAATGAGTGGGTGTGAGAAATATTATGGTTTGTGAATAGAATTGCACATTTTATTTTATTATTGGTATATACCTAAATGTGGATTGATTATGTATGATCAGGCTGCCGTGTGTTTCTTACAAAGACATTTCTATAAAGCAAAAGAAATTTCCATTTTAATTAGAACAAAAATGCACAACTAAACGCAGGGCGATGTTGATGCCCAAAGTTAAATGAGAGGGAGAGAGCAGGAAAAAGAGCATAACTACAGTTCTAATCTTCCGTTGCTTCTCCATCACCAGATACGAATCTTTTGATGATAATAATAATAATAATCATGAGAAATCTGGCGAGAGTTATATAGTCCGTGCAAAATATGAGTCCAAACCTAGTGAATGATATAAAAATCCTAATTCTTATGATTGGAATGAAAAATGAATAGGAAATGAGCAAAATAATCACACTATTTGATTGATTATATTTTATATTTAATAACTACAAATAAAATGTATAAATTAAATCAATATTTATTTGACCAAACTACTTTCCAATATAATTTTATTTTAATATTCTAATTTAGTATACCACTAAATTTTAAATTATTTAATATATATTAATTAAAAATTCATTTTTACAGAAAATCAACCATTACACTAATATTACTGCATATTATATATATATATATATATGTATTAATTAAACATTCTTGAAATAATCAAAATTTTATATTTATCATAATTTTTATTTAAATAATATATTCTATTTTATATTATTGAAAAAAATATTTTAATTACACTTTATTAATACATTTTTATATGAAATATTATGTATTATAATATTTAGTTATTATCTCATTTGTATAGTTACAAATAAAAGGTATTTTGATAAATCATATATCCCAAATAAAATCACTCATATTATTAGTAATATTATCTTTATATTTTTTTAGGTTGTTATACTTAATTAATTATTTTATATTATTTATATATTTTTTCTTCTTTTGCAATATTTTTTTTATAATATTACTATATTATTAATTTCTACTCTATTATATATACATAATTTAAATTATTTACGTAATATTATAAGATAATAAATCACAATTATTAAAATAAAGATAGAATACATAATATTATGGGGATATGAACAGATGATTATTGAAATGATATTTTCACCAATAAAGCTTAGCAATCAAATGAACAAGAATGAAGTTTCATTCACCCCTTATTCCATCAATATACCAATCATATCGTAAAGAAATTAGTAAACAAAGAGTTAAAATAAACTCCATATTAGCTAGAGAGGAGATAAAATATAATGCAGAAGAATAACACAAACAACAATTTATAAGCATCCAACCACTTCACTGAGAAAAGCATAACATAAAAACAGAAGTAAAGATATTGGCAAAATATGAAATCATATTTATTTGCTAAGACAATCAACTGATTTTTAACCCAAAAAATAAGTGACACTGAAGGTGGAAATTAACATCAACAGAAGCGAGAATATAAGAAAATTGATGAAAACAACTCACATAAGGGTTGTTCCAATACCTTCAGAACAAGAATCTTGCCTAATATACAATCTAATTGTCCGAAAATAAATAAAGAATATCAAACAAGAAATTTACATTGTTAAGAGAAAGATCAAATACAAACAGAAGCACAAATGGGGATATCATGTATTAGTAAGGTGCATTTGAACACAAATCCTATCGTTTTTGAAGAATTCAGGTCTATATTTTAAGTAGCATACATGGTTAAACATAGGGAAGTCCAACCTTCAAATTTCTTGTCATGGAACCAAAAAGCACAAAGCATAATGCATGGTTGCATAGAATAGAATGAACACACCATGAGAAATCTTTCTGTTCACATATCCTACCATCTTTCTGTTCACATTATATATTTCTCTTACAAAACCACAATTGTGAAACAGGAACAATGTAAAAGAACACCCAACATAACATAAACACCAATGCACTTTAGACTAAAATAACTATTGAAAACCTAACATCAATATCAATTAGAACAACAACAAAAAACCCGCACCATCCAAACAATCACAGATGCATGGCTTTCAATAAATAAAAAACAAAGAAAGAAATATGTTTTTAACTTCCCAGACAACACTTTGGCACAAATTATATAATCATTTAACTAAAAATCAATCTTTAACAACAATATCAATTTTGTTGCAAAGTGACTAAGAATGGTCAAAATTCTGGACTGAGGATAAACAATAAGTAAAACCAAACTCCAACTAGAGAGATGAGGCAAAATGAAAGGAATTGCAATATAAGTAAAAATATTGGCAAAATATTAAAACATATTTAATTTTAAAGGCAATCACCCAATTTTAACCCCAAAGAAATGTATCAAACATAAACATCAATCACCAACCAAACCCGATCCCCTAAAAGAGTCACACAAAAGGTAGAAATAAACATCAACAAAAAGAGAGAATATAAGTAAATTGATGAAAACAACTCATATAAGGGTAGAGCCAACAAAGAGAAAAAATGCAGGATAAGTGACATAAAGTGAAAATTGGTAGTTGTGAGACAAAAAAATGACAGAAGAAAGGAGATAGAGAACAGATTAAAAACTTTAGAACATCGTGCATCCCTGCCCGAAGAAGAAATCCTAGTACGAGTAGATGTTTCACAATAACCAATAAATCTCAACCACATAAGATCGAAGCTTTTCATGTAGAAAAGGGTCATAATCTAGCAGACAACTTCACAACGGTCATATAGTTCGGCCATTCACTTTAGATTATTCCAACCGCAAAAGATTGAAGTTAGATTATCTCAAATGCAAAAGAAAAGTTAGATAATCTAAATCCCAGAAGATCGAACGTTTTCATATTGATACGGGTCAAATTATTCAACCATTATATTTAGATTTCCAACAACAGAAAATTAAAGTTAGATACTCCAAACTACAGAAGATTGAATCTTTTCATATTGGTAAAGGACAACATCTAGCAGGCAAGATATTAATTTCAGCCCTTCAATTTAGTTTATTCCAACCACAGAAAGTTGAAATTAGATTATCTCAATTGCAGAAGATTGAAGCTTTTCATATTGATAAGGATCATAATCTGGCAAAATTGGCCAGATTATTCAGTCATTCACTTTATATTATTCCAACAGTAGAAGATTGAAGTTAGATAATGTCATAGAAGATCGAAGCTTTTCATACTGATACTGAACCCACCAGGATAAGATCTAAACATCAATATCAATAGGATAATACTAAAAATCAAACAACCGGTAGTCTGATGAACAGACTTTAACGGGACAACGCCAAAGACCATCGCTTTCAATCGGAAAAAAAAAACACCAAGAAGCAAATACGATCTTAACTTCCCAGCTCACACTGTGGCATAGATAATAGAATTATTTAATTAAAACTCAAACTCTAACAACAGTATCATATTAGACAAACAACAATAACAAATCAAACTTCCACTTCAGATTTCCAACAGAAAACTCAAGAGATATAGTTGCAAAATAATGGGGAATGATAAAAATTCTGAACTGGTCAGAACACACGTCAAGTTCAGTAAATGGAAAGTCAAAGCAAACCATACTAGAGAGAAGACAAAATACAAAACAGAAGAATAACACAAATAAAAGAACCTGAGGGCATCCAACTACTTGACGAACATAAGCATATCATAGAAACAAAAGCAAAGATATTGGCAAAATATGAGGTCATATTTAATTTCTAAACAATCAATTGATTTTTAAAACCATATATATCACTAAAGGTGGAAATGAGCATCAACATAAATGAACTATGAGCAAATTGATGAAAACAACTTATATAAGGGTCGCCCCGAACGAGAGAACATCAATGATGTTTCACAATAACCAATCAGTATTTTCAGAACAAGAATCTCATCTAATATACCTTAAAAATGTCCAAAAATAAATAAAGAATCCAAAATAAATAAAGTGTTATCAAAAAAGTAATATGCTGAAGGAAAGATTTGATGCACCCTTATGTATATTTATGTGACTTATATGGACAAATATTCGTACAATCACATGAATATATATATAAAGTCATATGAATATCACGTAAATGTATCTATATATAAATTTTGCTGAAATTCTTAGTTTTTTTTCTTTCTAAGTTACAATATATAAAGGTCACATCATTTGTATATAAAGGTTACAAAATTTGTACATAAAGGTCACCAAATTTGTATATAAAAGTTAACACATTAAATAAAATAAAATAAAAAAGTAAAACTTGGTCCTCTATATTTTAATTTATTCCAATTTCAGTGCTTTTTGGCCAACATTTTCAAAATTACTGATGTGACTGCAAGAATTTGGATGTCACGTCAAATTTTCCGACATCCACATCAGAATTTTCAATGGCCATGCTAGCAATTTTAAATATTCCGACCAAAGAGGACTGAAATTTGAAAAAAATTAAAACATAAGGACCAAAATTAAAAAAAAGGGATACTTGATTGTTGAGAAATGGAAAATACATTATATATAAAACAGAAATTATCCCCTTGATTCTTGTTGTACAATTTTTTTGTACCCTATAAAATATGTAATCTTTAATAATCTAAACTTATTTTTATAGCAATCCCCCAAAAAAATAACTAATTTTCACGTTTAATGTTCTCCCATTTATTCTAAAATTACAAATTAGAAACTTAATAAACTGTTTTTTATAAATTAAATTTTCTAGATTTTTTATGATTTTTTTTTCTTTTTTTAAACAAGCGTTTAATACACCGACTAAAAATCTAACTAAAAATAAGATAATTCATTCAATGCACTTGTGATGGAGATCCATCCATGCACAATCATGCAAGAAAGAGAGATCATTTGATTGTGCAAGAAGGTCCAATTACAAGAGCTCGTGCTAAGAAGCTTAAAGAGGCCTTGATGATCATTGTTGCTAAAATTAAAGTAAATGTGCAAGAGAAGTTTAAAGAAGGCCCAATAATGAATGTTATTGGGTTGGAGATCACATAATACTAAATTGGGCTTGAAGACTATAAAAGCCTCCAATATTGACTACAAAGGAAGCCTTCAATATTGACTAAGTAAAGCCCCATTTTTTAATACAAGTAATAAGTATTAGTGTAGGAACTTAAAAGTCATTGTTATTGCCTATAAATAAGACTTATGATCACTTGTAAAGGGAGATCAATTTTTGAATCCAAAAATGAAGTTATGCTTTGTGTGTAATTCTCTCTTTATGAGGTTTTCATTTTATCAAGAACTTATCAAGATCATTTGAGCAAGATCTTGTGGCGTTCATCATACCGAGGTTCTTGGCCGATTATATAGCCAACGGGTCGAGGTTCTTTCGCTCTAAGTAAGATCAAACTAGATTCTCGATTTGGGAAGAACCGCTGCTTATCTTTATACGTTGGGTTCTTAGATCTTTATATCTAATGGGTCCTTCGTTTAGCTCTAAGTAAGATCAAACTAAATTCTTGAATTTGGGAAGATTCGCTGCTTATCTTTATACGTTGGGTTCTTAGATCTTTATATCTAATGGGTCATTCGTTTGGTTCTAAGTAAGATCAAACTAGATTCTCGATTTTGGGGAGATCCGCTGCTTATCTTTATACGTTGGGTTCTTAGATCTTTATATCTAATGGGTCCTTCGTTTGGCTCTAAGTAAGATCAAACTAGATTCTCGATTTTGGGGAGATCTGCTGCTTATCTTTATATGTTGGATTCTTAGATCTTTATATCTAACGGGTCCTTCGTCCTATCCACATCAATTTTGGTATCAGAGCAATCTGGTATTGATCTGAATTTATTTCGATTCTTGTTACGCAAAAAAAAAATTATATAGATTCAAGGATGAATCCTTTTGAAGAAGGGGGGAATGATGTAGATCCATCCATGCACAATCATGCAAGAAAGAAAGATCCTTTGACTACAAGGGAAGCCTCCAATATTGACTAAGTAAAGCCCCCATTTTTGAATACAAGTGATAGTTATTAGTGTAGGAAAGTCATTGTTCTTACCTATAAATAGGACTTATGATCACTTGTAAAAAAGGAGATCAATCTTTGAATACAAAATTAAGCTTAAGCTTTGTGTGTTGAATTCTCTCTTTGTGAGGTTTTCATTTTATCAAGAACTTATCAAGATCATTTGAGCAAGATCTTGTGGCGTTCATCATATCGAGGTTCTTGGCTGATTATATAACCAATAGGTCGAGGTTTTTTCGCTCTAAGTAAGATCAAACTAAATTCTCGATTTGGGGAGATCCGCTGCTTATCTTTATACGTTGGGTTCTTAGATCTTTATATCTAACGGGTCCTTCGTCCTATCCACATCAGTTTTGGTATCAAAGCAATTTGGTATTGATCTGAATTTATTTTGATTTTTGTTACGCAAAAAAAAAACAAAAAAGAATTATACAGATTCGAGGACGAATCCTTTTGAAGAAGAGGGGAATGATAGAGATCCATCCATGCACAATCATGCAAAAAAGAGAGATTCTTTGATATTGCAAGAAGGTCCAATTATAAGAGCTCGTGCTAAGAAACTTAAAGACGTCTTGATGATCATCATTGCTAAAATTAAAGTAAATGGCAAAAGAAGTTCAAAGAAGGCCCAATGGTGAATGTTATTGGGTTGGACATCACATAATACTAAATTGGGCTTGAAGACTATAAAGCCTCCAATATTGACTACAAGTAAAGCCTCCAATATTGACTACAAGTGAAGCCTTCAATTTTGAACACAAGTGGAGCCTCCAATATTGACTACAAAGGAAGCCTCCAATATTGACTAAGTAAAACTCCCATTTTTGAATACAAGTAATAAGTATTAGTGTAGGAACTTAAAAATCATTGTTCTTGACTATAAATAGGACTTATGATCACTTGTAAAGGGAGATCAATCTTTGAATCCAAAAATGAAGCTTATGCTTTGTGTGTGAATTCTCTCTTTGTGAGGTTTTCATTTTATCAAGAACTTATCAAGATCATTTGAGCAAGATCTTGTGGCGTTCATCATACCGAGGTTCTTGGCTGATTATATAGCTAACGGGTCGAGGTTCTTTCACTCTAAGTAAGATCAAACTAGATTCTTGATTTGGGAAGATCCGCTGCTTATCTTTATACGTTGGGTTCTTAGATCTTTATATCTAACAGGTCCTTCGTCCTATCCACATTAATTTTGATTTTTTTCTATAATATAAGCTTTATTGTTACAATCCCAGTGCACATGTTCTATCAAAGTCAAAGAGTTCTACCAAACGTTTGTAGTCAATATTAGTGGCTATACTTGTAGTCCATATTGGTGGCTCTACTTGTTTTCAAAATTGGAGGCTTGACTTGTTCTCAATATTGGGGGCATCATTTGTAGTCAATATTGGAGGCTTTTATAGTCTTCAAGCCCAATTTAGCATTATATGATCTCCAACCGAATAACATTCACCATTGGGCCTTCTTTGAACTTCTCTTGCACATTTACTTTAATTTTAGCAACAATGATCATCAATGCCTCTTTAAGTTTCTTAGCACGAGCTCTTGTAATTGGACCTTCTTGCATGATCAAAGGATCTCTCTTTCTTGCATGATTGTGCATGGATGGATCTCCATCATTCCCCTCTTCTTCAAAAGGATTCGTCCACGAATCTCCATAATTTTTTTTTTGCGTAACAAGAATCGAAAAAAATTCAAATCAATACCAGATGGCTCTGATACCAAAACTGATGTGGATAGGACGAAGGACCCATTAGATATAAAGATCTAAGAACCCAACGTATAAAGATAAGCAGCGGATCTTCCCAAATCGAGAATCTAGTTTGATCTTATTTAGAGCCAAATGAAGGACCCATTAGATATAAAAATTTAAGAACCCAACGTATAAAGATAAGCAGCGGATCTTCCCAAATCGAGACTCTAGTTTTATCTTACTTAGAGCCAAATGAAGGACCCATTAGATATAAAGATCTAAGAATCCAACGTACAAAGATAAGCAGCGGATCTCCCCAAATCGAGAATTTAGTTTGATCTTACTTAGAGCAAAATAACCTCGACCCGTTGGCTATATAATCAGCCAAGAACCTCTGTATGATGAACGCCACAAGATCTTGCTCAAATGATCTTGATAAGTTCTTGATAAAATGAAAACCTCATAAAGAGAGAATTCACACACAAAGCATAAGCTTCATTTTTGGATTCAAAGATTTGATCTCCTTTTTACAAGTGATCATAAGTCCTATTTATAGGCAAGAACAATGACTTTCCTACACTAATAACTATCACTTGTATTCAAAAATGGGGCTTTACTTAGTCAATATTGGAGGCTTCCCTTGTAGTCAATATTGGAGGCTCCACTTGTGTTCAAAATTGGAGGCTTCACTTGTAGTCAATATTGGAGGCTCCACTTGTATTCAAAATTGGAGGCTTGACTTGTTGTCAATATTGGGGGCTTCATTTGTAGTCAATATTGGAGGTTTTTATAGTTTTCAAGCTCAATTTAGCATTTTGTGATGTCCAACCCAATAACATTCACCATTGGGCCTTCTTTGAACTTTTATTGCCATTTACTTTAATTTTAGCAACGATGATCATCAAGGTCTTTTTAAGCTTCTTAGCACGAGTTCTTGTAATTGAACCTTCTTGCACGATCAAAGGATCTCTCTTTTTTGCATGATTGTGCATGGATGGATCTCCATCAACTTGAGCAATACTTAGTTTATTGATTAAAACAGCAAATTCTTTAAAAAAAAAAAAAGAACTTATATCATAGCCATGTGTCAATTTTAAGTGTAAACCTTTTAAACTCATTTCTTAAATTATATATTATTTTCGATGACATGTGCACAAATTTAATTTATAATCAACACATTATTTAATCATGAGGTCATTTGTTTGCCCTAACTTAAACTTTATAGAAATTGTGTCCATGTGAATTATTCATGGATAATTAATGTAAGCTCTAACTATATATTAGAAAATAATAATACTGATGGAAAACAATTACTTTCATAAAAAAAATTACAAGTGCGATTTTTGTTGGATTGCATCACAAATTTAATTTCGTAAATCATACCAATCCACAATCAATATTATGAATTTGAGTAAATTGATTTTATTTGTAGATATATTTTAAAATATGTGAAAATATATTTTAAAATTTTCTTCTCAATTTCTTCTTCCTAGATATAATTAGTTATTTCACATAAAATAATTTTTGGTCAAAAAAAAAACTTCAAAACAATTTCAAGTTTAGGAAAATAAAGAGACAACTTACAATATCATAAGAAAGTCAGGTTCCTGATTCTTCATTTCTTTTCATTGACAACAAATTAATGTATCATTTTGAATAAGTTACATGTGCATATACGTGCATAATCCTTTTTAGGATTACTATTTTCTCTCATTCACTCTATATTTTTCTCGTCATCATAGTTGTATTAAACTAAAACGTCAGATCACTAATAATGTATTTATTGCATAAGTCAATTTGAAGTAGAGCTCCAATAATTAATAATAAAGAAAACTTAAAATACTCATCATGACCAAATTTAATGTAGTATGATCGATTAATTTAAGCTTGATTAAACTACAATAAAATCAAGCTCGAATATTATTTCTTTTTCAAAGGAATTGATTTTATATGTTTGAATGGGATACACAAGATTGATATTGTGCCTTATAGGAAATTAATGAGTCAAATTATATTTGTCCCATAAATTTATGTAGTGCGATCTTTTAGAACGTTTGACAATACACTTCGTAGTTCATATTATAAACAAACACACAAAAACTAAAATTATACAAAAAAGATAGTTCATACTATATGCAAACACAAGTTTACATTAGTTTTTGCAGAGGAATTCTTTCTAATTCCACATCTACAAATCCAGTTTCGATTTTGGCAATGTTCGTGAGCAGGATGATGTTGTTTCCTTGATTCATGAAATGGTGAGAACGACACTGAACTCATCTATTGATGCTTTTGGTAAACAACTAATGTTGTTGCTAAGATGAAGCAATACTTTATTGTGTTGGAAAAATCCAATATTGGGCTTCCACGTGTCAAATTAAATGTGTATAGCTGTCTTAAGAAAGCCCAATTGAAGTGATCCACTAAAGTTTAAAAGATGGGCTTACATGAGTATCATAATATTCATGGGCTTTATGTGTAAATCCATTAAGTGATTTTCAATTTGTTGAGGGACCAAATTGAAAATAAAGAAAATTTATTCTGTAAGCTTCAAGAAAGCTTACTCTATAAGCTAAAAGGTAGCTTATTTTGTAAGCTAAATCATTTTTTATAAATAAGGGGTTATGGTCCCCAAATATCAGAAAAAGAAAAAAAAAACCCCACGTTCTGTATTCTCTCTACGGATAATGAAGAAAGAGTGATCTGATAGTTTGGTAAACCATACCAGTTAAAGTACGAATCAATTCAATAATCGATTCATGGATTCAGGTACGCTTCCGTTTTATGGTTATCATCTCTATTCTATTTCAGTTTATCATCGTAGAACTTAGGATTGGAGCTTTCGTACTGATGCATGTTTGTATGTAATTAAAGCATGTTGTTTCATGATTCCTTTCTAACAAGTGGTATCAGAGCCACTCTACGTATGATTCTCTGAATTTTGGGAACAAAATTATTTTTTCAGATCTGTGATATTGAGTTTTGGATTTACTTTTAAATCTGACGATTTAAGTTTTATGCGATCAAGATTTTTTTTTGATTATATATGTTTGGGCTTCATGAATTATTCACCAACTTTGAAGTTTGGTGATGATTTCAAATCATCTGTGAATTAATATATTAATGAGGTATGCTCCCAAAATTTTCGATGGATTTCGGGTTAAATATGATTTGAATTTGTTGGACATCTCATGTTCCTATTTAATTTTACCAATATTTGAGATGGGTTGATTGAAACTTGAAGTCGCCAAAGTGACCTTTCTTATATAGATTTTTCCGTTGAGAATGTTGGGATGGTTGTGTATGTGTATTTTCATGCGGGTATTAATCGGCTTAAAGGAAGATTAATGTTTGGCCCGAAGTACACAAACACTTGTAGTGATAAATACGTGACAATTATAAGGTTTTTTCGTGTGAGTAATAAGTCGGCCCAAAGAAAGACTGTTGCTTGACATGAATTTATTGTCAGTATTTGACCATTACATAGAGGTGACCACTAATGAGTTAATGTTACTGTCCAAAGACTTGATATTAATGTTGTGCTTGGTACCTCAAGATGTTGATATCTTCCTAAAGGAATGTGGAATAGTCCCACAGTACAGCATGCCGGGAACTCCTAGTATGAATGATGTAGTTGAGAGACGAAACAGAACTTGAAAGGATATGGTGAGGAGTATGATTAGTCATTCATCCTTACCGAAATCACTTTGGGGAGAAGCACTAAAGACTGCAGCTTATATTTTCAATAGGGTACCAACTAAAGCAGCTGTTAAAACTCCATTTGAACTTTGGATTGAGCGAAAACCTAATCTGAATCACTTTTATATTTGGGGATGTCCAGCTGAGGCTAGGCCTTACAAGCCAAATAAAAGAAAATTGGACTCTAAAACAATTAGCAGCTACTTTATTGGTTATTCAGAAAAATTCAGGGGTTTTAAGTTCTATGGTCCCACTAGAAGGTCAATTTTTTAGACGAGAAATGCAGTGTTCTTTGAGAATATTGAATTTGGGGGGAGAAATAAGATTAGATATATTGCCTTTGAGGGGGAGTCGATTTCGACACCTACTACTGCTTATGACAATGTTCAGGTACCCATCCCTGTTATTGAAGAAGAAGCAGATTTGGAACTTCAACAGGATAATGTTGAAAATCTTCCCAATCAGATTGATGAAATAATTCAAGATCAACCTCAACAACCTCAAGAACCTACAGAATTAAGAAGATCCATTAGAGAGAAAAGAAAAGCTATTTCGGATGATTATATTATTTTTCTCCAAGAAAATGAGGATATTAAGGAATTAATGGAAAATGATCCTATTAATGTTCATCAGGCCATGAAAGGTCCAAATTCTCAAAAGTGGATTGATGCCATAAATGAAGAGTATAAGTCAATGCAAGACAATCAAGTTTGGGATCTTGTCCCATTACCAGAAGGTTCGAAGCCCATTGGTTGTAAATGGATTTTTAAAACCAAAAGGGATTCAAACGATAATGTGGAAAGATATAAGGCACGTCTTGTAGCAAAAGGCTTTACTCAAAGGGAAGACATTGATTTAAAGAGACTTTCTCTCTAGTTTCCACGAAAGACTCTTTTAGAATAATAGTGGCACTAGTTGCACATTATGATCTTGGGTTACATCAGATGGATGTAAAGATAGCGTTTCTTAATGGTGACATTGTTGAGACGATATATATGATGCAACCTGAAAACTTTATGTCTGAAAACCCAAAGAAGATGGTTTGCAAATTAAAGAAATCCATCTATGGACTCAAGCAAGCTTCTCGTCAGTGGTACCACAAATTTCATGAAATAATTGTCTCATTTGGTTTTGAGACTAATGTTGTTGATGATTGTGTGTATCATAAATTCAGTGGGAGTAAGTTTATTTTCTTGGTGTTGTATGTCGATGATATACTACTTGCCACCAATAATTTAGGTTTGTTGCACAAAACCAAAACTTTTCTATCAAAAAAATTTGAAATGAAAGATCTTGGCGATGCCTCTTTTGTATTAGGGATTCAAATACATCGAGACCGTTCTCAAGGTATTCTTGGATTATCACAAAAGAGATATATAGAAAATGTGCTGCAAAGATTTGGCATGTAAAACTACAAGTCAGGTGACACTCATGTGGCTAAGGGAGACTTTAGTCTCAGTCAATGCCCTAAAACTGATCTTGAGGTTCAAGAGATGTAAAAGGTTCTATATGCTTCGGCTGTTGGGAGTTTAATGTATGTTCAGGTCTGCACTAGACCTGATTTAAGTTTTATTGTTGGTATGTTGGGCAGATACTTAAGTAACCTTGGTATGGATTACTGGAAAGCAGCCAAACGGGTTATGAGATATCTACAGAGAACCAAAGATTATATGCTCACATATAGGAGATCAGATCAGTTGGAGATCATTTGGTATTCTGATTCTGATTTCGCTGGATGCCTGGATAGTAAAAGATCCACTTCAAGCTACATTTTTCTGTTAGCTGGGGGAGTTGTTTCATGGAGAAGCGCTAAGCAGACACTTGTAGCGTCTTCTATCATGGCAGTAGAATTTGTAGCATGTTATGAGGCATCAAATCATGGAATATGGTTGCGAAACTTTGTCACTAGGCTGCGCATTTTGGTACATATTGAAAGACCACTTAAGTTGTATTGTGACAATAATTCGGCAGTACTATATTCCAATAACAACAGGAGCTCCACTAAATCAAAACATATTGACATTAAGTTCCTGGTTGTGAAGGAAAGGGTGCAGAGTGGTCAGATTTCTCTAGAGCACATTGGAACAAATTCGATGATTGCGGATCCGCTAACTAAAAGTTTACCATCCAAGGTTTTTTCATGAGCACATGATTCATATGAGTGTTATGTTATTTTAGCATACTTCAGTTTAGTGGGAGTCTGTGAATATTTATTGTTCTATGTTTTGTTTGGACACATTACTGTGTATTTAAGATATACTGCGCAGAAATAAAATTTTGATTCATTTATTTACACTCTGTTGTTTTATGTTTTATGATTGATCTCATTAAAGAATAAAGAAAGGACCAGTTGGAAATAGACATATTAGATCACATTACATTAATTTCCATGCTACACACCATGAATGATCTGTTGATTAATTGTAGTGATATACGTGATTACTGATGGGTCTAGTTACACTTAAAGTGACGAAAGCCTCTTTAGTCTTATATCAGTGCAGTTGATAATAAGATTGTTAAAAGGGATACTCATACATGTGACAACAAGATTTTGAGCTCATTTAGGTAATACACATTTGTTCGATGTCACGTGTTGCCCAAGTGGGAGATTGTTGAAAAATTCAATATTGGGCTTCCACGTGTCAAATTAAATGTGTATAGCTGTCTTAAGAAAGTCCAATTGAAGTGATCCACTAAAGTTTAAAATATGGGCTTACATGAGTATCATAATATTCATGTGTTTTATGTGTAGATACCATTAAGTGATTTTCAATTTGTTGAGGGATTAAATTAAAAATAAAGGAAATTTATTCTGTAAGTTTCAAGAAAGCTTACTCTATAAGCTAAAAGGTAGCTTATTTTGTAAGCTAAAATCATTTTCTATAAATAAGGGGTTATGGTCCCCAAACATCAGAAAAAGAAAAAAAAAACTCACGTTCTGTATTCTCTCTACGAGTAGTGAAGAAAGAGTGATCTGATAGTTTGATAAACCATACCAGTTAAAGTACGAATCAATTCAATAATCGATTCATGGATTCAGATACGCTTCCGTTTTATGGTTATCATCCCTATTCTATTTCAGTTTATCATCGTAGAATTTAGGATTGGGGCTTTCGTACCGATGCATGTTTGTATGTGATTAAAGCATGCTCTTTCGTGATTCCTTTCTAACATATTGTCCTCTATATGTTGGAAAAAAAGATTGTAAAGAATATTTCTTTAATTCACATCATCCTGAATATTGTGATTGATTGCTTTTACCATCTGAATCGAGTTGAAGCAAATGTTTGTACAGAAATTTGAAAGAGAATAGAAGAGATTAAGAATTGTTAGAAATCTATCACACAATAAAGTCCAAGGCAATTACGTTTTTTGTGATATTTATTTATCTTTTCTTGCTAAATCTTATTCTTTTAGACTGTCTATTGTTCCAAAATACTAGTGCAGGTGACTCAAAGATAGTCGCCTTATCACTCCAAGATATTAGGGCTGATCTGAATTCAATCCATTACTTGAGACATGCTATAAGTCAAGTAAAGATGCTGTATTATTTTGGTGACAATTCCCATTTAGCACTGCTGCTGCTCCTTTTAAAGATTCTTCTTTCCTTTATCAAGTTCAGTCCATGGTGGAATTGAAAATTTTCAGCTTACTTGATATATATCAAAAAGATTGAGCTTCGTATGGTGTTCCTTCTTTGGCATTCACAGAAGTTATATTCAACTGAGGGAATAGAGTGAGTAGAGAAAGATATGTGTTAGGTTTTTGAGAGAGTATCAAGTGTTTAAGAAACAAGTATAGAAATTGATAAGAAAAAAAAAAGTAATGTGATGATGTTGGATTGCTTGAAGTAGTTGGTTTAAATAGTTGTAATCTTTTGAGTAATTTTCAAAATTACATGAATTGAGTGATTTGAAATAAAAGTTTTGGAAGATGAATGTATATCAAATCCATCAATATTAAAACGTATTCAAATTTTTTGGAAAACAACTCAAAAAATAGTCAATACAAACATCATCAATGAATCCACTAACTCTAAAAAAATTTCTACATCAATATAGTCAATTTGACCAACAATTCAATAATTCAGTTAATTATTTGGGTTGAAAAATGATTGATGATCTTGGTAGATGGGTCTATGTAGCCGTGCAACACAGGTTCAAACCTAATACATTTAAAAGATCAAAACTATAAAATTTTGTTAGACACTTGGCATAGATCTTGATGGATTGATTTAAACTTTTATCAAATACAAAACTGTAATTTTGAATTCACCTAAATTTCATATTAGATTATACAATAGGAATCGGGGTTAATTAAGCTTTTTTTTTTTAATCGGGGTTAATTAAGTTAATAAGGTAAGTGAGGTATTTTTAAAACTATTATGACAAAATTAACACATTACATCACACAAGTTTGGGATACTAATGACCTTTGGCTTGATAGTTATCCGATACAAACCTAAATTAGACGATTTGTATGTACATGAGATCCTATGTTTCAATATGTGTTTTATGGGATTAAATTCATTTTTAGCCCTGCCCCAATGTCCGTTTTTAATTTCGTTAAAATTTAATTTTTAATTTTAGTCCTGTAATTCAAAAAATTATTCAATTAAATTTTTTTTTTAGCTTGATTTTCGATTTTCCAATCAGATTTCGATCAGTGTGCTACATTCGCCCCCAATATGAATATTTCAGTCAACTTATGTTGACATGACCCCTTTTTTCACATGTGAATTTTTTTTTCTTATATTATTTCATTTACACTTAATTGCCACATCATATTTTCACTAAAAATTAAATATAAAACATAAATCTCAATTAAACAAAAATAAAAAAAGAACAAAAAATAGAAAATTCAATTAATTAAACAAAAAAAAAACATAAAAAGGTGAAATCTTAGTTTATCAAAAATGTGATGTGGCAATTAAGTGTAGATGAAATAATATCATGAAATTTCATGTGTGAAAAAAGGGTCATGTCAGCATAAGTTGGCTAAAATGTTTAGATTGGAGGCGAGTGTAGCACATTCGTTAAAATCTGAACGGGAAATCGAAAATCAGGCAAAAAAAGGACTTAAATTGAATAATTTTTTCAATTACAAGACTAAAATTGAAAATTGAATTTTAACGGGACTAAAAACGGACAATGCCTCTAGGGTAGGACTAAAAATGAATTTAACCCTTGTTTTATGTATTATTTCAAAATAACAACCACACATACTTTATGCATAAATGATATCATTAATTAGTATGCAGTGTAAAATAAAAATAATTAAATATAAGATGAAACACCACTTTCATAACAAAGCAAAACTTTTCAAAGGGATCATTAGGAATATAAAAGGATAAATTAATGAGAAGAGAAGATGATCACTCCTACAGGCCATGTCCATTTCCACATCCTCGTCCATTCTAAGCTAATAAGTGTAAGATGGTAAGTAGAGGACCATGGATCAAGAAATTCAAATAGAGATTCCAATTCTAAACTACACAACAAATAACACATGAAAAGTCAAACCAAAAGAAGAAGAAGAAAAAGATCAAAACAAACTGATCATCAGTTACTTAGTAATGATCCTGTGCTCGAAAACTTGAACGAGCCTCATTCTTGGATGAATCTCGAGGAGGCAGTGGCGCCGGTGAAGCCAAGATGTCCCTTGAAACCGAAGAGCTTCTAGAAAGCGACATCTCAGAGGACGAACGTGGAGACATTGGTGAGGGCGGTGAGACTGAGAGCCTTCTAGCCACTGCTGGTATTGGATAAACTTCTGTTACTTCTTCAATACCTTCATCCAAGTATACCACATCTTGCATTGTAAGTTGGTGGTATTCAACTATCTCTCTTAAGAACCTGTTTTCACGAGCGTATACTGAGTTTTCATGAGCCAATCGCGCTTTCTCAGCTAGAAGCGTCTCCAGTTGAAGTCGTATCTTTAAAACATCAAAAAACAGGACCCCAGTTGGTATGATCTAATTGAGTGTGAGAATGGAAAGGGATGTGATTGAGGAAATAAAAATACCATGTCATCATCAGCAGGATTGACTCCCTTTTCGCGAGCATCTCTAAGGATTTTGTTCTCGTCTTCTAACTGAGAGCAACGCTGCTTTGCAAAGGCGAGGTCTGCTTTAACTGTTTTGAGCTCTCGAAGAAGAAGTTTTGCTTTGGCAGCAGTCGCCATTGCCACCTGCAATCCAAAGAGAGAGGTGTGCAATGCCTTTTTATGCCAATTAAGTAAGCAAAAGAAGGAAATAATCACACAGAAGATCGGCAGCAGTTTATGACTTTGTATCAGTTTGATATTCATGCTTAAAGATAAATGGAGTTATAAATGATAGAAAAGCATTTAATTTTTGGTAAGAGATGGGATTATCTTTGTGATGCATAATTTTACACAGTGGCCACCTTACGTCGCGAGATGCCTTGAGCTGATCTTCTTGGCTACTTATATACTGTGGGGATTGCTGCCATGGACTATTTGCCCCCTCATTGCTTCCTTTTCTCATTATCTGTATTTTACGAGTTTCTTGGATTAAATCCGCAGTTTTATTCTCCACAATCGTACGTCCTTCCTGTAATCAAAACATCAGAAAAAAGACATAATAATGATACATAAACACTATTCATTCAATGTCAATTCAGTTCATTTTTTCATGATTCATCTCTGTATATTTTCAAGTAACTTACCTCCAGAGCATTTCCAATGGTATCCCCAATTCGATTCATAGAAGATGTAAGCGCGTCTAATCCCTTGCGAAGAGTAGGGTTATCCGTTTTTCTAGACATATCAGCCTGAAAACAGAACCAAACAAGTATGATGATGAAGCTCAATCAATCCATGATTCTAAGTGTAACTTGAAGGGATAGTGTTTGACCTGATCAGCACCATATGTAAACACATTTTCGGGTCTTCTTTGGCTTTGATATTCGGGCTGATAAGGTCTATTATCATCTTCAAGAATGGCTTTAGCTTTTCTAGCAAGAACCCCCCAAAAGCTACCTGCTTCATTTGTACTCCCCATCGACGTATAGTCATACGTACGACCTTCCTATTTATCACATTAAAACACACTAAATTCTAAGTTTTTTCGTCTTTGAGAAACAGAGATTATGTGTTCAAATTCATATAATGCCCTAATTGACATAGGCTCAGAATTGAAATTCTATTAGAAAACATGGCACAGATATCTAATTACATGATCACAATCAGAAAAAAAACTCAAAAATATGGAAAAAATAAAAAATATATAATCTCATGTATATACAAATCAATAAGATCCTGAAAAGAGGATGAGAAGAAGAGATCAAATTATATTGATTCAGATATTAAACAATTAGGGAAAATGGTGAAAAATCAGAAGAGAAATAGTCTGATCTGAGTATTATGAAAAGGAAGGGAGAGAGAGAGAGAGAGAGAGAGAGAGAGAGGAGGAACCGTGGAGTGGCCTTTGAAGCCAGAGTGGGCATAGGCGGAGGAATGGGAGGAGTCGCGATGCGCGGCGGAGGCCATAATGGCCTGAGCGGCCAGAGATGACGACGGCGAATACGGCGCCGCCCTGTCGCCGTCGTCCGGTGGCTCCTTGAAAGTGGAAGATCTTGCCATCACCTGTTTCCTCCTGTACGCCATAATGGATAATTCGTGAGATGATCCGTCTACTTGTCTTTAGCAATGAAATGTGAAGGCCGTCGACGCCAGTGCCACTGCCACCGGAAAACCACCATAGAAAAGGGGAGAGATTCTTATGAGAGAGAAGTGGAAATGTTGCAAAATGGATGCCGGATGTGAGCTCACGTCTTAACTAACTTCCCCTTTTTTATGATATCATCTTTTCATGTATAACTTACTATAAAACATATATACATATACATTATTTAAATATGGAAACTACTGTTGACATGTATATTTATATATGTGTGACCCTGTATAAATGAGCAATGTCTAATTTAAATTTTGTTTAAACAATCAAATTAACTCAAACATATATAATTTTCAAATTTCCATAACAATTCAAGTAAATTTATATAGCAGGATGGTTGAATTGATTCGATTCATTTATAACAAGCAAACGATGTTTTCGATTTACACCACAACCTTTTATTTACACCCTTAATACATTGATTATGTCGATTTATACATGTAATATATAAAAATTAAAAATAATAAAAGATAAATTATATTGTATAACGTAACATTTTCAGTAAAAACATAACTAATAATTATCTGATTTATCCAAGATGAGATTTTGGATAAAACACTTGTTGCATCAACTTCCCCAACCAGATTGCTCCAATGCATCAATCCGACTAGACCATGATTGTTTTTAAGATTTAGTCAAATGATTTCATTAAATTATGGTCGATCATGATGAGTCTAACCCTATTAGCTTATTTATCCTGTTAATGTTACCAGTCATATACGGTTACCAAATTATCATTGTGTACTGTTTGACTTTTTGGGCTTGGTTTGTATATGGAGTTGGTCTCTTCTGAAACTGTTTCACATGCGACGAAATTCAAATGTATTTTACAGATATAAATATATATATTTTAGTTATAAATATGTGTTTTATAAGTATGTTTATTACAGATATAAATATGAGTTATATAAATGCCTTTTATATTTATAAATATGACTGTCCCACTATCGACGGTTGTACATAAATTTTCGTATCATATATATTAGATCTTGTGAGAATTAGATTAATATTAGAATCACATGACTTTCCAAGACTTTAAAAGAGGAAGGGAAAATAGTCAGCAGGAAAGGCAAATCCCAAAGTACAAAAGAAACATTAGCGGAGTTGCTAAATATCATATAATCTCATTAATAGATATTTGGGATGACATGCAACATAAAAGCTCTAAGGGGAAACTATCCCAAGAAAGATTAAATCCGAGATTTTGAAAAACATGTCAAATTTGTCTTCAATGTAGGACAATTTTAGTAGTATATGTATAGTGAGTTTAACGTTTTTACTCGGTATTGACCATAATTCACAAGAACATTCTTCAGTTTTAGTAAGGGAGGGAAGTGTTAAGGATTTACCCGGTGTAAGATATCACATTGTTCAAGAAACCGTATATGCTGTCGGAGTAAAGGATCGTCACCTATTGTAAAACAACATTTAATATAGAATCCAAATCAATATTTTCATTCAAATCAAGATTTCTTAAAATTAGAGCTGTTGTGAGATATGGTTCCAGCGACTAATCATTGCATATTCATATTTGAATGAGACTGTTTCACTTGCATTAAAAAGCATGTTACATGATCTTGATGAGGGTCTGATGTTGTTACATTTGAGAATCTTAATTTTTATCAATTCTCAGATGTGCCTCTAAAGTAGATATCTATAAATATCAGATTCGTGCATTTGCATTACACACTTACAATTGCAAAATCTCTCAAAATCGTATTCCACACTCATCATTGTAAAATTCAATTTTCACTTCTCAAGCATCTAAGTTCAACGAAGTTTGTAGGTTAGTGGTACTATCACCTACAAGACGAAGTTGTTTCTCTTTGAGAATAATACCTCAATGTGTTTTGTCCTTAAGGAAAGATAGACTTATGGACTTGATTTTCTACCCTCCTTATTTTTCTGATCTAGAGTAATAGAATTGGAAAATATAAGTCACAAATTCTCCTTTTGTTCGTTTTCTATCATTTGACATTGTGTAGGATTTCCCTAAACTGGGAATTTATCAAACACACAATATTTTGTAGGCAATACAAGTGTTTGACTCAAGAAAAAAAAGATTCAAATACCATTTAATGTTTGAATATTTCTTGAGATACTATAAGATCTGACATGCATGATATTTCAACACCACCAATGTCAAGAGGATAATCTTAAAGTTAGAGGGTAATTGGAGGCAAACTTCCAATTATGATGAGATATTGATACAGATGATTATGAAATTATTAACAGATTACTTCTTTAATTTTTTTTTTCTTTTTAATAGATCAATGCAATCAACCTATATAGATTGTGGTTAAAAATAGATTACACCTTTTAATTAAAATTCCCTTTTTTATAGAATAAAGTCATCAACCTTGGCTTTTGATTAAAAACATGATGACACGAGTCAAATAAGTAACTTTTACAAAAATTTTAAAAATTATTAGATTAAAAAAGAAGAAATTCATAAGTGGGTCCCACCCACCAATCATCACGTGCGGAATGTAGAAACGAACAGTCAGGATGTCCCTATACATACACCCATGCCCTCGCGAACAAAGCAGAACGCGCAACTATCACAGCAAACTCGGTTCAGTTCTGATTTCAGTTCTATGTATTGAGTTGTGTCGCTATTTCATCTGAAACAGTTCCGTCGTCGCCGCCGCACGCCGCAGTAGTGCCTCAGATCTCTGCATATTTCCTCTTTTATTCTGCAAAACTCGTTTCAATCGGTGCTTCTGCCTCAGATCAGACGTAGAGGTAGAGGTAGAGGTATGTGTTATGACCTAATTTTCACTTCCTTCGCAAGCATTTTCTCTTCGTATTTGAGTAATTGATGTGATGGTAGGTTTGGTTTCAGGAGTAATTAATTCTCTATCCGGTGCGATTGCACTAGGGTTTTGCTTCGTCTCCGTTTCGATTTCTACTGGAACGCTCTTCGTCTCTCCATCTGTTGCCATCTTTTCTTCTTGAGGTCCTGTTTCGGATTTAACGAATTTACATTTTCTGCCATTTTTGCTTCAACTAATTTTGCTTTACATGCTCCTAAGTTTCTCTTGATTTATTGCTGTTTTTTTTTTTTTCCCATTGTTTCAATACTGGAATTACATTTTGGTGATATTTAGGGTAGAGAATCCGAGCTCTTGCAAGCTCAAATTATGTGAACATTGAACAGAAAATTGTGTCTTTTCATTGATTTGATTATAGATTTTACTTTGCTTAAATTGGAAAAAAATTGTATATGTATATTTCCTACCTGAGCTCAAACAATAAAAAATTCCGTCTTTTACAGGGTGATTGCTGCCATTTGAGTAATGGGATCTGAGGCGTGTGCTGATGAATTAATGAAAGAGGAAGTTCTGTCTAAGAATCCAATTTCAATATCCGAAATAGCTGATGAAATCTGTGTCGATATTTTGGAATCAAAGAACGTTGCGATGCTCTCTCAATCTCCCAAATCAACAGACAATCTAAGACCATCTATAGGGCCAGTGACCCCTGATTCGAGCCGAGAGAATGCTGAGCAAAACCATGATCTCTTATCCCCACTCACAGTGCTTTCATTGCCTCCAAATGCTCCTTGCTTATATTCTACGTCCCCGATGAATTGCACTGCTTCTCCAGATGGAAACAGCTTAGAAACCCCTAAAGAGACCTTGTTTGATTCATTTGCTCCAGGCCCTGATAAGTTCATGCTTGCTCCTCATCAACGGAAATATAGGGAAGAATCAAGGACCCATGTTGTGAGACGACTGAACTTCGCCTGTGCTGTGGATTTGGTGAAAGATTTTAGTCATGAAACCGGTGTAGATACGTTCTCTGATGAAGAGTGTTTGTTTGAGATCGTCTATGAGACTATTCTGGATTCTATTTTCTCAGAGCAGAAAGAAGTTGAACATGTGGCCAAGGTTTCGACTCAGGTTTCGGATTCTGATGGACTTGGGACGCCTAAATCCGCACGGATTCTTAGTTGGGTTGCTGAGACATGTCCTGGAGCACCGATGAAGTCCACAGGTGTGTGTAGAAACATTGATAAGGAATTATGCAGAAAGCTTGAATTCTAATTATGAAGATGAAGATAGAAAAGTAGCTGATTTTGTCTTTAGATCGATTTACTTGCGAGATGTATACTTGTGGCTTGTTATCCTTATCATATTGTAATGTCAGTGCAGTTGTAAGATTGTCTAATGGTATATTTATACCAGGAAAGTTTACAGTTCTTTCTACAAATCTATGCTTGGGATTTCAAATGTCTTATCTTAATTAGCAACTCAAATGGTATATTATTGCTTAATTGGAGATCGAATTATTTTATTTAAACATCCTTACATTTATTGTCCGTCACATTCCATCAAAAGAGTGGAGTATAGTTGGCAAGAAATTATATAAGGTCTTTCTTTCATGAATGCTTAAGTTTTGTGTTCACTAAAAGAATTCACAAACATTATACAAGCTGATCAGCATGAAATTACAAATCAGTAAAGTAACCCAAAAGAGGATGAAAAGAAAAAAGGAGAAAAATTAAAACAAAGACAAGTCACAATCAGCAATATGAAATAACTAAGAGGAGCTAACAGAGTGAAAAAGAGAATAACCACATAACCATTATGCTGCTAAATAGAGCAAAATCTGGAATAGTCAACTGTTATTTCCTCTTCCTATTTTTCTGCAAACTAAACTACTACCACATTTAAACTTACAGAACATCAAGTCACATTGCTAGCGAAAACGAAATGTTGTTCTACTTAATAATCAATACCATCATGGTAATGCTGTTTTTGACTTACAGCTTCTAACAACAATCAAAAAAAAAAAAAATTAGAAAAAAACAACTATCCTCTTTATTATCTTCAGAATGTCCACACGGCATAAAGTCACCAACGCCATTTGCACCTGAAGACAAAATTAGACCATAACTAACCTGCTAGATTATGCAACATGTGGCATAGGTATAAGTTTCGTGTTCTTACCTTAAAGGTTTTATGGTCAATCAATCTCCTGAAACAAAAGTTTTATCTTCATAGTATCTTCTCTCGCTTTCAGCTTTTCTCTCATTTCGTTTCTGCAAGTACCAACTTTAATCCATCTTTTTGTCCAACAAACTCAAGCAACAACAAACACACATTCAAGACACCAACTATTGTAGCTCTTTAAATCTAAAAAAAAACAATAACAGAGACGAAACCTGATATGCTTCATGATTTGATAAAATTCTCTTGATTATCGTGCTAGTTGTGATGTCGAGAGGACTTTCCAATAGCTTAAAGATACCCATGCTGATTGGAACAGCATATGGATTCTCCTTCTCCTATGAAAATCAGTAAACTTAACTACTCATTTGGCCACTAACATTTACATGTTTCTCAGATTTTTTAGTTGTATACCTTCTGAAAATCATTATCCTCAGCCACAGATCCATGCACAACCAAAGAGATATTGAAGGTTGTTATCTGCAGAAATAAGAATTAAATGTGAGATAAAAACGATGGTACACATGACAATAGGAAAGCTTGATGTAAACCGATAAGGGTAAAACCTATTAAAGCATTTCATTTCATGCGTTGAAGTATAATCCATAAAAAGCTGAACTTTATTGTACATAGCGTATCAAAGAGGTAAGCAACAGCATCCAAATGTTAATACAACGTAAACAGTTTCCCCTCTTAGATTTTGCTTAAGTAATCATGCTTCCAAAAATGAACCAGAAGACTGCATGGGGATGTTTCTGGTCATGTTAAACCAATGCATGCTTCTTTCATGCTGAAAGGATTAGGAAACACATTGAAGTTGCATGTCCTTGATGATCACATCAAATGTTCAATTGAATATTGTGGCCTGAAGCACTAAGAGGAATTCAAGGAAAGAGTAGCAACAGCATCAAACATGCAACTGAACATAAGATAATCATGTTGCCCGAGTCCACATTTGCAAGTGTCAAACTATATGTTAGCATTAATGCAACTTCACACTAGGTCCTCAGTTACATCATCCTTTAAATTCACTTTACAGGATATAATTACAAGTAGCATATAGCCACAGAATGGTAAGGATGCACTTCAAAAGTAAACTCCTAAATTACAAATTGAAACAATCAAAACAGTTGGCATATGAGGAACTTTGAAACTCCTGCTTACCTAAACTTAAAGAACATTATGGTGACAGTAAATGAGATTTTATTAATAGTAAATCTGAAGCAGCATATATTGTGCTCACTGTTAAGTTAGATCACTGCATGAAAATTATTAGTGCCAAGTCAAAACCATGAGGTGACTTCTCTGCTAATCCAGAACCACATCGCACCATAGGACATAAATATCAAGCGTAGCATTCTTGAAGTTCTATAAATATCACGCATAAGCAGTGGGTATCAACTATCTATTGTTGGCCGCAATCTGATTTTGCTGATAACTATCTCGTGTATCTCTTATTAAACTGAAATTATGATGCAGGGGATGGAAAAATATATTTATGTAGATTACTAGTTAGTAAAGACTATGTCAATCCACACTTACCATATCTTTTGAAACCTCCCTTGTAGCACCAATTATCACCTCGTCCGCATATCGGCAAGCTAAAACACTTAAGCTTCTTTCATGAAGATTCATAATTGGACGGTGACTTCCTCTCTTTGAACTACAATAGGCATTATACAGAATTGTCACATATGTCTCAAACTCCACAAGTACATTTTTATGCTTCTTATAATTTGAGTTTGCAAATAGCAATATCATATGACAAGCTGCTTTCAATTGCCAAGCAGAAATGTACCTACAGCACCACTTAGAATTTCAAACACACCACCATGATACTTGACACATTAGCATTGTACCACATTTTTTTCCAACAAGATCTCCCATGCTAGAAAATAAACACAATAAAAGAAAAAACTGACTCTTTGTACTCTATATACTAGCACGGTCATCTATAAGCAAGCCCTAATTATTTGGTTATTTTAAGTGGAATGGTTAGTTTGTTGGTGGTTCACGTATTATATTGAAACTTGGCATGATTTCTCGTCTTTCTTGGATGAGGTATCACATAGACAACATCTGACCAACACCCAATCAAGTTGCAGGTCAAAATCACAAAAAGAGTCATTAGAATAGTGCAATATTCTTTTGCCCGTACCTGAGAAGTCTATTAGAACACCAGAAAACCAAAATGGAGTTGATAGGGTACTAGAAACCCTTACCCCCTAAACCATCATTCACATTGAACAAAAAGATATTCCCATTATTATTGTTAATCCATTTCATGCTCTCTACTTGTAGCTTTAAGGATGGCACTGTAGAAAATTGCAAATTTTCACTAAAAATAGGATGCACAGTTGCTTCTGCACTGGATATACAAATTGAAAATGATAACAATGGAGAAAAAGCATTTGATGGAAAGAAAATACAATGACAAAACAAAAAGATAAAAAAAAAAAAAAAAAAAAAAAAAAAGAGTCAGCCACCCACTGCAGGATGGTGGCATACAAGAGGAATCAATGAAAGTGAAGATGAAACCAAGAAAGAGAAGGCTGAAGGCATCTATGCCACATAATAAACTAAACAACGACAAGTAAGGAAAAAAGAGGAGATAGAAGAGAAAAGGTAAATAAAAAGAAATAGGAAGACTACGAAAAAAAAAATAGGTGTCATCATAAGCATTTTAGCATACACAATATTCAGTCCTACCAAGTAGACATGGTAGTTATTGAATACTTTAAATCTTAATTCCACACCTCATAACATACTTTGAGTCATTTCTTATCCAAATCAAGAAAGTGAACAGCCCCTAAAAAGCTTGCCCGGCAGCAATAAGCTTCACTTCAGGAAAATATGATAACTCACTGTCTATCCCATCAGAAATAAAGTATAAATTTGGCTTAGAAACTGATTATAGATTGGTTATAGATGCATAAAACATCAAGAATCACAGGTCATTCAGAAATTAGAATAAGGATATCTCTTTAAAAGATGCCAGCTTTAAGAAGGGCTAAATAGTAATAGTGTGCATTATTTATAGAACATGATATAATAGTTTTGCATAGATAACTTAATCCATTTGAAAAATCATTTAGTGAATGGTGAAACTTAAACCTGACAGTTTGATCGGTATGAATGCCAACAAGAAGAAAATCACCAAGTCCTCTGGCAAGCCTGAGTATCTGTATAAACCAAACATACAATAATAACCTGAGCACATAACACTAATTATTTAAAGAAAAGAAGTTAAATGGAGTATACTATCACCAGAGTTTATAGTGATGCTGCAAGATAATTTGATAGATATATGAAAATATGAAACAGAAGCACTTGACTATGAGATATAACCAGCAGAAGGTGCATAACTAGAAATATATAACAGAGATTAAAATCTGAGATGCAAGCATACAATCCAGACCAATAATTTTCTACTGCATAATAATTTCGGTTAATAAATCCAATTAAATAAAACTAAATAGAATCACCCTCACCTCCACATGTCCAGCATGGAAAAGATCGAATGCACCATCTATGTATACTATACGAGCATCAGGTCCAGGCCCCTAAAAAAATGCAAACATAAATGTTAAAAGGTATTGAACAGCTTAAATATCTATTTGATCATTCTTCATCAAATTGAAAATGGATAGAGAATAAAGAGAAGGAATTCTAGGCTTATAGCATTATTAGCAAAACAGATAGCAGAACCCATAGGTTGGATTGGTTGAAGAACACAAATCATAGTGTGAAGAAGCAAATTTGGAAAAAACATTTGGGCTCAAGATTTGGTTGGGGGATTGCGGGTGTGTGCTCCATGGGGGGGAATCAAAATTCAGTGCCCCAGCCTTGAGTGGAGTCCTTTGACAAATCTAGCCTTAATATCCACATTGTTATGAATGGCTTGGGTTCTACATTTGGAGCTAACCATACATGAGTTGAGCCCTTTGACAGAATATGGCCTTAAATATTCACATAGATATGCATGTGGGTAATCCCCTTTCAATGCTAAAGCCCAACAACATACAGTTTATAAACTTATGATGCAGTGGTAAAATTCATGCCAAACTACCATGGAAGATCACATATTTTCATTAATAAGGCTTTTTTTTTTCCAATTTGATGAAGTCCCATTTTAGATAGCTTATTTCTTGCAACAGTCAGCCACAGGTTCCTGTACTGCTCACTCACGCAAGCTTCCTTGCTCCCATTCAGCAATATAAGAACCTAATCCAACAAGTCACCAATATGTGCTTATGCATGTGGCTAGGAGAGGTCGGAGGTATATATGCATTAAGAAGGTACATTTGCAAGATTGCACAAACACCACGAACGAATAGACCAAGAATGGACATACAATTTAGTGAGCTAGAGAAGAGAGAAGAGGGAAAATTGAATGAGTATCTCCATAAACCCAAACAAGTTCTTAATAGTTAATAGTATATACTGCTCACTATGAGAAATCTTCTTCAGATAGGCTGTGAAATCCCAAAACTTATATACATACCTTGCCATTGGAGAATTGGACTATCCTGCGAGATGTAGGTAAAAAGTGAGATATCCGCGTTCCACTACCAGAGCCACCATCTTCAGAGCTGTGACCGTGGCTGAACTGTCGCTGCAGAGATGAGTGTTTAGGGCTATCTGTAGTTGACCTTTCTCTCACGCACAGAAGCATACGACCTGGTATAGAAAATATCCAAACAAAGAATCATTAATATCTTTTACTTTAACAAGAACTAAACTTTATAGAATGAGTCCAGTTTCTGCACATTAGTGACAAGGTGTCAGTGTTGGTGATGTGACAAAACATTAATACCCTCGTTCTCATTGAAAGCCATGATAAGTAAAAAAAACCATTGTACGTACGTTAAAGTAAGTAACGATTTTGAGAAAGGCAAGCCATTAATTTCCTATGACATACAGTTAAGAAACAATAAGTTGCAAGTACAGACCAACAATGTCAGTGCTTGATACTCCTTCAGTACGCTTTATCTGTTTATAACGGCCAGCTTTCTTGGCTAGGGCATAAGCATCAGTCCCATCTGGAAGAACACAGGGATCGTCCCCATGAATAATGTAATCAATATTGTACTCATCAAACAGCTTTCTCATGAAATCTTCTGTGATAGCATAGGGAGCATCAGGAATAACTTCATCCACCCATTTTACAGCACTAACCATGATCATCCTACAGCATAAATAACAGCGGAATTTGATATGTTAGTTGTGCCTTCTGTAGGGTAGTACCTCAGCAAAATTCATTCTAGTCTTCATGGATAGAAGGAAAGAGATCGATACACCATCATGCATTAATAAATATACAAACATATATCATAGGTTTTATCTCTCGGAATGTCATAAAAATTTCCACTTCAGGTTCCCAAACGGATGTCTCAATTCAGGCATTTCCAATTAACAGCTAAATAATCCACCACATAACCCATGAATGTCAAGTTAAGGCACTCAGCTGAAGCAGGATCCCAAAGCAATCAAATCACGGAAAAGGAATGCAATAAATAACCTCAAAACAACGGAAACTACAAAACTTCAAACAATTTAAATCCGTGGCGTGAATTGTTGTATAAAACCATATCACCTAAAGATTACTCAACCAGCACTTGCTAAAATGAAGAAAGAATGAAACAGAAACAGGGATCAAGGAATCCGATTAGAGCTCAAACCTTTCGTTCAGAGGAGTAACCGGGGGACCTTTATTGGCCGTAATTTCGTCATCGCTAACAACGCCAACCACCAATTGGTCACCGAGCGCTCGCGCTTGACGAAGGGCATTACAATGGCCGTAATGCATCATGTCGAAGCACCCATCCATATACACCCTTATCGGTCTCTTCTTCTTCCTATTCTGCGGCATAGCAAAGCTGAAACCTAGCAGAGAAACTCCGACTACGATCCCACCAATCACCCATGACGTCACAATTCGCTGGGATTTCTCCCCTTCGCCACCCATTTTTTCGCCGCTCAAATGCTCAATTCGCTCAACATAAAACCTAAAAACTGAAAACGCAAACTATAGTCGGTGTGATTGATGCTAATTGAAATTATTCGCGAATCAATTCGACATTGACATATGATGGATCCTTCTTTTTCTTACGCCAATATTTGCCCCCTTTTCTCTCCGCAGAGAATTGCTATTTCACATTTGCGGCAAAAACAGAAAGACAACACAACAAGATCGATCCAACGGTCGATTCCACAGCGCCTACGGGCACGATTCTTTGTTTCTGTTATTTATAGACTCATCGGATTATTCGAATTTGTTTATATTCGTTAATCGAGTTTAGTCTATAATTTTTTTTTCTACTTTTTAATTATTTCACTTTAATGAGTTTGAGATTGAATGAACATTAAATTAAATTTATTGAAACGTAAGAGTCTATTCTAATATATATACAGTTCAGTTAAACTGAACTAAAACAAAAATTATGTAATAAGATTGTTGAACGATTCGATAATAAATTCAGAAAATTATTTGATTCTAACATGAAAAAATAAAAAGAAGTGAATATCAATTGAATTGGGCAAACATGTTAATATTCTTGGTTTTAAGTAATTATTGGGTGGAACATCTTCCAATTGTTGTTGAAGTTGAACAATCTTGTGATATTTATCATATATATAAAGATTATTTCATAAAGTAACACGATTTGATTCATCATTTGCTATTTAATTGAGAGTAGGTCTTATGTGAGACCGTTTCACGGATCTCATTTCGTGAGACGGATTGGATCGGGTCGAATATAATAATTAAGTAATTTTTTTGTGTGTATTAGGTAATACTTTTCTATATTTTAAATAATATTTTGTATTATATTATTTAGTATATATGTAAAATATAAAAGTATTACATGATATATAGAAAAATATTATATAATATACACAAAAGTATTACATGTTGTACGAGGAGAAGAGAGCATCTGAAAGCCTAGAATCCGCGTGTTTTTTAAGACCCGACCCGACCCAATTCGGGTCATATATCCTATAATACAAAAGAATTACCTGATATACATAAAAGTATTACCTGATACACATAAAAATATTACATATTTTTTGTATAATCCAACTCAACTCAAAACACATCTTATAATATAAAATATTACCTAATATATATAGAAAAGTATTACGTAATACACGTAAAAGTATTACATAATTTCTTATGTTCGACCCAATCCGACCCGTTTCACAATATGGGATCCATGAGACGATCTCACCCAAGACTTTGTTCTTAATTGACGGGTACTTTCTCAAGACGTAATTTTAAATTGCCTATATATTGATATACACTTCGATAATGCACAAATATAATATTTTTAATTTAAAATATTGCACTGGAGCACAATGTAACTCTTTTTAACCTTTTATTAATTAAATATTTTATTTATTTTAAGATTTAAAATTCAAAATGAATTAAGCTATAAAGTTGATGAAAAAAATTCATATTAAAATCATATTTGAAACAATATTTCTTATAAGTTTAAAATTATTTAAAAAACAAATATATAACCTATTTACAAAAAAAAAAATGACACAAAAAAAAACTTGAATAGGTAAAAATTAAAACATCTTAATAAAGCCCATTGATTTTGGTCATCTCAAATACAAATTCACCACCACCCACTCAAATAACTTAATAACGTATATTATCTCAACACTTTTTAAAAATAAATACAATATCTAAAAAACAAAAAAAAATCTTTTAAATTATTATTACTTAAAAATAAGTTATAATAGATATAATGCAGGATTCAAGCAGGTATGAGGGCAGTCTGAGATTCCAGAAATGGAAATAAACAACTATATGAACATCCTCATAAAACAGACTGTAAACATCTCCCCAGATTGCAATTTTAAATTTGTAACAAACAACACCACAAAAGCATTTTCCTACATTACCAATCAACAAGCTTGCAATCACCACTATAATTTAGGCCAAGTATAAAGCAGCCAGTTCATCCCAAGGCACACTAACACAGTATACATACATCATATAGGCAACTCTGCTCACCTGACTCGGCATGCTGCTGGCCCACCAGGGGAGCAACTCGGATTGGAGGACCGACAACCAACACCTGTTCCAACAGCCCCACCAAATCTCCGATGCATCCGATAATCAGGCATCCTTCCCGAGACAAATGGACTGCCGCTACATAGGAGGGTAGGGGTTGAAGATGATGATGTAGAGACTTCATTATTACCATTGCATTGTAAAGGCTCCAAAGTCTCAACCACATCGCTCATTAGTGGTCTCGCTTTTGGGTTTTGGCTTAGACAATAGTATGCCAAACTGCATGCTTTCTGAGCTGCCCTTACAGAATACTGATTCTCTAATCTAGGATCTATAATTTGCAGCATTTTTCTCTTGTCATTAAGCTTTGGCCTTGCCCAATCTACTAGACTTTGTTCCTTGCTTGGCCTTGTCTTGTCTACAGACTTCCTCCCTGTTAAAAGCTCAAGAAGAACGACTCCGAAGCTGTAGACATCACTCCTGGCAGTAAGGTGCCCTGTGCATCTCATGCAGACCTCGATTAGATAAGCAAGAACATATGTATAAATATATGCAACACCCTATCAAGCTTACTCTTGTGCGACAAATTGAACTGCAACAGTGAAACTACTAACTCTAAATAGATGAGTATATTGCTTAAGCTGAAGCAAATTTTCAGAGGTCTATCAAAAACAGTCCTTTACATCTTGCCAGGTATCCTAACTAGCTTAAAATGTAGATTTAATTTGACCCATTTGTTCGTGATTTTAAGAAAGGGAAACATTGGTAACAGTTAAGAGTCCAAAAGGAAATGTCAAAACTCAAGAGAATTTAAAAATCAAATGTATTCTCTTCGTGAAATTAATCGTTCAGGAATGCCAGCTTTATAGACATAAATATCTGAAGTGAGCTTTTGAAATGGGAAAAGTAGAGAATTAAGAAAAAGTAGCCACCTCAAGTATCAGTTTAATACCGTTAATAACAATTAATATATCCAAATATGTATATGCCATACATCTCTCATCCCACCAAGTTTGAATAGATGAGGATCTATTTCAACAACCAATGTGTATAACAAGAAAATTCAGTGCAAGGATGCAGAAAACTTTAAGTAGTACCTGTCATGACATATTCAGGCGCCGCATAACCATAGGTACCCATGACTCGAGTTGACACATGGGTCTCATCACCTTGTGGCCCTGCTTTTGCAAGCCCAAAATCAGATAGCTTGGCCATATAATCCTGTAACAAAGAGAATTTGCAATAATTTATAAGATTCAAGAAACCCACTGCAGAAAAAGAGATGATTCAAAAATAAAAGTGAAGTTATAAGCATCTGTGAATGGTAAAATCAAGAATATTCTTAATAGTTTATTTTCAAAGAAGACCCCTAAAGAATGAGTTCCCAGGTCATGACAAGATCAATGGAGCACCCTGTTTGGGGAGGGAGGGTGGATGGGTGAATTGTTCCAATGACGACACTTACCGAATCTAGCAGAATGTTAGAAGTTTTAAAGTCTCGATAGATAACAGGCCTTTCAGCATTGTGAAGGAAAGCAAGCCCTTTGGCTGCCCCAAGTGCAATCATCATTCTTGTTGACCAAGATAGTGGAACTGTTGCTTCTGAATGCCTCAGAAAAAATCCAGGTTAATTATACTCCATAAAGATTAAAACAGAAAATAAATTTCACACTGATTGACACATTGCAGACATTGAATATTCAGGTTTGCAGGTATATGGAGAAAAATATACCAACAATAATATCATAGGAAGGCAACCTGTCTTGATTAAAAAGAGAAGATAAAGAGAGCTTGACAACAAGCAGAACAGCGCATGAAAATTATCAAGTAGAATGGTGTAGAGCCCAATAATGATTTAGTTCAGAGATATTTACAGGTCCGAATACCAGGCAGAAAGTTTTGTTCCCTAATTATCATATAGGATTGGATTGTATATGGCCCCATCACATTTCAACTCCCATCTAACTATCATCACCACTGGAAAAGCACAACTTGGTTTGCAGGAGCTTGATCTAAATTTATGCATATCATATAGAAGCACTGTTACAATTGACCAAGCACACTGCACCCAAACATTTGGAGGAAGTCTCAACTTAGGAAGCATCAGACAAGATGGGAGAGTCATTTCATAAGAATAATAATTTACATAAGAAATTTCTCTGAATTCAAACCTACAAAAATACTGTGTCACTGCACTATAGCCAACATAGCAAGGTAAATTTCAATCATATAACCATCAGCACCTAGAAGAAGCAAGAATGATAAAGCAATATTTGGAAAATGGAACATGGGACATACTTCGAAACAGATGATTCTCAAGACTTCCTCTAAACATGAATTCGTAAACAAGTAACCTGTGATCATCCTCACAGCAATATCCTATCAACTTCACTAAATTAGGATGCCTCAGCTGCCCAAGGAAGTTGACCTCAGTCTGAAACAGTGAACTTACATACTTAGCAGTATAATTTAGCCATATTCATAATAGAAGCAGATTAAAAAGATAGATAGAAAGGATAGAGCAACAGATAGTTATAAATAAAGAGCCTAAATGGCCACAGGAAACTCACTAGCCATTCACGGTGGCCTTGGAGACCTTCCTTGTTCAGCACCTTGACAGCAACAGGAAGGGATTTAAGCCCGACCCTAACATTCTCATCAATGTAACCTTTATAAACGGTTCCAAAACCACCCTCTCCAAGAATGTAGTCAGAACGGAAGCTCTTGGTGATGGTCTCAAGCTCAAAGAGAGTGAAGGCAATTACGTGAGTGTAAAGCAGTGCGTTTTTCCGGAAGTCCTCAAAGTTTCGGGGAGTTGAAGGATCACTCAGATCTGAAGTGGAGCGACTGTGCTTCTTATCTGTAGCTGAATTCCTAGTTGTTAACGACAATACCTGAAGTTGCTGCTGAACTGCTAATTGCATTCTACTTTAATACTTACTTCAAGAATGAAACAGTAAAATTCAAACTAAACACAAACCAAAAAAAAACCCTAAACTACGATCTTCTCCATATACGTCGCCGATACGAGCTTCAAATTACCAATCGTCTACATGCAAAAACCCCTCGAAACACCAATTTTACAGCACTACTACTTACCCCAACTCAATCAAGAAAAAATAAGAATCAAAACGACAAAAGCTGCACACAGAAGATTACAAAAAACCTAATAACAGTTGATAATTTGCAGAATTGACAGCAAAACTAGCGAATGAGTAAGAATTCAGCAAAAAACCTAGATCTGGTGGGTGGAAGAGAGGAGTGTGGGTGAGTAAAGCATAAGAAAGCGAACCTTGATGCTGATGAGCGGTGGAGACGACGGCGGACTCCTCTCTAGTGCCGCAATTGCCCATATTCAGTGGTCGGCGTAAGAGCTCCTCGGAGAAGTGGTCTCATTCTTCGCCGGCGCCGCCAGCCTCTGCTTTCTTCTTCTCTCTCACAATTCTGTTCACTCGTCTCTTGTGCTCCAACCTGGACGACTTTTCTTCCTTATTAATTCTATTTCTTTATGGAAATCATTACTTTTTTTTTTTTAAAGGGAAAATTATCTGTAAATATCACAAACTACTGCCCCTTTGAGAGTGGCAAAATAGTCGATCAAACTCTATATATTAATATTAGTACTGCTAAATTGCATCAATAAATAAAACCTTTTCATTATGAAATTTTACGTGACTTTTTCCTGTGCCAAATAAATTATATTAATAATATATGTTATTTAATAACACACAAATCGATTCCTCAAGACCACATAAATATTAATGATGTTCAAATTTATACGAATTTCACATTATATCCTTTGTACTGTTGTACATCAAAAGTTAGATCTAATTTAAAAGTGAATTAATGGTCCAAAATTTTTATCATTAATTTTTATTTTACTTTTTAAGAACTTACATGTATATTAAAAAAGATTTAAAAAAAAATCAGAGAAGAACAATAACTTTTGTGCTATAGTATGAAATTTTGCGCGACATTCCTTTTATTCTAACAAGAATTTATATGATATGATAAAAATGAAATTGGTTCATTGTTTAATCCAAATAATATTTATAAATCACGGAAAAAATAAAAATCTATTATCTTTGTAAAAAAACAAAATTGAATTTAAATGTATGTATGTATGTATAAATTGGCCACTTCTAGTTGATAGTATTATAAATTACATTCAATAATATATTTTCAAACAATGAAGTATAAGTGGAATATAATATTGATTCAGACAATGTTTTTCCATATCAAACAACTTTTAATCATAGCACTTTATATTATAGATGAATAGTTGAAAAACACTCACTCCTAATAATAATAATAATAATAATAATAATAATAATAATAATAATAATTATTATTATTATTATTATTATTATTATTATTATATACATAAAAAATGAAAAATATCTTCTTCTTTTATTTAAAAAATATAAAAAATCTAACACGCTTGCATTTTAGTGAATTTTATTTATAGTAATGATGACATATCAATAATTGTTAATGATGGCTTCTTAAAACCAAGATTTGAATATCTATATGAATGAGAGAATATTGCAATCTTGATGTTAAAAACATCTTTGACTATATAAAATATATTGGTAAAAAATATTTAAAAATGATAAAAACATATTAAAATTTGAAATTTTAATATGAGGTCTTGGGTTTATTATAGAAAACTATAATGGATATATTTAGTTTAAATTATTTGATTTTTTTTTATAAAATGATATGTTTATAATTATAACAAACTATATAAATATTCTTTAGTGCATGTGACAACTAATATTTATAACTGCTTGGTATAATACAACTAGTAACAAAATGATGATATAACGAGATTCAAATATAGAAGATGGAACATCATTTTTGTGTAAACAATTTGAATAATAGCTCATCACATGAATGTAGTTGCATACTTATTATTGACATATTTTTTATCTATTAATTTCAGTAATTTCATTTATGAATATCTGACACATCAATGATGAACACATATTAATATACTACGATGGGTAGAATAGTAGAATTTGAGTAAAAGAATGTGAATCAAATGACAAAATAATGGTGATAAAAGTATTATAAAAAGAAATTCATTAACTTTTAGTTTTAAAAAAATTCCCCTTTTTTTGGGACAAATATCAATATTTTACCACATATATTCATGTTATTTATTTTAATTTTTCTGAATTTTGTAGTTTAACTCAATCAAGATAATCCAATTTTTTTTACCCCTTTATATTTATATCACAATATACTCCAAAAACAGATATATTCAAACATTTCATCATTGCTTAAAACTAAATAAAATTATAAGACTTCCACGATCGAGGAATCACTCAAATTCTCTAAGATAATCAATTAATTATAATTGAGTCACATCAAATGTACATTTGGTTGGTTAATGGGTGCATACCTTTTTATAATGTCCCTACCTTAAAAAGATGTTTTTATTATGTTCCAAGCTTGTCGTTTATGAGCTTGACCAAATTTTTGGGTGTTGTAGACTTGTAGGCTATAAAAAAAACATTTCAAACTAATTTTTTAAATGAGGTTTGTGGTTGGATTGATTGATACTATATACTATCAAGTCTTTATTTTAAATGAGAGAGAAAATTATTTCATTCCTCATATTCAAACCAAGTTGTCAGCTTATAATATGTTATGCAATCATTTCATTTGCTATTGTACTAAATTCGGGTACTAGAAATTTTGGTAATCGTTTATGAGTAGATTTCATATTTATAGGGTTTAGTTCATATAATCTTAAATCCAAAAACCTGTTTGCTTTAGGCCAATTTTCATATTTTAATATATTCTAAATACTCTACAATTAGGCCTGAACATAATATATTATTTGAGAATAAAATTTCATTTTGAAGTAACTATTTGAACTCAACCTACAATTATTAAAATGATAAATTTCATAACAAAGACTCAATTTATAAATTAGTTCTCAATTTTAGACCTGAATTTTAAAGTTTCTCAATAAGGGACTCAATTTAACATTTTTTCTCAATTAAAGACTTGAAATTTAGATTGAGTTTTCAATTCAAGACAAAATTTCATTTTCTTTTTTATTTATATTTATAAATTTATTTATATTTCAATATGCATTCATATTTTGAATAAATTAAGTCAAGTTAGTGTAATTTAAGAATAATTTTCATCCGACTTATCTTAATTTATACGAAAAACAGAAAGAAAATATAATTAATTTAATTCATAAAATATAATTTATATTAAATATTAAAATCGATTTTCTATACTTTTATTCATAAAATTAAGAAAATAAAAGAATCTTTATTTTTTTAATTGCATTTATTATATATATAAATTAATATATATATATATATATAAATTAATACAAGTAGGATGAAGATCGTTCCAAAATTACACGGACTTGTCTTAATTTATCTAAATTATAAATACATATTAGAGTATAAATAAATTATAAATATAATAAAAAAGAAAAAAAATGAAATTTTTTCTTAAATTGAGAACTCAATCTAAATTTCAAGCCTTAAATTGAGAAAAAATGTTAAATTGAGCCATTTATTAAGAAACTTTAAAATTCGGATTTAAAATTAAAAATTAATTTATAAATTGGGTCTTATTATGAAATTTATCCATTTTAAAAAAGGGGAAGAAAAAAAAAAAAACAAACAAACAAACACAAGTGTCCATGTTGAGTAGCAGCAGGTGTTTTGGGTTTGGCCCAACAAGTTGATTATTAAATCTTTTTTTTTTTGGCCCAACACTAGCTAGCATAGTCCACAATCTACCTATTTCTACATCTACACTATGTATTAAAATAAAAATACATAGAATGGTTTCTTGAAATCTTTGATAAGTCTTCATGCATTAAGAATATACCAAGTACATCAAATTGTAAGAAAATAAAACAATTCTATAATAGCAATAGATTAACAATTTTAACACTATTGACACGTGTGTCATATATGCAAAATGTCATTGTTATATTCACATTGATCACGTACCATAATATAAAATGATCTTAATACTCACATTTATTGATCAGTAAAACTATAATAAAGTGATCACAAAATCTGTCTTTTTAATATATGAACCTTGATCTTAATAGTTGATAAAAACACTTTTATGCTCTTTAATTCATATCCCCAACTGTTCAAATTATAACCACTAGTCTCTTGTGATCACTTAACAATTGAACTAGCTGTTAAAAATCCACCTACATGTGTTATTTGTTGGTTGATGTTACTGGAGTAACAGTAAAACTCTAACTGAAATAAAGGAGGTAAATTATACGGAAATGTTAATATCCCACCGTATGCACACCAATGTGTAATGATCTCATTTCTTAAATTATAAAATGTGAAATTAATAGATATGTTAGATTTCTGATACATTT
The DNA here is from genome assembly GCA_028654395.1 of Scutellaria barbata. Lineage (NCBI taxonomy): Eukaryota > Viridiplantae > Streptophyta > Magnoliopsida > Lamiales > Lamiaceae > Scutellaria > Scutellaria barbata. The sequence goes on from CM053644.1 coordinate 3,452,427, forward strand.
ACATTGGACGGATAAATTTCATAATAAGACCTAATTTATAGATTAGTTCTCAATTTTAGATTCGGATTTTAAATCTTCTCAATAAGGGGCTCAATTTAACATTTTTTCTCAATTCAAGGCTTGAAATTTAGATTGAATTCTCAATTTAAGACAAAATTTCATTTTCTCTTTTATTTATATTTATAAATTTATTTATATTTCAATATATATTCATATTTTGGATAAATTAAGTTAAGTTAGTGCGCTTTAAAAATAATTTTCATTCAACTTATCTTAATTTATACCAAAAAAAGAAAAAAATATATAATTAATTTAATTCATAAAATATAATTTATATTAAATATTAAAATCAATGTTCTATACTTTTATTCATGAAATTAAGAAAATAAAAGAATCTTTATTTTTTTAATTGCATTTATTATATATATATATATATAAATTAATACAAGTCGAATGAAGATCGTTCCAAAATTGTACGAACTTGTCTTAATTTATCTAAATTATAAATACATATTAAAATATAAATAAATTATAAATTTAATAAAAAAGAAAAAAATGAAATTTTGTTTTAAATTGAGAACTCAATCTAAATTTCAAGTTTTGAATTGAGAAAAAATGTTAAATTGAGTCCCTTATTAAGAAACTTTAAAATTCGAGTCCAAAATTGAAAATTAATTTATAAATTGGATCTTGTTATGAAATTTATCCACATTGGACACATATTAATGTGTAACGTCTATATATATGATAAATGATAGTAAGCTCAATATCATCACAAAAGCTATATAAATCATCTCATGATGTTATTATTCTTGTGGTGATTTATGAAAATAGCTAAAAGTACTGATTAGTAGGAGATTATTGTAATCCAAATATCAAAATACTCTCCACCAACAAAAAAAGTGACTAGTACTTAGAATATATTTCGAAATTTAATTGGAATTTGAAGAGATAATATTCCAGCATTATCTTGCATGATTCTAAGCCACACACATATTCGTTGAATTAATGTCTAAAATGCAATTGCTCAACATAGAAGATAAGACATGCAAGGACTGTGGCAAGACTTATAACCCTATCCATTCAGGATAAAAACATTATGTAATTCAAGTTTTATTACTGATTTAACTTTATAAAATAAACGTTTAATTCACTTTACTTGATAAAGTACACACAAACGTGAAACAATTTAAAGTTTATATGCTACAATATGCTTGAATGACAACATGTTTTCTATCCTCCAATTTATTCAAAAATAAAAAAAATAAAAATCTAATGATCAGAAGAAGCACTCCATCTGTATATTCATGATCAAGTAAGAAGGTGCATGACATCTTGAATGAAGAGTGAGATATTCAAGTAAGAAGATCCCCCTTGTTCCAATGCTTCCTTTGCCATTTCTCCCAACATTTTGGCTCTTCTTCTTCTCTCTCTTCCTTCTTCGTTTTCATCCATCAATTCTTCTATGGACTTCTTAACCTCATCCCACTTCACAAATGCTTTCTTTTGATCTTCTTCCACTCCAATTCTTACACCGATCTTCAAAACATGAACGATGAACTTGTCGTTGTAGAATTGCTCAGCAAACATAGGCCAGGTGATCATGGGCACACCAGCACTCACTCCTTCCAGAGTCGAGTTCCATCCACAGTGCGTTAAGAAACCCCCAACCGATGGATGGGACAGTATCAGAACTTGAGGGGCCCAACCTCGGATTATTAGCCCTCTTCCTTTAACCCTCTCTTCAAACCTCTCATCTGCTAACCATTTCTCCACTTCTTTTGAAGAATCCAATCCTCTGATTATCCAAACGAAAGGAAAACCTGAGGATTCCAACCCCAGACCAATCTCTTTGATCTGTGAAGCAGATATTCGACAAAGGCTACCAAAACAGGCATATATGACAGATCCTTGCTTCATCGAGTTGAGCCATGATATGCAGTATTGCTCATCAATTGAGGCCTTGTCACCTCTATCTGATATCTCAGCAAGTTTCTTGTTACACAGTGAAACAGGTCCAATGCACCAAAGCCTTTGCCTTTCCTTTCTGTACCCCTCTACGTATCCAACCTCAATCTCCTCGAAACTGTTCACCAGAGTGGCACGTGCAGCACGCTGGGCGGTTTTTATCTCATCTATAACCCTTTTCAGATGAGTATTATTATCTCTTGATTGTTTTCTCATGTTTTCTGGCAACTGTGCCTTGGTAAACTCGATCCTGTGAGGAATTCCAGGCACCACAAATGTTTCCGAATCGGAAACCAGGCCTTCTTGAACATGTTCATGGGACAGGATGTTAGAACACAAGAGAGTGAAACATGATATTGTCTCAAAAACGTACCTCGGAATCTTGAACTTTTCTGCAACTTGTTGTGTCCAAGGAATGGCATTAGTGGAGACAATGCAGCTTGGCTTTGGATACATGTTTTGGATCAGTTTCTCGAGAGGAGATTTGAGCATCTCACATGCTTTGAAAAAAGCCCCGGCTAAATCCATGGAAGTTAGAGAATCCATGTTTTCGCATCCAGGTGGCAATCCAGCTTCCTCGCCTGGAAATTCCAGGGCGATCATCTGTATTTCCAGGCCAGCATCGACAGCATGTTTGATTGTTGGTTTGTATCTAGTGAAATTGCTGGGTGTCGTGATTATGGAGACGATGACGCCACGTTGGGCGAGCAATTTCCCAAAATCTGTTAAGGGAATGATATGAGACTGTGACATCATAGGGATGAGAAGGAAGTGAAGATGATCAACTTGGGAAGCCATTGATGAAAGGAATCAAGAAATGAGTGAAGTTATTTTTATGATGGACAGTAGAACTATGTTGCGACTTAAATAGCTGTTTCCAGATAGTTTTAAAGGATAAGTCTTTTGGAAAGACCGTTTCATGATCTAATATATAAAACATGTCAATTCATAACTCATACTTCACAATTTACATGTATATTTATAAAAATAAGTTTTGTTTATGATTAATAATAATCTACCTCAAGTAACAATATGTGAGACCAATCGATAAGTTTCTATGAAATTTAAATGATAAGATGATAACAATATGTTTAGAAAGTGATTTTATGTGAGACTATCTTGCAACTTTTAAAAGTTCTTCTTTTTATCTCTATTTTATTTAAGCATAATTTGATAAATGAAAACTTTAGGGAATACTAAATAAAATTAAATACTGTAATAATTTGAATTTTAGTACTGTATATATTTTACCATATTTGTCCTATATAGACGTGCCCAAACAGTTAGAAAAACCGGAATCGGGACGGTTCGAACCGGCTGTCAACGATTCCGGAACCGTCGAAGTAAGGTTCGGTTTCGGTTCAGCCTCTCCAAAAACCGTTAACCGGCGGTTCGAACTGCCGGTTTGTGCAATTTTTTTTTTTTGGATTTTCAAATGAGACACATGTACGCTCCGGATCGCTTGACCGTTGATGATCAACGACCAAGATCAAGTTACCGTTGCAAATCGGTGGTTCGAACCGCCCCGGAACCGGCGGTTCGAACCGTTGCAATTTTTTTTTTTTTTTAAATTTCAGGCCAATGGGGCACGGTCGTTCCCGACCGTGCCCCATTAAGGAAAATCAAGTGTGGCCAATGGGGCACGATCGTGCTACACGGCACGGTCGTACCCGACCGTGCCCCATTGGGCAGACTTGATTTAAAAAAAAAAAAAAAGGAAAAACTGGGAAACCGACGGTTTGAACCGTCGATTCCGATTAACCGTCGGTTTCCGAACCGAAAACCGGAACCGGAACCGAACCCCCCATGGTTCGGTTCCGGTTTGATGTCCGCGATTTGAAAAATCGTCGGTTCCGAACCGACAAACCGGAACGGGAACCGGCGGGGCACCTCTAGTCCTACAAAGATAATGCATTTCTTACTTTCACTTATATTAAAAAATATATTTAATATACTTCGAAAAACTTATCATACACTTATTTAATGTTGTTCGAAATTATATAGGATGATAAATATATATATTCGGTACTTCCAAGAAAATATTGAATAATACGTTAGAAAAAATAAAGTTAATAAACCTTTTAAAAAGAAAATATACTACTACATTACAATTGAATGATTGACCAACAATAATGGTGGCACGAATGTAGTATTTATTAATTTTGACCAAATATATGTTTATGTCATATATATTGAATTCCACATGATTTTGACCGAATCCCACATGTTTTGGTTAACATCTAGAGATTTTTCTCATTATATTTCAACAGATTCAAAGCCGCCATGAATATAATTTTCAAGGTTGTTTACTGTTATTATGACAATCCAGTCACTCTCACTGACTTTTTCTGGATGATCCATTTGAGAACGTCCCAATGTTAGTCTCATAGCTGCATAACTACTATAGATTTAAATATTGTTTATTTCATCATCCAATATTTTTTGAAATCAATTTTGATTTATTTATACTGCACTCAAAAGTTTGAAAGAGTAGATTAGTGACTTCAAACATTTTAAAATATGATTGCTAGTCATATTTTTAAGATATCGATGCACTCTTTTGAGAAACATCTATAAAACTGGATTCTATTTAAAAAAATTTAGATAATAAAATGAAATAAAATAGGTAAGACTTCATCTCACAAAATATAATCTATAAGTTAATTTTGCCTAAGTTTTATGCATATTTAATGATTTCCGTATACTATTAATGAAACTTATTAAGTTTCCTTTTTTAAATTTAAAATATTATTAGAAGTACGATAAATTCTTCTGTGCACTTGGTGCATGGATTTAAAATCCGTACAATTTGGATCGACTTGATTCGGATTCGTGATTTTTTTTAATTTTATGTCTTGACTTTTATGTACAAATTCGGTGACCTTTATATACAAATGTTGTGACTTTATGTATAAATGTTGTGACATTTATGCATTGTAACTTAGAAAAAAAATGAAAAATTTCAGCAAAATTTGTATATAGATACATTTATGTGATATTCATGTGACCGTTATATACAAATATTCATATGTTTATATAATATATAAAAGTATGAATATTTATACATATATGTCACATGAATATACATAAGGGTCATATAAATATAACATAAAGGTATCTTTATGTACAAATTTTTCTAAATTTTTTATTTTTTTCTAAGCTATTGAATTTAAAGGTCACAGAACTTATATATAAAGGTTACAAAATTTGTATATAAAGATCACCGAATTTATACATAAAAGATTTGACCTGAAAGAAAAAAAAAATTAAAATCACGCTAATCCGAGTCGATTTGAATTGTATGTACATCAAGTGCACATGAGACACACTCTAAAAATAGCAGTTGTAAAAATATCATGCAATGGCTAAGGCATACATTAGACACATAGGTGGGACTTTAGCAGACAATTAATAATCGAAATTCAACTGTACTAATTTATTTAGTGACATCATTCATGTTTATTTTTGACTAATTTTGAGATAACAATCTCGATCACTCGAAGATGTTATATATTATATAAATTTTAATATCTATTTATTCATATACATCCGTATCTCTCAGTGGTTACATGTGTAGTTAATGTGTAGTAATACCGAGAAACATCAACAAGAGGCATACATAGAAATGGAACATTAAGACATGATGGATATAAAAACCAAACAAGATTATTTATTCTATATTGGTGTTTTATCGGTATTTTAAAATAATCTTTACACGTCAAGTGTAAAAGATAATATCATTAATTTACACAGGATATGAATTAAAAGTAATAGAATATAAAATAAAACATTAATTTAGAATAGAAGATCCAATTCATATAAAAACACGATTTATCTTTGCAAGATAGACTAAAATAATGTTCATATCTATTTTTATAAAACGAGAAAATAATACCTACTAAATATTCACTCTATTTCAAAATATATCATTTATGGTTACACATCGATTAAGAAAATCTTTAATAAATATAATTATATATATATATATATATATATTTCAGTAAAATTCTATTTTTAAAAATAAAATAAGAGGAACATTGGAAAAGAAATAATTAATTATTTTTAATAATAAAAACAATAATTTAATTGAAAAAACTTTATTTTGTAGAGCCATCGTGAAATATTTGCTTAAGTGTTACAATACATGTATGATTATATATCAGTACTCATGTATGTAACATAAATTAAAGGATACACGGAGGAAAAAATCAACAATTCAGTACAATATATTATAAATTTTAAGATTAATTCAATTTTGATCGTATAAGTAAAATAATTCTTTTTTTTTTTTTAATTTTGGTTCTCTATATTTTGATTTTCTCAATGTTAATATAATTTTAGTTGGAATTTTCAAAATCATTGACGTGACCATCGAAAATTCTGATGTGACAGCAATTTTCGACGAACAAGTTAACAATTTTAAAAATTTCTAAAATTAAACTGAAATTAAAAAAAAATATATATATATATATAAAATCAAAATTGAAAAATGAATTTATCAAAAAATATAAAATGTCTTATATACAAAATTAAAATTGACATTACCCTTAAAATTTATTTTACTTTTATTCCATCAATATACGTTACCAGTATTATTTGGATACATTTTGAAGTTTGTGCTTTCACCATAAATGAATAATGATCCACCAATATTTGTTATAGCGGAGTGGATGACTTGATTTTAGTAGGTTATGGAGCCTGATTGACAGCTTCATGTCTACGATCATGATTTTTTTTTCCTTTGAAAGCAGCATTCGAGTTGGCTTTTAGGACTACAACCCTTTTTTTTTTTTTTTTATAAATAATCTTTTGATTTATTATATTTGTTAACACATAAAAATTAGTATATTTTCTAATTTGGTAGTGTCTCCAAATATAGTTTTTGACGAATTGGATCAATAAATCTATATTCGTTATTTTTCAATTCTTGCACTTAATATTCTAATAAATTTGGGATAGAAATGCACATAGTGGTGGACGCAGAAAATTTCAAAGAGATGACACCATTAAAATTAATATATAAAAATTTAAATTTCATTACAAAATATAACTTACAAATTATTTCGAAGATTCAGTTTTTACATTTCGTTTGAATCAAAAAAATGAATGAAAAAATCTCGTTTACAATTGACTCCAACAAGGTTCGCTATATTTAATAGTGACATGCTCGAATATATCATTTTTAAGATAAATCATTAAATTATCATTCATCCATTAATCACTCATTCGGTTGTGAAGGCGTGTTTTCACGAGCATTTGCTCACTTTTGTTACTCAACATTCAAATCAGAGTTTTAAAATTCATCCATCACAAATGAGAAATTCATCTAAGTTATCTAACAACTAATTAAAATCTCAATACCAAACTGATAATGTCAAACTTTTGAAAATATTAACTTAGCTGTTATTATATATCTATTTATTTTTACCTAGTAGTAAAAGCCACCATCCACCATCCACCATCAGTCGTTGATACATTTTAATTTTACTGAACTTTCACCGTAGCAATAACAAGTATGACATGAAAGATTCTATTTGATGAAAATAGTAAATGAAGTTGAAAAGAGTTAATTTAAAACTGAAAAAAAAAACATTTTATAGATAGTTAAAATATTTTTAAATTTTTTTAAAATATCTTAAAAACATTTTAAATAATTTATATGAAAAAAGGGTGGCACTGTGCCAACTCATGTCTCTTACTATCTCCACCACCGAATACACATCTGCTCATGTAAGCTCTTACATATGTAAATTTGAAGAAATCATAAAATACTGTAATTTGTGATCTCGAGTTTATAATATATTGCTTTAACTTTCAAAATTTTAATTAATTAAGTTTTATGTTTTTAGTTTGATCTAGATGCGTGATTACTATAATTTCTCATTCAAATGAATATTTGAAAACTCTATACAATCGACAAGTTGATCTGCAGGATATGGAATATAATATAAAATATTAAGTTGAAGTTGAAAATTAATTTTAATATTATTTCAATAATCATTTGAGCTATTGAGCACATCGATGTATTCTTTTAATGCACGGGTTGGTCTAACTAATTTTTTTTCTACATGTTAACATTAACACGCTTGTGTGTATATTAAATAAACTAGCAGTGTACCCGCGCGTTGCGCGTATTGTTATATAATAAAATAATTTTAATATAATTAAATTAAATTTATAAATACACAACACATCAATATTGAATACAATTATTAAACATTAATATATATACACTATTAAATAACAACATAAACAACTAAAATAAATCATTATTTTCAAATCATACATCAGATCCATACATTTATAATAGTATTATAAACAACATACCATCAACCATCATCTCTAATCATTCTCGCATCGCTCACAAGCTTCCATCTTCATCATCTCCCTTGAAATACATATATTCGAGATGTATTTATGCTAATTAAGTTAGACGTCGGCATCGAAAATGATGGAGATGGAGAGCTCTCCAGTTTGAACGTCGGGGTCGATCGAATTTCATCGATAGTGGCCTAGATTGACTATGATGGATGTGGTAACCTATATCAAAAACTTTGTTCTCTAAATTTTTTTTTTATTTTTTGCTTTTCCTTATCAATCTTATATAATGTACACATAGCTTACTTAGGAAGATTTATAATATAGCTTACCAGGAAGATTTATAATATAACTTACTCTGCAAGATTTAGAATATTGAACAACATACAAATAGCTTATCAAGAAAAATTATATATTTTTAATGACATGACATTTTTGGACGGAAAAATGGCATTATTGTAAATATTTCCAATTATCTTGTTATTAGTATAGTATAGATATCTTCTGAGATATTAAAATTTTGATTTCCTTGATTTTCTGTATTATTAGTTTTAGAATATTTCTCTCTACAACTATAATTCTTGTATACATATTGTAATCACCTATACTTTCTAAATCATTCAATCAAATCTTTAAACGTCTCAGAAAGATATTTCTTTAGTAGTATATACATATATGTGTTAATTACAAAATAATATTTTATAGAGTTAATTGTGATAAAAATTACGAAATTTAATTAATTTGTAATACCAAAATTTTGAATATTAGTAAATAACACATGAACTTTTATATTATTTACAATTTTAACGAACGAACATTTTTTAGATATGATCGCGCTGACGTTGAAGTATAAAGCGAAGATTTTCAAGAAGAAATAATACATTCTTGAGTGCAATATAACCGAAACTATATATTGGTTAAAATTGCAAAAAAAATATGAATACTTATGTTAGATTTGTTAATATTTAAAAATTTGATTAAAATTGCGCAAATTAAGTAAAGTTTGTGAGTTTTCCAACAAGTAATCATATAATATATTATATAAGATAATTAATATTTAATAAATTTTAACATAAAATTACACAAATATAGTCAATAAATATAATAAGTAAACCTTACTGTAAAATATATACCTATTTATTAAACAGAACAAAGCATGAATAACTTTTATTAAACATTTAAACTACTTAAAAGATTAAAATAAAAGGTAAAATTGACATGACGCTAGTTTCTTTTTAGTCTTTGTGTAGATCTAATTAATTCACCACTTAAATTATTTTTTCATTCAACAAAAAAAAAAAAAAAAATGTATCCAAAATGTAATAGTACAATATGGAAAAATTAAAAGGGACATTAGTAGCATATTTAAAGTTAGCTCAATTAAATTTAGTAATCTTAAACTCATTTCTTGATTCCTTTCATCAATGCCTTCCCAATTTATGATACACACCACTCACACGAGCCACAACACAATATACACACGATTCATATAATCCACACAAGTTACAATAAGATTCACTATAAAACCCACATGATCCAGATGAGTCATGACACACTACACAACTCTCATACGATTCCCAGAGAAAGAAGTAAAAATGAATATACATTTTAAAATATCTGAAGTTGAGGGGTATTTGCATTGTGTCAAAATATCACATTTTTTTATCAAAAAAATTGAATTTACTTATTAAATAATAGTACAAGTGAATAAGTGATAGCACTTGGAAACAAATACTAAATTTCGAAACAAATGTTAAAGTTACTTATATTAATTGTAAGAGAATTGGAAACAAATATTAAAGCTGACTTCAAAATTGTATTTGCACGCTAAATAAAACTACAAATCAATAAGTGATAGCAACCGGAAACAAGTAGAGACAAATATCGAAGTTACTAATATTAATATTACATTATTTAAAGTAAGAACATTTAAATTAAAATTGAAAAAATAAAAATTAAAAATAAAAATATTAAAAATATTTAATGATTGTTGTTGATATTTATTTAAATAAAAATTGAAAAGAAATATAAACATTGGTGCAATAAATCATTTTTCTTACTAATTAACTATTGATGTTAATTAAAAATAATAAAATATAAAATGAAAATTCAGAAAGTGATAATAGGTAATTTTATCCAATAAGCATAAGTAAAAATGAAAAATATCCACTTCATAAGACTACTCTTATTGGTGACACTCACCCAACCCAACCTAACAATAAAATATTAATTTCTCTCTCTTCCACCTACACAATCCACAACCCAACCTAATTCCAATATTTTCATAGTTTATTAGTGACACCAACCCAACCCCACTCAATATTTTTTTCTCAATATTTAATAATTATATATTATTTTGTGAGCATATTTTTTATTATATTTCACAATAAATTAAATCGAAATTACAATAATTACAATAATTGAAATACAGAATCGAAATTACAATAATTACAATAATACGGAATAGAGATATTTTGTGGTGTTTGGCTAGGAACTTGATTGAGATTTGGAGAAAATTGAGAGTTTTCAAAATATTGAGAGTTTGGAAAATCTTCAGAATTCAAAAGAGATTGAAAGTTTGGGTAATTTTGGGAATGTGAAAAATAATTAGGATCCATAATAAGAAAAAAGAGAACTTGAGATTGTGAGACAAATGAGAATGAATTTTGGATTGGTGAGTAAATATGTCAATATTAGACTCTATTTATAGAGATTTTTTTTTATGAATTTTGATATTTTTTAATTTTTTTTAAATAAAAATTATTTTCAATATTAATACTTTAAATTATATTCGAAAAAAAATAATCGAAACCAATAGAAAAATGACACGTGTATAGATTATACACAAAATGAGTGTCATGGTGACCAATGTCATGACATTTTCATTCTCTTTCATATTAAAATATTAATATAAGTGGTGACATTTGGTGGTGACATCCACCAAATGTCACCAATAAGAGTAGTCTAAGGAAACAAGTTTTTTATCCAAAATGAGGCTAAAATACCATAAATGCCCTTACCCACCACCTTTAATGATTTCACCCACCACATTTCACCCATCACATTTACCATAAAAGTTGAATTGATTTTATAGTATATCTCTTTCATCTCTTACTTATTTATAAATTCAAACATCAATTTAGTATAAATTTTGTCTTTTGATTGCTCAAACGAGGTAAGATAATTTTTTTTAATTTAGTAAAATGTAGTTCATAAGTTTTTCTCATAAATATGTGTTTAATCTGTAAATCGGGGCTACAAAAATGAAAAAAATCGTAAAAACTTAAAAAACCTGTGTTTGGCGTTATCTATAGATCACGAGGATAAATACCCTCGTGATCTGTAGATAACGAGGGTATTTATCCTCCCGATCTATAGATCGCGAGGGTATTTATCCTCGTGATCTATAGATCACGATGGTAAACATCATCTTCATAGTTCACGAAGGGAAATATTGAATATTTTGATTTTGTGTTTGACGTAGATCACGAGGGTAATATTTACTCTCGCGATCTATAGATAACGATGGTAAAATACCATCGTGATATATAGATAACGATGGTATTTACCCTCGTTATCTATAGAGAACGATAACAAACATATCTTGATAGATCACAAGAGGAAAAGTAGAAAATTTCAATTTTGTATTCGACATAGATCACGAGGGTCGCGATCTATAGATAACGAGGGTATTTACCCTCACGATCTATAGATAACGAGGCTAAAATACCATCGTGATCTATAGATAACGATGGTATTTACGCTCGCGATCTATAGATAACGATGACAAATAGATAATTTCAACCCTAAACATATCTTGATAGATCATAAGAGGAAAGTAGATAATTTCAATTTGGTGTTCGACGTAGATAACGAGGGTCGCGATCTATAAATAACGAGGGTATTTACCCTCGCGATCTATAGATAACGAGGCAAAAATACCATCGTGATCTATAGATAACGATGGTAAATACCATCGCGATCTATAGATAACGATAATATTTAATATTATATTTTTTAAATAGTCTTAAGATACTATTACTTAATATAATAATAACAATAACAATAACCATTATAAATAATAATAATTCAAGTCATTGTAATAAATCTTTAAAAATTCATATAAAATATTTTAAAATCTGAAAAATTGTGTTATAATTGAAATTTATTTTATATCATATAATAGTTCTAAATCCTTAAAAACTATAATTTTAAAATATTAAATGAGAGAATACTGTTGTGAAATCATAATATTAATTTGATAAGATTAAATCTAAAATTGAAAATTTTGTAAAATATTAATACTTTCATAAAGACTTAATGTGTGGATCAATTGTTTTCTTTTAACACGTTTTATCATGTCTATTTATGTTTTTTTAAAATGTTTATATATGATTTAAAATGTTTTAATATTTATTATTATTTAATTGAGTAATTAAAGTGTAATATTTTTTTATTGTAGATGGCAAACAATGAAGTCATTCTAGTTCATCGTGGATACTGGCATGGATCGGAGTATAAAAATGGAGAAGAGAGTTTGATATATGCATCGTTGCATACAATTTCTTATGCAAAACTTTTGGATGAAATTCATTATATTGTTAGAGCAGATCGTAGGACTTGTGATTATGCCTTGCATTGTTTCATGCCTACAAAGATTTCTGGAGAAGTGAAATTTAAAATCAAAACAGATAATGATTTGAGGAGGGTTGCTGATGTATATGATTACCCCAAGTTATTTGTTTCTATTGAACCGAAAGAGCATGATTTGAATATTCCATTCTCATATGCGAGTCAAGGAGGTAGTTTTCTTCAACTTATGAATTCTCAACAACAATTTATTCCTCAAAATTCAAATATATATGGAGGACATGTGAGTTATGTGCAAAGTCAGATTCAACACCAAATTCCTTCTATGGATCCAATCGAAGATTTGAAAATTTGTTGCAACAATCCAACAGATATAGACAAACCTAGCTCTTCTTCCAAGCATATTTCCTCTCCACAACACCATCTCAATGATTTTGGCATTGGTTATGATGACGATGGTGACGAAGAGGTTGAAAATGATTACGTATCTATTGTTGATGTTGAGAGAAATTTCTCTCCACAATACCATCTCAATGATTTCAACAATTTTGATGATGATGATGGTGATGAAGAGATTCAAAATGATGATATTGGTTGTACACCTGCAGATGTGGCAGAGGTTGTTAATTTTCATACTGATGATGATGATGATGATGATGATGACGACGAACAAGAAGAACAACAATTTTCCACAGGGGTTGCTAATGTTCGTACTGATGACAATATCGATGATGATGAAGAAGATGATGATGATTACGATGTTGATGACAATGATGATGATGGTGATCCGGATGATGATTATACCGATATACTTCAGTCTCGATTATTTACTGAGCAATGGGAAACTAATGAGTTTTTTGTATCGGAGGATTTTACTCAGAGTGAAGATGTCATTATTGGAGGTAGTCATGAGCGAGTTCTTAGAAACAGAATCATTGAGATTAGAGAACATGGTTCAAGTGGTGATTTAGGATCAGAATTTGAACATCGTCATCGTACAAATTGGATTATTCCAGGTGCATCATTTCATACTGATGATCCAGATCCAATTTCAGTTGGTTCATTTGATGGTGAAAGAAGGCTAGAGGTGGGTGCAATATTTGATAGCAAAATGCAGCTGGTATATGGTATGGGTTTTTACCACATGAAGAATCGAGTTGAGTATGTAGTGAAGCGCTCTGACAAGGAACGATATACGATTGTTTGTAAATACCAAGGATGTCAATTTTTATTGCATGCAAATGGAACTCAAAAAGGACCGTGGGTAGTGAAAAAGTTTCAAGCTCCACACAACTGCCATTTGGATATGACTACCCGTCCTCATCAATTGTCATCGAAGATCATTGGGGCTTATTTTGCTCCTTCATTGCTTCGAGAAGGTCGTATTCTTAAGCCGAGAGATATTTTGGATGATGTTTCTACACACCATGGTATCGACATTCAATATGATAAGGCACTGAGAGCTCATTCTCATGCACACAGCTTAATATATGGTGACTTTGACCATTCATGAAGGATGTTACCTGCGTACTTGTTCATGCTCAGAAGATCAAATCCTGGTACCATAACATGTTTTGAAACAGATGAAGATGATAAGTTCAAGTATGTGTTCATGGCCCTTGGTGCGTGTATCAGAGGATTTCATGAATGTTGCCGACCTATAATCGTGGTTGATGGAACACATTTGAAAGGCAGATACAAGGGTGTTATGTTTGTGGCTGCTACTCAGGATGGAAATAAGCAAATTTATCCTCTTGCATTTGGTGTTGGTGATAAGGAGAATGATGAATCTTGGCATTTGATAGCAACAATTACCCTCGTGACTAACAACTACCCTCGTGATCTATCAGATATATATCGTTATCTAGGCAACAATTACCTTCGTGACTAAGACCCTCGTGCTCTATAAAATATTCTTGTTACCTAGGCAACAATTACACTCGTGACTAACACCCTCGTGACTAACACCCTCAATAAAATATTTATTGAGCTCCCCCACCCACTTCTTCCCCTTAAAAATGAAATGGACAAAAGAAAAATCTTAAGCTCAATATCACAAAGTTAAGAAAATTCAATCAAGATAAGCACTAACAGAGTTCAGAAAAAGGAAAGAAAAGAAAAATACCTAGCATAAATTAATACAAAAATTATTTTCGAAATGAAGAGAAACCGAAAAATATGTGACATGCTCACAATAATTCACCTTTTTCAAAAGTGTATTGAGTTCATAAGCACTAAAGAAAATTCTCTGCAATTCGCTTCAATCTCATTACTAACCCGTGAGTTAATATAATCTTTTATTAAGATACAATAATTTAAAGTAACAAGCAATGAAATTTAGGGGTTATTGAACATTGAAGAATCTAGGGTTTTTCGAAATTGTGAAGTTCACCTTTTCCACGTTGCCCATTCTACCGCCACCGCCACCGCCGCCGCCGGCCTTCTCACCAGAATCGCATAGCGCCGCCGGCCTTCTCATTGGAATCGCGCAGCGTCGTCTCCCTTCTCTCTCCAGTCGCAGCTCTTCTCTTCTCACCGGAATCGCACAGCCGCCGCCTCCTCCTCCTCCTCCACTCGCCGCCGACGCCGCCTCATCTTCCCTCTGCTTGCAGCAGCCGCCTCTTCTTTCCCCTCTCACAGCAGCCTAGCCGCCACTTCTTCCATTGCTCACAGCAGCCGAATGCTCCAAGATTGGATGATAGTCACGATGGAAATGGACCGCCGTCGTAGAAATCACGTGGTGAAGAGGTAGATCACGAAGTGGTGTATCGAAATTACTTTCCCCCCTCTTGGTGGTGGGTAATTTAAAATTAAGGGTAAATGTAATTTTTCCCTCTTTGAAAATTTGGTATTTCAAACCTAGTGTTTGAGTCAATTTTCCCCAAATTTCAAAGAGTAAGGATAGTTCAGTACTTTTACCTCAAATTTGGGTAGAATTCATGTTTTTTTAAAGAATGAGTATTTTTCATTTTACCCTATGTATATTGGGTAGAAATACCCCTTGCCCCAATTCAGAAATCAATTTGATAACTATGTCCGAACAGAGACAGAGTTGTAGTTTTCGGAGTTGTCAGAGTTACTTGTCGTATTCTGTTGAGCTAAAGTGATTCAGTGACCGATCGATGTTTACAATCTTTGTCCCTTCCCCACAACCACCAATTCTCTATCACTAATCTCAAACTCATTTCTTGATTGCCCCTAGTTTCATCAATGGCTTCCCAAGGTGATGATCTCCACTTCCTTCTCATCCCTCTGATGTCACAATCTCACATCATTCCCTTAACAGATTTCGGAAAGCTGCTCGCCCAACGTGGCGTCATCGTCTCCATAATCACGACACCCAGCAACTTCACCAGATACAAACCAACAATCAAACATGCTGTCGATGCTGGCTTGGAAATCCAGATGATCGCCCTGGAATTTCCAGGCGAGGAAGCTGGATTGCCACCTGGATGTGAAAACATGGATTCTCTAACTTCCATGGATTTAGCTGGGGATTTTTTCAAAGCATGTGAGATGCTCAAATCTCCTCTTGAGAAACTGATCCAAAACCTGGATCCAAAGCCAAGCTGCATTGTCTCCACTAATGCCATTCCCTGGACACAGCATGTTGCAGAAAAGTTCAAGATTCCGAGGTATCTTTTTGAGACAATATCTTGTTTCACCCTCTTCTGTTCTCACATCCTGTCCGATGAACATATTCAAGAAAGCCTGGTTTCCGATTCGGAAACATTTGTGGTGCCTGGAATACCTCACAAGATCGAGTTTACGAAAGCCCAGTTGCCAGAAAACACGAGAAAACAATCATCAGATAATAATAGTCATCTGAAAAGAGTTATAGATGAGATAAAAACCGCTCAGCGTGCTGCACGTGCCACTCTGGTGAACAGTTGCGAGGAGATTGAGGTTGGATATGTGGAGGGGTACAGAAAGGAAAGGCAGAGGCTTTGGTGCATTGGACCTGTTTCTCTATGTAACAAGAAACTTGCTGAGATATCAGATAGAGGTGACAAGGCCTCAATTGATAAGCAATACTGCATATCATGGCTCGACTCGAAGAAGCAAGGATCTGTTATATACGCCTGTTTTGGTAGCCTTTGTCGAATATCTGCTTCACAGATCAAGGAGATTGGACTGGGGTTGGAATCCTCGGGTTTTCCTTTCGTTTGGATAATCAAAGGCTCGAATTCTTCAGAAGAAGTGGAGAAATGGTTAGCAGAGGAGAGGTTTGAAGAGAGGGTTGAAGGAAGAGGGCTAATAATCCGAGGATGGGCCCCACAAGTTCTGATACTGTCCCATCCATCGGTTGGGGGTTTCTTAACGCACTGTGGATGGAACTCGACTTTGGAAGGAGTGAGTGCTGGTGTGCCCATGATCACTTGGCCTATGTTTGCTGAGCAATTCTACAACGAGAAGTTCATCTTTCATGTGTTGAAGATCGGTGTGAGAATTGGAGTGGAAGACGATCAGAAGAAAGCATTTGTGAAGTGGGATGAGGTTAAGAAGTCCATAGAAGAATTGATGGATGAAACAGAGGAAGGAAGAGAGAGAAGAAGGAGAGCCAAAAAGTTTGGAGAAATGGCAAAGGAAGCATTGAAACAAGGGGGGTCTTCTTACATCAATATCTCATTCTTGATTCAAGATGTTTTGCAACAACTTAGTATTTCTTGATAGGTATTTTTCCTCTAATGTTGGAAAAACTCTAATGTTTTAATTTTTTTGATACTCTTATGTTTTGTTTCCTAAGATTGTATTCTATCATCAGCATGTTATATGCACACAACATGAAAAAATAA
This sequence comes from Scutellaria barbata, assembly GCA_028654395.1. Taxonomy (NCBI): domain Eukaryota; kingdom Viridiplantae; phylum Streptophyta; class Magnoliopsida; order Lamiales; family Lamiaceae; genus Scutellaria; species Scutellaria barbata. The sequence goes on from CM053644.1 coordinate 3,470,099, forward strand.
CAGTAAGTAGAAAATTCATGTTTAAATATTCATTAATTTTCTAGATAAATTTTACTGTATTCGCAGCTTTGTATTCTCTGTGTGAGAGTTTGCATGCATTTATGTTTGCTGTCATTTTGTTTAAGTATGAAGAGAAACGTGTCTCAGAAATCGGGTCTTGGAAGTGCGAGTGTGTTGGCTGAGAAAAGCGCTCTTTCACTTATTAAAGCGTGGTGACGTGGCAAGCGATTCTGAGTCGGTTTTGACAGTTGGAATCAAGATTCAAAAACGGGCATCAAGGTTCAGTTTCTCAGGATCAAAGCTGGTGGTTTCAGGGGCAGATTTCTGGCGCAATTCTTAAGGTTTTTAGTTGATTCTTCATATAGTTGTAGATATATAAGTCTATTTCTTGTATAGAATAGATAGGTTTTTCATTTCAGTACATAGTTTTTAGCTGAGAGAGGGCAAGTAGAGTGTTGGCTCAGTTTTTGAGCATTTTGTAAAGTAATGTGTTTCTTGCGTTTCAATAAAATTTCCCACCCCTGCTTTCCCGTGGACGTAGGCTTTTCTGCTGAATCACGTTAAATGATTGCGTGCTGTTTTCTTTAAGCTTTGGATTCGAATTCCTTGATTACAAATATCAAAATCTTGAAGTTCTTGGATTATGCTTGCAAGGTGTTTGACAGAAGGGCTGTGAGAGTTGCATTGCAAAGTTTTAGTTGATCTTACCCTGACACTCTGTTTGTTTACTTTCGAAAATGCAAGATTTGCTGCAAAAATTGTGATGAAAAAATATGGGTGTCTACGGGAACCCACCTAAATTACATTTTTGTAGTAAAACTTATGAAATGCTCTAAGAAAATTGAAATATATATATGTATTTATTTGGTGTAGAATATGGATAAAATTAGTGGATTGTGCATGAAAAAGAAAAAACAAGAGTTAAATATAAACATAGTTGATGAATGCAAGAGTTAAAGAAAACTTGGTTATAATTAATAGAATGGTGACGTGGAAGACAACAACGTTAGAACCCACACCTATATACACACATCCTAATTAGATTATAATAAGTTGACTTTAGAGTGACATTATATTAATAAACCAATACCCTCAATATCTCATTTAAGTTTTGGTTTGCTTAACTATAGAAATCCCCTAATTCAAAATGTCACAAATTTGAACGATTTTTTTCTTTTCTTTTTCGGAAATAGAAGTTTTTCTAAAATGGATCTAAAACTACATAAACTACTTCGTCCCAGATGGACTTATATGTTCAAAAGTCCATTTAGAATAAAGTTTCAAACAATATAACTAGAGATGTGAGGTGCATGGTACATATATACAGATTAAGTCCTCAATAATCTACAATTTTGGAAAGGGTTGTTTGGCTTCGTTTTTAGAGGAAAACAATATATATACAACTCCATCACCAATGCGTTTTAGATTAAAATACATATCCTAATATGTTGTCAGTTTTATATTGCAATCAATATAAATCCAAATTCTCATATATCTCAAAATCCTATTAAAATTACACATGTAAAACGTTAGTGGGACAAGGAAGAAAATATCGGTTTCGATGAATATATCAATATTTTAATTTTACGAAAATATGGATGGATGTATCGGTTTCGGTGGAAATATTGATCAATTTTTTAAAATATGAAAAATATATCTAAATAGTATATAGAATATTATAACTAACATTAGTACATATATTGGACTTAAAATTTCAAATGAAATGATATATTTACAATAAATTTAGAAATAAACTACTATTATATAACATATAATATATACATCATAATCCTTTTATTCAAAAAATTAACTACACTTAGTTAAATTATAAAAGGAACTTAAATATTAGTGTGTTAATTTATTTCAAGAATTTAATTATAATTATTATTTATTCTACTCATAGATGAAAATATAGATATAAAAAGATAGATAGAGTTTAATTTTGATAGATACCCTTTAAATATATATAAAAAAATCATAATAAAAAAGAAAAACAATCAACTTATCACAATGAAAAAGAAAAAAAAACACAATTCAACGAAAAAGAGAATAGACAAAAAAAAAGGAAAAAAAAACAAAATGAAGAATGGAGTGGGCGCCAATAAAAAAGAAAAAAACTATTATGCACAAGTTAGGTGCCTGAGTGAAAATAGGTGATATATTATCGATTTATCGTGATATGATATATTCACGATATATCAACGATACAACACAATATATTTACAAAAATAAAATTATGATCTGAGATTATTTTGATTCTTCAATTTTTGTGATATTTCAACTATATTTCATTTTTTTGATATAAACACTATGTGATATTGTCGTCTTCCTATCTAAAAATTGACAAAAGAGATATAACTTAAGTCGCATATAAATAGTGTCCGCCGTGCAATAAGATGACAAGATAAGATTGCAATATTATACCCAATAATATCCCATTATATTGACATATCTTCTAGAACAACTTTGGGTTTTTTTTATTCATTTTTATTTTTTAGAACAACTTAGGTTAACCCCTGTACCCATTCTCCACTTAATTAGCCATGTATTCAGGAGGTGGGTATTATGTGACCTCATCTCACATTTTACTCATTCTCCACTTAATTAGCCAAGTATTCAGAAGGTGGATGTTATGTGAAATCATCTCACATATTATGAATCTAATTTTATGAGATGAGTTAATTTATAATTTATACTTTCATAATTTACATATGAATTTATAAAAATTAATTTTATTTGTGAATAATAAAAATGATTGCCTCATATAAGTTTTTATATATTGGGAATATAGTATTTCATTTCGCCAACAATACTATGCACACATATTCTTAATATTAATTATAATGATGATTGAACTGTTTTATTATATTAGAAGATATAAATAGTATTCCTTCTATTTAAAATAAATATCATATTGAATGTTAAATTTTATTTAACAATTTTATTCTTATTTTTCAAGTTTACCACCAATCTTAAACCCTTTAATATTTCTTAATGTTGAACTTATCTAGTTATTCTCTTAAAAAATTATTCACACAAAATTCTATAATTTTTCTTTTATTTCAATTTCTCTTATTTTTTTTCTTTTATATTTCCTCATCTCATGAGTGTGGAGGCTAATATTGTCCAATATTTTTTTCAAATTTTATATTCTTTAATCTACAATAAAAGTTTCAAAAGGACATTTATTTTAAAATAAGACTGACTATTGCCCTATAATTAAAGAAATTTATTTGAAATAGGAGTTTTGTCGACATGGCAAAAGCCTCTATATAAACCATATTGACATTTGATTTCTGTCATCAACCATTGTATCATCCATCATGGATCATCTCCACTTTCTTATGCTCCCTTTAATGTCCCATAGTCACATAATCCCCCTAACAAATTTCAGCAAGCTTCTCGCCCAACGTGGCGTTGCTATAACCATCGTAGCCACACCCCTCAATGTCATCAGATACAAAGAAACAATCGACAATTTCAGGGCCCAAAATCTCAAAATCCAGATGATTCCTATCAAATTTCCCTGCCGAGAAGCAGGACTCCCTGTCGGGTGCGAAAATCTCGACACCCTTAATTCCCTGGAATTAATCAGGAACTTTTTGCAGGCTTTTGAGATGCTCCAGGGCCCCCTGGAAAATCTGATCCAAGAACTGGAACCAAAACCCGATTGCCTGATTTCCACCAGCTCCATTTCCTGGACACAGCAAGTCGCTGACAGGTTCAACATTCCTCGATACGTTTTCGAGACAGTCTCCTGTTTCACTCTCCAGTGTTCAAGCAAGATTTCTGAATCTCGTATCAAAGAAAGCGTAGTTTCAGATTCTGAACCGTTTCTTGTGCCTGATATACCTCATGTAATCAAGTTTACGAAAGCTCAGTTACCTCCTACCGTGGTGAAGAATTCGAAAGACCTGGTTAAAAAACTGGCCTGGAAATCCCCACAGGGCACTATACTGAACAGTTTCCAAGAGCTGGAGCCATGCTATGTGGAAGCATACAAACAGGAGAGAGGAAATGTATGGTGCATTGGCCCTGTTTCTTTCTCTAAACCTGGTAACAAGGCCTCAATCAGTGATCATTACTGCATGACGTGGCTCGATTCCATGAAGCCCAAATCAGTTATATACGCCTGTTTTGGAAGCCTTTGTCGTATATCTACACCGCAGACGAAGGAGATAGGTTTAGGCCTGGAAGAATCGAACATTCCTTTCATTTGGGTCATCAGAAAACAGGACGAATACTATTCATCAGAGGTGGAGAAGTGGCTGGTTGAAGAGGGGTTTCAAGAACGGGTCCGAGGAAGGGGCCTGGTGGTCCGAGGGTGGGCCCCACAGGTTGCAATTCTGTCGCACCCATCTGTGGGAGGGTTCCTAACGCACTGTGGATGGAACTCGACTCTGGAAGGAGTGTGTGCGGGTGTGCCGATGATCACTTGGCCTATGTTTGCAGAGCAATTTTACAATGAGAAGTTTATTGTGAATGTGTTGGGGATTGGAGTTGGGGTTGGGGTTGAGAGTTGCATGAACATTGGTGAGGACAATGGAGGTAATTTGGTTAAGTGGGATAGAGTGAAAAATGGTGTTGAAAAAGTGATGGATGAAAGTGAAGATGGGATGAAGAGAAGAAAGAGAGCAGAAAAAGTTGCAGAAATGGCGAAGAATGCTGTTGAAGGGGGTTCGTCTTTTTTGAATCTCACTATGTTTATTCAACATGTCATCCAAGCAAGATCAGTGCTGAAATTTTGAGTTTTCTTTATGGCTAACTAGTACTGTACCCGTGTGTTGGGTGTCTTGCCATATAATATGATATATATCATCTATTTAATAATATAATATAATATAATTAATTATAAGCATTTTATAGATATAAAATATTTTATAACTGTAATTAATTCATATTTGAACTACCATTTAAATTTATAACTAATTCAATTTATTTTTATATTTTAAATAAAATTTAAAATAATATATAAACAAACTTCTAATTTCTTAAAAAAATTCTATTGCATCCAAACAAAAAAATTATAAGATTAGAATCTTTCTATTTATTTCAAATAATTAGGAAAAAAAATAATAAAAAAAAGCCCATTAGTACTACTAGAGGTGTCAAAATGGGCTGACCCAACCCCGCCATATATAAAAGTTAGATTGGGTCGGATATTTCGAAGCCCGTAAAAAAGCGGGTCTAAACGGGTTGGCCCATCTGGGCCGTGGGTTGAAGTGGGTTGGGCCGGGCTGGCCCGCCTTTTTTTTAATTTTTTAATTAATTAAAAATATTAAAAATAGTAGAAAACCCTAGTGAAGATCTTGTAGTGTCCAATATCATGGAGAATATTGATGGAAAAATAAGGAGAATATCTTGTAGTGTCCAATATATAGTTATGTGATGAATGTTGCATTTTAATTTGTGAATACTTTGCATTTTTTATTAGCTATTAGAATGTATTTATGTATAGTGAATTAATGGTTAGAAGAAAAAAAAAAGTGAGTTGGCCCGCCCAACCCACGACCCACCGGTGGGTTGGGCTGGGTTGGGATTTAAAAGCCCGCTCAATAAAAAGCCCGCCCCGCACCGCCCCGCCAAAAGGTGGGTTATGGTGGGTTGTGGGCCAGCCCGCCCCGCCGGCCCGTTTCGACAGCTCTAAGTACTACACAATTTTTTTTGTCTAATTGGTGCACGGATCTCAACTGACCCGACCCGACCTACGTGTCGCCCCACATACTTGTACGTGTCTCGGTGGGTGCGCTCAAACACACCTAAATTCGTTCCTAGGTATTATACATTTATGTTATGTTAAAATATTATGTTACTTATACCTTTAGGATTTTTATGTTATGTTAAACATATATTTAGGGCTTTTATATTATATTAAGCATACATTTAGAATTTTTATGTTATGTTAAAAATATTTTTATGTTATTTTAGTCATATTTTTTTTATTATATTAGTTGTATCTTTATATATTATATAAAGGTAGAGGTGTTCCGCCGGTTCTGGTTCCAATTTGCCGGTTTGGAACCGGCGGTTTTTGGAACCGGAGGGATGAAACCGAAACCTAACCATGGGGGGTCCGGTTCCCGTTCCGGTTTCCTGATTTTTTCCTTTTTTTAAAATTTTTTTGCTATGATTTGATCGATTTTGAAATGTATTTCTCTTTTTTGCAAAAAAAATGCACAAGATAGATTAAAATTAAAATGAAATGAGGGGAAAAAATAACAAGTCACAAGTTAAAAAATAAAACTCAATAGTTATTACAAATTTACAATTGAATATATTACAATTATAATGATGAATGAAAAAATAAATTACAAGTTACAACTTTCAATATATTACAAACATACATCAATATTGAAGTTAAAAAAAATTACAAGTTACAACTAAGTATAAATAAATGAAAGAAGAGGAAAAAAAATTGAAAGAGCTTGAGTTTCATTTTAAGTTTGAAAGTGAAATGAAAATTACACTTCCAAACTTTGAATAAAATTGCCTACGTATCTTTAGTAAAATTAAGGAATCAAAGCTCACGTAGTTCTCTTACCTAAACTTACCTTCATTCGTCAATGATGGTTCCGGTGGAGGAGGAGGTGTTTGAATCGTAGCCATAGGTGTTATCGGAATCTTCATCTAGATGTGAGAAATCTAGATGTTGTTGCCGGTTTTTTGCTGTCACCCAATCTTCAAGAAGAGTAATATTTTGTACATTCTCTTTAGTCAATTTCGATTTTTTTGAATTCAACATGTGACCTCCCTTGAAAAATGCTTGTTCAACGGAGACGGTTGAAGCGGGACTTGCAAAAATTTCCTTAGTAATAATTGTTAGAATAAGATAAATGGTGGTCCTTTTTGACCACCACTTCAAAAGATCCGATGGATGTAAAATCAATTAATTCGAAAGTAGCACTTAAATATGAATATAATTCATGATTTGCTCTAGGTCGTTTATGTGTTCGATTATCATAAAAATTATAAAATTGGCTAAGACTACCACCAAAATTAGAAGAACTACTACCTCTTACATTTTGTGCACTTACATGATCATCATCACTAGAAGAATCACCAAAAACAATTTTATATTCTTTAAATAGTTCAATTAATGATTGTTTAGCTCTACCAACAACTTTCATATAATTAGGCACATAATTAACTTCATCATATTCTCCTAAAATAAAGTTTGGGAACAATGCATAATAATATATTTTTAATAATTCTTCTAAACCATCTTCTTTAATCCTAGAATCTAATAATTTAGCACATAAAAATACATCAGGAATTTCATGAAAATATTTTAACTATTTTGATCTCATAACTATAATTGTATTTCCTAAAATAGGACATGTAGAATATTCATTGAAAATAAGAGCAATTTTCACACAATGATCTAAAGCTAGTGGAGAAGTAAGATAATAACAACCGGATAATTCTTTAGTTGCCTCTTCAAAATTTTTTAAAAGTTGCATCAAATTAATACATGTTACTCATGCATTGTTCATTAACATTATGTCATCATGTGAATTTTAAAATTGACAAAGCAAATCTTTATATGCAAAAGAATCGTTAAGTATATTATAAGTTGAATTCCAACAATATTTAACATCAACTATAAATTTCTTAACTTTCATTCCATTATTCTTACAAAATTTAGCTCATTTCTTATGCCATAACGTTGATTTTGCAATTTCATGAACGGCAGAACTAATAGGTGCAATATATTCATCTAATTGTTTTAAACCATCTTAAACACATAAATTTAATGTATGACACATACAACGAGTATGAAAAAATTTATCATCTAATGGAGGTTTATAATATTCAATTAAAAATGGTACACTAGTCGTATTAGCACTTGCATTATCAAATCCAATCGTAAATTTTTTTTGTACTATATCATAATCATTTAAAACACCAATTATTTACGTACAATATTCATAGTCCAATGTCTATCATTAAAGTCAATATATGCAATTAAACGTTTTTGTACATTCCATGCATCATCTATCCAATGAGCCGTAATTCTCATATAATTATTTATTTGATAAGGATCATTTCAAATATCACTACAAATAAAAAAAAATTGTTGAGACATTTTAAACTCCTCAATTAATTTATATTTATATTCTCCTACGATTTTCTCTATATCTCTAGTTACAGTATTTTTAGATATTTTTTTACTAGAAAGTTGTAAATAATTTTTAATATATTTTCCAAAATCATCATCACATGGAAATCCTAAAGGTAGATGTTTTTTAGCAACAAATTCGGCTACTCCTTTCCTATGTGATAATTGACTAAATTTAAAGAGTAAAGAATTCATACCTTCGACTCCAGTTGAAGAGTCGGTATTTCCACGAAGTTGGGTTTGCGATCGATCCATACCCAACTTGTCTGAATGCTTCTTCAAGACGTGGTTGTTGAATGTCCCGTAGCCTCCTCCACGCTTGAATTTGTAGCTCTTCCCACAATAGTTGCACGTCACTATGTAATCTACATCGCTATTAGATACTTTCTCCTTTCTAAAATGAACGAAGAAAATATCACTTTGAAGAGTTGAAGGTGCTCAAGAAGTGGTACGTCTAGTATTAGCACTTTCTTGAGTATGTCTCGACACCTCTCCCTCTTCTTGCTCAGTACTAAAGGCGGCGGCGGTATTAGGGCCTAGACATTGCTCCAAATTCTCACATTCTTGACCCAATGAGGAGAGTAAGAATCGATGAGATCATCTAGAGGCATATCTTGTGGTGGTGGTATAGGTGATTTTCCTTTTCCACAGGATGATCCGGTGGAAGAAGAACCGACTCTTCGAGATATTTTTTTGAAGATGAAGAAGAAAGAAAAATTGAAACTAGAATTGAATGAAATTGAAGTAGAAGAGTAGTAGCTAACTAGAATTGAAAAAGAGATTGAAGCTTGAGAATTGAATGATTTGGAACTTGAAATTAAAAATATGAAACTGAAACAATTAGCACAAATTGAGAGAGAGATTGGAGCTTGCAATTGAGAGAGAAGATTGAGGAATGGTGTGGTTTGAAGTGAAATAGAATGAGGTATTTATAAAGCACAATACTCAATTTTGCAAAAAAAAAAAAAAAAAAAAGGTTCGGGGCTGTTAAACCGTCGGTTTCGGGACTGTTTAATCGCCGATTTGCAACGGTCATTTAATCTTGACCGTTGATTATCAACGGTGAAGTGATCCTAATCATACATGTGACATTGAATAAAAAAAAATTAGGGTGCCGGTTCAAACCAGCGGTTCCGTTTTCGGTTCGAACCAGCGGTTCCAATAGTAAACTCACGCATGCCGTCGATCATCAACGATTAAATGATCTCAGCCGGACACGTGTCAGTTCGAAAATGCAAAAATAAATAAATAAATAAATAATACAAACCAGCGGTTTGAACCGCCGGTTACCTTTTTTTTTCAGCAGTCGAACCGAAACAGAACCTTATTATACATGGTCAACGGTTCTAGAAACCGTTGATCGTCGGTTCGAACCGACTCGGTTCCGATTTTTCGAACCGTTTGGGCACGTCTATATAAAGGTATGACTATTATTACTTAAATGTATGGGTAATATCACATATATGTATATATATATACAAATTAGGGTTTTTTTTCGCTGAAATTAGGGTTTTTTTTTGAAATTAGGGTTTATTTTTTAAGTAAAAATGTTACATAAAGGTATGTTTAACATAACAAAAATGTAAATTTAACATAATATAAATGTATAACTAAAATAATATAAAAGTTAGAACAAAAAGAAAATGCGTTGATCTAGATCGATTTCAACCCGACCCAACCTGTATGGATCTAAAATCCATACAACAGTTGCACACAAGTGCAACTTTTTGTACTATCATTATTTTTATTAAACATTTTGATCTTATTTATTGATATTTATATTTTAAAAAAATTAATGTTTCAATATATAAAAATTAATTTAAAATATTTAATGGTTAATCTTATGACTTTATTTCTATAAGTATTTTTGAGATATTTATAATAGGCATATTCAAATATTCTTTTCATTTTTAGTCCAATTTTGTATATATGAATTTTATTTTCTCAAACTTCTAAAATAATCTTAAACTTCTTTTAGATTTTTAGATCTTTCAAAATAATTTTTGATTTTTTGCATAAATATTCAACTTTTTTTTTGCTAGATTTTTATTATATATATATATATATATATAAATATTCAACATTTTTGTTGGAATATTTTTTTTAACTTTTTCAAATTGCAATGTCCTTTTATATTTTTTTTTCTAAGATTTTGAAATTGGGATTTTTTTTTCCTTTAAGATAGTATTCAACTATTTGCTGTCGTTAAATTAGAGAAATTGTTTAAAATTGTATTCTAATTTTAGGTTTCTCAAATTTTAAACTCTTAGAAATGAGTTTTGCATATATATACACATCAATATCTTGAAGAAGAAGCCACAACAGAGAATTGATTATGAAGCCAAATTCAAAAATTAAGAACTCACATTTAATCTATTAAATTAATTTTATCAAAATAAAATTTTCATTGGATGGTAAAAAGGTGATGTATTGGAATTTCAAAAGTTAGCATTGATGGAATAAAAAAATGTATTTTATATTATATGTAATCATTATTCTTGGAAACTAACATAATAATCAATAAATAAATAAAAATCAGCATTTATTGCTGAACAGTTTGGGCGGAAAAATAGCATTCATGTAATTAATATATTTTTCAGATTATTTTTCTTAATTTTTAGGACTATTATTTACTTTTTGTTGACGTTGGAATTTGTTTGAATGCAAATTTCATCTGACTAAATGAATTGAATCGAATAAAGAAATTCAATAAAATTAATAGAAAATACAGTGTCCAGAGCCTACTCGGATGAATTTATTCGGCTTATATTGGTTGGTCAGTTGTGGCCGATCAAAACATTTTTTATATATGTTGCTTAAGAGAAATGAACTCTTTTGCTTGATTACAATGATTTTCCAACCCCTTTTCTATCCTATTTTTTTTACTGTTTATAGACTAAGGGAGAGCACAAGTAGTGGAGAACACTCTCTCTCTCCCACAATCCCTTAACTCCTCCAGGAAGTGGGAAGTTAGTTTGTTTTCAACTACCTCCTATCTTCAAGGAAGTGGGGGAGTTGGTTTACTCCCACCACTTCCTGTTTTGTAGGGTGACTTTTAGAAAGTTTTAACGAAGCCTATCTGAAATATCTTCTGATCTTGCTTGACATATCCTAGTTGGGTCGGTCATTTGTTGTTCCGGGTCTGCCATGAGACCAATCCTGATCAATTCTCGAGGATGATCGAGTAGATCTTATATCCGAAATAAGGTCAAGTTGAGAGTTTGCGCCATAGAATCGGTCTAGGTCGGTATTGCATGATAACCGATCAGATTTCAATCCCTAACCGACCTCAGCTCGGGGGTCCAACACTTTTTATAATGAATAAAAGCAACTACAATGTCATTCTTATATTGAAATACCACACAATCAATTTACATAATTGAATATGACATTTTCATTTTGGGATAATATCTATTTTTATCATAATTAGGATAATGAAATATTTTTCTATCAATAGATATATTTTTTTAACCACAAATATAAGACAATGATAAAATTGCTTTTGTTGATAACATATATAGGACATCTCTCTTTTAATCAGTCAACAACATTACACTATATATGTGTAAGTGTAGAAGTTATTTTAGTATTTTCAACCAAATTATGATAAAAAAGTAAAAAAAATATATGTTATAATACAAAGTTAACTTTATTTAATTTTTTGATACAAATGACTATTATACCATTTATAGGATATTTTTATGAATAAATGACTCTATTTAAAACCAATCTATTATGAAGTATGATACTTATGGCAATACTAAAATAAATTTATATGTAAATATTTAAAGGGAAAATTGCCTAAAATACCCACTTTCCTATAATTACATACAAAATTGCCCATTGATATAGGCTTTGCACCTAATATACCCTAAAATATAAGGAAATGTATGAAAATGCCCATTTTTTGGTGTAAGTCAACTTGACTTCAATAGCCGCGGGCCCCACAGGATTGAATTGCACAAACAATTGCAAATTCAACCAATCTTGCACATGCATTCGGGCCCACTCATACCCCACTCATTACCCCACTCATTTTGAACCCTAATTAATTAACCAAAATTGAACTGTGGGCGCCGCGTCTTCTTCTTCCCCAAGTGAAGGTAAATTTTTTTTTTTCACCCTTCTCCTAATGATTTCGTGGACATTATTTTAATTTTAATTTCGTTGCCTTTTTCGTGTACAAGATAGCACACTATCTTCCCCCCATCTATTTTCGTGAAGGGCCGTTTTTGTGTGGTTAGTGTTGGCCGGAAAATACGTGTACCGGCGGCGGCGAATCGGCGGCGAATAGGTGGCAGCTTTGCGGACGAACTATGGCTGAACAGGTTCTACGAAATTCCTAGATTTCATTTTGGAAATACTATAGTCTATACTTGGATGTTGATTTTGGAAATTAGGTATAATTTTGGTAGTTAATTGATTATTATTATGATTTTGGTTGTTTGGTTTTAATTCCACATGATGATGACAGTTTGATTCTGAAATTTGTTGTTTTAATTTGTAATTTGTTGTATGTGGTTTTAATTCCTTTCGGTTGTTGTTAATTGGTGTTTTGTTCATTAAATTATATGTTAGGTGGCGAAAATTATAGGGAGATTATAGGTTATTGTAGTTCACGAAAATCATAATTGACGAAAATTTAACTCACGAAAATTCTATCCTAGGCCACGAAAATGTAGCTCATTCACGAAAATTGTTTGTTAT